>CM038215.1:73637985-76037985 GCA_021442155.1 Cymbidium sinense
AGATTTTGAAGTGTGGCCATCTCGTCTTTAAACTAAAACATCATTTCGATGTGATTTCAAAGAATATTTCTCACCACATATTTTAACCATAAGCTTTTGTTCAATTTGATGTTCCACCATTATTTTATAAAAAAATATTTAACCCAATCAAATATGATGCTCAGTCCTAATCCTTAATCAGTTGGAAAGAACAAACTGGCACAACATCAACAATGAGTTCTTTTCTTTTTCTAATATTCTGAACAAAATATTTTATCATGCATCTTATCGAGTTTATTAATAAGCCTTATGGAGGTTGTAGAAATTGAATAATGTACAAAGGCATAGTATTGATTGTGCTTTTTAAAGAGTTATTAACCTTACACTTGGGGATAAATTTTTTTATTCCTACCCATCACTCTCTCTCTAGATGGACTTGCTTAGATCATTAATAAAGTGTAATTTTTGGCCTCCAGAAAAGAAAAATTGAAGTTATTCAGTGGTAGACTTTTAAAGAAGAATCAAGTAAGCTCAATGATTTTCTTTCTTACTCAAACATATGTTAATAGATCCAATGAATGTGCTCATTTTATTATTGATAGTCAAAGTAGTTCAATCTTCCACCTCTAAATGGTAATTATAAAGCTTTTGATCATTGCATTATTTGTAGCCATAATTAAAATGAAATCATCTTATAAGTTCAATCCCAATGTCTTGAAAGCCAAACTTAGAAATGAACTTAAATAAGAATTCCAATTGTAGGTGATCATAAGCCTAAGAGATGTCAAGCTTGAGAATAACATTTCCACCTTGGACTTCTTGATTGATATTTTGCATTGATTCTATGAAATCTAAAATTGAGTTTGTCACTCATGATTTTGGGGATGTGTCAACTCCATGAGTCTTAACTATGATTCTATGTTTTGATGATCATAAATATTTTTGATTGACTACTTGTTTATAATAATTAATTATGTGTGTAGGCTACGACGTGCTACTATTCCATTCAGGTATCACAAATAAGTAACCAAATAGATATTGCCTAGAAAACCATAATAAATGGTAGTGTGATCAAGAGTTAGATCAAGCCTAAGCATATGAGGACTATAATAAGGAATTGCTGATCCAAGAAGACCTAAGTCAAGTGTAGAGATGCATCATTATTTAGGGTTTGTATTTTATTTATCACACACACACATACACACACTTATGAAAGTGGGAAAATAAAAATTACATTTAAAATTACTTTTGGGGAGATCAATTTCTGAACCATTAATAATTAAAATTTTCTTGAGAAATCATACTATACTAATATCCATTTATATTAATTAAATAGTGACCATAATTAAGTCAATTAATTCTAATTTTTGATCTAATCATACAATGCATTTTGGATCATATAGTTCAATTATATATATGATAATAACTTGATTAAAATCCCAAATTAATGATAGATTCTAAAGATTTTTCTTAGTTTAGTTAGTAATGTACAATACAATTGTACAAGATGAACAAGTTGAAAGTAGAGTTTCTAGTTTGTACTAATTATCCAGTATGACTCTTGATCGTTCAGTATGATTATGATGGCTTCAAGAATGATAGTATCGTCCAATATGATTAAACAAAAAGCATATTTGTCACTTTGTAATAGTCGTATAGTATGATGATCATACAATATGATTAGAATAATTTTATTAAAAAATTATTTCTTTAATTTAAATTTAGCATCCTTCTTATTAATACCCCTTAGAAAATCCTAACGTGCCAACTTTAATGTGAGAGAGCTTTAGGAAGGCTTAAGGGTCTCCTCTTAGAAAAAAAGGGGTGTTCTCTTTGTTGTTCTTCTCGTCTACCTTGCCATTCTGAGTTGAGCAATAACTTAAGAGTTTGTTCATATAAGAAGAGGTTGTGTAAAATTTATTATGGTAAAAACTGTTTGTTCCTCGTAGAAAGAAGTGACATCCTTTTTTTAAAAAGCGGAGTTGTTTTAGTTTCTTTAATGCCCATCAAGAGAGGCATCTCCTCCTTGGTTTTTATACCAAAAGAAGGATAGTGGAAATCTTGAAGGAATTATGGAGAGTGGGCATATGTCTCTTCGGCCAAACCATTTTGAATCAACATATATGTCTCTTTTTTTTTTTTTATTTTATTTTTTATTTTTTATTTCTACTTATCTTTTATTATTCAGTTGCTACTTTTAATATTTTGATGAAAAGCTTTTTTTTGCTCACTAAATTCAAAATATTTATTTTAATTTTTTCTTAAAAATATTAAAGCGCACACTAATTCATCCCTTCCTATTAGGTGTACCATCCTTACAAGTGATTTTAGAGTGGGTTGCTTGAATAGATGGTCTAACCACAAGAGAATTTTGCAATGGAACACTTAAGAAACTAAAACTCTTTCAAAGGGCATTCAATTACCTAACCACTATTGTTTGATGATATACGTTTTAATTTTTTAGAAAATAGGCATGTCTACTTTCATTCAATTAATTAACTATCACATGTGAAACATGATAGAAGTAGGATATACTCCACCGCATGATTTTGCCAAAGGGAAACTTGTTGATACCACATTTAATCTTTGGGCAGTAGAAGATAGAGAATCAACACAATTAAATTCTAAATATTTAAATTATTTTTAATGCTTTAAAATTAGAAGATTATTTGGGTGTCTCCACTTGCAAAATTGGTAAGAAAATATGGAAAAGTGATGCGTTACATATGAAGGAACTAATGAAGTAAAATAATCACGTATCAATGTGCTTTGGCTTAATTTTTCAACTTTTTTGTGTGTTACCTCATGAATTCATTTCTGATATGTATACATGATTTACAAAAATTATCACCTCATTGCATGCTTTAAGAAGAGAGTTTACAAATGCTAAAAAATTAATAAAATTTTGTGTTACTTGCCTAAATCTTATGATGCCAAGGTGATGGCTATATTTGAGTCTAAATATTTATAATTTATCCATTAATCACTTTCTTGGTTCTTTTTTTGGAAAAATATTAGCACATCACAATATGAACATGAAAAATTAAAATAAATTTAAAGAATTAGAAATTCAAAATGCCACCTTATTTAAAAATGATCATGGAATATCTACAAATATTAGCATCTTTGAATGTTCAAATAAAAACTTGAAGAAAGATTTTGTAAATGAAAATGATTTAATGCTAAAAATTGAGAATCTGGGTTTGACAGAAACTAAGGATTCCATGGGAGACTACCTAGAGAGTGAAAATATGCTTCTAGTCATCACTGTGAGTTGATTATAGAAGATTCATTTATGGACATTAGGACTAGAAATAGTCTTAGAGAAGAGGTTAGTCATACACTCTTTATATCAAGGATTGAATCAAGTGATGCAGAAGAAACAAATATCTAATGAGTTTTAGGATGAGGCAATGCAAGAACAATTAAATCAATTTACTAGGAATAATGTTTGGTAATTAGTACTTAGACCCTCAACTCAAAGTGAGTTTAAAATTGAGTGGGTTTACAAAACTAAATTAAGTGACTCAAAAGTTGTTGTAAGAAACAAAGCAAGGCTAATAGCTCAAAATTTTAATCAAATAAAAGAAATTAATTTTAAGGAAATATTTGCACTAGTTATTCATTTGAATGACATAATTATTACTTGTATTTGCTAGTTTTAAAGGATTTAAAATTGATCAAATGGATGTTAAGAGTGTCTTTTAAAATGGTGTCATAAAAGATGTGTATGTGGAATAGCCACCATTATATGATTTAAGGCAAGCACCACATGCATGGTATGATAAGCTTAGCACATTCTTATTAAAAGTTTCATTTGTTAAAGGAACTGTTGTTACTACATTATTTATGAAAAGAATAAATTCTGACATTCTTGTGCAGATTTATGTGGATTATATATTATTTCAATCTATTAATTCATTAATGAGTGAAGAATTTTTAAAACTAATGTACAATGAATTTGAGACAAGCATGATGCATGAACTTACTTTTTTGGATTTTATGTTTAAAAAAATAAGAACCAAAAGGTACATTCTTAAGTCAAACTATGCATATCAAAAAATTGATCAAAAAATTTAGAATGAAAAAATGTAAATTATCGAAACCCCATGAGCCATATACACTATTAAATAAGGATCCTATAAGGAGTATGTAAACTATGAAAATATCATAACATGTTAGGCTTTTATTTTACTTCACTCCTAGTGAGCTTGATATTATGTTCAATGTTTGCCTCTATGCACTATTTCAAATTGATTTGAAAGAGACTCATTTAACAACTATAAAAATGAATTTTTTTATATATGATAGGAACACCTATTTTAAAAAATTGGCACCCTCATGAAAGCACATCATATGATCTTATTAGATATTCTAATTTTGATTTTGTAGGATGTAAAGTTGACTAAAAAGCAGTTTATGGACATGTTAATTTGTGGCTTATTTATTAGTTTCACATCTAATAAAAAATAAAATTCTATTGCATTATTTATATTCCTGTTGGAAGTTGTGTTTCTAGGTCTTGTGGTTGAAATAATTATTCTTTTATCTTAGTATACATGTAAGTATATTTCTAATAATGTGTGGCAAAACTAGTGCAAATGTATAGCTAAAAATCCAATTTAGTAATGAATTATAAAAAATATCAATGTCTGTCATCATTTTATCAGATTATTAGAGATCAAGTATTAAAAGAAGATATAGATATTCCATTTGTTGAGACAAAAAGTTAGATAGTGGACATTTTTACAAAAGCATTAAATTCTGAATGGTTTAGCACTCTTATATCACGTTGTTGAGTTTCTTGACTTAAATACCTAGCCTTAAATAACATTTTTAATTTTTTGGTAGTTTTTTTAGTTCTTTCATTTTGTGTTTATTTAATTCATGTATAAGTACATTTTTGTGTGTTGTTTTTATTATTTCCTTATCTTGGATGGTCACTTAATCTCCTTTATTTTTATTCTATAGTACAATCTAAAATTTTATTATCGTACAATTATAATAGCACTGTTCATTAAATTTGATTAGATTGTTAGGTTGGGAAGATGATGCGGTGATTAAAAATGTGAGAACACCACACATATATTTGATATTCTTTATTAGGTAATTGAAAGTGACATCAAAAAATAATATACTACTTCGAAAAGTAGATATGCCACCTTATGATGAATTCAGTCACTTAATTTCTCTTAAGACTAAAGGATCTGTATGAACTAGAGATTTTCCCTACCTTATATGGGTGGAGTAAGACAAGATTTAATTTACCTAAGTTATAAGTTTCTTACAAAGGTAAGCCTTCGTAGTTAATTACACCTAGAAGATGTGATCTTCTAAGAAAACTCTTGATTAAAGTAATCGATTATTATCTTTATGGATTTCAAAGTTTGTGTCAAAGGATTGATAACTTGGAAATAAAATGAGATTGATCAAATAAGAATAGTTCTTAATGTACTCCAAAGAAGAATAAGTAGAAAATATTATGATATTGGGAAACCCAACAAACACTTCAATCTATCCTATTATTCTACCCCTTATTTGAAGTTGAGATTTATTTTTAGTTTGAGTTGAAAATTTATTAGAATACTAAGACTTATATTCTTATAGCACAAGACTGTGAAAATACTTAAGAGATTAGAACTTATGTCCATAGTAGAAGAGAAATAGGAAACCTCAGAACCTTTAACTAAAAGTGCTTCAGCATAAGTTAAAAGTTAGATATATTTTACTCAGGGAACTTGGATATAATGACACACTCCTATTGAGGAGCATGAACTATCTTGACTCCTCTAGACTTATAACCCATCTAGATGGACAAATAACTATTACCATTTGTCATTAAAATTATGTAGCCATGTCTCATGTAAGTGCAAGATGATTAGACTATTGTTAATTAAGAAAAGAGTTTAAAAACATATACTCAATCTCTAAATTCTAGGAGCATGATTGACATGAATAATGCTTAAAACTAATACAATAAAATTTCAATTTTTATAAATTTTTAGACTCAATAATTTTATTAACTAGACCAGGGTGTGTAAGTATGCTTACATGCATGATGAAATAAGATTATAAACTAAATCAATGAGAGAAGTGATCTTCACCTAAGGGTGACTACCAATAATGAATAGACTCTCCATCTTTTATGTAATGGGTGAAAACTCCCATTTCAAGAGAGAAATTGTAAGATGCATTACAATTACACATTACAGGCCAAAGATTTTTATTTTCTTTTATTATTTTCATATAAAGCTTTAAGGTAAAGTTAAGAAAATTTAATTCTTAAGTGTTTGTCAAAATCTAGGCTAGCATTTAACAATAAATCAAAAATAAAGAAACCTAGGAAAAGCATGTCAATTTTATTATGCCAGCATAAACATTCCAATTACTTGAAAATATTATAACAAAAGAGGTCGGTGTCATTGAGTTCTCTATACACCTTAAGTAAGAGTGAAAAATGAGTAGTTGCACTCTACTCTTACACAACTCGACATAGAACTAAGTATTACAATAATAAACTAATAAGGGTCTTTCTCTTTATCTCCAAAGTGGACACTCTAGGCTTCACAGGGCCTCCAAATTTATGCCTTCTAGCAACTACTCATCCTAAACCTCATGGCTCTAACTTAGTTTTAGTGCAAATTTTTTTTGAAGTTCTAAAATAAAATCCTAAGTAAATCTATAAAATAGAGATTAGTTGGAATATACATACACATTAAGCAATTTTAATCCATACAGTGGGGCTTAACACTAGTGGGTGTTCGAGCCTACTTGTTCTACTACATTATGCTTGAGAAAATAGAACTTACAAACAAACCCATTAGCTTTTAATTTATTACAATATCTCCTTTTATTGAGCATAAACCCCTATAAAAATAATATTAGTCTAATAAAAATCATCCTAATATCTAGTCTACGAACAAACATCCTAGCTATGGTAATTTTTATTTGGAATACCATGCAGATCTAAGGAGTACTTATTTAGGTAATCAAATATGTCATTATGATATAAATATATTTTCTTAAAAGATAAATATATTATCCTATAATAAATTAGATTACTTAATAAGAACTCTTAAGGTTAATGGGTCTTCGATGTATTAAAGATTCTTCCCCTAAACTATGTGGAGAAGTAGAACATGATTTATTTTATTACAAGGTTGTAGTTTCCTATAAGGGCAAGCCCCTATAGTTAATTATATCTTAGGAATGAAAGGCATCTTCTTATGAATACTCTCAATTAAAGATATATAATTTTATTTTTAGGGATTTCAAAGCTTGTCTTAAATGGATGATGATTTAGAAATTCCAAAAGGGAATGCTCCATGGTGGAAGAGTGCTTTTGGAGACCAATCGGGAATAAGAAGTACATGCTTTAAATACTATGATGCCCAATAAGAATTTCAACTAACCTATTATTAGGGTTCATAATTTTGAGTTCAAAATTATTAAGATTTAAATTGACATTTTATTAGAAATCTAAGACTTAGAATCTAATAGCATAAGATTGTAGAAATGCATAGTAGTTGAAAACTTGCTCCAAAAAGATACTTTAGAACCTAAGTCTATAAATGCTCTTAACATAAGTCAAAAACTTGAACTAATGTAAAGCTTTTGAGAATTATCGATTCTTTTCCTACCGAGGAGAAATGAACCTATCCGTGACTCTTCTAGACTTATAACCTTCTTGGAAGGGTTGCCAGCTAACATTACCTATGTTATTTTAAAAATAATGAGTTCGCCTTATGTAAGATGGAAGATGGCTATTTCATTTAGAAAGAAAGCTAAGAACCTAACTCACTCTTAACCCTAAGATAATATTTGGCATGCCATACCTAACTAATGTAACAAAATTTCTTTTATGTATTGACTCATCACAATGTACCATGCCTACAATGGTATGTAGTTAGAAATGGTCATGGGTCAAATCAAAAGAGAAGGCACACATCGCCCAAGAAGGGTGGTCATTCTCAAAGGCCAGATGCCCCCTTATGTGTAATGGGTGAAGCACTCAATTCAAGGAGTACGAATAATATGATAGAATGCTTCACAAAAGCTAATTATTTTTATTTACTTTTAAGTTGTACTTAGGGATTTAACTAATGTAACATTACGAGTTTCTAATTTTAGTTGTATAAATTTTAGTGGCATAAAAATTTAATTTTTCTTTGGAGTCTAATGCTCTAGTCATTTCATCATAGAAACACACCATAGAAAGAAACCTAGAGAAGTAGATAATTTCTATTATGCACCTAAATCAAGCTAAATTAATTAATAGAATAGGAAATGCAGCCAAGTACCACTAAACAACCCTGAAGAAAGAGAAAATGGGCAGTTGAGCTCTGTCCTTATATAGCACATCCTAGAACTAAAAGTTTGATTTATGAGGGTCTTCTTCTAGTATCGTCACCTTTTCCAAGGACCCCATGGGCTTCACAAGGGACCACCAATTAATAGAGTTAGCTCCTACTATTCTTAGACTCCATAGATCCTAACTTAATTGTAGGCTCAAATTACATTTAAAATTTTAAAAATAAATTTGTAATCCCTTCAAAATATATATTAGGAAATACACGCAACACATTTGGCAGTTATAATACAAACATATGGGCTTAACATTAATTTCTTACCAAGGATAGTTGTTATATTGGGCTATGCTTAGGGACTTAAGCATATCTGCAAGCATCATATTTTTATTATGACAAGCCTTTTAGCATTGCCCTTTGTAGAAAATAGTGTTGGCCTAAAAGGAATGTCTTATCATTTAGACTAATGGGCCAACAATCCTGGCCATCCATTCTAAAATATTATACCACTAGTTAAGAATATTTCACATCACAAAATATCACAGATCATTGACCTAACCTAAGTCTAGGGTGACCCAATAATAATCAGTGAAAGAGGGGCTTATGTGGTATGACAACACAAGGCTTTATCTTAATTTTAATTTGATTTTAAGTTCAAAGCTTGTTCAATTTACCATTAGGTGGTTTCAATTTAAATGATTTGATTGATTTGTGATTTTATTTCCATTTTGAAGTTCAGTTTATGTCAAAGTGAAATTTAAGTTTCCAAGAATGAAAAATAAAATAATAAATTCCACTTTAGGTTATCCAAGATTTAATTATTTTAATTAGTCATTTTTATTTGTAATTAGAATTATGTTATCCATTATATTAAATGGATTTAATGAATTTAAAAATTAATGAATTATATATTTGTCTATGAATCTCAGAGGTTGATTAGTTTTGAATTTCAATTTATCAATTAATTTATTAGGAATTTATCAAATTAATAACTTAAGATTTGATTAAATTTTATATTCTTTCATTTCATTAAACCCTAACTGCAAAATTAATTAAATTTCTTAACTTTAGAGAATTAAAGATTTTTTTAAGTGTTATAATTTTAATGAAAATGTTTTAAGTAGGTTTTATAAAGTCTTATAATTTCTATAATTGTTTTGATTTATTATTTTATTTAAATTGACCTAGAGATTAGAATTCAATAACTTCCAATCTAGATGTCATTTGACCTTAAAAGTGTTATGGCAAGTAGGGTTCCTTGCCATGTTAAGTTCACTTAAGTTTCATCTTAATTAGATGTGTAATTTAGGACTAATTTTTAACTATTTTAATAAAACATAAATTAAGCTAAATTAAAAGGAATTAATTGGGGTTTAAATTTTCTTTAATTCCTCTCTAGAAGATGCATCCACAAATTTATTTAAGTTTTTTGTGTGTTTTAGTTGATTTGTTATGATTTTTTAAATTTCATATCAATATATTGAATTGATTAATTCATTTAATCCTTAATTAAAGTCATTTTGTGGATTATGAGGTTTCAATGAGTTTTAATGATGTTTTAGATTCATTAGTGTTTATTATGGTGATTTAAGATAATTTCATTAATTTTTAAATTTACCTTGATTTAATATTAATTTATTTTATTAAATTAAGGTCTATGACTTGAAAATTTTATATTTATGGATTTAATTTCTAATAAATCTTGAAAATTTTATATAAGGTGTATTTTAAGTTTAATTTCAATTTCCAAAGTTTCAAATTGATTTGATTAACGATTTTGGTTTAATTTGGGTTTGATTATTTTCTATTAAACTCAATTTAAACTAAAAATACTCAATAAAATTTAAGGATTTTGGATTTAATGGCTTCTCCTCTTTGAGATGAATCCATAAAGACCTTATTTACATTTTTTTTAGGTTGAATAGTTAATATTCTATGATTTTTTAAAGTTTTTGGATATTTTTTTAATTAGAAAAAATTAATTTTCCTATTTAATCCAGCCAGCGCCACGTAGGCACTGACTGGGCTCTTTTACACATGGTGTATTGCCATTGGCCTATGCGAGATCCATGCGGATCTGACATTAGAAGGTGGTGGAGACACGTGACTTGTTACAAGCGTTAAGAATTAACCCGTGGTTTCTATAGGGTTTGAATCAATTGGTCTGGCTAGATTGTAGCCGTCCATTTCAAAGAAAAAGAATGAACAACGGTATCTTAGTTTTGATCTCTCTGGAAGCTGAGATTTGTCCACCATTAAACGACAATTTTTGGGAATCTATTCAACGATTTTTCATAATTTTGATTATGAAATGATTAAGGGTTGATTTTGCTAGAAATAAATTTCCCTTCATAAAAGACCAAACCATGGACGAGAAGTAATGGAGCTGAACCCATACCTTGTTGGCATCAATCCTTGGTGGCAGAGAGATTGTTACACCTTCACTTTAACGATGATGCTTTAGTGAAGAAATCTCGGCTTACCTCCTCGTGGATTACTGTGCAGACCAAGCTCTTCCTAATTTCCATCTGCGTTGGTAGTTCTTCGGCTTGTCGGTGGCATAATGATTGGGGAAAAGGTCGGTTGAGTTTGCCTCTGTCCCTTGAGCATGTGAGGAGAATCAATTATGGGGAAGTCTCTGCTCTTCCCCATTTTCATATGTAGAGGGACTCTTCACTGCTGGCTTTGGCTGATTTTTGGCCTGGTAGTGGTGAGAGACTTAGGGGAGGCTTTAATTTTCCTTCTTTTCACCTTTTGAACGTGTTGTAGCTCTTTGGATTGAGATAAATACTCTCCCTTCCTCTCTCTTTCTAGTTTTCTAAAAGCTATGGCATTGAGGAGGATTTTGAATGGAAAAAAATTGGCCACTGATGGTGAGAGCTTCGAGCAAAGGTTGGCTCAATTTCTCTTAGTTCAAGGGTCTATGGGGATACATAGAAGCAATAGAGGAGCTCTCCCCTTCTCCCTTAGTGCTTGGTTATGAGCTTTCTCCATGGAGGAGGCAAGATGGACTTTGCTATTTTTGATTGCCACCCTTGGAGGCTAGCTCCAAAGGGTGGTTAATTGATTATGCCCAAATCAATTAAGATAAAGGGATGGATGAGGTATGGGGAAGAGAAATGGGGTTTTGCTTCTTTGCATGGATTTTCCACCTTCTTGCTATGGCTACACCTCATCACTTCTGATTTCACCTCACATGGCCACTCTTGGCTTTTGGCACCACCATAACACTCCATTGGGTTGGTGTTTGGTTGGCTAAATCAAGCCAAGATGAATCATGGGTCAAACTCAAGCTCATTTGAGTTAGATTTGGACCTAGTTCAATCCTATTTGGATTTAAATTGATATAAAGTGATTTGATTGTATTTATTTTGATTAATTGGTCTTAGATTTGAGTTCCAATCATTGTTGATTGTCTAGTAATAATTTGGAGTTCAATTACACCATGCCATGTGAGGTTTAATGTGATTTGAGCTAAGTTTAGCTTTTTTTGACCTAAATAGGTCAAGTCAAATTTTTTAGTTTGAATGGCATTTTAAATTTAAATTTAGATTAAATTATGTTTATTTGATGATTTATGGTGTTTTAAATTGATTTTTATTTTATTTCAACATGACCCACTTTGACTTAAATTGGTTAAGTTGAGTTCAATTGAGTCAAATGACCAATTTGACTCAATTAAGATATGTTTAGACTCCAATCATGTTTAATCATATATGTGAAATGATTTGGAATGATTAATTTCATTTGGTTTGAAATTGATTTCAATTTTGACTCATTTAACCTAAACTGAGCTTTATGGGTTAATTTGGACTCATTTGAGTCAAATTATCAAATTAGTCAAATTATACTCGATGATTGGTTGAATTGTGTTTAATGATGATTTTCAAATGATTTTAGGAATTTCATTTAGTTTAATTTCAATTTAATTTAGATTTTGGATTTAATAAAGTTCATTTGAGTTCATTTATATCAAGTGATCTAATTAGCCAAAGTAAGACCTTATTTGGTTGAGATTCTTTTGATTCATGTTTAAATATGTTCATTTTATGATTCTAGGTTTTCAGAATGACCTCATTTGGTTAAATTTTGGTGATTGGACTTTTGAATTAGTGGGACCCACATTAGTCAACTCTATGTCAAATGGTTGACCTGGATTTAGTTTAAATCTATTTGTGTTTATGTAATGAATTTATGCTTTTCATTTGATTTAATTTCAATTTATTTTTATTTTTATTTAAATTTCTTTGAGTTTAGGTGATTTTGAGCTTTAGTGGGATAGTTGGGTAAACCACCCTAATTATCTTGTATTAAATTCAAATGGATTTAGATTCTAATTGGAATGTGTTTTATTCAATTATTTATTTATATTTGAGGTTGCATTGAGTTCACCTAATCCTATTAAATTAGGTCAAACCCTAGAAGGATTGACTAGGTCACCAAGTATAGTATCCTAAGTGTCTAATCAGCAGGCTCCTAATCTAAGATTAGGTGTCCTAATTACTAATTTAAGGAAGATAATAACCACATATTTGGATGAGGTCAACACTAACATCCAATCTAAAATATTATATCACAAAATAAAAAAATAGTACATTACAATAACGTACTGACCTAACTCAAGTTTATAATTGATTACTTACCATTTTAAAGTGTGTGTAAAAGCAAGTATGGTGTGATAAAGCTAGGTTTTAAATATTTAAGTTGAAGTTTAAGAATGAATTTTAATCTAGGATGATTTCAATTTAAGTTATTAGTGATTTAAATATTAATTTCAAATTATAAATTTGAATTAGATTTGAGTTGGATTTAATGTTCTAAAGAGTGTGAAGAATGATGGGCATCACTTGGGGTGAAATCCACTCTCCTTTGCACCCTACTCCTAATAAAATATAAAAGATAAATTCTATGGATTTTAATTGATTTAATGGAGTGTTGAATTTTAATTAAATTATAAGTTTGAATCAAGCTTAAATAATTCTAAAATTTTATGAAGCACATCTTAGAATTATAATGGCAAGTTAGAAATTTCTTCACAACACTCATCTAATTCTTCTCTATCACTCTAATATCAATCACTTTTTTAAATGTTGTATTTTATATAAATTAAGAAAATATTTCATTTTAAATATGAAAGTTATTTTTTGTGAATAGTTTTTTTAAATTTATGAAAAGAATGTTTCAAGCATAGATGTATATATTGTTTATGTTTTATATTGAATGAGATTTGTGGACTTATATATATATATATATATATATATATATATATATATATTTGTGTGTGTGTGTGTGTTTGTACAAAATAAATTAATCCCAAAAGAATGTTTCATGCATATGTATTTCTTTCGCATTTTGACAAGTACATGTCATTATTATATTAGACATGTGAGGTAAAAACCTCTTTCAGATCAATAGCCCTCCAATCTTCCAAACTATATACCTAAATGTTGCATTAGAAATTAGTTTTCAAATTTAATAATGGCAGTAATTTGAAAGTAGATATATATAATTTTGATAATTTATTTATGATGCTAACTTCAAACACACCTAATTAATAATTTGGCAAAGCATACATATGCAAACTATCATGAGGGTTGTTAAATGTCATGAAGATCATCACTTAATTCAATAGCTCTAAAATTGATAGGCATCACTTACATTTGATGTAAGTCACTTAAGTAAATCTTAATTAATCTTGATTATGATTATTCAAACAATTAGAGGGAATTAACTTTAACAAATGACTTTCCTACAGTCCCTTCTATTCATTAAGTGGTTTAAAGTCCAAAATATAATTTTGTGATTTTTATAATTTATTTATTAATTAATCTTATTATGTCCTCAATTAATCCCAAAATTATAATATATTATAAAGTATAAATTTTGCAAAAAAAATATAGAGATGCATAGTGACATATAAAATTTACATTAAAAGCAACAAAGTATTCGGACTTATATTTTATGATTAATATACTAATTAAGATTTAAATGATTAAATAATTGCTCTCAAAATACATAAAATCAATTGTGGATTTTAATTTCTTTGAATTCCTCTATATTAGCTAAGCACAATATTTATAATTTTAAAGTAGTTATTTTTTATGAATTTTTAAAGTTCAAGTTGAATTAATCCATTTCATTACAACCTAAGTTAGGTAACTTTGTGATTTAACCTTGTCTAGTGAGCCTAATTAATTTTTTTGGGACATCTAATGTTAATAAATGAGTTTTAAGCCAACTTCATATATTTTGATAGTTTGAATATTTTTATAGTAATTGTTTTTTTTCTAAATTATCCAATTTATGCTTCAAAACCCATATCTTTTAATCCAAAGCCCTAATTGGTTTAAATTTTTTATAGTAGGTGGGCCTTAACATTAGATTGTTAGGATAAAAAGTTAGACTTGATGAGATGCATAATTTAAGGGTAATTATAGAATTATTATTTTTAATAAAACTCAAATTAATAATAAAATACTTGATAAATTATGGGGCTTTTTATAACATGGGATTCATCTATGAAATGTGAATCCAAAGAGTAGTCATTTGTATTTTTATGGCTTAATGGTTGATTTTATATGTTATTTTAAAGTTTAGTCTAAATTAAAACCAAATTTAGTAATTTTGTGATTTAGTATGATTCAAATGATCTAATCAATCTTTTTTTATATTTATTAAAGTGCATTGAATTATGTGAAAGAGTTTATATAATTTATAAAATTTTAATTAATTTTTTTAAAATTAGCTAGTAAACTTTGAAAGTCAATATCATTTAATCCACTAGAATTTTGACTTGAAATCTTTATGGTAGGTGGAGAAAAATAGTAGTTTCAATCCCTAAATTTTTAGTAATTAGTAATAATTTAAGGTTAATTGAATTACTTTTTTAAGATTAATTAAAAAAAAGTGATTTTCAATTAAACCTAAAATATTCCCTTAATATCCAACAAATTTGGGAGTTTGGGTTCATTTTATTTCTCTTAGAAAGCTAAATTCATAAAAGGTTCATTTATAATTTTTGGTTGATTAATTTATTTTCAATAAATTTTTTGAAGTTATGATTATTTTATATAAAATTTAAAATTACGAAAACCTAATTTTCTAACTTGTCCACATCAATGCTGATGCGGCACACTCTTTATGAATTTTGGTGTGTGATTGGTCAACGATAGATCCACATGAAATCCACATGGGATTGCGGTGAAAACGTGAAGATGACTATGATTATTCAATCAAAGATCAAACAGTTCATATTTGATCCGTAGTTTCTTAAGAAATTTTGATCTATTCGTGTGATTTAATGTAAGCCATTCATCCTAATTAAGAAAAATGGATAGCTCATGTGTCGTCTCCTCTCTCATCAGTAAGAGACATACCTTGACCCCATTTTGAGCCAAAATTTTTGGTGATTCCCACCGAAACTTCAAGCGCTTTCAATTGGTGGAACTTCTAAATTTAAATTGTTTGAGGATTTTATGGATTATTCCTAGACTTATGTGATTTTAATTAACAAAAGACTAAGGTCTATGGACTACCTATAGCTGAGATAAAGTGCCTCGTCAAAGCTAATGTTCAGTAGCCCTGATGATTAAAAAATGTTATCTAGTGAAAGATGAAGTTTGTCATGAATCTCCCATCTTGCATCCACTTCGATCATCAGGGACATCATGATCGACCATTACTTGATGAGACTTGGTGTATTTTGGGGTTAGGGTAGTTGGACGAATTGGGGAAAGAGTTAGCTCAACTCCTCTAATGCTTATGATGGTGTGTGTGAACGGTGAATTGAGGGAGAGAGAGTGAGAGAGAGTTGTGTTTTGTGTGTTTCGATTTCGCTAACCCTACTTATGTTAATTGAGGCATGGTTGGCTGAGCATGGGAGAGTGGAGCTAGGAATTATTCAACAAATGCTGATTTAACTATTGTGGAGCATGCTAGAGCTAATAAAGTGTTAGGCTTGTGGAGATCTAAATTTGTTGGCATATTCCATTTTGATTTTTATTATTTTATGTTCTTCACTTTGTTGACTTCCCCTTCACTCTTTTAAACCGAAATAATATCTAATGAGTGAGAGGATTGGGTAGGGTTAAGTGCTATGGGGTTCAATTTAGTCCTTATATGATAATTTGAAATTTGGGTTAACCCAAGCTAAGGGATGGGGCAATAGTTGATTTGATTAATTTTGATTCATACTGTACTTTAATCATGTTCAATAGGTTATATGAGGTGATTGGGATTGGTTAATTATAATTAGTTTAGGTTACTTTTTATTTTAGCCCAAAATGGCCAAATTTGGCCAATTTGGGCTAACTTGGGTTCATTGGCTAAATTGTTCAAATTTAATTTAAGGAAGAGTTAGGTTGAGTTCAATTATTTTTTTATAATGATTTAGAGTAACTAAATTGGTTTTATTTTCATTTAATTTGATTTCAACTCACTATGGCCCATTTGGGTCTATTTAGGTCAAGTGAGCTAATTAGATAATTTGGGTCTCAATTTTGCATGAGTTATGTTCAATTATGTATGTATGATAATTATGAAGCTTTAGGTTAATTCAATTTGGCTTAGATTGGATTTAATTTGATTTTGGCCTTATAGGGTTCAATTGAGTCAATATGGGTTAGGTGGACCAATTGACTAAATTGACCATCAATTAAGCCTCAAATATGTTTCATTAATGTTTCTAAGGCTTTGGGTAAGGTTAATTTTAGGTGAATTTGCTTTAATTTAGATTTGGCTTATTAAGGCCTAAATGGACTAAGTTGGGCAAAGTGAGCCAATTAGTCAAATTAAGCTTGAGTTGGATTTATGTTTATGTTTAATTAAGTTTGTATATTGGTTTTGAGCTCTTCTAGAAGTTCAATTTGGCTTGATTTTAATTTATTTTGGGATTGGAATTGGTGGGGCCCATCATTAATCACCTTTAGTCAATTGATCTAATTGGTCAAATTAAAACCCAATTGAATTTAGATTTGTCTTTACTAAGCTTGAAAAGTAATCATGAGCTTTGCATTACTCCAATTTGATTTGATTTTATTTTGTTTTAGCCCAATAGGGTTCTAAATGGTATAATTTTGGTTATGTGACTCAATTAGCCTCTCGTGGTCCATTTAGATTTTGGTTCAAATGCATTTTATCCTGAGTTTGGTTCCTTTCATTGAAGTTTGGGGTATTTGACTCTAGTTAATCTATTTAGGTTAGGTTGGGTCTTGTTGGGCCCACTTGGGTTAAACATAGGATTTGTGTTTCGTTTGATTTAGCTTCAATATGAAAATCTTATTCAATTTCATTTTTGTGATTTGTTTATTTTGGTTTTGAGTTTAATGTTCCTCTCAATCATTAGAAAGGTGTCCTGAGTACTTAAGTAAGGAATTGTTAGTTTGGGATTGGAAACCCTAGGTACTAAGATAAAGAGGAATGTTAACTCATTAAAAAATGAGGTTAATAAATGAGTGTCTGGATGATATAAGGTAACAAATTGTATCTTTTTGTATACATTATATGGTATGATATGCATAATAATATGATTGGCCCAATCAACTAGCTATTTAAATTGAATATTTGCATGATCATGCTATACGATTCATGATATTACTATACAATTGACTCAATCAACTAACCATATGAAATGACCATTGGAATGATCTAAATTGTAGTGTATGAACCTAGTTCATACTATATGATTTCACAGAATCAAAAATCTATAAATAGGCTCTTTTGTTTTCATTATTTTCATAATCTCTTATCCTTTCTTACATTTCCTTGAGCTATTTTTGAGGTGTGCAAGCTTCTTTCGCACAGTAAGCAAAAGTCCCCAAGGCTTGCATAAAACAAAGATTAGATCTAAAGAAGAGAAGGTACCTTATTGAAAATATAAAGAGTGTGGCATCACTAATTCATGAATTGTTCTATAAGATAAGTTATCTTATTCAATTCTTGATCTTTTTATTAGCACATCACCTAACTTTATAATTTCAAAAGACTTCCCCTACCAATTCAAACTACTATAATAATTCTTTGCAAACCTTTTTGTAAACTTCATTTGCACTCCAATCATGAGTTTGTGGTTAGGAAGTCTTTTTTTTCTGATTTAGAACTCCATGATCTTTGCATAATTCAAACATCAATGTATCAGGCTATAGGTTTTATAGTGATCCCATCCACAATTGGACACCTATAAGCATGATCATTATAATTCATATCATCACCATCATTAATCTATAGCAAGTGGGCTTGTGTTGAATGCTTATGTTATCCAACACATTCTTAGGCACAATCATTCCTAGAGCTGGTGATTGGAAGAACATTACTCCCCTTCTTTCTATGACTTATTTCTACATAACCCAAACTAATTCAATGTAGCCGATCTTCTAATCTGCTACATTAAGAATCCTTAATCGAACAAAAATATAATTCAACCTTAAGTCACATGCTTGTCTATCTCTTGGAAGCCAAGTACAACATCACCTATCTTGAGCCTCCATACCACACACCATCTCACTTTACAAATCACACATTCCATGTTGTATATTGTGAGAAGCCATGGTTAGTTTAGGTTGCAGATGAGGCCGAGAAGAAGGGAAAGAAGATAGAGAGGGGGAGCAGCTAGCTCAACCACTTGATTACCATTATCCACAAGATACTTGCATCACTTTGTATGACTAGAGTTGAAGATTAAAATACATATAGAAGAATAAGGAGCTAGCTGAGAGGAGTTCTATTATAGCTTATTGAAGATTGAGTTTAGTTTCAAGATAAATTTGATGAAATTCAAAACTTTTTTTTATCACCACCAACAAATGAGTGACCTTTTAAATTTTAGTTTTTTATTCTTTTAGCATGAGTTGTAGTCTATTTTTTTTGTCATTATCTATTATGTTTTGTACCCATTATCATATTAGAAAACTTATCTTAGTTGCATTGGTATATTAGTGTATGTTACATGATCTCATTGTATCTATGTTTTGTTTTGCATTATTCACATAGATGGAGCACTTTTGTTATATTCTGTGAATTAGGAGTTAATACAATAATTTCTCTAAACCTTATTTATATTACATACTTATGAATGAGTATAAATTAGCATACAAATCGATATGGTAGAAGTATGAATCACTAACCTAACCAAACACTCTAAAAATAGTCTATGATGATGTGTAAAACTATTTAATATGAATTTTATTTTATGAAATGCATTTGTTACTTTATTTTCTTTAAATTTGTAATAAATTAAATTATACATAAATATTAGTGTAGATGTATGTGCATTGTTAATTACAACATGAATCATGTAATGACAATAGTGTAATTGGGATACATAAGGTGGGATAAAAGTTGAGATAAAAAAGGTAGAACAAAATGAGATAAAATTTATGCTCCCTTAAATCATTAAGTGGCCTTTCATAAGCTTGTTCATCTAATTGCATGATCTCTAGTTATCCAAACAAAATTCAAGTAAAACTTGATTTGTTACAACTTATTTCAAAATTCAATAATTTGATAGATGCCAATTTTAAATAAAGTAAGATAATAATCTTATTACATGTAAATAGACTATGGTAGGGTTAGTAGCATAAAGTTAGTGAAACATATAATATGACCACTAATTGTGCATTCTAAATATGTTGGTTCTATGTGTATTAAGAATGATTTTAAGAAAAGTTTGTTTGATTTTAATGACTCACAAAATATGCTTTATATATTACACCACATGTTTAATATTTGCATGTGATTGCATATTTTGTCTTAGCGTATTTTTTATTCATGTATGCATATTCCTGAACATTTGTTACTACAACCCTTTTTAATATGTCAAAGGGTGGAGTATGGTTTGTTTCAAATTAGTTGGCTTGCATATTTGCATAATTATCATATTTTGCATTTTTTTTGTTTGTCTTATATTTTCAATAAAATAAAACAAAATAAACATCATTTATCACATTTTCTTTCTATATTCATGTATTTTATTTTGTCAAGTGCAAAGCTACATCATTATTTTGGGTCTTTATTATTATTATTATTATTATTTTTGGCTTCATATACTAAGCATGTGAATGTTGAAAAATAACAAAGCATACTTACACTTGTGAGGGCGAGAAAATTAAAAAAAATTACATTTAAAATTATTTTGAGGAGATCAATTGAATCATTAATAATTAAATTTTTTTTGATAAATCTTATTGTATAATTGTCCATTTATGTTAGTTAAATAGCTACCATAAACAACAAATAATATATAAAATATATATATATATATATATATATATATATATATATATATATATATACACACATCATATAGAATGAATAGAGTGGAATTTGTGGTTAGTGAAATACTTCATGTTAGATATACCACTAAACCATTTCCCATGGGAGTGATTTTTATTTTATTTTATTGCAATTCCATCTCTTCTCTTTTACCACCTTTTTGGAGTGAGGTTGACTAACTTTTTCCTAGATTTAAGACTCTTCTAGATACTAAGATTTTCCTAGTGTTGTGACACTTTTAGTGATTAAGGGAACACCAAAGCCAGAGAGACTCGCATAAGGACTAAAGCTTAAAGTGAAGCTTCACCTACCCTAAGACTCAACCAAAATCCATGATCAATCAATTAACAAAATCCAAATCAAATGAATACAATCCAAACTTTAAGCCAAGTGTCAAATTGATTTAGGCTCAATTTGATCCATCATAAGCTCAACTTGACTAGATAGGCTAAGTTGACTTAACCCAACCTATCCTATTTGGATTCTTCAAAATTAAGCCAACTTGATTGAAACTTAAACTATCCAGACTCATTTGGAGTCCAATTCAACATGATTAAACCTTGATTGTAATCTAACTGAATCAAGCCAAGTCAATTTGAGTCTTAACCCAAGTTGGATCATTTGAATTCTTTAAGATCAAAACACAATTCAATTTGAATCAAGCCAATCTAACCCAATCTAAATTTCTGGATTGTTTCCAAGCATCCTACCATACATCATAACATATCCCAATCTACTCAATCAAGCTAATCAACTCCATTGATCCAAGTTGACCAAAAATTCAATCTAACTCAAATCAATTGCAATAAAGCTTCCAATCAACTTTAAATCTATGATTGAATATGTTCTAATCTTTATATAGCCTCAATTGCACCGAATTAACCCAATTGACCCATCCAATCCAAGTTGGTCTAAATGACCCAATTGAGTAAAACTTCAATAAAACCTCAATTAGACCAAACCTACTCATCCAATATCTTCCAAAATGATTGTCAATCACCATCCATCATTCAATTACGTCCAATTGGGTTTGGCCAAGCCAATTTGATCATTTGACCCAAGTTGACCCAACTTTACCTAAAAGGTCAAATTGAACCAACTCAAATTGATTACAACCAATGACTTCAATCAATCATGAATTAAATATTGAACACAATCCAACCACCAAATAAAGACAATTTGATCAAATGAACCTAATTGACCCATTTGACCCAATTTGACCAAAAGGATCAAATTGCACCAAATCTCATATTAATTCAAATCAATTCAAATCAACACCTATAATCAATCTCAAATGATCATTCAAACATAAACTAACCCTC
Source organism: Cymbidium sinense (assembly GCA_021442155.1). Taxonomy (NCBI): domain Eukaryota; kingdom Viridiplantae; phylum Streptophyta; class Magnoliopsida; order Asparagales; family Orchidaceae; genus Cymbidium; species Cymbidium sinense. The sequence continues at coordinate 73,659,860 of CM038215.1, forward strand.
CACTCAAACCAACTTGGCCAATTTGACCAAATTGGTCAACTTAACCCATTTGGCCTAAATGAACCCAAATGAACCAAAATCAAATCCACTTCAAATTAAATCAAAAAAATTGCACTAACTCATTCTTAATAATCATTTGAACATTTTTCAGATCCATTTCAATCCAGTTTTATCAATTAGTCAACTTAGCCTAATTGAACCCTAATTGACATATACGGGTCAAATAGAGCCAAACCCAACCAAGCTTGGCATGACTCATCCTAATGACCCCATTGAACTACCCAAGTTATCTTGACCCAAGGTGGATTTCGTTCAACCCAAACCAAGTAAACCAAAGGTCCCAAATAAGATAAAAACCCAAAATAGGAAGGTCCAAACCCTCCTTTTGCATGGACAGCCACCTTAGCATGCCTTGAGCTCTCCCAAGCTAATTAGAGCTGACCCAAAGTTGTTGGACTCGAGCTTTGGGAAAGGAATTAAGTCAAACCTTGGTTCACTCTCCATGAGATGTCCACTTCATGGGTAGCCACCAGATTTATTAAGATGCTAGGAGAACTCCTCCTCATCTCCTATGCAATTTTCATCCACCCTTACTAGCTGGCTGGCTACCACTACCTGAACTAACCATTTTAGTTAGTTCACATGGGTATACAACTCCTCCTCAAGCCAAATTGAACACAAACATTACTCAGAGCAACCTGAGTAGTCCCCAAATATCCTTGAGCTCCACCCAAACCCGACACCCCTTCCGTCCAAAACCACCAAAACCTCACCAAACTAAATTTAAGTCCTCCAACACCATCCTCTAGCCTTAACAAATAAAATGAATCAATCCATCAATTTGAGTACTAGAAACTATAAGACCAACTTGAGATTTTAGGGCTGACCATATACACCAAGCAGGTTGTAGTCTTCTTAACATGACTTTCAAGATGAAGCTACCTTAGTCGATGGACAACCAGTCTTGAGCTCCGACGAGGTAAAATTTGGCAAACCATTGAAAACTACATGATCATTGGTGTTTTTCAAAAGAAATTATGATTTCATGTGAATCCCATCGTAGGATCCCTTTAGTTTTTAATATTGATCATTTTGGAATCATTTTCACTATTTAATGAGCTCCAACAAGCTTGAATTGAGAGGCAAAAAATGGATGGTGTCCATCTTCCGGCGCTCGCGGGATGACGGATCATCATCCGTCCATTTGACATGATTAAAGTGGATAGTTATGATTAATCACAACAAATTTTTGATTTTATTTTCTTTAGAATCACAAAATTTATCTCAACTTTTCAATCTCCTAAGTCAGCTACTGCATCAAACATTTTAAATAACTAATCGATCCCATGCTAGCGTGGCGTTGACTATGTAAATGTATATTAGGCTTAAAATTATAATTAATTAGTCAAAACTGAAAAAAAATTATAATTAATTGTAGAAAAATAAAAAAATATAAATAAACCCATTTTGGAAAGCTTAGACAAAGAAGAATCTAGGAAAAATAAAATTTTTAGGTTTCTCCAATGAACAATGATTAATTAGAGTTTAAAGTTTTTATTAATTATTCTACTTAAATTTGTATTACTTGGCTAATTAATTTGAAAATTATCATGTTGAATACATGGGATGGCATTTGCCTCCCATAAATTTCTTGGATTAATTTGCTACGTAGATTGGGAAAATCATAGTTTTAAGCCATAATTACCTCTTTTAAGTAATTTGATAACTATTAAAAATAAGAAAATTATGAAAATAATTAGGGAAAGTTATTTAATCATCATAAAAGTAAGGATGATCAAGGAAAATAATTAGGGCCTCCCCTCCTAATTATTTCTTGAAAAGCATCTTTAAGACCTTTAATTAAATGATTAAATAATTAAATGAAATAAAAAAAGAAAATTTAAAAAAATTACATTATGATAATTAGTATAACCAGCAAGATTGATTTAATTAATCTCTTTATGTGCTTAGTTAACATAAGAGTTTTAATTAAATTATGATTTTTCATAAGTTTGGGAAATTATGAAAGTAATTAGCTTAATCCTATTAATTAAATTAATTATTTAAACATGGGTCTAATTGCATTAGAATCCTGGGTATTACTATTTTTTATTTTCAATTGCATCATCATGTTTCATAGGCCCTTACTTAATGGTTAATTAAATTAAGAGACTCTTTAGGAGGGTGACTATTTGACTTGCTAATGAGCCAAATCAAATTAAGGAAAAATTTTTACTGAATTTCCTTTTGAATTCATTAAATAACCAACATGGGTATGGGTTAAATAAATTGATCTTGCTTCTTCTCTTTAGGGTTAAATAATTCAAAACACAAAAATTTAAATGTTAAAGAAGTTTTGATTAGGCTTAAGGCGTGTTTATTTAACATGATCGTCCTTGGGTTTTAATGAAGCCAAGTATGTCATTTGATGATGTTTAATTATTTTGTTTCAATTATCATAAATTTGTATGTCATGTTTTTCATACATTCATATATTAAATTTAAAATAAAATGTTGCATCAAGTTTAATGATATGGAAGATAAACTTTATGGTGTGGATATTATCACAATGTAAATCTCAAATTATTTTTCTCCTTTTAAGTAAGATTTAGATGCTAATTATCAATTAAATGATTAGAAAGAAAATCTTTATATTTGCAAGTCTTATTGTAAGTAATGAAACTCAAATAAAAATTCATTGGTTAAAAAATAATAACCTACAACTTTTCATGATTCCATTTTGTATCCATATATGTATGCATGTGTATTTGAACTTGTAAGTATATAGTCTAGACATCTTTGGAACATGAGGTTTTAAGTAGCCCTAAGGATGCCTTAGATAATCTCACTTTCCTGGTTTAATAAAGGCAGATACTTGCATAGCTTTCTTATACACTTGTAAGCATATGATTGGATTTGAAGTGAGATTTCTTTTATTACAAAATTTATGCATATTCATATTCAAGTGTGCCAAAATGAATATATAAAATGCATGTGTATGTATATATATAAAATTAAAGTGAAGTGAAAACAAATGAAATGAGATTGTAATGTTATTGAAACTAAAATGATAAAGTAATATGAATTTGGTTGTGACGTGGTTTCATTAATTTTAAGATGCCTTTTATATTTAAATAAAATTCTTTAAGTAAAATCCAAACATAGGATTTATTGAAATTCATGATTCATTAAGAAAGTTTAAAAATCATAAAATTCATCGATTAAAATTAACTTATGATAGGCATTAAAGGGATTCAACTTTGTTTCTTCTCTTTATAATGATAAATTATAAGTAAAAGATAAGAGAAAATATATGATTTAAAATCCAATTATAGTCATAAACTAATTGAAGTGCAACTACCCTTAATAAGGGACTTAAACATTCAAACACTAGAAAATCTCAACCTTAATGCCTAAGCAAGACATACCACACTTTGGCTATAGCACACACATTAGAATACTAAGTCACCAATCTTAATATTAGGTTAGGCCGGTGATTGTTGCGGTGATATCATTTATTTTATGATGTAATATTTTTAGATTGAATGTTAGGATTGCTTGTACGTGGATGGAATGTTTGGCCATTATTAACCTAATGTTGTTTTCTACATGAGATTATGCTTAAGGTATTGCTATAAAAATAAAATATTAAAATACCTTATGCTTGCAGGTGCTTTTAAATCCCTAAGCATAATCTAATTAGGTTAGGTGGGCTTGGTTAGTGAAGTGCAGGGTGTGCTAAGTCTAAATATGTGAAATATAATTGATTAGCTTATATGTTTATTTATCTTTTGGAGGTGTAGTTAGAGTTACTTTCCTTATAAAAATGTAATTTTGTAATAAGATTAGGATTAGTGCTATGGGGTTTAGGATGAGCAGTAGCTAGAAGGTAAAGGCTTAGGAGGCCCTATGAAGCATGGAACAAGCTAATCCAAAGAAGGAAAGAAGAACAAGAATTGAAGACCCCCATAACATTTATTTCATTTATAAAATTTGATTATAATTCAATCTATATAAGGGTACAGCTCGACTACCTAATTTTTTTTCAAGGTGTATGGTGGTACTCGGCCATACCAACCTTTTATTATTTCATGTAATTTAAAATATTTAATTGTTGTGTTTACAATGTGCAATAGAAATCATATGATTTTCATAATTTTCTTGAAGTGTGATGATTTGATGTGTGACCTAGATGCAGTAGGTTCTTTAGGATAAAATTAATTTTTCTACCCTCATTAATAACTCATAACTAAAATCTTAATACACTTATGACCTCACTTTAAAGCCTAAGTTTATAAACAAGATAAATAAAAACTTTATCAACCCCTCTATTGAATGTTGTATGTTATCACATCATGCATATCATATTATTTCACTCTTGAAAATGGGGGATCTCCACTCTTGCATGATAGAGGATAGGCTTAACCCAGGGGTACCCTTATAGTGGAGAACACCTCTTCCCATTGATTTAGCCCACAACTCAATTTCATCATGCATTTATGCATAATTATCCCAAGCCCTGTTCCAAATTAATGTGTCAAAATAATTTAAAAATGTATAAATTTTACATTAGTCTAAGTCATGTTTTCATATCAATCATGATTTATTCTCTTAGGGAGTGAGTTTAGGACTCTAGATTCTTTCCTAATTAATAACAACTTATCCTTCTTTCATATACATCTCACAAGCCCGCATGATTTTAAAATCATAAGAGGTGTTAGCTGACAACCACTCTAGGTGGTTGTAAGTACAGAAGAGGCAAGATTGGTCTACTCTTCCTAATGGAAGTAACCCAATATATCACGTTCCCCTGAATAGAATTAAGTCAACCTCTTAGCTTATGCTAGAGCACTCTAGATCAAATTTCTAAGGCAGCTTGTTTCTCTCTTGCTATGAGTAAAAATCTTTACCTTTTAGGAATTTCCATAATCTTCTGTTGTCTGAATATGAGTCCTAGCTTTCTAACAAAATTTCAACTTAAATGAAAATATGTCCTCTCTTTCAAAAATGTAAAGCCTTACCATAGGATAGATTGAAGCATCCACTAAGCTTCTTAGTATCGTGAATGCTTCCTACTTCTTCTCCTTTGGAATCCATGAAGAACTATTCTAATTAAAGCAATCCTTCTTGATTTCTTATAATAATCAATCCTTTGAAAGTCAAGCTTTGTAATCTTTAGAGATATTAGTTGGCTACTTTAATCAAGAGTGTTCTTAAAAAATTCTCATTCCCAAGGATGTAATTAACTATGAATGCTTGCTTTCATAGAGAACTAAAGAACCTAACATAAAATAAATCTTGCTTTACTTATCCACATAAAGTAGGGGAAAGATCTTTGGTATATATGTAGAGCCATCTGCCTTAGGAGTTCTTATTAGGTGATTGAGTCTATTGTATGGTGGTGTTTCTATCTTTCTAGATAGTACATTATCCCTTAGATGCCGTACTCAATCATTTTAATAAGTATCCCCTAAAATTTGCATGGTGTCCATACGGCTCCAAATTAATACACCACTTCTTTCTTATTAAAGTTTGGTAGTATTTTATGTTTCTTTCACCATACTTAAGTATCTTGGTGTTAGCCTTATGTCTCCATTACCTTCCTTGATTTCTTATAATTAGTAAAGGTGTGGATTTTGCTTCATTACGATGCTTTGTCCACATTTTTAAGATTCTAAGGATTATTTAAGGATTTTAATTTTGAAAATTTGGAGTAATGAGAAATTATTTGATGTGGGCATATTTAAGTGTTCAATAATTGTACTGCCAAAAATTTTCTATAGTTGATAAAAAAAACACACACACACACACATTAACTATTAAAGCTTAGCAGATGAAAACCCATTGGTTGATAAATATGGCTAACACCATGTAGACAATAAGTCAACATAAAATCAAAGAATTCTTCTATAGCCTTGTGGTAGAGTTCAATACCGCTTTCACCTTTTTCATAATTAAGAATGTTGTTTTAGTCATGTATGTTGATAGTATAAAACAAATTAATCATTTTGGTTTGAATATTCTTAGAGAAATAGCTATACAAGTAGCATACACAACAAGAAAGGGAAAAATTATTTTATAGCTAGTTATTTCAATGTGCACCACTTGATCATTTTAATCCAAAAGATTATAGTGGATTCCTTCTCTTAATTCTCTTAAAAAAATCAAAACTTTTTAATTACAATTTAATGAACTTTCTTGATATATTAGTGTTTTCATTAAGTGATTGATTATTCTATCTCCCACCATTAGTTCTAGTGTTATTATCATTGAATTATATGTAATTAATATAGATTTTTAACCTAATTTCTAACTTTTTTCACTATGGCTTTTTACCTAATATTCATAGTGAGAAAGTGAAAGACTGAACACTAGTGGTCTAAAAGGAGATAAAGTTTTATTCTTTTCTTAGTGGATGTTTAGAACCCATCTTTGCCCTCATAGTTAGCATCAATTCTATGATTTACTTTTCTAACAATTTGATCAATATTTTAGTTTTTTACTAAGTAGATGGATCTCATTGTCCTTTTGAGGATTATTATTGTTGTTCTAAAAAAAATTATCTGGTGGAAACTTTCTATGTAATTAGATGTGTATTAAATTATTATACATCTTCATTTGGATTGCTTTCCTACATATCTATAATAGTTCTATTTTTTTACAATCTATTCTTTATTTCAAGGTGTAATTGAAAATATTTAGTTTTGACATGGCTATGAATCTTAAAGTGAGAACTATTACCCTGATATTTATGAACACATTATGGGATATAGTCCTTTCATAGCTACAGAAGCTCAAGAGATGTTAATTATTAGCAAGTTAATCATAATTGAATGGGCAAAATAGATGCAAAGGAAAATATAGTAAAGCGATTGATGCAATGCTTTTTTAGGTTTACGAAATATATCAAATTAGGTATATATCCATTTTAAAACTCTAAAATAGGTCAACTTACCAAATTGAGTATTGATTAGGCTTTAATCAAGTTTAAATGGTGTTTCAAAGAGTTTGAGTAAGCTTAATTTCAAATGGTTTGGATTAATTTTTGGATTTAGCCTCTTTAAGCAAAATGGAGTCAATTGGCCATATTAAAGCTCAATTGGGTGTGATTTGGGTATATTTAGTGCTTTGGATATCACATGGTTTCTTGACTTTAATTGATTTGAGTTTGATCAATACTTGGGTTAAAGTGACCTAAATGGGCCAAATGGGTCAGTTTGGGCTAAGCGGCCCAATTGAGCACATCTAGCCAATTATGCTTAATTTGTGTTGGATTGAATTATTTTTGAAGTCAAGATTAGTTTGAAATAAATTTTGTTTAGTATTTGAGGGTGGGGTTTGGGTTTTTTAGTCCAAGTGGAGTCAACTCATCCATCAAAGTCTGCCTTTTAAGGTCAAGTCTTATGATCCTTTGGCTTTGGGGCTTGGGTATCCTCCTAACCACTATAAGTGTCCTAATTGTGAGGAGAGTTTTGTTCCTCACTTTTAAGTGAGGTTGACAACTATCTCCTTAGACTTAGGACTCTATCTAAGCACTAAGGTCCTCCTAGAACTAAGACACTTCTATTGCCTAAGTGAACACTAACCTTAAGCCTATAAGATTCATAGGGCTCAACCTTAGGGTTAAACCCCAACCTAGGTTTGGAAGGGCCCACCTATCCCAAATTCCATACCAAAGAAATTCTTCAAACCAAACCAATTAATTCAAAATCAAGCCTCAACCAAAACAAAATGATTTCAAACCTAATTTGACCCATTAGATAATGTGGTCAAATGGTTGTTGACCCAATTTTACCCATTTGAACTTAAAATGGCTAAATCCAAAATTGATCCAATCTAATTTAAATAGAATTCATCTAAATTCATTTGAAACTCAATTGAACTTGATTGAAGCTTAATCAAAATTCAATTGAATCAAATTGAACTAATTTGACCATTAACCTAAGTTGACCTAATCCAACCCAATAGAGTCATATTTAAGCCAAATTGAATGAATCCAAGTCTCATGATCATTTCAATAAACTAATTGAATGTTTAAATTCACTCAAATCAATCCAATTTGATCAATTGATTCACCTAACCCAATTTGACCCAATTTCATCTAAAGGTCTAAATTTAGTCAAAGCTCAACCCAATCTAAACTTGATTAAATCAAAGCTATCAATCACTTCCAAATTAATCATTGAACATATCCTAACCCTTAATTGATCTCAATTGACTCAATCAAGCCAATTGACCACCTGACAATTTAGCCTAAAAGGTCAAATTGAGCCAAATCTTGATTCAATTAATTGGACCAAATCAATCCATCCAATCACTTCGAAAATATCATAATGACCATCTTAAAGGGTCAAATTAAGCCAAATTTTAATCTAAACCAAATTGGATTTAACCAATACCTTCAATCATTACTAAATTGATTTTTAAACATTTTTTAATTATAAATTAAAGCCAATTTGATCAACCTAATCCAATTAATCCATTTAGGCCAATTTGATCTAAATGGTCAAATTGAATCAAAACATATTCTAAACCAAATTCAAATCAAAGTCTTCAATCTCTTTCAAATGATTAATAAAATATGACTCAACCTCCCATGCAACTCAATTTGGTCAATTTGATCAAATTGATCAAGTTAGCTCTTTTGACCCATATGAACCCATATGAGTTAAATCTAAATCTAATCCAAATCAAATCAAATTAATTACACCAATAAGTTTCAAATCATCATTTTAACCCAATCCAATAACCCTCTTGACCCAATTTGGTCAATTGATCAAACTCACTTGAACCCAAATTGACCTATATGTGTTAGATTGAGTCAAACTCAATCAAACCCAACCTAATTTGGCATGACTCACCCTTATGTTCCTCTTGACCTGCCTAAGTAGACCCCACTTATGGTGAACTCAAGCCCAAACCAAGTGAACCAAGCTACTCAAATAGGATAAAACTTAAAATAGGAAAGTTCAACTATCACATTGCCTTGGGCAGTCACTTTAGCATGCCTTGGACTCTCCCACACTAACTAGATCTGACTGAAAGATGTTAGCTCAACCATTGACCAAGGAGAGGTCACCCTCACCTTGGCCAAGCCTTGGTTTAGATACCAAGCCTTATCCCCATCACTTTTGGCCACAAACTTCTCCACCATTGGGAATATCAAGCTCACTAGTCCCATGCCATTTTGGCCACCACCACTGATTGGTCGTCTACCACCACTTGAACCAACACCTTTAGTTAGTTCACATGGGGAGGAGGGTGTACACCTCCCCTCATTCAAACTTCACACACACCATACTCATAACACGATAGCTAGTTCCCTAAGTTCCTAAAGCTCCTTGTGCACCAAGCTGCTAGTGAGGCTAGCTCCTCCTTTAGCTCGAGCTCTCCTCAAACCCAATTCCATTAAATCTCTACCAAACTTAAATTAACTTTGCCCACAGCTCCCCTAGCTTTGGTGAGTTAAAATAAGTCAAGAACCACTCAATTTGAGTAAAAACCACTCCAAGACCAACTCTAGTGAGGTTTGCAACAACACTTGGTCCACAACATGATCGGTGGGGAGGCAGTTCATGATCTTCTCAATAAAGGCAAAGCTACCTCAGTTGTTGGACCACCAAGCTTGAGCTCTAGTAAGGCAAATTCTAACAAACTTTAAAAAACTATAAGATTTTTGGTTCTTTTTAGATTAAATGTGCATTTGGAGTTAATCCAATTATAGGATCCATTTAGATTGGTCCCCTGATCTTTTTGGGATTTGATTCCATCATCAAATGAGCTCTAGTGAGCTCAGATTGAGTTGTGAAGATGAATGGTGTTCGCCTCTTGCCAGAGGCCAATGACGGATCATCTATCATTCATCCTGCATGATTAGGATGAATAGCTATGATTAAATTTGTTAGAATTTTTAATTTTATTTATTTTATTTCATGAAATTAATATCAACTGTTCAATCTACAATTGAGTGATGAATGAAAGTGTGTCCACCTCTATTGAGTTAGCTACCATACAAGACATTTTAAATAATGAACTGTGCGATTCCATATGAAAATCACTGCCATGTCATCCGTGACGTGACACTGACTGTGTAAATCGATTACATAGGTTTTAAAATTATATTTAAATAGTCAGAACATAAAAAATTCATAGCTAGTTTTAGAAAAATTTAAAAATTTTAATAAACTCAATTTGGAAATCTTAAATAGAGGAGAATCTAGAAAAAATAAAAGCCCCAATTTTTATTAAGTTAATAGTGACTAATTAAAGTTTGAAGTCTTTTTAATTAGTGTAATTAAGCCTTAATTATTTGGCTAATTGACTTGAAATTATGGCTGATTATTCCATGGGATGTCCTCTACCTCTCATAGTTATTTCTAATTAATTAGTTAAGTAATTTTGGAAATCCAAAATTTCAATCCTAAAATTGTCATTTTATGTATTTAATAAATAAATAAAATTGGAAAAATTATGAAATTAATTGTAGGAGCTCAATTATGCTTTAAAATAATATTAGAAATTAGAGAAATTAATTAGGACTTTTTGTCTAAAATTATTTTTAAATTCACTCTTAAGTGGTTTTATTTAATTAATTAAATCACTAATCACCCTAAAGCTTGAAAAATTCATACTAATTCACATAGTTCTATAAAAAGTTTGACCAAGCATTTTTTGTGCTTATCTAACAAATGGATTTTCAATGAAATCATAATCCCCAATCGGTTTGAGGTATTTTGAATGTAATTGATGATCTTAGGTTGTGTTTTCCCATTTCTTCAATTAACCTTTAATTATTACCTGAATTTCAATAAAACTTTTAGAGCATATTTATTTTATGTTTATGCATGTTCAATAATCTTTTCATAATTTTTAAGCTTATGTTTATTAGGGCATACTTAGCTAAATAATTAATTAATGTTAATTAATTCATAAAAATCATCTAAATTATTTTAAAATCAATTAATGAATAGAAGTGGATCAAGGGTTAATCTTAATTATTTTATCCCCTTATTTGGATTAAATAAATCAAATTCTAAAATTAACCCTTAATTAACTTGATTAGGCTTAAGTGTGTTTATCTTCATGTGAATGACCTTAGGAATTAATGATTTCAAATAGTTATTTGGTGATGTTTAATTTCTTTGCTTCAATCATTTCTAAATTTTCATTTCATATGTTTTATGCATTCATATTCAAAAAATAAATGAAGGATTTTATTTAATTACATGCTTTGTCCATTATCACTAATATATCTCAAATTATTTTCTTTAATAGATTAAAAATATTTATTAGTTTAAATATAAATTAATCTAACTAATTATAATTTGAATTTAAATCTTATATGTATGAGCTAAAATTTTGAAAAATATATAGTCTAGAAACCTGACATCATAGGGTGACTAGTCTAAGGAGGTCTTGATACCTCGAACCTCTAGTATAAAAATGACACGTACCTTGAGACTTGTAGTGAAATACATAATAAGATAAAATTATTTTTACTTACATATCTAAGCATCTTAAAATCTTCATAATTTTGTCCTTATGTTTATATATGTTCATATGTATATCTATTAACAATTATATAGTCTGGACATCCTGAAAGCATAAAACTTTAAGTAGTCCCAAGAGAGTCTCTAATTACGTAACTTCCTTGGTTCAATAATGGTACATACTTGTATAAATTCAATTTACTAATATATGTATATGTATAAAGAATAATTAATTATCTTTGCTAGAAAATCCATGTATCATAAATTTATATCCTATGCTAAATATTAACAAATAAAATTCATTAATTTGTTCATGAATTAAGGTGTGAAATATTCAAATGATATATATATACTTATTAATTTTAATTACATTATTAAATATATTATTTAATCAAATGAATATTAAGAAGCGATGAAGCAAAGTTAAAGAGACATCATCAAATTGATCATGATTTGAATTTATTAATCTTAAAATGTATTTTATATTTAAATAAAACCATCTAAGTCAACTCCAAATATATAGTTTAATAAGAGAACTTAAGACACTTTATTAAAATCATTAAAATCCATTAAATTCATCTTTAAATTCAACATAAGGCTAGGGATTAAAGTGGATCCCACTCATCCTTTAATCGCTTAAAGCAAAATCATCCTTCAGTAAGAAATTTAAACATGACCCTTAGATAAATTCAAATCATTAAAGCCTAGCTTATGACATACCACACTGAGCTATAACACACATATTAGAATGTTAAGTCACTGATCTTAGTGTTAGGTTAGGCTAGTGCTTTGCAGTGATGTATTGATATTTTATTTGTGATGTAATATTTTTGATTGGATGTTAGAATTGCTTGATATTTTCTATAAGAGATTGTGCTTAAGGGACCACTATAATAAAAATTATAAATATTTTTGCTTGTGCGTATTGTTTAAGTCCTTAAGTAAAATTCATTATGATAAGTGGGCTTGGTGACCTAAGGTAAGGGACTAAGCCCAAATGTATAAAATATATAATTATTGTTAGATTTCTATTTCATAAAATGTAGGTTTTAAAATAGGCATAGGACTAAAGCTATGGGGCTTATGATGACAAAGGCTAAAAGGCCTAGACTTATAAGGTCCTATGATGCATGGAGTGCCCAAGTCAATGAAGATAAATATAGAGATTCCCCTAGAATTTTATTTTCATTTGAAAATTAATTATAATCTGAGTTGCATAAGAGTAGAGCTCAACTATCCAATCTTTTATTTTCTTTTTTGAGGTGTATGGTGGTATGCAGTTGCATTAACATTTTATTCTATAATCATTGATGATTTATTTGATATGTTTATATTGATTATATATTATAAATGACATGCTTTTCATAAGTTTCTTAAAGCTTTATTATTTCCTATATGGCTTAGTTGAGGTAGACTCTTTAGAACATAAATTTTTTACTTCAACTAAATAACTTCAATTAAAATTTAATAAATCATAACCTCACTTTAATGTCTAGGTTAAATAAAAGAAATAAAATATTTTGTAAACCCTTAGTTTTATGGTTGTATGTTGTAACATCATTATTACTTCTTTGTAATAAATGGATCTTCATTTTGCACAATAAGAGATAAGGCTTAACTTGAGAGCACCTTGTAGTGGAGGACACCCCTTCTTATTGATTTAGCCGTGGGTCAAACAAGTGCTCTCAAATATATAATATCGTATTCTCTAGTTGTAAGGAAGTGTGAATTATTATAATCTTAATTAATATAATGAATCAATTATTTGGGAAAGAACCCATATTTTTTTTTCTTCAATTTCATAATTTTCAACATGAAGATTTTGGTGTCCTTAGCGTCAACTTCTTTTAGGTGTGTGTGCAAAATTTTCATGAAAGTTAAGATATGAAACACTTTATATATAATCAAAAATTTTCTAACACAAAACAATACCAAAAGTTATAGGTCAAGAGTTGTGTGTTAGGAATTGATTTGATGAACCCAAAAACCTATGATAAAATTGAACGACATAAGAAAAAGATGGGACCCAAATCAACAAGTATAATCATTTGGCTAGCAAGGTAGCATCACCATTTCCCTCTCTATAAAGTGAGTAGATCTATAGTTGAGTTTTTATGGTAGATATCAAGTCTTTCTAAAAAGATAAAAAAATTGATGGTTACACTTTTTATTATGTAATACCACTTGCATTAACTCTTTAGTGTCGACCTAAATCTTAACTTTTTGAAAGAAAATTAAACATAAAATTCTAAAAACTTTTTTTTTGTATAAAACACTTCAATATCTAATTATATCAATAAAGGCACCTAATGTTTTTTTGTGGTCTTGTATACCTAATAATAATCATATAGATAAAAAATTATCTCAATTGTATAGGCCTATTAAAAATCATATGAATCATTATAGCTAGAATTTAGACAGTTACTATCAATAATATAAACATTTTAACTTATAAAGATGTTTGACATAGTCACTCTTCCAATCATCTTAGAGCAACCACCTTTATAATCAATTATTTTAATGTAGTTCATGGCAATAAATATATTTTGATTTAAAATGTAATATTTAATTAGCTTTTATTATCTTATTTTATAGCTAATGTATCCATCCCCACTTGAAGATTAAGTTTCCTATACTTAAGGATAACAAATAAGTAAGAGTAGATCAATTATTAGGTCCCTTATGCCACCTCTAATAATTATCATAGAAAGATCTCATCATTATAATAGCCTTAAGAAATTAAGATTTTAACCTAACTTCTATCTCATCAAGATATGGTATTTATCTCTTATAGATAAGTAATGATCTTTCTTTTTCTAAGTGTATCCTTTGTTAGATATTAATGAAGTTCTTCTTTTATTAAAACATTAGTCAAGTAAAAGACTTCTATGATGAAAATTAGTAAACATGATCTCCACACTAAACCTCTAAAAACACACTTATAAAGAAGCCTCAATAAGCAATTAGTAGCGGCCATGACCCTCACTTAAAAGACTCAATGAGAACAAATGGAAGAAATAACATCTTATAGAATCCATTCATAGAAGGTGTTGGACATTTTTAATTGTTGCACAATGGAGGCATGAATGAATCCCAATTACTAAATTTGATCAACAACATGAATGAACTCTTATAAATGTGTTTAAATGAATTTGGAATATCTGACTAGTATTTTTTTGTGCTAAGTATTTTTTTTTTTTGAATTAGAAGATGTAAAGACACAAGACATAATTCTTATGCATGTACATATCGAACAACTAAAGTTTGATATTTACAAATATAACACTTTTTCTATGCATGAAAAGGTGCATTTCACTTTAAAAAGTTAATGATGATGGTATTTTTATATATTATTAAAGATATTAGGTGATATTTATAAAATTATTAATGTTAATAGTATGTATTTATGTATGTATGTAAATTCCCTTTTTGAATTTAGGCAGTATTTCTCTTAATATATTTTGAATTTCTTTGGAGTTAAATTTTACATGTTTTAGTTTCTTGCAAAGTATTTTAGCATCAAGAGTGGGCTTAATTAACAGAGAGTAGATTTGTTGGGAAATGTTTATTGTAGGATTGCATTTAATTCCAAATAACCTTCCAAACTATAAGTTTATTGAATTACCTTTTGTAACACAAAAATTTGAAATATGGCCATCTTGTCTTTCAAATTAAACATTATTTTGATGTGATTTCAAACAATATTCCTAACACATATATTTAGCTCATAAGCTTTTTTTTTCATTATGATGTTCCAACATTGCTTTATAGCAAAGTATTTAATCTAATCAAATATGCTTCTCAGTCCTAATCTTCCATTAGTATGAGAGAATAAACTATCCTGAGATCTCTGATGAGTCTTATCCTAATTTCTAGAACAAATTATTATTTTAAGCATATTATGAATTTATTAATTACACCATTTGGAGGTTTTGGAATTTGAAGAATGTGCAATGGAATAATATTAATTATACTTTATATAAGAGTTATTAACCTTCAACCTGGGGATAAAATTATCTAATCCTTCCCATTGCTCTTTCTCTAGATGGACTTGCTTATATCATTATTAAAATATAAAATTTACTTTGCATCCTTGAAACTATTCAAGGAGGCACTAAATTGTTCATTGGTAGACTTTGAAAGAAGAATCTAGTAAGATTAGTGACTTTCATTCCTACTTAAAGATATTAATAGATCCAATAAATGTGCTCATTTTATTAATGATAATCAATCTAGCTAGATCTTCCATCTCCAAAAGGCAATTATAAACATCTATATTCCTAAATTATGGTCATTTATAAAATAATGAAATCCTATGCGATGCAAGTATGAGAGATTTTCAGTAGGCAAGTCTTTTTACATCACATGGATGGATTTTTGGAAGGAAATTAATGTTCCTCTTGAGATATAACCTTAACTATGATTAAAAAAGACATGTGACAGTGAATCAACCTATCTGAATCCTCTCTCTAATTTCAAGAAACCAATATTCTCTTTACTAAATAATAATGAGAACATGTAATAGTGAATCGCCCTATCTGAATCCTCTCTCTATATTGAAGAAACTAATATTTTCTCTACTAAATAATAATGAGAACCAATAAAGGTTCTATATATTTTATATGATCAATTGAAGTATCATGAAAGTTAAATTATCTATGAACCTTGTATGTCAATTCCAAGTGGAAGCAATCATAAGATTCAGAAGATGTTAAGCTTGAGTATAACATTTCCACCACGGTTATTTTTATTGATACTTTTCATTTACTCTGGGAAGTCTAAAGTTGAGATGATTTCTCATGTTTTGGAGATGATTTGTTTGATATAGTACAAAGGCTTATGATATTGTATTCCTTTTTATTAAGAGGGCAATTTTTCTTGGGTGTGATAACAAATGTCATGGAAGAGAAGAATTTTAGTAAAGTCACCCACTTGAGGAAATCCTTAATCCTTAATATCTTCATTGATGTCCTCCTTGCCAAAACAAATTTGATAGAAAAAAAAGTAAGAAAACTATCAAAGCTATAGCAAATTTTAAATAAAGTTCAAATATTGTATTTTCTTAATTAGGAAAATAATAAGCATAAGATTTTATTTCATAATAAATTTAAGTGATATGGTGTTCCAATCGACCTCATTAAAATCATTTGTTTTCCTAAGAAAAGTTTTAAAATAGTTGATAGCTAAGACTTAATGTTAAATATATCATGAATCCATTTCTCATGGGAGTGATTTATTTATTTATATTGTAATTTCATCTATTTTCTCTCTCATTAAGGTTTGGTAGTATTTAATGTTTTTATCACTATACTTAATTATCTTGGTGTTACTCATTTGTCCTTAATACCTTCCTTCATTTCTTATGAATGATAAATGTAGGGTTTTATTTCATTATAAATGCCATAATCAATATATCCTTACATTACAAGTAAATTTTATTCCATCTAATATAAACTAGCTACAGTTGCTCCAATTTTATGAAGAGATTCCCAAACACATTTTATTCCACCATCTCCAAAATTGTTCTAATCTCTTATGCTTTTATCAAAGATTAAAATGGCCTAAATAATAAATAAGTATGTTCTATTTATCTAGACTTAAAAAAAATTATGATGCTTTATCTATATTCTTAAGAAGTGTCCATGAATCTTAATTTAGAAAATCTAGAGTAGTGGGAATGAGTTAATGCAATCATACTTAAGTGTTCAACAATTGTACTCTCATGATTTTACTTAAATTAATAAGAAAAAAGTACACACTAATTTACCAAAACTTTGTTAGGGAATCATTGGTTAATGTGTTGGGTTGAGCAATATATGGCTAACACCGTGTAGGAAACAATTCAACAAATCATCAAAGAATTCTTGCACAGCTTTCTAGTTGAATTCAAAACCACCCTTTCTTTTCTCATAGTTAAGAGTAAGGACCCTAAACCATTAAGTGTAATGTTGAAGTCACTAGCAGAAATTTAAGGTATGTTGCATCATTTTGTTCCAAAGATTAATAGAAACATAAGAAGAATACATAATAAAGAGAAATTAATTCAAAAGTAGTTATTTCAATGTGCACCTCTTGATCATTTAAACAATGGATGCCTTCTCTAAAAATATCAATATTTTTTAATTACAATTCAATGAACTTCCTTGAAATCCTTGTGTTCTTATTAAGTGATTGTTGCAACCCTCACCATCACTTCAAATATTTTTATCATTGAATTATATGTAATTGATATAGAGTTTTGACTAGATTTCTAACTATTTATTTGGAGTTATGGTTAATATTTTTTGTGAGAACCTTGATCATGAATAAGTGAGAAATTGGAAGAATGAACACCATGAAATTTTATTATTTTTTTGGTGGATACCTTGAACTCCATTTCACCCTCATCATTAGTATCAATTCTTTGATTTGTTTATCTAGTTATTTGATAAATATTTTTTTTTTTTTGTGCTGAGTAGATGGATCTCATGGGTATTCTCATGAGGATTATTGTTGGTGTTCTAAAATTTAGAGTGGTTGAAAGTTTTGCATAATTGCATGTGTATTAAATTTACGTACATCTTCATTTGAATTTCTTTCCTAAATATTTAGAATAGTTTTATTTTCTATAGGTCATTTTTTATTTCAAGGTGTAATTGAAAATATTCAGTGTTAGTATAGCGATGAATCTTATAGTGAGAATAACCTAAATATTTCTTAATAGAGTTTTCGGAAGTAGCCATGCCTATGTTATAGAAGCTCAAGAAATGTGAACTATTACAAAGTTAATCATAAGTGATTGGCCAAAGAAGATGCTTAAAAATATAGTATAAAGTGATTAATGCAATTCAATTTAGGTTTTAGGAAAGATACCTAGTTAGGTATATTTGAAAATTTTGCATTTGTACCAAAGATCTATATCAATTTTAAATTTCTCAGATAGGCACCATTGATGGAGAAATAACTCCTAGAGAATGCTATTGAATAATCTTTAAACTACTGAAGTCTAATTATAATATGAAGATTGTCTATAAGACCAATATAATAGCTACCAAAAAGACCAAGCCACAAAAAAAAATTTTTTTTTAATGTTTCTCTTAGTTAGTCTAGTAGCAAAAATATTCCTTATAATAGTTAATGTAAGAGTAGAACCAAGCTTCTCAATCTCAGAGTC
This sequence comes from Cymbidium sinense, assembly GCA_021442155.1. Lineage (NCBI taxonomy): Eukaryota > Viridiplantae > Streptophyta > Magnoliopsida > Asparagales > Orchidaceae > Cymbidium > Cymbidium sinense. The sequence goes on from CM038215.1 coordinate 73,678,502, forward strand.
ACATTAAATGATGTTAGTTGAGAGCATGCTAAGACAAGAGTGAATTAGGTAGACAATATGAACTAAATTTCTTTTGAAATTTATTGATTCAAATCTCACATTGTGAATGTATTTTGACACTAAACAAGCTTGAATATAAAAACGAATTTTACATAATTTTAAATGTTTAATGAAGCAAAACACCACACAAGGTTTCATTGGCATAAGTTTATATGGTTTGGCTTAATGAATGAGTAATTAATTATTAGGTTCATTAAATAAGCATGTTTCATTTAATTTACACAATCATTTTTAATTAAGTCCCTTACAATCAAAGCTACTAAAACAAGTGTAAAAATGCATGTAATATTGATAAATAAAATGATTATACTAGCAAAAAAAGTTTAAGAAAATGTAAGAATGTATGTGAATTCTACTCTACAAGACTAAGCCATGAACATATTTATTATTTACCACTAAGCAATGAAACTAAACACTATTTGAAAAAAATGCTAGTATAATGCAAAACAATTTTAAAATATAGAGAATAGATAACACATTCAATTTTTGTGTGGTTCAACTAATAACAAGGCTTATTGCCTATACAATATTCTAACTAAGATTTTACTACCTCATACATATAGTAAGAATTAACAAATTCTAACAAATGGAGAAATCTTACACCCATGAACTCTTATTATGAGGATAACTCAATATACTCTTCTATAGCATGCAAACATAACCCCAAACTACATATAATCAAGAGAAATATTCATAGAATTAAAGTTTACCTTAAAACAACTTGAAATAATTTGTAAAACAAAGCTTAAACACTTAATGCTTTAATTTCAGGCTTTGTAGATTTATAATCTTAAAAACAAAAAAGGAACAATCACTTCCTTGATTGATTTGGAGAAGCATAAACTATAATGCCATATTTTATTATGAATTATTGTAAAAAATTACACTCGTGAACTATGAAAAAAAACACTATTTGAATTTTGATTTTATAAGAACAATAAAATAATGCATTCAAAAACCACAAAAAAAAACATTAAAACATCTTGCAACTAATTGGTGAAGAATTGAATGAATTTGCAATGGAACCTTTGTCTTCTCTACACTATTGCTTTGAAATATTTGCCCAAAAAAATTTAGGTTTTGAAGTGAAGATCTTTTAGAAATGAGAAAAAGAACCTTCACATATTTTGTTTTTCTATTTTTAGATAATAGAAGTTCTTGTGTTTGATCCCAATGGATTTGGAAATAATTCTTTGAGACTGTATTGGTAGACCTTTGCTAAAGAGAAGATTTGACAATGAAATAAAGCACTTTAGAAAAAAATTCAGCTCACAAATTTCTGCAGAGAATAGATCGGCTGGATGATTGTGTTATCAAGATAGATCTTAGAAATGCCTTTGACTTTGCTAACTTGATTTCTTTGATTACTTTTTGCATTCCTCTTTTTCAATTTTGATTATTATTAACAGTGAGCTCTGTTGTAATTTTTTCTCAAATAATGAATGATCCAAGTCAGGTTCTCTCTCTCGCCTCACATGTTTTCCCTTCATATGGTAGAATTATCTTTGATTATTGAGGAGGATGTGAATATTGATTGTTCAAACCTGTTATTCTCAATCAGATTTTGATAAGTCATCGCATATTTGCAGATGACCACCTCTTATTTCACTAAGCAGAGTCCAATGCAATTATTAGTATGGCTTTCAAATTAAGATTGATTATTTTTATATTATCTTAGCCTAATCTTTATCCAATTTTGGTGAGTTGACTGATTTTTCTAGGTTTGAAAATATTTGTTATTAATTCTTCTATTTTGGGATTCTGTAACTGATCAGAAGCTAAAAATGAGAGATTGCCATGTCTTAATTGATAAGCTTTGTTCTTGGATTGTTTATTATAAGCATAAATTACTCTTATTTATTGAGTGACTCCAGTTTCTTAGTTCTTTGCTAAAAAATGACCTATCTTCTTGGTTCAGGTCATCCTATTTTCCAAAGTATGCAATTAAGATGGTTAAAATATCTGTAAATTTTTCTCCTTAACAATGGTGGGATCATACCCAGAGCCTTTGTTTATCTAAAATGAATGTGATGTACTTAGTTCCAAATGGCCTATCTTCATCAACCTATTTTCCAAAATGCTTGTTAATATCTAAGTTTTCTCCACATGGTATCATACCCACATCTTAGTTTATCATGAAAGTGATGTTCTTATTCCCATCATTTTCATCTCACTTGATCTTCCGCAATTAAAAGTTGTTATTCCCATCATTAATCATCTCTTTAAAAGTTGATCTCTTGCTATCTCTTTAAATAACATTCATCAACATTAATTATAGGTTTGCAATCAGTTAGAAAGCTCTTTTTGCAAGCATAATGCTTTTGAAAACAAACATAATGCTTTTGAAAATGTTCTCTTACAATGCAAATCTGAATCTTCACTTATATGTAATGAAATAGTGAAACCTAGATTGATGTTTCTAATTTTAGAATAGATATTTCAAACTTAATTAAATTGATCTTATTTCATATAGACTAATTTATGAGCACATCTTCAAAGCCTTCTGAGCTTGTACATTTTAAAACATCTTTATTAGTAGATTCATCATAATACTTTTAACATTATCTCTTTTGAATTATTATTGAATTTAAAATTTAATAATCATAATTCCATATATAAGTGTGCTCCTGAAATCCTTCTATCTACTATGAATTGCTCCCCTCATGCTCAAAAATATATATGACGAATAGAGAGTTTGTTCTCTTGCAAATGACTGTACATCCTTCTATCATTATTACCATATTTAATTATTTTTTCTATCTAAATTGATACTTTTTGTGCACCTTCTTTAAACTCCTCCTTACTACTAAATAGCATGCCAATTTTAAGGTTAAGCCCCAAGATTTGTGCTAGGATTGAAGGTTGGCCACTTAGCACTATTATCATTATCACTAGCATGTATGCTTTAGTCATCTTAAGAATTATTGCAATCATTATCACAATCTTTTTTCCTTTAAAATTTAGCTAACAAATTATCACTAAAATCAATGACCCACTTTCTTGTGGCATGAGAACTTACAAATTCAATAGAAGGAACTATATTTTCTTTAAATAAATCATCATTTTCTTGCATCTAATAATCGCTATCAAGAAATTCTTTATTATCATCTAATTGATTGCATGGATAATCAACATTTTGGTCAACATCATCACCAAAACTATCATTTATCTCTACATGCTCATCATAAAATTTTTAAATCAATACGCCTACAACCTCACTCAAATTACTAAATAATTGTGAAAATTTTAGATAATCAAATCACTTAAAAAACAACATAATATAGTAATATCACATATATATATATATATATATATATATCATCTATATATATATATATATAATATATATATATAATATATATATATATATATATATATATATATATATATATATAACTTTTGAAAAAAATGCTTGGAAAACTTATTCTCATATGGATGATAAAACTCCACAATCCACTCCATTCTAACAATATATTCAAAATTTAAAATAAAAATTATATGCAAAATAAATAATGTTCACTATCAATGATTTTGCCTCTATAATAATTTTTCTCTCATCTTGTGTTCATGCCATCAAATGCATTTCTTCTTACCCACATTTTTTGTTCATTCATGTTAGTGCAAAGCATGAGCCTCATGGCCTCTCACACATTTGCCCTAGCTCCCATTGTAGGTGATCACTTAGGAAAAACATCTTTTTCAAAACTCTTCACCATATTTATTGGGATGTGTAGAAGTATGTTCTTTAAGAGACAAATTGATATATAATTAATCAAATTTCCCCAACATTATGTTAGGGATTACTTAGATCTAGGTTCTACTTCCTATGAATGCAAACATTCATAACTAATTACCCATTTTACTATAGTAAAACAAAACTCTTGATTAAAGTTGGAAACAAACATATCTCTTTGGTATGAATCGGTGCCTAATGATGCATGTGACATATCATAGATTATTGTTTAAGAGAAATATGAGGGTAGTCCTGATCAAGATACCAACGTTCCGTCATCCAAAGACTATGTTGTTCCAGTCTACCAACATTAGCTGGCTATAAGCCATAATGTCCATGAAGTCTGATTAGCAGCCATGGGTTGCCTTGTCTCAGATATCTTGAGTAGACTAGGATTTTAGTGTTGGGTGTGTTCACATGGCGAACATATAGGTTATGGTGTGGGGATGTTCGCATGGCAAATAGGTAAATGAACTCAGCTTACATTTATAGGGAAGCCAGAATATAGGAGTGTTCGCATGACAAACAAGTAGATTGGACATACATCCCTTGGGAAATGCCAATATTTTATAGATTGTTTGCATGGAAAATACATATATTGGACTTGTATTCCTTTGAAATGCCAAATATATTTTAGGTGTTTGCATGGCAAACAGATTGATTGGACTTACATCCCTTAGGAATGTCGGATATATTTTAGGTGTTCGCATGGCATACGAATAGATTGGGCTTACATCCCTCACGAATGTTAGATATATTTTAGGTGTTTAAAACAAATAGATTAGGCTTACATCCCTTAGGAATATTAGATATATTTTAGGTGTTCACATGGTGAATGAATAGATTGGGATTACTTCCCCTAGGAATGTTGGATATATTTTAGTTGTTTGCATAACAAACAGATAGATTGGCTTACATCCTTTAGGAATGCAGGATATATTTTAGGTGTTCGCATGGCGAACAAATAGATTGGGCTTACATTCTTTAGGAATGTTAGATATATTATAGACGTGTTTGCATGGTGAATGAATAGATTAGGCTTACATCCCTTAGGAATGCTCAATATATTTTAGGGGTGTTTGCATGATAAATGAATAGATTAACTCGGCTTACAACAATTGGAATGCCATAATATATGGCTTGGGTTGCACTTTCATTGCAAACATGGGTCAGACTTACATTATTTAGAAAGCCATTAGCTTGGATCTACATCTCTTTAAAATGCCATTATTTATTAGATATTTGCATGGCTAATATTAATTCATGGTTCTGAGTTATAGCATTTTGGGACTAGGCACATAAGTCCTTTGCATTATTAAAATGTTGCCTTGGTGTTGAGTAATAGGAATTGTAGCATTATAAGACAGGAATTCATGCCTAGGTGCTATAAGGATAGCTCTATGGATTTTAAGATAGTATAATATTGAAATAATTTAATCAAGTTGACTGACACCTAGGCATTTATGATGTGATATTATAGTGCCAGTCAAAGGCCAGCTCAGTCAGACTGATAGATAGACATGTGCTTTTAATTTTAAAAGATAAACTTTTTGACTGGTACTATGATGCTATGTCAGAGCACGATGGCACATCAATGTCTAACACATCTTTCATCATGATTATGGGTGCCAAATTAATTCTAATAAATAGTAATACGTGTTCTTTTTGACCGGCATATTAATTATTTTGACTAAGTGACCAACGCCTAGGTGCTGCATGTGGAGCGCAGTGATACTAGTCCTAAATCTCAAAAACCAAGAGGCCAGTGCCTTGGTGCTTTCAATGCAACATTGTGGCACTGGGTTCAGTCAATAAATAGGACTTAGAAGTTGAAAACTTTCATTCAAAAGCCTTGGTTTTCTTTCTATAAATCCTTGCCTTCTTCCTCTATTTATCTTTTATTCACTTTAGGAAATCCAACATACTAGTAAAGTATGTTAATAAGGTAAGAAGGGTGCAGGTGTCTGCGATACTAACATGTTTGTTAGTAAAGATAGAGGAGAGGTATTATCATGTCCTCATCAATAAGTATCTCATTTCAAAGAAGTATTTTGACAACCCGGGTGGGAGTGTAGAGAGAATCATCAATGAGCGAAGATGGCCTATGATAATGTATCTTGCATCGTCCCCATGGTGTGGGAGTTTTTTCCAACATGAAGGAGCACCAAAATAATCAAGTTTTTATAGGAAAAAAATTTGGCAGTACTATTATTAATACATATTACAATTTATAAAATATAGTATATGTTAGTATCTCTTTTATTATAGTGATCATTCTGATTTTGATGAAATTCTTAGCTTTCTCAATGTTAGAAATTCTAATGTCTAATGGAAATGATGGGAGGATACAATTACTAATTTTTTTTACCACCGACCTAACTATTGAGACTAAAGCATGGCATTATTTTATTTCTGCCCAACTAATGCTAACTAGCAGTATCAGTGAAGTGACTAGGGATAAAGCTATTTTGAATTTTTCAATTCAAAAGGGCTTTCTATGGATGTAAGGAAGATTATCTATAATTCAATTTGTAATATGCTTAAGGGTAGTACTAAAGTAGGGTATGATCACCCTTCTTTAATTTATTATTTGTGTATTGTGGTAGGTATGCAAGATGAGTCAGATGAAGAAGTCCTTATGTCAAAGGCTCCATAGACTAAGAGACCAATTGAAGGATTTGGGTCGAGGACTGAGGTGGGAGAAAGCTCACATGCCCCTCAGTCCAAATCCAAATTTTCAAATACCTTAAACATGCAACTCCAAGAAATTTAAGTAAAATTGTTGGTGAAACTAGTCGACAGTAGCAAGAATTAGGGAGAAAATTTGACCACCATATGGCTTAGTAGTATTAGTATTTTTCATACATAGTTGAGTTTAACTCGGTCTTATCAATATATTTGAAAACTATGGCTTCCATGCTAGCATGGGTCTGCCTTCTTTTCTTATGACACCTCATTGTCACCCTTATCTGAGCACCCCACTAGAGTTAAAAGAAGAAGAGGAGGAGGATGATGACTATGATTATCAGTTTTCACCTTTTTCTATTTATTTTGTATTTCCTCATTTTCCTTTTTTTTATTGTAAAATTTTTGTAATAAAGATGTCATTTCATTCTATACTTTGTGTTTATTTCTATTATGTGGATTGTTCCATGACTTAAAATTTTAAAAATAATTTTGTTTTGTTGAAAATGAATAATATTAGGGGCTTAGTGCCTCGGCATTGTTCGAACCAGTGCCTTGGCACCATTGAGCTAAAAGATATAATTTCAGAACCCATGAGCTGAGTGCCTTGGCACTACATGTGTAGTGCTACACTATAGATATGATTTGAGCTTAATGCTAGTGAGATCAGTGCCTCGATGCTATGATATAAGCATCTTGGCTTTATCAGTTGGGTGCCTAAGGGTTAATTTCTTGAGAGCATAGAGCCTCAATGCTGTTAGATAACTATAGTAGTTTAATTTTCTTGAGAGCATAGCACCCTAGTGCTAGAACATAAGCACCTTGGCACTGTGAAATATGCTTAAGGTTCAAGATTTTTGATGACTCAGCACCATAGCGCTGGATGTTCAACGCCTCTGCACTATTTCATCTATGCATAAGATTTAATACTTTTGGAAAAATTTAAAATTTTGATAGCATAACACATTAGAAATGCTAGTTTTCATGATTTTTTTAATGCAAATCAATCTTCTCCTTTGCCCCAGATCCAAGATCAATAGAGGAAATATATAATTTTTTCATAATAAAATGAAGTTCAACGGTAGAATAGTTTTCAAGATTTGGTGCCTCGGCAGTAGCATACATTGCTAAAGAGGTATAACCTAAGCTTTGGCAATGAAATATGATGCTATGATGCTAAAATAAGATAACAACAGATCTTATCTTTTGTGCCTCTATGCTACAAGACCAAGTGTCAAAGGCTTAATTCCTGAGAGCTCAGTGCCTCAACACTGGACCTTCACGTTATGGTGTCGCAGAACTCTATTTTTTGGACTAAATTCTTGAAGAATTTAACAAATTTTATGAAAATTTGGCAGCATAATATTTAGAAGTGCTAGATTTTATAGTATTTCAGTGCAAGAAGCACTATTCTCCCTTGTTCTAGATCCAAAATTGATGGAGGGTTTTTCTTCTCAAGCCAAAATTAAGTTCAACATCTGAGGGTTTCAAATTTTAAGATTCAAGAATTTTGGGGCATTCATTTTTACTCCAGATCCAAGATCAATGGAAACAAGCCTCTTTATTTCTCACTGGATCCAAGATCGATGGTGGAAATCTTTTAAATTTTGTTGTTAGGGAGAAAATATGAAAAGTACAATTTCAAATTTTTTTACCTAGAGTTAACAATAGTAGGCTTTGATCTTATCTTTGAAAGAGGAGAATGCTCTTGTATAGCAACAAAAAACACATTATTAAGAGTGCAAGAGATCAGGAGTAAGAATGGGGCTAGTAGAATAGAGAAAGAGTGATGAAAAAAAGAACAAGATCCAAAGAGGAAAAAAACAAGATCCATAAAGGGGGCAGTTTGCCTTCTTTTATTGTAGTTTTTAGGTAATTGTTCCTACCATTAGGGTGGTTTTTCACTCAAAACCATTTCCCTAGCTCCACCCTAAGCAATTATCTTTGTTAGGGCAGAAAGGTTTAGTTATTTTGCTTTTTTAAATTGAAGGCCATTGCAATAGCACCTCAGCATTAGGAGCACAGCATCGTAGCATTGCATTATTTAAATAGGCAACCATCGAGGATGGTTTGAGTTTCTAGATTTTGTAAGGTCATGACACCGACTAGGTGTTATGATTGAAGCATTATGGCACCTTAAGTCAGGTTGTTAGATTTATTTCATTTTCTTAGATGTCAACAAAATTGCCCCACGAATGTGTCATGAATGGACATGATGCATTAGTTGTTTTCTTATTTTATTTATAATTATATGCAGCAATATAATAGAAAGGGAGAAAACATAGTGTTTAAAAATCTCTAATCACTTTCATATATCATATAATATAGTGACATAAAAGAGGTTATACCTATGAATATATAACTTGAATTTCTCTAATACAAATAGGAACTGAATGAGCTCTATATGCTATAGTATACTACCTCTCTAGAGCTTCATGGAGATGTTGAAAGGTAACATCCTAGTCGTGGACTAATGAGGAAAGGATCTACTCAAGTTTGGAAACCTGAGCATCCATCTGTGAGCAATCCTCTTCTATATTTATGATAGCCCATCTGACAATATATCTCATTTCGGATAGATATGGTCTCCTCATCTATAACTCTCTCAATTCATCAGATATATTGAAGATTTCAATTTGTACTCTTGATAGCTCTCTCTAGTATGATCTCAGTCTCTAAGACTGTGCTCAAGATCTTGGAAAACTAGAGATAAAGCATGAGATATTTATACTAGATAATTACCTCTGAGCTATATCCCTCAAACAATGAATGGGGTGACTATTTGCACAAGAGTTAAGCTCTATTGAGAAATCATCCTAGGTGGCACTCACTATCACCCAAGTTGAATCTGATTAGTGCAGTTTGTGGCTAATTCTCAAAGTGTCATATTCCTCTATATGCTGGTTTTCTTTAATTTGTATATGGTCAGTGCTAGCTAAGTAGACATTGGGAAAGCAACACTAGTATATGTCGATAATACCAAAGTGACATCACTCTCCATCTATCTTGTTGGTGACTCAACTGCTACTAGTGGGATGGAAATAAAAGTAGAACCACCTATCTCTACTACTCCCATATCATGACTAGTTGATAAAGGACTGTGAATATCTCTATCATCTCTCTCCTGAGCAGATGAAGCCTCTTTCCATTGCTTCCTACTATTGTCTTGCCCATTAGATGGCCTCTTAGGAGCATGAGTCACATGTCAGGGGGAATACAAATGTCTTGCTAGTTTTGGCCTCCTCAATCTACAACTGTGTATATAGAAGTATAGCTCTAAGAAAGAAGAAAAAGGTATGGCAGATCCACAATAACCATAGGTGATTAACTCTTATGCAAGTCTCCTATGGAGCTACACAGAAACTTGAACAAGTCCATAAGCGAAGTGAGAAAATTCATGCAGAAGATGTTGCTTAATGAACAAATAGTGGGAGCATCCCTAAGGAATGAGTATCTACTATATTCAATATCTTTAGTTATCCATATATGAGCATAGCCTGAGTGAACCCATACCTATATCCCTCCAATATCACAAACTTATGACACTAGTAAGAAAGCTAAGTAGGTGTTAACCAAATGAGGTATTATGCTACTCATCTACATCCTGGCTTTGATAATAGTAAGTGTATCCCTCCATTAGTAAGAGAATATGTGAATCCCTGCCCCAAGCTCTAAGTAGGTAGGCTTTGAAAGGATGATCTATGAATGACTTAAAAGCGATCCATTATGTGTGATGGGGCAAACATGAAGGTCTGGATCTGATCCCTGTCTGAAGAACTATAGCCCTGCGCCAGATTCATAGGAAATGATGCTCTCAGAAGTAGGGTGGCATCTTAGGATAGCTGAAAGCTCCAAATATGTACATGAATCAATCTATGTAAGTAGTGTTAGGGATAATCTACATCATAGCATCATGAATTAGTCATAATTGTCACTCTACCTAACTCACTATATAGGTAGGCTAACGATGTAGGTGCTAGTGCTATCCTCTTACCACCGGCAAGTATCAAAAGAGTGGAAGGATGAAAAAGTCTTCTGTGACTTAAAAATACAAAATTTCACAGCCAAGTGGCTATAAATGCCACTAAAGATAGCTCCTCATCGATGTCTTGTGCTAGGATTCATTGAAAACTTACTCTTCCTTCAAGCTCAAATTTGGCACTAAAGGACTTCTGAGGAATGAAATCCATGTCAAATGGATCATCCAATCATGCAAAATTAGGCAAACATACTATTAAATTGAGGAAACTCTCAGACCATGTGTCTAGAGTAACTATACCCCTTCACCTATGGCCTGATCTCTACTCTCAAAATAGTCTATGGTAGTGAGCTAGAGCACAATATTAAGACCTAAAGAACATACATAACTGCCTCTCCAACACTAGTTAGCTAGGTGATGTTGAAAGAGCTCATGATCTGAAGGAATGCACTCCTTGTAGGGAATGCCTCTAACTAGAAGGCTTGATATATCTTACATGTATGCTCAGGTGACTATCATCTCATGCAGCCAATCCAACAGGTATTGGTGATCCTATTCTAATGTTATGGTATTCTTTGGATCCAAGTAAATATAAGATGGTTATAGTTAAAAAGTGACATAGACTACATGATATATGCCACCATGCATCTATAAATGATGGCGGGCCTAGTATACGTAGCCACTAACATTTGATAATGGTTTGACAAACACAAACTTTGGGTCTCAATTCTTCCTCATGATGTAATATAAGATAACCTAAAAGCCTGATTGTGTCTATAGAAATAGCAATATCAACAGCTAGCTAGAGTACATCTTGATCCCCAAAGCTAAGGTGATCTGCAACTCACTCAAAAGTAAGGTCATGACTTTGTCTCAACTTTGAATTGATCACCCAATCAATAGGATTATGATTTGATGGAAGCTATGAATGAAGAGTCTGAATGCATATGATCGAGCAAATGAATCCTTAAAAATATCCTTGCCAATCAACATATCCTGATGCCATGATAGCCGATCCTATAATTTGACTGAATAATGCAGATCATGGGATTTAATAGTGGCCCATATCAGCTCCTCAATGGGCTTAGTAGAAGGCATATCATCTAGCCTTTTCTAGGTAAACATTATAGCTAATCTGTAGCAAATCAGATAAGAGAAGCATATAAATTTTATAGGAATTATAAAAAATAGTAATATTTGAATATGTAAATGATGTATGTTTGTATGTTTTGATTCAATCTTCTCTAGTTTCACATAATTTAAATTTATATTTGGATTTAATCCTCCTTTGATTATATTGAATCAATATTTATATTCAAACCCATCCTTTTGGGTATGTTGGTTACTTTAAGACTTAAATCTTGTCCATATGTACATGATGGATTTAAGTTTAGATTTAGATCCAATCCTTTTGGGCATGATGGATCTGATCTAGCCCTTTTGGGCATAATGGATCTTAGTTTAAATTTAAATTTGGCCTCCTTAGGCATGATGGATCTGATCTTGGACAGCTTTAATTAGAGAGTTTTTTTTTATGGAGAAATTTTCTTACAGTGCAAGGCTTATAAAATTGCCTATTGATAGGGGAATTTTCCTTTGAGATGAGAATATTCCTCTCATACTTAAGCAAAGAGTGTCCTTTTAATTAATCTATTTAGAGTTGGATTAATACTTTTGCCTTTAATATTTATGCATAATATCTCTTGAAATATTATCCATTTATAGAGGGTATAGGTCTTACCCTTTTACATCAATGAGTTGATAAGCTCCCTCTTCATATACCTTTTCAATGACATATGGTCCTTCCTAGTTTGGGCCAAACTTTCCACTTGCTCATTAATGTGGAATGATAGGCCTTCTGTGTAATAGTACTAGTTCACCTGCTTTGAAGCTTCTTGGGTGAACCATGTGGTCATGATCTTGGGTCATCCTTGTTCTATATATTTCTAGACTACATTGGGCAATCGAGTTCATTTAGAGCTTTAAGCTCTTCAAGTCATATTTAGACATTTTTCTCTATTGTAAGCTTATTTTGAACCACTATATGGAGTAAAGGTAGCTCTACTTCAAGAGAAAGTATTATTTCTGATCTGAAGACTAAGGAGTATGGTGTTGCTTGTGTAGTTATTTTATATTTAATATAGTATGACCACAAAGCTTAAATAAATTTATCATGCATTTTACGTATTGAGAAATTTTTTTTTTGAAAAGTTTAATCAATGTTTTGTCGAATGCTTCTATGAGACCATTGGCTCTTAGATTGTACATTAAAGAATATCACTAATTTATATTATATTTCTTAATGAAGCGATAGATTTTGGCATTCCTAAAGGCGGGGTCATTATCAAATATAATTTTTGAGGTTCTCCAAATTAGTAGATGATATGATCTCAAAAAATAATTCACTACATTATATGTTTTAACTTCTTTTAATAAAATTTCTTTTGCCCATTTGGAGAAGTAATTAGTAGTAGCTAAAATAAAATGATGTCCTCTAGATGATAGAGAATCTATTGAACTAATTATTTTAGTTTCCAACTTTCAAATGGCCAAGATGTCACTATTAAATGTAATTCATTACGTTGTGATGCAATGTGTCTGCATATATTTGACACTGATGACATCTTTTGGCATGCTCAATATGATCTTGAACCATACTGGGCCAATAGTATCCCATTCAGTTGATTTTGATTTTTATTTTAAGATCAGATTGGAGTCTACTGCACAACCCTTCATGGACTTCAGTCATTACCCTTTTTACTTCATCTGGTCTTAGGCATCACAATTACATTTGATTGAATGAGCATCGATATAATGTATCATATTTAAGAGCATATCATAGCACTCTTTGTGAAATTTGATGAGCCTTTGATTTAACCTTTAGCAACCCACTGCCTTTAAGATAGGTGATGAATTGTTCTCGCTAGTCATCTTCTTCACGTTGAAATCTCTTAATTTTCTTTAGCTTTAAAGGCTTGTTAGAGGGTTGGTGCTAATGCTAGTTTGCAAAGCTAGACTATCAAAGGATTAGATATTTATAAAAATCAAATGGGGGAATTCGAACAAGAAGACTTATTTACAGATTCCAAAGGAGGATAAGTAGGGAGCACCCATGATACTAAGAAGCCTGGTGAGTACTCTAATCTACCCTATAGTGAGGCTTTACATAATTGAAAGATAGAATTAATTTTTCTTTATGTTGGAATCTTCATTATAATGCTAGGGCTTATAATCTATGAATGAAAGATTATTGAAATTCCTAAGAAGAGGACATATTCTCATAGCCCGAAGGAAATGAGTTGCCTCAAAACCTAAATCTAAGATGTTTTAGCACAAGCCAAAAGCATGACCTAAGTGTAATCAAAAACATGGGACATAATGGTTTACCTCCATAAGAGAGGATAAACCCATCCCTACTCTTGTGAGCTTACAACCGCCTAGAGTGGCCACCAGCTAATACCTCCTACATTTTAAAATAAACATGTAGGTTGATCTTATGTAGATGCAAGATAGCTAAGTTGTTATTTAATTAGGAAGGAAGCTAGAATCCTAGACTCACTTCCTATGAGACTAGATCATGACTAGCATGACAACATGACTTAGACTAATGCAAAAAATTATAATATTTTATACCATTTTGACACATTCATTTTGGACTAAGGCTTGGGACAATTATTCTGATTTGCATGATGAAGTAAAGTTATGGGCTAAATCAATGGGAGGAGGTGTTCTCCACTAGAAGGGATCACCCTCAAAGGTCAAACATGTGCCCTATCATGCAAGAATGGAGACCCTCCCTATTCAAGAGTGAAACATTATGATATGCATGATGTGATAACATACAACATTTAGCTAAGGGTTGATAAATATTTTATTTATCTTGATTATGAACTTAAGCTTTGAGTTTATGAGTTGTACTTAAAATTTAGTTATGAGTTATTTGGTGGGGATAGAAAATTTAATTTTATCCTAAGGATCCTACCATATCCAGGCCACACATCAAATCATCACTCTTTAAGAAACCTATGAACAACATGCCATTTCTATTGCACAAACTAAACCCAATCAATTAAACATTTAAATTTTTGTAAAAGAATAAAGTGATAGTTCGTCGGGTACCACCGTACACCTTAAAAAAGAAAAGAGATTGGGTAGCCGAGCTCTACCCTTATATAACCTAGATTATAATTAAATATTACAATTACAATGAATGCTATGAGGGTCTTAATTCTTTATCTTTCTTTCCTTCTTTTGGATTGGTCTACTAGGCTTCATAAGGCCTCCTAGGTATTTACCTTCTAGCTACTGCTCATCCTAAATACCATAAACCTAATCCTAATTCCTATTGCAAAAATTATATGTTTATGAAAATAAATTCTAACTCCATCTGCAAAATAGATGTTAGCTAAACAGGCATACACGACAAGCAGTTATATTCACATATTTAGACTTAGCACTCTACACATGGATAACCAAGTCCACCTATCCTAATTGGGTTATGCTTAGGGGCATAAGCAACCTACAAGCAAGAACATTTATATTTATTTATTATTATAATAGCCCTTTAGCATAATCTCTTGCAGAAAATATCATTACTAATGACCTAACATCTAGTCTACGCATAAATAGTCCTAACATCCAGTCTAAAATATTACATCACAAAATAAAACATAACACCACAACATACAACATCCTAACATAGAGCTAGAAGTGGTGGCTTAGTATTCTAATGTGTGTGCTAAGGTTTGGTGTGGTATGTCTTTAGCTAAGCTTTAGATGTATAATTATCTAAAGTGTAGGATGTCTAAGTCAAACATTATGGGGAGTTTCACTTCAAATCATTAAAAGGATTAGTTAATTTTAATTTGCATTCTTCATATTTCATATGATGCTTACTTGATACTTAATTATAAAGAGAAGAAAGGGACTTAACCCCTTTCATCCCTATCCTAAGTTTATCATGACTTTGCTTTCTTCTATGAATAGCTTATCAAATGTTTTTTTTTGTTAAACCTAAGTTTGGGTTAATCTTAAAGAATCTTATCCAAACATGAAAGGCATCTTAAGATTAATAAAATTAAATCGCTATCACATGGATAACATTTCATTATTCCTTTTCATCATCAATAGCATACACATCTCTTTGTTTTTACTACTCATGATATTTTATTTAGCACACATATTTATACATGCAATATAAATTTATATTTTTTCACACTTGATGATTCTTAATGTATGTATTTTTTTAGAGAAGAAAGACTTCATCCTTTAGTTGGGAATATATACATATGTGTTAAAGATTTAAGGAAGTACATGCCATTGTTAAACCAAGGAAGTGAGATTATCTAAGACCTCCTTGGGGTTACTTAAAGGCTCATGTTCCCAAGATGTCCAGATTATATACTTGCTAACTTAAATACATGTGAACATGTGCACCAACATAGGAATGAAAATCATGCAAAGATAGTAAATTCTTTAAAGTAAAGTTCTATCCCAAATTCTAGCACATGCATACACATGAATGAAATTAAGCAAGTGTGTGCCATTGTTAAACTAGGAAAGTGAGTTTATCTAAGACCTCCTTGGGGCTACTTAAAGCCTCATGTTCCCAGATGTCCAAACTATATACTTGCTAATTCCAAATATATGTAAACATACACATGAATCATGAAAATAGAACAATCATTTACCATGTTTGAAATTATAACTTAAATATAAACTTCATTGAATATTCATAGCCAACATTAACTTAGATTTTCATCAGTAGCTTAAAACTTTAAAAATAATTGAGATTTATTAATGATAATAGCCACCATGTAATAATATTTATCCAAGACATGCAATTTAGATATAACCATAATATTTTGATTTTTTTTGAATACATGAATGAATGAAACAAATGACATGCAAATTTATAATGATTAAAAATGAATGACTAAACATTTCCACATAATACATTCAATCACAATAAATCTTAAGGACAATCAAGTCAAATAAACTTCTTTAAGATTAACCAAAGCTTTTATGAAATTTGATTTTTGGTGTTTGAATTATCAAAGCCTAAAGAGGAGAAATGGCATTTAGTGTTTTCCCCATCCCATATTGGTGACTTAATATATTTAAGGATAATAATTATGTGGGTTTTATGAATTGATTAGGTTCAAGTCATTAAGCAATCAATTTAATTACCCTTCTCTAAGCTTCTTTAATTTAATTAACTACTTAATCATGAGCCTCCAATGATTTGCTTATGAGAAATTAAAAATTTGCAATGCACCTAGATAGACCTAATGTAATTAAGCTCATGCTTAAGAGTTAATTAGATTAAATGAGGAAAGAATCTAAGTTAAGTACTCTTATGATTTTCCCACACTAATGGGTTAACCATAAATTTTTTAATGACTTTATGTTATTGAACACATAAAGGTAAAACCCATGAATTATATTTGAATTAATTGAACCAATCATTAGTTTAATTTGAATTTTATTTTATCATTAATTCTCTTAATTAATCTTGAATTATTACATGCATTAATTAATCCTTCTATGGAATGCATTTAGGAAAATAATTAGGAAAGAGGTCCTAATTATTTTCCCTCATAATTACCACTATTTATGGTGATTAATTATCATTAATCATTTAATTTTTACTATTTAGAAATTTTAAAAAATATTAAATTGATTAATGAGGGTAATTAGGATTAAAAATTTTAAATTCTTTAAATTACATGGCCAATAATTCCAAGAAAATTATGGGAGGTGAGGACATCCCATGAAATCATCTAGCCAAATGTGGGATCAATCAGCCAAGTAATGAACCTTAATTAAGGTAATTAGCATAAGATTCAAACCTTAATTAAGCACTATTCATTGAACAAAAAATAGTAATTTTATTTTTATTAAATTCTCCTCTATTTAACCTTTCCAAAATGGGTTTATTTGTATTTTTTGGATTTTTCTATAATTAGTTATGATTTTTTAAAGTTCTAGCTATTTAATTATATTTTACTACCAAATTAACAACTTAA
Organism: Cymbidium sinense; assembly: GCA_021442155.1. Lineage (NCBI taxonomy): Eukaryota > Viridiplantae > Streptophyta > Magnoliopsida > Asparagales > Orchidaceae > Cymbidium > Cymbidium sinense. The sequence goes on from CM038215.1 coordinate 73,695,987, forward strand.
ACCGTCGGCACCATGTGGATGCAGACGCGCCAGTGCTTTCACATCGCACAGTGGTATTGGTTATTTAAAATGTCTGACATGATAACTGACTCAGCGGTGACGGATGCGATTTGTTCTGGCCTTCCAATCTTAGATCGAACGATTGAGATTAATCTTGTGGTTTTGAAAGGATTAAATAAAAAATTCTAGCACTTTTAATCATGTTCATTGTAATCACACGGAATAAATGGTCGATGATCCTTATTCCCCCCAGCACCAAAAGATGGACATTATCCACCTTCCATCGCTCGATCCAAGCTCACGAAGCTCGTTCGATGTTGAAATTGACTCCAAAATAATTAGAGAGAAAATCTAAAGGGATCCTATGGTGTAAATCGCATGAAATCACACTTTACTTCAAAAAAGAATAACACTTATGGGGAAAATCTATGATTACCAAATTTTTACCTCATCAGAGCTAGAGACTGGCAGTCTGTCGAAAGAGGTAGTTTCATCTTGAAGAGATGAAACCTTGTTGAGAAGATCATGAGCTACCTCTTCATCGATTGCTATGTGGACCAAACGCCATTGCAAAACTCACCATAATTAGTTTAGGGATGCCTTCCGGTAATCAAATCATTCACGAAATGATTCATTTCAACTAACCAGAGTGAGGTGAAGGTGTGGGAAGAGTTAATTTGGGTTTGGTAGAGTTTTGAAAGTTTGGATGGACGGACTCTCATTTTGCTTGGGGTTGGTGTTGTCGGTGGTGGAATCCAAGAGGAGCTTGAGGGAAGATCTCAAACTGTGCAGAATGCTCCAAAGAAGGTGTGTTTGCATAGTTTGAATCCTTGGAGAGGAGTTTACTCTCCCCAACCAGGGTCGATTGGTTCAGCCTTTGGCTCATCATCGAGGTAGGTGGCGTGAGGATTGAGGTGGGTGAGGGTGAGAGGCTGAGGGAGTGGAATGGGCTAGCATGGTGTGTACCACCATCCCTAAGTGGACCAATAGATTTTGCCATGGGTGAACCCACCCTTCATGGCCAGTGAGCCCAACAACCTTAGATTAGGTTGGATCAGTGGTCCTCTTATCCAAGAAGAGCCAAAGGTAGCTGCCATGGGTTAGGAGGTGGAGAACCCATCCTAATGGGGTTTTTATCCCATTTTGAGGTTGGTTCAATGGGTTTGACCCAAACTAAGTTCACTTGGGTTGATTCCACTTGGGCAAGCCCATGACCCAAGGATGAGTCATGCCAAGTTTGGTTGGGTTTGGACTTGGTTTGATTAGGTTTGGCTCAATGTCACCCATATGGGTCAATTTAGTTCAATTGGGTTAAGTTGACCAATTGATCAAATTGGGTCAAACCAAGGGTTTGGGTGAGTTCAATTGGTCATTTGAAATTCATTGGTGCAATTGGTTTGATTTAATTTAAAGTGGATTTAGTTTGATTCAATTTGGGTTCATTTAGGCCAAATGGGTTAAGTTGACTAGTTTGGTCAAATTGGCAAAATTGATTTGAATGGAGGGTTGGTTTATGTTCAAATGATCATTTGGGAATGATTGTAAGTGTTGGTTTGGATTGATTTGAATTATGGAATGATTTGGTTCAATTTTACCATTTAGGTCAAATTGGGTCAAGTGGGCTAATTGGATTAGGTTGACCAAATTAGGCTTAATTGAAGGTTGGATCATGTTCAATAATCAATTTTTAATTAGTTAGAAGCATTGGTTGCAATCATTTTGGATTGAAATGAGATTTGGCCCAATTTGACCCTTTAGGTCAATTTAGGTCAACTTGGGTTAAGTAGTCAAACTAGTTTGATTTGGCCAAATTGATTGCAATTGGGTAATCAAAGATGATCAACAATCATTATGGAAGGGATTAGATGAGTTGATTTAATCCAATTTGAATTGGATTGAAGTTTGAATCAAATTGGTCATTTAGGTCACATTTGTCAAGTTAACCAATTAGGTTGAGTTGGTGTCAATTAGGTGGGGAAAGGGGTTTAATGATGGATTTAGAGTTGGTTAGTGGTCTTGATTGCAATTTATTTAGGCTTGATTGGGTTTTGGCTCATTTGGACTTTTTGGGCCAAATCAGCTAACTTGGGTTGATCATATTCATTTGATTTGATTGGTTTGATTGAAAGTGTTGGGGAGTTTGAAATGATCTATTGAATGGTTGGAGTGATTTGAAAAGATCAAGTTGGATTTAGTTTTGCTTGAATGAGTTTTGGGTTGGATCATAGGATCATGATGGAGTTGACTTAGGTTAAGGCCTAAGTCAATTTTGCTTGGAGCTTGGATTAGAAAACAAATTCAAATGAAATTAATTGAGTAAGCTTGAGGTTGGTTGTGTTTCACTTGTATGAGTTTAGGTTTGATGAGTGAGTTTGCATGGGCCTTGGTTTAGGCCATAAGATAAGTATAACATATTTGTCTTAAAGTGTATCTTAGGCTTAGGGTATTCCTCTTAAGTCTCTAGGATTGGGTCTAGTGTTCTCTTAATCACTAGAAGTGTCTTATCACTAAGGAAATCTAAGGGCCTAGATGGTTCCTAAGTCTAAGATGAGGAAGGTGAATCCTCACTCCAAAAGTGAGGTCAACTGAGACTATTTTTTTACTTTTAATCAACATAAATCTTAAACTCTTACTATTTAAATTTTAGGCTTTCTTAGTGTAAGTTTAAAAATAATCATAATAATAATGAACATCAATTTGTTTGATTGATTAGGAGATGCACAATGCTTAATTCCATATTTTATCATGAAAGGTTTTAAAAAATTACACTCATGAACTATGAAAAAAACACATACATTTTCAGATTTTATAAAACTATAACTAATGCTTTTGAAAACCTAAAAACAAAAACTTTAGAAGATAATACAACAAATAGTTAAAGAATTGAATGAAATTACAATTTCTTTGAACTATTGCTTAGAAATATTTGCTCATAGAATTCAAGTTTAGAGTAATTAAAAATCCTTTAGAAATGAGAAAATGAATCTTAAAATATTTTTTCCAATTTTTAAATTACTGGGAAGCTCTTGTGTTTGTTCCTTGGATTTGGAAATGATGCTTTGAAATTTGGTCGAAAGGGCATTGCTAAAAGAGGCGATTTGACAATCAAAGAAAGCTCTTTAGCAACAATTTTGAACTTAAAGGTTTTTGTAGCGAAAGAAGGCTAAATTTTATGATTAAGCTTAATTAAAAACTAAATTAGGTAATTAAGCACATTTTAAAAAGTAATTTAAAAATAGGCCTAGTCTCCCATTGAATGGGTAACTAGTGCCAATGTGGATCTGCAAGCTAGCTTTGTTTGGGTGACTAGCCTACGCCCTAAATCGGGATCGAGCCCTCTCGATTTTGTTTTCTACTTTTATTTCCTCCTCCCCAACCACATCTAGATCTCAGCTTGTCCAACCCACCGTAGAAGGTCCCATCACCGGTGATCGGCTGCTAGTGCCATCGACTCTTCTTTTCCTTGTGGATTTGAGGTTGATCAGATATTTGTTTAAGGTATATTTTGCAACCCTAATTTTATAAGTTCTTTTTATATGTAATTGGTAAGTGTTTAGGTTTTATTGTTAAGTTTAAATATGTGTTTAGTAAGTTTAAATTTTAGATTTATAATGTTGGATGTTACATTTGAGATATTGGTGGAAAATTAATTTTCTTAAATAAATTTGAGATTTTATAATTATAAGTTTAATATCTTGATTAGTAAGTTTATGCTATTTTAGAATTTTATATTTGTAAATAAATGTATGTTAATTGTAGCTGAAGGCATGCTAAAAAATTAAGCTAAGTAGCCACTTAAGTGTAGATGATTTGGTTAGGTGATTAATCCATATAATCTAAGATGTTTGATTAGGGCTAACCTTAGCCCTCCTAAATGAATTCTTTATTAGCATTTTATTTTTTTGTATCTTAAATTTGCATGTGTTGTTGGGACCTAGAATAAAATGTTGTAACTAAAAACATGAGTTTGTATGAATTTGGTTATAAAGTAATTTTTGATGCATCACATATAGGCAAGTCATTTCTGCAATTCTTATTGAATTAATTTGTTTAAATAGGTGAGATATTTATTAAGTGTGTGTCCAATACACATATTAAGATTCAAAAAATGAGTTTGATATAGTCTATTTAATTTGATTTTATGGCAGCAAATTGAGTGTTCGTGAAGACTTCTTTTAGACATATAGATGGAAAAATCATCCTATATAGATCTCACGACAGATTGATCTTGAAAGCGTACATAATTGAATCCTAAGATCATTAAAATTTGATCTAACATAGTTTAGTGTTAATCTTACATATTTATGGTGAAATAGATGGAGATGTTATTAGTAGAATTCAAGTTGGATGGTTGAAGTGGAGGAATGCATCTGGCCTATTATGTGATAGAAAAGTTCCACTTAAACTTAAGGAGATGTTATTTAGTGTGATAGAAAAGTTCCATATATAGATCTGTGTTGATCTTGAAAGTATGAATTAGATCATTAAAAGACTAACATAGTTTGTGTTAATCTTACATATTTATGGTGAAATAGATGGAATGTTATTAGTAGAATTCAAGTTGGATGGTTGAAGTGGAGGATGCTGGATTATGTAGAAAAGTTACTTAAACTTGAAGAATTTTATAAGATGGTGAAGATCAATGACTTATGTGAATGTTGCAATAAGAGAAGCATAAGACTAAGTTAGAGTAGATAAGATGCTATGGATGAGTGGCTTTACTCTTAGAGAATGCAAAATAGCCACATAAAGTTGAGTAGCTCATAGATAAGATTAGACTTATGGTTTTGGAAAGCTTATGACCTATTAAGAGTAGATGCCTTATGTTAAGAAATGTAGACCTAAAAGACTTGGTTAAGATGTATAAAAATGATCTTAGTATACTTGAATTAAATGAGAATTTGACACATAATAGGACACAATGGACACAAAGGATTCATGTAGCCGACCCCACCTAGTGGGATTAAGGCTTGTTGTTGTTATTGTTGTTGTTGTTGTTGTTGTTGTATAGTTTAGTGTTAATCTTACATATTGATTTCTAGTTGCTATTAGATTCATTGCCTCTCTGATAACTGATGATGAAGTCTGTGAGGACATTATTAATGTAGCAAGCATACAACCTTTGATTATCTATGTTGAAGTTTAGCTAATACCCATTGAGGAAACAGAAGTTCATAATTTTTTTTAGCATGAAATGCCTCCAATTGAAATTAAACAAGTGACATTATTTTCACAAGAAACTTATCAGATGAAAGTCAACCAACCATTTCATAGGTATGTACAATCAAATCACGATATTATCATTGCAAAGTATTACTATTTTGTTACATCTTATTCATTATGTCATAATTGATAGTACTATTAAAGAATGTTAATGATCCATTCAATCATGTTCACCATGTTGGCACAAGTTTTGTTAATAGGGATGAATATCATTTTGATCATATTGCACCATTATCTACTGAAGATGATGGATATGAAATAGTTGGAAAGAGTTGAGTGGTATCTTCCGACGTATTGTGACAACTTGGTCTCCCTCCAAAGTTAATGTGGCGCCAATTGATCCTACCTTCAAGTGAGTGGATGATTTTTAGAAGGCTGATGTGGATTAGTTGGACTACCATCAGGTATATATACTTCACAAGATATTGATCCAACAATCAATTGGTATATTAGGTGGTATCGGTCTTAGGCTTCACTGTACATGTTGAAGGCTCCTACTATTCCTAGAGAGTGAGTTATGGTGATCACCAAAATTTTGCCAAATTATGTTTCTATATTGAATGATCATTGAAAATATGAAAATATTTTTTTTATTCTATAGTGTGAGCATATTTTAGATACACATGATATATTCCAACCTTATTTTGGGAGAGATGAAAACACAAAATTTCAACATTCAATCAACAAGTATGAGGATTTATGTAGGGAGTTGCAATGAAATATGCACATTTGAGGTAGCAGGTATTGGTGTATTGATGATGCTAGTAGTTCTTCTACTACACCTTCATTTAGTTAGTCAAATACCTTAGGGGTAGGTGCATTCCTATCACCCATCCCAGATGTAGGTCAATACACTCATTTACTAGTCCCCTCCGTAGTCAAATAAAGAAGCCATGTTTAGTCCATTTCAGTCATGGCAAGTGACAGGTCCTCCCATCTATGGTCCTCCACCAATCTATATGCCTCATATGCATGGAGTGTATCCCACACTCCCCTTCCGCCATGAGCATTAGTAGAGATACTCAAAGTTACACCCCTTGATGACTCACAACATACCACTGAACAAGATGTGGAGGATGCACAGTAGTGATAGCATCATCTGCGAGATTGTACTCATCAACCACTAGTCCAGTACACTCTAGGGAGTGACACAATTCTACCATGTTGACCTCATCGATGATGGCAATTTTTTATGTCTATTATGTAGATAATTGTTGTATTTTATATTTTAATATATGTGGTTTGTAGTAAGTCAAGTTTGGATGATGTATATATATATATATATATATATATATATATATATTATTATATATATATATATATATATATATATGTATATTTTACACATTAAAGTTTATATATAAAATGTATGTGTTTTTATTCTTCATAGCGAAATCTGACATATCCAACTGGCTTTCGAGTTGGAATGATAGATTATTTTCAACATGAAAGTCATGGAAAATTATTTACCTTTCCAATGATACTAAGCTCATTCAATTTCAACACCGGATGAGTCCGATATGTATACAAAACTGTCGCTACTGCATAAGGTTTTTCTTTGGCAAGGTACAGAACTGAGCGTTTGTAAAATCTGCTACTGAGCTGGAATCAAAGATTATTTTTGACATGAAAGTTATGAATAATTTTGTTTCCTTTTCAAGGATACCAACCTCACTAATTCTGACACTAGATGAGTCTGATATGGGCAAAAAACTATAGTTATGCATAAGATTTCCATTTTGCACAGTTCAAACTGAGCATTTGCAAAAACTACAGCTTAATGAGTTAGAATCATAGAGTTGTCAACATAAAAGTCATGGATAATTTTGTTACCTTTATAATGATATCAAATTTACTCAATTCTAACACTAGATGAGTTTGATATGGGCCAAGAACTGTTGTGCATAGGGTTTCTATTTCGCATGATGCAAAACTAAGCCTTCAAAAATGGTTTACAGAGCTAGAATGGTAGATTATTGTCAACATGAAAGTCATGGAGAATTTTATCATCTTTCCAATGATAATGATATCAAGCTTGCTCAATTCTGAAATCGGATGAGTCTAATATGAGCAAAAAACTACTACTTTGTATTTGCATCGTGGAAAGTAGAGCGTTCACAAAACTTGCAACTTACTGAGCTGGAATCATTTGTTGTCAACATGAAGGTCATGTAGAATTTGTTTACATTTTCACCAATATTAAGCTCACTCAAATCTAACATTGGATGAGTCGATATGGGCAAAAAAGTGTGACTTTGGCTAAGGTTTCTATTTCTCACCCTGGAAATCCAAACGTTCGCAAAAACTGTGGCTTAATGTGAGATTTGTCAAAGGTTGTCAACATGAAAGTCATGAAGAATTTTGTTAAAATTTTTAATGATACCAAGTTTGCTGATATCCGACACCGAATGAGCCTAATACGAGCCAAGAAGTATGGCTATGCCAAAATTATTTAAACAAACAATTTAACCCAAAGCCAATCGCCCATTGGACGACTAGTAACGTGGATGCCATGTCGTAGTCCCCATTCAAGGAATAGGCATTTTTAAAATAATTTTTAATATGCTTAATTACCTAATGAATATTTTAATTAAGCTTAATTATAAAATTTAGCTGAGAAAGAATTTGCTAGGTGATTTCGTATCAAGGTGGATCTTAGTAACTTTAACTTAGACTTGCTCTCAACTTGATTACTATGTGCATTTCCTCTTATTTAGTTTTTATTATTATCAATAGTGAGAAATATGGTTAATTTTTCTCAAATAATGATTTAACTCGGGGCTTCCCTCTCTCTCCTTACTTGCTCATCCTTGTTATGGAAATATTACATTATATTATATGGGACATATATGAATATGTTTTGTTCATAATCTATTATTTTCAATCATTTGCCTAAGTAATTTCATATTTGTTTAGAAAAAAATATGTGAAATTTGACTCCACATTTAACAATCTTCCACTTGGAGTCAAAAAATACATTATGTTTGGGCACTTCTCTCAATACGCTCTAATATGCAGATTCACCAATGCTCCTAGTATGGCCTCCATTATCATGATTTATGGAGGCAGAGGTCATGCATAACCATAGTTTTGAGATGGTCACCACCTTGGTCAAGATATCTGCAGGATTCTCTGTTCCATGAATCTTCTCTAGTTGTAGAGTTCTATCATTAATTAGTCCACTAATGTGATGATATTGTAGTTGTATGTGTTTTGTCCATGCATAAAAAACTGGATTCTTTGTTAGGTGGATGGTGCTATGACTGTCACTAAAGAGGATGCTACTAGTTTGCTCTTTTTCTAATACTTGTAAAAAAAAATTTAGCCATATCATCTCTTTGCTTGCTTATGAAACGGCCATATATTTGACTTCAGTGGTGCATAGAAAAACACTCTTCTATAGTCTAGACATCCAACTAATTATAGTTCATACTAGTGTGAACACATAACTTGATGTGCTCTTGTGACCATTTAAATCTCCTCCCAGGTTAGCATCTGAGTATCCCTATAGAATTAGTTCATTCTTTCTAAAGTAAAGAGCTATATTTAAATTATCATTTTAGTATCTTAGGATCCACTTCATGGCTTCCCCATGCTCCTGTCCTAGGTTAGACATAAATCTACTTACAACTCCCACAACATGGGACATATAACATTAGTTTGGTGCCTTCTCCATCTCTCTTTATTAGAGATTAGATAGCATAAAATCAATTCAAACCTAGATGTACTTCTCTTGGGATAACTCCAAGGTCCCTTTAGATTTATCCCGAGTAATCCTCATGCCTCCCAAGACTTTCATTTCAACACCTTTGATAGTTAGTTTTTTAACTTATTAATTTTGTTATGCTTTCTCCTGCAACTAGCATATCATCAACATAAAGCAACAAAATAATATAGGACTTGTCTAACATCTTGATGAAGCAGTAGTGATCCATCTCACATATAGTGAATGTATTTTTGCACATGAAGACTTCAAATTTTGTATATCATTGTCTTGGTGCCTACTTCAGCCCATATAAGCTCTTTTGAAGCTTTCACACTAATTTTTTTTTTGGAATAACAAACCCTTCTAGTTGTTCCATATAGATCTCTTCCTCGAGATCTTCATGAAAATAATAGTCTTCACTTCTATCCATTCCAGATATAAGTCTTTAGCTACAATAATACTTAAGACCATTCTAATGGTAGTCATCTTTACCACTGGTGAGAACACCTCTATGTAATCGATCCCATGTAGTTGTTGAAATCATTTGACCACAAATCTGGCCTTTATCTTTTGCTCCCATCAGACTCATAATTCACTCTATACACCTACTTATTTTGCAATACTTTCTTTCCTTTAGGTAATAGTTCTAATGTCTAAGTTCTACTTTTCTCCAGAGTTCATCTCTTCTTTCATGGCTTTCTTCCACTATGTTGAATCTTTGGCCTGCAATGCTTCAAGGTAGTGCTCTCGGCTCCTCATTATCTGTCAATAATAGATGATATAAAGATGGAGAATACCTTTACATGGGCTTGGATTGTCATCAAATTTATTTCTAAAAAGTGAACTCATACCTACTTTGTTGAGTCATAAATGAATGTGACATAATATAATGAGCCACCATGGGATCGAACAAGAGCTAGTCCCAGACATCAGAGTATACTAATTCAAGCTTTTTAGATTTAGAAGTCTCTAAGTTTTTTAAAAAAACTAACCTTTTTTCTTGCCAAGAACACAATTCTCGCACAGCTCCAAGTTCATAGACTTTAGTTCTAAAAGCTTTCTTTTTGATGTCATGATCTTCATTCCCTTCTTGCTCATGTGTCCAAGTCTTTGATGTCATAATACTCAGCTCCCACTATTAGCAATGCCACTAGGTCTTTACCTTATGAGGTAATGTATAATGTTCCTATCTTCGTGCATCTAGCCATGATCAATGTTCCTTTTGATATCTTTCATGATCTACCACCAAACACAATGGTGTATCCATAATTATTAATTTGGCTCATTGATATAAAGTTTCTCTTGAGGCTGGAATATGTCTTACATATCATAAGACCCACTTTCCTCCATTTCTAGTTTTGATGTGGACTTCTCTTTTTTGATAATTTCTAGCGGCTCATCATATGCAAGATAGAATTTATCAAATTTTCTTGCACTATAGTTATATAGCAATTCATGACAAGGGTAGAATGGAATGACGCACCTAAGTCAAGAATCCAAGACTCAATGGGACTTTCAATACAACATACTAGTGTTTTAGAATCATCTTCACCTAGTGAGTTTGTGGATTCCTCATCTTGTTCCTAGGTGCTTTGCATTGTCTTGAGAAATGTCTTTTTTCTATCAATTCTAATAGACAATATCCTTATGATTCTTGGACTTGCCTCTAGACTTTGATCTTTCTTGATTTTTTCTTCAACTATGGCTCCTCCCTCTACTCTCAATATTAAGAGTAGAACCTAAGATAGAACATTCCTCACACTATCTTTTAAGAATGGCCTCACTTATAATCACATCTCAGACATCATTTAGCTTAAATTTGGTGCTACCTGATGAACTACTTATTGCAATCACCATTGTAGACCAACTCTCCGGTAAGGATGACAACAAGATCAGTGCTTTGATCTCATCATTAAATGCAATATCTATGGAGCTCAATTGAGTAATAAAATTGAACTTGTTGATGTGGTCAGCAACACATGCGGCTTCTCCCATTTTTAAATTAAATAAATGATGCATTAAAAATACCTTATTTAATGTTGATGACTTCTCATACATGTTGGATAGAGCTTTCATCAAATTGATCATCATCTTCTCCTTGATAATCTTGAAAGTAACATTTCTCACTAACGTCAAGAAAATCACACCTAGTGATTGGCGTTCTAGCAACTCCCACTCTTCTTGGCTCATCTTCTCTGGCTTTCAACCTAGAAGAGGTTCATGCAACTACTTCTGGTACAAATAGTCCTCTATCTACATCTTCTAGAAATTGAAGTCCTTGCCATCAGACTTATCAATTCTAACCTTCTCCTGGTAAGCCATCTCTTTCTCTTTTTAGCAAGTTCTTCCTCTAATACTCATTGTTGGAGTTTAAGAGAGGAGAAGGAGGAGAGAAGTAAAGTGAACAATCTCACACATAGAAAAAAAGAATGTGGTTCGGTGTCTTATGTCCATGACCACACTTGGATCTCATTATATTTCTCTCTTACAATGAGCTTAGGAGAAAATACAAATTTTTGGGATGCCTCCTTCCATGGATTCCCTCCCCTTTTATAGGCTAAGATGAAGGGGGATAAGTTTGGAGGAGAAATAATTTTTATTGACCATCTAGCCACAAATTTTGAATTTCAAGTGTGAAATAATTCAATTTTGGTGGCTACCTAACTTTGACAAAAAAAAAAACATGTGGAATTTGACTCCAAATTTAATTGTTGGGAGTTTAAGAGAGGAGAAAAAGGAGAGAAGTAAATATCACAATCTCACACACATAGAAAAAAGAACACAAGAAGATTTATGTGATTTACCATCTTTGCTACATCCATGGGCACACTAGGATCTCACTATATTTCTCTCTTACAATGAGCTTAGGAGAAGATACAAATTTTGGATGCCTCCTCCCATGGATTTTCTCCCCTTTTATTGGCTAAGATGAAGGGGGTAGGTTTGGAGGAGAAATAATTTAATTGACCATCTAGCCATAAAGTTTGAATTTTAAGTGTGAAATAATTAAATTTTGGTGGCTACCTAACTTTGATAGAAAGAAAAAAAACATGTGGAATTTGACTCCACATTTAATTGTTGGGAGTTTAAGAGAGGAGAAATAAAGGGGGAGAAGTGAAGAGCATAATCTCACATGCATAGAAAAAAGAACACAAGAAGATTTATGTAATTTGGCATCTTGCCTACGTCCACGACCGCACTAGGATCTCACTATATTTCTTTCTTACAATGAGCTTAGGAGAAGATACAAATTTTAGAATTCCTCCTCCCATGGATTTCCTCCTCTTTTATATAAGATGATAGGGTAGGTTTGGAGGAGAAATAATTATAATTGATCATCAAGCCACCAATTTTGAATTTCAAGTGTGAAACAATTCAATTTTGGTGGTTACCTAACTTTGACAAAATGAAAAAAATATGTGGAATTTAACTTCACATTTAATCCGACTCTACATTTAACAATCTCCCACTTGGAGTTAAAAAATACATTATGTTTGAACACTTCTCTGAATACGCTCTATCATGCAGATCACTAATGCTCCAAGTGGCACCTCCATCATCATGATTAATGAAAGCCAAATGAGGTCATGCATGATCTCAGTTTTGAGATTGTCACCACCATTGGTCAACATATCTACAAGATTCTTTGTTCCATTAGTCTTCTCCAATTGTAGAGTTGTATCATCAATTAGTCCTCTATTGTGATGATATCGTAGATGTATTTATTTTGTCCTTGCATGAAAAATTAGATCCTTTGTTTTGTGGATGGCGCACTGATTGTCACTGAAGAGGGTGCTACTAGTTTGCTCTTTTTTATTTCTTGTAGAAAATTCTTTAGCCATATCATCTCTTTGCCTTCTTTTAAAACAATATATTCGGCTTCACTAGTGGATAGTGAAACACTCTTTTGTAATTGTGGTGAAAATTTAATATCTTTCTACCTTCATCAATCCATTTTGAAGAGGATAAATGAAAATAGAAATATACACCCTTTTCGTTGGGACACCATGTAGATTTGTAGTTCTTATTTATACGACAAGGAGAGGTATACTATCTCGACCTACAATGGACCTAATCATCTGAATACTCCTATAAACTATGGGTTTTCAAAATGTACCAGAGATTCATCCCCTATTTTACATGGAAAAGTAAAGCAAGGTTTATTTTAAACCAGTTTTATTAAGTTCCCTATAGGGGTAAGCCCTCATAGTTAATTACATCTTAAGGAATGAGATTTCTTAAGAATACTCTCGATTAAGGTAAATGATCATTGTCTCCAAAGATTTCAAAATATGGACTATTAATCGATTGGTTTATTTTTCAAAAATCAAATGGGATCGATCAAGAGAGGGAGTTCTTATCGAAGCCAAATGAAAACAAGTAGGGGATGTTTAGGTTACTAGGAAGCCTAGTAAGCATGCCAAACTACCCTATGGTTGGGATTTACATTTTTGAAATTGAATTAATTTGTTTGAGTTGAATTTTTTATTAGAAATGTAGAGCTTGCAATTCTATAGAACAAGGTTATGGAACTACCTAAAAGGTGAGGATTTATGCTCATAGCCCATAATGGGAAGTAGCAACCTTTGTACCTAAATCTAGGGAGCTTTGGTAAGGGCCAAAAGCATGACCTAAATCTAAGGTGAAAGTGGGTATTCAGTTTACCTCCACAAGAGAGGATAAACCACCCAACTGTTGGACTTATAATAGCCTGGGGTGGCTGTCAACTAACTCCTCCTACGATTTTAAAATATGTAGGCAAGTCAAATGATTTTGAATGATAGCTAAGCTATTGTTTATTTAGAAAGAGACTAAGTCCTTCAGCACACTCCCTAAGAAACTAGATTTTGTAGGGTATGCTTTAATGACTTAAATCAAATGAAAATTTTGTTACATTTTATTTTTATTTTGGACAATCAATTTGACACAAGCTTTAGGATTTATATGTCTAATGCATGAGAAATTAGATCATGGGCCAAAATAGCAAGATAAAGGTGTGTTTCCACCATGGCTCTCATATGTCAAGCCAAGTTCTCTGCAAAGGTGGAAGCCCTTCAATCAAGAGTGAAATAATATATTTTTTTGCATGATGTTAGAAAAATAAGATAACATTCAGCTAAGGTACTAATTCTTTTATATTGTTTAATAACCTAAGCTTTAGGTGAGGTTATGAGTTATTTATTTTTAATTTGAGTTGTTTAATTGGATAGAAAATTTCTTTTCTAAGATCATAATCATCATCTAGATCATACATCAAAGCAAGGAAGAAACTAGGAAAAGATGCCATATTAATGTGCAAGTTAAACAAACATCAATCAATTTATAAAACTAGCATAAAAGAATAAAAGGTCATTTATGGTTGGGCTCCATTGCACAAAATTGAAAACAAATTGGTAGCTGAGCTCTACCCTTATATAACTCAGATTATGAATGAATTAAATATAATCAAACAAGGAATTCATTGTTATGGGGGGGGTCTTCATTCTTCATTTCTTTTTTCTTCTTTCTTCTTTCTTCCTTCTACTTTCTTCTTTCTTCTTTTGGTTGGTTGGAATGTGGTTGCTTTAAAGGCTTCACATGGTACATAAGACATAGTCTAATGACCAATGCTCATCCTAATCCCCATAATAATCATTCCAAAATCCTAATTATAAAAGTACATGAAAATGGGAAAAATGAAGTCTAACTAACACATGCAAAATAGAGATTAGCCAAACAAACCATACAATCCCAAGCATGTATATATATAAATTGGACTTAGCACCCCACACATGGGTAACCAAGTCCTCTTGGATTATTTTGGATTATGCTTAGGGGTATAAGCACCTGAACAACAAAAGCAATTACATTTTTTTACAACACCCCTTAAGCACAATCCCTATAGAAGATAATGATTAGACTAAATCATCATACCATTCATTCTACACATATTCACTCTAACATCCAGACTAAAATATAACATCATAAAATAAAAGCAAAACACCAAACCATGCACCGCCCTAACCTAAAGCTAGAAATAGTAGCTTATCATAATGTGTGTGCTTTAAAAGGTTTGTGTGATATAACTATATTTTAAGGTTTAAGTTTTCTATGTATGAAAATGCTCAACTTAGAGGGTTTGTTTCATGTAAGTGATTTAGTTGCTTTGGTTGATCTATTTTATATTTTGATTTGGTTTAAGTGAATCCTATAATTAATTACTAAGTTGTAAAGAGAGGGAAAATAGAAGAGAACTTCTCTTTCCTTCCCTACCTTAAGTAATTTCTAAAGTAGATTCATGTTTGATTTTGTTTAGTGAATGTTTTGTTATATGTTTTAATTAATTCTAAGTTTATATTTTTCCTAAACAAACTTATTCGAAGAGAAAGGCATTTTAAGATTAAGTAAAGTGAATTACTATTTACAAAACACACAACACTTCATTTCTTTCAACATGTATAACTTGCATATGGATGAATCCTAAGCATATCTATACATACAAATGAGAATTTTTAGCACACTTTCATAATAAATGCTAAGTGAATTTTTTTAAAAATTTTGAATATTTTTATGATGCATGATTTTCATTAAGTAGAAAAGAGGGATTCTTTTATTCCTTTTTTAGATGCACATTTATATGTATGAAAGGCATAACTGAGTACGGTGCCATTGTTAGCACCAAGGGTGTAAGGTCAAGACCTACTTAGGGCTACTTAAAGCCTCGCAATCCCGGAGTTATCTAGACTAATATACCACATTCCTTAAATACATACACATGTACAAAAGAAATGAATGGAAAAAGAAAGATGCAAAAGTTTATATTTGTTTGATTTTAATTTGATTGTTTAATTTATGTGATGTGGAATTCCATCTTAAGTCATGGTATATGAGTGTATAGGAATGGATTTAAGCAAGTGTTATGTTCTTCTTGAATGGACTATAAACTTTGCAAATCCTATACAATTCTATGTTAAGAAAGAGAGGGAAAGTCACATAACACATTTTATGCTATTAACATGCAAGCTCATAAGTACTTATAAATAGCATACCTTTTAGTTTTGGTGTTTACTCATAGGTTTTAAAATAATTTTTAGATTTAATAGTGATAATTGCCATTCATATCCTTACTTTAGCCAAAATATGCAATTTGACATGATGGAAACATCTCATTTTTAATTTGATTTTTAAAAAAAAAAGCATGAATGCATGATTTTCATATGGCATACACATTTAGCATGCTAGGAAAGAAATAAATTGATGAAAGCATGTAAATTCATTCACCCTAATTAATTCTAAAGATAATCCTATGAAATAGAATTATTTAAGCAAGTCAAATTTGGTTTTAAAAATATTTTATTTTGTTTGAGTTTGATTTCAATTTGAGAAATGTGAGAAGGTTTGCTGGTCCAAACCCATTCCCACATGTGTATGATGTTTTAGTTTAATTTTTAGGTGATTAGATCAATTTTATGCTTTGGTTAGGTTAAGGTGTGAATTAAGTGTATTAATTACCCCTTACCTACACCACTTTAATATACTTAATCAAATAATTATGAGCCAATGATATGATATAAAATCACACAAGGAATTTAAATTAGCAATGCTCCTAAGAAAAGAAAGGGCCTAATGCAATTGGCTCACAATTAGTGATTAATTAAGCTAAAGGGTTTAATTTAAGTACTTTCATAACCCTTCCCATGCATGTGGGTTGGATTTTGATTTCCTTAAGCTACTTAGGTTATTGAACACCTAAGCACCTAAGAAGGATTGATTAAGTTATAATGTTTTGATTTTAAAATCAAATTAATTATGCGAGGGATTAGGGGATTAACCCTTAATTAAGTTTGAATTAAGGAAGGAAAGAAATTTAGGGAATATCTTAGGAAAAATTCCCCAAACCCATTCCATAAACCTCTTCTCTACTTAAGTAAGGCTTAATTAACTTAATAAAGGGATTAAACCACTGTTCATATGCTAAATTACCCTCAATTACATAAAGAGAGTAATTAAGGATTCATTAACTGATCTCCCTAATTAACCCATCAATAAATCTCAAGAAAATTAGGGGAGGCAGAAGTTATCCCCTAAATATGAGAGAAATTTGGAATTAATCAGTGGGATAATTAGGAGTAATAAATATAATTACATTCCCAATAAAACCCTAATTCAGAAAATATCACTCCTCAAAATTAATTGAAATTAATTTTAGAATTTTCTTCTTTGAATTATCTTCCAATGCTTTTTATTTTGTATTTTTCTAACTTTTTTACATTTAGTTATGAAATTATGAAGATTTATCCATTAAGGATAATTAATTAAATCCTTAATTAAATAGCTAATCTCGTCGGGGCCATGTGGAGGCTGACGCGGCACGCGCTTTCTACATGGTATGATGGGAGAGGCCACATAAGTTATCACATCATAGCACCACGTCAGCAACAGCACTACACATTTTCTCCTCATCCATCCGATCAAAGATTAGACGGCTGAGATAAAGCCCTATTAAGGGATTAAATAAGGGATCTAAGCATCTTGATCATGGTCGTCCATCCAAAATGCATGGATAGATGGCCCATGATCCATCCCTGAGCTTGCCTATGGGAAAGGGGAACCGTCCACCTTCCGTGATAAGATCCAAGCTCGATTGAGCTCAAACTCAACCCACACCATCATCATGCAATGGAGTGGACATCCAACGGCTAGTTTCTCATGAGGTAAGAATTTCTTTCACAAAGGACCCCAGCATGGATAGTTTAAGCTTGAGTTGAGGCATACCTCGTTGGAGGCTATCACCAATGCTTGAATCCATTGAGGTAGCTTCATCTAGTGTAGACGAAGCCCTGTTAAAGATTTGAGGTGATTTGGTTGAGTGAATCTTCCTATGGACCAAGCTCTCCTTCAATTGGGCTCGGCCTTGATCAAAGTCCCCTCCCCTTGCCTTGAGAACTTGGATGAAGCTTGGAGTGAGTTCTATTGAGTCCTCTGAAGAAGCTTGCAAGAGGAATTGGCTTGATTTTGTGTATTGGATGAGATGGAATATCACTTAAGCTCCCCTATTTTTAGTTTAAGAGAAACCAAAAAAGGAGAATTCCAAATGCTTGGGGATTGCTTGAGGGAGTTTGGGAAGCTTTAGGGAGCTCTCTCTCAGTCAATCGAGTGTGTCTCTATTGAATTCAAATGGAATTAATGGGAGTATATCTCCCCCTAGGTGAATCGGACGGTCGCAAGCTCTCTTGCCATTTTGATCCAATACACCCTATTCAATGGGTTGTTTTGGCCATTTAGAGTGGCATGGCATTCAATTTTGGCAGAGAAGGTAGTCGGGAAGTATGCCATGTGCAAAATAAGGCAAAGGAAGGATTCCCATGAGCTCATGTCCATGGGGGTGGTCGATTTTAGCCTTAGGTTGGGTTGGACTGACCCAAACCCATTGGGTCTTGTGCACCATGTCCATTAGTGACCATTTGGTCCACTAAGAGGATGCCAAGTGTCCATGAAAAAATTGACCAAATTCCATGTGGTTTTGATTTTAGGCTACCCTATGGCCTAATGGTAAAATGGTCATTTGGCTTGGATTTCAATTTGAATATGTTTGTGATGATTGAAAAATGGGTTGGGCCAAGTTTCAATGAATTTGGAGTTGGTTTGATATGATTTGGTAGGTCAAAATGGGTCAACTTGGGTCAAGTTGACCAATTGGTCAAATTGGGTCAAACCAAGGGTTGGGTCAAGTTCATATGACCATTTGAAATATTTTGGCATCATTGGTTTGGTTCAATTTGATTTATATTTGGTTTTGGTTCATTTGATTTCTTTTAGGTCAAATGGGTCAAGTTGACCAATTTGACCCATTTGACCTATTTTGGTTAGTCATGGGTTGGATTATGTTTGGTTGATCATTTGAAATGGATTGGTATCTTTATTTCCAATCAATTTGGTTTATATTTAGATTTGGCTCAATTTGACCTTTTAGGTCAAGTTGGGTTCATGGTCAATTGGGCTAGGTTAGGTCTAGTTGGCCAATTGGGAATTTGGTCAAGTTCAACAAGTGATTTGGAATTAACTTGACCCATTAGTTTCAATCAATTTGGCTTAGATCAAGTTCTGACACATTTTGACTTTTTAGGTTGAGTTGGGTCAACTTGGGTCAAGTAGCCAATTGGGATAGGTTAGGCTCAAATGATGACTTGGTCAAGTTCAAATGTTGATCATGAATGATTATTGACCAATGGTTTCAATCAATTTGGCCTATGGTGGATTTTGGCTAGTTTAGGTTTCATTTTGGCTAAGTGTTGACTTGGTCAACCCTTAGGCTTGACTTGGTTTGACCCAATTTGAGTGATTGAACATCTTATGATGATTGTTGCTCACAATGTGAGGCTTAGTTGGGCTTAGTTCAATCCAATTTAGGTAGGATTAAAATTTGGCTCAAAATGGGTACTTTAGATCACTTTGGGTCAAGTGAGCCTAAGTGGGTCAAATGGCTTAGTCAAAGCTTGATTGAACTCACATATGGACTTATGATTGAAATATAAATCCATTTGCAAGTGATTTGGAGTCAAATGGGTTTTGTTTCATTTGACAATTTCAAGTTCAAATGGGTGAACATGAGTTTGATTTGGATTTGACTTTGAATTGAGTTTTGGTTTGATGATTGAAGTTTGTATTTATATTTAGATTTATGATTGAAGGATTGATTGAATCGTGAAGAAAAATCAAGGGTTTGACTTGATTTGAATTTGATTTGGCTAAGTTCAATATTTTGACTTGAAAGGCTTAGGTTGAATTTTGGATTTGATTTTTGAATTTATTTTTGGATATTTGAATTTATATTTCATTTATATATGTAAATATAAATGAGAATATAAATGGGTTATGTGAAAATTCCTTGAATTTGAATTGAGTTGGATTTGGTTTGAGCTAAGTCCACGAGAGGGAATTATAGTGACTTAGGAAATATTTTGGAGTTTGGAATCCAATCATGGTCTTCAATCAAAGTTTCAATTCTTTAGAATTGATTCATGATTTGAAAATCCATTGAATTGGTTCAAGGTTTGAGTTAGAGTTGGATTTGATATGAGTTTGGAGTTTCGACTTGAAGAAGGAAGTGAGGAATTTGGTTCAAGTTATAGGGTAAGTAAATTTTCCTAACACCCCAAGGCATGACTTATTCCTATGGCTAACTCTTCTAAGTCTTTAAGGTTAGGTTGAGTGTTCACCTAATTACTAAAAGTGCCTTAAGACTAAGGAACTCTTAAAGTATAAGAGAAGTCCTGTGTCTAAGATGGAGGGGTTGACTTATTCCAAAAATGAGGTCCACAGTAGTCTAGACATCTAACTAATTGTAGTTCTTCTAAGTGTGAACACATAACTTGATGTGCTCTTGTGATCATCTAAATCTCCTCTAAGGTCAGCATCTGAGTATCCTAGTATAATTAGTTCATTCTTTCTAAAGTAAAGAGCTATATTTAAAGTACCTTTTACATATCTTAGGATCCACTTCATGGCTTCCCAATGCTCTTTTCCTAAGTTAGACATAAGTACTCACAACTCCCACTGCATGAGATATATCTGGTCTAGTACATACCATAGCATACATTAAACTGTGAACTGTAGATGCATATATTATCTTCTCCATACGTTCCTGCTCTTCATCAGATTTTGGTGACTGCTTTTTAGATAGCCTAAAATGACTACCCAAGGGAGTCTCTCTTGGCTTCATATTCTGAACATCGAATCAATTCAGAAACTTCTAGATGTACTTCTCTTCAGATAACTTCAAGGTCCATTTAGATTTTCTTGAATAATCCTCATGCCAAAGATTTTCTTTGCTTCTCCTAAGTTTTTGTTTCAAACTCCTTCGATAGTTGCTTTTTTAACTTATTAATTTCTATTATGCTTGCTTTTACAACCAGCATAGCATCAACATAAAGCAATAAAATGATGTAGGACTTGTCAACCTCTTGATGAAGTACCACTGAGCTATCTCACATCTAGTGAATGTATTCTTACACATGAAGTCTTCAAAATTTTTATACCATTGTCTATGTCCATGGCCCCACAAGAAAATCTTGAGCAAGCAATAATGAAATCTCAAATAATGTAGTATTCATTCTTTTGATAATATCATTCTGTTCTGACGATCCTAGAAAAATTTTAAATATACAAATTTCGTGTTTTGAGTAATAAGCCTTGAATTCACTGTTATCGTACTCACCACCAATGTCAAATTTCAAATACTTAACTTTCAGTCCTGTTTGAGTTTCCACTTCTACCTTCCACTTTTAGAAAGTAATAAATATATCAGATTTATTTTCAATAAACCCATACCTTCATTGTTGAGTCATCAATGAATGTGATGTAATCTCCGCAATACTTTGGTTGCCAGACATTAGAGTGTACTAATTCAAGCTTTTCATATTGAGAAGTCCTTTAGTTTTTCAAAAAATTAACCATTTTCTACTTGTCAAAAACACAATTCTCGCACTACTCCAAGTTCACAGACTTTAGTTCTAAAAGCATTCCTTTTCATGCCAAGATCTTCATTCCCTTCTCGCTCAGGTGTCCAAGTCTTTGATGCCATAATACTCAACTCCCACTATCAGCAAAGGACACTAGGTATTTACTTTCTGAGGTCATGTACAATGTTCCTATCTTCATGCCTCTATCCACGACCAATGTTTCTTTAGATACCTTCCATGATCCACCACCAAACACTGTGGTATATCCATAATTATCGATTTGGCTCATTGATATCAAGTTTCTCTTGAGGTTGGAATATGTCTTACCTTATGTAAGACCCACTTTCCTCCATTTCCAGTTTTGATCTGGACTTCTCCTTTTGATAATTTTTAGCGGCTCATCATATGCAAAATAGACTTTACAAAAATTTCATACATTATAGTTATATAACACTTCACGACAAGGGATAGAATGGATGACGCACTTGAGTCAAGAATCCAAGACTTAATGAGACTCTCAATATAACATACTAGTGCTTCAGAGTCATCTTCAATTAGCGAGTTTATGAAATCCACATCTTGTTATTGATTCTTTTTATTTTTAGGTGCTTTGCACTATCTTGAGAAATGTCTTTTTTTCTAGTCAATTTCACCAAACAATATCCTTATGATTCTTAGACTTGCCTCTAGACTTTGATCTTTTTTAATTCTGTCTTCTACTATGGCTCCTCCGTCTACTCTCAATGCCAAGAGTAGAACCTGAGATAGAACATTCTCCAAACTATCTTCTACAAATGTCCTCACATAGAATTAGGTCTTGGACATCATTTAGCTTTAATTTGGTGCTATCCGATAAACTACTTACTGTAATCACCATTGTAGACCAACTCTCGATAGGGATGACAAAAAAATCTGTGCTTTGATCTCATCATCGAATGTAATATCTACAGAGCTCAATTAAGTCATAATAACATTGAATTCATTGATGTGGTCAGCAATAGATGCAACTTCTCCCATTTTTAAATTATATAAATGATGCATTAAAAATACATTATTTGATGCTGATGGCTTCTCATATATGTTGGATAGAGCTTTCATCAAATCAACCATCATCTTCTCCTTAATAATATTGAAAGCAACATTTCTTACCAATGTCAAGTGAATCACCTAGTGCTTGGCGATCTAACAACTCTCACTCTTCTTGACACATCTTCTCTGGCTTCCGACCTAGAAGAGGTTCATGTAGCTTCTTCTGGTACAGATAGTCCTCTATTTGCATCTTCCAGAAATTGAAGTCCTAGCCATCAAACTTATCAATTTGAACCTTCCCCTCATAATCCATCTCTTTCTCTTTTTAGCAATATCTTACTATGATACCAATTATTGGGAGTTTAAGAGAGGAAAAAGAGAGGGAGAGAAGTAAAGAGCACAATCTTACATAAAAAAAAGAACTCAAAAAGATTTATATGGTTGACGTCTTGCCTATGTCCATGGCCCCACAAGGATCTCAGTATATTTCTCTCTTACAATGAGGCTAGGAGAAAATACATATTTTAGGATGCCTTCGCCCATGAATTTCCTCCTCTTTTATAGGCTAAGACAAAGGGGATAGTTTTGGAGGAGAAATAAATTTAATTGGCCATCTAGCCACAAATTTTGAATTTCAAGTGTGAAACAATTCAATTTTGGTGGCTACTTAACTTTGAGAAAAAGAAAAAAAAAACATGTGGAATTTGACTCCACATTTAACAACTTTTACTTGGACTTGGTCTCAACTTGATTACTATGTGCATTTCCTTTTATTTATTTTCTGATATTGCCAACAGAGAGCAATATGGTTAATTTTTCTCAAATAATGATTTAACTCGGGGCTTCCCTCTCTCTCTCTCCTTACTTTCTTGTCCATGTTATGGAAATATTATATTATATTATGTGGGATGTAAGTGAATATGTATTGTTCAAAATCTGTTATTTTCAATCATTTGCCTAAGTCATCTCACATTTGTAGATTAGCTTCTTTTGTTTGGCCACGTTGAATCTTATACTACTATTCAGGTCTTCCATACTTAATGACTTTTATAGAATTATGAGGATTCATATTAATATTGATAATTATTTTATTGTCTTCTTA
Source organism: Cymbidium sinense (assembly GCA_021442155.1). Taxonomy (NCBI): domain Eukaryota; kingdom Viridiplantae; phylum Streptophyta; class Magnoliopsida; order Asparagales; family Orchidaceae; genus Cymbidium; species Cymbidium sinense. The sequence continues at coordinate 73,719,487 of CM038215.1, forward strand.
AAATCAGTATCCATTTTGATTGAGTTTGCTGCTATTTCTAGGTTCAAAAATGATTGTTTTCATTTTCATTCTCGTATCATGGAATTCCTACAACTGTTCAGAAACTAAAATGAGAGACTGCCAAATGTTATTTAACAAGCATTTATCTAGGATAGCTATTTATAAGCATAAACTACTCTTATTTGTTTAGTGATTTCAGTTTCTTAATTGTTCGTTAAAAAATTGCCCATCTTGTTGGTTTCTGTCTTCCTAGATTCCCAACAATGCCAATAACAAGGTTAAAAATATTTGTATTATATTTTTCCATAACAATGGTGAGAGGAAGATTCAAATCTTGCCCTAGGCTTTTGTAGCTAAACCTAAAAAAAATCATAGTACGATTTTTTTATCTATCTCTAACTAAATTTGGGTTGTAAAGAAGGAAGAATTTTGAATTCCCTTAATAGTTCGTCATTTATAAGTGGTGTTTGAATATGTATTCCTCCTTTTAACAATCTCTAGACAAGTTCATCACCATGTAAGAAGGCTCCATTTGTTGTTCCCACTTTATTAAATCCACTTTCAATTTCAATGTTGGCAATGGCATGACAACACATCACTATTCTTTAAACCTTGGATGAATGGTTCTTCTATATGGGACAATCATAGCAACCTTGCTTTTAGTCCATTTAATGTTTCCCTGCTGCTACATTAAATGTTATAATTATCAATGGTAACTGGTGTTTGTCGGATGTTATATGAACTATCAAAGCCTGGCAGATTAATGTCTTAAACTCTATCATTTATGGTAGTAGTGATTCTACATTATAAAATGAAAATAATAATCAAGTTGAACTATTAGTCTAGTCGGTGGAGGTCTTCCTCTCCTCTTGAATGATCAATTTTTGAGCACATCTAACCCCTCTAACGTAGTTCCTTTAGGGCTTAACTTCTGAAAAAAAAAATTTAAAAAAATAACCTCCCTATGTTGATGTTAACATTCACAAGACTTAGTCAGAGAAATCACCCAACATATTAAACAAGTGACTCCTATAAGTAAACTCACTACCCTACTAGACGAGTGACCTTTACAAGTGAAGTATCTAGCAACTTATCAAAGGTACAACTCAACAGAGACTTATTGAGCTCGCCCTGGATTTAGGGTTGGTGGAGTGGACCACCGTGGGAGACCTCATCATCAAAAGGATAAAGTTCTTACTAGATCATGCTATAAATGTGTCTACGCTAGAGAGATCTCTAGAGTCTGTACATTTTTATTTTTTTATTTTTTTATTTTATGAGTTTTATACTACTATTTATATAGCCTTCCAATCTTATAATTAAAGAGTCTAGAGATATATTTAAGACTTTTGGCTCTTGATATCTTCTATGCTCTTTGGATCTTTAAGTTTCATGGGATTGATTACACTTGGATTCACTTTATCATTACTATTTTTTCTTCATTATTAGTGATATATATTTGCTAGCTCACATACTCTCACTTTACTCGTCAATCACTTCTTTAATCTAATCAACTTCTCCAAAAAGTATCACAAGTAATGTCTAATTTCAACCAAATAAATGAATCAAGATCTGGTCTCAAACAAATATGGGTCCTTATGGCATGTGCCATAGGTTGTACGATGAATCTAATGTTGAGGGTGATTGTGAAAAATGAGTATAATGTGCGAGTCAATTGAATGAGCAGAGCACTTTTAGTGATCTCCCTATATGGAGACGTGGGTGAGTGTTCCTGGCATGTGTAGCGAGCAAGCCAGTGGCATGCTCCCCTTACTGTTTTGGCGAGTTTCCCAAGTGGCGGTGATGTAACTAACCTATGGGATGTAGATATCCAATAAATTTGAGTGCTGCCATCTTCAAACTTCAAAAATAAAAAATTAAGTAAATTTTATTTGGGTCTTTTCATCACTTCTAACAATTGGAATGAAGACAATCTTGCTATCCTCTTTGACTAGAGCATCAAAGACTTGGCATTTAACGCATGAGCTTGTTATTAATTATCTCACTATTTTTAAACTTTGCAAATGGAGAGGACCAAAGATATTTTTGGCATATAGTTTATGTTCTTCACATTTGCAATATTGTCTAGTTTCCTTAATTCATTTATCATATATGTACTTAAATCAAGAGGACTTGACGCCCAACATATCCCCTTGAAGCTCTCTTTCAAGGCATTATTAGGTCCATTTTAACTTATTAAATTATTTTTAATTTAAATTTATTCATGAGTCACATCAAGATCTTACTAATAATTATAGATTAAATATTATAGAAAAAAAAAAAAAAAAAGAAAATGATTATGATAATGGTTCTATTGGAATCTCACTAAATACTTAATAGAAAGTAAAACTTATTGTTAGAATATGACTTATGGAATCAAATTAGTTTATTGTCTGACTACCTTTTCATAAATTTTATATAACAATATAATCTTATAAAAATGATCGACTATATACATGAAATTATATATTAAGGCATACTAAATAGTTACTAAAAAATGTCAATTAACGTAGCTTGTAGTAATCTAAATTAATAGAGAAATTTTTATGAGCTTTAAACAAAGAACAAGATCTTTAGAATGATTCTTCAATGAAACTTGAAGTGACTCTGCTCTCAGTTAACTAATAATTTTTAATGATTGGGTGACTTTAGTTGACGAGCTCATTTTAGGTTAGTAGCCAAGAAAATTTTAATAAATGAGTTTATTTTAATTGGGTGAGCAGCTTTTACAAGTTCAATCAACATCTTTATTGATGAATAGATCTATATTGTTAACTCAATTTTTTAAGAATGAGTAAAAATTTCTAATTAATTTATAGAATTTAAAGATGATTGATCAAATAAATTTTTTAGGTTACTAGGTTGAATTGATGACAACTACTTGTAGTAGAAACAAATGTATAGGACTTTATGAATTTAACTTTATCTATGCTGGATTTTTTATTCAAATACCTCTTTAAAGAAGCTAAGCAAGCATAAGAATGACTCTTCTAACACAATTTGGTGGGGATGGTCAAGATTTTATTTAATCTTTAATGTTCTTCTTGTTTGATAAGTGATTGACATGCCAATTATTCTATGTTTATAAAACAATTCATTAGCTTTCTTTAAACATCTTGCTTATTATGTTCTTCATTATATTCTTTGTTATCTTTTAAGATAAAGAGATTTTAAAAACTATTCTAATAGAGATTTTAGAGAATCTCCAATAATAGATAAGCAAATAGTTGTTGTGAATCATCTCTTTTTTTTTCCTTTAAAAAGATCAAAGTTAGCCTTTTAAAAGTCAGCTCCTATATATAAAATTTAAACCTTCATGAAATGTTTTTAAAGTTCATAGATTATTTGATCTTTATGTAGTCATGAATGTAATCTTATTTTTGTTAAATCATATAAATTTTGTTATTCTTGTTTAAAGTTATTGATCTTTTTTGCAGCTACATTGTATTTTATCATATTTGCTTCAAGATTAAGGTGCACTTTTTCCTTAAAATTGATATCATACAAAGGTTATGAAAAGTATCATGGAAATGAAACTTGTGGTTGAAAATTTTGATGGCTCCAATATATTGTCTTTTAGTGAACCAAGTCATGGTGTTTTTATTTAATACGAACATTAAAAGGAACTCAAGGAACCCTAGTAAAATGCTTGAAATTATGAATGAAGAAGACAAATACAAAGATAATCATAAAGATTCTATAGACAATTCAACTATATTTGGTGGATAAAAACCTTAATAAAAATTTTAATTTAAGTTATTTGGAAGCTTTATAGCTCAAACTAAATTATTTGTTTAGAACTAAAAACCTCTCTAATAATTTTCCAAAATTAAAGACTATATTTACTTCATATGCAAAATGGTAATCCATTCAAATCATATTTGTATGAGTTTAATTTTTTCATCCAAGGTTCCAAGAATATTAATGTTACTATTAATTGTGAAGATCATAAATTATTGTAATTATTATTATTATTATTATTATTATTATTATTATTATCATTATTATTATTATTATTATTATTATTATACTCTTTACCTCTTTCTTATAGAAACTTTTGAGATATCATATCTTATGATCATGTTCAATAAGCTTAAAAGATAACAAAAATTCACTTACTTTTTAAAAGTGATGATTTCTATAATTGATTGAAGTGATAAACAAGTTGAAGGCTAATTATAGGTTAGAGTGAGATCGAATCTCGTATGGGTTCTTCTTAATCATGGTATAAGAAAATAAACAGAAAGATTTAATGAAACAAATTTTTATAACATGGTGAAAAAACACATAAAAATTTAATTATCTTTGAAGAAAAATAATAAGAAATGATAATTATAAAGAAATAAGACCTATTTAGGGTAGTTTCATCATTGCTTAACTTTTAAGACTGCTACTTTATAGCTATTTGGCTATTAATTTTTTTGTTATCATTTTAAAAGTTTTTGTGATGAGAAGTAGCTTTGAGAACAACATTTACTAGAATGCGGTAGCTATAAAAAAATTTGTTATTTAATTTTCTCAAAATAAATAAAAATTATTTTCCCCATAATAACCTGCATTTATATGAAATTGTAGTAATTTTAATAGAACCCTTAGTGAGAAAAATAAATGCTCTTATAGACTTATCTAATTTTTAATTGAGTGATTCTCTTTTAATAAGTGAACATGTTAAGTATAAAGAGTAATAAAGTCTATACTTTTCTTATTTTTATTATATATTTTGGCTAATTTATATAAAGAGTTATATTTTTTTAACTAATAAAATGTTTTGGCTACATTTTTATAAGAAAGATAGCTATGTACAAGATTATAGGTTTCAACACAATGAAGTTAAAAACATATAATGGTATATGTTAGATTTAAAAAATAATTTAACATATTTATATCCTCCTAGTATTGCAAGATTTAGATTTTTTTCTAATAGTAATGCTCTTTATTGTAAGTTAGGGAATATTAGTTATCATGAAGGAAAGCAAAGTTATTAGGCTCTAGGTATTTTAGAATGAAATATTATAATTTATTATTATGTGAGGTTCAACAATTATGGTGGTATCTAAAGAAATAAAGAATGCTACTTAGTATTTATGACCTTAGGTAATAAAAAGTAGGAGTTGGTATGAAAATAGATTATTGATCATTCTAGAATATTATTATAAAATAAAGTTTATGCCAAGTGGAAGATCTAAAAGACTAATGAACATTACATGATTTGTAAAAATTTAGAATAAAACAATCATAATATTAAAATAAAGTTTAAGAAGTTTGTCTATAGTTGATTAAAACATTATAAACCCTCAATTAACCTTTGCAACTGATGAAATGGAGGTGGCACAAAAAATATTCAAACATAATCATTAAGTTAGTAGAATGAAAAGTAAGACACCAAGTTAGAGATTATTAAGTGTAGAATCTACAACGAACTGTTGGAGTTGCTGTAGTTTGTCATGGTTGGGTAGATGGGAAGAGTTCTTTTTCATTAATATGATAATTTTATTTTACTGAGGTGTAAGTGAGAGATGCATATCGACAGAGTATTTCAGAATTAAAAAATGATTTAATCTTAATTTTTTAAAATTGATGGGTTTCAACTTAAAATTCATTCACAGTTAACATTTTAAAATTTTGGCTACATAATGCTATTCATATTTAATTTTCTAAAATAGAAGTTAATCTGACTCATGATTAATTTATTCACACTCAATTTTTAGTGATGATTGCTACCAAGCATAAGCTTCATTAAATTCAAACTTACTATCTATCAGTCTTTAGCACCACAAAAGAAAAGGTGGATGCATTGTGTTTGTGCATTTAATAAAAAGATTTTGGTACTTCCAATCTTTTTCTGTTTTTTTTTTTTCTAGTAGTTCTTTGTATAATTCATCATATTTGCCTTTGAATTGAGGTGTCTTTTTTCCTAACAAATAAGAGGTTGATTTAGAAGTTCATCTTCATCGAAAGCTCCATAAATTTGCCTATATTTAAATAAGTTCATTATTTTACAGATGCAAATCAATAGATTAAGGTAGATTTATGTAAAATCTAAACGATCAAATTTGCAGATGACTTTATAATTCTCCAACCAATAACTTTCCCTCAGATTTATGAACTCATCCAAAATGCCCAACAACTAATTTTCGTTTCAAAGTTAGGCCTATTATAAGAAAGTTTTCTTAATAAGAAGTTTACGGGTTATTTGAAATTAATTTTATTTTGACTTTTATATTATTTTTGAAAACACATTTATTTAGTATATTTTTTAAGTATTTTTTATTTTTTATTTTTAAAACTAAATAATATTATTTTTAAAAAAACTTAAAATAATTTTTAGATATTTTGAATATTTATAAAAATAACTATCACATAAAATATATTTTATTTGAGATTAAATATAAATAAAATTAAATTAAATTAAAAAAAATAAAATTGATCCCAAATGACCTCTTAAGATTTTTGGTAGTGTTGTGATAAGTTTCAAAAAATAAATTAAAAAAGTATGATTAAACCAAATTCTGTGTCATCACATACCATTTTCTTTTTCCCACCTCTGTCTTTGGTTTATTTTTACATTTTTTTTCTTTCGCCCAGTATCTGAACGTTTAAATGACCCTAAAGCACATTTGAGAAATTCATATTTAGACATTATCTTTCGATTGAAATTTTTTTTTCCTTTCATCTTTATTTCCAGAAAAGACCTCAAATTCTAAGATTCATCAAAAACATTTTTCCGCCTGTAGCTTTTGCTCAACATAATTTTTTGTTTAATTTTTATTCTCCCTGTTTCAGAACGTTTAAATGACCCAAAAGAAAAGGTTAGAAATTTAAATACGAGATTTTCTTTTGATTAAATATTTTACTTTCATCTTTATTTCCAAATGTAAACCTCAGTAAGAGAGCATTTTATAAAATTGTTTTGTAACTGTTTGAAAAGCTAGTTCAAATTGTGCCCTATACATATTTTCTCAAATTTTGTAAGATATTTGTATTAAACCTATTATGTGTTACTCTGCAGCTAAAGTCGTAAAATGAGCAGGAAGGAACTCTTCAAGGCAATGCAACAGTACTCTCCAAACTTTGAGGGTTAAACAACTACCAAGGAGAAGAACTATTCTTTGCTTTATTCAACCAATTCAACTATGTGTCATTTTAAGCTAAAATAAAAATACTCAAAATATATAAACTTTCTCAAAAAAAATAATCAGTTCTTCTTGATGAGCTCCCTTTCTAAGACTATTTTTCTGTAGTTCTTCAAAATTAATGGCTATCATAACCTTAACATAAAAATCATGTGTGAATCTAAAAAACAAAAAAACAAAAAACTCATATGTAGTCTTTGTTAAAAGACTATAGGGCCATTCGGGGCAGCAGTGATGCTGCAGTGCGGTGTCACACTGCATTGCAATGTCATTTGAGTAATGAGTATGGGCTGCATTTTTTGAGGAATCTAGGGTGGAAAAGTTGTGTTTTCCAACCTGATCTAGCTACCTGTGGTGACTATCAGAAAATTGTGATTTAACTTTTTTTAAAAAAAAAAAAATTGTATACCCATCATAGATTTTTCAGACATCAGCTTCTTCTGTAGCACCTCTACCACTATTTTTTAATATAACTATAATTATCCCAAATAGACCATAAATCTAAACTTAGAAGTCATAAATAGGGAGTTCTATGACGAGTCTGATATATTATAATGTTCTAACAATAATCTATATTTTCCAACAATAAATATAGTGAGATTCTCATAGAATCAATCTCTTTTTATCCCTTTTTCTCTGGTGTTAGTCTATATTTATTATTAGTAAGATTTTGATGTAATTCATGAATAAATTAGAATCAGAAATAATTTAATTAACTATGTTAAAATGGACATAATAATGCCCTCGAAGAAATGAGCTCTTTTTAGGGGAAAAGATTGGCGTTAACTTCTCCACCTTTAAAATATGTATATAAAAGAATTTTAACAAATTAAAAAATATTGAAAATGCAAAGAACATAAATTATATGAGAAAAAAGTTTTTGGATTTCGCTAGTTGTAAACTTATATAACAGGGAAATAATAATTAGTTCTCTTGCGCTAGAAGCCAAGTCTAACTAAATTGGTCCTTTATTTAAGAGGATAGGAGATTCTCAACATTCCAATTGATAAAAGATGATAAGAACCGAAAAAAATTTCACTTTTTTTTTGTTGAAATTTGAAAATGTTAGTTTGCTAAGTTGAATACATTGAGAAATTATTACACGAGGAATCTGAATGTAACTCTATATCTAGATTTCAATTGCATAATATCATGTGATGTTCAATTAATATATAGTTGTTGTGTTTTAGCTGTGAACTATCATATATTATTGTGTATTATAATATTAACTATACTATAATACACATCATTTGTATTCACATTAATACATAGTAATATATAGTAGTTAACATTCAACACAGAATAACTATGTATTATGACTGTCACATAGTGTTATGCTATTGCAGTCTGAATATAGAAGTTACATCCAGACTTCACACGTAATAATTTCTCAAAAAAAAAAAAATGGTGTCTCCAAATGCTAAATAATTTCACTGCAAATAAAAGACCAATTTCATGTGAACTTTAAGAATCCAAGATATTATCACCCAATTATGTAAATTTATGGAACTCATATGAAAATTTTAATAGAATTAGGGTTAGTTGGAAATGAATTATCAATATTAGTCAATTTAATAATATTTTACTAATTAGTTTATGTGTATATAGACTTTTGCTCCTCTCAAATTCAATTTGAATGAAATGTAAAATCAAATTCTAAGTTGAGTTTAGTTTAAACCAATCTAAAAATAAACTTGGCCTAACCCGAGGTCCTTGGGAATAGAAAATTAACGGCTTATTTCGAATCATGGCAAATTAGTTGATGATTGTTGACCTCATTTTCGGATGGAGATTAACATTATCTCTAACCCTAATAATTAGGACACATAATTTTAGATTAGGAGCCTCCTAATTAGGCACTTAGGATACTATACTTAGGGACCTAGTGAATCCTTCTAAGATTAGACATAACTCAATAGGATTAGATGAACCCAAACCAAACTCAAATTTAAGCAAATGATTAAATCAAACACATTTTAATTGAAATATAAAATCGAGCTTGAATTAAGGTAATTGGGGGTGGGTGGCCCAATTAACCTACAAAATTACCTAATCCTAAAGAAATTCAAATAAAAATCAAATAAAAAAACATAAAGTCAATGCATGAACATCAATAAAACTAAAAATAAATCTAAATGAGATTCAAGATTGTCAATCATGTCATTTGACCTAGAGTTGATCTTTGTGGACCCCACCAAGTCAAAGATCAACTCATCAAAATTTAACCAAATTAAAACATTATAAGAACTTAGAATTATCAAATGAACATGTGTAAAGATAAATCTAAATGAATTTAAGTCCAATAAGGCCTCAAATGAGATAATTAGATCACTTGATCCAAATGAACCTTATTGAAATGTAAATCAAAATAAACTTATAATTACCTTAAATCAAACATAAAAAATCATTTGAGAGTCATGAATGAATATAACTTAACCAATTATTGGGACTAATTTGATCAATTTGATTATTTAACTTAAAAACTCATGTTGACCCATTAAGCTCAATTTGGATCAAAGTGGGTTGAAATTCAAAATTAACCTTAAATAAATAAAACCAATTGATCTAAATCATATCCAATACTTAATTAAATACAATTGAGAACCAATTACATTTTAGTTATGTCAAATTAGCCATTTAACTTAATTAAACCAAACCTAATCTAAGATGGATTCATTTTAGTTTTAAATTAAAATTAATTTCAAATCTAATAAAATAAATTAATTGAAAATAGCATAAATGGTTAAACCAAAACAATTGAATCTAGATTTAAATCCATTAATCAAATGAATTGATAAAAGTCAATCCAAAAATAACAAATAACCAAATGGACTAAACACAAACAAGTTTAACTCAAATGAACTCAATTTTAATCCATGGTGCACCTAAGGCCTAACTTGGGCAGCTAATAACTAATCTAAAGAAGTGAATAATGAGCATTTAATGCTAATTGATCACACCTAACTCAATATAAGTCAAGTTAAATCCATATGGATCAAACTTAAGCATTTAAGCTCAAACTCAAACTAATCACATGTGAACTCATTTAGACTTATCTTAGGATGAACCCAAGCTAGCTACAAACCAAACTAAAGGTCTGAGGTGGTCTCAATTAGTTCAAAGAGCAAAAAGAATATGACATGGAAGAGAGGAGGCCAAAATCGAGCCAATGCCCTCTCAATCCTTTCATCCCATCCACGTGTGCAATCTTAGCTGCCCTAAGGATTCAAACACACCTTCTCACTGCCTTTAGCACCATCATTGAAGTTCTCATAACCAACAACCTCCATTGAAGGCCAATAGAGAAGCTCTCGGCCAAGCTTAAAAACCTAAAGAAGGATCAAATTATCTCTTTCTTTTGTTTCCAACACCTCCCTTAAGTGAAATCGAACACAAGCACACCTTCCCCCTTCTTCTAAGCTCCCTCGATCGTTCCCAACACCAAACTCCGGTTAGCGGTGGTGAATGTTCGTCTCCATATTGATCTAGAGGGAGACAAAGCATTATTTTTCTTGCAAAAGCTTCATCCAACTCCCTTGAATGTTTTTGAAATCCAAACCAGCACTGAGACCCCACCCTGGTGAGGTATGGCTGAAATTGACCTTTCTTTAATTTTACGTTGTTCATTTGTGAAATGAAACTAGTCTTAGGATAGATCAAACTGAATAAATCCTTTCAAAATAATGCTCTAACCATTTTACAATCGAAATCTCATGATTTCATTGCAAGGATCATCAATGATTATCCACAAAGCGATGGCAGCTTTCACCATGAAGATGGAATCAGCGTGCATTACTTCTATTTGGAATGAATGTCTACAATTTAGTTAGGTCAATTGATTAAATACCTAAGAAAACCACGAGATGATTCGAAGCCAAACCATCAAAGATGACAGCTTGAACAAAATCACATCCATGCCATAGTATTAATGCAAGATCCATGTGGGTTCCACATGTCCCAATCATGCTCTACATGTGTAATGCAGCACCATTTCAGTGCCATGTGGTGTAACTATTTTAAAAAAAGAAAATATGATTTTTTGCATTTGAAATATATAAAAATTATTAAAAACTTCAAAAATTCATAGAAAATAAAATATACAAATAAAGGCTCTATGGATTCATTTCAGTAAGAGGAATCTATTAAACATAAAATCTCAAATTTTTATTAGGTAATTTTAGGTTAATTTATGTTTAATTATAATTAATTAAACCCTAATTATGCCCAAAATATCAATCCAATTAATTTAAAACAATAGAAAAGTGATTAGAGTTAAAATACAACTTAGGATTTATTGATAATTAAATCAAGAGATGTGAAATTTTCAACCACAAAACCTTAATTTAAGGAAATAACTTAACCAAAAATTAAGAAAATTGAAGAAAATTGCGAAATCAATTTGATATATCATAATGCACATCACTAGACCATAAAAACATACTAAATTACACTGAAAGTTTCTAACCATTAAAAATAACCTAATTAGATAATTAAATGAATTAATTAATTCAATTAATAAAACTAATTTTTTAAAAACCATAGTAAATCAAGAAAGAATCCAACAATTCTAAATAAACATTCTATGGGTTCATCTTCGAGAGAGGAATTAAAGAAAATTAAAACCTTAATTAATTCCTAATAATTTAGGTGTAATTTATGTTTTATTGAAAACATCAAAACTTCAATTAGTCATAAAATTTAGAAAAATGAAATTGGAAAAGAATCCCACTTTCTAAATATTTTTCAAAGCCAAATGACTTCTAGATCAGAAGTTATAAAATTTTAAAATTCTAAGTCAATTAAATCAAATAATAAGTCAAATAAATTATTGATTTTAAGAAAATTAATGAAATCAATTTAAAATATCTTAAACAACATTAGAGGACTCTCAAAAAATTTTATAGTCTTCTGAAGTTAAAAAATCTAATTGACTCTTCACTTAGGGTTTATGGAAATAATTACAAGTAAGAAATTAATTAAACCCTAAAATACTAAATTATTAAATTAAGAATACAATAAACATTTAGCTGAAAATTGATACCGATTAATCCATAAATTTCATGTTTAAACAAGGAGTTCATTAACATTAAAGCCATCTTAAGCTTACTTAACATCAAATAAAAAACATTAATAATAAATATGAATGATTAAAATTAAACTTAAATGACCTAGGAGTAAGAATAACCTAGATTAGGTTTTGCACCTAAATAGTTCATTCTTTAAGTTTCTTAGGTTATGATTGATAGGCAAAACTTTATCTTAAGAGGTTTAATTAAATAATGAACCTTTAACATATAATATCCCATTAAAATCATCCTAAATAATGAGTTAAATGCATAAATTAATGAACAACCTAAGCCATGAAATTTAAATGTAATGAACTACTTGAATAATAAAACAAATGATTTTAAAATATTATCAATAATTAAATCACATATTAATAAAAAAAAAAATAAATTTCAATCAAATCAAATGGATTAAATTAAAACATGTGAAACTAAATAATTATTCCTTAATCAAATCAAAGAGATATAAGGTCAAAGATAAAACCGATCCATCATAATAGAAAAATTAACTAGTATAAATCTAATCGCTTAGAAAAAACACCTTTGAGGATGCTCTTCGTCACCTATACTAAGATGAGTAAGAGTATGTTTTTCATGAGGTAGATTGATATATATTCAATCAGATTTCCTGTAACATTATATTAGGGTTTATTTAGAAATGAGATCTTATTCCTATGAATGCAAGCTTTCATAATTAATTACCCCTCTTATCGCAGTAAGAGAGTGCTCTTGATTAAGGTTTGAAACAACTATATCTTTTTGATATGAACTAGTGTCTAATGGTGTGTGGTATGACATAGATGACTATCTAAAAGAAATAGGAGAGTAGTCTTGATCAAGATCCCATAATCCCATCATCCCAGGGCTACATTATTTAATTCTACCAACATCAGAGGGCTAGCCATAGTATCTAGGGAATCTGATTAATAGCCATAGGTTGCCTCATCTCAGAAATTTTGAGTAGACTAGAGGTTTTGTGTAGGGGTATTCATGTAATGAACGTATTTGTTAGACTTACATCCCTTGGAATTACAATATAGTGCAATGCTTGCATTATAAGCATGGGTTGGACTTACATTGATTAGAAAGCTTTTAGGGTGTTCGCATGACAAACACATGGGTTGGACTTACATTCTTTTGGAATACCAGGTTTAGAGTTGTTTGCGTTGCAAATGGATAGATTGGACTTACATCCCTTAGGAATGCCAAGTTTATATAAATGTTCACATGGTAAATGAATAGATTAGACATACATCCCTTTGGAATGCCAGGTTTATATATGTGTTGTTTACCTTAAAAAAATGAAATAAAATAAAAAAAAAATTTTATTTTGACTATAATGCCGTGGCGCTATATTCATAGCGTTGGCGCATTACTTTGACCTTCTAGAAGAAATAACTACCCAGTCCAGTTGTCGAATTATGGTACAACACCATGGTGTTGCAATTGTGGTGCCAAGGCATTGCCTAACTGCCATGTCCAGTTGTAAAATTGTAGTACAGTGCCACAACATCGTGATCTTGGCACCAAGGTGCTGCATCAACTATAGAGAGGGAATAATTATCATCCTATTACTATAAATAAGACTGAACAGTTCACTCCAAATATCTTTTCCCCACTTGACTCCACTCTCTTGGAACTAGTGCTCACACTTCACTCCAAGCTTTTTTTACTTTAATTTATGTTCTTTCTTACTAGTTTAATAAAAATCCCATCGTTAATCTTTGATCCAATGTGAAAAAATTGGAGATTTGAAGACCTTCGCTGTTGAATTTTATTCCAGCATGAGACAAAAACCCTTTCCCCTCCATTGATATTAGACATGGAATAAGGGAGAAGAGTGCTCCGCACTACATGATTTTAAAATCTAACATTACTAAGGTGAAATGCTGCTAAAATTTCTAAAAAAATTTGAAAGATTCACACTTTAAATTCAGAATTTGGCTTATAGCGCCAAGTTCATGAATATTGGCGACATGGCTCCACTCTATCGGGTATTCATATTACAAGAGTGGAGCCATAGCACCCAAGAATTAATGTTGTAGTGTTTTAATGAAATCCCATAGTGCCACGGTGCCATAACATCAATGCCATGACTCCATACTATGTATCACTTGGAATATAACTTAGAACATTTTGATAAAAAAAGAAATAAAGTCCCACAACACTGTGGCACTGTAAGGATGGTGTCATAGCTCGGTGTTGCCTTGTTGTATGTGAAAAAAGAGATAAAAAAATTTCTACTGGGGAGGAAATAATATCCCACAGTGCCGCAGCGCCTCAATACATCTTTATGGTGCCCACCTCTTAGGTTCTTCATTCTATCTCTGGCACTGAGGCATTGGCATATCAACATCACGATGCTGCACCTAGATATGACTTTTTTAGAAGTGTTAAAATTTTTATTTTTAATTAAAATTTTTTTTTATCTTGTTTATCCCGGAGCATCAATAGCAATAATTATACATAAGCACAATACATAATTATAAAAGGGAAAAAAATTTTATTATTAATTTTGAATATTCTAATTGCAAAATAGAAAAGGGGAGAAGAAAAGAAAAAATATAAATGACAAGAAAGCTAGTAATCATACTCGTCACCACCCTCCACTTCCTCTTCTTCCTCCTCCTCCATGCCTGAAACTAATTGGGTAATCACATAGGGCTGATATTGAGGCATTGTAGGGAAGGAGACCTAGCTAGGATCTCCAAGATTGTAATTTTGAAATATGTTAACCAATGCAGTGTTGAACTGGACTGTGCAAGAGAATTGCATCTAATGTTGATCCATATGATTATCAAATTTGCATTCTAGGACCTCCTGCCAATGACTACTTCTATCTGCTATCTTCCATAAGTCCAAGACCTAGCTGCTAATCTCTTGAACTTACTCGGCCAAGGACTTGGGAGTTCAGGATCTATATTAGGGAAGATGTGAACTCTCTTCCACTTTAAATCGATCTCAAACCTCCAAATCACCCCCTTCGTTAGAGGGAACTTTTGAAGGAGTATCTCCTTAGCACGCCCCCCCTACCACACCCACCGATAAACATAAACCATAAATAAGAGAAGGGTGTTCCTATCCAACAGTAGTGCTCCCTTTCAACTTATTACAATTTGATTTAAAAATAACCTTCCTGACATCAATCAAGAACCCCATTTGAATAGTAAAATTTAAAATAACCCTCTTCTTGGTAACCTCACTAATGTTACCAGAGGGCATATGCTTGACATAAATGAAATAGTGACAAGCCTTAGAAGCGACTGTCATATTGGAGGTAGAAAAGTTGATAATCCTTTCCTCTCATTATTTCTATTGCACCCTTTCATTTTTGCCACAAAGGAAAAGAATAATCTCATCAAAATTTGAATGGTCATTGTAGTAGGAGAGATATTGATCATACTCAATATTAGGGAGATTGTAATATGCATTTATAGCACTATTGTTATAACTTACTAGCTTTCCCCAGGCATCTGCTTTATTATCTTGGTTGTCTCATGCATTTGCAAAGAATTCACATACCACTGGGATGATGCATGAGTTATTGTTGTAAGCCAGCTTGAGCCACCTTCGTTCCATGATTATCATCTCCACTCTGCCATCGATATTCTTGAAAACTCGTTTATGGAATCAGGTGCTTGTGAAGGAGAGCATGTGATACCTCTCCTTGCATCGATGTTGATGAAGCAGTTTCCATCGTTGGATGTCTTATTCTTGTCCACTACTCTTCTAAGAGAGAGAGAAGAGAAAGGAAATCCTTAGGATTAGGGACCGCTGAATGAAAATCCTTAACTACTTGGGCCTTTATTTTAGTATGCGCCCACAGCGCATTGCCCTCTTGGGTTGCAGAATAAGACCTCATCATCGATATGCCCACATGTTGTGTCGAGGCGCTGGTCAGCTCATCCCATCAGTTACTGTGTGGTTAAAAAGATAGATTTAATTATAATAAATTTCATAATTGTCTCATGCGAAAAGAGCATAGCACTGCAACAGTCTGACTCGACACTGCGGCGCTCATTAAATAAACCAAGATTTAAATAAACTCTAACGTGATGTCTAAAGAAATTTAGTTGAATATATATTAATTTTCCCTACAAAAAATGTACTCACAATCCATTGCACAATAATGGCGAGCGCATCCTTAATGATCAACTTTTTTGTGAAGATGAAGATCTCCCAACTAATGAAGAATTGTAAAGTTTAGATCTCCAAGATAATGAAGAGACTGATCACATGGAGGTCGAGATTGTTCACATGGTTAATACTCACCAAAGAAATAAAGGTGTAGTGTCTGAATAGTAAAGTGTGGAAGATCAATAAAGAAACCCAAGTCATCGAGAGCCTAAATGTGAGACTAAAGTAGAAGTGAAGGTGACTGAAGAACTCACGGATATCGTAGCAAGGCTATAAAAATAAATGGGTTCCCAACTCCAAAGTAGAGACCAAGAAATTAGTCAGCTCAATAACTACCTTAATGAAATGAGGGGCTGATGAAAAACTTATTTGGTTAGCTTAACCTTATAGCAATAGCAACATAATGGATGCCTCCAAGGAATCCACCAGAGATAAATAATCCACCAGTGGAGAATGAGGGTATACAAAATGCTTAACCCAATTTACCAACAGCTTCAGCATATAGTCAAGAACTTCCAAGAGAGGCCATATTGAACCTTCATCAGGAAAGTGATGTTATAATCAAGTCCCAAGTGGAAGATCTCATTAGCCAAAAGGTTAAAGCAGTGATAGCCTTAGAAACTACTAAGCAATGGGTAGGAAAATGATGACCATATCTAGTTGAGTAAGATCAAGTACACTATCCTAAGGGATACATTGTGGTGAAGTTCAACACCTTCTCCAGCATAAAAAATTCATGACAACATTTGGCTCAATTTAAAGTGTCATGCAAAAATACTAGAAAAAGTGGTGCTTTATTATTACGTCAATTTGAGTAGTATTACTCATACAACCTTCGAATGGTATGCTAAGTTACCTAATGACTTAGTAAAAACATTCGTTGAGCTAGAAACACTCTTCATCAAGAGATTTGCATGCACAATAAAGAAAGTAACAATTGTAGATCTTGCCTTGGAAAAAAGTAGAAAGGATGAGAGTGTCACTAAATATATCACTAGATGGAGGAATCTAAGCATAAGATGTGACCAACAATTCACAAAAATGCATGCAGTGGAACTCCTCAAGAGAAATATTGATGATCAAATGACCCCATACCTTGCCATGGCTTCAATCAATACATTCCAAGAATTATTAGATCGTGTAGCCAAATTTGAAAGGTTTCCCAAATAAAAAGGGCTTAATTTGGGATATAGTAATAACTCTGCAAGAAGAGAAAAGTAGCCCAAGTTGCAAGAGTACAAAAAGAATAATGTAAATAGAACATTAATATTTTTAGTAGACAAAAAGGGAAATGAAGGAGCATCAACTTTATGATCAGCCATAAAGTCGGCAGAGAAAAAGAAAAGAGTACCAACCCTCCAAGAGAAGATGGATAAGCAGTACTCATTTAAGAGAGAATGTACTGCTAAGAATTTTAAATATGCCTTAAAGTTTGGGTTACAATAGGTAGAGCCACGTTGACCAGATCAAGTAGATAAGGTTGATGATGCCAACTATTTTCCCTTTCATAGGCTTATAAGTCACTTGACGAAAAATTATTTTATTTTCAAAGATTGGGTTGAGAAAAGCTAACACAATGAGAAACATACCTTGTTAGACAATGCCTTAATAAATACTAAAAAGGAAAAGGTAAGTGTTGTTATGGCACAACCAAATAAGAAAGCTAAGTTGATCAAGACTTAGGGCACAAATAAAGACAAAAAAAATCCAAGTCAAGAAAAAAATAAGAAAGCTCAATAATAAAAATCCAAGACATAAAAAATAATATATTCTCCAGAGGAGCATGAACAAACTCCTTGAAAATCGATTAGGTTAGAGGAATATATGCACCATTTACAGCTCGACACAGAAGAGCCTGAAGAACAAGTTATAAAAGAAACATGTCAAATGATAAGTATGGTTACAACTTCATCTGATTCTAAAGAAGAGCTATGTTTTCTCAAAGAAAAGCCTATCAAACAAAAAGCTAAGGCTCTAAGAAGTTACGACCTAAATCAAACTATAGTTATGAAAGTCATGAAGACTCTAGGAACTCCAAAGGGTTACAGAGCTCAAAAACTTCTTCTGATGAAGAAAGTTAGGTAGAAGAAGTAATATAAGTGCAATTAAGGAGTGAAAAATAGATTCCTCCACCCCGACAATAGAAAGCTAGTGAAAAAGGTAAAGAAATTTAAATTAATGAAGATGCCTTACCTCCACCATCGACTAAACCCTAAAAGTCTACCAAAATAGGAGTAGATTATAACATTCTGGCACACTTACACAAGCTTCCTACTCTATTAAGTATATATGATGCTCTTATGATATCCTAGGATATACAAGAGACCTTAATAAAAACCTTACAAAGCCTAGAGTGGTATGAAGCACTCTTCAATGAAGAAAGGATGAAAGAAGATCTTTCTTTGCAAAAGATAGCAGCTATTACTTTTAATGATAAAGCCTTACTGCTCGGAATGACTAAACACAATCAACCTCTTTATGTTATGGCTAAAATTAATTCTACACATGTTAAAAGAGTGTTGATTGACCCAGGTGCTTCAGTCAATCTCTTGATAGCCAAGACACTTAGGGCATTAGCTTTGGATGCTAGATATATCGATAATAGCAAAATATTCTTATAAGGATTTAATGAACAAGGGCAACAAACCTTAGGGTCTATTGTCCTACCCATACGCTTTGAGGAATTATATACATAAGCTAAATTTCATGTAATCAAGGCCAAAGTTGCATATAAGACACTCCTGCGTAGGCCATGGATTTATGAGTATGGCATAATACCCTTGATTTTTCATCAATGCATAAAATATATCCAAAATGGTGAAGAGCATCAAATTGACAGAGATGTGAATCCATTCTTGATACATGAAATCAGGATCTATGATGACACTAAATATTATATCCTAAAGAAGATTGAAGAGGTTAATGCCCAAAAGAAAAAAATTCTACTTATTAAACTAATGTTAAAAAGTGGTGATTCAAAATTCCTTGCAAGAACCACTTGAAGAAGATTATTTCGAGAAAGAAGAAGTTTCAATAATCATTCATGTTGACCTCACTTTTAGGGTGAGGTTGACTACACTTATACCCTAGATTTAGGACTCTTCTAGACGCTAAGAGTACTCTAGTGCTAGCAGAAGTGAAGTCTCACCTACTCTAAGACTCAACCACAGTCCATGATGTACAAATTAACTAAATCCAAATTAAATGGATACAATTCAAATTCTAAGACAAATGCCAAATCGATTTATGCTCAATTTGATTTGTCATAGGCTCAACTTAGCTAAACATGCTAAGTTAATGCAACTTAACCTAACCTATTTGAATCCTTAAAAAAAAATCAAATTGACTTGATTAAAATGCAACACAACTAAACTCTTTTGGACTCAAATTCAACATGGTTAAACCTTGATTGTAATTCAATTGAATCAAGCCAAGTTAACTTGGGTCTTAACCCAAGTTGGCCCATATAATTTATTTAAGATCATATTTCAATTTAATTTGAATCAAACCAATCCAACCCAATCCAAATTCCTTGGTTGTTCCAAGTATTTTACCAAACATCATAACCTATCCCAATCCACTCAATCAAGCCAACCAACTCCATTAATCCAAGTTGGCCCATTTGACCTAAAAGATTCTAATGGGATAAAATTTAATCTAGCTCAATTCAATTGCAATCAAAGTCCTCAATCAACTCCAAATCCATCATGAAATATATCCCAACCTTCATATAGCCTCAATTGGACTGAGCCAACCCAATTAATCAACCAACCTAGATTGACCTGAATGACCCAATTGAGTTAGGCTTCAATCAAGCCTCAATTGAACCAAACCAACTCAACAAATCTCTTTAAAATTGATTGTTGGTTACCATTGATCAGTCAATTACATCCAATTAGGCTTAGCCAAGCCAATTTTATCGCATGACCTATTTGACTCAATTTGACCTAAAGGGTCAAATTAAATCAAATCCCCTTCTAATTTAAATTGATTGCAACCAATGAACTCAATCAATCATGAATTGAGTATTGAACACAATCCAACCATAAATTGAAGCCAATTTGATCAAATGAACTCAATTGACCCATTTGGTCTAAAGGATTAAATTGAAATAAATATCATATTAATTCAAATCAATTCAAATCATCACCTACAATCAATCTCCTATAATCATTCAAACATGAACCAACCTTCCACTCAAACCAATTTGATCAATTTGATCAAATTGGTCAACTTAACCCATTTGATCTAAATGAACCCAAGTGAGGCAAACTCAAATCTACTTCATATTAGGTCAAACTAATTGCACCAATGCATCCCAAATGACCAAGTGAAGATAACCTAAGTGTCCTCTTGACTCAATTTGGTCAATTAGTCAACCTAACCCATTTGATCCCAAATTGATCTATGTAGGTTAAAGTGAGCTGAACTTAATTAAGCCAAGTAACAACCAAATCAAACTTAGCATGACTCATCATTAGGTCCCCATTAACCTACCCAAGTGGACCCAACCTATGGTGAACCCAGTTTGGTTCAATCTAAGTAAACTAAGTTTCAAATAGGATAAAATCTCCATTTAGAATGCCTACCTACCTCCCTATGCCTTGCTAGCCAACTTTAGCCCTCTTTGGACATATGTATACTGACCCAACCTAACCCAAGGCTGTTGGGTTCAATCCTTGGCCATGTGGAGGACCTCCTTCTCTTGGTCAGACATTGGTCCACCTTAAAAGAGGTGTACACTATGTGGTAGGCCACTAAATTCCCTCAACCACTCAAACACCTCCACATCACTAGTCCTCTGCCACCTTCGGCCACTCACGTCAGCCAGACGACTGCCAAAAGTTAAAATAATTGCATGGCTTGGTTCACTTGGGGAGAAAAGTATACCCCTCCTCTCTCTCATTCAAACTCAAAACACACATTCCATAGAGCATCTCGAGTAGTGCCCAAGCATTACTGAGCTCCCCCATGCCTTTGATCTCTGACGAGACCAAGCTCCACTTGAACCCAAGCCTCTTTCCATCCAAAGTCACCAAACCTCCACTAAACCCAAATTAATTCTTTCCTCACCTTGCTCTTGTCTCGATGAGTGAAAATAAATCAATTCCTTGTTGATTCGAGCGCTAGAAAGCATCTCAAGACCAACTCTGATGAGTTTCACAATGATGTTCAGTCCACAGAGCTATTGATATGGAGGTAACTCATGGGCTTCTCAATTGGGCTTCATCTATTCAAGACGAAGCTACCTTAGTTGACAGACTGTCGGTCAAGCTGTGGCGATGTAAAATCTGGCAAACCATAGAAATCCTTGTTGGTCTTTTGTGAATGAAATCATAATTTCATGTGAATCCCATTGTTAAATCTTCTTAGATTGTATCCTTGATCATTTTGGAATAATTTTCACCATCAAATGAGCTCAAACGAGCTCAAATAGAGTAGTGAAAAGCAAATGGTGTCCATCTTCTAGCAGTCGTGGGACAACGGATCATTGGCCATCTATTCCACGTGATTGGAATGGACGATCATGATTAATCATGTTAGATGTTTTGATTTATTTCCTGAATCACAGGACTAATCTTGACTATTCGATCTAAGATTGAATGACCGAGATGATCCCATCGTGCGACATTAAAAGCATTGTTGCATCAGCGTCTATGTGACACCGATTGTGTAAATCATTTAATTTGGGTTAAAAATGAAATTAATTAGCCAGAACTTCAAAAATTTTAAATAATTATAGAAAAAAATACAAATAAACTCTCTATGGATAGGTTAGATAGAGGAGAATCCAAAAAAAATAAAATCTCTAGGTTTCATCTAATGAATTGTGACTAATTAGGGTTTAAAATTTCAACTAATTACCTTAATTAAGCCTTTATCACTTGGTTAATTAACTTGAAAATTAACATGTTGGATACATGGGATGACATCTACCTCCCATAATTTTCTTAAACTAATTTGCTAAGTAGATTAGGAAAATTATAATTTTAAGCTCTAAGTAAACCTTTTGAGTGATTTAATAATTATTAAAATTAAGAAAAATATGAAATTGATTAGGAAAGGTTATTTAATCATCATAATAATAAAGATGATCAAGAGAAATAATTAAGACCTCCCTTCCTAATTGTTTCCTTAAAATCCTCCTTAAATCCTTTAATTAAGTGAAATTGTAAAAAAGAGAGAAAAACTTAAAATAAATAAATAAAAATTACACTATCATAATTTGTGCAATCAGTAAGATTTATTTAATTAATCCTCCTTATGTTCTTAGTTAACATAAAGGTTTTAATGAAATTATGATTTTCCATAGGTTTGGAAAATCGTGAAAGTAATTAGCTTAATCCTCTTAATTGAATTAATCATTTAAGCATGGGTCTAATTGCATTAGAATCTTTAGGATATTGCTAATTTTATTTTCAATTGCATCATCATGCTTCATAGGCCCTTGCTTAATGGTTAATTAAATTAAAGGGATCTTTAACATGGTGATTAATTGGATTGCTAATGAACTAAATCAAATTAAGTCATAAAATTTACTTAATTTTTCTTTTTTGAATTCATTAACTAACCAACATGGGTATGGGTTAATTAAATTGATCTTGCTTCTCCTCTTTAGGATTAAATAATTTAAAACACAAAATCTAAATCTTGAAGAAATTTTTATTAGACTTAAGATGTGTTTATTTAATATGATTGTCCTTAGGTTCTAATGAAGCTAAGTATGTCATTTGATGATGTTTAATTCTCTTATTTGAATTATCATAAGTTTACATACCATTTGTTTCATACATTCATGTCTAAATTTTAAACGAAGAGATTGCATCTATTTGCATGATGTGCGAAATAAATTATATGGTGTGGCTATTATCACTATGTAAATCTCAAATTATTTTTTTCCTTTAAGTATGAATTAGATGCTAACTATCAATTAAATAACTATAAAGTAAGTCTTTATATTTGTAAGTCTTATTGTAAGTAATAAAACTCAAATAAAAATTCATTTGTCAAAAGATAATAACCTACAACTTTATATGATTTCATTTTGTATCCACATATGTATACATGTGTATTTTAACTTGCAAGTATATAGTATGGAAATCTAAGGAATAAGAGGCTTTAAATTTCCCCAAGGAGGTCTTAGATAATCTCACTTCCCTAATTTCACAAAGGCATGTTCTTGCATAGCTCTCTTATATACTTGTATGCATATGATTAGATATGAAGTGAGATTTCCTTCGATAAAAAATGTATGCATACTTGTGTTTAAATGTGTCAAAATGAATAGGTAAAGTACATGTGTGTTTGAACGGAAATACGAGGTTTTAAGTGGTCCCAAGGAGGTCTCAGATAACCTCAATTTCTTAGTTTAACAAAGGCATGTACTTGCATAGCTTTTTACACACTTGTATGTATAAAATGAGATTCCTTTGTTACAAAATATATGCCTATCCATGTTTGAGTATGCTAAAATATGTGTAAGATGTATGCATATGCATTAAATTAAAGTA
The DNA here is from genome assembly GCA_021442155.1 of Cymbidium sinense. Taxonomy (NCBI): domain Eukaryota; kingdom Viridiplantae; phylum Streptophyta; class Magnoliopsida; order Asparagales; family Orchidaceae; genus Cymbidium; species Cymbidium sinense. The sequence goes on from CM038215.1 coordinate 73,743,334, forward strand.
AATTAAAATGAAATGAGATTGTAATATTATTGATAATGAGACTAAAATAATAGAGCATTATACATTTGATGGTGACTTAGCTTCATTAACCTTAAGATGCCTTTATGTTTAAATTAAATTCATTAAGTCAAATCCAAACATAAGATTAATTAAAATTCATGATTCATCAAAAAAATTTAAAACCATAAAATTCATCTCTTAGAATCAACTTAAGGAAGGGATTAAATGGGTTCAACTTTTTTTATTCTCTTTACAATGATAAATTATAAGTGAAAGGTAAAAAAAAAATATGTGATTTAAAACACTACTAAAGTCTTAAAATGGTTGAAGTGTAACCACCTTTAATAAGGAGTTTAAACATTCAAATACTAGAAAATCTCAATCTTAATATCTAAGTGAGACATACCACACTCTAGCTATAAAACACACATTAGAATACTAAGTCATTGATCATCGTATTAGGTTAGGTTGGCGATTGTTATGGTGATATATTTTGTTTTATGATGTAATATTTTAAACTCAATGTTAGGATTATTTATGTGTAGATTAGATGTTAATCCGTCATTAGCCTAATGATGTTTTTTTGTAGGGGATTGTGCTTAAAGAATTTATGTAATAATAAAATATTAAAAAATGTTAAGTCTCTAAGCATAATCTAATTAGGACAACTGGGCCTAGTTACCTAAGGGAGGGTGCTAAGTCTAAATGTGTGGAATACAACTGCTTGGTTTGAATGTGTGTTATACTAACCTCTATTTTGTAAGCGTAGTTAGATTTAATTTTCCATTAAAATGTAATTTTTATAATATGACTAGGATTAGAGTTATGGGGTTTAAGATGAGTAATGGCTAGAGGCAAAGACCTGAGAGGCCTTGTGAAACTTAGAGTAATCAAATCCAAGAATTGAAGATCCTCATAGCTTTCTTTTATTGTAATTCTAATTGTAATCCAGGTTGTATAAGGGTAGAGCTCGGCTATCCAATTTCTTTACTTTACCTGAGTGTATGGTGGTACTCAACTACACTAGCTTTTTATTCTTTTATGAAATTTAAATGTTTGATTATTATGTTTACAATGCATAATAGAAATAACATGCTTTTAATAGGTTTCTTAAAGTGTGTATATTTGATATGTGTCTTAGATACGTTAGACTCTTTAAAATAAAATAAAATTTTCTACCCTCATTAATAACTTTAACTAAAATTTAATCAACTTATAATCTCAACTTAAAGCCAAGGCTTTTAATCAAGATAATAAAATATTTAGTAACCCCTTAGCTGGATGTTATATGTTCTAACATCATACCTATGAATATTATCTCACTCTCAAAAATAGGAGATCTTTATTCTTGCATGATAAGGAATAGGCTTGACCTGTGAGAAGTATCTTGTAGTGGAAAACACTCTTAAAATTTAATTTAAATCATACTCTACTTTCATCATGCATTTGGACATAATTCTTTCGAGCCTGAGTCCAAAATGATGAGTAAAAAAAAATATGTAAATTTTATTGCATTAGCTTAGGTCATAATTTGCACACCAATCATGATCTAGTATCTTAGGGTGTGAGTTTAGGATTTTAGACTCTTTCCTAATTTACCATAGCCTAGTTATCTTGCATTTACATATGACTCACCCACATGGTTTTAAATTGTAGGAGGTGTTAGCTGGCAACCACTCTAGTGGATGTTAGTCTAGAAGAGTCTGGATCGATCCACTCTCTCTAGTGAAAGTGAATCAATATATCCCATTCCCTCGAGTAGAATTAGGTCAAGCTCTTTGTTTATACTAGCCACTCTAGATTTAGGTTCTAATGCAGCTTATTTTTCTCTTACTACGAGTACAAGTCATCACCTCTTAGACATTTCTACAAAGCCGGTGTTGTTGGAATGTGCGTCCTAGCCTTCTAATAAAATTTCAACTCAAATGAAAAATAAACTCTCTCTTTCAAAAATGTAAAGCCTCACCATAGGATAGACTGAATCATCCACTAGGCTTCTTAGTATCTTGAATGCTTTCTACTTATTCTTCTTTGGAATCCATAAAGAAGTCTTCCTATTCAAACAATCTCATTTGATTTCTAATAGCAATCAATCTTTTGATTATCTAGTTTTATAATCTTTGGAAATATTAGTTGACTATTTTAATCAAAAGTATTCTTAAGAAATTCTCATTTTTCTATGATGTAATTAACTATGAAAGGTTACTTCTATAGGGAACTAAAGAACTTTGCATAAAATAAACTCTGCTTTACTTATCCATATAAAGTAGGGGAAGATCTCTTATATATATGTAAACTGATCTACCTTAGGAGTCATTATCAAGTGATTGAGTCCATTGTATGATGATGTTTCTATCCTTCAAGATAGTACATCATTCTTTAATAGCACACTCAATTATTTTAATAAATACCCCCTAAGATCTATTTGGTGTCCCTACAACTCAAAATTAAAAAACTATAGATTTTTCTGGCGACTTCGCTGGGCATAGTCCCTCCATTTTTAGTAGTCAACTCTTATCTCCAAGTATCGATAGTAGATTTATACTTTGTATAAGTCTGACACTATCTATCTTTCTATTGGATTCCTTGCCCCATTTAATCATTGGATAAGTGTGGCCATCATTCCTTAGGTTCTAGAACCTCACTCCAGTAGGTTCTAGAATCCCTATTGGCCTCCCAATTGGTGGAAATAAACAAAATTGAAAAAGCAACAACAACACTACCATGTCTTTAGGAAAGCTCATCTTCTCATTCTTTTCTAGTGTGGATTTTGTCCTGGATCATGCCATACTCATTGCTGCTCCAGTCATGAAGTTTGGTATGGGCTTTGAGCACATCAAGGTCACCTGTGATGGCCTTTCCCTTACCACAGTCATAAGAGAGGAGGTGGACAACAAGAACCACTCTTATAATTTGATCTGTAGTCTAACACTGAGTTTCCCTCTTTGATGAGGAAGGCTTTAGAGGTTCCACTGCCACGAGTCCCTGTTGTGCCCACCACTATTGTAGATAGGACTAGCATCGCCTCAATGACAGCCTTGACCGCCAAAGGGAAGGCAGTTCTAACATCGAAGGTTGTCTTATTTACCTTCAAGGATAGAACTAGTTCCCATCATGCCCCTCTGACCAAGGCCCAATGCCATAATAAGAAACATAAGTTGAAGATGTACCATGAGACATGACTAAGGAGATTGAGATAGCCTCCCATGTAACTGAGGATGGTTCCCTTCATGAGACCTCTCCTCTCCTTTGTGGTAGTAGTTTTCACCCCCTCTCAGTTGTAGAGGGAGAAGATGATGTTAGAAGGATAGCCGCATCACAACCATGACCCACAGAGTATGAGACATTGGAAAGGGAGAGGAGAAAGCCATATGTTGGTCTGAGGTCCATACTTATGAGGGTAGGGAGAGACCATGGATGTTCTAAGTTAGCCATCATTCATTGCTTAAAGTAGGAAATCCTTAGGAGTGTGAGGGATCAAATTCATAGAGAAAGGTCCATAGAGGCTAAGATAGCAGCCAAAGAAAGTAAGAGGGATAGTATGAGGTTTGCTAGACAATCAACAACCTCAGCATTGGTAGATCACCACCTTGATAGACTAGCTGATAGAATTGGTCAATCATATAGCATAGTTCTTGCTAGTTTTTCTAGGAGTAGGAGATCCTCGGTGGAAGTACAGTTGGTGTCACTACCATCACACCCCTCCACTCGCTGCCCACCATCACCTATCCATGTCACACCATCTGAAATCCCTACAAAGTGTCAGAGGTCCACATCAGGCAAGAAGCCTTCACCTTTGGTGATATGATTGTTGCCCAAGGACCACACTTCATCCTCTCACACTAATGGTATAATGTCCAGATCCCCTATTTGGCCTTCTACATCATCCATGGAGAAGAGGGAGTGACGGCTTAAGAGTGTTGCCATCACTTTACAAATTCAGCAAGGCGAGGCAGAAATTGGAGAGGGAAGAGGGGAGAAGTGAAGGTCCCCATGATCTTTGAGCTAGTTATGTTTAGCACCTCCTCAGCCTAGTATATCTAGTATGGTCCTCCTTCAAAAATCATAAGATAAAAGGCCATCATTCAGGATACATCTTTGTAGATCTTAAGAACATAGATGGTCATTACTTTGAAGAAATCTTTGATGATTACAAGGTGGCCATCAAAGACATAGTGGGAGAGAGTAGTGATGAAGAGAAGGTTAAATTTGACATGGAGGAAGATGACCTCTTAGAAGAACCAGCAGAAGTACATATTGTAGCGACTAGAACTCCTTCCATAGAGAGCAACATCATAGCATTGAGGCTCATGGAGTTGTAGTTAAGGAAGGTGATGTGTTGGACTCAACTCAGTGATTATTGCAATAGTTAAAGTAGAAGGATGATCAGATAGATCATATACAGAAGAACATGGAGGAGCTTATGTCAGTTGTTATAGCACTGTAGAGTCAAATACTAGTGCCATAACCTATCCCTATAGGCACCGATTGACTTGAGTTGGTATATACTATAGACTAGTAGAAAAATATCACTCCATTAGAGGAAGACACCGATAATCTTCATAGGAAGGGTGCAGATAATGTATCCATTCAATAAAGGGAAATTAAATAGATGGTGGAATAATAGGTGAAAGAAGCATTGGCGTAATCCCAGGGGCCTCATCAATTCTAAAGGGTAGAAGCTATCCAAAGGAATTCAATGTTGTCCAATACCAAAAAGGTTTTGTGCCATCATCTTTTAAGGTATTTGATGGTAGTGGGAACCTTAGGCAACATGTTGCACACTTTAGAGCCAGTTGTTGCAATTCAGGTGGCAGTGATGCCTTACTTTTTCAGTAGTTTATCAGTATCAATTTTGGAGTCACCTTTGATTGGTATGTCAGACTATCCAACGGGTTGGCAAAATCTTTTATAGTTAGAGCATCTTTTCATCCAAATATTTATAAGAGCTCATCAAAGGGTAATTGTAGGGGACCTCATTGTAGAGAAACAAAAATCTAATGAGTCTCTTATTAATTATATTCTCTAATGGATGAACTTGAGTATGAAATGTGAACCAAAGCTCCAATAGAAACATGCCATTGAAATTCTCCTCAAGAATATTCATGGCTCGATCATTTTTATGCTTAAGGGCTTTACAATAAAAATATTTAAGAATTTAATCAGCAAGGCAGTCAACCTACAAGAAGAAGCCAAATAGTTACCCTTCTTAGACAAATCGTGTAAGCTAAAGCTCTAAAATGTATTTGAGAAGAAACCAGAAGTAGTGGTAGTAGTCGATAATAAAATGCAACCCATGAGAACATACCCAAAAAGGCCTAGAGTTTAACAGTCTCCCTTTCCACCTCCTCTTCCACCTGTCTGGCCACCACAATAGTCTCTATAACAGTGCTACCAGTATCCACCTACTGGTTGTTACTTTCCACCTACTATTGTAGACAAGTTAAATAAGTCAGACTCATTCAAGAGGGAGGTAGTCAATAAAATTTTGAAGAACCTTCTTAAAAAGTCTAATTTTTAGCTAACCGAGCCTAGAAAGCTGGAAGAAGTGGGTAAGAATGATGCTCCCAACTACTGGCTCTACAACCATAAGCTAGGCCATGTCTTAGAGGATTGTTTTATCTTCAAGGACTAGCTTGAATGTAATTATAAGTCAGAAACTATAGTGATCCACAAAGATTACTTAGTGGTACAACCCTCTAGTTCCATCAAAGTAATCTCTTGAGAATCATTCAATCCCCTCAAGAAAAAAGAAGGTTAGGATATCTCCCTGTCGTGTACCTCTAAAAAGATTATTTCTAAGATCAAGAACCTTACTCTGTAGGTGCTTGACTCAGCTTAGACCTCCAACACTATGAAAGGTCTACTAGTTATGAAGGATAACTTAGAGAGGGTGGAAGCCAAGCAACATTAGCCATCATTTTCCTGAGACATTCCATTAGCACAACTGCTATCTAAGTCCAATGTTCTTACTCTTACCGATGTAGCAACTACTTCTGCCAGCTCCACCATCACCACCAAGAACATTGTATTTACATTACTTGAATTTTTTTGTACCTCCAAAGTTAAAGAAATCAATGAAGAAGACAAGTTCCACTTACATTCTCTCTACCTTTGATGAGCTTAGTGATTTTATTCCAATTGATAGCTCTCCAAGTAATAACAACAATAATATAAATAATTTTGATCAATTTATTTCTAATTTAGAAATACATTTCCCTTTTCTAAATCTTCAGGGTTCACCACTTGAGGTAGATTTGGAGTCATCAGACTCCGATGATCCTTTTGGAGAAGTTGTAGGTATGCCTGATAAGGAGGTAAAACTTTCCACAAACTCTGCTTCAGAATAAGTCATTGAGGTTAACCTGGATACACTTGTGAAGGACCAGCCTAGGGTTGACTACAATGTCCTATCACACCTTAGAAAGTTGTCAGTTTAGCTAAGCATATATGATGCCTTTATTTTGTCTAGAAATGAGAAAATCATTAATCAAAGCACTGCTTAATCTTGAGATATGTTTGTCTCAGTTGGTTACTAACGATATAGCCAGAGAAGAGGCATGCTTTTCAAAGGAAGTCTTAGGCATCAACATTTCAAATGAAGACATGTTGCTTAGGATAATAGAACAAAACTGACCTCTATACATTATAGTGGATGTTAGCAAGTTCAAACTATTTAGGGTACTTGTTGCCCCAAGTGTATCCGTTAATAGTATGGGCCTAAGAATCCTTGCCTTCTTGAGGATTGACATCACTAAACTTCAAGTTGAAAAGATGATATCGAAAGACTTCAATAAACCATGCGAGAGAACCTTAGGCTCTATTACACTATCATTAAAAATAGATAATTAGAAGACTGAGGCAATATTCCATATAATAGATTCAGATACATTCTTTAATGATTTGTTAGGGTGACCTTGGATTCATGAGAATAACATGGTACCATCTTCGCCCCATTAGTGCATCAAGTTCATAAGAGACAGCATGAAGTACTATGTCAAGGGAGATTTAAAACCATTTGCAGTACATGAAGTTAGGATTTATGAAGATGTGGCCTATTACCTCCCCAAGAAACAAAATATCTATTCTAGTAAACTACATCAAAAAAAATGAAAAATTAAAAAAGGAAAGAAAAGAAAAAAGAAAAAGAAAAAAAAATTAGAAGAAAAGAAAAGAGCAAGAAGAAGATTTTGGGGAGGTAGTAGAGCCTGATTTTACATTTCACCCACAGTTTATCACTCCTTTTGATCAAGTGGGTGAAATGCCCTAACCTCCTCTAGGATGAGGGAGAGGCAAGTTTAGAGGAGGCACTAGGGAAAGAAGGCCTCCATACCTACCACCTACAAGGAGTTTCATTCCAGCATCCAGGAGTACACTGGCTGCCTACATTGTTGGAGGTGACACTTGAGCTGGACACTGATAAAGATAAGGTCCCTAAGTAAAGCACGGGTGTGGTAAAAATTTCTTATATGCTTCCATCTTCAGTCTATGTGGATAGAATGAAGATATAAATATACTTTTTGTTTGGACACCACGTAGATCCATAAATGTTCCTATTGGGGTGATCAGGTACAACATTGAGGAATGATGTACTATCTCGAGAGACAGAATTCACCATCCTATAATGGACCTAATCCCCTTAATAAGGACTCCTAAGGACTATGGTTCTTCGTATGTACTAGAGATTCCTCCCCTACTTTACATAAAAAAGTAAAGCAGGGTTTATTTTAAATCGGGTTCATTAAGTTCCTTAAGAAGGTAAGCCTTCATTGTTAATTACAACCTAAGGAATGGGATTCTTTAGGAATACTCTCGATTAAAGTAAATGATCATTGTCTCAAAAGATTTCAAAGATAGGACTATCAATCAATTGGTTTATTTTTAGAAGATCAAGTGGGATTGATCAAGAAGAGGGAGTTATTATCAAAACTAAAAGAAGATAAATAGGGGATGCTTATGATATTAAGAAATCTAGTAAGCATCCCAAACTATCATATGGTTGGGCTTTATATTTTTGAAGTTGAGGTGATTTATTTGTTTGAGTTGAATTTTTTTTTATTTGAAATCTAGGGCTTATAATTCCACGACACAAGATCGTGGAAATGCCTCAGAGGTCATGATTTATACTTATAGCCCGCAAAGAGAAATAACAACCTCTAAACCTAAATCTTGAGGGTCAAAGCACGACCTAAATTTAAGGTAAAAATGGGCATATGGTTTACCTCCAAAAGTGAGGATAAACCACCCGACTGTTTGGGCGTACAACTGCCTGGGGGTGGCCGCCAACTAACTCCTCCTATGATTTTAAATACATGTAGGCAAGTCATATGCTTTTGCAAGATAGCTAAGCTCTTATTTATTTTAGAAAGAGAGACTAAGTTCTTAAACACACTCCCTAAGATACTAGATCATGTAGGGCATGAATAAATGATTTAATCTAATACAAATCTTATTATATTTTATTTTTATTTTTGGATAATTTATTTGACACAAGCTATGGGATTAATATGCCTAATGCATGAGAAATTTGATTATGGGTTGAAATTAGCAAGAATGAGGTTTATTTTTACCATGGCTCTCAAAGGTCAAGCCAAGTTCCCTGGTACGAGTGGAAGCACTCCATGAGCAAGAGTGAAGCAAGATGCTTTTTATGTATGATGTGAAAACATACAACAACCAGCTAAAGTGTTACTAAATCTTTTATCTTGTTTTATAACCTAGGCTTTAGGTGAGGTTATAGGTTATTAATTTTTAGCTTTGAATTGATTAATTGGATAGAAAAATTATTTTTCCCTTTGAGCCTGATCGCCTCTAGGCCATTCATCAAAGTAAGGAACAAACTAGAAAAATATGTCATATTAATGCACAAGCTAAACAAAGATCAAACAATTTATAAAGCTAACGCAAAAGAATAAGAGGCCTTTTGTGGTCGAGCTCTACATTACAAACCCAAAATGAAATTAGGTAGCTGAGCTCTACTCTTATACAACTCAGATTACAAATGAATTAATTACAATCAAAAAAGAATTCATGTTATGGGAGTCTTCATTCTTCATTTCTTTTTTCTTCTTTTGTTCTTTTCTTTCTTCTTTCTTTTTTCTTCTTCCTTCTTTCTTCTTTCCTCTTTCGGTTGGTTGGAATGTGGTTGCTCCAAAGGCTTCATGTGGTACATATGATATAGTCTTATGACCAATGTTCATCCTAATCTCCCATAACATTCATTCCAAATTCTAATTGCAAAAATTACATGAAATGGGATAAGTAAATCTAACTAAAACCTGCAAAATTGAGATTAGCTAAACACTCCACACAATCCCAAGCATGTATATGAATAAATTGGACTTAGCACCCCACACATGGGTAACCAAGTCCACCTGGCCTATTTTGGATTATGCTTAGGGGTATAAGCAACCTGCACAACTAAAGTATTTATATTTTTATTATAGTGCCCCTTTAGCACAATCCCCTGCAGAAGACAATGGTTAAACTAAGATCGCCCTATCATTTAGTCTATACACATACACCCTAACATTCAGAATAAAATATCACATCACAAAATAAAATCAAGTATCAAATCATGCACTGCCCTAACAGAAAGCTAGAAATGGTGACTTAGCATAATGTATGTGCGATTTAAGGTTTGTTTGGTGTATTTCAGTTAGGCTTTAAGTATAAAGTTGTCTAAGTATGAAGGGTTCAACTTAGAGGGTGGTTTCATTTAAGTGATTTAGTTAATTTTGGTAAATTTTATTTGACGATTTGATTTTGTTAGAATGAACCTATACTTAATTACTAAGTATTGTAAAGAGAGGGAAAGAGAATAGAACTTCTCTTTCCTCCCTTAAGTAATTTCTAAGATAGATTCATTAGTGATTTTCTTTAGTGAATTTTTTATTATGTGTTTTAATTAATCTAAAATTTAAATTTTTTCAAAATAAACCCATTCAAATAAGAAAGACATTTTTTGATTAATTAAAGTGAATTACTATCACAAAACACACAACACTTTATTTCTTTCCAACATGTGTAACATGCATATGGATGAATCCTAAGCATATTTATACATGCAACTGGAAGTGTTAGAACACCTTGATGATGAGATGCTAAGAGATGTTCTTTAGAAAAAATTTGGAATGTTTCATGTATGTTTGTTTTTAATAAGTAGAAAAGGGAGTGATTCTTTTATCCATAAATTAAATGCACATTTACATGTATGAAAGACATAAGTGAGTACAACACCATTATTTTTTTTACACTAGGGGTGTAAGGTACAAAACCTACTTGAGGCTACTTGAAGCCTCGCAACCCCGGGGTGTCCAGACTAATATACCACTTTTCTTAAATACATGTACATGTATAAAAAGAAATTAATGAAAAAGAATCATGCAAAAGGTTTGTATTCATTTGTTTGATTTAGTTATGCAATTTACATGTGTAAATGTGAAGATTCTTCTTAAAGGTTAGCATAGTAATGAATAGGAATAGATTTAAGTAAATGTTGTGTTCTTTTCAAATGAATTATACACATTTCAAATCCTATTCAAAACTATGTTAAAAGAGAAGAGAAGGAAAAGTCACATAATGCACATCTTATGTTATACTCACATGCAAGCTCATAAGTAATTATAAGTTGCATACCTTTCATTTGTTATCATTGATTTATAATTTTTGAAAATAATTTTGGATTTAATAGTGATAATAGCCATTCATATTTTGACTTTAGCCAAAATATGCAATTTGACATAAATGAAACATTTCATTTTAATTTATTTTTCAAAAGACATGAATGCATGATTTCATATGACATACACCATTTAGCATACTTGAAAAGAAATAAAGTGACATAAGCATGTAACTTCATTCACCCTAATTAATTCCTAAAGACAATCCTATGGAATAAGATTATTTAAAGTGAACCCAAAGTTGTTTAAAGAGATTTTAATTTAATTTTGGATTTGATTTGATTTTTAGGAAATGTAAAATAAAGGTTTGCTCATCCCAACCCATCTCCCACATGTGTATGTTTTTTAGTTAGATTTTTATAACCATTAGATTGATTTTATATTTTTCTTAGGTTAAGGTGTGAATTAAGTTCATTAATTACCCCTTACCTACACCTCCTTAACATAATTATTCAAATAATTATGAGCTAACATATGATTTGCAATCACATTAAATTTAAATCAGTAATGCACCCTAAGAAAGAAAGGGCCTAATGCAATTAGCTCACAATTATTGATTAATTAAGCTAAAGAATTTAATTAAGTACTTTTTTAACCTTCCCACACATGTGGGTTGGAAATAATTTCCTTAAGCTTACTTAGGTTATTGAACACCTAAGTATCTACCCAGCAAAGGATTGATTAAGTTCAGTTTGATTTTGAAATTTTGATTAGGTTAATTAGGAAGATTATTAGTGGATTAACCCTTAAAAAGGTTTGGACTAAGGATGGAAGGGGGTTTAGGGAATAGCTTAGGGAAAATATCCTAAAATTATTCCATAAACCTCCTAATCACCTAAACTATGCTCATTTACCTTAATTAAATGATTAAACCACTGTTCACATGCTTAATTACCCTTAATGACATTAAGAGAGTGATTAGGGATTCATTAATTGATTTTCCTATTTAACCCATTAATAAATTCCAAGAAAATTAAGAGTGGCACAAGTCATCTGCAAAACATGCCAAAGAAGTTTTAAATTAATTAATAAAGTCATTAGAGACTAATTAGGGTTATTAAGTTTTCAAATAAATCATAATTAAGGAAAATTCACTATTTAAAATCAATTAGAAGTAATTGTATATTATTCCTCACTTAATTATCTTTAAAATGAGCCCTCATTCATATTTTTTTGAATTTTCTACATTTAGTTATGTATTTTTGAAATTTTAGTGATTAAGGATAATTAAATAACCCTAATTATATAACTAATCCTATCAGCACCATGTGGACCTCTGATGCGGCGCACACTTTCCACGTGGCATGACGGTATTGGTTATTTACGTTATCAAATCAGTTGCATAGTCAGCCAGCGGTGCTACGTGTTTTCCCTTGGACTGTTCGATCAAGCCAGTGGTTTCTAAATGATTTAATCAGAGGATCTGATCATATTAATTAGGATCGTCCATCCAAAATATGCAGGTTGGATGGTCCACGATTCATCCTTGCCCTCGCATGCGAGAGACGGGGCTGTCTGTCCCTTAAGGCTTAGTCTAAGCTCACTTGAGCTTGGATTGAGTTGGGATTGAGCACACACCATCTAGAGGCAATAAAGAAGACATCCAATGGTCTAATTCACTTGAGATGATACTTTCCTTCACAAAGGACCAAAGAAAATCTAGCCTAAGGTTAGTTTTGAGGCATACCTCGTCGGAGGCTATCAACGACACTTCCAACTACTGAGGTAGCTTCTTCTAGTGGAGATGAAGCCTTGTTGAATGTTTGAAGGCTTGAGATGGAGTGGATCTTCCTATTGGGCAAAGGGATCTCCAATGGCTTGTAGCTTTGTTCTAGCTCCCCCTTCCCATAGCTTGATTGCTTAGGATTTTATTTGGGCGAGTTTGATTGGGTCCTCTGATGGTGTTTGTAAGAGGAATTAGAGTTTAGTTGTGAATTGAGCAAGGTGGATTTCTCACTCACCTCCCCTATTTTCAGTTTAGGCAAAACTAAAAATAGAGAATTGGGAAGAGCTTGATGATGCTTGAGAGAGCTTGGAATTGCTTCCTCTAGGTTCCTATGGCTCAATCGACAGCAAGTGATCTCTATTGGAGTGAAATGAACGGGGGGGTATATTTCCCCCTACTTGAATCAGACGGATGAGCTTCTCCTTGCCATTTTGATCAAAAAATTCATATGTAATGGGTTTCTTAGGTGGTTTTGAGTGTCATGTGATTCAGTTTTGGAAGAGGAGGGGAGTGGTGAAGTTGCAGATGTGTTTGTTTGAGAATATGGAGTGATTCCATGTGCTAAATTCCTATTGGGTGATCAATTTTGGCTTGGGTTGGGTTTCACTGACCCAAACCCATTAGGTCATGTGCACCACACTCATTAGTGTCCATTTGGTCTACTAAGAGGGTGTCAAGTGGCCATGAAAAGGATTTGACCAAATTCCAAGTGAATTGGCCACAGGTTACCCCTTGACCTAGGGGTAAAATGGTCATTTGGCTATGATTTTAATTTGGTCAGATTTGGAATAGTATGTAACTAGGTTGTGTCAAATTTTAAGAAATTTGGAGTTGATTTGATATCATTTGGCTCATGATGACCCATTTAGATCAAAATAGGTCAACTTAGGTCAGGTTGACCAATTGGTCAAATTGGGTCAAACCAAAGGTTGGGTCAAGTTCATATGACCATTTGAAATGTTTTGGTATCATTGGTTGGGTTCAATTTGATTTATATTTTGTTTTGGTTCATTTTATTTCACTTAGGTCAAATGGGTCAAGTTGACCAATTTGACCCATTTGACCCAATTAGGTTAGGTCATGGGATGGTTTAGGTTTGGTTGGTCATTTGAAATGTTTTACAAGCTCTGGTTTCAATCAATTTTGGTTTGATTTGATTTTATCTTGATTTGACCTTTTAGGTCAAGTTGGATGCATGGTCAATTGGGTTAGGTTGGGTCTAGTTGGCCAATTGAGGCTTTGGTCAAGTTCAACAAGTGGTTTAGAATGAATTTGACCCATTGGTTGTAATCAATTTGTCTTAGATCAAGAATTGACACATTTTGACTTTTTAGATCAAGTTGGGTCAACTTAGGTCAAGTGGCAATTGGGCTAGGTTTGGCTCAAATGATGACCTGGTCAAGTTCAAACATTGATCATGAATTATTTTTGATCAATGGTTTCAATCAATTTGGCTTAGGATTGATTTTAGCTAGTTTGGGTTTAATTTTAGCTAAGTGTTGACTTGGTCAACCCTTAAGTTTGACTTGGTTTGACCCAATTTGAGTGATTGATCATCTCATGATGATTTTTTCTCACAATGTGAGGCTTAGGTGGGCTTAGTTCAATCTAATTTGGGTAGGATTAGAATTTGGCTCAAAAGGGTGTTTTAGGTCAGTTTGGGTTAAGTGAGCCTAAGTGGCTCAATTGACTTGATCAAGGCTCGATTCAAGTTTGGTTGAACTCACATATGGACTTATGATTGAAATATAAATCCATTTTCTAGTGATTTAGAGTCAAATAGGTTTTGATTCATTTGTAATTTTCAAGTTCAAAGGATGAACATGGGTTTGATTTGGGTTTAAGTTTTGAATTTAGTTTTGGTTTGATGATTGAGGTTTGTGTTTATATTTGGATTCATGATTGAAGGATTGATTGAATCATGAAGAAAATCTAAGGGTTTGGATTGATTTGAATTTAATTTGGCTAAGTTTAAGAATTTGACTTGAAAAGGTTTGGGTTGGATTTAGGTTAGATTTGGGTTTGAGTTTTGAATTTGTTTTGGCTTGAAGTTGATTTGAATTTATATTTCATTTATATTTATGAATATAAATGAGTTATGAGAAAAATCTTTTGACATTGAGTTGATTTAAGTTTGATTTGAGCTAAGTCCATTAGATGAAATCAAAGTGACTTAGGAAGAATTTTTTAAAATTTGAATTGAGTTTGCATTTAATTTTGGTTATTTGAATTTATTTTTTATTTATATTTATGAATATAAATGAGAATATAAATAGGTTGTGAGAAAATCTTTTGAGTTTGAAGTGATTTGGATTTGAGCTAAGTCCATAAGATGAAATCAAAGTGACTTAGAAAGGATTTTTGATTTGGAATTCAATCATGGGTTTCAATTATATGGGATTAATTCATGATTTGAGAAAACCCATTAGGTTTATTTAAGATTTGGAATTGATTTGAAATTTTATTTGGAATTGGTTTGAGAAAATCAATTAAGTTGGAGTTGATTTGAAATTTGATTTGGAATTGGTTTGCGTTTGAAGTTGATTTGGATTTGGATTTGAGGTTTGACTTGAAAGACGAGAGTAAGGATTTGGTTCAAGCTATGGTAGGCAAGTTTTCCTAACACCCCTAAGGCATAACCTATTCCTATGGATAACTCTTCTAAGTTTCTAGGGTTAGGTTAAGTGTTCACCTAATCACTAGAAACATCTTAAGACTAAGGAACTCTTAGTGTCTAAAACGAGTCCTATGTGTAAGATGGAGATGTTAAGAGCTCATTCTAAAAATGATGTAAACAAAGGATGCCCAATAGGTGTGGTGTGACTCACAAGGTACACATATGGTGTTGACCGAGATGATCAACAGCACTGAACAATCACAAGAACTAGCAGAAACGATCTACTCCTAACCCAAGGTGTAGAAGGAATCAAGAGTTTAGCACAATGTGACTCTACTCATGTCAACAACATAAGAGAGTGAAGGAGGAATCCACTAGGGATTGAATGTTTGAACTTTCCATTAGGGAAAAGGTTCAAGTCATCCACTGGGTGATGAAAGGTTTGATTATATTTGAGTCTCGTTGGGGAGAAATTGATTTGATTTGTTGATTTAGAATTTGGTGCTCCACTAGGAATAAAACAGTGAACTCTCCACTAGGGGAGCAAGTTCAAGTCATCGACTAGGGAGAAGAGATTGTGAAATCCATTGAGAAATTAGAAGTCGAGATCTTCTGGGAAACCATAAAGACTTCTATCTCACTGACGTGATGTAGATTAATTTAGTTTGTTTGATTTGATTATTTGATTTAACTCCACTAAGGAGGAGGATTGAATTTGTTTTAGAGTTTTACTCCACTGGGGAGGTTGATTGATTTATTGTAGATTTTTAAATTTTGAAAGGAATCCTATTGGTTTGCAATGGATCACACTGAGTAGGAACCATGTTGGCTTAGGCCTAACTCAGATTTATCAATCCAAAGGGATAGTCTACCAACCACATAGTAGGGCTATCCAACCAAAGGAGTTGCCCTTCGATTTGTAATGGTCAAGTTAAGAAGAAAGCGAGGAACTCACATCTCCCAAAATAAGGGACCACTGGGGTGATCGGTTGCTTATGCAACAAATCAAACTCGACTTAGGGCTGCCTATTGGGTGAATGCCACTGGGGGACTTAAATCAGCCCAAAGATTGTCAAGATTAATTTCATTTTAATTTATTTTTGATGGATCCCGTCAGTTTGCAATGGACTGCACTGAGTAGTAGCCATGTTGGTCTTCATCTAACACAAATTTACCAATCTAAAGGGAGTAACTTCCCGGTCGAGGGGAGAACTATCCAACTAAAAGGGGTGCCTTTCAGTTTACAGTAACTAAATTTAGGGAAGAAAGCTTAGGGACTCACATCTTCCACTATAAAAAGACCACTGGAGTGACATATTAATAAGGTAACATGTTAACTTGACCTAGGGCTGCCTGTCGATTGATAGTCATTCTAGGAAAAAAACATAGTCGACTTACATCTTCCAAAGAGAAATGACTACCGGGGCAACCTGCTTGTGGCCAACAGATTGAACCCACCTGAGGACTCATCTCAACTCAAGTGTAGTCAGATGATTCCTATAGGGAGTTCTGCTGATACTACCTAAAAGATAGGATGCCTGCTTGGGAAAGGAGCCACTAGGGGGTTTGAATTTTAATCAACAAGTGAATTAATTTATTTGTTTGTCATGGACCTCATTGGTTTGCGAGGGATCATACTCAGAAGTATCTTATATCAGCCTAGACATATCTCAATTTTACTGAACCAAGATAGAATCTGTGCATCCGCTGAACTGATTCTCCAACCACAGGGGTAGTTACTAAGAAATGGGGATAATCCAATTGAAGAGTAACTCGGGTTGTGTCTAAATGGGGTCGCTAAGGATGTGATCCAAAAAGAATGCCCACAGGGAAAGGGGCCGCTAAGAGCTTTATCCAAAATCTTGGAGAAGATAATTTGCATAGGTATTCAGTTGCCAATTCAAGGAGAAAGCACTGGGACTCACATCTGCTAAGAGTAGTGTATCCACCGAGTGAGTTGTTGTCAGCATAGCAAACATTAACCAACCTAAAATGCCCATCAGTTTGTGATAATCAGCCTAAGAAGAAAGCTCGGGGACTCATATCCTCCTATAGCGAAATTGATTGCTGGGATAGTCTGTCTTTGGCTCGACAAGTGCTATCTGACCTAGGGTGACTTCTGAGTGAATGCCACTAGGGAACTTAAATCAGCTTGAGAGTAGTCAAAAGGAAAGGAGCCTCTGGGGGACTTATCCTATGCCTCAAATATACTCAACCTAGTTAATGCAAGTTGGTTAGTTCAAGAAAAAAGGGCAAGAACTCACACCTTCTTAAACAAAATTAGCATGTGGTAGCTTATTGGCTGGGCAGTGAAGCCTACCAAACTAACAAGGTGCTTGTTAGTTTGCAATGGTTAAGTCAAGAAGAAAGTGCAGGGACTCATAAGACTCATATTCGTTGGACAAATGACCACTTGGGGTGATGTACTAGCAAGGTAGCATATCAGCCCGACCTAGAGCAGCTAAAGAGTGAGTGCCCCAAGGGGCTTGCTCCCACATCAAAATAGCTTGAGGCAAAAGAAATGTGTTTATTCTTGTGCTTGTGTTTATGTTAAAGGTAATAGGATGCATCTCAAGTTCTCTTATACCTACCCCAAACACGCTTCGGGAATTTGATGAAATGGTGTCATGGATGGTAGTTTGGATTCCCACCAAGAAAGGATACCGCTTGGGTTCTCTTACACCTAACTTAGTTGTGCTAGTCAAAATAGGATGCCTCTCGGGTTTTCTCACACATATTGTCAGGGAATTATTTTTAATTATGTTCATGTTGTGAAAGAAGGATAGGAAGCCTCTTGGGTTCTCTTACACCTAACCTAAACACGTCGTGATGGATTCATAAGGCAAGCAGACAACACTTCGAATGAAGAGAAGATTTTGATGAATTGGAATGAAATTTTGTTCTTTTGATGATAATTATTTTTAAACATGTTTTTATGGGTAATATTTCTTCAAATAGAGCCCATTAATTAGAAGCATCAGGTGTTCCCCTTTATAATCAATAAACTGATAAGATCCTCCTTGGTAGGCCTTCTTTATGACATAGGGGCCTTCCTAAGTGGGTTCAAACTTGCCTCCCATCTTTTGACGGGTAACAATTGGTCATTTTAGAACTAAAACAAGCTCTCCTACTTGAAAATCTCTAGGATGGAGCAGCTTGATGTGAGCTTGAATTATTTTGGCCTTGTATAACTCAAGGTTCTGGCACGTCTGTAGGCGTCTCTCCTCCAAACCTTCAAGCTCTTCTAATCGCAACTTGAAATTCTACTCTGTAGTGATTTTACTACACATTGCTATCCTTAGTGATGAGAGTTAGACTTCTAATGGTAGAACGGCTTCAGACCCATACACTAAGAAGAACGGGATAGATATGGTTGGAGTTTTGTATGTGGTACGGTATGCCCACAATGCTTCAACCAACTGCTCATGCCACTGTCATTTGTTATCATCAAGTATTTTCTTTAGTATCTAAATGAGATTTTTGTTGAATGCTTCTACTAGGCCATTCTCTCTAGGTAGTAGATGGTGGAATATCTCCAATCTATACCGTGTCTTCTGGTGAAGCTGTTGATCTTGGTGCTTTTGAATGCAATGTCATTATCAGATATAATTCATTGATCTTGGCTTTCATCTTTGGATCAGATTGATGTGCTCTGTATATACCTGAATGTACCTCGGTCATGATCCTATGGGCTTCGTGTTTGTCTAACAACATAACCACATTTGATCGAAAGACCTTCGGTATAAGGTGCCATCTATGAGAGCATAGGAGAGAGCTCCCTGCTTTGTCTGATGGGCTTGTGACTTCTCTTGAGGTAGTTTGCTGGTGTTCAAGTAATCTTTGAATGGTTGCCTCCAATCCAGCTCCTTGTCTTTATTGGCAACAGTAACCTCCCCTTCAAGAGAAAGTCTCTCGATGAGTTCAGCATCGATAAGGGATATGGCTTATTTATTTTGGACCCTTATTGAAATTGACTCATCTTCCATATATGTCAATTCCTTAAAAAGTTTGGCCAAAGCATTTGCTACTGTATTCTATCCTCGAGAGACCTTGTAGATGGTGACCTAGGGGATTTGGGCCAATAGCTTTATGGTGTACTCGTGGTAATGGCGAAGCTTAGGTTTTAGAACCTTATATGACCCGGCAATCTGGTTGATGACCAACTGAGAATACCTATAGATGTTGATGTTTTTGACACAAATTGTAATGGCTAACTCCAGACCGGCAATCAAAGCCTCATACTCAGCTTCATTGTTGGTATAGGGATTGGAGAGATAGTATGAGAATCTCATCACATCGCGATCTAGAGTAAAGATAACTATTCCTACCCCTGTCTTTCCTGGGAGAGTAGATCGTAGTTCTTCTCTTTTATGAAAGGAAGCCGTACCATCAAATACATCTCCAAATAGTGATTATCAACCTCCCCTAAGTTTATGATTTGTTCATCAGAGAGATCGTCACTAAGCAGTGAATCAATAGGAAGTGAATGTGCTGCTAAGAAATTCTCTAGAGTTTATCATTTTACCGCACAAAGGGGTACGAATGTGATATCAAACTACAAGAGAATCATGGACCAACATGCCAACCATCTGGATAACGTCAGCCATGTCATGGGATAGTACAGTGGATTGGTTCTTGAAATCAAGTTCACCTTATGAGAAAGCATATAATGCAGTAGCTTTTGGGATGCAAAGATTAAAGCTAGGCAATGTTTCTCAATAGGTGGGTAGTTCATTTCAGCAGGGATCAGATGACGGGTGAGGTAGTAAAGAGCACTCTCCTTTCCTTCATTGTTGGCTTTGGCCAACAAAGCACCAAGGGAGTCATCTAATGCAGCAGTGTAGAGGATGAGTGGCCTGCCCTGGATAGGGGCTGCTAGAACTGGCGGCTTCACCAAATATGACTTGATGTCTTCGAAGGCATGCTGACACTTATCATCCTACTTGAAATTGATCTCCTTTTTGACAAGTGTTAAAAATGGCTTGCATCTTCCCGATAGGTTAGAGATAAAGCGTATTAGATATGCCAACTTCCCTTGGAAAGATCTAAGTTGTGTTAAACTTTTGGGTGGTGGCATTTCCTAAGATAGCTTTGATCTTTTCTGGATCTATTTCTATTCCCTAGTGTCGAATAACAAAACCAAGGAACTTCTTTGAAGCTACTCTGAATGCACACTTCAGGGGGTTCATTTTGAGGTTAAATTATCTTAACTATTCAAAAATTACTCTCAAGTCAAAGAGATGGTCTTCCTTTTCACTACTTTTGACTACTAGATCATCAACATAGCATTCAACTTGATGATGAATGAGTTAGTTGAAGATTTGAGTCATGTCCCGTTGGTATGTGGCACCAACATTTTTTAAGGTTGAAAGGCATAACCTAATCATAATAGATTCTGATCGAGGTTCAAAAAGTAGTATTTCTTTCATCCTTGGGGGCCATCTTGATTTTGTTATAGTTAGATGATCCATCCATCAAGGAGAATACTGCATGAGATGAGGTGATGCCCACAATTAATTCTAGTATAGAAAGAGGAAACTCATCCTCACGACATGCCTTATTTAAGTCCTTGAAATTGACGCTTATGTAAATTTGGCCATTCTTTTTCTTAACTAGGATGACACTGGCTAACCAGGTAGGGTATTTTTCTTCCCTGATGAAACTAACATCGATCAGTTTCTTAACTTTAGAAATGACCTGTTGTTCAATTTCTAATCGCATGCATCTAGGAGTTTGCTTGGTAGGGTTAGCGTCAGGATCTATTGCTACTTTTTGGACTGCTACATCAGGAGATAATTGAGGCATTTCTTCAAAGCTCCATGTAATGCAATCCTTAAACTCAATCAATAGCCTAACTAAGTCATTAGCTTTTTCTTCATTCAATAATGAATTGATGTATGTCAAGCATGGATTTTCTTCCATCCCGAGGTTGATTTCTTTAAGCTTATCGATTATTGAATGGATTTCTTCTTCAAATTATGGTGGTGCATCTTCAATTTGGAGATCATCTAGATCATTTAAAGTTTTAAACACACATCCTCATAAGAGCTAGTGTGGTTTGAGAAGAACCTATCAGATTCAAAATGATTGGTAACAACTAAGCAGTAATCGTTGTCATCGACTAGACCCATTATATCAAATCCTAGTCTTGATCTTGATTATGCATCCTTTCCCCTGTTGTTCCACAGCTTCTCGAAGTATTCTGACCTATTCTTTGACCATGTATAAAGAATTAAACCTTTCTTTGCAAGATTAAGAACACAAGGCCAGTAGCAATCAAAAGGCAATTCCATTAATTCTTTGTATGAATTATCCTCAAGTTATACATCCACTTTTGTACTTGAGGATGATGATCCCAATAGGAATCTCTTTAGCCTTTTATCAATGGAAGACTTAGGGACTTCCTTAACTACTAAACCTTCAGTTTATTGAGAGGAAACTGAGGTTAGAGCTAAGGTTCCTAACTACTGCCTGATAGTTTCACATAAGCTTGATTCGATTACATTCGTGCTTTGCATGGAGGCCTGGTCTTCATCACTGTCTGGCTTGAGCATCACCTCCAATGAAACCTGCTGAGAGGGGTTGGCTGGTATGCTAATCACATTAGACTTGTCCTCTAAGTTGGATTCCAAGTCTCTATGAATAGTAGGGATACTCCTAGGAACTGGAACATAACCGCTGTTGGTTAGTGGCCAACCAGGGGATCTTCCACCTGAATCGCCTCTACTGCCTCACCGCTTGGTGGAGGTCGAGTCATCCTACCCATATGTCCATATGATGGAATGAACTGTAAGTGGAATGTGACATACAGCTCTACTTTTTCCTTAATGTCCTTTTCTCGTTCACTTGAACTTTTATTTTTCTTTTCTTTTTCTTTTTCTACTTTTTCATTTTCTTTTGCATTTGAATTTTGTCCAAGTTCATGAGAAAAGGTGTTTTGAGGAAGATTGTAGGTTGCATCTTCATATATCTCAACCTCCATTTAAAATGGCTTTTCATCACCTTTCGAAACTTGATGCATCGATGAAGGGAGGATGGAATCATCTTGTTCTGATGTATCCAAGGCCTACCAAGCGAAGTAGTGAATGAAGTATTCGAATCAATTGTGTAGAATTTGGCTTCAATGTTCTAATCACCTATCTCCAAAGGTAACACTATGGAACCTAAAGCCCTCTCGCCTTGTTCATTGAATCCTCTTAATATCATTCAATCTCCTCAGATTGTAGAGAAGTCAATCCTCAAGTATGCAAGGGTCTTTAGACTCATAATATTCACTGATGCATCTGGATCAATGTAGAGGGGACGATTATGCTCCATGTCCCCCAGAAGAAGGTCTTCATTTGTGAAAGTGACTCCTTGGGCTTCCCTGGAATAATGTGCATCCTCTTCGATAGCGGTCAACTGAACTAAGCATATATCTGGATCAAGAAGAGCCTTGATTAATGATTCCCTCATCTCTTGGATAAGATAAGGGCATCGTATATATTTACTTAGATGGTAACTTTCTTAGGTGAGAGAGGACATTATAATCCACTCTGGGCTGATCCTCCATAAGTATATCCAAGGGTGGAGCATCCTGTGCAGTGGTTTCTTGATCATCTGAACTAATGAATTATTTTCCATTATCTTGAGGCGCTGCCTTAAGAGGTAGAACCTTGCCACTATGGAGGTTGACTACGGTGATCTCTTGTGGAAAGTTAGTAGAAGGTCCTACCTGCTCATCAGGCTCACCCACAGCTTCTCCTATGGGGTCCTCAGAATCAGATGATTCCAAGTCTATCTCAAGAGAGAACCTATATTATTCAGAGAAGGAAAGTCCAACTTTGAATAAAAAAAGGAAGATCGGAGTTTTTATAATTATTATTTAGACTTGGAGAGCTTTCTAAAAGAGTGGAGTTAGAAAACCTATCAGAAGTGACAGATATAATTTAAACTAGCTTCACTCCTTGATTTCTTGGATTTTGAAGGAGGTACATAGTAGAAATATAATAAAGTAAGTGGGGTGAGATATTTGATGCCCTCATCCACTGATACAAGATGTCTACTAAAGCTAACTGAAGTAGAGGTGCTCGTTAAAGTAGTAGCTGCAATTATGGACTGGAGACTGGGCTCGGTTAGTGGTTGCGTTATTTGGCTATCCCAGGCTGGTGTGGGCTACGGTTGCTACTGAGCTTCCCCAAGTTATCTTTGGAAACTTGCAAACCTTCCTTGATGTTGGTGGTTTGAGCTACCTCAGGCACCTGTAAGGAAAGTTTCTTGATTTTAGAAATAATTTTCTTAAAGGTTAAGGATAGGAGATATCCCAACCTTCCTTGGTTTTGAGAGGATCATAGTTATCCCCAAGGATTACCTTAATGGAATTGGATGGTTATTCCACTGAGTATTCCTTCGGGATAACTATGGCACCTGTCTTGAAGCTATGCTCAAGCCAGCCTTTGAATGTAAAGTAATCCTCTAAAACATAGCCTAACATGCAATGGTAGGTGCAAAAGTTAGGATCATTGTGCTTACCACTTCCTCCAGCCTTCTAGGCTTGGGTAGTTGAAAGTCAAGTTACTGTTAGAGATTCTTAAATATTTTACTAACTACCTCCCTCTTAAATGAATATGGTTTGTTTAGTTTATCCATAAGAGTAGGTGGGTGGTAGGTACTTGGCGGCTGGTATGTGTACCACTACTGTGGAGGTGGTTGAGGAGGAGGTGGTGAAAGCCATAGAGGCTGCTGTGGAGGCCGGTAGGATGCCCTCAGTGGTGGTAGAGGAGGTGGAAATGATGGCTATTGAGCTCATGGTCTCTCATACAGCTCTCTAGCTGGCTGCTTCCCTTGTCTATTATCACTGACCTTGATTTCTTCTCATAAGCTTTTTGAGCTTGGGCTTTATTGATTGATTTGAAAAAGGCAACTATTTTGCTTCTCCTTATAAGCTAGCCACCTTGTTGATTAGCTTCTCAAATATTTTGATGGTAAAACCTTTGAGCATAAGGAGAATGGGCCATGAATATTCTTTAGTAGAATTTCAATGGCGTGTTGTTTAGACAGCTGCAATTCATATTTCATACTCAAATTATGCCATCTGAGAATATAATCAATGATGAACTCACCAGGGTGTTGTTGAGCCACAATGAGATCGCTTACAGTCACTCTTTGCTGAGCTCCAACAAACATTTTAATGAAGAGTTGCTCCAACTCAGGAAATATCTTCACTGAACTGTTAGGTAGTTCAGGATACCAATTGAAGGCTATGCGCCTACCAAAAAAGATGGATGAGTAACGCATCACTACCACTAGCATTACAATAACTAGCCCTGAAGTGCGCTATGTGTTGTCATGGATTTTCACTGCCATCGAAGCTCTTGAAAGAAGGTGGCACAAAACCCTTAGGATACTAGATGGCATCGAATTCCTCTTGGTAGGATCTGCCCTTTGGAACTAATGATCCTTTTTAAGCTTGCACCAATGCTTCTCTCACCTACTGCTCAACCATGAGTTTAAGGTCTTTTTTTTGTACAAGGGTACTATCCACTACCTTCCTATACAAGCTGGTGCTACCTTGCTCTACTGGCGGTGTAATCTTGGCTTGATCCAAAACATACAACAACTCAGGTTGACCTATCTTTGCAATAGTATAATGAACTATCGGGACATAGTTCTGAAGTGCTAAAAAAACTACTAAAAAGTCTTCAAGCCTCTTCCCCATCCTATCGATTTGATCATCCTTTTATTTTATTTGTTGAAGGAGGTGTTGGGTCGAGTAGGCTGTGTCATCCTACTCGACCACCACACCTTCCAAAGCTTACTGATCAAGAAGAAGAGAACCCCTGGTATCTACCATCTGTACTCCTACTGAATCTTCTAAGAGATCATCTTCATTATGATTAAAACTAACCTTCTCATTCTCTAAGTTAGACCAGTCATATCCTAAAATCCCCTTCTTCTCCACTAGATACTAAGCTACAATGTCATCTAGGGATCGGTCCAACTGAACAGGTATAAAAGATTGAGGCTGACTGGTAGTAGGATCACTGTCATGAATAGAATGACATATAACCTCTACTATTGGAAAGCTAAACCTATAAGGGCTATGATCACTAGAAGAAAAATTCTCTTGGATGCTACTAGATTTAGATGGTGTAGTACTCCTAGGAGGATCTATGGCCATGGGAATAGTGGTACTGTCTCATCCTTCCTCTATGCTATCTCCTTAGCCCGAGGCGATGGTGGTGGTGATGGCATGACTACTATGATCCACGGTCGCCTTTCCCTGTTCACCATAACAACAGCAAGAGGTCGAGCAGCAGAGCTCGGCCTCACCTCAGTCAGTGGTGTAGATGGAACAAGATCTCTTGGCTATAGCCGGATCATCAGTGGGGCTCTCTTCTCCTCAGGTACAACCTTCATGGAATTTGCTAGAACAGTAGATAATGGAACCTATAACGGAGATGGTGGGCATGCAGTAGAGTGGTGTTGTGGAGGCACCACCTACTCTTCTGGGTAGGAGCTCCTCTCCTATGATGGGTAGTACCCTTCAGTAAAATACTATCAGAATGATTGATGTGGGTAGTGCGTCGACCAGGAAAGTCCACAAGGACTGAAGCAGCTGACTGCCTACTATACCTACGCCTCTCCCTGCTAGTAATTTGCACTGATGTATGGGCCTCCCTAGCCCTCTCATGTTTGATGTGCCTACCCACACTGTGGGGGATAAATTGAATTGAGCTCTGGACTTCGATCATCCATAGGCTCTACAAACTTAGCAAAGAACTGATCTAAGTCCAGCATACAACCTTCTCCTCTCTCTGATAGGAGCCTAATAATGAACTACAAGTGGAGGTGAAACTGAGATACTCCTAACATCCTCCTCTCCATCAAAACTAGAGAGGGGGTGAAACTTATTCTCTGTGATGAGAGGAGATACTATCCTAGGTACCTCCTCTGCTATAGACTAAGTGGATACCTCTAGCTCCCTCACTATGCGAGTATGATACTGCTTGATCATATGGATATTATTTTAGTGCTGAGTCCTGATTGAATGAGTAGTGCAAGAACTAGACCCTACCTCGAAGGTAGGGGAGGATATCACTAGAATCAGGGGGCCTTCCCCTTGAAAGGATCCAATGAGTGGGTGCTAGCCAGTACTGGGGTAGCAAGGGGGACAACTGGGCACACTAGTGTTGTACTACTACTTCAGAAACTGCCACAACCTTCCTCTTCAGTGAGGGAAACTTTGAGTCAGATGACATCTCTATGTGAATGACCAACTTCTACCCGACCACTGTACTCCTGCTAACTGTTGTGAGGGTGGTCCCCTCACAAGTGATCTAAGCCTCCTCAAAACCTCAGCCAAAATTTGATGCTTCCAAATCGAATTGAGCCCCAGACTCCGATTGTCCATAAGCTCTGCCAACTTAGCGAAGAACTTATCTAAGGCCAGCATACAACCTTCTCCTCTCTCTGATAGGAGCCTAATAATGAACTATAGGTGGAGGAGAAACTGAGATCCTCCTAACATCCTCCTCTCCATTAGAACCAGAGAGGGGGTGAAACTTGTTCTCTATGATGAGAGGAGATACTATCCTAAGTACCTCCTCTACTATAGACTGAGTGGCTACCTCTAGCTCTCTATGAGATGAAGCTTTCTTGATCATGTGGTTCTTGTTTGGTCTTTGAGTCGGTGGAGCAGTAGTGGGAACTAGACCCTGCCTTGAAGGTAGGGGAGGCTATCACTAGAATCAGGGGGCCTTCCCCTTGAAAGGAGCCAATGAGTGGGTGCTAGCCAGTACTAGGGCAGCATGGGGAACAACTAGGCCCACTAGCATTGTAACTACTTCTGCTATGGAAACTACCACAACCTTCCTCTTCAGTGACGGAAACTCTAAGTCAGATGACATCTCTATGTGAATGACCGACTTCTGCCTGACCACTGTACTCCTGCTGACTATTGTGAGGGTGGTCCCCTCACAAGTGATCCAAGCCCCCTCAAAACCTCGGCCAAAATCGATAAGGTGGGCGAAGTCAGACTATGGGAGGTTAGGCTGATCCAAGGCCAAATCCATCCTAAAAGAAAATGTAAATACATACTTCTCTAATGCCATTTGAATGAACTAACCTACATAGCACTGAACTGGACTGACTGAAAGTCTGCAATGTTAAAAATAAGTTTGAATCAGATTTATGCTTTAGTTCATTTTTTTAGAATTTGAACCCACACTCAATAATTTAAATATTTTAATAGGGGCTCTTTGATTTTGTAATGATTTTGAGTTTAGAATTAGAAAGGAGATTGTTGGATCTAGAATCCATTTTCAATAGATTTATGTATGTTGAAAATGGGTTCAAATATTTTTGCAGAGATTGATGCTTCCATAGGTTCATATTTGGTTTTGATTTTTGATTATTTGGGGACCCTTCATTCAACAAATTTGAGTATGTTAAAGTAAAGGGTCAATTGATTTTGTTTGGATTTGTAATTTTGGAATTTACTTACCTAGCAAATTTGGGTATGCTAAATGAAGAATCCAAATGTTTTGGTTTTTTTTTAAAGACTATTTCTTTTACTTGACAAATTTGGGTATGCTAAATAAAGGATCCAAATGAGTTTTGTTTTGGTGATTTTGAAAAGAGGATTGTTAGCAAATGTAAGTATGCTAAAGAAATCCAAATTTGTTTTGTTTTGATGATTTTGAAAAGAGGATTCTTAGCAAATTTAAGTATGCTAAGGATATCCAAATGTGTTTTATTTTGATGATTTTGAAAAGAAGATTCTTAGAAAATTTAAGTATGTTAAGGAAATCCAAATGTGTTTTGTTTTGATGATTTTGAAAAGAGGATTCTTAGCAAATTTAAGTATGCTAAGGAAATCCAAATGTGTTTCATGTTTTGATTTTTTGAAAAGAGGATTCTTCACAAATTTAAGTATGCTAAGAAAATCCAAATGTGTTTTATTTTGATGATTTTGAAAAGAGGATTCTTAGCAAATTTAAGTATGCTAAGAAAATCTAAATGTGTTTCATGTTTTGATATTTTGAAAAGAGGATTCTTAGCAAATTTAAGTATGCTAAGGAAATCCAAATGTGTTTCATGATTTGATTTTTTGAAAAGAGGATTCTTAGAAAATTTAAGTATGCTAAGGAAATCCAAAAGTGTTTGTTTTATGATTTTGAAAAGAGGATTCTTCACAAATTTAAGTATGCTAAGGAAATCCAAATGTGTTTCATGTTTTGATTTTTGAAAAGAGGATTCTTTACTTAGCAAATTTAGCTATACTAAATAAAGGATCCATGTGTGTTTTGATTTTTTATGATTTTTATTTTGAAAAGAAGATCTTCACTTAGAAAATTTGGGTATGCTAAATGAAAGATCCAAATGTGTTTCATTTTTTGTGATTTTGATTTTGAAAAGTGGATCTTCACTTAGCAAATTTGGTATGCTAAATGAAAGATCCAAATGTTTGTTTTTTTTTTTTTTTTGAAAATGATCTTCATTAAATTTTGGTAAATGAAAGATCCAAATGTTGTTTGATTTTGAAAAGATGATTGTTAATTTTGTAAAGATGATTATTGGTTTTATTTTTAAAATGAAATTTCATTCAAGAAATTGGATGACGATGTTCAATTATGCTTCTAGAAAATATGATTTTGAATATTATTTTGGAAATGAATGAGTGAAGATGTTTATTTGTGCTTTTAGAAAACATGATTGTTGATTTTGATTTTTGAAAAGATGAATGTTGATTTTATTCTTGAAAATAAATCTTCATTTAATAAATTGAATGAGTATGTTCATTTGTGCTTTTGGAAAATATGATTGTTGATTTTGATTTTTAAAAAGATGAATGTTGATTTTCTTCTTGAAAATGAAATCTTCATTCAATAAATTGAATGAGGATGTTCATTTGTGCTTTTGGAAAATATAATTGTTGATTTTGATTTTTGAAAAGATGAATGTTGATTTTATTCTTGAAAATGAAATCTTCATTCAATAAATTGAATGAGGATGTTCATTTGTTCTTTTGGAAAATATGATTGTTGATTTTGATTTTTTTTAAAAGATCTTACATATAACAATCATGAAGACTATTAGATGAGGTTGGTTTATGAAAATTTTTGTGTAAACATTTTATTATGTGCATTTTGAAAAAGTGCCTTTTGTAAATTGATGTTTTTATAAAGGATTTATTTTTCTTTATTTTTGGAATGAACCTTACCTTACCAT
Source organism: Cymbidium sinense (assembly GCA_021442155.1). NCBI lineage: Eukaryota > Viridiplantae > Streptophyta > Magnoliopsida > Asparagales > Orchidaceae > Cymbidium > Cymbidium sinense. The sequence goes on from CM038215.1 coordinate 73,772,570, forward strand.
AGAAATGGTAAGAAGGAAGTCTTTAGTTATTTCTTTTTATTAAATTTTTGTTTTCACCTATTGGGGAAACCCAATAGGGGTTTTAAGACCTACACAGAGTGACATCTTAAAACCAAAAGGATGTTCGCTAGCTTAGCTTAAAAATGAAATAAACTAAGTGCTAACGAAAAAGAAAGATAGTCTTGGATTTACACAAAATATAAACCCACTATCGATACTTGGAGACAATGATCATTTACCAAAGATGGAGAGAGGAACCATCCCTAGCGGAGTTGCCAGAAAAATCTATGGTGAAAATATATTATATACTTCCATTTTCAGTGTACATGAATAGATTGAAGATAGAAATATACTTTTAGTTTAAACACCACGTAGATTCGAAGATGTTCTTATTGGGGTGATCGGGTACTACATTGAGGAATGATGTACTATCTCACGAAATAGAAGTCATCATCCTATAATGGACCTAACCACCTTAATAAGGACTCCTAAGGACTATGGGTCTTCGTATGTACCAGAGATTCTACCCCTACTTTACATGAAAAAGTAAAGTAGGGTTTATTTTAAATTGGGTTCATTAAGTTCTCTATGGAGGCAAGCCCCATAGTTAATTACATCATAAGGAATGGGATTCCTTTGGAATACTCTCAATTAAGGTAAATGATCATTGTCTCAAAATATTTCAAAGATAGGACTATCAATCAATTGGTTTATTTTTAGAAGATCAAGTGGGATTGATCAAGAAGAGGGAGTTATTATCAAAATTAAAAGAAGATAAGTAGGGGATGCTTATGATACTAGGAAATCTAGTGAGCATCCCAAACTATCCTATCATTGGGCTTTATATTTTTGAAGTTGAGGTGATTTATTTATTTGAGTTAAATTTTTTTATTAGAAATCTAAGGCTTATAATTGCACGACACAAGATCATGAAATGCCTAAGAGGTGACGGTTTATGCTTATAGCCTGTAAAGGGAAATAATAACCTCTGAACCTAAATCTAGGGAGCTTTGGTGAGGGCCAAAGAATGACCTAAATTTAAGGAAAAAATGGGCATATGGTTTACCTCTACAAGAGAGGATAAACCACCCTACTATTTGGACTTACAACTGCCTGGGGGTGGCCGCCAACTAACACCTCTTATGATTTTAAATACATGTAGCTAAGTCATATGCTTTTGCAAGATAGCTAAGCTGTGTTTATTTTAGAAAGAGAGGATTAGTACTTAAACACACTCCCTAAGAGATTAGATCATGTAGGGCTTGAATAAATGACTTAATCTAAAGAAAACTTTATTATGTTTTATTTTTATTTTTGGACAATTTATTTGACACATGCTATGAGATTCATATGTCTAATGCATGCAAAATTTGATTATGGGTTGAAATCAATAAGAAGGAGGTGTATCTCCACCATGGCTCTCAAAGGTCAAGCCAAGTTACCTGGCACGGGTGGAAGCTTTCCATGAGCAAGAGTGAAGCAAGATACTTTTTATGCATGATGTGAAAACATACAACATCTAGCCAATGGGTTGCTAAAGCTTTTATCTATTTTATTACCTAGACTTTAGGTGATGTTATAAGTTATTAATTTTTAATTTTGAATTGATTAATTTGATAGAAAATTATTTTTCCCTGAGAGCCTAATCGCCTCTAGGCCATTCATCAAAGCAAGGAAGAAACTGGGAAAACATGCCATCTTAAAGCACAAGCTAAATAAACATCAAACAATTTATAAAGCTAGCACAAAAGAATAAGTGGCCTTTTGTGGTTGGGCTCCACTGCACAAACCCGAAAAGAAATTGGGTAGCTAAGCTCTACCCTTATACAACCTGAATTATAAATGAATTAATTATAACAAAAAAGGAATTCATCTTATGTGGGTCTTCATTCTTCATTTCTTCTTTCTTCTTTTCTTTCTTCTTTCTTCTTTATTCTTCATTCTTTCTTCTTTCCTCTTATGGTTGATTACAATGTGGTTGCTCCAAAGGCTTCACATGGTACATAAGACAGTCTTATGACCAATATTCATCCTAATCCCCCATAACATTCATTCCAAATTCTAATTGCAAAAATTACATGAAAATGGGATAAGTTAATCTAACTAAAACCTACAAAATAGAGATTAGCTAAACACACCACACAATCCCAAGCATGTATATGAATAAATTGGAATTAGCACCCCACACATGGGTAACCAAGTCCACCTGGCCTATTTTGGATTATTCTTAGGGGTATAAGCAACCTGCACAGCAAAAGCATTTATATTTTTATTGCAGTGCCCCTTTAGCACAATCCCCTACATAAGACAATGGTTAGACTAAGATAACCCTATCATTCAGTCTACGCACATACACCCTAACATTCAGAATAAAATATCACATCACAAAATAAAATCAAGCATCAAATCATGCACTGCCTTAACAGAAAGCTAGAAATGGTGACTTAGCATAATGTATTTACGATTTAAGGTTTGTTTGGTGTATTTCAGTTAGGCTTTATGTTTAGAATTTTCTAAGTATGAAGGGTTCAACTTAGAAGGTGGTTTTATTTAAGTGATTTAGTTTATTTTTGTAAATTTTATTCGATGATTTGATTTTGGTTTGAATGAACCTACACTTAATTACTAAGTGTTGTAAAGAGTGGGAAAGAGAAGAGAACTTCTCTTTCCTCCCTACCTTAAGTAATTTTAAGATAGATTCATTAGTGATTTTTCTTTAGTGAATATTTTATTATATATTTTAATTAATCCTAAATTTAAATTTTCTCTAAATAAACTCATTCAAATAAGAAAGTCATTTTTTGATTAATTAAAGTGAATTACTATCACAAAACACGCAATACTTTATTTCTTTCCAACATGTATAACATGCATATGGATGAATCCTAAGCATATTTATACATGCAAATGGAAGTGTTAGCACACCTTGATGATGAGATTCTAAGAGATGTTGTTTACAAAAAAATTGGAATGTTTCATGTATGTATGTTTTTATTAAGTAGAAAAGAGAGGGTTTCTTTTATCCATTAATCAAATGAACATTTACATGTATGAAAGACATAAGTGAGTACGACACCATTATTTTCTATACCAGGGGTGTAAGGTACAAGACCTACTTGGGGCTACTTAAAGCGTGCAACCCAGGGTGTCTAATATATACCACTTTTCTTAAATACATGTGCATGTACAAAAAGAAATGAATGGAAAAGAATCATGCAAAAGGTTTGTATTCATTTGTTTGATTTAGTTATGCAATTTACATGTGTAAATGTAAAGTTTCTTTTTAAAGGTTAAAATAGGAATGAATAGGAATATATTTAAGCAAGTGTTGTGTTCTTTTCAAATGAACTATATACTTTGCAAATCCTATTCAAAATTTTGTTAAAAGAGAAGAGAAGGAACAGCCACATAATGCAGATCTTATGGTATACTCACATGCAAGCTCATAAGTAATTATAAGTAGCATACCTTTCATTTGTAATCTTTGATTTATAATTTTCGAAAATAATATTGGATTTAATAGTGATAATAGCCATTCATATTCTTACTTTAGCCAAAACATGCAATTTAACATAAAGGAAATATTTTATTTTAATTTATTTTTCAAAAGACATGAATGCATGATTTCATATGGCATATGCCATTTAACATACTTGGAAAGAAATAAAGTGATGTAAGGATGTAACTTCATTCTCCCTATTTAATTTCTAAATACAATCCTATGGAATAAGATCATTTAAAGTGAATCAAAGTTGTTTAATGAGATTTTGTTTTAATTTTGGGTTTGATTTGATTTTTAGGAAATGTAAAAAAAAGGTTTGCTGGTCCTAACCCATCTCCCTCATGTATGTGTTGTTTTAGTTTAATTTTTAGAACCATTAGATTGATTTTATGTTTTTCTTAGGTTAAGGTATGAATTAAGTTCATTAATTACCCCTTACCTACACCTCATTAACATAATTATTCAAATAATTATGAGCCAACATATAATATGCAACCACATTGAATTTAAATCAACCATCCACCCTAAGAAAAAAAAGGCCTAATGCAATTGGCTCATAATTATTGATTAATTAAGCTAAAGGGTTTAATTAAGTACTTTTATAACCTTCCTACACTTGTGGGTTGGAAATAATTTTCTTAAGCTTACTTAGGTTATTGAACACCTAAGTATCTACCCAGCAAAGGATTAAATAAGTTTAGATTGATTTTGAAAATTTGATTAGGTTAATTAGAAAGATTATTAGTGGATTAACCCTTAATTAGGTTTGGATTAAGGAAGAAAGGGGGTTTAGAGAATAGCTTGTGGAAAATATCCCAAAATTATTCTATAAACCTTTTAATCACCTAAACAATATTCATTTATCATTATTAAATGATTAAACCACTGTTCACATGCATAATTACACTAAATTACATTAAGAGAGTGATTAGAGATTCATTAATTGATTTTCCTAATTAACTCATTAATAAATTCCAAGAAAATTAGGGGAGATAGAGGTCATCCCCAAAATATGCTTAAAAAGTTTGGAATTAATTAATGAAGTCATTAAGAAGTAATTAGGGTTATTAAGATTTCAAATAAACCCATATTAAGGAAAGTTCACTTTTCAAAATCAATTAGAAATAATTAAATATTATTCCTCACTGAATTATCTTCAAATTGAGCACTCTTTAATATTTTTTTATTTTTCTACATTTAGTTATGTATTTTTAAAGTTTCAATGATTAGGGATAATTAAATAACCTTAATTATATAACTAATCATGTATGTGCCATGTGGAGCACTAACGTGGTGCTCTCTTTCCAAGTAGCACGATGGGATTGGTTATTTAAGTTGTCAAATCAACTGCACAGTTAGCCAGGGTTGCTATGCACTTTTCCTTGGATCGTCCAATCAAATAATGGATGGTAGAGATCAAACCCATGATTCTTAATGGATTTAATCAGAGGAACTGATCGGATTAATCAGGATTATCCATACAAAACATGCAGGATGGACAGTCCATGATTCATCCCTACCCTCGTTTGCGGGAGACAGTGATCATTTATCCCTTGAGGCTTGATCTAAGCTCACTTATGCACGAATTGAGTAGGGATTAAGCACACACCATCTAGAGGAAATAAGGAAGATATCCAACAGTCAAATTCACTTGAGATGAAACTTTCCTTTACAAAGGACCAAAAAAAATCTAGCCTAAGCTCATTTTTGAGGCATACCTCACCGGAGGCTATCACCGGTGCTCCCAACCATCGATGTAGCTTCGTCTAGTGGAGAAGAAGCCCTATTGAAAGTTTGAAGGCTTGAGATGGAGTGGATCTTCCTATTGGGCAAAGTGAGCTCTAGTAGCTTGCGACTTTGGTCTTACTCCCCCTTCCCATGGCTTGATTGCTTGGGATTTGATTTGGGTGAGCTCGATTGGGTCCTCTGATGGTGCTTGCAAGAGGAATTGGAGTTTAGTTGTGAATTGAGCAAGGTGGATTTCTCACTCACTTCTCATGTTTTTAGTTTAGGAAAAATCAAAAATTGAGAATTGGAAAGAGCTTGAGGATGCTTGGGAGAGCTTGGCAATGCTTCCTCTGGTTCCGATGGCTCAATCGATAGCAAGTGATCTCTATTAGAGTGAAATGAGGGGGAGTATATCTCCCCCTACTTGAATCGGATGGCTGAGCTTCTCCTTGCCATTTTGATCAAATTGATCATATGGATTGGGTTTGTTAGGTGGTTTTGAGTGCCATGTGATTCAAATTTTGCAGAGGAGGGGAGTGGTGAAGTTGCACGTGTGTTTGTTTGAGGGTATGGAGTGATTCCATGTGTTAAATTCTTATTAAGTGGTCAATTTTGGCCTTGGGATGAGTTTGGCTAACCCAAACCCATTGGGTCAAGTGCACCACACTCATTAGTGTCCATTTGGTCCACTAAGAGGGTGCCAAGTGGTCATGAAAAGAATTTGACCAAATTCCAAGTGAAATCAGCCTAGGTTACCCCTTGACCTAAGGGTAAAATGGTCATTTAGCTTTGATTTCAATTTGGACAGATTTTGAATAGTATGAAATTTGGTTGTGTCAAATTCCAAGGAATTTAGAGTTGATTTGATATCATTTGGCTCATGTTGACCTATTTAGGTCAAAATGGGTCAACTTGGGTCAAGTTGACCAATTGGTCAAATTGGGTCAAACCAAGGGTTGGGTCAAGCTCATATGACCATTTTAAATATTTTGGTATCATTGGCTTAGTTCAATTTGATTTATATTTGGTTTTGGTTCATTTAAGTTCACTTAGGTCAAATGGGCCAAGTTGACCTATTTGACCCATTTGACCCGTTTAGGTTTGGTTCATCATTTGAAATATTTTGCAAGCTTTGGTTTCAATAAATTTTAGTTTAATTTGATTTTGGCTTAATTTGACCTTTTAGGTCAAGTTGGGTTCATGGTCAATTGGGGTTGGGTGGTATTGAAGCTTTGGTCAAGTTCAACAACTGGTTTAGAATGAATTTGAGCCATTGGTTGCAATCAATTTGCCTTAGTTCAAGATTTGACATATTTTAACTTTTAGGTCAAGTTGGGTCAACTTGGGTAAAGTGGCCAATTGGGCTAGGTTTTGCTCAAATGATGACTTGGTCAAGTTCAAACATTGATCATGAATTATTTTTGATCAATAGTTTCAATCAATTTGGCTTAGGGTTGATTTTAGCTAGTTTGGGTTTAATTTTGGCTAAGTGTTGACCTGGTCAACCCTTAAATTTGACTTGGTTTGACCCAATTTGAGTGATTGATCATCTCATGATGATTGTTGCTCACAATGTGAGGCTTAGGTGGGCTTAGTTCAATCTAATTTGGGTAGGATTAGAATTTGGATCAAAAGGGTGCTTTAGGTCACTTTGGGTTAAGTGAGCATAAGTGGGTTAATTGACTTGATCAAGGCTTGATTAAAGTGTGGTTGAACTCACATATGGACTTATGATTGAAATATAAATCCATTTGCTAGTGATTTGGAGTCAAATGGGTTTTGATTCATTTGCAATTTTCAAGTTCAAAGGATGAACATGGGTTTGATATGGGTTTGAGTTTTGAATTTAGTTTTAGTTTGATGATTGAGATCTGTGTTTATATTTGGATTCATGATTGAAGGATTGATTGAATCATGAAGAAAATATAAGGGTTTGGATTGATTTGAATTTAATTTGGCTAAGTTCAAGAATTTGACTTGAAAAGGTTTAGGTTGGATTTAGGTTAGATTTGGGTTTGAGTTTTGAATTATTTTTGGTTTGAAGTTGATTTGAATTTATATTTCATATATATTTGTGAATATAAATGAGAATATAAATGAGTTATGAGAAAAATCTTTTGGCTTTGAGTTGATTTGAGTTTGATTTGAGCTAAGTCCATTAGATGAAATCAAAGTGACTTAGGATGAATTTTTTAAATTTAGAATTGAGTTTTGGATTTAGTTTTGGTTATTTGAATTTATATGTCATTTATATTTGTGAATCTAAATGAGAATATAAATAGGTTGTGAGAAAATATTTTGAGTTTGAAGTGATTTGGATTTGAGCTAAGTCTATAAGATGAAATCAAAGTGACTTAGAAAGGATTTTTGAATTGGAATTCAATCATGGGTTTCAATCATTTGGGATTGATTCATGATTTGAGAAAATCCATTGGGTTGATTTAAGGTTTGGAATTTATTAGAGTTGATTTGAAATTTGATTTGGAATTGGTTTGAAGTTGACTTGGATTTAGATTTGAGGTTTGACTTGAAAGAAGAGAGTAAGGATTTGGTTCAAGCTATAGGGCAGGCAAGTTTTCCTAACACCCCTAAGGCATAACCTATTCCTATGGCTAACTCTTCTAAGTCTCTAGGGTTAGGTTAAGTGTTCACCTAATCACTAGAAATATCTTAAGACTAAGGAACTCTTAGTGTCTAAGAGGAGTCCTATGTCTAAGCTGGAGAGGTTGAGAGCTCATTCTAGAAATGATGTCAACAATGGGTTTATCTAAATCACCATTTTATGAAACTATAAGACAACATGTAAGAACCTTAGCTCTAACCCCACTTTCATCTCAAGAAGTTGAGTGTTTGGTAGTTAAGGATGTTCTAAAATAATGTATAAATGCTAAGGCTCCAAATTTTATCTTGGAGCAGCACCCATAAGCTCAGAAGTTGATGTAGAGCTTGAAGATAATTCATTCAAAGAATTAATATAATTACCTTTTGATTGTACTCGCCATGTGTCTTAAATCTAGCTAAGAAAGGTTTAATTCAACATGTATGGTCTAAACACAAGTTGGAATACTTCAAAAAACTATGGGACAATATATGCAAAAGCTCTCAATCAAGACCTGGGTTGGGTTTCAGTATAGTGGGTCTAGTAGATAATGATGAGTACTGCCTAGTCATCATCAATCATTTTGATTTTGATAGGTTCTTTTCTAATAACACTAACTCATATAAGGATGTGTGTTTAGAAACTTCAGACGATCCAGATGATTTCCATGTCAAGGATGTACCCCCAGACTCAGACAAAGAAATCAAGTCAACCATCGACTAGTTAAAGGAGATCAACTTGGATATTGAAGACAATCGCCACCTAATATATGTCAGTTCCTTATTGACCGAATTTGAAACTAATGGCATAGGATACTCTTAGAGTTTAAGGATTTCTTCGCATGGAGCTATGATGAAATTCTTAGATTAGCTCCTAAAGTTGTAGTCCATAAGTGAGCGATTTAGCTTGATGCTATCTTTGTAAAGCAAGCTCCTAGACACCTGTGGTTAGACATTGAACAATAAGTCATTTTAGAAGTCAATAAATTGATTGATGTTGGTTTTATCAAAGAAGAAAAATACCTCACCTGGTTAGCCAGTGTCATTCTTGTCAAGAAGAAGAATGGCTAAATCTGCATATGCATCAACTTTAGGGATCTTAACAAGGTATGTCCAAAAAATAAGTTCCCATTACCCATTCTAGAGTTGATGCTGGACATCGCCTCATCTCACATAGTCTTCTCATTCATGGAAGATTCATTTGGTTGCAACCAAATTAGGATGGCTCTTGAGGATGAAAAGAATAATACTTTTAGAATCTCGATCAAAATTTATTACTACAAGGACATGCCTTTTGGCCTTAAGAATGTTGGAGCCATCTATCAGTGGGCCATAACTCGGATCATTAATGAGGTCATCCACCACCAAGTTGAGTGTCATGTCGATGATTTTGTAGCCAAAAGTAAAGAAAATGAAGACCACCTATCTGGCTTGAGAGTAGTTCTTGAGTGGTTGAGATAATATAACCTCAAGATGAACCATCTAAGGTGCACATTTGGGGTACCTTTAAGAATTTTCTCTGGTTTGTTATGCAACACCATGAGATTGAGATTGACCTTGAGAAGATCAAGACAATATTAGAAATATCACCTCCTAAAATCTTAACTTAACTCAGATCATTCCAAGGGATTTGGCATATCTAAGATGATTCATATTCAACTTATTTAGTAGGTGTCAACCATTCTCAACATTAATCAAGAAAGACACCAAGTTTAAGTGGGATGATAAGTGCCAATGAGCATTTGAGAGCATTAAGCGATACCTTATGGCACCATCAGTCTTAGTTGACATTATCTAATGCAAACCCCTCACACTATATACTATTGCATTAGATGATTCCCTAAGCTCTTTATTAGCTTAAGCTAATGACGAAGGGAAAAGAAAATGCACTATATACTATTTAAGTCATCGTCTAATCCATATAGAAGCAAATTATCTACCCATTTCTTGGCTTTAATCTTTGCTGCCCAAAATCTATGGAATTATATGCTCTCTCACAAAGTGAACCTAATTTCCATAATTAATACACTATAATATCTTATGACATGACTGATGTTTTCCAGATGTTTGGCACGATGGTCCATGAAACTATCGTAGTTTGATATTACGTTCCTTCCCTTCTACACCATGAAGGGACAAGTGGTTGCTGACTTCCTAGTGTCACACTCTCTTCCTGTTGAATCCCCTCTAAATAATGATCTTCTAGATGAACAAATCATGTAGTTAGAGGGTTCAAATAGGGGTAGATGAGAGATATATTTTAATGGTGCGGATTCCTCTCAAAGAGAAGCATAACCACGATCTATGATCCCAAGGAAAAGTGGGGCTAAGAATAGTTCTCTTAACACTAGACCATGACATGATGAGGTTCTCATATCATCTTTCTGAACCTTGCACCAACAACAAAGCTAAATATGAAGCCCTGATCACCAATCTAGAGTTAACTATCTCCATGGGCATTGAAAGCATCAACATATTTGGGGAATCATAATTAGTGGTTAACCAAATCACTAGGTCCTATAAAGCTGTCAAACCCAAACTCTATAACTACCATAAATACACCATGGAGTTATTTCCCCAGATCCCACATGTTGGGAAGATGAGTTCATATTAATAGAGGTTCTCAATTGCCAAGTCCTTTTGCCTATCAATATCGAACTCATCGACAAACATACCCTTGAAGGGGAGATTTCCATTGGTGAGAAGGATGAAAAATTAGATTGGAGGAAACCTTTTATTGACTATCTAAGCAAAGGAAAACTATCTCGAGAGAAATCTCAAGCCCATCAAGTCAGATAGAGGGCACTCTCTTCTGCTCTTGTGATGACATTTTGTATCAACGGTCCTTTGATCATATGTGGTTACACTGTTTAAGCAAGCATGAAGCCCATAAAATCATGGCTAAGATACACTCAGAAATATGTGGGGCTCACCAATTTGGCCCCAAGATGAAATCCAAAATCAAAAGACTTGAGAATAATTGGCCAACGATGATTAATGATTGCATGGATGTAGCCAAGTGCTACCATCTGTGTCAAGTACATGGAGTGGTCTTACATCAACCGCCCAATATCCTGCACCTGAATATAACTTCATGGCCATTTGAGTGATGCGGCTTTGATATAGTGGGTTTAATTGATCCTGCCTCATCTGAAAGGCATCACTTCATATTAGCAACTATAGGCTACTTTTCCAAGTGGGTAGAAGCAATCCCCTTATGGGAGGTCAAGGCTCACCACATCCTTCAATTCTTCAAGAATCATATCGTATATAGATTTGAAGTACCTTGTTGAATCATAAATGATAATGGTACTACATTTAAGAGTACAAAATTAATAACTTTGTCAGAAGACACAACATAGACTGGTAGTACCCTACCATCTACTACTCTCAAGCAAATGGATTAGCAGAAGCTTTCAACAAGACTCTTATTCAGATCTTAAAATAAACACTTGACGATAATAAGTGGTAGTGGCATGAGTGGTTTGTTGAAGCCTTGTGGGCTTATCGTACTACATATAGAATGCTGACACCATCCACTCCCTTTTCATTAGTGTATGGGTTCGAAGCTGTTATCCCTTTAGAAGTTCAACTCCCATCATTAAGGATAGCTATGAAAAGCAAAATATCAACTGAGTAGAATATTAAGCTCTGGTTGGAGGAACTCAAAGGCCTTGAGAAAGATGCCTATAGGCATGTAAAAACTTTGAGTTATATAAAGTTAAGATGGTTCAAGCTCACAACAAGTTGGTCTGCCCAAAAGTTTTTTGAGTTGGAGAGATTATTTTAGTTATAAGGACACCAATTTGTTGCCCGTCGTAAGATGGGAGGCAAGTTTGAACTAATGTGGGAAGGCCCTTTCATTATAGAAAATTCCAACCATGATGGATCATATAAACTGATCAACCATAAAAGTGAACATCTGATGCTTCCAATCAACAGAATTCACTTGAAGAAATACTATGCATGATTATATTCAAGACAAAATTTCATCAATAAAATATTCCTTTCAAAAAATTGAACCTTTGAATTAAGATTATTTTATCTAATTTTCAACCCCTATGAATGTTTCCCATCTCTTGGTGCTCTAGGATATGTGTAAGAGAACCCGAGCAGCATTATAATCCTGACTTGCACAACATAACCACGTAACCTCACATAAATATGAAACAAGCAAATACAAATCTGATTAATTTGGGCTACTTTAAGTTAAGATAAGAACCCTAATGACCCTCACTTAATAGCTACTCTAGGTCGAGTTTAATTCACTACTTGGCTAGTGGGTCTCCCTAGTGGTCAATTTTACTTAGGAGGATGTGACTCTCCATGCTTTCTTCCTAGCTTGATAGCCACAAATTGATGGGTGTCTTGTCAGTTCGATACGTCTCATTACATGATCAATAGATTTCCCCAAGGTTTGACTTTGCTTAAGAGGATGTGAGTCCCCAAACTTTCTTCTTGTGCTAGCCATCATGTACTGACTAGGTCCAAATATATTCAAAGATTAGGGTAAGACCCCCAACGGCTCCTCTCCCTCTTGAATACTTCAAGCTCAGGTCTACTCCTCCTTTTGTGATCACCCACTTGGTAGTCGATGATCAGTTTTACTTAAGATGATGTGATTCCTCGATGCTTTCTTCCTAGATTAATCATTATAAAATAATGGACACCTTAAGATGGCTGATGTTTACTTTACTAACTGTAACCCACCTAGTGGATAACACCATTCAGATAACTATGATCCTCGTGCTTTCTCCTGATCTGGCCACTATATACCTACATGTTTTATATGATTTAGGGATTAGGAAATACCCCCAGAGGCACTTTTCCCTGCAGGCATCCTATTTTGCTGTGAGTCCCCTTTCATAGTAGCCATCCCTTTGGTTGGATAAAACACTTTTGCGGATGCACGAACTATCCCTTTGAGCTAGTAAATCTAAAATAGGTCAAAGCCTCTATGGATCCTCCTTTGTGTGGCCCATCGCAAACCAATTGGGTCCACATTAAATAATCAAACAAAAAGAAAACATCATCTCTTATGGATTAGGACAAGATCCCTAGCGGCCCCTCTTACTAAGTAGGCATCTTATTATTTTTGGCAGTGTCAACAAGACTCCCTATAAGGTTAACCTTGACTACTTCAAGCTGAGGTAAGATCCCAAGTGGCTCTTACTTAGTAGTCACTCTAGGTTGGATTTGGCTTGTTACATGATCATCAAGTCACTGGTTGATTCTACTTTAGAAGATGTGAGTCTCTGAGCTTTCTTACTAGTTCAACCTCACAATTTGATGGGCAACCCTTAGATTGGATAGTATATACTATACAGTTGGTATATTATTTCTTTGTTTCAGCATATCTAAAGTAAGTTTAAGCTTTCTTAGCCCTTCTTTAGTGTGATTCATCGCAAATTGGACCCATTTACACATATTTAGGGTTAGGATCATGCCTTCGAGACCCCTTTCCCAAGTGACTACTTTAGGTTTGGATCAAGCTATTATGGCCCCTCTCCTTGTAATTTCCCTTTAGGTTTGATAGCATCTTTTTGCAGATAAGCGGGCTAATCCTTTGGGCTAGTAAATCCAAGGAAGGTCTAAGCTCTTATAACCCCTCTTTAGTGTGGCCCATCATAAACTAACAGAGTCTGCACTTATTCAACAAATCAATATAAAATTAACATTAACACAAATCACTAAAATCCAATAAAATTAATTAACATAACCAAATTAAATCAACCTAAAATTCAATCAAATATCATTAATCCTTAACAAATTCTTATTCATGCCCTTAGCATGAATCAATCTATAATCCAATCAAATTCATTTATAATCCCCAGTCGATCCATCTTCGTGTCCCAGGCATGAAGCCAACTCTTAACAAATCAAACCAAATCTACTTAATCCCCACTTCATGCCCCTAGCATGAATCAAGATAAATCAACTAAACCAGTAACCAAATTCCTAGTGCACCTCCATTTAGGTATGAACATTTTTTCACATGTTTATTTCCTTTTTGGGTGTAGTTGATCATTACAGTCAACACCAATACATGTGGTATTCCCCATCAATTACACCACACTTATTAGGGGTCCTTTTGTTGGTCTCACTTTTGGAGTGATGTTGACTACCTTTACCCTAGATTTAGGAATCTTCTAACATTAGGAGTTCTTTAGTACTAGGACACTTCTAATGATTAAGGGAACACCAAACCAAAGTCTAGAGACTCATAGCGTACAACCCTAGGACTAGAGCTCACCTTAGGAGAAGTGAAGTCTCACCTACCTTAAGACTTAACCAATGTCCATGATCGATCAATTAACTAAATTAAAATCAAAAGGATACAATCCAAGCTCCAAGCCAAATTCCAAATTAATTTAGGCTCAACTTGGCTAAATAGGCTAAGTTGACTCAACCTAACCTAACCTATTTGAATTCTTCAAAATCAAATTGACCTAATTGAAACTCAACCCATCCAAAATCTTTGGACTCCAATTCAACATGATTAAACCTTGTTTGTAATCCAATTGAATCAAGCCAAGTTAACTTGGGTCTTAACCTAAGTTAGCACATTTGAATTCTTTAAGATCAAAATTCAATTCAATTTGAATCAAACCAATCCAACCCAATTCAAATTCCTTGATTATTCTAAGTATCTTACCAAATATCACAACCTATCCAAATCCACTCAATCAAGACAACTAACTCCTTTGATCCAAATTGACCCATTTGACTTAAAGGATTCAAATGGGCCAAAATTCAAACTAGTTGAAATCAATTGCAATAAAAGCCTCCAATCAACTCAAAATCCATCATTGAATATATCCCAACTTTCATATAGCCTCAATTGGACCCAACCAACCTAATTGATCTATCTAACCAAAATTGACCTAAATAACCCAATTGAGTTAGGCTTCAATCAAGCCTCAATTGAACCAAACCAACTCACCTAATCACTTCCAAAATGATTGTTGATCACCATTGATCATTCAATTACATTCAATTAGGCTTAGCCAAGCAAATTTGGTCACATGATCTATTTGACCCAATTTGACCAAAAAGGTCAAATTGAATCAAATCCCATTCTAATTCAAATTGATTTAAACCAATGAATCAATCAATCATGAATTGAGTAGTGAACACAATCCAACCACCAATTGAAGCCACTTTGATCAAACAAACCCAATTGACCTATTTGACCCAATTTAGCCTAATGTATCAATTGAATCAAATATCATATTAATTCAAATCAATTCAAATCAACACCTATAATCAATCTCAAATTATCATTCAAACATGAACCAACCTTCCACTCAAACTAATTTGACCAATTTGACTAAATTGGTCAATTTAACCCATTTGACCTAAATGATCCCAAGTGAGCCAAACACAAATTCACTTTAAATTTAGTCAAACTAATTGTACCATTGCATTCTAAATGACCAAGTGAAGATAACCCAAGTGCCCTCTTGACCAAATTTGGTCAATTGGTCTGCCTAACCCATTTGAACACAGATTGACCTATGTAGGTCAAAGTGAGCCAAACCCAATCAAATTAAGTCTAAACTAAACCAAACTTGGCATGACTCATATTTGGGCCCCCATTGACCTACCCAAGTGGACCCAACCCATGAATAACCCAGTTTGGTTCAATCCAAGTGAACCAATTGTTTCAAATATAATAAAATTTCTATTTTTTAATGCCTACCCACCTTTCTACCCTTTGATAGCCAACTTTAGCCCTCTTTATATATAGGCCCGCTCACCCAACCGAACCTAAGACTATTGGGTTCAGTCCTTGACCAACGAGAGGAACTCTTCCCCTTGGTCGAAAATTGGTCCACCTCAAAAGAGGTGTACCGTCCATGGTAGGCCACTAAGCTCTCCAAGCCACTCAAGCACCTCCACATCACTAGTCCCTTACCATCTCCAAGCACCCACGTCGATCAGACGACTGCAAAATTTGAAATAATCTCATGGCTTGGTTCATTTGGGAAGGGAAAGGGAAGTATATTTCTCCTCTCTCATGAAAACTCAACTCACACACACTATAGAGCATATCGAGTAGTCCCCAAGCATTCCTGAGCTCCCTCGTGCATCTGGTCATGAACGAGACCAAGCTCCACTTGAACCCAAGCCTGTTCTCCATCCAGAGTCACCAAACCTCCACAAAACCCAAATTAATTATTCCCATGGCTTCCTCTAGCCTCTATGAGCCAAAAAAATTGATTCCCAATCGATTCGAGCACTAAAAACCATCTCAAGACTAACTCTTGTGAGTTTCACGATGGCGTTTGGTCCACAGAGCAACTGATGGGGAAGCAACTTGTAGGCTTCTCAATAGGGCTTCATCTCTTAAATATGAAGCTACTTTAATTGATAGACTATCGTTCTTGAGCTCCAGTTAGGTAAAATCAGGCATACCATAGAAATATTTAAGATTGTTGATCTTTTGTGAAAGAAATCATGATTTTGTACGAATAGCACTATGCGATCTTCTTAGTTTTTATCTTTGATCATTTTGAAATCAATTTCACCATCAAATGAGCTCCGACAAGCTCAAATCAAGCAACAAAAGATAGACGATGTCCATCTTCTGGTGCTCATGGGATAATAGATCATTGGCTATCCATTCCGTGAGATTAGAATGGACAGTTGTGGTTAACCACGTTAGATGTTTTGATTTATTTCCTTTAAAATCATACGATTAATCACGTTCGTTCAATATAAGATCGAACAGCTGAGATGAAACTACATCCACCATTATTGAGTTAGCTTTCACACCTGACGTTTTAAATAGTCAATCTCGAGTCGTCACGTAAAAAGCGCTATCGTGTTAGCGTTCGGATGGCGCCCACCATGTAAATCATTTAATTAGGGTTAAAAATGTGATTAATTAGCTAGAATTTCAAAATTTTATAACTAATTATAAAAAAATTGAAAAATTACAAATAAACCCTTTTATGAAAAGCTTAGATAGAGGAGAATTCAAGAAAAATAAAATCCCTAAGTTTCATCCAATGAATAGTGACTAATTAGGGTTTAAAATTTTAATTAATTATCTTAATTAACCACTAATCATTTAGTTAACTAACTTGAAAATTGGCAAGTTGGATACATGGGATGACCTCTGCCTCCTATAGTTATTTTAGATCAATTTGCTAAGTAGATTAGGAAAATCATAATTTTAAGCTCTAAGTACCCCTTTTGAGTGATTTAATAATTATTTAAATTAAGAAAATTATGAAATTTATTAGGGAAGGTTTTTTAATCATCATAACTATAAATATGATCAAGAGAAATAATTATGACCTCCCCTCCTAATTATTTCCTCAAAATCATCCTTAAATCCTTTAATTAAGTGATTATTAGAGAATGAGAGAGAGAGAGAGAGAGAGAGAGAGAGAGAAAATAAAAATAAATAAATAAAAATTACACCATCATAATTAGTGCAATCAGCAAGATTGATTTAATTAATCCTTTTTATGTACTTAGTTAACAAAAGGGTTTTAATGAAATTATGATTTTTCAAGGTTTGAGAAATCATGAAAGTAATTAGCTTAATCCTTTTAATTTAATTAATCATTTAAGCATGGGTCTAATTGTATTAGGATCTGTAGGGCATTGCTAATTTTATTTTCAATTGCATCATAATGTTTTATAGGCCCTTGCTTAATGGTTAATTAAATTAAAGGACTCTTTGGGAGGGTGACTAATTGGCTTGCTAATGAACTAAATCAAATTAAGTCATAAAATTTACTTAAAATATTTTTTAAATTCATTAACTAACCAACATAGGTATGTGTTAAATAAATTGATCTTGCTTCTCCTCTTGAGGATTAAATAATTCAAAACACAAAATCTAAATCTTGATGAAATTTTAATTAGACTTAAAGTGTGTTTACTTAATATAATTGTCCTAGGGTTCTAATGAAGCTAAGTATGTCATTTGATGATGATTAATTATCTTATTTCAATTATCATAAGTTTGCATGCCATGTGTTCCATATATTCATGTTTAAATTTATAAGGAAAAGGTTGCATCTAATTGCATGATATGAGAAATAAACTATATGGTGTGGCTATTATCACTATGTAAATTGCAAATTAGTTTTCTTCTTTAGGTAAGAATTAGGTGCTAACTATCAATTAAATAATTACAAAGCAAATCATTATATTAAGAAGTTTTATTGTAAGTAATAAAACTGAATAAAAATTCATTTGTCGAAAGATAATAACCTACAACTTTGTATGATTTCATTTTTATATCCACATATGGATGCATGTGTATTTGAACTTGCAAGTATATTGTTTGGACATCTTAGAAATATGAGGCTTTAAGTTTCCCCAAAGAGGTCTTAGATAATCTAACTTTCCTAGTTTAATAAAGGCATGTACTTGCATAGCTTTCTTACGCACTTGTACGTATAAAATGAGATTCCTTTGTTATAAACTTTATGCATATCCATGTTTGAGTATGCCAAAATATGTGCAAGATGCATGTATATGTATTAAATTAAAGTAAAGTAAAATGAAATGAGATTGTAATGCTATTGATAATGAGACTAAAATAATAAAGCATTATACATTTGATGGTGACTTAGCTTCATTAACTTTAAGATGCCTTTATGTTTAAATAAAATTCATTAAGTCAAATCCAAACATAGGATTGATTGAAATTCATGATTCATCAAGAAAATTTAGAAATCATAAAATTCATCTCTTAGAATTAAGTTAAGGAAGGGATTAAATGGGTTCAACTCCTTTCTTCTCTTTATAATGATAAATTATAAGTCAAAGGTAAAAAATATGTGATTTAAAACTCAACTAAAGTCTTAAATAATTAAAGTGTAACCAGCTTTAATAAGGAGTTTAAATTTTCAAATACTAGAAAATCTCAATCTTAATGCCTAAGTGAGACAGACAACACTCTAGATATAGCACACACATTAGAATACTAAGTCACTGATTATAGTATTAGATTTTTCCGATGATTTTTATGGTGATATGTTTTGTTTTATGATGTTGTGTTTTAGACTAAATGTTAGGACTGCTTGTGCGTAGGCTGGATGTTAGGCCATCATTAGCCTAATGATATTTTCTGTAGGAGATTATGCTTAAGGGACTCTTGTAATAATATAATTTTAAAAATTTCTTTTGCTTGTAGGTGCTACTTAAGTCCTTAAGCATAATCTAATTAAGACAAGTGGGATTGGTTACCCAAGGCAGGGTGCTAAGTCCAAATGTGTGAAATACAACTGGTTGGTTTGAATGTGTGGAATACAACTACTTGGTTTGAATGTGTGTTATACTAAACTCTATTTTGCAGGTGAAATTAGATTTAATTTTTTACAAAATGTAATTTTATAATAGGACAAAGATTAGAGTTATGGGGTTTAGAATGATCAGTGGCAAGAAGGCAAAGACCTCGGAGGCTCTATGAAGCCTAGAGTATTCAAATCTAGAAAATGAAGGTGAAGAAAGAATTGAAGACCCCCATAGCTTTTCCTTTTATTAAAATTCTAATTGTAATCCAAGTTGTAAAGTGTAGAGCTTGGCTACTCAATTTTTTTTCTTTTATGGGGTGTTTGATGGTACCCGACACACTGACCTTTTATTTTTTACAAAATTCAAATGTTTGATTATTATGTTAGTGTCTAATAGAAATGGCATGCTATTTATAGGTTTTTTAAAGTGTGGATGTTTGATGTGTGGCTTACATACTTTAGACTCTTTAGGATAAAATTAAATTTTCTACCCTCATTAATAACTTTAACTAAATTTTAATCAATTCATAACCTCATCTTAAAGCCTATGCTTTTAATCAAGATAATAAAATATTTAACAACTTCTTAGCTAGATGTTGTATATTATAACATCATACCTATGCATATTATCTACTCTTAAAAATAGGAGATCTTCATTCTTACATGATAGGGGATAGGCTTGACCTATGAGGGCAGTCACTTGTAGTGGAGAACACTTTTTCTATCTAATTTACCCCATAATTTACTCTCATCATGCATTTAGGCATAAATGCTCCCAAGCTTGAGTCCAAAATGATGAGTCAAAAATGAAATAAAATATGTAAATTTTATTACATTTTCTTAGGTCATAATTTGCACACCATTCATGATCTAGTCTTTTAGGAAGTGTATTTAGAATTTTAGACTCTTTCTTAATTTACAATAGCCTAGCTATCTTGCATTTACTTATGATTAGCCCACATGGATTTAAATTGTTAGAGATATTTGTTGGCAGCCACTCCAAGCAATTTTAAGTAAAAAAGAGTTGGGATTGATCTACTCTCCATAGTTTAAAGGAATCAATATATCACATTCCCCTAAGTAGAAGTAGGTCGAGCTATTAGCTTGTGCGAGAGCACTATAGATCTAGGTTATAAGGCAACTTGTTTCTCTCTTGCTATTAGTATAAGTCCTCATCTCTTAGGCATTTCCACAAATCTTGTGTTGTTGGAATGTTAGTCCTAGTTTTCTAATAAAAATTTAACTCAAATGAAAAATAATTTTTTTCTTTAAAATGTAAAGCCCTACCATAGGGTAGACTGAAGCATCCACTAGGATTTCTAATATTTTGAATGCTTCCTACTTATTCTCCTATGAAATCCATGATGAAAACTTCTTATTCAAACAATTCCATTTGATTTCTAATAGCAATCAATTCCTTAATAGTCTAGCATCGTAATCTTTAGAGATATTAGTTAGCTTCTTTAATCGAGAGTGTTCTTACAAAAATCCCTTTTCCTAGGATGTAATTAACTATAAAAGCTTGCTTCCATAAGGAACTAAAGAACCCAACATAAGATAAACCCTACTTTACCTAACCATTTAAAGTAGGAGAAAGATCTCTAGTATATGTGTAGATCCATCTTCCTTAAAAGTCCTTATTAGGTGATTGAGTCCATTATAGGATGGTGTTTTTATCTTTCATGATAATGCATTATTCTTTATATGCTATACTTGATCACTTCAATAAGTATCCCCTAAGATCTATGTGATATCCCTACAACTCCAAATCCACATACCCTCATTAATAACTATAACTAAATTTTAATCAACTTAACCTCATCTTAAAGCCTAGACTTTTAATCAAGATAATAAAAGATTTAATAAACCCTTAGCTGGATATTGTATATTTTAACATCATACATATGTATATTGTCTCACTCTTGAAAATAGGGGATCTTCATTCCTACACGATAAGGGATAGGCTTAACCTGTGGGAGAAGTCCCTTGTAATGGTGTAAATTTTATTGTATTAGCTTTGGTTATAATTTGTGCACCGATCATGGTTATCTTTCCTAATTTACAACAACCTAGCTATCTTGCAATAACATATGACTAGCTCACATGGTTTTAAATCATAGGTGGTGTTAGCTGGCAACCACTCAAGGCAATTGAAATACTTTAACCTAGAGTATTCATATAAAATTTTTATTTCTTATGATGTAGTTAACTATGGAAGCTTGTTTCTATAGGGAACTAGGGGAAATATCTTTGGTATATATGTAGACCCATCTACCTTAAGATTCTTTATTAGGTGATTAAGTCTATTGTAAGATGATGCTTCTATCGTTCGAGAGAGTATATCATTCCTTAATGTCACACTCAATCATTTCAATAAGTATCCCCAAAAATCTATGTGGTGCCCCTAGGAATCTAAATTAAAACACCATAATTTCTTAATATTTTTCATCAGCTATAAAGAGATTAATCAGAAATAATGTCTAACTAACATAATCGAATGCACAAGCTTGATTGTTTAAAAGGCTCTAGCAAGGGGATAATGTTCAGAGTTCCATAGGATATGAAAAATCCACTACATGGGGATTTAGATATATTCCCTCATCAAATTCGTTAACGTGCTCATGCTATACCATATCCAATAAAGAAGTAATTCCCTTTGAAATCATAAATTTACAAAGGGGTACCTCACAATAAAATGAAAATTCACCTGAAGATAAATTAATAATCAACCTAAAAGATGCCTTGAAAGAATTTGAAGAAATCAATCCATAATTGATTAACTTCAGGAAATTAACCTATAAATTGAAGAAGAGCCTAGACCAACTTTTGTTAGTGGTAACCTCACATCAGAAAGATTAGAAGAATTAAAGCACTATTTTATGAATATAAAGACTGATTCACATGGAATTATAGTAAAATGCCAAGTTTATTGTCAGATATAGCTATACATAAACTACTATTAAATTTGATGTACATCTAGTAAAGCAAGCATCAAGGTGAATTCTATTAGAAATTGAAGAACAAGTAATCGCTAAAACCAAAAAGCTCATCGAAGCAAGGTTCACTCCAAAGAAAAAAATATGTTGACTGGAGTGCTAATATTGTCCCAGTAAGAAACAAAAATAGGCAAATTTGATCTGTATCAATTTTTGAGACTTAAATAAAGCATGCCCAAAAGATGATTTCCCATTACCCAACGTGGAACACATGGTGGATAATATGTCCAACTATGATATGTTCTCATTCATGGATAGATCTTACAAGCACTTAAAGTTAAAGAAAGTCAAGAAGTCGTGATCATGATAGAAGAAGATGACTAGTGAAAATAATTCGTCAAATATCTAAATGGTGGCAGGCTACCAAAAGATAAATCAAAGGCTCATCAAATTTGACAAAGAGCTTTATGATCACTCTTATCAATGGAATATTTTATCGGCTTGTTTAACCAAATGTGGTTGTGAGGCTTGGAACCAGACCAAGCCAAGATAGTAATGGCTAAAGTTCATGAAAGATTGTGTGGAGCACACCAATCTGGCTTTAAAATGAAAATCAAAATTAAATGAGTGGGAAATTATTGACCTAACATGGTTCAAAACTGCATTGAATATGCTAAAAGATATCATCAGTGTCAAATACATGCATACACACTACATCGACCACCTAATACCTTACACCCAATAATAGCATCATGGTAATTTGAAAGCTGGGGAATGGATATAATAGGTTCAATAAAACCTCTGTCATCTAAAGGGCATCGCTTCATTCTAGCTGCTACTTCATTAAGAGAAGTTAAAGTAGATGATATAGTAAAATTCTTCTGAGACCATATTATCAATAAATTCAGAATATCTCGACAAATTATATCTGACAATGGTACTACATTCAAGAATACCAAAGTTTATCATTTTATTAAAAAGTATAAGATAGGTTGGTGATACTCCTCAATATACAATCCAAGAGCTAATGGTTTGGTAGAGGCATTTAATAAAATGCTAATTAAGTTGCTTAAAAAACTTCTTTCCAAAAATAAAAGAGAATGGCACGATAAATTAATAGAAGCATTGTGGGCATATCGTATCACTTATGAAATAGTTACACGAGCAACACTGTAATCTTTAGTCTTCATAGTAGAAGCAATACTTCCCCTCAAAGTAGAATTACCTTCACTCCATATAGTAGTTCAAAGCAAATTTTCAATAGAAGAAAATTTTTAAATATGATATGAAGAGCTTGAAGCATTAGATGAAATATGACTACAAGCCCAACAAAGCTTAGAAACATATAGAGCAAGAATGACCCTAGCCCATGACCATATGGTTTGCCCAAGAAGCTTAGAAGTAGGTGAAATAGTATTAGTGTACTAGTTCGAAGAAGGCTCATTGTTTCACATCCAAGAGTTATTTAAAAATTCTATCCAAATTGAAAGGGATCATATATCATCAAAAAGTATACGAAGGTGGAGCTTATCAGCTCATCAATACAAAAAGCATTAAGCCCATTCCCTCTATAAATGGACAAAATCTTAAAAGATATTAAGCGTAACTACGAAGGAAATATTCTCATTTTAACAAAAAAATTCCCTTGTTAACAGTGGGAAATTTTATATATCTTGCAAAGCAAGATTTTTTACTAAAAAGAAATGTTGTCCAATCAAGCTTAAGCTAAGATCCATAATGCCCAAATCAGATGGATAAGATCCATCATGTCCAAAGGGGCTGAATTTAAAAACCTTAATTTAGATTACATCATAGCCAAAGGGGTTGAATCTAAATTAAAGTAAAATCCATCATGCCCAATGGTGCTAGATTAGATCGACTATGCCTGAAAGGGTCGGATTTAGAAATCTCAATTTAGATTCCATCATACCCAAAGGGCCTAGATCAGATCCACCACACCTAAAGGGGCCAAATTTAAAACCTCAATTTAGATTCCATCATACCCAAATGACTCAGATCTAAATTAAACTAAGATTCATCATGCCCAAAAGGGGTGGATTAGATCCATCATATCAAAAAGGGCCAGATTTAAAACCATAATTTAGATTCCATTATACCTAAAAGGGTCGGATCTAAGTTACACTAAGATCGATCATGTCCAAAGAGGCTGGATCAAATCCATCATATCAAAAGGGGTCGATCTAAATCTAAATTTAGATTCCAAAATAATCATGAAGAGCAAGTTTAAATATAAATTTGCATAACAGTCTAAATTAAAAAAGCCCACAAGCATAACTCATGTATATTAGATATTACTGTTGATTTTTAAAACCCTTAAAAGTTGTGTGCTTCTCTGTTCCATATATATTACAGGTTGATTATAATATTTATCTTGGAAAAACCAAATGATATGCCTTTCACTAATCATATTGAAGAGCAGATATGGGTTATTATTGAAGCCCATGATTCATATAGTACAGCCAGAATATAGGACATGTTATCATGCCACCAAGATATATTAAGAGGTAGAAATATTTTTGAGGACTCATTTATTCGATCATCATGTCTCCCACTATCTGACTCATAGTCTCCAGCTGGTTATGATCCAATTGAATGGATAACCAATTTAAAATTGAGATATAGTCATGAAGTCCCTTTAGAACAAGTTATAAATAACCTTAACTTTTGTAATCAAAATGTGCTCCAACTAGCCAAAGACACTGCTCCACCTAAAGGCATAGTTAAGCTACTAGGTTACTATATATTACATCATGAAGTAGAAAATTAGGACCCAAAGTCAGTTTTTGGCACTCCATTATCTATTATAAATGGATATGTATACTAGGTTTGACATCATTTGCAAATGCACAGTGTTCTTAGAATAGCTGGTATATATCGGGCAATCGCATCTCTCTTTGATTACAGCCACCTTCCCTTCATATGGATTAGAAGTATAGTGGAACATTGGGATAAAGCTACCAATACTTGTTGGATTGGTCTTCATAATTTGACAATAACCATGGCAGATATGCAAGATATAGTAAGATTACCAATTATAGGAATAGGGTTGAAAATTGCACATTCTTTAAATTACATGGCTAATAATCCCAAGAAAATTTTGGGAGATAGAGGACACCCCACAGAACTATTCCATCAAATTTGAAATTAATTAGCCAAGTAATTAATTCTTAATTAAGGTAATTAAAATAACTTTAAACCCTAATTAAGCACTGTTCATTGGACAAAACTTAGGGATTTTATTTTTATTAAATTCTTCTCAATCTAACCTTTCCAAAATGGGCTAACTTATATTTTTAAGATTTTTTAGAATTAGTTAAGATTTTCTAAATTTCTAGTTATTTAATTACATTTTTAAAGACCAATTAACCTCTTAAACTGTCGGTTCTAGGCTGATGTTGATGCAGCATCACTTTCTATGTTGCGCTACGGGATTGGTCATTTAAAATGTTCGACGTGGTAGTTGACTCGGCGGTGGTAGATGTGAATCCATCCTAGCTGTCTAAACTCGGATAGATGACTGAGATTAATCCTCTAATTTTGAAGAGATAAAAATTAGAAAATCTAGCAAATTAAATCATAGTCATCCATTCTAATCATGCAAAATGGACAACCGATGATCCATCATCCCTCACATGGTAAGGCAGACACTGTCCACATTTAGCTGCTCGATTTGACCTCACTAGAGCTTGTTCAATGGAAAAATGTCTCTAAAACTTTCAGAGGGAAGATCTAAAGGATCCTATAGTGAAAATCACATGAAATCACATTTCACTTCAAAAAAAACCAACACCTAGGGGGGAAATATCTATAGTTGCTAGATTTTTACCTTGCCAAAGCTAAATATCGGTGGTCCTTCAACTTAGATAACTTCATCTTGAAGAGATGAAGCCCTATTGAGAAGATCTCAAGTTGCCTCTTCCTCAATTCCTTTGTGGATCGAATGCCTCCACAAAGCTTGCTGGAGTTGGTATATGGATGCCTTCTAGTGATCGAATCACTCAGGGAACGATTCATTTTGACTCATGAAATGTGGTGAAGGTGTGGGAAGAGTTAATTTTGGTTTGTTCGAGTTTTGGTGAGGTTGGATGGATGGGGCTCTCAGTTTTTCTCGGTGGTTGGTCTCACTGGTGATGGAGTGCACTAATGATTTGGGAGAAGGCTCAAACTATGTGGAATGCTCTGAGGAAGGTCTCTATGAAGTTTGAATGGATGGGGAGATGGGAGAAGTATACTCTCCTCCCTAGGTGAATTAAGGGCTGAGATTAGCTCAGCCTTTGATAGCCGCTCGACTAGGGTAGATTAATGGAGGTGGTAGAGGACAGTTGAGGTAGATGTGTGTGAGAGGTTGAGGGAGGATGGTGGGCTACCATGGAGTGTATCACCTTTCTAGGTAGACTAATGGAATACCATGGGTGAACTCACCCTCTCATGGCCAAAGGCTAAATCCAATAGCCTTGGGTTAGGTTGAGTAAGTGGTCCTATTGTCCAAGAAGGGCCAAAGGTGGCTACCATGGGGTAAGGAGGTGGAGAACCCATCCAAATGGAGATTTTGTCCCATTTGGGTGGGTTGGTTCAAGGACTTGACCCAAACCAAGTTCACCATGGGTTGGGTCCACTTGAAAAAGCCCATGATGACCCAAGGATGAGTCATGCCAAGTTTGGTTGGGTTTGGAATTTGTTTGACTTAATTTGACTCATATGGGTCAATTTGGGTTCAATTGGGTCATGTTGACCAATTGGTCAAATTGGATCAAAATAAGGG
Organism: Cymbidium sinense; assembly: GCA_021442155.1. Classification (NCBI taxonomy): domain Eukaryota; kingdom Viridiplantae; phylum Streptophyta; class Magnoliopsida; order Asparagales; family Orchidaceae; genus Cymbidium; species Cymbidium sinense. Next base: position 73,799,378 of record CM038215.1, read on the forward strand.
TTTGGGTAAGTTTAATTGGTCATTTGGAATACATTGGTGTCATTGGTTTGATTCAATTTGATGTGGATTTAGATTTAGTTTATTTAAATTCATTTGGGTCAAATGGGTTAAGTTGATCAATTTTATCAAATTGACCAAATTGGCTTAGGCATGGGTTAGGTTTGTGTTCAATTGATCATTTGGGAATGATTATGGGTGTTGGTTTGAATTGATTTGGTTTAGGGAATGATTTGGTTCAATTTGACCCTTTCGATCAAATTGGGCTAAGTAGGTTACTTAGGTTGGGTTGACCAAATTGAAGGTTGGATCATGTTCAATATTCAATTTGTGGTGGATGGGAGTCATTGATTGCAATTAATTTGGCTTAGAACATGATTTGATCCAATTTGGCTCTTTAGGTCAAATTGAGTAAACTTGGGTTAAATAATCAAATTGATTTATTTTGGCTTAATTGAATTCAATTTGGTGAACAAAGATGAGCAATCATCATTATAGAAGAGATTGGGTTAGTTGATTCAATCTAATTTGGATTCGATTAAAGTTTGAATCAAATTAGTCATATTGGTCACATTAGGTCAAGTGAACCAATTGGGTTGATTAGGTTGGATTGAGTTAGGTCTAGTTGATGTCAATTTGGTGTTGAGAGGAGTTCAATGATGGATTTAGAGTTGATTAGTAGCATTGGTTGTAATTGAATTAGGCTTGATTGAATTTTGGCTCATTTGAACTTTTTAGGTTAAATGGGCTAATTTGGGTTAAGGTCGAGGTTAGTTTAGCTTGGAGTTTAGATTGGAAAATCAAATTCAATCATGATTAACTGAATAGGTTTGAGATTGGTTGGTTTCATTTATGTGAGTCTAGGGTTTGGATGAATGAATAGATATGGATTTTTGGTTTAAGCCATAGGATATGAGTTATTTATTCTAAGACAAATCATAGGCTTAGGGTTATGCTTTCTAAGTCTCTAAGCTTGTGTTAAGTGTTCTCTTAATTACTAGAAGTATCTTATTACTAAGGAGACACAAGTGCCTAGGAAGATTCCTAGGTCTAGGATGAGAGGGGTTAATCCTCACTCCAAAAGTGAGGTCAATATGGACGGAGCTCTTAGGTCAGATTGGGAGTTATTCTCGCCTGTGGTAGGGTGCACAAGAACTTGGGGAGAGGGTATGGGATTTTTGTGAAATACTCTAGAGAATCTATCTATTGAGTTTGAATGATTGGGAGATTTATACTCTCCTCCCCAGCTGAACCAAGGGTTGGGATTGGTTCAGCCTTTGACAGCTATCTATTTAGAGTAGGTGGCCGAAGGTGGCAAGGGACTACTGAGGTGGATGAGTATGAGAGATTGAGGGAGTATAGTAGGCTACCATGAGGTGTACACTCCTTAGGTGGACCAATGGTTGCCCATGGGTGAACTCACCCTCTCTTGGCCAAAAGCTAAACCCAATAATCTTAGGTTCGGTTGGGATAGTGGTCCTTTGTCCAAGAATGGTCAAAGGTGGCTGCCAAGAGGTGGGGAGTTACATAACCTTTCCAAATCAAGATTTTTTTCTTATTTGGAGGGCTTGGTTCAATGGGTTTGACCCAAACTGGTTTCACCATTGGTTGGTCCCACTTGGACATGCCCATGGTGACCCAAGGATGAATCATGCCATGTTTGGTTGGGTCTAAGCTTGGTTTGATTAGGTTTGGCTCAATTTGACCCATGTAAGTCAAATGGGTCATGTTGGGCTAAATTGACCATTTTGATCAAACTGGGTCAAAGTACGTAAGTTTTATTGATTATTTGGAATGAGTGGGTGCAATTAGTTTGATTCAATTTAGGTTAGATTTGAATTTGACTCATATGATTGAATTTTGGTCAAATGGGTCATGATGATGAATTTGACCATGACTCATTTGACTAAAATGACCAAATTGGCTTGAGCATGGTTTAAGTTTATGTTCAATTAACCATTGGTGATTGATTGGAAGAGTTGATTTGAATTGATTTGGATTAGGGAATGATTTAGTTCAATATGACCCTTTAGGTCAAATTGGGTTGGGTTGACCCAATTGGGTCCAATTGAAGGTTGGATCATGTTCAATATTAAATTAGTAATTAATTAGAATCATTGGTTTCAATCAATTTAGTATAGGATTTGATCTGGTTTAATTTGACCCTTTGGGTTAAATTAGGTTAACTGGGTCAAAGGGCCAAATTGGCTTGATTATGTTCAATTGATTATAATAGAGTGTTCAATAATGGCCTACAATCATGCATGAAGAGATTGGATGGCTTGGTTTGATCCAATGAGAGTTTGATTAGAGTTTGACTTAATTAGGCCTTCTGGGTCACTTTGGATCAAGTGGCTTGGTCAAGTCAACTTTGGAACAATTGGAGTTATTGAATGATTGGGATTTGTTCAATGATAAATTTGAAGGTGATTGGAGGCTCTAATTGCAATTGATTTGGGTTTGATTAGGTTTTGGCTCATTTGAACTTTTTAGGTCAAATGGGCTAACTTGGGTTGATCAAATTAACTTGGCTCAATTAGTTTGATTACAAGTGTTGGAGTTATTTGAAATGATCTATTGATACTTTGAATGATTGAGAAAATCACTTTGAATTTAGTTTGCTTGATTTGGTTTGAATAGAGTTATAGGATTGTGGTGGATTAACTTGGCTTAAGGTCTAAGTTAATTTGGATTGGAGCTTAGATTGGAAAACCAAATTCAATTAAGATTAATTGAATAGGTTTGAGTTGGTTTAGCCCCAGTCACATGAGCTGAAGTTTGGATGAGTTGACAGGCATGAGTTCTGGTTTAGGCCTTAGAGTAGGTTAAACCTATTTGTCCTAAGGTAAGCTTTAGGCTTAGGGTTATGCCCTATAAATCTCTAGGCTTAGTTTTAGTGTTCCCTTAATTACTAGAAGTGTCCTATCACAAAGGAAGTCTAAGTATTTAGAAGGCTCCTAGGTCTACATGGGAGGGATCGATCCTCACTCCAAAAGTAAGGTCAACAAAAAGACACCCAATGGGTGAGGTGTAACTAACAAGGCATACCACACATATTAGCATTGATCGATATGATCAAAAAAAATCCAAGAAGGTTATGAACATCAATGAAGATTATTCATACCTAAATGGAGGGGGTATAAGGAACTTAGATCTTGATGTAATTTGGCTCATTTTGTTTCCTGTCAGGGGTATGGGAGGAGGATTGTCTAAATTTGGTTTGATTTATTTGTAGCTTGGTTTTGTGTTAAGGACTTAAAGAAAGAACTTGCAGGGGATCGAGTCATGCCAAGGGCATGAATGAAAATTTTGTTAGGAAGGATTGTTTGAAGTTTGTATATGTGTTAAGCACAAAAAGAGGAATTTTTTGGGGATTGAATCATGCCAAGGGCATGAATGAGGACTTGTTAAGGACCAATGAGATTTGGATTAGAGTTGGTTTAACTTGATTAATTTAGTTTGATTAATTGAATTAGCTGATAGATTTTTTTTTAACTTTATTAATTAGTGTTGATTTTGATTTATATTTGACTATTGGAATGATATGGACCCTATTGGTTTGTGATGGGTGACAGTAAGGAGGGGCTACAGGAGCCTAGACTTACCTTAAATTTACTAGCCTAAAGGAGTAGTCTGCTCATCCGCAGGATGATACCACTCAACCTAAAGGGGCAACTACAACGAGAGGGTCCATGATGCCTTAATCAAAACCTAAGGTAATCGCTCAGGAAAGGAGCCTCAGGGGCATGATCCTAACCCTGAAATGTGAAAATGAAACCAATCGATTTGCAATGAGTCACACTAAGGAAGGGCTAAAAAAGCCTAAACTTACTTTATACTTACTGACTCAAAGGAATAGTCTACTGGTCGTACAATAGAGACTATCCAGCCTATGGGTTGCCCATCAGTTTGTAATGGTTGAAATAGGAAGAAAGCTAAGAGACACACATCTTTCAAAGTAGAATTAACCATCAGGGTGACCTGTTGATCATTGCAGCAGGTAGAACCCGACCTAAGATGAATATTAATTGAAGGCCTCTAAGGGTCTAATATTAGCTTGAATAGCCAAGGATATTCTTATAGAGTTTTGCTAACACTACCTAGGAGAAATAGGATGCCCATTTAGGAAAAGGCTCCACTATGGGGTCTTATCCTAATCCAAAAGAGATTTCATTTTATTTATTTGTTTATTTAGTGTGGACCCTATTAGTTTGCGATGGGCCACACTTAGAAGGAGCCCCAAGGGCTTTAGCATATCTCAGATTTACTAACCCAAGGGATAGTCTATAAATCTGCAGTACGGAGCTTCCAACCAAAAAGATGGCTACTAGGAAAGGAGAATTGTCCAATTCGATAGTAACATGGGTCTTGTCAAGATGGGGTCATGAAGATGTGATCTAAATAGAATGCCCATAGGGAATATGTATCTTGGGGTCTTATCCTATTTCATGAAATATTTATATAAAGCTTGTAGGTATACATTGGTCAACTCAAGGAGAAAGTGTGAGGACTCACATCTACCTGAGCGGTGTCATCCACCGGGTGGGTTGCTGTCAGCAAGGCGAACACTAGCCAATCTAAGGTTCCTATCGATTTATGATGACCAGTCTAAGAAGAAAAAATTGGGATCTCACAACTTCCTAAGAGAAATTGATCAGCAGGATAGTCTATCATTGGCTAGACAGCTACTATCTGACTTAAGGCGACTACCAAGTGGGGAGTCATAAAGAGGATTGAAACAAAGCTTGAAGTAGTCAAGAAAAAAGGAGTCAGGGTGTCTTACACTAATCCTCCAATATATTTTTGGACCTAGTTAATGCATGATGGCTAGCCTAAGAAGAAAGCTCAGGGACTCACATCTTCTTAAGAAAAGCCAACCATTGGAGTAGTTTATTGGTCATGTTATAAGGCATATCAAACTAATAAGGTGTCCATCAATTTGTAGTGGTTAAGCTAGAAAGAAAGCATAGAGATTCATATCCTCCTAAGTAAAATTGATCATTAGGGACCATCTAGCTAAGTACTGAATCAAACCCAACTTAGAGCAGCTACTAAATGGTGTTGCTAGGGGTCTTATCTCAAATTAAAGTAGCCCAAAGTAATTGGCTTTATATTTGATTTATTCATATATGTGTGCAACTTTGTGTTTGTATTGTGTGAGTAAGAATTAAGATGCCAGTTGGGTTCTTTTACACCTATCATAAACACATCGGGAGCTCGATAATCAAAATATTCTAATTTGGAGAACACATTGGTTAAATTTTTTTTATTGATGAAGAGATTATTTGGGACATCGTTTACGGATAATATTTTTTTAGATAAATCCCATTTTTTGGAATTATTGGGCATTCACCTTTATGGTTGATCAGTTGATAGGAGCCACCTTGGTAGGCCTTTTCTATGGCAAAGGGCCTTCCCAAGTAGGCTCAAACTTGCCTCCCATCTTACGATGGGCAATAATTGGTCTACTCATAACTAAAATGAGCTCTCCAACTCAAAAAGCTCTATGGTGGACCAACTTGTTATGAGCTTCAACCATTCTAACTTTATACAACTCGAGGTTTTGACATGCTCGCAAGAGTCTCTCCTCCAGACCTTCAAGTTCCTCTAGCCACAGTTTAGCATTTTGCTTACTTGTGATTTTACTACCCACAGCTATCCTTAATGATTGGAGTTAAACTTCTAAGGGAAAAATGGCTTCAAACCCATGCACTAAAGAGAATGGGGTAGATTATGTCAGAGTTCTGTAGGTAGTGTTGTAAGCCCACAAAGCTTTAACTAAAAATTCATACCACCGTCATTTGTTATCATCGAGCATTTTATTGAGCATTTGGATGATTTGGTGTTGTTAATCTTACTTTTTGAGTGAGCTCTTAACCCCATCCTCTAAGTCTTAAGAATCTTCTAGATATTAAGAACTCCTTAGTCGCTAGATACTTCTAGTGATTAGGTGAACACTTAACCTAAGTCTAGAGACTTAGAAAGTGTTAATCATAAGATTAGGCTATGCCTTTAGGCTTAAGAAAATTACCTATCATATTTCCTAAACCCAATCTAGAAACACTTTCTCAAATCAAATCGAGATTCAATTCTCAAACCAAATCTCAAATTCAAATTCAAATCCAAAATATAATTTCAAATTTGACTCCCAATGATTGAAACCCAAAACTAAATTCAAATCCTAAGACCCTTCCGAAGTCGTATGAACCACATTCATAAGCTTAGCCAAAACTCCCTTTAGATCAAATCAAACTCAATTGATCTCTTTATAAATCAATTATTCCTTCATTTATATTCAAAAATATAAATGAAATCTAAATTCAAATGACCAAAACTATATCAAAAATTAAATCTGAACTCAATATAAGCCCTTTAAGCCAATTCTTTAGACTTAGCCAAATTCTATCTAAATTAAGTCAAAACCAATGGATTTTCTCTCGAATCAATCATTCATTCAATCATTTATCCAAATATAAATAAAACCTACAATCATCAAACCAAATTCAAGTAAACCCAAGTCAAGCCTAACTTAGCCCTTTTGACTTAAAAATTTCAATTGAGCCAAAACCTATTGGACTCCAAATTGATTGTCGCTGAATTTATATTCCAATCCAGTGCTCATATATAAGTTCAACTAAACTTAAACTAAACCAAAACCAAACCAATTGACCCACTTAGATCCACTTGAATTAAAGTGACCTAAAGGACCTATTTGAGCCAACTTCCAATCCAACCCAAATTGGATTGAACCAAGCTCACCAAAACCTTCCACCATGATTGTTGATCACCTTAGGATGATCAATTGTAAGCAATTGGGTCAAACCAAGTCAACATAGTCATTTGACCAAGTCAACCCTTAGCCCAAATGAACCAAACCTAGCCAAAACTCCTCTTACACCAAATTGATTAAAACCAATGACTGAATCAACCCAAAATTAATATTTAAATATAACTTGACCACCAATTGAGCCAAACTAAGCCCAATTGGCCATTTGATCCAAGTTGACCCAAATTAGCCTAAATAACCAAATTTGGTCAAATCATGATCTAACCCAAATTGATTATAACCAATGGCTCGAGTTCATTCCAAATTAATTATTGAACTTGACTAAAGCCATAATTAAACCCAATTTGATCAATCGAGCCAAATTGAGCCATTAAGCCCAAATAGGCCTAAAGGGTCAATTTGGCCTAAATCCAAATTAAATCCAAATTAATTTAAACCAAAGACCACATTCATCTTCAATTAGCCAATTGAACATGAATCAACCCATAATCCAAGCCAATTTGGCCAATTTTGGTCAAATTGGTCAACTTGACCCAATATGACCCATATGACCCATATGACCCAAATTGAGCCAAATCCCTTGAAACCAAGCCATGACCCAAACCTGACCCAAACCCATTTGGGATCAGCCAAAAATTAACCCAGTCTATTTAAATCTCTCATGGATCCTACCCCACATAGGATTCCACCCAACCTCATTTAATTCTCCCCTATCACATGCACTGAACTCCTCCTGAATATTTACTATGAATATAGATGATCATATGGTAGCAAGAGAGGACTTTGGAGCAAAAATTCAAAGTCCTCAATCAATTCATCATCCATCCCAACCATCCCAAGCAAGATGGCAATCAATTTGGAGCTAAAAATTCAAAATAGAGTGAATTTTTAGTCATTATAAAAGGAGGGAGAAATGAGGCTTCATCCTTCTTCCTCCCACCACTATTCATCCCCCAAGAGCTCCCCAAAGTAAAAAGGAACCCATCCCTCACCTTTTTGAGCCATTATTGAGCTCAAAAATATAAATAGAAGCTTTTCTAGTGAGGCGACAGCAAACATCGAAGAAGATGACGTTTCAAAGGGGGGCAAGGGTTAAAAATCATTTTAAAGCTTCCTCACATACCTAGAGTTTGCTTGGATCTTCATCGCCAAGAAAAACATCCCCGGTGAGGTAAATTTTGCCAAACTTTAGCCGACCTTAAGATTTCTCATATTTTCTATTAATTTTCTTGTGATTTTAGGAATTTCCCCTAGATAAACTTGCAATTTTACTTTAAATCATCCCAATTAAAAAATAGAATTTTTTCAGTGCGAATCAATGCGAAAATGGGTCCATTTGGACAAGTTTTCACTTAAAATTATCATTTTCTCTTTTAAAAAAAAAACTATTTTTACTATTCATCACTAGCGAGGCTACAACCACCATCCGATCCCATGATTCACAAGATCGGATGACTCAGATAGCACGTGGACCGCATGATCCAGGCCTTCCGATCACCTGATGCGATCTGGACTATCCGATCATGTGGTTCACACGATTGGATAGCTCAGATCGCGCACCGATCGCATGATTCTGGCCTCTGGATCATATGATGGGATCTAGACCATCCAATCTGTGATCGAATGGTGCAAACTAAACCGTGGGTCGCTCTCCAAATTGTTGACCGATCTTCCAGCCCAAATGGCTGAAGTCAGCGCAACGCGGATTTTTTTGATTTAAAAAATTAATTTAAATCACCTCAAACTTCAAAAAATTTATAAAAAATAAAATACTTAACTACAAATTGCAAACAAATGCTCTTTGGATTCATCTTTCTGAGAGGAATTCGATAAACCCAAAATCCCCAAATTTTACTAAGTATTTTGAGCTTAATTTGAGTTTTTGTGAAAATCAAATTTCATTAATTAAACCAAAAATATATGTCAGATTATGTTGAAAATTTTAGAAATTGAAACTAAAGGTAGAACACACATACCATAAAAATGTCACTTAAAAGAAACTTCTAGAGTGGGAGAAATTAAATTTTGAAATTCATATTATCCATTTTAATAAAATAAATCAAATAAAAATTCAGAAATTTACAAAAATCTTCAAAATGACTTAAATCACTTCAATTGATATCTAGGACTCTTAAGAAAATAATGTGATTTTTTGAATACTAATGAACCCCAAACAAACACTTAAGATTAAAGTCAAGGTAGAGGAGACTATCCCTAATGCCAAGGTAGCCTTCCCCTTGGAAGAAGCCAACGAATGTGTACAAGCCTGCACTAGGGCAGTAATTGGAACAACTGAACGCACGGGCATTCAAACTGCAACTGCTGCGGGAACTTTACTGCCTTCCTCTTTAGTGAGGGAAACTTAGAATCTAAATGCATCTCAATATGGATGAGTGGCTTCTGCCAAGTCACTGCACTCCTACTGACAGTTGTGAGGGTTGCCCCCTCACAAGTGATCCTAGCCCCTTTGAATCCTCGACTGAAGTGAATCAGATGAGTGAAATTAGTTTGTGGGATGTTGGCCTAATCCAATGCCAAATCCATCCCAAAGGGAAAAGTTAACACATACTTCTGGGCATCCATTTGAACTGTATTGTACTTGAGGAAAATTGATTGAAACTGAGTTGAAGTTCTATAATTTTTTAAAATAAACTATTCTGCTAACTTTTAGAATTTGATTTTAATATCTCAACCCACACTCAATAATTTGAATATGTTAAGTGGGGCTTATTAATTTTAGGAGAGAGATTTTGAATGAATTGGAGAAGAGATTTTTGAGTTTAGAATCCATTTTCAACAAATTTGTGTATGTTGAAAATGGGTTCAAATATTTCGAAGAGATTTTTGATAATTCCATTGGTTCATATTTGAATTTGATTTTTTTACATTTTGGGACCCTTTATTTAACAAATCTGAGCAAGTTAATTAGAGGGTCAATTGATTTTGTTTTATTATGATTTTGGGGATTTACTCATTTAGTAAATTTGGGTATGCTAAGTGAGATGTTTGAAAATAATTTTCTTCTTTTTCTTGTTTGCTCATGATGTGAATCATGTGTGAATTTAAAAATGGAATCTTTACTTAGCAAATTTGTGTATGCTAAATAAAACCCATATTTAATTTTTTATTATTTTTTTTTGAAAAATGGGGTCTTTACTTAGAAAATTTTTGCATGCTAAATAAAACCCAAATCTATTTTGTTTTTATTTTGATTTTTAAAAATAGGATCTTTACTTAGCAAATTTGGGTATGCTAAACAAAGTCCCAAATGTGTTTTATTTTTGTTCTTTTGAAAAGAGGATCTTTACTTAGCAAATTTGGGCATGCTAAATAAAGTCCAAATGTGTTTTCTTTTTGGTTTGATTTTTGAAAAATGGGATCTTTACTTAGCAAATTTGTGTATGCTAGGTAGAAAATCCAAATGTGTTTAATTTTGTGTTTTGATTTTGAAAAGAGGATCTCTACTTAGCAAATTTGGGTATGCTAAAAAGAAAATCCAAATGTGTTCAATTTTTGTGTTTTGATTTTGTTTTTTTTTTTTTTGAAAGGAGGCATTTATATTTAATAAACATGGTGTTTAAAATGGAATCCAATTTATTTTTCCAATTTTTCTTTTGAAAAATGAAACTCTCATTTGACAAATTTAGGTATGTAAAATGGAATTCCAATGTATTTTGCTTTCTGCAAAATAGATTTCCATTTGACAAATTTAGGTATGTAAAATGGAAGCCAATTATATGTTATTTTTCAAAGATGAAATTTTTGTGTGTGATTATTGCTTTTTGAAAATATGGAATTTCCAACTTAACACATGTGGAATGTATTGAGTGGAGTTTCAATTGGTGTGATTTTGTTTGAAGACGAAGCCTCCATTCAACAAGTTTGGATATTTTTAATGAAGAGGCTTATCTTCAAATTTGTAATTTTTGAAAAGGAAGAAACTTGCAACTTCAACATATGCAAGATATATTGAAATGGAGTTTCAACTTTATGATATGATTTTTTTTTTATTTGGAAATGAAATCTTCATTCAATAAATTTGGGCATATTGAATGAGGATGTTCATATGTGCTTTTTTGATAGATATTTTTTGATTTTGTTTGAAAATGAATTCTTCATTCAATAAATTTGGGTATATTGAATGTGGATGTTCATATGTGCTTTTTGAAAAGATGATTTTTGATTTCGTTTGAAAATGAAATCTTCATTCAATAAATTTGGGTATATTGAATGAGGATGTTCATATGTGCTTTTTGAAAGATGATTTTTTGTTTTGTTTGGAAATGAAATCTTCATTCAATACATTTGGGTATATTGAATGAGGATGTTCATATGTGCTTTTTTTTAAAGCATGATTTTTTATTTAGTTTAAAAATAAAATCTTCATTCAATAAATTTGAGAATATTGAATCCTCTGTGCTTTTTGAAAAGATGATTTTTAATTTTAATTGAAAATGAAATCTTCATTCAATAAATTTGGGTGTATTGAATGAGGATGTTCATATGTGCCTTTTGAAAAGATGATTTTGATTTTATTTGGAAATGAAATCTTCATTCAATAAATTCGGGTATATTAAATGAGGATGTTTATTTGTGCTTTTTTTGAAAGGTGATATTTTTATAAAGGATTTATTCTTCTTCATTTTCAGAATGATCTTTTACCTTACCATAAAGATGGTAAGAAAAAGGTCTTTAGTCACCTATTTATTAAATTTTATTTTCACCTATTGAGGGACCCAACCGGGGTTTTAAGACCTACAAGGAGTGAGGTCCTAAAACCTAAAGGATGTTGGATAGCTTAGCTTAAGAATGAAATGAGCTAAGTGCCAATAGAAAAGAAGTATAGTCTCAGACTAATATGAAATACAAATCCACTATCGATAGTTGAAGATAATGATCATTTACCAAAGATGGAGAGAGGAACCATCTCCAGCACAGTCACCAGAAAAAATATGTGGTGTTTTTATTTTCAAATCTTTGGTTTGAAAAAATATTGTTGGGACACCACGTAGATCCACAGATGTATTTATTAGGGTGATCGGGTATGATATTGAGGAATGATGTGCTATCTTAAGAGACAGAAGTCACCATCCTACAATAGACCTAATCACCTAATAAAGACTCCAAAGGATAATGAATCTTGAAATCTACCAGAGATCTTTCTCCTACTTACATGGAAAAGTAAAGTAGGGTTTATTTTAAACCAGGTTCATTAAGTTCTCTGTAGTGGCAAGCCCCATAGTTAATTACATCCTAAGAAATGAGATCCCATAGGAATACTCTCAATTAATGTAAATGACCATTATCTCTAAATATTTCAAAGATAGGACTATCAACGAATTAGTTATTTTTATAAAATCAAGTGGGATTGATCAAAAAGAGGGAGTTATTATTGAAACCAACGGGAGATGAGTAGGGGATGCTCATGATTCTAAGAAACCTAGTGAGCATCCCAAACTATCCTATGGTTGGGCTTTATATTTTTGAAATTTGAAGAGGATTATATGTTTGAGTTGAATTTTTATTAGAAATATAGGGCTTACAATTCCACAACAAAGATTATGGGAATGCCTAAGAGGTGAGGATTTATGCTTATAGCCCGCAAAGGAAAACAGTAACCTCAGATCCTAAATTTAGGGAGCTTTGGGGAGGCCCAAAGCATGACCTAAATCTAAGGTGAAAATGGGTATATGGTTTATCTCCTCAAGAGAGAATAAATCACCCAACTGTTAGACTTATAACTTCCTGGGGGTGGCCACCAACTAACTCCTCCTATGATTTTAAATACATGTAGGCAAGTCTTATGATTTACAATATGGCTAAGCTATTATTTATTCAGAAAGGAGACTAAGTCCTTAAACACACTCCCTAAAGACTATACCATGAAGGGCATGAATAATGACCTAAATCCAACACAAATTTTGTTGAGTTTTAGTTTGATTTTTGGACCTTTATATTTGACACGGGCTATGGGATTCATATGCCTAATGCATGAGAAATTGGTTATGGGTCAAAATTACAAAGAACCATGCACCCTAACATCCAGTCTATGCACATGCACTCTAACATCCAGTCTAAAAATATTACATCAGGAATCAAACCATGCATCTCCCTAACATAGGATTGGAAATGGTAAATTAACCTAATGTGTGTGCCATTTAAGGCTTGTGTGCATGCCTTAGCTAGGGTTTAAGTTAGAATTTTCCAAGTGCGAGGGGTTCAATTTAGAGGGTTGTTTCATTTCAAGTGATTTAGTTGATTTGTTAATTTTATTTGATGATTTGATTTGGTTTGAATGAACCTACATTTAGTTACTAAATGTTGTAAAGAGAAGAAAAGAGAAGAGAACTTCTCTTTCATCCCTACCTTAAGTAATTTCTAATGTAGATTCATTAATGACTTTTATTTAGTGAATGTTTTATTATGTGTTTTAATTCCTTAAGTTTAGATTTACTCTAAATAGCCCTATTTAATAAGAAAGGCATCTTAGGATTAATTAAGGTGAATTACTATCATATGACACACAACCATTTATTTCTTTCCACCATGTATACCATGCATATGAATAATCCTAAGCATGCCTATACATGCAATGCAAATCTTAGCACACCTTAATGATGAATGCAAGGAGATATTGTTTAAGAAAATTTAGATATTCCATGAATGCATGTTTTTATTAAGTAGAAAAGAGGGACTCTTTTATGCATTGAATAAATGGACATCCACAAGTATAAAAGACATAAGTGAGTATGATGTCATTATTTTCTATATTAGGGGTGTAAGGTACAAGACCTACTTAGGGCTACTTAAAGCCTCGGAGCCCCGAGATGTCTAGACTAATATACCACTTTTCTTAAATACATGTAGATGTAAAAAAAGAAATAAATGGATGAAGAATCATGCAAAAGATTTTTGCTTGACTTGGTTGTTTAATTTACATGTGTAAATGTGATGATCCTTCTTAAGTCATAACATAGGAATGCATAGGAATAGATTTAAGAAAGTGTTGTGTTCCTTTCAAAATGAACTATACACTTTGCAAATCCTATTCAAATCCATGTTAAGGGAAGAGAAGAAAACAACATAAAACACATCTTATGTTATAATCACATGGAAGTTTATAAATATTTATATGTAGCATCACTTCATTTATAATCTTTGATTCATAAGTTTTGAAAATAATATTTTTTTTTTGGTTTAATAGTGAGAACAGCCACTCATATTCTTAATTTTAGCCAAAACATGCAATTTGACTTAAAAGAAAATAATTCATTTAATTGATTTTTTAAAAGAAATGAATGCATGATTTTAAATGGAAAACAACATCTAGCATGCTTCGAAAGAAATAAAGTGCTACAAGCATTTGACTTCATTCATCTAATTAATTTTTAAAGACAATCATATAAAATGGGATTATTTGAAATGAATCAAAATTCTTTAAAGAGATTTTTTTTTTGGATTTGATTTGAAAATGATTTATGAGGAAGAGTTTGTTGGTCCTAACCCATTTCTCACATGTGTGAATTGATTTAGTTTAATTTTTGAAAAATTAGGTTGATTTTTTGTTTTGTTTAGGTTAAGGTATGAATTAAATCCATTAAATACCCCTTACCTATACCACTTTAACATAATTATTCAAGTAATTATGAGCCAACATATGATATGAAAACACATGGAATTTAAATTAATAATGCACCTAAGAAATAAAGGGACCTAATGCAATTGGCTCACAATTATTGATTAATTAAGCTAAATGGTTTAATTAAGTACTTTCATAACCATCTTACACATGTAGTTTGATTATAATTTCTTTTGAAGTCTCTTAGGTTATTGAACACCTAAGAATCTACCAAAGAATCAAGTGATTAAGTTCTAGAGTGATTTAGTTTTGAGTTTAGTTAATTAAGCCATTTAATGAAGTGATTAAATCATTAATCAATTTGCAAATTAATTAAGTCTTTGTCTAAATGGAATAAACTTAGTGGAAAAGATTGGAAAACAAAATATTAATCTCATTCCCTAAGTTAATCCAATGTTTCATGATGATTAGCAAGCTTAATTAATGTATTTATCACTATTTAAAAGGTTAATTAATCATTTAATTAATTAAGAATGGGATTAAGGGTGAAACAAGAAATTCCCCTAATTAATCCAACAATAAATTCAAAGAAAATCATGGGAGCTAGAGGTCATCCCACTAATCAACCCTAGGAAGTTTGGAATTAATTACTGAAATAATTAAGGAGAAATTAGCCTAATTACATTCCTAATAAAACTTAAATTTAGTGAAAGTCACTATTCAAAATCAATTGATTTTAATTTTATATTATTCCACACTGAATTATCTTTAAAATGAACCTAAGTTTGTATTTTTTTTAGATTTTTCAACATTTAGTTATGAATTTTAGAAGTTTCAGCATTATAAATGAATTAATTAGAGCTAATTAACCCCATAATCCCATCAGTCCATGTGGCTGCTGATGCGGTGTGCTTTCCATGTAGCACGATAGGATAGGTTATTTAAGTTGCCACATCCGTGGCTGAGTTAGCCGGTGATGGTCGGGCTTTCTCCATAGGCCATATGATCTAAGATCGGATGGCCAGGATTAATCTCATAGTTTAGGCTTAAATCAGAGGGACTAACGTGTGATTTAATCACAACTGTCCTTTCCAATCACACAAAATGGATAGTGTGTGATTTATCTCCTCCCGAGTGGCGAGAGATGAAAGTCGTCTATCGATCGTCACTCGATCTAAGCTCACCTGAGCTTGGATGGAGTTCAAACTCAGCCCACACCTTTAGGGAGGCACAAAGAATGAATCCAATGGCCAAGATCTAATGGGATTACAATTCCATTCATAAAGGACAAAGTAATTTTTATCTTAGGGTCGATTTTGAGCAATACCTTGCCAGAGGCTATCACCGGTGCTTCCAACGGATGAGGTAGCTTCATCTAGTAGAGACAAAGCCCAGTTTAAGGTATCAAGCTTTGATTTGAAGTGGATGGCTCGGGTGACCAAGCTCTCCTTCAATGGCAATCGGCTTTGATCAAAGTCCTTCTTCCCATGGCTTGGTGACTTGGAAAACAACTTGATTGAGCTCGACTAGGTCCCGTAATGGTGCTTGCAAGTGTAATTTGGATTTAATGGAGAGTTTAGTAAGTTGGAATTTGGATTGGCCTCCCCTATTTCAGCTTGAGCAAAACTGAGAAGGAGAAAATGGGGGAGCTCAGGAATGCTTGCCTAGGCTTGCAGAAGCTTTCTTTCAATTCCTAGAGCTCAATCAAATTCAATGCTTGTGCACTGAGTGGGAATGAGGGTAGTATACCTCCTCCTCCTTGGATCAGTCGATGAAGACTAAAAATGTCATTTTTTTATCAATGGAGGTGATTGGCTAGTCAGTTTGGGCTATTAGGCACTTCATGTGATTCATTTCAGGCAGAGGAGTCAAGGAGAGGGAGTGCCCATGTGCAGGTGAGTGTATGGGATGATCCAAGTGCTCAATTCTCATTTTAGGGGTTGGTCTAGCATTAGGTTGGTTCATGGCAACCCAAAACTATTGGGTCATGTTCAATCATTGATTATGGATTGGTTTAGATCAATGGTTTCAATCAATTTGGCTTATGGTGGATTTTGGCTTGTTTAGGTTTCATTTGGGTTAAGTGTTGACTTAATCAAAGGCTAAGTTTGACTTGGTTTGACCCAAATTGAGTGACTGATCATCCAAGGATGATTGTTGCTCAAAATATGAGGCTTAGATGGGCTTGGTTCAATCCAATTTGGGTTGGATTATAATTTGGCTCAAAAAGGTGCTTTAGCCACTTTGGGTCAAGAGCCTAAATGAGTCAATTGACTTGATCAAGGCTTCATTAAAGTTTGGTTGAACTCACATCTAGACTTATGATAGAAATATAAATCCAATTGTAAGTGATTTAGAGTCAAATGGGTTTTGATTCATTTGATAATTTCAAGTTCAAAGGATGAACATGGGTTTGAATTGGGTTAGTTTGATTTTGGTTTGGTGATTGTAGTTTATGTTTATATTTGGGCATGTGATTGAAGAAGTGATTGTTTGAAGAGAAAATCCAAAGGTTCGGATTGATTTGAGAATGATTTGGCTAAGTTCAAGAATTTGACTTAAAAGAGCATAAGTTGGATTTTGGTTAGGTTTGGATTTGAGTTTTGAATTGATTTTGGTTATTTGAATTTATATCTTCATTTATATTCACATTGTGAATATAAATGAAGATATAAATGGGTTATGAGAAAATGTTTTCAGTTTGGAGTGATTTGGATTTTATTTGAGCTAAGTCCATAAGATGAAATCAAAGGGTTAAGGAAAGATTTTGGATTTGGAATTGATCATGATTTGGATTTTGGAATTGATTTATGATTTTAGAAAATTAATTAAATTGGAATTGATTAAAGTTTTGAGAAAATCAATTGAGTTGGAATTGATTTAAGGTTTGATTTGAATTTGAAGTTTGACTTGAAAGAAGGAAGTGAGGATTTGGTTCATACTATAGGGTAGGCAAGACTTCCTAATACCCCTAAGGCATAACCTATTCCTATGGCTAACTCTTCTAAGTCTCTAGGGTTAGGTTAGGTGTTCACATAATCACTAAAAGTGTCTTAAGACTAAGGAACTCTTAGTGTTTAGAGGAGTTCTATGTCTAAGATGGAGAAGTTGAAAGCTCACTCCAAAAGTGAGGTCAACATACCATAATGACTTAAATCCAAACCTTAGGTAGTCACTCAAGGAAAGGAGCCTTGAGGGCATGACCCTAACCCTGAACATATGAAAATGGACATAATCGGTTTGCAATGAGTCACACTAAGGAAATGCTATAAAAGCATCAATTTACCTTAGACTTATTAACTTAAAAGAATAGTCTACCGGCCTTATAGTAGAGATTATTTAACCTATGGATTGCCCATCAGTTTATGATGGTTGAATTAGGAAGAAAGCTCTTGGATTCACATTTTCCAAAGTAGAATCAACCATAGGGGTGACCTGCAGATCATACAGTAAGTTAAACCTAACCTAGGGTGACTACTAAGTGAAGGCCTTCAGGGGTTTTATCTCAGCTTAAATAGTTGAGATGATTCCAATATGGAGTTTTGTTGGCACTACCCAAAAAGATAGGATGCCCATTTGGGAAGAGGTGTTTCTAAGGGTCTTACCCTAATCCACAAGAGATTTCATTTTGTTTGTTTGTTTAGTGTTGACCCTATTGGTTTACGATGGTTCACACTAAGAAGAAGTTATGGGGGATTTAATCTATCTCATATATACTAGCCTAAGGGATAGTTCGTACATCCTCAGTATGGAGTGTCCAACCAACGGGGTGGCTACTAGGAAAGGGGAACTACCCAATCTAATAGTAATCTGTGTCATGTCTAGATGGTATTATAAATACGAAATCCAAATAGAATGCCCATAAGGAAGGTGCCTATATGGGTATTATCCTAATCTTTAAAATATATAAAGCCTATAAGTATATGGTGGCCTACTCAGGGAGAAAGTGCGAGGCTCACTTCTACTTGAGCGGTGTTATCCACTAGGTGGATTGTCAGCAAGGTGAATACCAGCCAACCTAAGGTGTCTGTCAGTTTGCAATGATCAATCTAGACAAAAAGCATTGGGGACTCACCTCTTCCTAAGCTAAACTAATCACGAGATAATCTATCATCGGCTAGATAGCTACTATTCAACCTAAGGCAACTACCAAGTCGGGAGTCACAAAGGAGGATTGAACCCCATCTTGAAGTAGTCAAGAAGAAGAGGAATTATTGGGGGTCTTATCCTAATCCTCAGATATATATTCAGACCTGATCAACAGACGGTAGTCAGCCAAAAGAGAAAGCTCGGTGACTCAAATCTCCAAAAATTTGATTAACCTTTGAGATGGCTTATTAGTTATGCAATAGAATACATAAAATTGACAAGGGGCTCATAGGTTTGTAGCAATCAAGCTAGAAAGATAGCATGGGGTATCACATCTTCCCAAGCAAGGGCAACTATTAGGGCGATTCACTGGTTAAGTAGTAAATCAATCCCAACCTAGAGCAACTAGTAAGTGAAGTCCACTTGCAGTCTTATTTCAACTCAAAGTAGTCTAAAGCAATTGGATTTGAGCTTGTGATTCATGTTTGTCTATAATGTTTTGTTTATGTTGTACTTATCAGAGTAAGATGCCACTTGGGTTCTCTTACACTTATCTTAAACACATAGAGAGTTTATTAATTGAAGACATTTGAATTCTAAGAATATTTTGATTAAATAAAATTTTCATTGATAAAGATATTATTTAAAATATTATTTATGCATAATATTTCTTTAGATAAATCCCATTGATTGGAAGCATCGGGCATTCACCTTTATGGTTGATTAGTTGGTAGGAGCCACCTTGGTAGGCCTTTCTATGGTGAAAGGGCCTTCCCAAGTAAGTTCAAACTTACCTACCATCTTGTAATGGGCTATGATTGGTCTCCTTAGAACTAAAATGAGCTCTTTAAATTAAAAAGCTCTTGGGCAGACTAGCTTATTATGAGCTTGGACCATTTTAGCTTTATATAACTCAAGGTTATGACATACTTGCAGAAGTCTCTCCTCTAGTCTCTCAATTTTTTAAATCATAACTTAGCATTTTTCTAGGTTATAATTTTACCACCCACAACTATCCTTAATGATGGGAGTTGGACCACTAAGGGAAGAATGGCTTCAGACCCATACACTAAGGAGAATATGGTAGATTGTGTTGGAGTCCAATAGGTGTTGTGGTAAACCCACAAAGCTTAACTAACTGCTCATGCCACTATCATTTATTATCATCGAGCATCTTCTTGAGTATTTGGATGAGAGTTTTGTTGAAGGCTTCCTCTAAACCATTTGTGTGTGAGTATTAGATGGTCAAATATGTCCAATCCATGTTGTGTCTTCAAGTGAAGTTATTGATATTTGTGCTTTTGAAGGTGGTACCATTATCATATATGATTCAGTGGAGTATTCCAAATCTATATATGATATGGTTTCTAAAAAATTAAATCACATGTTAAGCTTTGACTTCCCTTAGCAGAATCACTTCCATCCACTTGGAGAAATAATCAGTAGCTACTAGGATGAACTGATGACCCTTGGACGATGGAGGATCAATCAAAACCACTATGTCACTACCCCAACACTCAAATGGCAATGAAGCTATACTCGGGTGTAGAATGTTGGGTGGTTGATGTATAACTACTCCATGCACTTGAAACTGGTGGAAATGCTTGACTAAGAAAATACAGTCTATGATCATTGTTAGCCAGTAATACCCAAGCATCTTAATTTTGTCTTTTTTCATGGGACCAAACTAGTGAGCCCCATATAATCCTAAATGCACCTCGGTCATGATCTTACGAGCTTCGTGTTTGTCTAAATAGCATAACCACATATGATTGAAGGATCGTTGGTATAAGACACCATCAACGAGAGCGTAAGAGAGTGCTCTCTTCTTGACTTGATGGGCTTGAGATTTCTCTTGAGGTAGTTTTCCTTTATTTAGGTAATTAATATAGGGTTATCTCCAATTTAGCCCTTTATCCTTTTTAGCAATGACAACTTCCCCATCAAGAGTGTATTTGTTGATGAGTTCAACATCAATAAGATGTAGGACCTATCTATTATGAACCTTTATAGATATGGACTCATCTTTCAAGCATGTCAATTCTTTAGTGAGCTTAGCTAAGGTATCTACTATGAAAATTTCTCCTCGAGGGATCTTATATATTGTGACCCTTGGGATCTGGGCTAATAGCTCCATATTGTACTTATGGTAATGATGGAGTTTAGGCTTTGGAACCTTGTTCGACCCAATATTTGGTTGACCACTAGGTGTGAATCCTCAAATATACTGATGCTTTGGATGCCTAAGGAGATGACTAACTCTAAACTATTGGTCAGAGCCTCATATTTGGCTTCATTGTTAGTTCATGGTTTAAATATGTTGTATGATAATTTCATCATATTGTGGTCTGGTGTTAGGAGGACTATTCCTACCTCTGCCTTGCTCGAAAGAGTAGATTGTGGTTCTTCTACTCTTTGAGAGAAGACACACCATCAAAATACATCTTTCATTGATGAGTGTTCGTATCTTCTAAATTCATGATTTTTTCATTGGGAAAATCATCAAAGAGGGGAATCTGCATGAAGAGGGTTCACTGCTAAGAAGTTTGCAAGTTCTTGCCATTTCACTACACAGAGGGGTACAGACATAATGTTAAAGTACAACAAAATCATGGACCATCATGCCAACCATCTATATAGTGTCGGACATGTTATAAGATATTACAATGTACTAACTCTAGAAATCAAGCTTACTTTATGAGAAAGCATATAATATTATAGCTTCTAGGCTATGAAGATCAAAGCTAGGTAATGTTACTCGATGGTTGGATAGTTCACCTCAACAGGTATCAGATGTTAACTAAGATAGTAGAGTATATTCTCTTTTCCCTTATCTTTAGGTTGGGCCAACAAAGCATCAAGGGAGTTGTCTAATGCAATAGTGTAAAGTATGAGGGGTTTGTTCAGAATAAAGGTGACTATGACTAGTGGTGTAATAAGGTATTGCTTGATACTTTCAAATGCATGTTGATATTTATCATCCCATTTAAATTTGTCATCTTTCGCAACTAGTATTGAGAATGATTGACATCTGTTTGGTAGGTTGGAGTTGAAGCATCTTATATACTCAAACCTCCCTTAGAATGATCTGAGTTGAGTTAAGCTTTTAGGGGATATAATTTTAATATCGCTTTGATCTTCTCTATATTGACCACAATCCCATGGTGTTGGACAACGAACCCCATAACCTTCCCTGAGGTTACCCCAAATGCATACTTCAAAGGGTTCATTTTA
Organism: Cymbidium sinense; assembly: GCA_021442155.1. NCBI lineage: Eukaryota > Viridiplantae > Streptophyta > Magnoliopsida > Asparagales > Orchidaceae > Cymbidium > Cymbidium sinense. The sequence continues at coordinate 73,821,064 of CM038215.1, forward strand.
GGTTATATTGCCTCAATCACTCGAAAGTTACTCTTAAGTCAAAGAGATAGTCTTCCTTTCCTTCACTTTTGACCACGAGATTGTCAACATAGCACACGACTTAGTGGTGAATGAGTTCTTCGAAGATTTGAGTCATGGCCTACTGGTATGTGGCATAGCATTTTAGAGGCCAAAAGGCATGACCTCATAACAATAAATTCCAATCGGCATTCTAAAGGCAGTGTTCTTTTCATCTTTAAGTGCCATCTTAACTTTGTTATACCTAGTGAACCATCCATGAAAGGGAAGATTGCATAAGATGAGACAATTCACACCATCAGTTCTGGTATTGGTAGTGAAAATTCATTTTTTGGGCATGCCTAATTGAGCTCCCTAAAATTGACACATATGGATTTGGTCATTTTTCTTCTTAACTAAAATGACACTGATCAACTAAGTGAGGTATTTTTCTTCCTAGATGAAACTAGCATCGATTAATTTATTGACTTTAGAAATGACTTATTTTTTGATGTTCAATCGTATGCTCCTAGGAGCTTGCTTGATTAGGTTAAAGTTAGGCTATATTACTAGTTTATGAACTATGACTTCAGGTGCTAATCCAAGCATTTCTTCAAAGCTCAATGTGAAGAAATCCTTAAAATCAGTGAGTAGCTTAACTAAGTTAATTATTTCAAAGTCATTTAATAAGGAATTGATGTATGTTGCGCATGGATTGTCTTTAATGCCCAAGTTGATTTCTTTGAGCTTTTGATGCTTGATTTTATTTCTTCTTCAAATTCTAGGAGTATATGTTTGACTTCAAGATCATATAGATCATCTAAAATTTCTAAACACATCTCTTCATATGAGTTAATGTGATTTGAGAAGAACTTATCAGATTCTACATGATTGGTGATGACTAAGCAGTAATCGTCACCATCTACTAGTCCTATTATCCCAAAGCCTAGTCCTAGTCTTGATTAAGAGTTCTTGCATCTATTATTCCATAGCTTTTCAAAGTACTCCGACCTATGGTTAGACCATGTATGTGGAATTAAACATTTCTTTATTAAATTAAAAACACAAGGTGAGTACAAATCAAATGGTAATTTTATTAACTCTTTGAACAATTCATCCTTAAGCTCTACATTAACTTCTTGCCTTGAGGATGGTGCTCCTAAATAAAACCTATGAGGCTTAGCATTTGTGTATATTTTGGGAGATTCCTTATTTATGAAACCCTTAACTTTTTGTGAGAAAAATTAGGTTAGAGCTAAAGTTCTCACATGATGTCTGATAATTTCACATAAAGAGGATTCAAATACATTCATACTTTGCTTGGGAATTAGATCTTCATCATTGTTGGGTTCTAGTGTCACTTCTAACAGGGTTTGTTGATGTAGAGAGGTAGCAAGTGTGCTCACCACATATGACTCGTCCTCTGAACTATATTCTAAGTCTATGTAGATGACAGGTGTACTCTTGGATGCTTGAATGAATCTCCTAGTATGTGGTAGGTATGAAGGTCTACCACCTCTAGGACTCCCTCTGGATTTTCCCCTTCCTTATCTTGGTGGAGGTCAAGTCATCCTACCCACTTGTTCGAATAAAGTGATGATCTATGTGTGGAATATAATCTTAGGCTCTATTTCCTCTCTAATGTCTTCTTCACACTCTCTTTGCTTTTATTTTACATTTTATTTCTCTTTTTCTTTTCTTTCCTTTATTTTCTTTCTTTTTTTTTCATTTTGGTTAAGTTCACAAGAGAAGATATTTTATTTCTTAAGGAGATAATATGCCTCATCTTCATAAATCTTGACCTCATGTACTACAAATGGCTTGAGATCCCCTTTGACATAATGCATTATCTAAGGTCGCTCACTAAAACCAATGACATGTTTACCCTTATCTTGAGGTACTATCCTATGAGGTAGAACTTTTCCAATATGGAGGTTAAATTCAATAACTTCTTGTGATGAGAAGCTTGTAGAAAGTTTTACCTGCTCATCAGGTATACCTACAACTTTATGGGTTTTTATTTGAATTCATAGGGACACCATGGAGATCTTTAGGGTACTTATTGAAGTGATCGGGTGTGAACTTAAGGTATGATATACTATCTCAGAAGAAAACATATTACCTTACAATGGACCTAATCACTTTTTAAGGACTCCTAAAATAGATGGGTCTACGTATATGCCAAAGATCTTTCCCCTATCTTACATGGATAAGTAAGGTAGGGTTTATTTTATGTCGTATTCCTTAGTTCCCTATGGAAGAAAGCTTCATAGTTAATTAAATTCTAGGAAATGAGACTTTCTTAAGAATACTCTCGATTAAGTAGTCAATAAGTGTTCTCCAAAGATTTCAAGGTTAGACTATCAAATAATTGGTTATTTTTAGAAAGCAAGTGAGAAAGAGTTCAAATGGGAAGACTTATTTACAAATTCTATAGAAGGATAAATAGGGAGCTCTAATAATCAATATTGTTGGAAAGCCTAAGAGGTGAAGATTTATGCTCGTAGCAATAGAGAAACAACCCAACTAGAAAACTTAAATCTAGAGTGCTCTAACATAAGCTAAGGGCTCGGAATAATTCAACTAAAAAATTGGGTATAATGGTTCACCTCGATAAGAGAGATTGAACACATCCTAACTCTTTTGAACTTACAACCACTTTAAGTGATCTCCAGCTAACACCTCTTATGCTTTAAAACCATATAGACTCGTCTCATGTAGATGCAAGATAGCTAGACTGTTATTTAATTAGAAAGGAGGCTAGAATCTTAAACTCACTCCCAAAGAGACTAGATAATATTTTTTATGAAAACATGACTTAGACTAATGTTATAAACTTACAAATTTTTAACATATCTTCGACACATTTAGTTTGGACCAAGGCTTCGAACAATTATGTCCACATGCATGATGAAATTAAGTTATGGGCTAAATTAGCTAGAATATAGATTCTCCACTATAAGTGACTGCTCTCAAAGGTCAAGCATGCCCCTTATCATGCAAGAATGGAGATCCTCTCTATTCAAGAGTGAAATAATATTAAATGCATATTGTTATAACATACAATCATTTAGCTAAGGGGATGCTAAATCTTTTATTATCTTGATTGAAAGCCTAAGATTTAAAATGAGGTTGTAAGATATATTAGAATTTAGTTGAATTATTTAGTGAGGGTAAAAAATTTAATTTTGTTCTAAAGATATTACCACATTCATGCCACATATCAAATCATAAAACTTTAAGAAACCTATGAGAAGTATGTCATTTCTATTTCGCAGACTAAACACAATAATCAAATATTCAAATTTCATAAAATAATAGAAGATTGGTGTAGTCGGGTACCGCTGTATAGCCTAGAAATAAGAAGAAATTGGTAGCCAAGATCTATCCTTATACACCTCAAATTATAATTATTTTTTTATAAATAAAATAAATGCTATGGGGTTCTTCAATCTTTGTTCCTCTTTCCTTCTTTGGATTAGTTGGATCTAGGCTTCACAGGGCCTCCCAGGTCTTTTTCTTCTAGCCACTGCTAATCCTAAACGCCATAGCACTAAACTTAATATTTATTATAAATTACATCTTTATAAATAATAAAATCTAACTACACCTATAAAATAAATGTTAGCCAAACAAGCATACAAGCCAAGCAATTATATTTCACATATTTGGGCTTAGCACCCTACACTTAGGTAACCAAGCCCACCTGTCCTAATTAGATTATGCCTAGGGGCATAAGCAATACCTGCGAACAAGAACATTTATTTTCATTTATTATTATAGTGACCTCTCAAGCACAATCCCCTGCATAAGATATCATTAGGCTAATAATGACATAACATCTAGTCTACGCACAAACAATCCCACCCTCCAGTCTAAAACATTACACCCAAAAATAAAATATATCACCACAACATATACCGGCCTAACCTAATACTAAGGTCGATGACTTAGTATTATAATGAGTGTGCTAAGGCTTAGTGTGATATATCTTGATTAATATTTAGAATTATGATTATCTAAATTCTTAGGATTATTTAAATTACCCATCATGGAAAGTTTCACTTTAAGTATTTTGGTAGCTTAATTGGATTTTACCTTATGTGTTTTTAATTTCTATTCATTATTTACTAAAGATCAAATCATTATAAAGAGAAGAAAGAGGCTTGCCTCTTTCATCCCAAGCCTAAGTTGTTTTCTGAAGATAGATTATGATGGCTTTAATTGTTTTAATGAACCACTTATCAATTTTATTTAGCCTAAGTTTAGATTATCCATAATGAATTTCATTTAAACATGAAAGGAAACTTAAGATTAATGAAATTAAGTCACCATCATATGAGTAATACTTCACCACTCCCATTCATTATCAATAATATCCACACTCTTTCATTTTCAATTTTGCTAATATTTGATTTTGTATATACATATACATTAATTCACCCATATTTTTTCATACTTAATGAATGATGATGCATGAATTTAATAAAAAAATAGATATTTCATCTCATAGCTAAGAATATGCAAGTATGTATTAGGAATTTAAGCAAGTACGTGCTATTTTTAAACTAAGGAAGTGAGATTATCTAAGACCTCCTTGGGGATACTTAAAACCACGTGTTCCCAGGATGTCCAGACTATATGCTTGTCAATTCAAATACACACAAGCATATACATAAGCATAGAAACAAAATCATGCAAAGGTTATGTATAAAAATATTTTTATCTATGTAAAATTTAATGGCATAAAGAAGGGGATTTTATTATATATTCTAGTATATGCATACACATAATGAAATTAAGCATGCTCGTGCCATTGTTAAACTAGGAAAGTGAGATTATCTAAGACCTCCTTAGGGATACTGAAAATCTCATATTCATGGGATGTCCAAACTATATACTTGCTAATTGAAATGCATGTAAATATATACATATACAAAGAACATAAGAATAAATAATTTATTTCCATCTTCTGATTACAAATAAATGAAAATGTCATCTTCACATAATTAATTTTATATAATAGGCATTGATTTAAGTTTCAAATCATTTGATTCATAATTAACATATAGTTTCAGAATAGTTTAATATTTACTAGTGATAATGGTCACACCATATAATAGCATTTATTCAACTCATTCAATTTGAATGCAATCATATTCTTTTAATTTTCAAACATGAAGATATGAAGTGCATGACATACACATTATTGATAATTGAAAGAAAGTAATTAAATATCACCATATAACATACTTGATTTCATCAAACTCTAAAGACAATCGAATTAAATGAACATTCATTAAGCCTAATCAAAGCATCTTTAAAGTCTAATTTTAATGTTCAAGTTATTAAAACCTAAAGAGGAGAGATGGTACTTAGGATTCACTCCATCCCATATTGGTTATTTAATATGTTGTAGAAAAGAAGTTAAATATATTTATGAATTGATTAGGTTCAATCCATTAATTACACCAATTTGATTACCCTTCCCCAGCTTCTTTAATTTAATTAAAAGCTAAATCAAGAGCCTTTAATGATATGCTTTGAGAAAGTAAAATCAACATTGCACCTAAGGATATCTAATGGAATTAGGCTCATGCTTAAGGGTTAATTCAATTAAAGAAGAAAAATATTTAAGCTAAATAATTTTATGATTTCTCTACACCAATAGGGAAATCAAAATTTATTTAATGACTTTATGTTATTAAACATATAAGGAGGCTAATGGGTTAGCACTTGAATTATTTATGTTGATTTCATTTAAATTTAATTATTAATTTTCTTAATTTATCTTTAATCATAGAACATGTTAATTAAATTCATTAAGGGAATGTATTTGGAATTAATTAGAAGAGAGAGTCCAAATTAATTCTCATGTTATCCTTACTATTTCCATTGACTAATTATTCATAATTACTGCTTTTTATTGTCCATTAATCTTAATAATTATAAAATAACTTAAAAGGGTTAATTAGGATTAAAAATTTTGGATTTCCCAAATTATATGGCAAATAATTTCAAGAAAAATATGGGAGGTAGAGGACATCCCATATAATCAACATGCCAAACTTGAAAATAATTAGCCAAGTAATTTAGCCTTAATTAAGGTAATTAGCCAAAACTTAAAATTTTAATTAAGCATTATTCATGAGACATTAATTAGAGATTTTATTTTTATTAAATTCTACTCTGTCTAAGCTTTTCAAATTAGTTTTATTCGTATTTTTAGATTTTTGTACAATTAGTTATAATTTTTTTAAAGGTCTGACCACATAAATTAAATTTTTAAGCTTAATTAATCATTTTAAACTATCGGTGACACCTAGACACTAATGCGAGCCACTATATGACCCAAGAGGGTAAGGGGGAGGGTAAAATTGGGCGATATTGAAAATTTTAAAAGTTAAATCTTAAATTTTAAGTTTTAGTAGAAAATTAATTTTTGATTTTATAATGAGAAGATACAATTCTTAATGCAGCCAAAATAAAAGTACAGTAAAGTAAAGAGAGAAAATAGGCACATAATTTTTACATGGTTTCTGCCAAACCCCAAAACCACCCTACATCCACTCTTAGCCACCCTTGGATAGGAATACACTCCAAAACAGCTTACAAATAGTACTCTCCTATAACGGGGTGAGTACAACCCCTACAATAATATGTACTCTCCTACAAATGGGCGAGTATAACCCCAATATAAATTTTACAACAAAAAAAGAAAAGTGCAAAATAATAAATTTTGATAAAATAAATCTCTCATAAATATACCAAGCTAATCCTCTCTCCATTGATCTTAGATTTAGTGTAAGGGCGAAGAATGTGATCACATTAAATACAAAAAGTGATCTCACAACTTATAAATTATCACTTTATAACTTAAAATTTTGGCAAGATAAAATGTTCACTTAATATTGATAAGAAATAATAAAATAAATATCATAAAGTGATCTTACTAAGATATTTATGTTATTGCAATTTCTAGACTAATATAAAAATGATTTCATAATAAATTAATAATATTATTCTACACATTAAAATAAATTTAAGAAGGAATAATTTATTTGATTATAACTAGAAAGATGCTTTAAATTAATGCAAATGATCATAAAATATTTAAATAAAATTAGTATATGACAAATTTAAGTAGGCTAGTAAGCTTTTAATTAAAAAGAGAGATCTTGCAAATAAGAAAATAATTTCAGCACAATAAATTAATTTAAAATGCTTAAAATATACTTTTAAAATAGATCTAAAAATAAATGATCTTAAAAATAAGACTAATGAAGAAATATTTCAAGAAACCATAAGAAATTTGTAGAAAGATAACAATTTCAACAAGTTGAAATAAATCAAACTATCACAAAAGTTTTTCACAAAAAAATGATTGAAGAAACTTTGATGTGAAAAACTTATATTTTGATGTCCAAAGATAAATCCACCAAAACGTATAAATTCAAAAGAATAAATAGATGGTGAAAATAGTATGAACAAAATAAACTCAAGTAATTTGAGAAAGCTTGCTTAGTTGAAGATGTTGAAACTTCCAAACTAAGGATTTGATCTTGCAATATTTGGAAAACACTTGGAATAAAAATCTAGGAAATTTTGTCTTAGATTTGCTAGAGGAATTTTGAATTTGAATGAGGAATGCTTTCATGAAGAGAATGAGAGCTATTTATAAGCATGAAGATCATTTCAAATTATTTCAAAAAATATATTATTCTAACATCATTTTATTATATAATAATTTAATACTCAATAAAAATATAATTTATATTAAATAAATTTTAAATTCAAATAGGCAAAATTCGATTATTCACATGGGCAAGTCAAAAATAATCAAATATGGCTCTTAATATATTCAAAGCATGTGGTATGCATTCATTATTAAAATCAGCTAATGTTGAAAAGTCAAATTAAATTTAATTTTAATCAAACGTGGGTCATGTAACCTATCAAATTAAAGAAAAAAAATCCAAGGAATCCATTGAAGATGAAATAAATTATAAATTCCTTGATTATAAAATGACTTTGGCTAAAATACAAAATTCCACATAATTTTGTTAATTTTGAAATATGACATTTAAATATTATGATAATATGATATATATATATATATATATATGTATATATATATATATATATATATATATATATATATATATATATATATATATATATATATATATATATATATATATATATATATAATCATACATGTTAGTTATCATATAACCTTAAAATTAAATTAAAATATTTAATTATATTAAGTATATAAACTAATTACACTTAATAGTCATAATTTATTATCATTTATTATTTTTACAATTCAAATGTTATGTATGAAACAGATAATTGAATGTTAATTAGATAGAGATTTATATAAATTAACCTCATTATCATTATTTAAAATAAATAAAAATATTATATTAAATTGTGAACAAATTGATTCATGCTAATGAACTCATATGAATTCCTAAGATAGTTATAAATGTATATAACCTAAAATATTGTATCTTGAGCTTCACATTATCTATTTTGATCTATCTTTCATTCTTCTATTCTTTCAATTTTCTTAATCATATTGTGAGATGTATTGGATATATGATTATTAATTAATATATCTAAAACATATAAAAACATATATTAGAACATCCAAGCATTCGTTTGTTATCATCATAATTGATCAGATTGAACAAGAGGCTCATTAAGCCAATAATCTCCCCCTTTTTGATGATGATAAACTAATATTGTTTATTGATTTTGATGAAGGTGCAAATAGACCTTTCATCATAGTTTTTGAAAAAAGAATTTATCTTCTAAAAAAAATTTATGCACAAGAGATGAATAATGTTGCTCCCCCTAAATGTATGCTTGAAATAGACTTAATGCTAACCAACATTTTACTATTCTCCCCTTTTGACAACATCAAAAAAGTGAGAACAAACTATATATAATTTTAAATATTAGGATCTAACATTCCAATCATGCATCTTAAAGTACAGAAATGTTCTTCTGGTAATGATTTTGTGAAAATATCTGTAATTTTTAAATCGATACTAATAAAATTGATATTAACTTCACCTTTCAAAACATGATCCCTAATAAAATGATGTTTAATTTCTATATGCTTGGTTTGTGAGTACTGGATAGGATTTTTGGTCAAACTAATAGTACTAGTATTGTTACACTAAACTAAAATATGATCTTGCTTAATACCAAAATCTTTTAATTGTTGCTTTAACCAAAAGATCTGAGCAACACAACTACCGACAGCTATGTACTCAGCCTCAGCAGAGGATAAAGCTACATAAATTTTTTTCCTGATGACCAAGACATAAGTGATGATTCTAAAAATTGACATGCACCTGATGTGCTTTTCTATCTATTTTACATCCAGCAAAATCAGCATCATAATAAGCAACCAAATCTCATGATAAAGAATTTTTAGGATACCATAAATCTAACTTAGTAGTGCCTATCTAATACCGAAAGATACGCTTGACTTCTATGAAATGAGATTCTTTCGGGGTGGCCTGAAAATAGGCACACAAACAAACAACAAACATATTATCAGGCCTACTAACAGCAAGGTATAAAAGTGAACCTATCATACTCCTATAAAGTTTTTGATCAACAAATTTTTCTAATTCATCTAAATCTAATTTTATAGATGGGCTCATAGGAGTTTTACTAGATTTAAATCTTTTCATGTCAAACCTCTCAAGCAATTCATTTATGTACTTGGTTTGACAGATGAATGTGCCATTTTTTTGTTGCTTCAGTTGAAGACTTAAGAAAAAATTAAGTTCTCCCATCATACTCATTTCAAACTCTTTAGACATTAAAGATGAGAACTCATGGCACAAAGATTAATTTGTACTTCCAAATAATATATCATCTATATACACTTGTACCATAATCAAATCATCATCTATACTTTTAAGGAATAAGGTGGTATCTAATCTACCCTTTCTAAACCCATGATCTATCAAAAAGTTACTTAACCTATCATACCAAGCATGACGAGCCTATTTTAAACCATATAAGGCTTTCTTTAATTTATACACATAATTTGGACAATCAAGGCCCTCAAATCCAGGTGGTTGCTCTACAAATACCTCTTGGTCAATAAATCCATTCAAAAATACACTCTTAACATTCATTTGAAAAAGTTTAAAATCCTTAAAATAAGCATAATCAATGAGTAACTAATAGCTTCTAGTCTTGCAACAAGTGCAAAAGATTCTTCAAAATCTATACCTTCAACTTGTGTGTACCCTTGTGTAACTAACATAGTTTGAATGAAAATTTAATTTAGGCAATCCAACTACTAAATCAAGTTTAGCAATTTTATTGAGTGTGTGCATGCTAATATGACATGGTCTCTTATGCCATAATCATATATCATCATGAGTGCTTTTAAAACAAAGTAAATTCAAATTCACATCATGAAAGCTATCTAAATCAATGACATAAATATTTTTATGTATTTGTCCTACTAACAAAACATTTTTATTATTTTTTATAATACAATATGATGCATGGAATACTATATTTAAACCTTTATAACATAATTGACTAATAGAAATTAAATTATATTTTAATCTTTCTACTAGAAAAACTTAACCTAAAGTGATAGAATTCTTACAAATAGAACCAATGCCAATGATTTTCTCTTTGCATTATCTCCATATGTAACAACTCCTCCATCACTTGATTCTAAAGTTATGAATTTATCTTTATCTCCCGCCATATGTCTTGAACATCCACTGTCCAAGTACCACATGCCTTCTTTGATTTTGCTTTGAAGGCATTCCTACAAAATAAAATCACATGTTAACTTTTGGAACCCAAACATGTTTGGGTCCACATTCTAAATTTGAAGCAAGATATCTAGCATGTGTGGTTTGTGTAGTGCTTGTACCTTCTAGTACCCATACATAAGATGATTTCTTAGTGTTTTGTAATTTATATGCATAGCAATCAAATGAAATATGTCCTTTTCTATCATAATAGTTGCACCAATCATTAGTGTTTGCATATGTCTTAGCACAATAATTATTAGGTATATGAGTGGTATGTGTATGATGCAAATAATTTTTATTAAATGTTTTAGTTTATGAAGCATTATAATGAACTTGTGATTTCAAAGATAATTCTAATCTTGCTTTTAACAAGATATTCTCTCTTTCAAGTTTACATACAAGTAAGGAACAATTTAATAAAGAATTATTTTACTTTTTAAATTATCACATTCATTTATTAAATCACAAAAATGCATATCTAAATTTTTATGTTATTTTACTAAGGTTTTGTATTTTCTTTTTAATTTTTATATTCATTAACTAAATCATTAAAAGTATCATCTAATTCATCATAAGATATATCATTACATACCTCTTGAGAATCTAAGTCAGATTCTCCATTTGCCATAAGACATATGTCGACCTCTTCATCAGATGAGCAAGTACTTGATTCATTTGAATATGGATTGGCCCATAAAACCTTCTTCTTCTTCTTATGGTACTTTTTCTCCTTCATATTTTTCTTCTTTCCACATCAACCTCTTTCTTCTTTGATTCAGTAAGGTCTGGACAATCACCTCTTATGTGTACAGGCTTTTTACAATGGTAGCAAATGATCCCTTCACTTGTAGGAAATTTTTAGTTTGAAATTTATTATTTTTAGATTTTGTATACCTTTGATTCTTCTTCCTTAGCAAGTTCCCAAGCCTTTTGGATAGCATGACCACCATCTGAGCTTGAGGTGTTATGCTCATCACTATCATCAACTTATAATGCAATGGCTTTTCCTTTCTTTTTCTCCCTTTTGCTGAGTTATCCATCTTATCCCTTTGAGCAATAACCTGTTCATGTGCTATCAAAGAACCCAAAGCTGATCAAGTGGATAAGTAGATAAATCTTTCACAAAGTTATTACTTTAGCTTCCCATTCTTTTGGAAGACATCTAAGAATCTTATAGACTAAGTCTTGATTCTATATGTTTCTTCTAAGAGAATGCAATGTGTTAATTATTTTCATGAATCTAGATATTAAATAGATTTAATGAGACATATGAAATAACTCATATTCATGAACAAGTTTATTTATGTGAGCATCTCTAACTTCACAAGTTCCTTCATAAGATATAATGAGTTTATCCCATATTTTTTTGTTGTACTTAACATAAAATTTTCATGTAATAATCAGGTAATAAAGCATAATGTAAAGTATTATAAGCCTTACCATTTAACTCATCAATTTTTCTTTCAGCTACAGTTCATTCCTCAAAATGTTTTTCTACTTTAATGCCATTTACTTCTACTGTGAGTGTATGATATTGTTGTGTCAACATATACCACATGTAGGCATCTTGACCTCTTAATAATGTACTAATTCTATTTTTCCAATAATCAAATGGCACATTATCTAAAAGTGGAGGTCTATGAGTGGATTGTCCCTCTAGTAGTGAATCCTTTGGGAAACCTTGTGCCATAGTGAAAAGATCTACTCTTGGATTTTAATAATAAAGAGCCTAGCTCCATACCAGTTAGTCTATAGCACCCAAGAGGGAGGGGGGAGGGGGTGGATGAATTGATATTGAAAATTTTAAAAGTTAAATCTTAAATTTTAAGTTTTAGTAGAAAATTAACTTTTGATTTTATAATGACAAGATACTATTCTTAATGCAGTAAAAATAAAAGTACAAGAAAGTAAATAGAGACAATAGACACATAATTTTTTTGTGGTTCAGCCAAACCCCAAATTTGGCCTGTGTCCACTCTTAGCCTCCCTTGGCTAGGAATCCACTAAATACAAAATAGCTTAAAAATAGTACTCTCCTATAACAGGGCAAGTACAACCCCTACAATAATATGCACTCTCCTATAAAGGAGTGAGTACAACCCTAATATAAATTTTACAACATGAAAAGAAAAATACAAAATAATAAATTTTGATAAGCTATTTTTGTAAATATACAAAACTATCCAATTCAAAAAGTGATCTCACAACTTATAAATGCTCACTTTATAACTTAAAAATTTGGAAAGATAAAATGCTCACTTAATATTGATAAGAAATAATAAAATAAATATCTTAAAGTGATCTTACTAATTTATTTATGTTATTACAATTTGTAGACTAATATAAAAATGATTTCAAAATAAATTCACAATACTCTTTTGCACAATAAAATAAATTTCAGCAAAGAATAATTTATTTTATTTTAACCAAAAAGATGGCTTTTGATTAATGCAAATGATCACAAAATACTTCAATAAAATTAGTATATGATAGATCTGAGTAGGCTAGTAAGCTTTTAATTAAAAAGAGAGATCTAGCAAATACGAAAATAATTTCAACATAATAAATTAATTTGAAATGCTTAAAATATACTTCTACAATAGATCTAAAAATAAATGATCTTTCAAATAATACTAATGAAGAAATATTTCAAGAAATCAAAAGAAATTTGTAAGAAGATAAAAATTTCAACAAGTTGAAATAAATCTTACAAACTATCATAAGAGTTTTTCACAAAAAAAAAAATGATTGAAGATACTTTGATGCAAAAAATTTAGACTTTGATGTCCAAAGACTAATCCACCAAGAAGTATAAATTGGAAAGAATAAATAGATGGTGAAAATAGTATGAACAACTAAAAAGGGATTAAGATCAAGGAAATAAACTCAAGTAATTTGAGAAAGCTTGCTTAGTTGAAGATGTTGAAGCTTCCAAACCAAGGATTTGATCTTGCAATATTTGGAGAACACTTGGAAGAAAAATCTAAGAAATTTTCTCTTAGATTTGCTAGAAGGATTTTGAATTTGAATGAGGAATACTTTCATGAGAAGAATGAGGGATATTTATAAGCAAGAAGGTCCTTTTGAATTATTTCAAAAAATTATATTATTCTAACATTATTTTGTCACATAATAATTTAATATTCAATAAAAATATAATTTATATTAAATAAATATTAAATTCAAACAGCCAAAATTAGGCTATTCACAAAGGCAAGTCAAAAATAATCAAATATGGCTCTTAATATATTCAAAGTATGTAGCATGCATTCATTATTAAAATCAACTAATGTTTGAAAAGTCATATTAAATTCAATTTTAACCAAACATAGGTCATGCAACTTATCAAATTAAGGAAAAAAAATCCAAGGAATCTGTTGGAGATGAAATCATATATAAATTCCATGATTATAAAATGACTTTGGATTAATTACAAAATTTAACATATATTTTGTATAATATATATATATATATATATATGACATATATATATATATATATATATATATATATATATATATATATAATAGAACTATTTAAAAACACATATTCTATCCTATTAACTATAAATTCCATGAAATAATAAATTTAAAGAGTTATCACAAATTTCTGCAATCATGGACTATATAAGAAAATCTATATTTAATACTGATGATAATTTATAATTTTTTTATCATAATGATATATTTGTGGTTACGATCGAATATAACTTTCTTATATTCACTTTTTGTTTGTTTTTTGCTAAAATTTCAGGTATGATATAGACATTGAAAGTCTCTTTTAGTGAACTGGACGACATTGAAACAAATGATTTTATTTTTTTATTTTTCTAATTAGGAAGACCTGAAGTAAAGGATGCCACCCTCAGAACGCCCGACCGGCCCAAAATCACCTGGAAATTTAAAAATAAGAAAAAAAATGAGTCAAGATAAAACCTTCCTACACGTCCATAAATAGCCACCCCTTCCGGAGCTAGTCATTCACCCTGCACATCATATCCCCAACTTATCAAAATCCTCAGAAATTTTCTTTTCTCTCACCAGCTTTCTCAAGGCATCATCATGGTTAAGGGTTCCTTCACCGATGAGAGTTTTTGGAGCGTCGAGATAGATAGATTATGGAATGCACGCATAGTTGATGGACAAAACTTGCTGCCAAAGCTCTTGCCTGACTTCATTTCACATGTCGAGATTATTGAAGGAGATGGCGGAATTGGCACCATCAAAAAGCTCAACTTCAATAGAGGTTCTATAAATTTCCCATATATATGTATCACATAAGTGGGGAAGATTCCAGCTTTTATTTTGTTTTAGTTGAATTCAACCTTCATCAATGTTTTCTTCAAAATAAAATTGGTCAATGTGATTAACTGCTTTCCAGGATTTTTCCTTAAGATGGACTCCATACTATATTATTTTAACTATCTCTTGTCCATCCGAAATTTTTATAATGATGATAGTTTAATCAAGTTGTTGCAGATACAAATGAATACGACTTCATTATGGACAAGATCGTTGCGCTCGATAGCGACTGCTACCTTGTAAAAGACACCGTCATCAAAGGCGGGCTTATCGGGAAGAGAATGATTTCTTACTCCTTCGAGCACAAATTTGAGAAGGTGAGCGACCACTGCACCATGGTGAAGCTGACTGTGGAATATGAATCATCTGATCAAATTCCTCTCAGTGTTGAGGAACAAAACCTGCTCATAGTGAAGATGACTGGTGTTATGAAGGCTATTGAAGGATACCTCCACACACATCCAACAGCTTATGTTTGATTTCTGGAGAAATTATCTACCAATATGTATGCAGTTATAGCTTTCGGTGTTTGTGTGATCTTTACTAGTAATGGTTAGGTGCTTGTTGAGTCACTTAGTTATGGTTCAAAGAGGGGAAAAAAACTATATGTTGCTTTCCTCTTACTTCGTAAAATGAGTATCAGCTCATCTGTTAAAATTTGTGAAAGAAATGAGAGCTTGTTATCTATGGATTTTCTGTGTCAAATTTGATATTTTGAGAACTTAGTTTCTATTCTGTGAAAGGAAAAAAAAAAAGTGAAGTGGTTTCTATCATGTCGCTTCATTGTCTATATAAATTAATGGGAATAGACTAAAAAAATATACTTTTGAATGGTTCATTGAGCAGAAGAAACAAAGTTCTGTGTTCATAGAGGGGACAAATGTCCTGCAAAATGATAGGTGATTAAAAGTATGACAAGTGGTGAAAGTTTAATTGGATAATATTAGACATGATGGCAAAAAGAATAATCCAATGAGAAGTGATTTGAGGATGACATTAGGGTCTCATACTAGAACAACAAGTCTTTATCCCACTATGCAGGGTCGGCTACATGAATCATTCTTCTTTACTGTGTTCTATTAAGTATCAAATTCTCCATTAATTCTAATAAACTAAGGTCAGTATTTATACATCCTAACCAAGTCTTTTTAGGTCTACCTCTACCTTTCTTAATATAAGACGAATCTAATACATCTACTCTCCTAACTGATTCATCAGACTGTCAACATTTTATCTGACCAAACCTTCTAAGGCCACTCTCTATAATCTTATCAACTGCTGGAGCAACTCCAACCTTTTCATGAATATATTAATTTTGCATTTTGTCTTTAAGAGTAAAGCCGCTCATTCACCTGAGCATCCTTATCTCTGCCACACTAAACTCATTTACTAGTTAACATTCTGCACCATAAATCATTATAGGTCTTACCACCATCTTATAAAATTTTCCATTAAGTCTAATGGTACTTTTCTATCACATAATAGGCAAGATGCATTCTTCCACTCAAACCATCAAACTTGAATTTTTCTAATAATATATCCCCATCTATTTCACCATCATTTTGAATAATAGACCCGAGATATCTGAAACATTCACTCTTTTTAATGAATTGATCACTCAATGTCACAACACCATCATTAGAACTTCTATAATTAAAATAGCACTCTATATATTCAGTTTTATATCAACTCAAATGAAAATATTTAGACTCTAAGGTTTACCTCCATAATTCAGTCTTATCAACAAGAAGAATGTTAATGACAAAAAGCATACACCAAGGTACATCCTCCTATAAATGCCTAGTAAGAACATCCATAACTAAAGAAAAAAACATAATCAGCTTAAAAGTGATTCTTGATGTAATCCAACTGAAAAAGAAAATATTTTGTTAATCCTCCTAGTATTTGGACACAAGTAACACCTCTAGTATACATATCCTTAATTACTTGAACTTAACCAATATTAACTCCTTTTTTTTCTAGAAGTCTCCAAAGCACTTTTCTTAAAAGTTTATCATATGGTTTCTCTAAATCAATAAATATCATATGTAGATCCTCCTTATTTTCTTTATACTTCTTCATCAAACCTCTCAACAAATGTATAGCATCTATGGTAGATCTACCCAGCATGAAACCAAACTAATTTTGAGATACTTTTGTATCACATTATAACTTATGCTCAATTATTTTCTCCCATAATTTTAATGTAAGACACATTAACATAATTCATTTATAATTTGCACACTCTTGTGCATCACTTTTACTCTTAAATATAAGAACTAAAAGCTCTTTCTCCACTCATATGATATTTTTTTAGTCTTTAAAATAACATTAAAAATATTAGTAAGCCAATAAATTCTTTAATCTTCTAAGCATTTTCACACTTCTATTGGCATATCATTAGGTCTTACTATTTTTCCACGCTTCATTTTCTTGAAAGCCTCTCCAACTTCAAATTTATTAATACGATGATAAAAATAAAATTTTTTATTTTTTTTAGGATACTAAGGTTGCTAAAATCTATCATACTCTTAGATCTTTCATTAAAAAGTCTATCAAAATATCTCATTCACCTATGTTCAACATCATTTTCTAAGAAAAGTATTTTATAATTTTTATCCTTAATATAACTCACATGAACTAGATTTTTAATTATCTTATCTTTTTGCATGGCGAACTTATACATATATCTTTCACCTTCAATTTATAGTGTAAATTACTAAAAAATAAAATTTTGCATCACATATTGTTTTCTTGGAATTTCTATGAGTCACTTTATATTTTTCCCAATTATCTGAATTTTTACATATAAACTAAATTCTATAACAAAACTTCTTATTTCTTATCATTTTTTTTATACATATTGACTCCACCACTAATTATTTTTACTAAAAGATTTAACTTTTTTTTAACTCCAAGCACATTTATTGCAACTTACTTAGTTTCATTTGCTACTCTTTCTTATATGACATTAATTTCCTCACGAACATCTCAAATTCCAAGATCTTATAGCTTGCTCTTTAAAATATTTTATTAGTGTGTATCCCCATCTAAACTTAGGACAATAATTCGATATTCTTTTCATTTTTTTCACGTTAGGGTTTGTTGTGAGAAAAAAAAAGTTAAACCACTAAATGATTACTTCAAAAAGTCTGGAAATTCTACTCAAATTTATTCAAGTTTCGAGTATATATAAAATCAATTCAAAAAATAATAATTTGAGGGTAATTTAAATTAATTTTTAACTTACGTTGCCTTGGCTGAATATATATAGGGCTTTTTTTTAAAAAAAATAAGTATCGTTAGAAACTTAATTAAGGAATTAAGTATCATTAAAAAAAGTTAGAAATAAGTATAGTCGGGCGACTAGGTAGCCAACTCAACAAGAACAAAGCTAATCTTGGTGTAATGTATCAATCACCCAATTATCACTAGTCTAGGATCTAAAGTTAATCCACTAAGTGGGCAACTAGCCTACAGAGAATTTTTTTTTTTTACATCAAGGATTGGCTTAGAGCTCTTATGTTTTTGCTTTAGGTTTAGATGTTCCACTTGTAAGCTTTAAGCCCTTTATCATCAATTATAGAGGTCAACCTTAGAGTCTGCAAGTTTTCATTTAAGTAGATCTAAAACTAAGTATATGTATGATTCATTACAAAAATGAATATAAGTTCTACAAGTCATTCCAAAAAGTGAGTACAAGTATTTACATAAATGGATGATCCAGAAACAAAAATAAAATAGATAAGAACAAATGTAGTACAAATGCACAAATAGATTATCCTAAACATCTAACGCCCATCGCCTACGGAATCGCACTCACCGTGTATGCCAGTGCACGATGACAATCACGCTGATGGTGGCCCTCCAATGCAAGATCTTCAAAAGTCGGCTTCGGATAGTCCTGTGATGAGAAGATAGCATCGACTCATATGTAGCGATATGTAGAAGGACCTGGAGACATCAAAGATATGCCGATGGCGTGCCCCAATAGAGACATCCTCCATAGGCTCCGATCCGTAATGTGTGTCACGAATATGTACATGCAATCACAAGTCTACGCATAGCACCTCGTACCTATCTACGGTTCCCTGTAGCTCGTGCTTATCTATACGGCCGAAGTACGATTGGAAGATGTCCTGAGTTGCCAAGATGTGCTCCGACTATATGAAAAAATAGTGTGTGAAATTAGTCTCAAGTAACATATTGAATTCAAATGAATACTTATGTTAACGCTTACATATATACGCTCTACAGGTGCTCTGGGATAGTAAGTGGTTGTTGGATTTGTTAAGGCAGCCAGTAAGTAGAGAGAAACCCAAGATCGAACCAACACATGTACTGGTTGATAGCCGCCAGCCTGTCCTCATCTTCATCCAAGCCCTCGATGAGGTAATCCGTCTGCCTCTCTCAAGCGGCAATGTGCACCTGGTGGTAATCAACCCAATCGACATCCGTTTTGCCTCGACCATCGACCCTTTTGAAACTAGGGTCAACTGGTATTACATTTATTCTGGATATGAGTCCCAACGTCAGCAAAGACTCGATCGTAAATGTCCACCCTCTTCTAGGACTGGGACTCAGCCAACCATATATTAAAGCTTGCTAAGCAATGTATGCGTGATTCGCGCTAACTCCCAAATCACCTGCACATATTAAAAAATATATTAAATTAAAATATGCATTATAAAAATTTGAATCGAAATGTACTCTGCAAGTCTAACTTGAGTATGCAGCAAGCCATCCAGCTCATTTTTATATAATGCAACATTCACCATTGGCATCTGGCGAACATATCTCTCGTTCCACCTATGCGCACGACACAATTAAAATAAACATATACACTAAAAAATTGAAAGTACAGAAAGTAAAATATACCTCAAACCAATACTGAGATCGTTAAGATCAATCAGATATGGCACAAGTAGGGTCGGCCTCCCCACATGAAGATGCTCTACTATATATGTGAGGTATGACCATATGTGTTACGGTAGACTCATAGAGTTCTTTATAAAGGTGGGCCAGAACTGCTCATCCTATAAATAGCTTACCGAATGAATCTAAGTCCTCTAGAAGTGAAAGATATTGGGTGTGGATCTAACGATGTATCAAGAGAAACACCCAATAAGAAATAATGTAGGCAAAGTGTGCTCAAGAACTACTGCTCGATGCGCGTATGACTCCCTGTAAAAAGACCTCCTAAGCTACCTCAATGGCATGCATGTCTATGCATGTGCCTGACCCATCCTGAAGGTCGATTTGATGCGTGGACTACTCAGGTCATGGTACACCACATCTGTTATAGGGTGACATCCCAATAACTCGTCACAGCATTCTGGCCAGCTAACCCATCTCTTCCCCTTACTAATCACAATTGGGCCAATAATAGGTGGCCCATCAACACGTAATCCTAGGATCATCACCACATCCTAGAGCATCACTATCATCTCACCAACAGCTACGTGAAAGGTATTTATCTGTGGAGAACATCTCTTAACCAGGGCAGTAAGCGGAAGATGATCTAGGCGGATGAAATGGCTAGCACACTGTAGGCCTGCTGCCTCTAGCCCACTGATGAATCTTCTACAAGTGATGAGCCACTCTTTCAAGATAGTGTGAAGCCTGAAGGCTTTCTACAAAAAAATATGATCAGCCAAAAAATGAATACAATGCGTGTAACGGTAAAATTACATATTACTTACGATCGGGGTGAGCTCTATCGCCCACGTAGGGAGGCTATGCTAGGGTGGACCTCAGTATGTGGCTGCTCCAACTCTGGGGTGGCCTCCCTAGCATGGCCCTGACGCTGATGTCTAGTTGGTAGTTCTCCTCGACCATCGTACCTATTGAAGAAAATAAATGTAGGAGTTAGTGTTAAAACAGTTTTAAGTAATGAAAGAGAAAACTGTAGCGTAAAGTAAGCCAAAACAAAAGTACTGCAATCGACAAGGAAAGTCTAAATAACACGCACTAAACATATAAATTGTATCTACGACATACCTTCTACTATTAACATTGTGTGGGCAAGATGACCTATAGTGGCCAGCTATCTTGCATAGACTGTAGGTTCTACTACTGCTAGCTCTATTTTCATCCATTGTATTTCTAAACTTATTGGTACAAGGTCTACGTGATCTTCTACAAAAATTGGGTGGCTGTAATACTACTAATCCATACTCTGCACTGAAAGATGGCAACTCAGAACGGTCAAGCAAAGTGTGAAACTCATTTAAGTACGTGAGCTTATACAGATGCAACGTGTAGTACTGTGACACACACGTTAGGTGGTTTAATCTTCTAAATCCAAGTGCAGCAACAACATGCGGGCATGGCCAATGTTATATGACTATTTTGTTGCAACTACAGTTAATCTACTAATTTATAAATGAGAAAAAATAGGGATTTACCGTGTGTTGATGAAGAACAATGGTAATGTGTACAAAAAACTGTATAATCCGCTGCAGGAAACTTTCCCGAACGGAATGGAACCGTTGGAATCATTGTCGAAAGCTAATGTTGGGTTCCAAGGGCTGTTAGACGGAGAGGGAAGTCGTCAAACGCATGGACACGACTGACGGGGAAGAAAACGAGCTGGTTTTGGCTAGAAGGAGAAGATGGAACAATGCTGACGGTTAGAGCAATGCCGACGACTGCCGGAAAGCTTGGAGACGAAGATGACCGTGCTCGAAAGGGGAAAAACGGAGGGCGGCTCGGCTGGAGTCGTCGGAGGCGTGGCACGGGGCGGATCGAGAGGAACAAAGGAAAGAATAGGGCCGATCGGTTGATCGGCCTGATTTCTTTATCCCTTCACTAGTCGCCCACTAAGTGGGCAACTCGCTTCATGTTAACGTGACAATTTTCACGCATACGTCCGGTCTGCATTATTGTCTATGCATTTGGTGGGCATATCTATTACTAAATTTTTTCTAATGATACTTAATTTTCTAATTAAATTTATAAGGATACTTATTTAAAAAATTCTAATTAATATATATATATATATATATATATATATATATATATATATATATATATATATATATATATATATATAATTCGATGGCTAAAATTGATTGGTGTAGTGCTTCTTGATATTGATTCAGCAGACAAGGACTAAAATTTCAAACCTTCAAATTTAAATT
Source organism: Cymbidium sinense (assembly GCA_021442155.1). NCBI lineage: Eukaryota > Viridiplantae > Streptophyta > Magnoliopsida > Asparagales > Orchidaceae > Cymbidium > Cymbidium sinense. Next base: position 73,843,312 of record CM038215.1, read on the forward strand.
ATTTTGCTCGAGTTGACTTCCAATTGGATAATTATTGAAAAATATTTACAGCTGAAAGGAGAAAACCCTAAAAGGAGATTCGTTGGATAGTCTTAGCAGACGGTTGTCCATCTGTTATATAGTTATTGAAAGAGCAGGAAATTAACCAAGATAGACGCTAAATCGATCTAAAGGAATACTCTTTTATTCTAAAGATGTTGATGCAGCTCACCGTGCCATTGATTCCTTCGCTAATTTTTCTCTATTTTACTTCTTGTAATTATCGTTAGTAGTTATTTATGATTTAACCTCTTTATCTCTTAGCCGGTAGAATGCTTAATAGTTTGAAACAGAGCAGTAGTTGAGGCACTTTGTTTCATTCGGTTTTGAAAGGAAAAATGAAATCAGAGATTTTTTAAAAAAATTTAAATTACAACCAATCCTATGAATCTGACAACCATATAAGTGAAGTGCAAAGTTATGGTGATGAGTAAGAAAATTTTTTTTTTAATTAGCAAACTATCTTTAAAAGACATGATGGCATAAAGAATAAGCAAGTGATAATAAATATTTCAGTAAATGGTCCATTGAGCAAGAGAAACAAAGATGCTATTATTTGACAAATGGACAAATATTCAATATATGTGATTTAAAGTGTGACAAATGGCATCTTATAAATTGACTAATATATGGACTGACGGCAAAAAGAATAATCAAATGAGAACTGAGAACTTAGGGCTTCACATGTGATTAAGACAAGTAACCGTAAGCGCCGGCGATGTTAAAATTTAATTCAAATTATTTCAATACTAATTTTTGTTGAAAATAATCCAATTCAAATTAAACAATGTTAAATTTGAATACTTCAGATTTTTAAAATAATTTTGAGATATTTCGAAAAATTTCCTAAATTAAAATTTTAAATTTATCTAAAATATTTTAAATCCATTAAAATAAAAGTTTAATTTTTAAAACAAATATTCAAAAAATTAATTTTTTAAAATCAAACAAGTAATTTCAAAAGTACATTTAATGTCTTAATCGATGCTTATACTTTTTTTTTCTTATTATTAAATAATTTTGGAAAATTACGGAATCTAATTAAGAATATTTAGAAAATTAATAAACCTCCAACCAAACGATTATCCATACCAAAAGTTCTTTGTAATATCAATAAAATTTTTCAAAGAAATAAATAATATGTTATAAACTATTGATATTTTTAATAATTAAAATAATATTTGTAAAAATTGTAAAAAGTTTAAAAAATAAAAATATTATATTCAATACATAATTATTTGCCCTGAAATTGGCTAATCTAAATTGTAATTTTCACTGTGAATATCTTAAAACGAATAAGGCATTGAAAATTAAATCAAATCAATATGATTGAATTACCCATGAGAATGTGCTCAAGGAGTTTCAATGTTCTTAAATATTTTATGCTATTTCTTAAATTATAATAAAGAGTATTCTGTTTTTTAAAATTAAATATTCAACATTATTGCATGAATGTTTTGTTCCCATGAAGTTTATTCTATGATGCACATAGGGTTTTAATTTCATTTAAATTGCTTTGAAAATTCTTGAGTAAACATCATAAGAATTTCATTCTAAAATGACCAAAATAAGCTCTATGTATGCATTAAAACTAATTTGGCTTAATCTAGAACAATGTTCATTAATTGAACTACACCCATTGTTTTATCCTAATGCTATGTAATTGGCTATGACAAACTTGTGTTTATTTCTCCCTCCCCACTCTATGAAAATATGAAATTTTAATCATTATAGCTTTAAGAGGCATTAGGTTATAAAAGGGTAATAAAAAGTTAGCAAGATATGCTCAAGAACAATTATCAACGTCTATCAAGGGTTTGAAGCATATCCTCAAAGAATGAAATAAGTTGAATTTTATTTGAAACCTCTAGAAAGTTGTTGGAGCAAACCCCTCCGCTAAGCTAAAATAGGTTAGAGGTTGCTAGAGACTAAAGTTTGAAAGAATGTTTTGCCTTTTCAATAGATAAAGCTTCTTGAGTTATTAAAACTCTATCTAAAGGCCTTAACGAGTTATCATGAGCTATGAAAAGATGTTTTAATGGATAAAAAAGCCCTCTTAAGGAGTTTAGCTTAAACTGTTACTAATCTAGTGAAAACTTAATTTCATTGACCATGTTAAGTTATATAGCCCTTTTATCTTGATCAAATGGATGGATGGCTTTGAACAATATGAACTGTGATTATCCCTAAAGGATAGTCATCTACTTTAATATTTCATAATTGCCTTAAATTGTCTTCATCACTACTAAACTTAATATAAAGCCATGATGTAACTTACAATTATTTTATTAGGTTGCTTACAATTTTAGAGATCTATAAAAAAGATTGGCTAATTATGCTTAAAAATTAGTTTAGGCTTCTTAATTCCAATTGAGTTAAATTGGGATAACATTAATTAATTGGCCAAATAAGATCAGACTAATGGATCACCTGCTTAATTGATGTATGTTTAATTAATTGGAATCAATTAAAGTGGTTGGGTCAAGTTAATTTGACCAATTTAAATAATTTGTTTCGATTAGCACAAACAATCTAAGGACACATTCATGAATTTATTTTAATTAGGATGTTCTAGAGTCATTCAAAGGATTTATACAATCAATTTAATCAAACTGAAGCATTAAAGTTAAATGCACTATGTAGCTTCTTTATGGGTTCAATTAGGCAAAGTTGGTTTAATTATGTTCAATTGGTATGACCACATGTCTATTTAGTTAATTAATTATATGTTGAACTTATATTAATTACAAGGCATGTTCAAAAGCAATTTGTTCAATTTGGCCTAAAAAAGTTGGATTGGGTAAATTTAACAAATTAGCACAATTAAGTGAACTCAAGTAATTAAGGTTAAGTAAAATATGGCTAATCCAATGGAAAAATTTCCAACCAAGAGTTAACTTGGCTAAATTTTTCCAAATTGCTCAAAGAGACATAAATGATAAAATTGGGTCAATTTTGTTAAAATAAGCAAATTGGTTTAATTAAGGGTCAATTGAACTTCATCTTCAGTTTATCTATTGGAATTAGTTTGAAGTCCTAAGTTTAAATAATTTAACCAATTTATGGTTTAGATCATATTGGCTCAAATAGGTTCATATAGGCAAACCTAAGGTCAAAGGTCAAACTAAGTTAATCTAAAATTTTATAGAGCTCAAATAGGTCATTTAAAACATATTGAGACATATGGTGCTAGAATCACAAGGCTAATTTGATCAAACTTATCACTATTTGGCAATGAGTAATAATTAACCATCAAAAAATAAATGGTAAGTTGGCCATAACAATTATCTTTAACATGGTATGCTTATCATGTGCTCAAGTGATATGGGAATAATAACTCTTCAGGTTTGGCTATGTTTGTAATCTATGTAATCAAGTGGTATGCTTATTTAGCTGTTCAAGAAGTAGATGAATATTTGATTATCATTGAAATGAGTATTCACAACTAAAAAATAATTATTTCCATTGAAAGGACTACATCTAACTCAAAGTCCAAGCATATTGAGAAGATTATATAAGAGTTTTATTGTATATATTATATATTTATAGATCTTCTAAAATTTTATCAAACAACTATTTCTACTTAAAATATAAAATCTTTATAAATAGATTAACAAGAGTTTTATTAAGATATATAACTAAACCAATCTTATTCAAATAATAATTCTTTAAGTACAGCCCAGCAATGTCATCACATAACGAAAATCTATTAATATTTATACTTTGGAAATTCATATCAATATTTGAAATAATTGATGGTAGTGGTCCATTAGAAAACTATAAGCTTTAACTTCTTTTAACAAAACTATTTAATAATCGATCATGGCTAATATGAATCTATGCTTCTCCAAAGAAGTTGAATCTTTTGAACCTATATTAATCATTCATAACATTCACAAGGCCAAATATATATATGTTGGAAGTAGAAAAATTGGAGATATTTATAGATTTAATTGTGGATTTAGCATCGATAATACTATTTAAGAAAACCCATTTAATCTTTAGTTATGGTTTGCTTGCAATAGCTAAACATCTTTATTTTTTCACATCATTTTCGAGCAAGATTTGTGCGCCCTGTATAAGCCATTGTAAAATTTGCTCATAACCTTATGGGCTCAACTTTTTAAGACAATGCAGCCACATAAAATCAAATGATCGATGATAGAGAACAATATTAATCAAAGTATATGAAAATATCATTTTTTTTTTAATTTGAGTAGCAAAGAGTAATAAATTAGAAATTTTGTATTCAAATATTGAATGATTACTTATAACAAATCACTTTTTTCTTCAATTAAAGCAATTACACTTAGATTTTTATCCTCTAATCTTTACATTTCATTGGAATCTATATAAGTTGGGCATAAAATTCTATCAATTTTTTATTAAGATCTCATTCAAAATGTTCATCCAGTTTTAAAAGTTCCCATGCTAGTTTTGCTAATGCTTTACTATTGCAACACCTTAGTTCCTTAATCAAAATCACATTAAAAGTGTTCTTAAGTGATAGCTTTCCAGTAGTTGGTATGGATGTCAATCACTAAAACCTTATAAACTCTAGCCACCTTGGTGATAATCAATTGAGAATCACCATAATTTTTTATTTTTTTTCAATTTGCATATGAATTGGTAATTCAAGACCTATAATGTGGTCTTCATACTATGCCTCATTTATATTTAGAGCATTTATTAAAATAAGGGAATGTTAAATATTACCTCTATAGAGAGAGAGAAATATCAATCCCATTTTTTTCTTTAACTTTATAAAGTTTAATAAATGTATTCTACTTGATATAATATGCACCATTAAAAAAAATTCTAATCTTAATCTCAATAAAATATATTTCTTCATTACATGTTATTATTTAAAGGAGAATTGTTTGGCATAAAATGAATGGTCTGAAATTCAAGCAAAGCTTATCCTTTAATACCAATTAACATACATATGCAATGCTAAATTTGAGTAAAATTACTACCTACTTGACTAGATGAGCCGATAAAATTAGCCTAACCATCAAGCTCTATAATAGATTGACTTCAAAAATCAAAACATCTTAGCATAATAGAATATAATGTCTTATTTTTTATTTAATAAAGATCAAGGCTAAGTAATTTGTCTTAATTGAAGGGCATTTTATCTTAATAAGCATAAAATTGATGATGAAGATAATTTTATTTTATTTTTTCATCATATTTATTAGCATGTCCTAATCGAGTCCCTACCAATTTATCAACAGCTATAATGTACAAAATTAAATGTTTCCCTATTATTGGAGATATTAACATTTTTGAATATGATAAATATTTCTTAACATTATCAATGAAGTCTAGGTAATATTTAACTTAATAAAATTAAAAAAACTTTAGTAACATCTTGAAAGTCTAAAATTTACTTAATATAAAGAAGTGAAATACCTAAAAAAGATAAGAATCTCTTGAAAGGATCTTAGTTGAGTCAAACTTTTAGGTTGTTCAATTTCTAGAAATTTTCTAATATTCATATGATTAATTTTAATTATCTTATCTCAAAAATGGTTTTTATAAATTTTTTAAAAAATTGACTATGACAACACATTTAAAATGATTCATTTTAAATATGTATTTTCTAATATAATGAATACTATTGAGTCAATTGTAAGATTATAGATAATCTTACATTTGGTGATAATTTCATCAAAGTAATATTCAACTTTATTTTTAAAAGATCATCAAAGATTTATGGAAGATATCTTAATTTCATTGTACTAGCATTTTTCAACCTAGAAGGCATTACAATGTAAAAATAGAGGCTCATTAACATCTGTACGTTGTGTGCCATAGGTGGCATTTTGAACCATATGTTGAGGGCCAGTGTGAGAAGTGAGTATAATAGACAAGTTAATCCAATGAGTATCAAAGGTGAGTATTTTAGCAAAATGACCCAATATGGAGGCTTGGATGAGTGTCCCTAACATGTATAATCAGAAGTTAGTAGCTAGCTACTTTTGTTGTTTGGCCAGTTTCCCAAAAGTCAAGGATGCAACCTGTAAGATGTAGGTATCCAATGAATTCCTACATGGGAGGCGAGTTTCTTATGTCGCAATTCCACTTAAAGGACTACAAGCCGAACATTTTGCTTTAGTTGATGGCAACTGGCTCCTGAGGTAGGTCATATAACTTGAGAACTTAATTGCTACGAGCTTGCATACCCTTTAAGTGAAATATCCTAGATAATCACTTGGTTTTGACTACTATGGTTGATAACTCGAACTACCCTCAAGTGATCACATGCACTTAGGTAAGTGCGAAGAGTAAATAATATGATTACAAGTTGAATTAAGAAAAGGCTATCTTTCAAATTAGGAAAGTTAGGCACCTAATTTTGTTGTGTTTTCCCACTCAACTTTATTAAAATATTGCTCGCTTCATTGCATGTGTACATTGAATTATACTTTGCAATGATTTCAAGCCAAGTTAAATTGATATATGTTTAATAAATCTAGATATTATTTGATAGCAATTTAACTTGAGATTGACTGCTCATTTTGAACTTAACTTCAATTATATTTAAATTTTGATACGATTTAGAGTCAAATTTACTTGCTCATGTAATAATATCAAGGAGAACCAATTTGGTCCTTACTTTTCCAATGAAAGTAATCAACATTTGGAAATGATTTTCGACTGTGTTTTAATTTGAGAGTGATCACTAAAAAAAATACATTTGAGGATGCGCTTTACCATCATAGATTAGATGGGTGCTAGTATATTTTTTCATGAGATAAATTGATATATATTCAGCCAGATTTTCACTAACATCACATTAGGGTTTATTTAGATCTGGGTTCTACTTCTTATGGATGAAAGCCTCCATAGTGAATTACTCCTCTTACCACAATGAGAGAGCACTCTCGATTAAGGTTGAAAATAAACATATCTATCTAATATGCATTTGGTATCTTAAAGGTATAGTATAGTTCATATGACGAAAAGGAAATAGAAATACAATCTCAATCAAGATCCCATGATTCCTTCATTCCGGGATTACATTATTCCAGCCTACTAGCATCAGAGGGAGGCAGCCATAATGTCTAGAGAATATAATTAGAAACCACGAGTTGCCTCATTTAGGTATCTCGAGTAGGCTTAGAATTTTTAACATAAGTGGTGTAAGAGTGTTCTCTTTGTGAGCAGATTATTAGGTGTTCGCACGATGAATGGGCAGATATTCACATGGTGAGCAAATAGTTGGCAGGCTTACATCCTTTTAGAATTCCAAAATTTAGAGTTGTCCACATCGTGAGCATGTGGTGGGTTGTTTGTATAGAGAACAGATAAAAGATTGGGCTTATAAACCTTTTGTAGAATGCCAGAATCATATAAATGTTCATATGGTACACATATAGGGATTATTAACATGGTGAACAGATAGATCATTTATATGATAGTCAGGCATATTATCATCTTTAATTAGAAAAATAATTTTTTAAAAGGATAGCACTTCGACACCGGTTAGCAGTGCTTAGGCACTGCTATGGTGGAACCCATTGCCTAGGTGGACATATGAGCTATTAGGTTTAGCGCCTCACCGTTACATGAGTAGCATTACGATACCAGCATTATTAGTCCTTTGACCATTAGAACAGCATTGCATGGGCAACGCCACAATGCTAGTCAAAATTCCTTACAAGTATGCATCAGATTATAAGGGGAAACAACGACCTCATTTTAATGAGTTCCATGATGCTGGGTTAGAGCGATGCGCTCTTTCTCATTCTCATCAATTATAAAATTTATTATAATTAAATCTATCTTTTTTCCCACACAAGAATCGGCGGATGGGCTAAGCACCTCGGACTTCATGTGGTACGCGATCTGGGGTGCATTTATAAACTTAAAGGCCAACACTACGATGTTGACAATAGGCCAGGGGTTGCATAAGATTTCATTCACCAGTCTCTTCTCCTAAGGATTTCCTTTCTCTCATAGCTTTCTTTTCTATCTAAATTCTAATTTTAATCATGCCTCTTAGAAGATTGGTGGGCAAGAGGAGGGCATCCAATGATGTTAATCATTTCTTTAGTGTTGATGCTAAAGAGAGGTATCAACAAGCTCTCCTTCACAAGCACCTGATTTCGGAAAGGAGTTTCTAGAATCCCGGTGGTAGCATGGAGGGGGTGATTATAGAGTGAAGGTGGATCAAGCTGGTCTATGACAATTGCTCATGCCTCATCCTGGTAGTGCATGAAATCTATGCAAATGCACTATTGACCTCACTTTTGGAGTCAGGATTCAACTCTTCCATCTTAGATCTAAGAGTCTTTTAGATACTAAGAGCTCCTTAATCATAAGACATTTCTAGTGGCTAAGTGAACACTTAACCTAAACCTAGAGACTTAGAAGGATTACCCATAGGATTAAGCTATGCCTTAGGACCTTAGGTGACCTACCTACCCTATAGCCCAACCATGACTCATGTCTAGCTTCTTAGCCTAGATCCAACCTCAAATCAATACAATCAAATCCAAATCCAAACTCCAAAACCAAAACTAAATCCAAATGATATAAACCTAACCTATGATTCAACCTTATGGACATATCAAAAATTCCCTTAAATCCAAATCAAGTTCAATTGATTTTCTCAAAATCAATTCAATATTTCAACCATCATTCCAAATCATACCAAAATCTATAATCAAAGCAAAAAAAAAAAAATCAATCAACCTAAGCTAATCCATTTGACCCAAAATATTCAAATGAGCTAAAATCCAATTAAACCCAAATAAATTGCAACCAAAGCCATAAATCAATGCCAAATCAATATCTAAACTCAACTCAATTTAATCCAACCCAAAATCAAGCCAATTAACTCATTTAGGCTCACTTGACCCAAAGTGACCTAAAGGACCTATTTGAACAAAATCTCATTCCAACCCAAATTGGATTGAATTAAACCACTCAAAACCTCCTATGATGATTATTGATCATCCTTGATTGATCAATTTCTATCAATTGGGTCAAACCAAGTCAATTTGATCATTTGACCATATCAACCCACCTAACCTACATGAGCAAAATGAACCAAATCTCATCCTACATCAAATTAATTAAAACCAATGATTCATACCAACCTAAAATCAACCGTTGAATATGACTTGACAATCAATTGAGCCAAAACAAACCCAATTAGTCTTTTGACCGAAGTTGACTGAATTTGACCTAAAAGGCAAAATTGGGTCAAACCAATGACTCAAATTCATTCCAAAATGGTTATTGAACATGATCAAAGCCTTGATTGAACCCAATTTGACCAATTGAACCGAACTGACCCAATTAGCCCAAATTGACCCTAAATGGTCAATTTGGCCTAAATCATTCCTAACTCTAAATTGATTGAAATCAAAGCCTACACTCATCTTCAAATGATCAATTGAACATGAACCAATGCCTAACCCAAGCCAATTTGGCTAAATTGGTCAACTTGACCTATTTAACCCATATGAACTCAAATGGGTCAAATCCAAATCCAAACCACATTTAACCCAACCAATTGAACCAAAACACTGCAAATACTCAGTTGAACTTGGCTCAACCCTTGGTTTGATTTAATTTGACAAATTCGCTAACTTGACTCAACTTAGCCCAATTTGACCAACATGGGTCAAACTGAGCCAAACTCATTCAAACCATGCCCAAACCGATTGAAACTTAGCATGACCAATTCATGGCTCAACTTGGGTCAGTCCAAATTCAACCCAACCCATTATGAACCTGAATTGACCCATTATCCAATGGATAATGCCTCCCACATGAGATAGAACTCCATTTTGAATGGTCAAACCCACTCTTCTGCCCTTGACAACCATCTTAATCTTCAAATTGGCTCAAAGAACACTAGCTCACCTGATCCAAAGCTGTTTAGGTCAGCCATGAGCCAATGGAGGTGAACGAACCACTCCAAAGCCATTGTGATACATGGAAAGCCAAACCGAGCCACCTCAGCCCTTAGCATCAACTCCCCCTCACTCACTCACTCAAATTGAGCCAACTCAGCACCTCCCTGCCACTCACGATCACCTGTGATGGCTGAACAGTCACAAAAAGAAAAACTAATCCCATCCATCTGATCCAAGGGAGGAGGGGGTATGCCCCTCATTTTGATCCAATTCGAGCATTTTGACTTCATCAGAGTGCTAGAACATCGAGACGAACTCCCCTAAGAATTTTCCTAGCTTCCCAAGCCTTCCCATCACTAGAGACGATGAAGCCGTGCCCACCTGAAATAGGATAAAGCACAACTCCATCCAACTCCACAAAATCTCAACCAATCTAAAATTAACTTCACTCACACATTCACCAAGATCCAACAAGGGGAAACGAACCTTCTCCTAAGCGATTCGAGCACCGAAAAACACCCCAATAACTCTGACATGTTTTTCAAAGATGTTTGGTCTATAGAGCCACCGGTGAGGAGTCAACGCACCATCTTCTCAGTAAAACTTGGCATCATCAAGGTGAAGCTACCTTAGTTGACCCACCATTGGTCTTGAGCTCTAGTGAGCTCAGATTGAGTGGGGGAAGGCGAACGGTGCCCATCTTCCATCGCTCACAGGATGATGGATCATCTATCATCTATTCCACATGATCAAAATGGATGGCGATGATTTTCCACTAGATTTGATCTTGATTTATCCCTTAGGAACCACGAGATTAATCTTTGTCATTCGATCTTAGATCGGATGGTAGGGATGAAAACATGTCCACCACATCACCACTGAATTGGATGGATTTAAATAGCCAATCCCACGATGCCACTTGAAAAGCACTACCACATCAGCAGTCTACATCGTGCTGGTGAGATTAGGCTTAATTAAGGGTTAATTATCTTTTTAATGGCTAAAACATTAAAAAATCATAACAAATTATTGAAAAATTCAAAAATTATAAATAAATATTCATTTTAAAGGTAAAATAGAGGAGATTTTATTAAAATTATTTTTATTAGCTTAATTAGGATTTGAATGTACACATAATTAGCTTAATTAAGCTTTAATCACTTGGACAATTATTTCCAAAGTTGGGAAAATTATTTAATGGGACGACCTCTGCCTCCTATAATTTTCTTGAAATTTATTGCTTAGGTAATTAGGAAAATTGATGTTTTGAACTAATTATTCCCTTAATTAATTTAATAATTAATTAACATTCAAAATAACAAAAACAATTTAATTAAAACTCATTAATCACAAAATGATAGTGAATGGATCACGGAAAGTGGTTAGGATCTCTTTCCCAATCTCTTTCCCAAATTCATTTCATTTTGAGAGAATTGATTTATATGGAATTTAATTAAGTGCTTAATTAATCAATTAAATGGTTAGATCAAATCAAATTGAAATATTATCACTTCAGATAATTAATAATCAAATTAAGGGTTCCTCTTTATGTTTTTAATAATATAATAACCCTTTGAGGAAATCATAATTAACCCATAAGTGTGGGAAAATCATAAAAGTACTTAACTAGATTATTTAACTTAATTAATATTTAACTATGGGTCAATTATATTAGGTCTTTTAGGAGCATTGCAATTTTCTTTTCTCACATGTCCATATCATTTCTGGCTCATGATTAAATGATTAATCAAATTAAAGAAGCACATGGAAGGGTAATTAAATGACTTGCTTAATGGTTTAACTTAATCAATTCATAAAACCTACTTAATTATCTTTCCTTAAACCAATTAAGATTACTAACATGGGAATGAGATTAAAATAGCAAGTAATCTATCCTCTTTAAGCTCAACTCAAATCCAAAAGAGAATCAAATTAGTAATTAGCTTTGGTTTTCTTTAAGTAATTTTATTTAATGTGATTGTACTTAGGAATTAATGTATTTGAATGAACCATGTGTTTATGTTTAGTTATTCCTTTCCAACCACTTTAGATGTTGTGTTTCATGTGTTTTCACGCATTCATGTTTTCAAATTTAAAGGAATGAAATGGAATTTATTTATGTAAGCTTACATGTGTTGCCTTAATTTAATCATATGTGTGGCTATTATCATTAATAAATTCAAATATTTTTTTACCAAAGTCTATAAATGGATAGAAATATTTGGAGTAGTGATAGTTATAAATATATACATAGGAGTTGCATGTGCTTATAGCTTAAGTATGTGAAGTGAAGCTCCCTTTCTTGAATTCATGTATAGATTTACATAAGTTTTAGTGGTAATGGGTATATAGTTTGGAATACGAGGCTTTAAGTAGCCCCAAGGAGGTAATTTGATTAGAATTTGGATAGAGCTTTAATTCATATGCATAAATAATTTAACCAATGAAAGAAATATAATTTTTGCATGGTTTTCACTCTTATAAATTGTATATACATTAATGTATATCTAAAATAGCAAGTACATAGTCTGGACATCCTGGGAATATGAGGCTTTAAGTATCCACAAGGGATTACCTCACTTCCCTGGTTAATAATGGCACGTACTTGCTTACATCTTTTATACATGTGTATGTGTTTAATTAAGGAATAAAAATGCCCTTTTCTATTAAAAATCCATGTATCCATAACCATCTAAGTCATTAAAATACATTACATGTAAGTTAGTGCTCTTTTTTTTTTATAATTCATATATAAATTTACATGTGTTTGAATGAAGATAAGTATATAGTTTGGACATCTCAAGAATATGAGGCTTTAAGTAGGCCAAAGGAGGTCATTTGATTAGCTCACTTCCCTGGTTAACAAATGTACATACTTATTTGATTTCATTCTTATGTATTTTTGTATTAGAATTTAAATAGAGCTTTAATTTACATGTATGAAAAAATTCAATCAAACACAAATGTAAATTTAACATGTATGCATCCATTCATCATTTTGCGTGCCAAAATATGTTATATGTATAGATATGCTAAGTGTCAAATCATGTGCATGTTACATGTGATGGAAAGGAATTACTTGATATATGTCATGTGATAGTAATTCAACTACATTAATCTTAAGATGCCTTTCATTTTGGATAGGGTTATTCAAGGTTAGCCTAAACTTAGGATTAACAAAATATTTAATAAGCTATTCACTAAAGAAAATTAACTCATAAAATATGCCTTAAAAATAGCTTAAGGTAGAGATGAAAGAGGGTAAGCCTCTTTCCTCTCTTTATAACACTTAGATGCTAAGTATAAGTCAAATGAAACAAAATAAAACATAAGCTAAAACTCACAAACCATCTAAATATCTTGAAGTGAAACCAACCTTTATGTTAAATTAAACTTTTCCACTTTTAGAAAATCATAACTCTAATGCTTAATTAAGACATACCATACAAAGTCTTAGCACACACATTAGAATTAAGCCACCACTCTTAGTCCTAAGTTTGGATGGTGTATGTGTGATGTATGTTTTATTTTGTGATATAATGTTTTAGACTAGATGTCAGGATGTATGTTTCATAGACTCGATGTTAGACCGCTGATAGTCTAACATTATTTTTTTGTAGGGGATTGTGCTTGAGGGGCTACTCAAAAATAAATAAATATAAATGTCTTGCTTGTAGGCTGCTTATGCCCCTAAGCATAATCTATATTAGGATAAGTGGGCTTGATTACCTATGTACAGGGTGCTAAGTCCAAATTATAAAATATAATTGCTTAAGATTGTATGTATGTTTAGCTAATATCTATTTTGCTGGTGTAGTTAGATTAACTTTTTCCATAAACAATATTTTTGTAGTAGGAATTAGGATTAATGATATGGGAAGATTAAGATGAGTAGTGCCTACAAGGCTTAGTCTTGGGATGACCTATGATGTCTTGGATCCAATCAAATCAAAGGAAGGAAGAAGGAAGAAAGAACAAGTGAAGAATAAAGACCCCCATAGCATGTCTTCAATTCTAAATTATAATTATTCTTTTATGTTCCAGGTTATATAAGGGTAGAGCTCAACTACCCAATTTTCTCTTTTACGGGGTCTACGGTGGTAGCCAGCCGCACCGGCCTTCTATTCTTTTGTGGTAGTCTATAAAAATTATTTGATGTTATGTTTAGATTGTGCAATAGGATCACATAATTTTCCTAGTTTCTTTATGTTTGATGTTATAATGTATGGCATGGATATGGTAGGCTCTTAGGATAAAATTAATTTTTCTACCCAAATTAATAACTCATAATTAATAATCTAAACAACTCATATCATCATAAAGCCTAAGCTCTAAATAAGATAATTAAAAGATTTAGCAACCCCATACCTGTATAGTATGTCACACATCATGCATGTCATATTCCTTCTTCATTGAATATGGGGGATCTCCATCCTTGCACAATAGGGGAATGCTTGACCTATGATGGCATCTCTTATGGTGGAGAACACCCTATTATTGTTGATTTAGCTAATAACCCCATTTCATCATGCATTTAGGCATAAAAATCCCAAGCCTTCATCTAAGTGAATGTGTCAAAATGAAATAAAATTGAAAAGATTTTCTCTTTTAGACTAAGTCATATATTCATACCACTCATGCTCTAATCTCTCAGGGAGTGAGTTTTGGACTTTAGTTTCTTTCCAATTAAATAACTAGCCTAACCATCTAGCAATTTCATAAAACTGGACTACATGATTTTAAAACATAGGATGTGTTAGTGGTGGCCACTCTAGGTGGTTGTAAGTCTAGAAGAGTCGGACGGGTCTATCATCTCTTGTGGAATAAATTCTTATGTCCCCTTTCACTTAGATTTAGGTTGTGCTTTAACTTGCTAAAGCTCCCTAGATTTAGGATATGAGGTCACTTATTTCCCTTGGGCTACAAGCATAAATCCTCACCTCTTAGGCATTTTCATAATCTTGTGTTGATGGATTATAAGCCCAAGCAATCTAATAAAATTTCAATCCAAATAAATAAATCTCTTTACTTTCAAACATATAAGGTCCCATAATAGGATAGGTTGGAATGCTCACTAAGCTTTCTAGTCTCATGAGCATTTTCTACTTATTTTCTTTTGGCTTCTAAAATAAGTCTTCCAATTGAACGTTACATTTGATTTTCAAAAATAGCCAATTCTTTGATAGTCTTAACCTTGAAATCTTTGGAGATAATAATTGTCTACTTTAATCAAGAGTATTCTTAGAAAATCTCATTTCCTAGGGTGTAATTAGCTTTGGAGGCCTTCCTCCATAGGGAACATAAGAACCCAACATAAAATAAACCATATTTTACTTTTTCATGTAAAGTAGGGGAAAGATCTATGATACATACGAAGACTTATCATGCCTCAAGAGTCCTTATTAGTTGATTAGGTCCATTATAGGGTGATGTTTCTATCTTTCTAGATAGTACATGATACCTTATTGTCATACCCGGTCACTTCCATAAGTAGCCCCTACGATCTAGGTAGTGTCTGACCCATTCCAAAAATAAACACCACAGATTTTCCTGGCGACTCTGCTAGTGAGATGTTGCTCTTTTCATCTATAGTAAATAATCATTGTCTGTAAGCATCGATAGTGGACTTATATTTTATATAAGCAAAAGGCTATTTTTCTTTCCATTGACACTTTGCTTATTTCATCCTTAAGCAAAAGTAGCCAACATTCTTTAGGTTTTAGCACCTCACTCTTGTGTAGGTCTTAAAACCTGTATTAGGTCCCCCAATAGGTAATGATAAATAACTAAAGAATGAAAATGACCAAACATAAAAAAAAATAAAATTTAGAACCTCTTACCACTAGCTTGGTGGAGCAAGGTTCATCTCACATTTAAGTAAATTCCAATAACATCGAAAATAAAATAAATGAAATCCTTTGTAGAATTTTTCAAACACCTCTTCTAAAAAAAACCATTTGAGCCTCACTTAACATAAAAAAATTTGTTAAGTGAAGGTTCTCTTTTAAAATTAAAGCCAAGTAAAAAAAAGTAAAATATTTTCTTCAAAAATTTTCAAACCCTTTTTTTCAATAAAATTATTGAACCTCATTCAACATACCTAAATTTGCTGAATGTGGATTCCAACGTAAAATCAAAAGTAAATCAAACAACAACAACGAATCTCTTCTTCAAATATATCAAACTCCCTTTTCAAACAAAATTAACCAACTACATTTAACATACCCAAATTTGTTAAATGAGAATCCCATTTTCAAAATCAAAATAAAATTGAACATCAACCAACAAAAACCAACATACAATTAAACTCTATTTAACATACTCAAATTTGTTAAATGAGAGTCTTATTTTCAACAACAACAACAACAACAATCCTTAATCCCACTAGGTGGGATCGGCTACATGAATCCTTCATCTCCATTGAGTCCTATTATGTGTCAAATTTTCAACAACAACAATAACATTAAATCAAGTATACTAAGATCATTTTTTATACATCTTAACCACATTTTTTTAGGTCTACCTCTACCTTTCTTAACATAAGAAAAATCTAATGCATCTACTCTCTGAATCGAGTCATCGGATGGCCGATGTTTATGTGGCCAAACCATCTAAGGCGACTCTCCCTAATCTTATCTACCACTAGAGCTACTCCAACTTTTCCCGAATATACTCATTTTGCATTCTATCTCTAAGAGTAAAGCCACTCATCCACTTAAGCATCCTCATCTCTGTAACACTTAACACTTACGAGTCTTATTTTCAAAATAAAAAAAAATCACACATCAACAAATCAACATATAATTGAACTCCATCTAACATACCTAAATTTATTAAATGAAAGTTCCATTTTCAAAACCAAATCAACATCAAACATCAACATATAACAATCAAACATCACATAAAATAGAACGAAAGCCTTCAAAATTTTCAAACATACAATTAAAATCTCATTTAGCATACCTAAATTTGCTAAAAGGGGATTCCAACTTAAAATCAAAATCAAAATCTAACTCCAACAAAAGAAATAACAACCCAAATTATCAAAATTACCCCAACATATAATTGAACCGCATTTTAACATACCCAAATTTGTTAAATGAGGGTTCCAACAAATCAAAATCAAATAATACAATCAATATAAACAAATCTCTCCTACATGGATTGAACCCCACTCAATATACCTAAATTTGTTGAATGTGGGTTCCAACATCAAAATCAAACTCAATAATAAATTTAACAACGTCTCTCCTCCAAATTTCCCAAATCTCATTATTAAACCCCATTTAGCATACCTAAATTTATTAAATAAGGGTTCTAATTAAAAATTCAAATCAATAATTCAAGTCAACAATTCAAAACAAGGATCTAATCTGATTCTCTTTTCCAATAATATAGAGATACCAACCTAGTTCTTCTTCTTCTTTCATCCAAAGGTTACGTATTGCTTGATATAAGTTGATTTTTTTTTTGCATCTGGTGTAGATTTGGCCCTAGATCAGGCCATACTCACCGGTTCCCCTGTCACCAAGTTTGGCCTTGGATTTGAGCAATTCAAGGTCACCTGGGAGGGACCAGCCCTCACCACTATCAGTAGAGAGGAGGTGGGAAAGAAGCCAATTCTCTAATTTGATGTGGATTTTGACTCTGAGTTCCCCTCTATGAAGAGGAAGGCCGTTGTGGTTCCCACACTTGTATCAGGGCTAGTGTCAATGCTAGTTGTGTTAGTGCTAGTATCAGTGCCAGTTCGATATGTTGCCCCTACAATAGTTTAAGCAAGGGCTAGTACCACCTTCATGGTTTCCCCTAATCTGAAGGGGAAGGCTATCCTAACTTTTAAGATAGTCTCCTCCACCTTTGAGGTCAGTTATATTTCTCATTTTGCCCGCTCACCAAAACTCAATGTCGTAACAAGAATTGCAAGATCAAGCGATAGCATGAGCGTGCAGCCATGGAGGTAGATGAAGCGTCCCATGTTGATGAGGAGGGTTACCCTCGTGAGACCTCTCCACTTTTGGGTGGTAGTAGGTTTCACCCCCTTTCAACTTTAGAGGGAGAGGAGGACTATCATAAAATTACTGCATTTCCCCCATTATCTATAAGGTATGAGACACCGGCTAGGGAGAAGAGGAAGCCTTATGATGGTCTACGATCTATTCTTCACCGAGTTAGTAGAGGCCACAGAAGCTCAGAGTCTGACACATTGCATGATTTAAGGAGACTGATCCCTATGAGTGTTAGTGATCAGATTCACTAAGAGAGGGCCATTGAGGCCAAAGTTACTACCCAAGTGGGAAAGAGAGAGAGGAGGAGGTTTGCCAGATAGTCAATGACCTCCAATTTGATGGATTTTTTTGATCGATGAGCTAATAGAGTCGATCATTCTGACCATATTGTCCTTACCAGTTCTATTAGTCATAGGAGGAGATCTTTGGTGGAGAGGCAACTGGTGATCCGACCATTACACCACTCCACTCGCCTTCCACCTTCACCAATCCATGTTCAAGCATCTGTAATTCCCACTAAGTTCCACAAGCCCCCATATGGAGAGAGATCCTCTCCTTTGGTGAACCAGTTATGGCCAAAGGATCCCACTTGATCTACTCCACCCATTGAGGCAAAGTCGAGCTCTCCTGCTCGACCTTCCATCCCAACTATGGTGAAGAAGGGTGGCGACCCAAGAGTGTCATGGTCGCTCCACCACAATAGTTGGATGAGGAGAGGGGAGGGGATACCGTGGTAGTCCCCTTGACAGTTGAGCTAGTTAGGGAGTGCACTCCACCTATTCAGAGTGTTCAGTGCATAGATTTTACACAACTCAGTCCAGTGGTTAGTCATCAGCCAGTCTATATTCCAGTAGATCAGAAAGTTATCCTTGCAAATGCCTAAAGCAGCTCAAACCTCCAACTCTAAGAAAGGTTTCAAGTTAACAAGGACAACTTGAAGGTGGTAGAAGCCCAGCACCAACAGCAATAACCTCCACTTTCCCGGGATAGCACAGTGGCACAACCACTGTCCAAGTCCAACACTCCATCCACTGTTGCAGCTACTACTTCTTCCTCCACTAGCTCCTCTTCTACTAGCAGGAGTGTTGTATCAGTGGATAAGGGCACTAAATCCCTTACCCCACTTACTTTATTAGATTTCTATCATGTACCTCTACCTAAGAAGAAATCAATGAAGAAAGCTTTCACTTACATCTTGTCCACTTCTGATATCTAGATTTTATTCCTTTCGAAAACTCTCCAATTCTAATCAATAATAACTCTAGTTCTGATCATTCCTCTTTTGATTTAGAATTGGATTTTCCATTCCTGAATCATTCAGATTCACCCATTGAGATTGATTTAGAGTCATCCGACTCCGATGATCCCATAGGAGAAGTTGTAGGTGAACCTGATGAGCAAGTAGAACTTTCCACTAAACCATCTCACAAAGTCACTAAAGTCAACCTTCGTAGGGGCAAAGTTCTACCTCCTAGGGTAGCACCTCAGGATAAGGGTAAACAAGTCATTGGTTCAAGTGATCAAGAAGGCCCTCCATAGGATGCTCCACCTATAGATATGCTTGTGGATGATCAGCCTAGAGTTGACTATAATATCCTCGCTCACCTAAGAAAGTTGCCAGCTAAACTAAGCATATATGATTCCATTGTCTTGTCCAAAGAGATGAGGGAGTCATTGATCAAAGCCATTCTTGATCCAGAAATATGCTTAGCTCAGCTAATCGCTCTTGGAGAAGAGGCATGTTATTCAAGAGAAGCTCATGGTCTTACATTCACCGATGAAGACCTTCTTTTAGGGACAACAGAGCATAATCGTCCCCTCTACATCATAATGGACATGGGAATATTCAGACTCTCTAGGGTGTTAGTTGATCCAGGTGCGTCAGTAAACATTATCAGTCTTAAGACCCTTGCCTACTTAAGGATTGACATCTCCAAACTCCGAGGAGATCGGATGATGTTGAGAGGATTCAATGAATAAGGTGAGAGGGCTTTAGGCTCTATAGTGTTGCCATTAGATATAGATGACTGGAAGACAAAAGCCAAGTTCTACATAGTCGATTCAAATACATCTTTCACTGCTTTGCTCAGTAGGCCTTAGATACATAGAAACAACATGGTTCCATCCTCTTTACATCAGTGCATCAAATTTCAAAGAGGTGGAATCGAGTATTATGTCAAAGGAGACTTGAAGCCATTCTCAGTTAGAGAGGTTGAGATATATGAGGATGCAGCTTACTATCTTTCTCTAAATCAAAAGTCTATTCTCATAAACTTGGTGAATGTTCAAAAACAAAAAAAGTAAAAAAGAAAGCTAAAAAAAAAGAAAAAGAAAAATAAAAAGAAATAAAAGAAATAAAAAACAAAATGAAAATACAAGTGAGCGAGAATCAAACATCGAAGAAGAAGTAGAGCCACATATTGGATTCTTCCCACAATTCATTCCTCCATTTGAACACATGGGTAGGATGACTCGACCCCCACCAGGTAGAGGTAGAGGTAGATCTAGAGGTAGTTCCAGAGGTAGAAGACCTCCTCCCTATTGGCCACTTAATAGGAGCTATGTCCCGACCCACAGGAGTACCCCACTATCCACATAGACTTCGAATCTAATTTAGGGGATGAGTCTCATATGGTTAGCATGCCAACCAACCCCTCTCATTGGGTCCCTTTAGAGGTGACATTCAAGCCAGACTGTGATGAAGAATAAGCCTCCAAGCAAAGCATAAATGTATCTGAATCACTATTATGTAGAACAGTCAGACAACAGTTGGGAACCTTAGTTCTAACCTTACTTTATTCCCTGAAAGTTGAAGGTTTAGTAGTTAAGGAGGCCCCCAAGTCATCCACAGATGTCAAGCCAAAGAGATTTTTTTTGGGAGCATCATCCTCAAGTCAAGAAGCTGATGTAGAACTTGAGAATGATTCATATAAAGATTTAATACAATTACCTTTTAATTGGTATTCACCTTGTGTTCTTAACTTAGCATAGAGGGGATTAATCCCACATACTTGGTGTAAACACATGTCAAATTACGTTAAAATGCTGTGGGACAACTGAAGCAGATATTCTCAATCATACCGGGACTAGGATTCAGCACAATGGGTCCAGTCGATGACGACAATCATTGCCTAGTCATCACCACTCATTTGCGGTATAATAGGTTCTTCTCAAATCATGCTAACTCTTATGAGGAGGTATGTTAAGAAACTTCAGATGACCTAAATGAGCTTGAAGTCAAAGAGGCACAATCGAAGTTCAAAGAAGAGATCAGATCAACCATCAATGAACTTAAAGAAATTAACTTTGGAATAAAAGAAGATCCACGCCCAATGTACATCAGTTCCTTGTTGAATGAAAAAGAAACCAATGACTTAGTTAGGCTATTAGCTAAGTTTAAGGACTACATCACATAGAGTTAGGAAGAAATATTTAGTTTATCTCCTAATGTTGCAGTCCATAAACTAGTAATAAAACCTAATGCTAACCCTATTAAGCAAGCTCTAGATGCATGCGATTAGACATTGAACAGGTCACTTCTGAAATCAAGAAATTGATCAATGCTAGCATTATCAAGGAAGAAAAATATCCTACCTGGTTAGCCAGTGTCAACCTAGTTAAGAAAAAGAATGACTAAATTTACATATGCATCGATTTAAGGGATCTAAATAAAGCATGTTCAAGGATGAATTTCCATTTCCTATACTAGAATTAATGGTTGACATTACCTCATCTCATGCAGTATTCTCCTTTATGGATGGGTTATCTGGCTACAACCAAATAAAGATGGCCCCCGAGGATGAAAGAAACATTGCTTTTCAAACCCCGATTAGAATCTATTATTATAAGGTCATACCTTTTGGCTTTAAAAACACAGGTGCTACATACCAACAGACCATGACTCAGATCTTCAACAAACTTATTCATCATTAAGTTGAATGCTATGTTGATGATCTAGTAGTCAAAAGCAAGAGAAGGGAGACCATTTCTTCGACTTGAGAGCCATTTTCGAATGGATGAGACAATTTAACCTCAAAATGAATCTCCTGAAGTGTGCATTAAAAGTAGCTTCAGGGAAATTCCTTGGGTTTGTTATTCGACACTGGGGAATAGAGGTCGATCTAGAGAAAATCAAAGCTATCTTAAAAATGCCAACCCTAAAGTCTAACTCAACTTAGATCATTCCAAGGGCAGTTGGCATATCTAAGACGGTTCATATCTAACTTATCAAGAAGATGCCAACCATTCTCAGCACTTGTCAAAGAGGATGCTAAGTTCAAGTGGGATGATAAGCACCAGCATGCTTTTGAAGATATCAAGCATTACTTGAGGATGCCAGTTCTAGTAGCCCCTATCCGAAGTCGTTGATCCTCTACACCACTGCATTAGATGACTCCCTTGGCACTTTATTGGCTCAAACCAATGATAAAGGAAAAGAAAATGCTCTCTACTACCTCAGTCACCTTCTAATTCCTGCTAAGGTAAACTATCCACTTATTGAAAAGCACTGCCTAGCTTTAATCTTTGCATCCTGAAAGCTACGACACTACATGCTTTCTTATAAGGTGAATCTAATCTCTAGAATCAATCCACTGAAATATATCATGACACGATTGATGCTATTCAGATGGTTGGCGCATTGTTCCATGATTTTGTCACAGTTTGACCTCACATTCGTACCACTATGTGCGGTGAAAGGACAGACACTAGAAAATTTCTTAGTAGCACAACCACATCCTGCTAATTCCCTGCTAAGTGATGACCTCCCCGATGAACAAATCACGAGCTTAGGGGACACTAACATTCGCCACTGGGAGATATATTTTGATGGTGCAGCTTCCTTTTAAAGAGGAGAAGAATCATGATCTACTCTTCCAGAAATGGCGAGGGTAGAAATAGTTCTCCTAACTGTGGATCGCGATGTGATGAGATTCTCACATCATCTATCCAACCCATGTACCAACAACAAAGCCAAATATGTGGCTCTAATTGCTGGTCTAGAGTTAGTCATTATACTATACATCAAGAGTATCAACATCTTCGAGGATTCTGAACTCATCATCAACCAAGTCGCTGGGTCCTACAAGGTTCTAAAGCCTAGCTCCATATTTACCATAAGTGCACTATGGAGTTGTTGGCCCAAATCCCAGAGGTTACCATCTACAAGATTCCTTGAGGAAAGAACGCAGTAGAAGCTACATTAGCCAAGCTTGCAAAAAAGATGGCATATCCCAAAGATGAGTCCATTCCAATAAGAGTCCAAGATAGATAAGTCTTATCCCTTATTGACACTGAACTCATCGATAGATTCTCTCTTGAAGGGGAGGTTGTCATTGCCAAAAAGGATGAGGAGTAAGATTGGAGGCAACCATTCATGGATTATTTAAAAATAGGCAAACTACCTCAAGAGAAGTCACTAGCACATCAGGTGAAGTAGAGAGGCCTTTCTCATGCTCTCATAGGCGGCACCTTGTACTGACAATTTTTTGATCATATGTGATTACGTTGCTTGGACAAACATGAAGCCCATAGAATCATGATCGAAGAACGCTCAAGATTATGTGGAGCACATCAATCCAGTCTGAAGATGAAAGCCAAGATCAAGAAACTAGGATATTACTATCCTTAGATGATCATAGACTGCATGGATGTAGCTAGGAGATGCCACCAATGTCAGGTACACAGTGTGGTCTACCACACCTATTCTACATCCTACATTTGTCTCATGGCCATTTGAGTGTTGAGATACCAACATAGTAGGTCCGATTGATTCCTCCTTCTTCCAAGGGTCACCGGTTCATTCTAGCTACCACCGACTGCTTTTCCAAGTGGTCATAGGCAATCCCACTCAGAGAGGTCACAACTCAGCATGTGCTCTAGTTTTTCAGGAACCATATCTTATATAGGTTCGGGGTGCCTTGACTAATTATATGATAATGGTACTACATTCAAAAGCACTAAAATCAATATCTTTTCACAGAGACACAACATATATTAGAGATATTTCACAATCTATTACCCCAGGGAAAATGGTCTAGCAGAAGCATTCAACAAGACTCTCATCCAAATATTAAAGAAGACACTTGATGATAATAAGAGATAGTGGCATGAGTAGTTAGTTAAAGCCTTGTGAGCCTACCATACCACATACATAACTCTAACACAATCTTCCCCTTTTCTCCTTAGTGTATGAGTCTGAAGGTGTTCTACCATTAGAAGTCCAACTCCCATTATTAAGGATAGTCGTAAGGTAGTAAGATCACAATGGAGCAGAAAATCGAGTTACGGTTGGAAGAGTTTGAAGGTTTGGAGGAGAGACACCTCCGGGCATGCCAGAACCCCAAGTTGTACAATGCCAAAATGATTCAAGCTCACAACAAGTTGGTCCATCCTAGAGCTTTTCAAGTAATAGAGCTTGTTTTGGTTCTAAGGAGACCAATTGTTGCTTGTCAAAAGATGGGAGGCAAGTTTGAAGCCACTTGTTGACATCATTTTTAGGATGAGCTCTCAACCCCTTCATCTTAGAAATAAGACTCCTCTTAGACTTTAAGAGATCCTTAGTCTTAAGACACATCTAGTGATTATGTGGACATTCAACCTAGCCCTAGAGACTTACAAGAGTTAGCCATAGGAATAAGTCATGCCTTAGGGGGTGTTAGGAAAATTTGCCTACTCTATATCTTGAACCAAATTCCTCACTTCCTTCAAGTCAAACTTAAATCAATCCCAACTAAATTGATTTCCTCCAAATCCAAATCAATCCCACATGATTGAAACCCATAATTGAAATAATGATTGGAGCTTATGATTGAAATTCCAAGTTCAAAATATTTGCTAAGTCAAATCACTTAAAATTCATGAAATTTTCTCATAACCCATTTGTATTCTCATTTATATTCACATATATAAATGAAATACAAATTAAAATCAATCAAACTAAATCCAAAATTCAAATCCAAATAAAAAATCTTTCTTAAGTCACTTTGATTACCTCTCATGGACTTAGCCTAAATCAAGTTCAAATCACTTAAAATTCATGAAATTTTCTCATAACCCATTTGTATTCTCATTTATATTCACATATATAAATGAAATACAAATTCAAATCAATCAAACTAAATCCAAATATAAAATCTTTCTTAAGTCAATTTGATTCCCTCTCATGGACTTAGCCTAAATCAAGTTCAAATCACATCAAATACATGAAATTTTTTCATAACCCATTTATATTTTCATTTATATTCACATATATAAATGAAATATAAATTCAAACAACCAAAACCAACTCCAAAAGTCAAACTCAAATTCAATCAAAATCCAACCTAAGCTTTTCAAGTCAAAATCTTGAACTTAGCCAAATCAAATTCAAATCAAGCCAAACTCTTGATTTTTCTTCATGAGTTAATCAATCCTTCAATCATGAATCCAAATATAAACATAAACTTCAATCACCAAACCAAAATTCAATTCAAAAATCAAACCCAAGTCAAACTCGTGTTCACCCTTTTGAACTTGAAATTGTCAAATGAATCAAAACCATTTGACTTCAAGCCACTTGTAAATGGATTTATATTTCAATCATAAGTCCATATTTGAGTTCAATCAAACTCAAATCAAACTTTGACCAAGCCATTTGACCCACTTAGGCTCACTTGACCCAAAGTGACCTAAAGTAGCCCTTATGACCCAAATTCTAATCCTAACAAAATTGGATTGAACTATGCTCACCTAAGCCTATCATGATGATCAACAATCATCATAAGATGATCAATCACTAAAATTGGGTCAAACCAAGTCAAACCTAAGGGTTGACCATGTCAACACTTAGCCAAAATGAAACCCAACATAGCCAAAATCCACCATAGGCCAAATCGATTGAACCCATTGATCAAAACTCATTCATGGCCAATGTTTGAACTTGACCAAGTCAACAGTTGAGCCTAACTTAGCCCAATTGGCCACTTGACCCAAGTTGACCCAACTTGACCTAAAAAATCAAAATGGGTCAAAACTTGATCTAAGCCAAATTGATTGAAACTAATGGGTCAAGTTCATTCCAAAATGATTGTTGAACTTGACCAAAGCCTCAATTGGCCAACTAGACCCAACCTAGCCCAATTGACCATGAACCCAACTTGACCTAAATGGTCAAATTTAGCCAAACTCAAATATAAACCAAATTGATTTGAAATAGAGATACTAATCCATTTCATATTGACCTAACCCAAATAGGTCAAATGGGTCAAATTGGTCAACTTGTCTCATTTAACCTAAATAAACTCAATTGAACCAAAACCAAATATAAATAGAATTGAATGAAACGAAAGCCACCAAAATATTTCAAATGTGCATATGAACTTGACCCAACCCTTGGTTTGACCCAATTTGACCAACTGGTCAACTTGACCCATGTTGACCCATTTTGACCTAAATGGGTCAACATGAGCCAAATCATATCAAACCAACTCTAAATCCATTGAAACTTGGCCCAATCCATTTTTCAATCATACCAGACATATTCAAATTGAAACCCAAGCCAAATGATCATTTTACCCCTAGGTCAAAGGGTAAATTTTTGCCAAATTTACTTAGAATTTGGTCAAATCCTCTTCATGACCACTTGACACCCTCTTAATGGACCAAGTGGACACTAGTGAATGTGGTGCACCTAACCCAATGGGTTTGGGTCAACCCAACTCAATGTAAGGTCAAAACAGACCACTTTCTTGAACATGGCCACATCGAAATCATTCCTCCACCCATTTCAAGCACATGATACTCTTCCATTACCTCCCTCTAGCCAAACCGAATGCAATGACACATTAAACAGCCTAACAACCCATTTAAGGAGCTAAATTGGATCAAAATGACATCTCCTTGCTTCGCCACCCGATTTCTCTAAGGGGAGATATACTCACACTAATTTCACTTGAATTTCATTCTGCCCTATTCGATTGAAGCATAGAAACTCAGAGCAAGCCATTACTATTGTTCCTAAACTTCCTAGAGTGAGTTAGAATTTCCATCTTCTTGATTTTCCTAGACTGAAAATAGGGGAGCTCAAGTGAAAATCCAACTTATCCAATACTCCATACCAAGCTAATTCCTCTTGAGAGCTTCCTCAGAGGATTAAATCGAACTTGCCTTGACCTTTTTCCAAGCTCCAAAGACAAGGGAGGAGTGCTCTTGACCAAGACCGAGCTCAAGGTGAAGTTGGCCTCTAGAAGGATCTACCCAATTTCAACACTCCAAACTTCAACAAAACTTTGTCTCCACTAGACGAAGCTTCTCCAAGGGAGTAGAGCGCCGGTGGTATCCTCCGGCGAGGTAAGCCATGAAACTGAGCTTAGATTAAATGTGGTGTGGTCCTTTATGAAAATATAGCTGTTGGATGTGATCTTCCTTAAGTGGTGATGGTGTGGGTTGATTTTGAGATCAATCCGAGCTCAATTGAGCTTAGATCATGCCATGAAAAATGGACAGTGGCCAACTCCCGTAGGCGATCTCCAGGAAGAATCATGGGCCGTCCATCCGCACATTTTGGATGGATGACCATGATTGAAACACGTAGGATCTGTTGTTTAATCTTTTAGAACTGTGGATCTAATCTCAACCATCCGATCCTTGATCAGACAGACGGGCAGAAAGCATGTAGCACTGCCGCTGATGCAACTCTATGATGTGACAACTTAAATAGTGAATCCCATCACGCTATATGAAAAGTGCGTGCCGCATCAGCCTCCACATGGCATCAACGGGATTAACTATATAATTAGGGATTTAAATTACTTAATTAATCAAGGGAACTTCAAATATTCATATCTAAGTGTATTAAAAATAGAAAAATGTGAAATAAATTGCATATGAATGGTATTTAATTCTAAAATATCATAAAATTGATTTCAGTGAATTTTGAATAGTGTTATTTTCTGGATTTGGGTTTTATTAGAAATTTGATTTTGCTAATTACTCTTTAATTACCCCACTGATTAATTCCAAACTTCTTATGTATGATTAGTGGGATGACTTTTGTCTCCCCTAATTTTATTGGGATTTATTGATGGTTTAATTAGAGGAATTACAAGATTAATTTCTAATTACTCTCTCAATGTAATTAAGCCTAATTAAGTGTGTAATCAATGATTAAATCCATTGATGAGATAATTAAGGTTTGTTTAAATGAATAGGAGGTTTAGGGAATAATTTTTGGATATTTTTCTTAAGCTATTCCCTAAACCCCCTCTTTCTTCCTTAATCTAAACTTAATTAAGGATTAGTCCACTAATTACCTATCTAATTAATTTTATAAAATTTTAAAACCTTCTAGAACTTAACTAATTCCCTTTGAATAGATACTTAGGTGTTCAATAACCTAAGTACATTTGGAAATCAAAATCCAACTCACATGTGTGAGAACGATTATGAAATTACTTAAGTTAAATCCCTTAGCTTAATTAATCATTAATCATGAGTCAAATGCATTAGGCCCTTTTCTTCTTAGGTGCATTGCTGATTTAAATTACTTGTGTGATTTTATGTCATATCATTGGCTCATAATTATTTGGTTAAATATGGTAAGGTGGTATAGGTAAGGGGTAATTAACACACTTAATTCATACCTTAACCTAATCAAAATATAAAAATCATCTAATCATCTAAAGATTAAACTAAAATGCCATACACATAGGAGAAATAGGTTAGGACCAACAAACATTCTTTCACATTTCCTAAATCAAACATAAAGCAAATTCAAAATAACAATCACATTAAACAAACTTTGATTCACTTTGAACTTTCTTATTTCATAGGATTGTCTTAAGAAATTAATTAGGGTGAATGAATTTACATTGCTTTCATCACATTGTTTCATTCTTAGCATGCTAAATGTGCATGCCATATGAAATTCATGCATTCATACCTTTTAAAAAAAATCAAAATTGAAATGAAATGTTTCTTTATGTCAAATTGCATGTTTTGGCTAAAGTAGATATATGAATTGCTATTATCACTACTAAATCCAAAATTATATTTTAAAATCTATAAATAGAACACCTAAAATTGAAAGTGTGCTACTTATAATTATTTATAAGCTTGCATATGGATATAAATATGAAGATGTGCATAGTGTGGCTTTCCTTCTCTTTTCTCTTAGCATAGTTTTGAAAAGGATTTAGCAAAGTGTATAGTTCATTTGAAAAGAACACAACACTTGCCTAACCCCATTCCTATCCATTCCTATGTTATTACCTAAGAAGGACATCCACACTTGTACATATAAATTGCATAAACAAAACAAACAAATAAATGCAAACTTTTTTGCATATTTCTTTCTCCATTCATTTATTTTATACATGTGTTTGTATTTAAGAAAAGTGGTATATTAGTTTGGACAATCCTGAGGTTACAAGGCTTTATGTAGCCTTAAGTAGGTCTTATACCTTACACCCCTGGTTCTAACAATAATGTCGTACTCACTTATGCCTTTCATACATACATATGTGCATGTGAATAATGGATAAAAGAAACCCCTCTTTTCTACTTAATGAAAATCATGCGTCATAAAGCATTCCAATTTTCTTAAGTAATATTTCTTAGCATTCATCATAAAGTGTGTTCAACATTTCCATTTGTATGTATATATATACTTAGGATTCATTCATATGCATGTTATACATGTTGGGAAAGAAATGAAGTGATGTGTGTTTTCTAATATTAATTCACTTTAGTTAATCTTAAAATGCCTTTCTTTTTGAATAGGATTATTTAAGGAAAATCTAAACTTATGATTAATTAAAACACATAATAAAATATTCACTAAACAAAATTAAACATGAATATACATTAGAAATTACTTGGGGTAGGGAAGGAAAGAGATGTTCTCTTCTCTTTTCCCTCTCTTTACAACCTTTAGTGATTCAATAGGGTCATTTAAACTAAACAAAATCATCAAATAAAATTAACCCAAATCAACTAAACACTTAAAAGGAACCACCCATCTTAGTTGAACATTTTCACACTTAGGAAATCTAAACCTTAAAGCCTAGTTAAGCATACCACACAAACCTTTTAAAGCACACACATTAGACTAAGTCACTATTTCAAGCTTTAGGTTAGGACGGTGCATGGTTTAATGTTTACTTTTATTTTTTGATGTATTATTTCTAGTCTGGATGTTAGGGTGAATGTGCGTAGAATGAATGGTAGGGCAATCTTAGTCTAACCCTTGTCTTTTGTAGGGGATTATGCTTAAGGGGTGCTACAATAAAAAAATATATAAATGCTTTTGCTGTGTTGGTGCTTATACCCCTAAGCATAATCCAATAGGGTAGGTGGACTTGGTTACCAATGTGTGGGGTGCTAAGTCCAATATACATGCTTGGGATTTATATGGTTTATTTAGCTAATCTATGTTTTGTAGGTGTTAGTTAGATTTACTTTTCCTCTTCATGTATTTTTTGCAATTAGGATTTTGGAATGATTATTATGGGGATTAGGATGAGCATTGGTTATAAGATTTCATCTTATGTATCATGTGAAGCCTTTGGAGCAACCACCTTCCAACCATCCAAAAGAAGGAAACAAAAGAAGAAAGAAGAAAGAAGAAAAGAAGAAATGAAGACCCCCATACATGAATTCCTTTACTTGATTGTAAATTAATTCATTTGTAATCCGAGTTATATAAGGGTAGTGCTCGGCTACCCAATTTGTTTTCGATTTTGTGTGGTGGTGCCCTACCATAAATAGACTATTATTCTTTTGTGTTAGCTTTATAAAATGTTTGATGTTTTGTTTAGCTTGTGCATTCAGATGTCATATTTTTCAAGTTTCTTCTTTGCTTGATGTATGGCCTGGATGACGATTAGGCTCTTAGAAAAATAAATCTTCTACCAAATTAAGTAACTCAAACTTAAAAATAAACAACTCATAACCTCACTTAAGACTTAGGATAAAAATCAAGATAAAAAATTAGCAATCCCTTTGTTGGATAAGTATTTCTTTTCTAACATCATATAAAAGCATATTGTTTCACTCTTGATTGGAGGGCTTCCACCTTTTCCAGAGAACTTGGCTTGACCTTTGAGAGCCATGGTGGAAGCACACCTCCCCTTATCATTGATTTTAGGTCATAATCTTATTTCTCATGCATTAGGCATATGATTCCTATAAGCATGAGTCAAATGATTGTCCAAAAATCAAAGTAAAATGAAATATATTTTGCATTAGATCTAGGTCATTTTTTCAAGCACTTACATGATCTAGTCTCTTAGGGAGTGACTTTAAGGACTTAGTCTCTTTCTAAAATAAACAACAACCAAGCTATCTTACATAAAGCATACTAATTTCCTACATGAATTTAAAATTGTAAGAAGAGTTAGTTGGAGACCACTCCCACACGGTTGTAAGTCCAATAGTCAGGTGGTTTATCCTCTCTTATGGAGGTAAACCAAATACCAATTTTTGCCTTAGATTTAGGTCATGCTTTTGGCCCTTGCCAAAGCTCCCTAAATTAGGTTCTTTGGTTACTTCTTCCCTTTGCAGACCATAAGTATAAATCCTCACCTTTTAGGCATTTCTATAGCCTTGTACTATGGAATTGTAAGCCCCAACATTCTAATAAAAATTTAACTCAAAAAACATAATTAAAATTTTCAAAATGTAAAGCCCAACCATATGGTAGTTTGGGATGCTTACTAGGCTTCCTAGCTCTTAAGAATCTCCTACTTATTTTTATTTGGCTTCAATAAGAACTCCCTCCTCTTGATCGATCCCACTTGAATTTTTAAAAATAAACTAATTGATTCATAGTCCTACCTTTTCAAAATCTTTGGAGACAACAATCATTTACCTTAATCAAGAGTATTCCTAAGGAATCTCATTTCTTAGGATATAATTAACTATAGAGGCTTGCCTCCATAGGGAGCTTAATGAACCCGATTAAAATAAACCCTACTTTACTTTTCCATGTAAAGTAGGGGAAGAATCTTTGGTACATATGCAGATCCATTATCCTTAGGAGTCCTTATTGAGATGATTAGGTCCATTGTAGGTGGTGACTTCTATCTTTCTAGATAGTACACCTCTCCTCAATGTTGTACTCGATCACCCTAATAAGAACATCTGCAGATCTATGTGTTGTCCAAATGCAAAAGAGTATATTTTTATCTTCATTTTATTTTGCATAGATTGAAGATGGAAGTATACATCTATAAAAATGATTTAAATATTTCACCACACCACTTAGGAAGGCCCTTTTACTATAGAAAAGGCCTACTAAGGAGGATCTTTTCAACTTAAAAATTGTAAGGGAGAGCGCCCAATGCTTCCAATCAACGGGCTCTACTTAAAGAAATACTATCCATAAATCCTGTTTGAAAATAATCATTAATAAACTTATTTTCATATCAAATTCAATCTCTTATGTGTTAGAAATATCTTTCACTTGCGAATCCACCATGACATGTTTAGGGTAGGTGTAAGAGAACTCGAGCAGCATCCTATCCCTCCACAACACAAACAAAAACTACAAATGATCCTCCATTGCTACTAGATTAGGTGTAAGAGAACCCAAGAGGCATTCTATTTTGACTAGTATAACTAAGTTAGGTGTAAGAGAACCCAAGCAGCATTCTTTCTTGGTGGAGTCACAATTACCCCTATGGTGCCATTTCATCCATTCTTCTACGTGTTTAGGGTAGGTGTAAGAGAACCCAAGCAGCATCCTATTCCCTCTTTCACAACACAAACGAACACATATCTTTTATCTCAAGATATTTTAATGTGGGAACAAGCCCCTCATGGTACTCAGTCATTAGCTTCTCTAGGTTGGGCCGATATGGTACCTTGTTAGTGTGTCAGCCCAGTGGTCACTTATCTAGAAAATCTGAGTCCCACTCTTTCTTCCTAAATTGACCATTACAAACCAATGATCACCTTATCCGTTAGGTAGGCCTTACTGCACAGCCGGTAAGCTACCCCATGTTGACTTCATTTAAGAAGAAGTAAGCTTACATGCTTTCTTCTTAAACTAGCCATCATGCACTGACTAAGTCGAGTATATTTAAGGTTTAGGATAAGTCCCCCACTAGCTTCTCTCCTCTTGACTACTTCAAGCATGGGTTTAGTCCTTACACAGGACACCTCACTTAGTAGTCACCTAGGTCAAATAGCCCCATCGAGCTGAAGACAGATTATCTCGGCAATCAGTTCTGCTTTAGAGAGATGTAAATCTACACGCCTTTTCTCTAGGCTAATTGTCAGACAAACGGACACCTTAGGTTGGTTGGTTATCACCATGTAGTCGGCAACCCACCTGATGGATACAATACTCTTGGCAGATGTGAGTCCCCGTGCTTTCTCCTTGAGTTGGCCACCGTATACATATAGGCTTTCTTTAATAGGGTTTTGGATAATGCCTACACTACCCTAGTTACTCTTGGATTGGATAGTTCCCCTTTCCTAGTAGCCACCCATATGGTTGGAGAATTTGTCTTGCGGATATGCAGATTCTCCCTTGGTCTAGTAAGTCTAAGATAGACTAGGCTGATATGAGCTCCTTCTTAGTGTGGTCCCTCATAAACCAACAGGGTCCATGATAACATAAAATAAATAAAATATATCTTCGCTTGTGGAATAGGAATTCAAGCCCCTAGTGGCCCCTTTCCCAAGTAGGAATCCTATTTTTAGGATGATGTCAGCAAAACCCCCTATAGGAATAGCATGTCTACTTTGAGTTGAGATAAGTCCCCGGGTCGGTACTCTCTCAATAGTCGCCCTTAGGTCAGGTTCAACTTGTTGTGGAGGAGGATGTGAATCCCCGCACTCTCTTCCTAACTTGATCATTGAACACCAAAATACACCCTCTAGGTTGGTTAGCTCTACCCTTCGGTGAGTAGACTACCCCTTTGGATTGGTAAATCTAAGACAACTCTAAGCTGATATTAGGCCCTTCATAGTGGATCCATCAAATTAAAATAAAAGAAATTAAAATAAATGTAATTCAATCAAATGACATTATCTTGACTACATTCAAATTGATATAAGTCCCCCAGTGGCATTCATTCAGTAGTAGCCCTTGGTTGGGTTTAATTTGTTGTGTCCAATAGATCACCCCGATGATTTTCCCTTGCTTTTGGAGATCTAAGTCTGTTACGCTTTCTCCCTAACACAACCATTGTACACCGAAAGGCAACCCCTTAGGTTGGATAGTTCTACCATGTAGCTAGTAGACTACCCCTTTGGATCGATAAATTTGAGAGAGGCCAAGGCTGACATAGCCCCTTCTCAGTATGGTCCATCTAAAACTGACATAGTCTATCTCAGAATGTAAACTTAAAATAAACAATCAACTAACTTCTCCCTAGTGAGACATCAATCATCTCAATCTCCCTAATGGAGTCAGTTAAATCCAATTCAAACTTGCAATCCTCAGTGAGTGCACCTTTAAGAGAAATCTCATCAAATTCTTATCCCTAGTGGATAAGCTGAACCTGCTTCCCTAGTGGAAGGTTCATGCATCTATCCCTGGCGGGTTATACATTCTGATCCCCAATGGATACTCTACCCAAATCATATCTTGCATTCAAATTTAAACCCCTTATCCTTAGTGAATAACATGAACTTGCTTCCCTAGTAAAAGGTTCACATGCTTGAACCCTCAGTGGATCCCTTCTTCCTCCCTTATGCCTTTGGCATGAGTGGAGTTGCATTGCACTAAGATCTTGATTCTTTCTAAATCTTGGGTTTAGGAGTAGATTGTTTATGTTAGTGTTTGTGATCCTTCAAACATTGTTGCATCTCAGTCAACACCAATACATGTGATGTGCCTTGTTAATCACACCTCACCTATTGGGCACCCTTTGTTGACCTCACTTTTGGAGTGAGCTCTCAACTTCTTTATCATAGATCTAGGACTCTCAAAGAACTAAGAGTTTCTTAATCTTAAGACACTTCTAGTGATTATGTAAACACTTAACCTAATCCTAGAGACTTAGAAGAGTTAGCCATAGGGATAGGAGGTGCCTTCAAGGTTTAGGAAGACTTGCCTACCCTATAGAACCCAATCCTTGCTTCCCTCTTCCAAAATCAAACCCCAAATTCAAATCCAACTATCATATGATTGAAACTCATGATCAAATTCAAACTTCAAATCCCTTCCTAAGCCCTTTGATTTTATCTTATGGACTTAGCCTTAACCAAATTCAAATAAACCCCAATCTAATTAATTTTCTCAATTATCAAATTCAATTTCCAATCAAATTCCAAATCATAAATTAAATCCAAGTGATTGAAACCTAAATCAAATTCCTAATTTTAGCCCTTTTAGCCAAATTATTGAAATTAGCTAAATGACATCCAAATCAATTCAAACATCATGGATTCCTTCATGATTCAATCATTCATACAATCATTGACCCAAATATAAACATAAACCACTATTCTCAAACCAAATCCAAGCTAACACAAATCAAACCAAAGTTAGGCCTTTTGACTTGAAATTTTCATATTAACCAAAACCCATTTGTCTCCAAATAAATTGCAATTGGATTTATATTTCAATATTAGGCTCTTGTATGAGTTCAATTAAACTTGAATCAAGCCATGATCAAGCCAATTGACTCATTTAGGCTCAGTTGACCCAAAATGACTTAAAGGACCTTTTTAAGCCAAGTTCTAATCCAACCCAAATTAGATTGAACTAAGCCCATCTATACCCTACAACATAACCAACAAACACCCTAGGGTGATTAATTGCCTTAAATTGAGTAAAACCAAGTCAAACCTAGCCTATGACCAAGGCAACATTTAGCCCAAATGAAACCCAAACTAGCCAAAATTGACCATATGCCAAATTGATTAAAACCATTGATTGAAACTAACTCATGATCAATAATTGAACATGACCAAACCTTCACTTGAGCCAAACCAAGCCTAATTGGCCATTTGACCCAAATTGACCCAAATTGGCCTAAAAGCCAAAATGTGTCAAATCATTATTTGATCCAAATTGATTGTAACCAATGGCTCAAGTTCATTTAAAATCACTTATTGAACTTGACCAAAGCCATAATTGAGCCCAAGTTGACCAATTGGTCAACTTGACCCAACCTAGCCTATATTGACTTTTAAGTGTCAAATTAGCCAAAATCTAAATTAATTCTAAATTAAACCAAACCAAAGCCTACAATTATTTTCAATTAGCCAATTGAACTTAACTCAACACCTAACCTAACCCAATTTGATCAAATTGGTCAACTTGACCCATTTGACCTATATGAATCCAAATGAGCCATAATCAAATCCAAAGCAAATTGAATCAATCTAATGACATCAATAAACTCCAATTGGTCAATCAATTAAGCTCATTAGCCTCTATTAATGGTGATGAAGTCTAGGGAAATAGATTGGGTCTCCCTCTTCCAATCTTTCCTTTAAGCATTCTCCAATCCCTTAAGTAATTAATTAATTTAACAAGATTGATCAAAAATCCAACTCATACCTGAACCTTAATTAATTAATTGAGAGGATTTAGAGATTGAGATTTAGGCTCCTTTCTTTCCCTCTTTCTCTAATATCATCTTTTTGATTGGTTAAGGTTAATTAAGGTTTAATTAGTTAATTAATAAACTTAATTAATTCAATTGAATCTAATTCTCTAATCTAATCTTGGGTAGCTCTTTGGGTGTTCAATAACCCAAAGTGAGAAATGATGAAATTATGGTCAAGTTACATGTGTGAGAAAACCATAAGAGTAGTTAAGTGAAGTCATTTAAGCTTAATTAACTATTAATCATGAGCCAATTGCATTAGGCTCCTTTCATTTCTTAGGAGCATTGCAAATTTACTTTCCATGTGGTTGAATCTTAGATTAGCTCATTATTAATTAGTTTGTTAATATAAGGTGATGTAGGTAAGGGTTAATAAATTAACTTAATTCATACCTTAACCTAATTAAGATATAAAAATTAACTTAATTACTTCTTTATTGAACCAAAATTAGCTCATACATGGGGAATGGGATTAGGACCAGCAAACCTCTTCCACATTTCCTAACTCAAATCAAACATAAAGATGAAATAACCTTAAAGGACTTTGGTTTGTTTTAATTAGCTTTATTTAGTATGATTGTCCTTATGAATTAGTTGGAAAAGATCATGTGCTTATGTTCATTTACTTCTTTTTAATTATGCTAAATGTTTCTTTCCATGTGTAAACATGCATTCATTTCTTTTAAAATTAATTAAATGAAATGGTTTCTTTTATGTCTAATCGTATGTGTTGATTTAAATAAAAAAAGGTGTGTCTATTACCACTACTAAATCAAAAATTATTTTTTAAAGTGTATGAATCAATTATAACATATGGAGTGATGCTAATTATAAATATTTATAAGTTTGGATGTGTTGATTATATAAGATATGAAATATGAAGTTCTCTTTCCTTATCTTATATGGATTCATATAGGATTCACAAATGTATATTTCATTTGAAAAGAACACAATATTTGTCTAAATCTATTCCTATGTATCTCCATGCTAAGACTTAGGAAGGATTTCATATCACATATATAAATCATATAATCAAATCAATATGACTTCTTTCATGACTTCTTATTCTTGTGGTTCTTTTTATACATTATGTATCTAAAAAAAGTGGTATATTAGTCTGGACACCCCAGGACTGCGAGGCTTTAAGTAGCCCTAAGTAGGTCTTGTACTTTATGCCCCTGGTGTATAAAACAATGGTGATGTACTCACTTAAAACTCTTAAGTAGCCCTAAGTGGTATATATATTATGTGATAGTAATTCATTCCAATTTATCTTAAGATGCCTTTCTTATTGGATGAGTTTGTTTAAACTAAGCCTAAATTTAGGATTAATCAAAACATATAACAAGCCATTCACTAAATAAAATTGGGTAATTAGCTTGCTTTAGAAGTGATTTAAGGTAGAGATCAAAGAAAGATTCCCTCTCTTTCTTCCCTTTATAATATTTAGTTGTTAAGTGTAAGCCAAATGAAATAAAAAGAAACATTAATTAAAATTTGTAAATTAAATAAACAACTTAAAGGGAAACCACCCTTTAAATTAAACCCCTCAGACTTAGCAAATTACAATTCTAAAGCCTAGTTAGGACATACCACACAAACTTTAATTCAGACACATTAGACTAAGTCACCATTTGTAGCTTTATGTTAGGGCGGTGTATGGTTTGATGTATGGTTGTTTTATGGTGTATTATTGTAGGCTGAGTTTTAGGGTGTATGTGTGTAGTCTGGATGTTAGGTTTATATTAGCCTAATCATATTTTCTATAAGGAGTTGTGCATAAGGGGCCACTAAATAAAAATATATAAATGCTTTTGCTTTGCAGGTTGCTTAGCCCCTAAGCATAATCCAAGTTAGGAGAGGTGGGCTTGGTTACCCATGTGTGGGGTGCTAAGTCCAAATTATTTATATAATTGCTTGGGTAGTATAATGTGTTTAGCTAACATTTGTTTTGTTAGTGTAGCTAGATTTACTTTCCTTCTTTTAATGTAATTTTTGCATTAGGATTAGGATGAGTGTTATGGGGGGTTAAGAAGAGTGTTGGTTATAAGACCAAGTCTTATGTACCATGTGATGCCTTTGGAG
The DNA here is from genome assembly GCA_021442155.1 of Cymbidium sinense. Lineage (NCBI taxonomy): Eukaryota > Viridiplantae > Streptophyta > Magnoliopsida > Asparagales > Orchidaceae > Cymbidium > Cymbidium sinense. Next base: position 73,881,862 of record CM038215.1, read on the forward strand.
CAAGCACATCCAAATCAAGTCAAAAGGAAGAAAGAAATAGAGCAAATCAAATGGAGAAGTGGAAGATGAAGAAATGTGGAAGGAAGAATGAAGAATGAAGACCCCCATAACATTCATAATTTATAATTATAAATATTCTCTTATAATCTAAGTTGTATAAGGGTAGAGCTCAGCTACCCATATTTCTTTTATGGTTGTATGACGGTACCTGATCGTATCGGCCTTTCATTATTTTATGATAAATTTATAAAATTGTTTAATGTTTTTTTTATCTTGTGCATTACAATAAGCATGCATTTTCATAGTTCATTTATGATTGGTGATTGTTGTTTGGCCTGGATGCGATTAGGCTCCTAGGATAAAACTTAATTTTTCTACCCCAAAATAACAACTCATAATTAAATCTCTAAAATAACTCATAACATCATGTAAAAGCCTAGGTGTTAAATTAAGATAATAAAATATATAGCAACTCATTAGCTGGATGATTGTATGTTGATATCATGCATAACCATCTTATTTCACTCTTGCTAAGAGATAACTTCCATCTTTGCTAGATAGAACGAGCTTAACCTTTGAGAGCCTATGATGAAAGAACACCTCTTTCCCTTTTGATTTAGTCAATAATCAACTTCTCATGCATTTAGGCATACAAAAAACTCATAGCCTGTGTCAAAATAAAGTGTCCCAAATTAAATGAAATTTAATAAAAATTTGCATTAGATTTAAGTCATTATTCATACCCCTCATGCTCTAGTCTCTTAGGGAGTGGATTTAAGAACTTAGTTTTTTTCTAAATAATAATAGCCTAGCCATCTTGCAAATGCATATAACTTGCCTACATGGATTTAAAGTGTAAGAGTTAGTTGGCTGCCACTCCAAGCGATAATAAGTCCAATAGTCAGGTGGCTTACTCTCTCCTGTGGAGGTAAACTATATACTCACTTTTGCCTTAGATTTAGGTCAAGCTTTAGCCCTCGCCAAAGTTCCCTAGATTTAGGATATCAGGTTGTTGTTTCCCTTTGCAGGCTACAAGCATAAATCCTTACCTCTTAGGCATTTCCACAACCTTGTATTATGAAAATATAAATCCTAGATTTCTAATAAAACTTCAAATCAAATAAATAAATCTCCTCAATTTCAAATATATAAAGCCCAACCATAGGATATATTTGAGTGCTAACTAGGTTTCTTAGTATCATGAGAACTCCCTACTCATCTCCTTTGGTTTTGATAATAACTCTTCCCTTTTGATCTACCCCACCTGATCTTCTAAAATATAACCAATTTGTTGATAGTCCTATATTTGAATTCTTTGGAGACAATAATTGCCTACTTTAATCGAGAGTAATCTTAAGGAATTCACTTTCTTTAAGATAAAATTAATTATGGGGCCTTGCCCCCATAGGGAACTATAAAATCTAATTTAAGTAAACCCTACTTTATTCATCCATGTAAAGTAGGGGGAAAATCTCTAGTATATTTGAAGACCCATCAAGCTTTAGGAGTCCTTATTACGTGACTAGGTCCATTATAGGGTAGTGACTTCGATCTCTTGAGATAGTACACTATTGCTTAATATCTTACCTGATCATCTCAATAAGTACACCCTCAGATTTACATGGTGTCCCCCTCATACAAACAAATCCAAAAATAAAATCATAATCCCTAAGGAATACTTAGTAGAATAACCATCCAGTTATATTAGAGTAATCATTGGAGATATTTCTTTATCTCAAACCTTTAAAAAAAAGACCATTTCTAAAATAAAAAAACTTTCTTTGTAGATGCTAATTACTAAGGACAACTCAGGGAGAGTGGGAACCCAGTAGTAGTAGCAACAACAACCTACATCACTTTCTTAGGTTAGATTCATAACACAACCACTGTCCGAGTCCAGCACTTCTTCCACCGTTGCAGCTATAACTACCTCTACTAGCTCCTCTACCTCTAATAGAAGCATTGTATCTGTGGATGTGGGAACCAAACCCCTCACCCCCTTTACTTTACCTGATTTCTATTATGTACCTCCTTTAAAATTAAGGAAATCAATAAAAAAGATTGATTCCACTTACATTCTCTCTACTTATGATGCTCCTAGTTTTATTTTTATAGAAAGCTCTCCAGTCAAAATAATAATAGCTCAAATAATTCTGACCCATTCCATTTGGATTCAGAATTGGATTTTCCTTCTCTAAATCAATTAGGTTCACTTCTTGAGATTGATTGTGAGTCATCCAACTCTAAAGATCCTTTAGGAGAAGCTATAGGTATACCCAATGAGCAGCTAAAACTAACCAAAAACTCATCATTTCAAGATGTCAGTGAAGTCAACCTCCACAGTGGCAAAGTTCTACCTCTTAGGGTAGCACCTCAGGATAAGGGTAAACAAGTCATTAGTTTTAGTGAGCCAAAAGCCCCTCCACAAGATGCTCCACCTATGGATATGCTTATGGAGGACCAGTCCAAAGTTGATTACAACATCCTCACTCATCTTAAAAAGTTGCCAGCTAAGTTAAGTGTATATGATGCCCTTGTCTTATCCAAAGAGATGAGGGAATCTCTAATCAAGCTTTGCTTAATCCAGAGACATGCTGGCTCACCGCTACTGAAGAGGAAGCATGCCATTCAAAGAGATCATAGGAGTTACATTCAATGTTGAAAATCTACTACCATGAATGATTGTGGTGTTTATTTTGGGGACACCACAGATCATAGGGGATACTTATTGAAGTAATTAGTTACGATATTGAGATATGATGTACTATCTTGAAAGATAGAGGCATCACCCTTTAATAGACCTAATCACCTAATAATGACTCCTAAGGTATGATGGGTCTTCGAATGTACTAGAGATTTTCTTCTGCTTTACATGGATGAATAAAATAGGGTTTATATTAAATTAGATTCTTAAGTTCCTTATGAAGGCATGCTTCAATAGTTAATTTCATCTTAGGAAATGAAGTTTTCTAAGAATACTCTCAGTTAAAGTAGACAATTATCATCTCCAAAGATTTCAAGGTTAGACTATCAAAGGATTGGTTATATTTGAAAAATCAATTAGAAAAGTTCAAGGAGAAGACTTATTTTTGGAAACCGAAAGGAAGGAAGTAGAAAGTGCTCAAGATACTAGGAAGCCTAGTGAGCATTCTAATTTATCTTATAGTTGGGTTTTATATATTTGATAGTGAAGAGACTTATTTATTTGAGTTAAATTTTATTAGATTGCTTGGGCTGATAATCCACCAACACAAGGTTGTGGAAATGGCTAAGAGGTGAGAATTTATGCTTGTAGCCTCAAAGAAATAGCTACGTCGGATCCTAAATCTAGGGAGCTTTAGTACAAGCTAAAGCATGACCTAAATCTAAGTGACATGTGGACATAAGAGTTTTTCTCCTTAAGAGAGGATGAATCATCCGACTTCTAGGCTTACAACCACCTAGAGTGGCCACCAACTAACTCCTCTTTTGATTTTAAAACCATGTAGTCTGGTCTTATGATTTACAAGGTAACTAGGGTAGTTATTTAATTGGAAAGAGATTAAAGTACTAAATCCACTCTCTAAGAGACTAGAGCATGGGTGATATAAGCATATGACTTAATCTATAAATGCAAAGTCTTTACAAATTTTATTTCATTTTAACACATCATTTAGACAAAGATTTTAAGATTTTATATGCCTAAGTGGATGATGAAGTAGATTATTGGCCAAATCAAAAGAGAAAGAGGAGAAGCTTCATCAATAGGGGTTGCTCTCATGGGTCAAGTGATCCCTATGTGTGTAAAGACAGAGGCCCTTATTTTGCTAAACTAACTCAAGATGGCATGCATGATGTGATACATACAACCATGCAGCTAAGGGGTTGCTAAATCTTTTAATTATCTTATTTATGTCCAAGGCTTTATGATGAGATTATAAGTTATTTAAAATTTAGTTATGAGTGATTAGTTAGGTAGAAAATTTATTTTATTCTAAGAGTCTACCGCATCCAAGCCACACATTAAAGCATCAAATATGAAGAAACTATAAAAAGCATGCCATTTCTAATGCGTAATTTAAACAAATCATCAAATAATTTTATGATTACTACAAAAGAATAAGAGGCTAGTACGGTTGAGTGTTGTTGTACAACCTGAAAAGAGAAAAGATGGTAGACGAGCTCTACCCTTATACAACCCAGAATATGAAAGAATAATCACAATTAGAAATGAATACATGTTATGAGGGTCTTCATTCTTCATATCTTCTTGTCTACCTTCTTTCTCTTGATTGGTTTGCTACTTTTTTGATTTGGTATGCTTGCTTCAAAGGTATCACAGGGCACCCCAAGACAAAGCCTTCTAGCCACTACTCATCCTAATCCTCCATAGTACTAATCATAATTCTTATTATGAAATTACATTCATATAGGAAAAAATAAATATAACTACACCTGCAAAATAAGTGTTAGCTAAATAAACATATAATTCCAAGCAATTATATGTATAGTTTGGACTTAGCACCGTGCACATGGGTAACCAAGTCCACCTGTCTTAACTTGCATTACGCTTAGGGGTTTAAGCAACCTACAAAGAGAGCATTTTTATTTATTGTTAAGCATCCCCTTAGGCATAATCCCCTGCATAAGACATGATTAGACTAAGAGTAGCCTAACATCCATTCTACAAAATATATACCCTAACATCCAGTCTAAAATAATACATCACAGAATAAAACATGCATTACATCATACACCATCTTAACATAGAGCTTGATGTAGCGACTTAATTCTAATATGAGTGTTAAGGTCTTGTCTGGTATGTCTTAACTAGGCATCAGAGTTATATTTTTCTAAGTTTGGAAGCTATTTAATTTCACATAAGGGTTAGTTTCACTTGAAGTTATTTAATTGATTTACAAATTTTAATTTATATTTTATTTTGTTTCATATGATTTACACGTAACAACTAAGTGTTATAAAGAGAAGGAAGAGGACTACCCACTTCCATCCCTATTAAGCCACTTTCTAAAGCATATTAATTTGATTTAGTTTTATTTAGTGAATGGCTTATTATATGATTTTTAATTAATCCTAAGTTTAAGTTAACTTTAAATGACCATATTTAATATGAAAGGCTTTTTAAGATTAATCTAAGTGAATTACTACCACATGATATATATTAAATCATTCCTTTCCATCACATGTATCATGCATATGATTTAATACTTAGCATATCTATACATACAATATGTTTTAGCATACTTGAATGATGAATGTATGTGTATGTTTGGAGTTTACATTTTATTTGATTGAATTATTTGATGTATGTAAATTCAAAGCTTTATCCAAATTCTTATACAAAAATCATAGGGATGAAATTAAATAGGTACATGTCGTTGTTAACCAGGGAAGTGAGGTGATCAAATGACTTCCTTGGGGCAAGTTAAAGCCTCGTATTCCCAGGATGTTCATACTATATACCCATTTGTATTCAAATATATGTAAATTTGAATACATGAACATAAGAAGAAATCTCCAAATCTCATGTTTAAACAATTCAATCACTTGAAAAATTACATATGCATGCATTTTTTTTTTAATAGAAAAGGGGATTTCCATTCTTTAATCACATATACATACACATATATAAAGACATAAACAAGTATGTGTCATTGTTAACTAGGAAAATAAGGTAATCAAATGACTTGCTTGGGGCTAGCTAAAGCCTCGTATTCTCAGGATGTCTAGACTATATACTTGTTTATATATATATATATATATATATATATATATATATATATATATATATATATATATATATATATATAGGCACAATTAAGAGAATGAAAATCATGCAAAGGTTGTATTTTCTTTAATTGAATTATTTATGTATATGAATTAAAGCTCTATCCAAATTTTAATTTTAAAATACATAAGAATAAAATCAAATGAGTACATGCCTTTGTTAACTAGGAAAGTGAGGTAATCAAATTACCTCCTTGGAGCTTGATAAAGCCTTGTATTCCCAGGATGTCTGGACTATATACTTACTATCATTCAAACTTATGTAAATCAACATATGAATAAAAGAGAGAAGACTTCACTTCATATATTTAAGCTATAAGCACATACACCTCCTATGTATTCATAACTATGATCACAACATATGTTGTTATTTATTTATAAACTTTTAGAAAATATATTTGGATTTAACCGTGATAATAGCCACACATATGATAAGTTAATCTAACACATACAAGCTTTATATAAAGAAATTTCATTTGATTTAATTACTTTTGAAAGACATGATTGCATGAAATCAATGGCATAAAATATTTAACATGATCAGAAAGGAATAATCAAATATAAACACATTATCCATTCAATCAAATTAATTCCTAAGGACAATCACATTAAATAAAATTACTTAAGGAAAACCAAAGCTTATTATTAATTTTGATTTTAGATTAAACTTAAAGTGGAGAGATTATTTGCTACTTTAATCCCATTCCAAGTTGGTAATCATAATTGATTTAAGAAAAGGTAATTAGGTGGATTTTATGCATTAATTAAATTGGATCATTAATCAAATCACTTAATTACCCTTTCCTATGCTTCTTTAATTTAATTAAACATTTAATCATGAGCCAGAAATGATTTGAACAAGAAGAAAAAAAATTGCAATGATGTTAAAAGCCCTAATGCAATTAGCTCATGATTAGAGATTAATTAAATTAAAGAATCTAATTAAGTACTTTTATAATTTTCTTACACTTATGGGTTAATCATAATTTCTTTAAGGGCCTTTATGTTATTAAACATATAAAGAGGAACCCCTAACTCCATTAATAATTATCTGATATGGTTATGATTTTAATTTGATTAGTTAAGCACTTTAATTAATTAAACTCTTAATTAATCTTATTTTAGTTCATTTTCCCATAAAGAGAAATGGACTTAGAAAGAGAGGTTAGGAAGGAGGTCCTAACCCCAATCCCCCTTGACCAATCACTGTTCAACAATGATTAGTGTTCTTAATCAATTAATTTTTATTATTTATGAGGTTAATTAATTAACTAAACTAATTATGAGAGTGATTAGTGCTTAAATAGTAAATTACCCTAATTAACAAAGAAATAAATCTCAAGAAATATATGGGAGATAGAAGTCATCCCATTAAATTAACCTACAAAATTTAGGATTAATTACTAAAGTAATTAAGTAGTAATTAAGCTAATTAAGTTTGTAATTAAATCTTAATTAAACCTTAGTCACTATTCAAAATCAATTGGAATTAATTTTAAATAAACTTCCTCTAAATACCTTCAAAATAAGTATTTATTTGTATTTTTTTAATTTTCTACAATTTATTATAAATTTTTGAAGTTTCAGTGATTAAATCCATTAACTATGCCTTAATTAAGCCTAATCCCATCAATGCCATGCAGACTGCTAATGTGACACACTTTACATGTGGCAACACGGGATTAGTCATGTAAGTGCATCCGACTCAGCGCCTACGTGGCTGGCGGTGAATGCGCTTTCCTATCTGCCATCTAATCTAAGATCAGACGGCCAAGATCAAACCCATGGTTCCTTAAGGGATAAAATTGGATTAATCTAACAGATTAATCACAAATGTCCATTTTATCATGTAGAATGGATGGTGCATGATCTATCATCTCTCGAGCTATGAAAGACGTCCACCTTTCGTTTCTTGATTTGAGCTCACTCAAGATCAGATCAAGTTGGAAATCATCCCACACCTTTACAAGGTAGATTCAAAGGGATATACTAGTTGGATTTGTGCGACATGCAACTTTTCTTCAAAAAGATCCAAAAAATTTTCACTAGGAGGTCAGTTTTGTGGAATTACCTCGGCGGAGATTAAGACCAGTGGCACAATCGATTGAGGAAGATTCGTCTAGTAGAGACAAAGCCCTATTGATTGGCACGCATGCTAATTCTTTCCCGTTCACTTAGTGGGTCATGAACCACTGCTTTGGAGGTTGACATTAATCGAACTTGCACCTCCAGTGGTTAGGAAACTTTGGAGGCGATTCGTTCTTGCTCAACAAAGGCTAGGGATGGCGTTGGTGAAAAGAATTTGGATTTGGTTGAGTATGGGTGTTGTTGGATCGAACGAAGGGTTGCCCTATTTTGGAACAATCGAATCCAAGGTTGGGACAACTTGGGAATCTTAGGGAAGGCTCTGGGGTTTTTGAAAGGGTCTCTGAAAGCTTGTCGAGTGTGAGAGTGTGTGATTTGGATCAAATGAGAGGGGTATATCCCCCCTCTTTGGATCAGATGGACAGAATTGAAGCCTAATTTTTGGCCAGCTAGCCCCCATCCGAGCATCGGAGTGGTCAGTGTCACCTCCACGTGGCTTGACTTGATTGGTGAGATGCTTGGCTGGTGGCTCAAGGTGGCAGCCTCCTTCCTTGGATCCATGTGGGTCGGCCATGGTGGGGAGGTGAGTTAACTCACCTTCCTTTGGTCCAAAGCTGACTTAGCCCATTTGGGTTGGGATAGGTGAGTAGGTCAAGCTCCATTCTTGGGTGTTTGAGGCAGGCACATGGAAAGGAGGAGAGTGGACTTTCTATTTTGGGGAAAATCCCATGTGGGGAGGAGAATCTAAGGGAGATTTGCCTTGGGTTGAACCCAATTTGAGCTGGGTTGATTTGGGGCTGACCCAAGGTGGGTTTAGGATGGGTTGGGTGAGGTTGTATTGGGTTTTGGCTTGGTTTAAGTGGGTTTGGATCAATTAGACCTTTATAAGTCAAATTGGGTTAGGTTGGGTTAGGTTGATCAATTGGTCAAATTGGGTCAAACCAAAACTTGGTCATGTTCAAATGATGATTTAAAGTGTTTTGGTTCAACTGGTTTGAATCAATATGGCTTAAATTTGGTTTGGGTTCATTTGGATTCATGTAGGTCAAAGGGGTCAAGTTGACCAATTTGACCAATTTGGCCAAATTGGCTTGGGTTATGGGTTATTTCATGTTCAATTGGTAATTGATAATTATTGTAGGATTTGGTTTGAATTAATTTAGATTTGATATGGATTTAGGCCAATTTGACCTTTTTGGTCAATTTGGGTTAAATGGCTCAATTGGGTTCAATTATGGCTTTGGTCAAGTTCAAGAATCAATTTAGAATGAACTTAATCCATTAGTTACAATCAATTTTGGTTAGATCATGATTTGACCCAATTTGATCTTTTAGGTCAAATTTGGTCAACTTAGGCTAAAGAGCAAATTGAGTTAGGTTTAGCTCAATTGGTGGTCAAGTCATGTTCAATCATTGATCATAGGTTGGTATGAAAAATGGTTTCAATTAATTTAGCTTGGGTTAAGATTTGGCAAGTTTGGCTCATGTAGGTTAAGAGGATTGACTTGGTCAAATGACCAAGTGTGGTGTTTATTTTTGGATTTTGCATTTTGTGTTGTACATTGACGAATAATTGTATCTCTATTAAAGATGGAGGTACTTATATTAATAGTATATACTATCTCAAGAGATAAAAGTCACTACCTTATAATGGACCTAATCACTTAATAAGGACCCCTAAGGCATGATGGGTCTTCAAATATACCAGAGATTTTTCCCCTACTTTACATAAAAAAGTAAAACAAGATTTATTTAAACCGGGTTCATTAAGTTCCCTATGGCGGCAAGCTTCCATAGTTAATTACATCTAAAGGGAAGTGAATCCCTCAAGAATACTCTCAATTAAGGTAGGCAGTTGTTGTCTCCAAAGAATTCAAAGATAAGACTATCAAAGGATTGGTTGTACTTTAGAAAATCAAGTGGGATAGATCAAAAGGGGTGAGTTATTATCGAAACCTAAGGAGATCAATAGGGAGTGCTCATGATACTAGGAAACCTAGTAAGCACTCCAATCTATCCTGTGGTTGGGCTTTATGTATTCAAATTTTGAGAAGATTTATTTATTTGAGTTGAATTTTTATTAGAAATCTAGGACTTATAATTCCATAATATAAGATTATGAAAATGCCTAAGAGGTAAGGATTTATGCTTGTAGCTCACGAAGGGAAACAACAACCTCAGATCCTAAATTTAGGGAGCTTTGATGAGGGCCAAAATATGACCAAAATCTAAAGAGAAAATGGGTATATGGTATACCTCCACAAGAGAGGGTAAACCACCCAACTGTTGGACTTATTACCGCCTGGAGTGGAAGCTAGCTAACTCCTCCTACGCTTTAAACCCATGTGGGCAAGTCATATGCTTTGCAAGATGGTTAAGCTATTATTTATTTAGAAGAGAGAGACTAAGTCCTTAAACTCACTCCCTAAGAGACTAGATCGTGAAGGTCATGAATAATGACTTAAATCTAATGCAAATTTTATCAAGTTTTATCTGATTTTTAGACTTTTTATTTTGACACAGGCTATGAGATTTTGTCTGCTTAAGTGCATGAGAAATTGATTATGGGCTAAATAAAAAGAAAGAGGTGTCTTTCCATCAAAGGCTCTTATAGGTTAAGCCTTTATTCTCCGACAGATGGAAACCCTCTCTTAGCAAGAGTGGAAGAATATGACATGCATGATATTATACATACAATCATCCAGCTAAAGGGGTTGCTAAATATTTCTATTATCTTGATTTAATTCTTAAACTTTTATGAGAGGTTATGAGCTATTTTAAAATTTTAGTTATGAGTTGTTAGCATGATAGAAAATTTATTTTTGTCCTAAGAGCCTAATCACATCCAAGCCACACAGCAATCACCAATTATAAAGAAACTATGAAAAGACATGCTATTTCTAATGCACAAACTAAACAAAATATCAAATAATTTTATAAAGCTATCGTAAAAGAATAAGAGGCTGGTGCGGTCGCCATACAACCCAAAAAGAAATGTGGGTAACTGAGCTCTACCTTTATACATCCAAGTATAATGAAAGAATAATTACAATTATAAAATAATAAGTTTTATTGGGAGTATTCATTCTTCATCCTCCATTCTTCACTTTTCATCTTTCATTTCTTCATTTTGCTTTGCTCCATTTCTTTCTTTTTCTTGGTTTGATTGGATTGTTGTTTGCTCCAAAGGCATCACATGGTGTATAAGACTTGGTCTTATAACCAATGTTCATTCTAATCTCCCATAACATTGATCCTAATCCTAAAGCAAAAAATTACATTAAGAGAGAAGGAAATTAAATCTAGCTATCCCTATAAAATAAGTGTTAGCTAAACACACCATACAACCCAAGCAGTTATATAAATGATTTGGACTTAGCACCCCACACATGAGTAACTAAGCCCACCTGTCCTAACTTGGGTTATGCTTAGGGGCTAAGCAACCTGCACAACAAAAAAAGCATTTATATTTTTATCACAGCGGCCCCTTAAGCATTACCCCCTGCATAGAACATGATTAGGCTAATGTCGGGCTATCATCCAGACTACACACATACACCCTAATATCCATTCTAAAATAATACATCACGAAACTAAACATTCATCAAATCATGCATCACCTTAACATAAAGCTAGAAATGGTGACTTAAAGCTTGTGTGGTATGTCTTAACTAGGCTTTAGGGTTATGATTTGCTAAGTGTGAGTGATTTAATTTATAAAGGGTTGATTTCCCTTTAAGTGGTTTAGTTGATTTGAAGATTTTACTTAGTGTTTTCTTTTGTTTCATATAGCCTACACTTAGCAACTAAGTGTTATAAAGATAAAAAGAAGAAAGAATCTCTCTTTTATCCCTACATTAAGACATTTCTAAGGTAAGTTAATTTGCTTAGTTTTCTTTAATGAATGGCTTATTATGTGTTTTAATTAACCCTCAATTTAGGTTCATTCTAAGTAACCCTATTCAATACAAAAGGCATCATAAGATTAATTAGAATGGATTATTATCACATAACACACATTCATTCATTCCTTTCTATCATGTATATCATGCATATGAATAATCCTACTCATACCTATATATGCAATGTAAATCTTAGCATACTTTGATGATGAATGCAAAGAAATGTATTTTGAATTTAAATATTTCATTTGTTGATTGAATTATGAATGCATGTCTTTATTATGTAGAAAAGTGGGATTTTTCATCCATTAGCTAAATACACATCCACGTGTATAAAAGTTTTAAGTGAGTATGATGCCATTATTTTTTACCCCAGGGGCATAAGGTACAAGACCTACTTAGGGCTACTTAAACCCTCGCATCCCCAAGATGTCCAAACAAATATACCACTTGTATTAGATACATGTATATGTATGAATAACTATAAGGATAAGAAAATTTATGCAAAAGGCTATACTTGATTTACTTGATTTATGATTCTTTATTCATTGGCCACATCATACATGCACATGTATAAGAGTTTTAAGTGAGTACGATGCCATTATTTTCTACACCAAGAGTGTAAGGTACAAGACCTACTTAGGGCTACTTACAGCCTCGTAGCCCCGGCATGTCCAGACTAATATACCACTTTTCTCAAATACATATGACTGTACAAAAAGAACCACATGAATAGGGAATCATGCAAGAAATTATATTTGATTTGATTATGGGATTTACATATGTGATATAAAATTCTTCCTAAGTCTTAACATGGAGATGCATAGGAATAGATTTAGGCAAGTGTTGTGTCTTTTCAAATGAACTATACACTTGGAAATCCTATGTGAATCCATGCTAAGATAGGAAAAGAGAACCTCATATTACACATCTTATACTATTATCACATGCAATTTTATAGATATTTGTAATTAACATTACTTCATTTATAGTAATTTATTTATAGATTTCGAAAATAGCTTTTGATTTAATAGTGATAATAGCCATAAATATTTAATTTAAGTCAACACATGCAATTTTATATAAAAGGAAATAATTTATTTAATTAATTTCTAAAAGAAATGAATGCATGATTTCATATGGCAAGCAATATTTAGCATGATAGGAAAGAAATAAAGGAATGTAAGCACATGATTTCATTCACCCCAATTGATTCCTAAGGACAATCACATTAAATAAGGCTATTTAAAACAAACTAAAATTCTTTAAAGACATTTTTAACTTGAGTTTGATTTGATTTAGAAAATATAAGAGAGGTTTGCTAATCCTATCCCAATCCCCCATGTGTGAATTAATTTGGTTTAATGAAGAATATTTAAGTTGATTTTATATTTTAATTAAGTTAAGGTACAAATTAAATGAATTAATTAACCCTTACCTATATCACCTTAAGTTAATTAACTAATTAATAATAAGCCAATATGATATGCAATCACATGAAAAGTAAATTTTTGATGCTCTTATGAAATGAAAGGGGCCTAATGCAATTAGCTTATGATTAATAGTTAATTAAGCTTAAGGATCTCACTTAATTACTTTTATGAATTTCTCACAGATGTGAGCTAACCATAATTTCATTATCTCTCACCTTGGGTTATTGAACACCCAAGGAGCCACCCAAGATCAATTAAGGGTTGCTTAGATGTGGATGAATTGATTTTTGATTTTAATTTCATTAAGCCTTTAATTAATTGATTAAATATTTTGGTCATGTTTTAATTTGAATGATGAAATTGACTTAGGGGAAAGGATCAAGGCCATGGCCCCAATCTTAATCCCTAAATCATTTAAATATCTAATTAGATTTTGATTTTTTTTTATTTTAAAGATTAATCACTTAATTAATCAGTTAATCATTCCATTAATAATTAATTAATTTGATTTTTAAAGATAAAGAAGACTTAGGAAATGAATTAGGGAAAGTATCCCCAATCACATTCCCTAAGTTATCTTACTATTTAAGAGAGGTGATTATGTTTAAATTATCAATCAAGTTATTGTTCATTCATTATTATGATTAATTGGAATAAGAGAGTGATTAGAGATTAATGAAGTGATTTTCCTAATTAAACTATCAATAAAATACTAGAAAAATAGGGGAGGCAGAGGTTATGCCCCTAAGCATCTAGAGAAAAGATTAATTGAGTGCTTAATTAAGGTGTAATTAAGTTAATTAAATTTTTGATAAAACCTTAATTAATATAATATCATTATACAAAATCATTTAATTATAATTTTCTTAGATTCTACTTTGAAATATCTTCAAAATGAGCCTAAGTTTGTATTTTTGGGATTTCCTATAATTAATTATTATTTTAGGAAGTTTCAAACTTAAAAAACTAATTAATTAGCCCTAATTAAAGCCTTCATCCTGTCAGGCCATGTGGCGACTAACGTGGCACGATAGGATTGGCTATTTAAGTAGTCACATATGTGTGTTGACTTAGCTGGCGATGCACGCACTTTCTTTGTGGACCATCCTATCTATCATCGGATGACCACAACTTGATCCATTATTTAGGACAGGAATTGAGGGCTCTACCATGAGATTTGATCAGAGTCATTCGTCCTAATCATGCTGGATGGACGGTTCATGATCTATCCCATTTACGAGTGATGAAAGATGGATGCCATCCGTCTTCCCTCATTCAATCTGAGCTCACCCAAGCTCAAATTATCTCCAAATTCTTCACACACATTTAGGGAAGGGAGACGCACACATACAACGGTCAATTTTCCATGAAATTCAAATTTACTTCACAAAGGACCAACCCATGTTTCCATACAAAGCTTGGTTTGTGAAATTACCTCACTAGAGCTAATGTTCGATGGTGCAACGTCGAGGTAACTTCGCCTAGCTGAGGCGAGTCCCCGTTGAAGAGCTTTGAGCTTGATTTGGTGTGGGAGGCTAGGTTGGCAAATCCATGTATGCAAGAGGCTTAGCTCCGATCGAACTCACCCCTCCTGTGGCTTGGAAGCATGGGAATTGGTTCGATTGGCTTCGATAGGGTATGGTGATGGTGTCGCTAAGAGAAATTAAAATTTGATTGAGTTGAGAGGGAGTTTTTCTCTGGATTAAGATGCCCTATTTCGGCTTTGCTCGGGAATGGGCAATGTCGATCGAAGAGGGCTTGGGGATCCTTGGAAACACTTTGAGGGGCTTTAGAATTCACTTAGGAGAGCTCATGATGTAAGTGTGAGCAAAATTATGCTCGAATTGAGGTGGTATACCCCTCAATTTCTCATCCTGGATGGAGGGCAGCGTGCACACATTTTACACTGGTTCGCTGCCATCCGGCCACTAGAGTTGACCAATTTGAACAAATTGGGTTTGGTTAGGTGTTGAGTCAAGGTCAATTGGTTGATCGAAAATGATTGTAGGCTTTGGTTTCGCTTAATTTGTAATTAATTTCATCAATTTGAGCTAGGTTAAGTCAAGTTGACCAATTGGTCAACTTGAGCTTAATCATGGATTTGGTCAAGTTTAATAAGTGATTTGGGATGAACTTGAGCCATTTGTTATAATCAATTTGGGTTACATCATGATTTGACTCATTTTGACTTTTTAGGTCAATTTAGGTCAACTTAGGTCAACTGGCTAATTAGGCTTAGTTTGGCTCAATTGATAGTTTGGTCATGTTCGATCATTGATTATGAATGGGTTTGAGTCAATGGTTTCAATCAATTTGGCATATGATGGATTTCAGCTAGTTTGTGTTTCATTTGGGCTAAATGTTGACTTGGTCAAAGACTAGGTTTGATCCAATTCAAGATGGTTGATCACCCCATGATAATTGTTGATCATGATTGAGGTTTAGGTGGGCTAGGTTCAATCCAATTTGGGTTGGATTAGAAATTTGCTCAAAAAGGGTCTTTTAGGTCACTTTAGGTCAAGTGAGCCTAAATAAGTCAATTGGCTTGATCAAGGTTTGATTCAAGTTTAGTTGAACACACATATGAGCTTAGGATTGAAATATAAATCCAATTGTAATTGGTTTGGAGCCAAATGGCTTTGTTTATATGATAATTTCAAGTCAAAAGGGTTAACTTGGGCTTGATTTGGGTTGACTTGGATTTGGTTAAGGTTAAGTCCAGAAGATAAATTCAAAGGGCTTAGGAAAGAATTCAGAGTTTGAATTTAGTGATGGATTTTAATCATTGGATAGTTGGATTCGATTTTGGAATTTGAATTTGAATTTGAGGTTTGGTTTGAAAGAAGGAAGCAATGATTTGGTTTGGGCTATAACATAGGCAAGTCCTCCTAAATCCTTAAGCCACAACCGATTCTTATGGTAAAATCTTCTAAGTCTCTAGGGTTAGGTTAAGTGTTCACGTAATCACTAGAAGTGTCTTAAGACTAAAGAACTCTTAGTGTCTATAAGAGTCCTAGACCTACGATGAGGAAGTTGAGAGCTCACTCTAAAAGTGAGGTCAACACTAAGTTGACTCAATTTGACCTAATTGTTGAAAATTGATCAATCTAGGGTGACCAACCATCATCATAAGGGGTTTTGGTCTGCTTGGTTCAATCCTATTTGGGTTGGATTGGACTTTAGCTTAAAAGGTCCTTTAGGTCTCTTTGGGTCAAGTGAGCCTATTGGGTTTAGTTGAGTAGATTTTGGGTTGATTTGGATTTAGTTGAGTTTATATATGGATTTAGGATTGATATATAGCTTTGATTACAATTTATTTGGGTTTGAATGGGTTGGTTTATTTGGATTTTTTTCAAGACAAATAGGCTAGGTTAGGTTTGATTGAGTTGATTTGTTTTTTTCTTAATGATTATAGATTTGATTTATACTTGGGGTGATGATTGAAGGAATAATTGATTCATGAGAAAATGAATTGATTTTGGTTAGACTTGAATGAAATTTTGGCTAAGTCTATGGGATTGAATCATATGGCTTAAGCTTGGGTTTGATTTGATTTGATATTTGGATTTGGTATGATTTGGATTTGATTGTAGAGTTTGGTTTGATTGGAGAGTTGAATTGATTTTGAGAAAATCAATTGAATTTGGTTTGAATTAAATGAAAATTTGGCTAAGTCTATGGAATTAAATCATACGGCTTAGGCTAGGGTTTGATTTGATTTGATATTTGGATTTGTTGTGATTGTAGATTTGATTATAGGTTTGAATCATTTGATTTGGATTTGATATGAATTGATTTTGAGGTTTGGTAGGCATAGATTAGGTTTAGCTATAGAGTAGGTAAATCTCTCTAAGTCCTAAGGCATAGCCTAATCCTATAATTAACCCTTCTAAGTCTTTAGGCTTAGGTTAAGTATTAACCTAATTGTTAGGAATATCTTATGACTAGGGGAGTCTTAGTATCTTGAAAACTCCTAAATCTAAGAAGAGGAGATTGAATTCTCACTCCAAAAGTGAGGTTAACAATGATCGAACACAACCATCCTCTCGACATAACATTAGATGTTGGCATATTCAGGCTATCTAGAGTTTTGGTTGACCCTGGTGCATCAGTCAACATTATGAGTCTAAGAACCATTTATTACTTGAGGATTCACATCTTTAAACTCCAAAAGGAGATGATGATGTTGATAGGATTCAATGAACAAGGCGAGAGGGCCTTAAGCTCCACAATGTTGCCATTAGAGATAGATGATTGAAAGACTGAAGCCAAGTTTCACATAATAGACTTGCATACATCTTTCAATAGTTTGCTTGGGAGACAGTGGATACATGATAACAACATAGTTTCATCCTCTTTACATCAGTGCATCAAGTTCTTAAGAGGTGGAACTGAGTATTGTGTCAAATGAGATCTCAAGAATTTTACAATTCATGAGGTCGGGATATATGAGGATGTGATCTATTACCTCTTGCAAAATCAAAATGTCTATTCTTGCGAACTTACTCAAAATCCTCATGTGGGAGAAAAAGAAAAAGAAAGAAAAAAAGAAAGAGAAAAAGAAAAAAAAGAAAATGAAACAAAAAAGAAAAGAGAGCGAGAAGAAAACCTTTGGGAGGAAGTAGAGCCTAAGATCAGATTATACCCACAATTTATTACTCTATTCGAATAAGTAGGGAGGATGACCTAACCTCCACTAGGACGAGGAAGAGGTAAGTCAAAGTCAGTCTTAGGGGTAGAAGACCTCCGTACTTACCACCCGCCAAGAGATTTATCCTAGCCACTAGCAGTACACCTGCTATCCATATAGACTTAGAATCTAGTTTAGAGTCTGAGTCATATATGGTTAGCACACCGACTAGCTCTTCCCAATAGCAGATCCTATTGGAGGTAACACTCGAGCCAGATAGTGATGAAGACTAGATTCCCAAGCAAAACATAAGTGTGTCCAAGTCCTCTTTGTGTGAAACTGTTAGGTACTAGTTGGGAACCATAGCTCTAACCCCACTTTTCTCACAAAAGGTTGAGGGTTTGGTAGTTAAGGAAACTTCTAAATCATCCATAGTTGCAAAATTCAGAGGATCTATCTTAGAGCATCATCCTCCAGTCAAGAGTTGATTTAGAACTTGAGGATAATTCATATAAAGAATTAATATAATTACTTCTTGATTTGTCCACATCTTGTGTTCATAATTTAGCGAAGAAATGTTTAAGTCAGACTACTTCGAAAGGATATGGAACAATAAATGCAAAAGCTCTCAATCAAGACCAGGACTAGGCTTTGGTACATTAGGCCTAGTCAATGATAACGATTACTACTTAGTCATCACCAATCATTTAGAATCTGATAGGTTCTTTTCAAATCACATTAAGTCATGCAAGGAGGCGTGCTTAGAAACTTCAGATGATCTAGATGATTTTCAAGTTAAGGATGCACCACCAAAGTTCAAAGAAAAAATCAAGTCAACCATCGATGAGCTCAAAGAGATTAACTTGGGAACTAAAAATAATCCACGCCTGACATACATCAGTTCCTTGTTAAATAAAATTGAAACTAATGACTTAGTTTGGCTACTTATAAAGTTTAAGGATTGGTTTGCATGGAGTTATGAAGAAACGAGCAGAATGGTTTCTGACGTAGTGGTCCATAAGCTAGTGATACAGCCTGATACTAACCTTATCAAGCAAGCTCTTAGACGCATGCGATTAGACATTGAATAGGTCATTTTAGATGTCAAGAAATTGATCGATGCTAATTTCATCTAGAGGAAAAATATCCCACCTAGTTAGCTAGTGTTGTCCAAGTTAAGAAGAAGAATTGACAAATTCTCATACACGTCGATTTTAGGGATTTAAATAAGGCATGTCCAAAAGAGGAATTTTTATTATCGTTACCAGAACTGATGGTGGACATTGCCTCATCTCATCTAGTCTTCTCTTTCATGGATGGTTAATCTAGATACAATCAAATAAATATGGCCCCTGAGGATGCGAAAAAACTAGCTTTAGAATGCTGATAGGAATCTATAGCTATAAGGTCATGCCTTTCGACCTTAAAAATGCCGGTGCCATGACTTGAATCTTTGATGAACTCATTCATAACCAAGTAGAATGTTATGTCGATGATCTCATGGTAAAAAGTAAAGAAAAGGAAGACCATCTCTTTTATTTGAAAGTAGTTTTCGAATGATTATGATAAATTGGAGTAGTTTCAAGAAAATTCCTTGGGTTTATTTTCTGACACTGCAGAATTGAAATCGAATTGAAGAAGATTAAATTGATATTAGAAATGCCACCCTATAAAAGTCTAATTCAACTTAGATCATTCCAAGAATGGTTGACATATCCAAGATGCTTTATATCCAACCTATTAGGCAGATGCCAGCCATTTTAAGCACTAGTCAAGAA
The DNA here is from genome assembly GCA_021442155.1 of Cymbidium sinense. Classification (NCBI taxonomy): domain Eukaryota; kingdom Viridiplantae; phylum Streptophyta; class Magnoliopsida; order Asparagales; family Orchidaceae; genus Cymbidium; species Cymbidium sinense. The sequence continues at coordinate 73,901,477 of CM038215.1, forward strand.
GGACACCAAGTTCAAGTGGGACGATCAGTGCGAGCATGCCTTGAGAGCATCAAGTAGTACTTGATGATGCCACCAGTCTTAACCACCCTTATCCTGGGCAAGCCGCTTATACTCTATACTTCTACATTAGATGACTCTCTTTGCACTTTATTGGCCCAAGCTAACGATGATGGGAAGGAGAATGCACTTTACTATCTCAACTATCCTCTAATTTATGCTGAAGCAAATTATCCATCCATTGAGAAGCATTACCTAGCTTTAATCTGTACATCCTAAAAGCTACGACATTGCATGCTTTCTTACAAAGTGAACTTGATCTCTAAAATCAATCTGTTGTAATATCTCATGACACGACCGATGCTATATGGACAGTTGGCATATTGGTCCATGATTCTATCACTGTTCGATATCACTTTCATACCCCTTAGTGCAGTAAAAAGATAAGCACTCACAGATTTCTTAGCAGCACACCCACTTCCTACTGACTCTCCTCTTAGTGATGATCTCCTCGATGAACAAATCATGAACTTAGTGAATACCAACATTTGTCATTGGGAGATATATTTTGATGGTGTGGCTTCCTCTCAAAGAGGAGAAGAACCACTATCAACTCTTCCAGGAAAGGAAGGGGTAGGAATAGTTCTCCTAACTCTGGATCATGATATAATGAGATTCTTATATCACCTATCTGATCCTTGTACCAATAATGAAGCTGAATATGAGGGTCTCATTACGAGTCTAGAGTCAGCCATTTCGCTAAACATCTAGAACATTAACATCTTTGGGGATTCCCAACTAGTGGTTAACCAAATCGTTGGCTTCTACAAGGTCCTCAAGCCTAGACTCCATCACTATCATAAGTATATAATGGAGTTGTTGGCCCAAGTTCTAAAAGTGACCAAGCTTGCCAAGGAGTTGGCATGTTTAGAAAATGAGTCCATATCAATAGAGGTCCAAAATAGGTAAGTCATGCTTCTTATTAATACTGAACTCATCAAAAATACTTTCTTAAAGGGGAGATTGCCATTGCCAAAAAGGCCAAAGAGCTAGATTGGAGGCAACCATTCATTGATTACATAAATAAAAGTAAACTACTTCAAGAGAAGTCCTAGACACATCAAATGAAACAAATGGCACTTTTCTATGCCCTCGTAGATGATGTCTTATACCAGCGGTCGTTCAATCATATGTGGTTACGATGTTTAGACAAGCATGAAGCCCTTGAGGATCATGACCAAAGTACATTCAGGATTATACAGAGCTCACTAATCTGGTCCCAAGGTAAAAGCCGAAATTAAAAGACTTAGATATTATTGGCCGTCGATGATCACAGATTGCATGGATGAAGCTAGGCAATGCCATCACTATTAAGTATATTGAGTGGTCCTACACAAACCACCCAACATTCTACATCGAACATTGGCCTCATGGTCATTCAAGTGTTGGGGTACTAACATAGTGGGTCTTATTGATCCTCCTTCTTCCAAGGGTGATCAATTTATCCTCGCTACTACCGACTATTTTTTCAAATGGGCGAAGGTGATTTCACTCAGAGAGGTCAAAGCTCATAATATGCTCTAGTTTTTCAATAACCATATCATATATAGATTTGGAGTACCTCGTTGAATTATATCTGATAATAGTACTACATTCATGAGCACCAAGATCAACAACTTCGCTTGAAGACACAACATAGATTGGAGATATTCCACCATCTATTATCCTAGAGTGAATGGTTTAGCAGATGCCTTCAACAAAACTCTCATCCAAATACTCAAGAAGATACTCGATGATAATAAATGATAGTGACATGAGCAGTTATTTGATGCTTTATGGGCCTACTGCACCACTTATAAATCCCCCAACACAGTCTACTTCTTTTTCCTTAGTGTATGGGTCCGAAGCTATTCTACCATTATAAGTCTAACTCCTATCACTGAGGATAGTCGTGGGTGGAAAAATCACAATAGAACAGAATGCTAAGTTGCAATTAGAAAAGCTCAAAGGTTTGGAGGAGAGACGCTTACAACATCCAAAACCTCGAGTTATACAAAGCCAAAATGATTCAAGCTCAAAATAAGTTGGTCCACCCTAGAGCTTTTCAAGTAGAAGAGCTTAGTTCTAAAGAGATCAATTATTGTCTGTCATAAGATGGGAGGCAAGTTAGAACCCACTTAGGAAGACCCTTTTGCCATAAAGAAGGCCTACCAAAGAGGATCATATCAACTCATCATCCATAAAGGAGAGTGCCTGATGCTTCCAATCAATAGGCTCTACCTAAAGAAATATTATCCATAAAATTATGTTTGAAAAATAATTATCATAAAAAAAATTTCATTTCAAATTCAATCTCTTCGAATTAAAAACATCTTCATTTACGAATCCTTCATTGTGTGTTTTAGGTTAGGTGTAAGAGAACCTAAGTGGCATCCTATCTTTAATTAGCACAACACAAACAAAAAATTACACACAAACACAAAACAAACACAAATTATTTATCTTGAGCTATTATGAGTTGAGATAATTCCTCAGCAGCCCTCACTCAATAGCTGCTCTAGGTTGGGTTGATTCACTACCGAGCTAGTGTGTTTGCATAGTGATCTCATGCCTAAGAAGATGTAAGTCTCATATGCTTTCTTCCTAGCATAACCACTGCACATTGATGAACACCTTGTTAGTTTCTCCAATGCTTTCTTCTTGAACTAGCCTTCATACACTGACTTGGTCGAGTATATTTAAGGTTTAGAATAAGCCCCCTAGCAGATCCTCTCCTCCTGATTACTTTAAGTTTGGGTCCAGTCTTTCTTTAAGACTCCCTGCTTAGTAGTTGTCCTAGGTCGGATAGCATTTATCCAGTTGATGACAGACTATCCCAGCGATCAGTTTCATCTGTGAAGATGTAGGTCTCTTATGCTTTCTTCTTAGATTGATTGTCATACAATGACAAACACCTTAGGCTAGTTGTGTTCACTATGCTAACAGTGGCCCACCTTGTGGAGACACCACTCATGGAAGATGTAAGTCCCCATGCTTTCTTCTTGAGTTGGCCACCGTATACCTATAGGATTTCTTTTTTAGGGATTAAGATGATGCCCCTAGTGGCACCTCCCCTGTGGGCACTCTATTTGGATCATGTCATTTATGACCCCATTTAGACACTACTCGGGTTACTTTCGGATTGGACAGTTCCCCTTTCCTAGTAGCCACCCCTGTCGTTAGAAGTCCATACTGTGGATGTGCAGACTCTCCCGTAGTCTAGTAAATCTGAGATAGGTCCAAGCCCCCGTGGCTCCTTTCTAGTATGGTCCCTCGCACACCAACAGAGTCCACATGAACATATAAATAAATAAATAAAATATATATTTCTTGTGGATTAGGAGGACACCCCCAATGACATCATATCTTTAGGGTAGTGTCAGCAAAACTCCCAATAAGAAATCTCCTTGACTACTCTTGAGTTAAAATAAGATCCCCAACAGTTCTCACTCAGTAGTCGCCCTAGGTCATGTTCAATTTGTTGTGATACCAACAGGTCACCCCAGTGGCTATTTCCACTTTGGAATATGTAAGTCCCTGCGCTATCTTCCTAGCATAGTCATTGCACACTGAAAGGCAGTCCTTAGGTTGGATAGTCTCACCTTCGGCTGGTAAGCTACCCCTTTGGATTGGTAAATCTGAGATAAGTTCAGGCTTACATAGCCCCCTCTCTATGCGATCCAGCGCACACCAACATGGTCCATATTTAAATTAAATAAATCAAATCAAATCAAATCAACTGAAACTAAATCAAATCATGTTGAATACTCTTGAGTTGAGGTAAGATCTCACTGACACTCACTCAGTAATCGCCCTAGGTCAGGTTTGATCTATTGTGCTAACAATAGGTCATCCCAGCAGTTGTTCCCACTTTGAAAGATATAAGTCTCCATGCTTCTTGCACATCGAAAGGCAACCCTTAGGTTAGATAGTCTCACCCTTCAGTTGGTAGACTCCCCTTTGGACCAGTAAATCTAAGAAATGTCCAGGCTTCCATAGCCTCTTCTTAGTGAGTCCATCGCACACTGACAAGGTCCATAATTAATCAAATCAATCTCCTTAATGGAGCCAAAAATTAAATTAATTCAAACCAATCTCCCTCATTGAGCTAAATCAACAAAATAAATCAAATAGATTCTACCAAGCTCATATCCCCAATGGACATGCCTCCAAATCAAACATTAAGTCAACCAAACTAATCTCCCTTAGTGGAGCCAACCCAAATCAAAACAAATACAAATCCAAACTTACTTCCCTAGTGGAGTTAAGTAAACCTATCAAACCAAATCAAAGTAAATCCAATCTTGATCCCCAATTGATTCAAACCTCTAGCCCAATGGATATGTCCCCAAATTAAATCAATAAATCAAATTACACAAATCGAAGATTGCATCCCCAGTGGACCTCCCTTACATTAATTAAATAAAACAAATTAAAATAAATTCAATCAAATCTTTATCCCTAGTAGATTTTTCCCCTCTCTCATGCTCTTAGCATGAGACAAGTTGCATTGCACTAAGATCATGATTCTATGTACCTCTTGGGTTAGGTATAAATGGTTTTCATTAGCACTTGCAATCCTATTGGATGTTGTTGATCGCCTCGGTTAACACCAATATGTACGGTATGCCTTGCCAATTACGCCACACCTAATGGGGGTCATTTTCTTGACTTCACTTTTGGAGTGAGAATTCAACTCTTCCATCTTAGATCTAGGAGTTGTCTAGATACTAAGAGCTCCTTAGTCATAAGACACTTCTAGAGGCTAAGTGAACACTTAACTTAAACCTAGAGACTTAGAAGGATTAGCCACATGATTAGGCTATGCCTTAGGATCTAGGGTGACCTAGCCTATAGTCAAACCATGACTCATGTCTAGCTTAGCCAAGGTCCAACTTAAGATCAATACAACGAAATCCAATTGAATCTCAATTCAAATCCAAACTCCAAAACTAAAACCAAATCCAAATGATCTAAACCTAAACCTATGATTCAACCTTATGGACTTAGCCAAAATTCTCTTCAATCCAAATCAAGCTCAATTGATTTTCTCAAAATTAGTTTAATCTTTCAATCATCAATCCAAACCATACTAAAATCTACAATCAAATCAATCAAAGCCAAAATAAATTCAATCAACCTAACCTATCCCATTTGACCCAAAATATTCAAATGAGCCAAAATCTAATTAAACTCAAATTAATTGCGACCAAAGCCATAAATCAATATCAAATCAATATCTAAACTCAACTCAATTCAATCCAACCCAAAATCAAGCCAATTAACTCATTTAGGCCACTTGACCCAAGTGACCTAAAGGACCTATTTGAACAAAATCTCAATCCAACCTAAATTGGATTGAATCAAACCATACAAAATCTCTTATGATGATTATTGATCATCCTTGATTGATCAATTGTCATCAATTGGGTTAAACCAAGTCAATTTAGTTATTTGACCAAATCAACCCACTTAACCTAAATGAGCCAAATGAACCAAATCTCATCCTACATCAAATTAATTAAAACCAATGATTTATACCAACTCAAAATAAACCCTTGAATATGTCTTGACCATCAATTGAGCCAAATCAATCGCAATTGGCACTTTGACCCAATCTGACCCAATTTTACCTAAAAGACCAAATTGGGAGAAATCAAAATCAAATTTAAATTGATTAAAACCAATGAATCAAATTCATTCTAGATTGGTTCTTGAACATGATCAAAGCCTTGATTGAACTCAATTTGATCAATTGAACCTAATTAACCTAATTAGCCCAAATTGACCGAAAGGGTCTATTTGGCCTAGATCATTTCTAATTCCAAATTGATTGAAATAAAAGCCTACAATCATCTTGAAATGATCAATTAAACATGAACTAATTCTTAACCCAAGCGACTTTGGCCAATTTGGCCAAATTGGTCTACTTGACCTATTTGACCCATATGAACTTAAATGGGTCAAATCCAAATCCAAGCCAAATTGAACCCAACTAATTGAACCAAAACACTCCAAATACTCATTTGAACTTGACTCAACCCTTAGTTTGACTCAATTTGACCCAACCTATCCCAAATTGACCTACATGGGTCAAATTGAGCCAAACCCATTTAAACTAAGCCTGAACCCATTGAAACTTAGCATGAACTATCCTTGGCTCACCTTGGGTCAGTCCAAATTTGACCCAACCCATAATAAACCTGAATTGACCTATTACCAATGGGTAAATCCTCCCACATGAGATAAAACCATAATTTGAATGGTCAAAGCCACTCCCCTCCCCTTGGCAGTCATCCTAATCTTCAAATGTGCTTAAAGACCACTAGCTCACTTGACCCAAAGCTATTTGGGTCAGCCATGAGCCAAGTGAAGGTGAGCTAACCTCTCCAAATCCATTGGGACACTTGGAAAGCCAAATTGAGCCACCTCAGCCCTTAGAAGCCACTCCCCCTCACTCATCCACTCAAATCGAGTCAATTCAGCACCTCTGTGCCACTCACATCCACCTGTGGTGGCCAAAGGATGACAAAAAGCCAAACCAATCCCATCCGTCCGATCCAAGGGAGGAGGGAGTATATCCCCCTTATTTCGATCCAATTCGAGCATTTTTTGGACTTCCTTAGGGCCCTACCACACTAAGACGAACACCCCCAAGCATTTTCCTAGCTTCTCGAGCCTTCCCATCACCGAAGATAATGAAGTCAAGCTCACCCGAAATAGGACAAGACTCAACTCCATCCAACTCTACCAAATCCCAACCAATATAAAATTAACTTCACTCACACGTTCACGAAGCTCCATTGAAGTGAAACAAACCTTCTTCCAAGCAATTCGAGCTTTAAAGACCAGCCCAAGCATAACTTTGACGTATTCTTGGTGACGTTTGGTCCATAGAGCTACCGGTGAGGAGTCATGGTGACATCTTCTCAGCAGGGCTTCACCTCATCAAGGCAAAGCTACCTCAGTCGGTTCTTCGCCGATCTTGAGCTCCGGCAAGGTAATTTTTGGTAAACTATGGATTTTTCAATTTTTGTTTAGCCTTTTAAAAAAAGTGTAATGTAATACTAAATCCACAATTAGATCCCTTTGGATTTCTCTTGTGAACGTTTTGGATTGATTCCGACATCTCATGAGCTCCGACGAGCTCAGATTGAGTGATGGAAGGCAGACGGATGATGTCTACCTTCTGTCACTTGGGGGACGATGGATGATCCACCATCCGTTCAACATGATCAAAATGGATGGCCATGATTATCTGCTATATTTGATCTTAGAAACTATGCGATTAATCTCCACCGTTTGATCTTAGATCAGATGATGGGATGAAAGCGCGTCCACCATCGGCACATCAGCAGTCCGCATGTGCCAATGGGATTAAGCTTAATTAAGAGTTAATTATCCATTTTTAAGGCTAAAACTTTGAAAAATCATATATAATTGTAGAAAAATCTAAAAAATGCAAATGAATATTAATTTGAAGGTAAAATATAAGCTATTTTATTAAAGTTATTTCCATTTAATTTTGAATAAAAATTATAGATTTATTAGGGTTTGAATATGCACTTAATTAGCATAATTAAGTTATAATCACTTGGGGAATTGATTTAATGGGATGACCTCTACCTCCCATGATTTTCTTAGAATTTATTCCTTAGGTTATTAGGAAAATTGATGTTTCAAACCTTAATTATCCCCTTAATTAATTTAATGATTAATTAACTTTCAAAATAACAAAAACTAATTAATTAAAACTCGTTTACACTGATTGATAGTAAATGGATGAGGGAGACTGGTTAGGATCTCTTTCCTAGTCTCTTTCCAAAATTCATTTCATTTTAAGAGAATTGATTAATAAGAGACTTAAGTAGGTGTTAAATTAATAATTAAATGTCTAAATCAAATAAAATTAAAATTTAATCACTTTAGATAATTAATAATCAAATTAAGGGTTCCTCTTTATGTGTTCAATAACATAAAGACCCTTTAAAGAAATCTTGATTACCCCATAAGTGTGAGAAAAATCATAAAAGTACTTAATTAGACTCCTTAACTTAATTAATATTGAATTATGGACCAATTGGATTAGGTCACTTAAGAGCATTGTAATTTTATTTTCTCACATGTTCATAACATTTGTGGCTCATGATTAAACAATTAATCAAATTAAAGAAGCATAGGGAAGGGTAATTAAATGACTTACTTAATGGTTTAACTTAAGCAATTAATAAAACCTACTTAATTATATTTCCTTAAACAATTAAGATTACTAACATGGGAATGAGATTAAAACAACAACTAGTCTCTCCTCTTTAAGTTCAACTCAAATCCAAAAGAGAATCAAATTAATAATATGCTTTGGTTTTCTTCAAGTAATTTTATTTAATGTAATTGTCCTTAGGAATTAATGTATTTGAATGAACCATGTGTTTATGTTTAGTTATTCCTTTCCAATCACTTTAGATGTTGTGTGTCATGTGTTTCTATTCATTCATGTTTTCAATTTTAAATGAATCAAATGGAATTTATTTATGTAAGCTTGCATGTGTTGGCTTAACTTAATCATTTATGTGGCTATTATCATTATTAAATTCAAATATATTTTTACCAAAGTCTATAAATGGATAGCAATATTTGGAGTGGTGATAGTTATAAATATATACATAGGAGTTGCATGTGCTTATAACTTCAGTATGTGAAGTGAAGCTCCCTTTCTAGAATTCATGTATAGATTTACATAGGTTTGAAAGGTAATGGGTATATAGTCTGGACATCCCGAGAATATGAGGCTTTAAGTAGCCCCAAGGAGGTCATTTGATTACCTCACTTACCTAGTTAACAAAGGCATGTACCCATTCAATTTCATTTTTATGTATTTTGGTATGAGAATTTGGATAGAGCTTTAATTCATATTCATAAATAATTCAACCAATGAAAGAAATACAATTTTTGCATGATTTTTATTTTTCCAAATTGTATATATATTAATGTTTATCTAAGATAGCAAGTATATAGAATGGACATCTCAGGAATACAAGGCTTTAAGTAGCCTCAAGGAGTTCATTTGATTACCTTACTTCATTGGTTAATAATGGCATGTACTTTCTTACATCTTTTATACATGTGTATGTGTGTTTAATTAAGGAATGAAAATCCCCTTTTATATTAAAAATGCATGCATCCATAATCATCTAAGTCATTAAAATGCATTACATGTAAGTTAGTGCTCTCTTTCTTATAATTCTATATAAATTTACATGTGTTTGAATGAAGATAAGTATATAGTTTATACATCTTAGGAATACGAGGCTTTAAGTAGCCCTAAGGAGGTCATTTGATTACCTCACTTCCTTGGTTAATAAAGGCATGCACTTATTTCATTTTGTTCATATGTATTTTTGTATTATAATTTGAATAGAGCTTTAATTTACAAGTATGAAATAATTCAATCAAACAAAAATGTAAATTCTGGATGTATGCATCCATTCATTATTTAAGTGTGCCAAAATATATTCTATGTATTGATATGTTAAGTGTCAAATCATGTGCATGTTACATGTGATGGAAAGGAATGACTTGATATATCTCATGTGATTGTAATTCAACTACATTAATCTTAATATGCCTTTCATGTTGGATAGGGTTATTTAAGGTTAGCATAAATTAAAGATTAACAAAATGTTTAATAAGCTATTCACTAAAGAGAACTAAATCATAAAATTATGCTTAAGAAAATGGCTTAAGGTAGGGATGAAAGAGGGTAAGCCTCTTTCCACTCTTTATTACACTTAGATGTTAATTGTAAGTCAAATGGAACAAATTAAAACATAAGCTAAAACGCACAAACCAACTAAACAGCTTGAAGTTAAACCAACCTTTATGTTAAATTCAACATTTTCACATTTAGAAAATCATAACTCTAATGCTTAGTTAAGACACACCAAACAAAGCCTTAGCACACACACATTAGAATTAAACCACCACTCTTAGTTCTAAGTTAGGATGGCGTATGTGTGATGTATATTTTATTTTGTGACATAATATTTTAGACTGGATGTTAGGGTGTATGTTTGATAGACTGTTAGACCACTGATTATCTAACAGTATTTTTTACAGGGGATTATGCTTAAGGGCCATTAAAAAAATTATAAATGTCTTTCTTCCAGGCTACTTATGCCCCTAAGCATAATCCACATTAGGATAGGTGGGCTTTGTTACCCATGTGTAGGGTGTTAAGTCCAAATTATGAAATATACTACTTGGGATTGTATGTATGTATAGTTAATATCTATTTTGTAGGTGTAGTTAGATTTACTTATTTGATAAAATATAATTTTTGTAATAGGAATTAAGATTAATGAAGGATTAGGATGAGCAGTGGCTAGAAGGCTTAGTCATGGGATGCCTTGGAGCCAATCAAATCAAATGAAGGAAGAAGGAAGAAAGAACAAGTGAAGAATGAAGACCCCCATAGCATGTATTCAATTTTAAATTATAATTATTCTTTTATGTTCCAGGTTGTATAAGGATAGAGCTTGGCAACCAAATTTTCTCTTTTACGGGTGTACGGTGATACCAGGCAGCACCGGCCTTTTATTCTTTTGCGGTAGTATATAAAACTTGATACGGTAGGCTCTTAGAATAAAATTAATTTTTATACCCAAATCAATAACTCATAATTAATATTCTAAACAACTCATAACATCATCATAAAGCCTAGGCTCTAAATAAGATAATTAAATGATTTAGTAACTCCATAGTTGTATGGTTGTATGTCTCACATCATGCATGTCATATTCCTTCTTCCTTGAATATGGGGGATCTGCATCCTTGTATGATAGAGGAATGCTTGACTTGTAAGGGCATCCCTTATGGTGGAGAATACCCTCTTCTCACTGATTTAGCCAACAACCACATTTCATCATGCATTTAGTCATAAAAATCCCAAGCCTTTATCTAAGTGAATGTGTCAAAATGAAATAAAATTGTAAATATTTGCACTTTTAGACTAAGTCATATATTCATATCACTTATACTCTAGTCTCTTAGGGAGTCAGACTTTAGTTTCTTTCCAATTAAATAACAAGCCTAACCATCTTACAATTCCATAAGATTGGACTACATGGTTTTAAAGTATAGGAGGTGTTAGCTGAAGGCCACTCCAAGAGATTGTAAGTCCAGAAGAATTGGATAGGTCTATCTGCTCTTTTGGAATAGATCCTTATGTACCCTTTTGCTTAGATTTAGGTCATGCTTTAACTTGTGCTAAAGCTACCGAGATTTAGGAACCAAGGTTGCTAGTTTTCCTTAGACTACAAGCATAAATCCTCACCTCTTAGGCATTTTCACAAACTTATGTTGATGTATTATAAGCCCTAGCTATCTAATAAAATTTCAAGCCAAAAAAATTAAATCTCTTCACTTTCAAATATGTAAAGCTTCACCATAAGATAAGTTGGAATGCTTACTAGGCTTGCTAGTATCATGAGCATTTCCTACTTATTTTTCTTTGGCTTCTAAAATAAGTTTTCCAATTGAGCATTCCCATTTTATTTCTCAAAATAATAATCCTTTGATAGCATTAACCTTGAAATATTTGGAGATAATAATTACCTACTTTAATCGAGAGTATTCTTAGAAAATCTAATTTCCTAGGTGTTGACCTCACTTTTGGAGTGAGGACCCAATCTCCTCTTCTTAGGCTTAGGAACCTTCTAGACACTAAGAATTCCTTAGTCATAAGACACTTCTAGCAATTAGATGAACACTTAACCTAAACCTAGAGACTTAGAAGGGTTAATCATAAAATTAGGCTATGCCTTAGGACTAAAGGAGACAAACCTATCTTGTAGCCTAAACCCAATCCATGCCTACCTCTTTGGCCTAAAGCAAACCTCAAATTCAATTCATCCAAATCAAATGATTGAAACCTATAACCAATTCCAAACCATAATCAAACCAAATTAACCCTTCCTAAGCCCTATGATTTTATTCTATGGACCTAGCCTTAATCAAATCCAAATTCAATTGATTTTCTCAAAATCAATTCAACCCCTCAATCAATTTACCAAAATCTATAATCAAATCAACCAATTCAAAACCAAAATCAAACCAAATTCAAACCAATCCTAAGCCCATAATTAATCCTATGGACTTAGCCAAATTCACATCAAGCCAAATTCAATTGATTTTCTCAAAATCATTTCAACTCTCAATCAATCAATTTGCTAAAATATACAATCAAATTCAAATCAACCAAAATCTAAACCAAGTTCAAACCCAAACCTAAGCCTTTTGATTCAATCTTATGGACTTAACAAAATCTCCTTCAATTCAAACCAAAATCAATTGATTTTCTCATGAGTCAATTATTCTTTCAATCATCATCCCAAATATAAATGAAATAAATAATCATCAAGCCCAAATCAATTCAATCAAACCAAACCCAACTTAACCCATTTAACTTGAAATATTCAAATGAGCCAAAACCTATTTGAACCAAAATCAATTATAATCAAAGCTATAAATCAATTCTAAATCCATATATAAATCCAACTAAACTCAAATCAACCCAAAATCAATTCAACTAAACTCAATTAGTTCACTTGACCGAAAGTGACCAATTTGACCTATTTGAACCAAATTTCAATCCAACCAAAATTGGATTGAACCAAGCTTACCAAAACCTCCCATGATGATTGTTGATCACCCAGGGTTGAACAATTGTCATCAATTGTTTTGAACTAAGTCAACTTAATCATTTGACCAAGTCAACACTCTTAACCTATATAAGCCAATCTAGCTAAATCTCAACCCAAGCCAAATTAATTGAAACCATTAATTCACACTAACATATGATCAATGATTGAACATGACTTGACCATCAATTGAGTCAAACCTGACCTAATTGGCCCTTTGACCTAAGTTGACCTGTTGACCTAAAAGACCAAATTGGGTCAAATCATGATCTAACCCAAATTGATTGCAACCAATGGTACAAGTTTATTCCAAATTGATTGTTGAACTTGACCAAAGCTATAATTGAATCCAATTTGGCCAATTGAACCCAATTGACTCATTTAGCCCAAATTGACCTAAAGGGTCAAAATGGCCTAAATCCAAATCAAATATAAATTAATTCAAACCAAAACCTACAATCATCTTCAATTAACTAACTAAACATGAGTCAACCAACAACCCAAGCTAATTTAGCTAATTTGGTCAAATTGGTCAACTTGACCCATTCGACCAATATGAATCCAAATAAGCTAAAATCAAACCTAAGCCAAATTAACTCAAACCAATTGAACTAAAATATACCAAATACTCATTTGAACATGACTCAAGCCTTGATTTGACCCAATTTGACCAATTGGTCAACCTAACTCAATATAGCCCAATTTGACTTATAAGGGTCAAATTGAGCCAAACCCACTTAAACCTAGCCCAAACCTAATGGGACATGATCCAACCCATCCTAAGCTAACCTTGGGTCAGCCCCAAACCTACCCAACCTGAATTGGGTCCCATCCAAAGTCATTTCCCATTGGATTTTCCTTCCCACATGGGATTATTCCCAAATTGGCATGTAAACTCTGCTCTTTTCCCTTTGGCAGCCATCAAACACCCAAAGGGAGACCTAACCTACCCACCTAGCCCGACCCAAGTAGGCTTGGTTGGCTATGGACCAAGGGGAGGTGAGTTAACTCACCTCCCCTCACTAGCTGAACCCAATGGATCCAAGGAAGAGGGCTACCACTTTGAGCCACCAACCAATTTGAACCATGTGGGACACTGAACACTCCGAAGCTCAGATAGCGGCTGACTAATAGAAATTTAGGCTCCAATCCTGTCCATACGATCCAAAGGGAGGGGGAATATAGACCCCACCCCCCTCATTTCAATCCAAAATGAGGACATTCACTCTCAGAGAGCTTAAAAGCTATTTTGAAATCCTTAGAGCTCCCCTCAAGCACCCCAAGCTTCCCCATTACCAAAAAAGCTCCAAACTGAAATAGGACAACCTTATTTTTGACCCAATTCCCTCAAACCTCCACTTAACTCAAATTAAGTTCACCCACACCTTCTCTACACTCCGTTGAGCAAGAATGAATTGCCTCCTGAGCTCCCCGACCATCGAAGATACGACTTCGATCAACACCTGCTAGCACAGTGATGGTTGATGGCCCAACGAGTGAATGACAAGAATCCTCATGCGTGTTGATACGTATGGATTCATCTCCACTAGACGAAGCTTCCTCAATCAACTTTGAAGGCGATCCCTAGTTCTGGCGAGGTAATTCCTTCAAACTAAGCTTTTGGTGAAAATTGTTTGGAGTTTTTTGAAGAAAATTATTATGTCACACAAATTTGATCAGTAGATCCCTTTGAATATACCTTGTGAAGGTATGGGTTGAATCCTAACTTGATTCGAGCTCGGGTGAGTTCAAATAGAACGATAGAAGGTGTACATTATCTATCTCTCGTTGCTCGAGAGACATTGGATCATGCACCATCCATTCGCATGATCAAAACTGACGGTCGTGATTAATCCATTAGATTTATAAGGAACAATACATTTGATCCTGACCATATGATCTTAGATAGGACAATGGATAAGAAAGCGCGTTCGCCACTAGTCATGTAGACATTGAGTCGGACAAGATTAAGCAGTTAATCCTGTGGTGCCACATCAGCATTTCGCATGGCACTGACAAGATTAGGCTTAATTAATTAGTTTTAATGGCTAAAAAGAACTTCAAAAATTCATAACAAATTGTAGCAAAATCCAAAAAATACAAATAAATACTTGTTTTAAAGGTATTTCGTAGGAGATTTACTTAAAATTAATTCCAATTGATTTTGAATAGTAAGTAAGCCTAAATTAAGGTTTAATTATAAATTTAATTAGCTTAGTTACTCTTTAATTACTTCAATAATTAATCCTGAACTTTGTGTGTTAGTTTAATGGGATGACTTCTACCTCCTATAATATTTTTGGATTTATTGCTTGGTTAATTATGATAATTGACTATTTAATCCCTAATCACTCTCTTAATTAGTTTATTTAATCAATTAACCTCCTAAATAGTTAAAATTAATTGATTAAGCACACTAATCACTGTTGAAGAGTGAATGGGCAAGGGTAGGGTTAGGACCTCCTTCCTAACCTATTTTTTCCAAAGTCCATTTCTCTTTAAAGAAAAACTAATTAAAATGGCATTAATTAAGGATTAATTAGTTAATTAAATTAGCTTAATTAATCAAATTAAAATCATAGCCATGTCAGATAATTAATAATGAAATTAAGGTTTTTTATTTATGTGTTGAATAACATAAATACCCTTAAGGAAACTATGATTAGCCCATAAGTGTGAGAAAATCATAAAAGTACATAATTAGGTTGTTTAATTTAATTAACTCTTAATTATGAGACATTTGCATTAGGTTTTTATAGTAGCATTGTAATTTTATTTCCTCACATGTTCATATCATTTGTGGCTCATAATTAAGTGATTAATCAAATTAAAGAAGCATATGTCAGGGTAATTAATTAATTTAATTAAGGATCCAACTTAACTAATTCATAAAATTCACCTAATTATCTTTTCTTAGACCAAATCAAATTACCAATGTGGGAATGAGATTAAAACAACAAGTGATAAGTTTTCCTCTTTCAGCTTAATCAAAATCTCAAATCATAAATTAATAAAGGAATTTTTGATTTTCTTTAAATAGGTTTATTTAATGTGATTGTACTTAAGAATTAGTTTAATTGAATGAATCATGTGTTTATATTTAATTATTATTTTCCAAGCACATTAAATATTGTATGTCATTTGATTTCATGCATTCATACTTTCAAATTTGAATAAATCAAATAAGTTTCCTTCATGTAAGCTTGCATGTGTTGGCTTAATTAAATAGATGTGTGGCTATTATCACTAATAAATTCAAAACTATTTTCCAAAGTTTACAAATCAATTACAATACTTAAAATGTTGATGGTTATGAATATACATAAGATTTGCATGTGTGTATAGCTTAATCATGTGATAGTAAGCACTCTTTTTCTAAATCCTTATATGAATTCACATGGGTTTGAATGCTAATAAGTATACAGTCTAGACATCCCGAGAATACGAGACTTTAGTTAGCCACAAGGAGCTTATTTGATTACCTCACTTTCTTAGTTAACAAAGGAACATACTTAATTTAGTTTTATTCTTATGTCTTTTTGTATTAGAATTTAGATAGAGCTTTTAATCATATGAATAAATAATTCAATCACATAAATAAAACTACAACTTTGCATGATTCTCTCTTTTTAGTTATTTATACATCTATATGCATCTAAGAAAGCAAGTATATAGTCTGGACATCCTGAAAATACGAGGCTTTAGCTAGCCCCAAGGAGGTCATTTGATTACCTAACTTCCCTGGTTTATAATGGCACGTAGTGGCTTATATCTTTTATACATACAAATGTGTATTTATTTGAGGAATCAGGATCCTCCTTTTCTGCTTAAAATCTATACATTCATATTTACCTAAGTCATTAGTATATGATTATATATAAATTAATGATTCTTTTTCCTTATTCATATATAAATTTATATAGGTTTGAAATGTTAATAAGTATATAGTCTAGACATCCTAGGAATACGAGGCTTTAGTTAGACCCAAGGAGGTCATTTGATTAGCTCACTTCCCTAGTTAACAATGACACATACTCATGTGATTTTGTCCTTATGTATTTTGGTATTATAATTTGGACAGACCTTTAATTTATATGATCTTATATTTCAATAAAAATAAATTCCAAACATACACATTCATTATCATTTAAGTGTGTTAAAACATAATGTGTGTATAAATATACTAAGTATTAAATCATATGCATGTTATATGTGATGGAAAAGAATGACTTAGTATACTTCATGTGATAGTAATTCAATTAGATTAATCTTAAGAAGCCTTTCATGTTGAATATGATCATTTAAAGTTAATCTAAACTTAAGATTAACTAAAAATATATTTAATAAGTCGTTCACTAAAGAAAACTTAATCAAATCAATGTGCTTTAGAAGGTGGCTTTATGGTAGGGATGAAAGAGGGTAACCCTCTTCCTTCTCTTTGTAACACTTAGATGCTAACTGTAAATTACACGAAACAAAATAAAATACAAATTAAAATTCACAAATCAATTAAATAACTTAAATTTAAACTAACCTTCATGTTAACTTAAATAATTTCCTGAATTTAAAAAATCATAACTCTATTGCTTAGTTAATATATACCACACAACACATTAGAATTATATGCCACTTCTAGCCTATGTTAGATTGTATGATGATGTATATTTTATTTTATGATGTATTATTTGAGACTGGATGTTAGGGTGTTTGCTTCATAGATTAGATGTTATGATGTTCTTAGCCTAACCATATTTTCTATAGAGAATTGTGCTTAAGGAGCTGCTTAAAAATAAATATGAATGCACTCTTTGAAAGTTGCTTAAACCCCTTAGAATAATCCAAATTAGGACAGGTGGGCTTGGTTACCCATATGCGAGGTGCTAAGTCCAAACTATATATATAACTACTTGGGATTGTATGTATATTTAGCTAACCTCTATTCTACAGGTGAAGTTAGATTTACTTTTTCTACATAAATATAATTTTTGCAATAGGAATTAGGATTAGTGTTATGGGGGATTAGGATGAGCAGTGGCCAAAAGGCTTTGCCCTAGGGTGCCCTGTGATGCCTTTGGAGCAAGCACCATCCAAATCAAAGAAGGAACCAAATCAAAAATGGAGATATGAAGAATGAAGACCCCCCATAACATGTATTCATTTCAAATTATAATTATTCTTTCATTTTCTGGGTTGTATAAGGGTAGGGCTCGGCTACCCATCTTTTCCTTTTTTGGGTTGTACGGCGGTACCCGATCACACTGACTTATTATTCTTTTATGGTAGTTTATAAAATTGATTAATGATTTCTTTAAATTGTGCATTAAAAATGACATGTATTTTCATAATTTCTTATGATTGATGCTTTAATGTGTGGCTTAGATGCGGTAGGCTCTTAGGATAAAATAATTTTTTTACTCACTAATAACTCACAACTAAATTTTAAATAACCCATGACCTCATCATAAAAGCCTAGGACATAAATAAGATAATTAAAAGATTTAGTAACCCCTTTGTTGTATGGTTGTATGTCTCACATCATGCATGTCATCTTGAGTCACTTTTGCAAAATGAGGGCTTTCATCCTTACACACATAGGAATTGCTTAACCCATGAGATCAACCATTACTGATGGAGCTTCACCATATTTTTATTTTGATTTGGCCAATAATCTACTTCATCATGCATTTATGCATATTTTAAAATCCCAAAGCCTTTGTTTAAATGATGTGTCAAAAAATAAAATAAAATGAAAAGATTTTGCATTTGTAGATTAAGTCATATGCTCATACCACTCATGCTTTAGTCTCTTAAGTAGTGGTTTAGGGCTTAGTTTCTTTCCAATTAAATAACTATCCTAGTTATCTTGCAATTCATAAGACTAGACTACATGCTGCATGGTTTTAAAATAATAGGAGGAGTTAGCTAGCAGTCACTCGAAGCAGTTGTAAGTCTAGAAGTAGGATGATTTATTCTCTCTTGTGGAGGTAAACCCTTATGTCCACCTGTAACTTAGATTTAGGTCATACTTTAGCTCCTACTAAATCTCCTTAGATTTATGATCCGAGGTAGTTATTTCCTTCAAGCTATAAGCATAAATCCTCACCTCTTAGGAATTTCTACAACCTTGATTTAGTGAATTATGAGCCCTAATAATCTAATAAAATTCAACTCAAATAAGTAAATCTCTTCACTTTCAAATATATAAAGCCCAACTATAGGATAGATTGGAATGTGCACTAGGCTTCCTAGTATCATGAGCATTTCCTACTTTCTCCTTTTGGATTCTAAAAATAAGTCTTCTTCTTGAACTTTCCCAATTCTTCTTCTAAGCATAACCAATTATTTAATAGTCTAACCTTATAATTTAGAGGTGATAATTGTCTACTTTAATCGAGAGTATTCTTAGAGAATTTCATTCCCTAGTTCGTAATTAACTAAGGAGGCTTTCCTCCATAGGAAACTTAAGAACCCAGTTTAATATAAACTCTGCTTTATTTATCCATGTCAAGTAGGGAAAAATCTAAATTATATTCGAAGACCCATCATGCCTTAGGAGTCCTTATTAGGTGATTAAGTCCATTGAATGGTTGTGCCTCTATCTTTCAAATTGTACATCACACCTCAATGTTGTACTAGATCACTTCAATAAGTATCCCTTATGATTTTGGCATCCCTCCCAATCATCCAAAAAAACACCACACTAGGATGTAATTAAACCCCATAACTTAAGAACCAGCATAAAATAAACCCTACTTTTCTTTTCCATATAAAATAAGGGAAAGATCTCTAGTACATACAAAGACCTATTATGCCTTATGAGTCCTTATTAGGTGATTAGGTTCATTATAGGGAGATGTTTCTATCTTTTGAGATAGTACATCATACATCAATGTCATAGCCGGTCACTTCAATAAGTACCCCCTACGATCTGCATGGTGTCTGACCATCTTAAAATAAACCCCACATGAATGGGAAGGCACAAACAATAAAGTTTATGTTCGGGGAAAGCTAGTAAGTTATGATAGTAGATCTTCTCAATATTGAATATGATCAATATCTCTCTTACTATAATGATCATCCCAATTTTGATGAAATCATTCATTTCCTTTCTGGCAGAAATGAAATTGTGTAATGGAAAGGACAGGAAGAAAGGATGATCAACTTTCCTGTCACCGGTTTGACAGCCACATCTAAGGCTTGGCACTTTTTTATTTCTATCAAGCTTATGCCTTCTAGTAACATTAGTGAGGTTCCCAAAGATAAGGTTTTTTTTTTAAATTTTGTATTCATAGGGGGTTTTCAATTAACATTAAAAAAATCATTTATAATTCTATTTGTAATATACAAAAGGGGAGCACTACTGTTTAGTACAACCACCCTTTTCTTATTTATGGTTTATATATTACTACAGGTGTAGCAAAGGGGGCTGATAAGGAGGTACTCCTTCATAAGTCCCCTCTTATGAAGATTGTGATTAGGAGATTTGGGAATAGATTTGAAGTGGGTGAGAGTTCACGTCCTCCCTAATTTAGGCCTTAAACTCCCAAGTCCTTAACCGAGTAAGTTCAACATATTGGCATTCAGGTCACGAACTTGCGAAATAGGTGGACAAGAGTAGTCATAGGCAGGAGATGCTAAAACGCAGGTTTGACCATCATCTGGGCCAACATCATATGTAGTTCTCTTACATGGCCCAATTCAACACTACACTAGTCAACATATTTTAGAATTGCAATCGATGAATATGACGATTAGTTTCCCCCATTTGTATTTTTCCCCTTCCTTTTCTTTTCTTATTTTTATCATCTTGTAATTTTGTTTATTTGAAATATATATATATATATATATATATATATATATATATATATATATATATATATATATATGATATTTCACATTATTTTATGCTAGTACAATCTCTCCAGGATAATAATAATAATAATAAAATTTAATGCTTATGCAAAAAGTCATATCAGGGGTTGGCTTTGATATGCCAGTTCCTCAATGCTTGGAGATGAAATGAAAACTCGAGAGATGGGCGTTGCATTGTTGGAGTATTATGTCCCCTCAACAAAAATTTTTTTAAGTCATTATTTTTCTTGCATGAAGGCGATATAGCGCTGCGACACTATCCCTATGGTGCCACAAAATTGTGGGATTTTATTTCTTTTTTATCAAAAAAATGTTCTAAGTCATATTCCAAGTGACATGGCATGGCGAATGGTGGCTATATGTAATGGCTAAGGTCTCCTTTACTCATATTAAGATGACATGACACTGTGGCGCTATGGGATTTTGTTAAAGAACTGTAGTGTTGATTATTGGGTGCAGTGATGCCATTCTTGTAATATGAATTCGAGAGCATGACCCCATGGAATTCTGAGCTATAATTTAAATTTAAAGTATAAATTTTTAATTTTTTTTCTTAGAAATTTTTACAGCATTTCATCTTAGCAAACTGAGCACTCATCTCCATTATTCTGGATCTAAGATTGATGATGGGGAGGGGATTTTCATCTCACACCAAAATGAAGTTCAATGATGATGGTCTTCAAATCACCAAAATTTTCACACTGGATCGAAGATCAATAATGGCATTTTTATTAAACATGCCTTTTGAAAAGTAAAATGACATAGATTCTTTACTTGAAGTGAGAGATCTTGGAGTGAGGGATGATCACCAATTCAGTGAGAGAATAGAGTTTAGTGTGGGAAAGCCCTTCGAGTAAACTGCTCACTCCTATTTATAGTAGTGGGCTAATAACTCTTCCCTCTCAATAGCTAGTGCATCACCATGGTGCCAAGATCATGACGCCACAATATTGTACTGTAATTCAACAGCTGGACTGAGGTAGTTATCCATCTAGAAGGTTAAGGTACTAACATGGTGCCAAGAACATACCACTATGGAACTATAGCCAACAAAATTTTATTTTATTTTATTTATTTCTTTTCTTTTTATGTAAACAAAATTATCCTCCAATGAATGTTTCATGTCATTATAACATGATGCATTCATTTCCTTAATTTTATATTAGTTATAGTATGCATATGTAGGTGCAATTAGTCAAAAGAATTGAACCCACTAGTATGTTACTCTAATAATCTTCATGTATTACATGATAAGAGAGAGATAGTTAAATGAGAAAATTTTAGTTACAACAATTGGTCTAGACTTCGCTACTATAAATAGAAGCTCTATGAGCTCTATAGATCATAATAACTTGCCTCTCTCATGCTTCCTAGAGATGTTGAATGGTATCTTCTTGATCATATTCTAGTGAAGAGAGTGTTTGCTCAAATGTCAACACCTGAGTGTCTACATGTGAGCAATCTCTTTTATGCTAGTGATAGCTTGTCTGGTCATAGATCTCATTTCTAGAAAGCATCATATTCTATACTATAGTTCTATCAATTCAATATAGATATCGAGGAGTCTCATCTATGTTTTAGAAAGCTCCCTTTGGAGGGATCTCATGGCTTTAAGGTTGTGCTTTAGGTCTAGGCAAATTAGAAGGATTGACATGAAATGGCATTGATTGATGTTTCTATAATAGTAAGTGTATTTGGCAAGACCTCCTCGTAGGGAGTGCTTAAAGAGAATAGTCTAAATTCAACATCTCTACAAAAGAATTCTCATAATTGTAATTCTCCCATTATAAGACCTAGAGCACCAACACAATCTAGTAAAGAATTTCCTTTTACATAGAAGCTGGATGGATCAAGCAAAACTTCTGAGTCGACACTTAGAAGTAGTTGATGCAGGACCACTATTATATTATATAAGGTTTTTGAAGGACAACAATATAAGGGAGTTGAAGCCTTGGGCATATTCTAGAAACAAAACATGAAATTTTTATGCCAGGTAACTGCCTTTGAACTATATGTTTGCGAACTAGAGATATGGTGACTTTCTACATAAGAATCTAGATCTAAGGAGTAATCTTGAGTCACAGTCACCATCATCCAAGTTGAATCTGATAAAAGTGGTTCAAAACTATTAGCCATAGTGTAGACTCTACATGTATATTTACTAGTATGTTGGATGCACCCTGGGAAATATATATTTGGCAAGACATCACTCTTCTTCTACTCTGGTGGTTCCATTATTGGCCTATAAATATGAATAGAGTTGTTAACTCTTATGTTAGAATGTAAAATCCATTTATCTTTCTCTTTGTATCTAAATTTTGGTGTCATCATTTCTTACTACCTTTTTGGTCATCTATGGTCATATGGCCTTTCACATTTTACGGTTGTATATGAGAAAGCCTAGCTCCAAGAAGAAAGAGAAGGTGTGGGAGATGCACATTAACTATAAATGAATTCCTCCTATGTGAGTCTTCTGCGGAGCTATTTAGAACTAGAATAGGTCCCCAGGTGACGTACGAAGGTCCATGCAGTGGAGGTTTCTGCTAAATGGACTGCTAGTGGAAGTGCTCTTAAGAAATGAGTATCAATTATATCCATTATCGGTGGTAACTCATATATAGGTGTAGCTTGAGTAATATCTAGCCACCCTATTAGGGTTGTGACCTTCCAGGATTATAGATTTGTGGTGGTGATTGCATAGCCAAGTGGGTCTGAGTCCAATAAGATATTCAATAATATGTTTGTATCTTGACTTTGACGATAATTGGTGAGTGCCTATCAGTAAGAGGGTTTGTAAATTTGTTTTCCATACTTTGAATAAATAAGCTATAAAAAGATGATCTGTGAATGAATTGGAATCAATCTATCATGCATGTTTGGGCAAAAAGGAAAGTTTATATTTGATTCCTATTTATAGAGACTATGGTTCTATTTAGCTGCATATTCATGGGAAAATTTTATTTTATGAAATAGGATAATGTCTTAGGATAACTGAAGGCTCTTGAAATATGAGCATGAATCCATCCATATAAATAGTGCTAAGGGGCATCCACATCATAGCGTAGTGAATTGGTCATGACACTTGCTCTACCTAATCCACGATATAAGTAGGCTAGTGTTGCATGTACCAATGATATCCTTTAACCATAAGTGAATAGAATAGCAATTAGTAAGGTAGAAGGACAAAATAGTTTATTATATCATAGGAATACAAAATAATATAAGCAAGTGGTGATGAAAACCACTAAGGATAGTTCCTTTTCAATATTTTGTACAAGTATCTGGTAGGAATTGACTTTTCCATTGACTTAAATTTGGCCTTAATAGATGTATGGGCTCCATTATCGAATAAATCTTCAAGCTGTGCAAAGTGTGGTAAGTACATCCCTGAATGGAGGAAGCATTCTGACTATGTATCCAGAGTGATCATATTTCAAGATCTTTGATCTGTCCTCCATTCTTTGGATAGTCTTTGATAATGAGTCAAGGAGCGATGTAGTCTTGAATAGTATATGTAACTACCTCTTCTCGTTGGCCATCTAGTTCACATTGAAAAAATTTATGATCTGGTGGAATGCATTCTAAGGAGTTCCTATAATTGGTACTCTTATTATATCCTGCATATCTACCATGGTGATTATCAACTCATGTGGACCAACCCAACAAGTATTGGTAGCTCTAGCCCAATGTTCCACTATACTTTTGATCCATGAGAAAGGAAGGAAACTACAATCAAAGAGTGATGCATAGACTGTCTAGTATATACTAGCTTTTCTAAGAACATCACCGTGCATTTGCAAGTGATGTCAAGCTCAATATACATATCCATTGACAATTGATAATGGAGTGCCAAAAATTAACTTTAGGTCCCAATCATCTACTTCATGATATAATATATAGTAACCTAGTAGCTTAACTATACCTGTGGGCAAAGCATTTTCTTCAGCTGGTTGGAGCACATTCTGATTGCCAAAATTAAGATGATCTGCATCTCATTCTAAAGGGATATCATGATTATGTCTCAATTTTAAATTGGTTATCTAGTTAATTGGACCAAAGCAAGCTAGAGACTCTTAGTCAGATATTGGGAGATATGATGATTGAATGAATGAGTCTTAAAAAATATCTTTGCCTCTTAACATATCTTAGTGCCATGATAACCTATCATGTATCCTGCTTGTCCCATGTGAATCATGGGCTTTAATAATAACCTATATTTGCTCTTCAGTTGGCTCAATATAAGGCATATCATCTGGTATTTTCTAGATAAACATTATAGCTAGCCTATAATATATTTGGAATAGAGACGCACATAACTTTTTAAGAGTTATATAAATCAACAGTAATATCTAAATTTATACATGAGCTATGCGGGTGGGCTTTTTCAATTTAGTCTTTTATGTAAGCTTATATTTAAACTTGCTCCACTTAATTAAATTGGAATCCAAATTTAGGTTTAGATTCAACCCCTTTTGGTATGATGGATTTGATTTGGCCCTTTTAGACAGATAGATCATAGTTTAATTTAGGTTTGACCTCTTTGGGTATGATGGAATCTAAATTTTATGTTTTGGATATGGCCCTTTTGGACATGATGGATCATAGTTTAATTTAGATCTGATCCCTTTAGGTATGGTGGAATCTAAATTTAATGTTTAGGATTTGGCCCTTTTTGGGCATTGTGGATCTTAGCTTAATTTAGATCTGACCACTTTGGGTATGATGGAATCTAAATTTTATATTTTGGATTCGACCCTTTTAGGCATAGTGGATCTTAGTTTAATTTAGATCTTACCCCAATGAGTATGATGCAATCTAAGTTTTATGTTTTGGATCTAACCCTTTTTGGGCATGGTGGATCTAATCCAGCCTTCTTTGGGCATTATGGATCTTAGTTTAATTTTGTTTGATTGGACAATGTTTCCTTTTAATAAGAGATTTTGCCTTGCAAGATATATAAAATTGCTTGTTATTGATAAAGAAATTTCTCCTTGAAATATACTCATAATATTATTTGAGATATTATCTATTTATATGGGGCATGGGCCTTGTGCCATTTACATTGATAAGTTAATAAGCTCAACCTTTGTATACTTTTTTGATGATATATGGTCCCTCCCAATTTGAATCAAATTTTCCACCAACTCATTGATGTGGAACAATGGGCCTTCATCATACCATTACTAATTTACCTACATTGAAGCTTCTTGGGCTGACTATATAGTCATAAGCTCGGGTCATTCTTGCTCTATATGTTTCTAGATTTTGTTGGGCATTTAGCTGCATTTCATCTAAGGTTTCAAGCTCTTCATATCATATTTGAATATTTTCTTCTATTTAAAGTTTGTTTTGAACTATTATATGGAGTGAAGGTAATTCTACTTCAAAGAGAAGTATTACTTCTATTCCAAAGGCTAAAGAGTTTAATGTTACTTATGTAGCCGATTTATAAGTTGTACGAGATGCCCACAATGCTTCTATTAATTTATCATGCCACTCTATTTTATTTTTAGAAAGAATCTTCTTAAGCACCTTAATTAGAATTTTGTTAAATTTCTACCAAATCTTTGGCACTTTGATTATATATTGAAGATTATCTCCAATCTATTTTATACTTTTCAATAAAATGACAAACTTATGTATTTTTGAAGGCATCTCCATTATTAGATATAATTCATCGAGGTACTTCAAATCTATAAATAATATGGTGTCGAAAGAACTTTACTACATCGTTTGCTTTAACTTCTCTTAATGGGATTGCTTCTACCCATTTTGAGAAAAAATCAGTGGCAGTGAATGAAACTATTCCCTCTAAATGCTAGAGGATCTATTTGACATATTATATCGATTCCCCCATCTTCCAAATGGCACTGACGCTATTATTTGGTGTAGGGTATTAAGTTGTCAATGTAGTGTGTTTGCATTTATTTGACACTAGTGATATTTTTTTAGCATATTTGATGTTATATTTAACTATACTAGGCTAGTAATATCTAATTCATTTAATTTTGATTTTTATTTTAAGACCAGATTGGTGTGCTTCACATAATCCTTTATGAACTTTAACCATTACTATTTTGGCTTCATCTAGTCCTAGATGCACACTAATATAATGTGTCCTTTATAAGAGTGTATCATAACACTTTTTGTGAAATTTGATGAGCTTTGATTTATCTTTTGGTAGGCCACCACCTTCGAGATAAGTGATGAATAGTTCTTGTCAATCATCGTCTTCTATCATGGTCATGACTTCTTGACTTTCTTTAGGTTTAAAGGCTTGTAGTAGGGTTGGCGCTAGTGTTAGCCTATTTTGTACTATTATTATAATGGGATTTCCTTGAGGGTCTATCATTTCCTTAGCTAATTTAGCTAATGTGTCAGCCTTCCCATTGTCTCGACGTGACACCCTTATGATGTTTACTTCAAAGATTTTTTTTTAAAGCTCCAAGCCATGTTTATGGTAAATAACTAATTCTAGCTTACTTATCTTAAAAGTTCTAAGAATTTGTCATATTATATGTTGAGAATCTCCATAAATATGAAGCTTCTTAATTTGCATACTAATTTCTAGCTCTAGGCCCGCAATTAATACTTATATCCAACCTCATTGTTAGTTTTAGGCTTAGTAAGACTATAGGAATATCATAGTATTCCCCCTTGTAGTATTACTAATATCAGGCTTATTCCAATTTGTACTGTAGGTAAGCTAGGCAGTTTAACTGATTTTAAAGATGAAGCCCCATAAAAATAAAGCTCCCATCTTAATGGTTGCTGAGTTTTCTCAACTTCAAAAATCTATTCATCAAGGAACTCATCATTAAGTGGAGAGTCTGCTGATAAGGGATGAGCAGCTTAGAAATCAGCCAAGGCTTGTTCTTTTATAACCTTTTGTGAGACATATGCTATATCAAATTATGGCAATTTGATAGTACACTTAGCCAAGTGACCTGTTAAGGTAGGCCTCACCATCAGAAGATTGATTGGGTTGACTTTGGATATTAATGTTATCTTATGGGATAACATATGATGGCATAATTTATGAGTAGTAAATATTAATGCTAAACACTACTTTTCAATAGGAGAATATTTTATTTTAGCTCCTACTAGATGTTGAGTTATATAATATAGGGTATTTTTCTTTTCTTCTTCATTATTTTGTGCTAGTAGAGCTCCTAGTGACTCTTCTAGGTCTGCTATATATAATATCAATGGTTTCTTATAATTAGTGATGCCAATATTATGGGATACAATATATATTGGTTTATGCTATCAAATACTTCTTGACAAGCATCATCCCAAATAAAAGGTATGTCTTTTTTATTAATTAAGCAAAAGGTTGGCATCTACCTGAATGATTAAAAATAAATCTTCTAATATAAGCCAGTCTACCTTGCAGGGAGCATAATTATTTCAAAGTCTTAAGTACTAGCATTTCTATTATTACTTTTATTTTAGATGGATCAATTTCAATCCTTCTATGACATAAAATAAAGCCTAAAAAATTTTCAGAGGTCACACCAAAAATGCACTTTAGGGGACTCATTTTTAGATTGAAACTCTGAATCCTATCGAATACAATTGTTAGATTGCTTATATGTTCAATTTGTGTTTTACTTTTAAAGATTAAATCATCGACATAACACTCTACATATTTATGTATGAGATCATCAAAGATGTGGGTCATTACCCTCTAGTATGTGACACCCTTATTTTTCAAGCCAAATGATATTACTTTGTAACAATATATGCCAATTGGCATGCAGAAGGGTGTATGCTTTTCATCTTCTAGAGCCATTTTAATTTGATTATATCCGATGATCCATCCATGAAAGAAAATATATCATAGTTGGAAACATTATCCACCATAAGTTCTGCGTTAGGTAATCAAAAATCATCTTTTGGGCATGCTTTATTTAAGCCTTGAAAATCAATGCAGACTTGAATTTACCCATTTTTCTTTTTTACTAGGACAATATTAGCAATCTAGTCAGCATAATTTTCTTCCTGGATTAACCTTACTTCGATGAGCTTTTTGGTTTCAATGATTACTTGTTCTTCAATTTCTAATGACATTTGCCTTAATGCTTTCTTTACTGACTATACATCAGATTTAATAGCCAAATCATGTATAGTTACATCTAGCGATAAACTTGGCATTTCACTATAACTTCATGCAAAGTATTCTTTATATTTATAAAGTAGTGCTTATAATTCTTCCAATCATTTTAATGTGAGGCTAGCACTAACGAAAGTTGCACTAAACTCTTCTTTGATACCTAGATTAATTTTTCTAAAGTTCAACAATCATGTCTTGATTATCTTTTTTGAATACTTTTGAGGCTTATTTAAGGTCAATTAATTCATTTTTAGGTGCATTTTTGTTCCCCTATGATTTACCCTTTTGTAGATTTATGGTTTCAAATGGAATTACTTCCTTATCGGATATGGTATAGCATGAGCTTGTTGAGGAATTTGATGAAGGAATACATCCAAATCTCCATGTAGTAAATTTTCTATATCTTATGGAACTCTAAACATTATCACCTTGCTAGAGCCTTTTGAATAATTGAGCTTATGCAATTGATTGTGATAGCCAGACATTATTTCTGACTAGCTTCTTTAGAGCTAATGAAAAGTATTAAGGAATGATGATTGAAAATACTTCTACCTCAAAATCATCTTCTTCAAATCTTGCATGAAATTTGTGATTCACTCTTCAACTTTATAGAAAAGGATTCCATGATCTTTGTTATATCTTCTCCTACTCATGCTTGTGGAGTTTTTTTGTCTTTATTTGTCCCCTAAGACTTGCTTAACTCAGCTTTTTCATTTGGTTGTGCTGCAACAACACTTGCCTTTTCTTTTTTAGGATTTATTAAGACAATGTTTGACAAGGTAAGTTCTTCATTGTGATAGCTTTTTTCAACTTAATCTTTGATAACAAAACAATCTTCAATCGGGTGATTTATAAGCCTATGGAAAGGATAATAGTTGGGATCATTGACCTTGTTTACTTGATCTAGTTGATGTAGCTTCGGTAGTTGTAATCCTAACTTTAGAGCATGTTTGAGATCTTGGCAGTACATTCTCTCTTAAAGGAGTACTGCTTAGCCATCTTCTCCTGGAGAGTTTGTACTCTTTTCTTTTCATGTATCTGCTTTGCGTCCGGTCGTGAAGTTGATGAGGCTCCATTTTTCTTTTAGTCCACTTTAAATGTGAATCTTGTATTCACGTCAATCTTTTTGGACCCTTATGGCTTAGACTACTTTCCTCTTACAATAGAGTTATTATTATAGACCAAATTAAGCCCTTTTTTGTTTGTAAAACCTTTCAAAATTGGCTACATGATCTAATAATTCTTGGTGTGTATTGATTGTAACCATGACAAGGTATGGGGCCATTTGATCATCAATATTTCCCATGAGGAGTTCCACTGCATGCTTTTCAATAAGTTACTGATCACATCTCATGCTTAGGTTCCTCCATCTCGTGATATATTTAGTGACACTCTCATCCTTTCTCTTTTTTTCTAAGGCAATATTTGTAATTATTACTTCATTTGTTGCACTTGCAAATCTATTGACAAAGAATGCCTCTAGCTCAGTGAATATTTTTACTGAGTCGTTAGGTAACTCAGCATACCATTTGAATAATGTATGGGTAAGACTGCTAACAAATTGACGTAGCAATAAAGCATCATTTTTGTCGATATTTCTGTATGAATTTTATGTGCCTAAGAAGGTATTGAATTTCAGCATGACGTATCCTTTAGGATATTGTGCTTGATCATACTCGGTTGAATATGGCCATCCTTTTCCTACCAATTGCTCAGCAGTTTCTGAGGCTATCACTGCTTTAACCTTTTGGCTAATGAGGTCTTCTGCTTGAGATTTGGTGATAACATCAGCTTCTTGATGAGGGTTCAGTATGACTTCACGTGGAAGTTCTTATCTCTATGTCAGAGTTACTAGTAAATTAAGTGGAGCATTTTGTACACTATCATTCTCTACTATTAGATTATTTATCTCTGTTGATTCTTTAGATGTATCCAATGTGTTGCTATTGCTATAAGGTTTAGCTGACCAAATAAGTCATTCAGCTGCCCGCTCATTTTATTAAGGCTGTTGTTGAGCTGACTAATTTCTTCATATCTCCTTTGGAGTTGGAAACACATCTGTTGTTGTAGTCTTGCTACAATATCCATGAGTTCTTCTATCACTTCTACTTCTACTTGGTCTCACCTTTAGGCTCTCGTTGACTTGGGTTTTCCTGTTGATCTTCCTGGCTTTGTTGTTCAGACACCACACCTTTGTTTCGTAGATGAGTGTCAACCATACGAATGATCTCAACCTTCATGTGATCAAAATCTTCATTATTTTGGAGATCTAAACTTTGTAGTTCTTCATTGGTTAGGAGATCTTCATCTTCCCAAAAATGTTGATCATCCATGTCATCGTTTGTTGGCTGGTTCTTTTATGATCGACGCTTCCATCTGATAATAGGAGAGTCAGCTTCTTCATTATCTAGGGGAGTTGATTCATACTAAGCTCCTTCCTCTTTAACATCTTTCGATCCTTTGGCTCTTCATATTTGTCAGGACCTCCTAGTGGTGGGTCTCTAAGAATGAGTCCCAAATGTTACATCCTTGTGCTCACCGACTAGATCAAAATGGCCTGAGTGATGTGATTTTCTTTGATATTGTTGTTGGGACCTTCTAACAATTGCCATCTATTTATTTTGATTGGATGACTTATTGTTGGTGCTCACCAATCATCCAATTTTTTTGTCATGATTTCTGCCCAAAACGGGCAATATAATGCTTCTTAATATTCCAACTCTTTTTAAAGTAGGACTTTATTGGTTTAGTGACTTGATTCACCAACTTCTTGATCCATCTTTGAAGACCACTATCCATGACAGTCTCCAAGACCTTATGGATCCGGGAAGAAATAGTTTCCCTTTGTTATGACTAATTCTATGACATGGGACTTGTAGATTTGTCCCATAAAGATTTTTTTTAGATCTCCCTCAGAGTTATTTCTTTTGACCCATTTTAATAGGTCAAAGTTATTATTTGTAAGTATGTTGGCCTCTACTTGTGGGACAGATTGTTGCTCAGTATGAATAGGTATTCTAATAGCTCTACGAGAGGCATTGTATTTCCTTTAAGCTCTTCTGGACATCTTAATGCTTGAATAAGATGCTTCATGATCATTTTTTCCAATTAGAGTTAGGGTAGTAGTTTGTGGTTGGCTCTATTTCTCAGACGCGATGCTAAGTAGGTTGACTATAATAAATTTTAATTTGGGCTTAGTAGTCATTTTATTCTTATCATGTGCGGAATTGCAA
This sequence comes from Cymbidium sinense, assembly GCA_021442155.1. Taxonomy (NCBI): domain Eukaryota; kingdom Viridiplantae; phylum Streptophyta; class Magnoliopsida; order Asparagales; family Orchidaceae; genus Cymbidium; species Cymbidium sinense. Next base: position 73,933,432 of record CM038215.1, read on the forward strand.
AACTCAATAGGAGGGAGAAGAAAGAAATCATAGTGACTTGGTCTTGGGCATCTACCATTAAACCCACAATGATTGGCCATACAATCGCTATTCATAATGGAAAGGAACATTTACCTATTTATATCATAGATCATATGGTCAGTCATAAATTGAGAGAATTTGCACCACTTTCGTGAGACACACGAGAAATGATAATAAATCTCATCAGTCTTTGATAACCTATCAAAGATAAATATTCTCTTCGTGGTTGTATCAAATCTAAGCTCAGTCATGGTTGACATGTTTCCTTTTATGTATGCTTTAAGTATGAATTCATTCATTAGTTTAGCTGGCAGAAACTGGATAACCTCGAAGATTATTCTGAACTAGATAGTTGCTCCAGTAAATCGATGTTAAATATAGCTTGGGGGAATCTAATAGTGTATCAGTCTCCTAAATGGATGGTCATTATATTGGTTGAGTTCGCCATTGATGATTTCAAACCTTAGGTAAACTTAAATTTAGGTTCTACTAGAATCGAAGAATCTAAGGAATACAACCTGAGATATTTTTAGAAAATATTGATCTTTAATTTTTTTTAACCAGAGATGGAGAGAGAAGTAATCCCTAGTGGTGTCAGTAGAAATTTGATCACTCTAAAAAAACACATTCGAGGATGCGCTCTACTATTTTTGGATGAGATGGGTGGGAGTATGTTTTCCTATCAAATAGATTAGTATATATTCAACCAGATTTTCCCTAACATCATGTTATGGTTTATTTAGATCTGGGTTCTACTTTCTATGGATGCAAGTCTTCATTGTTAATTACTCATCTTACCATAGTAAGAGCACTCTCGATTAAGGTTAGAAATAAACATATATATCTGACATTCATTTGGAATCTCAGAGGTATAATATAGTTCAAATGATCATCTAAAAGGAAATAAGAATCTAATCCTAATCAAGATCTCATGGTTCTATTATCCTAGGATTACATTATTCTAGCCTACCAACATTAGAGGGACATAATCATTATGTCTAGAGAATCTGATTAGCAACCATGGGTTTCCTCATTTCAGGTATCCCGAGTAGGCTTAGAATTTTAGCATAAGTGGTGTAAGAGTGTAAATTTGGTGAACATATTATAAGGTGTTTGCATGGCAAATGGGCAGATCTTCATATGGTAAACAAATAGGAGGAAGAGCTTACAACCTTTTAGAATGCCAAAAGTTAGGGTTGTCCACATGGTGAGCATGTGGTGGGTTGTTCTTATAGCGAACAGATAAAATACTAGGCTTATATCTTTTTTGTAGAATTCTAGAATCATGTAGATGTTCATATGGTGAACATATAGGGATTGTTTGCATGGCGAACAAATAGAAGATTTATGTGATAGCTAGGAATATTGCCATTTTAATTAAAAAAAATTTTTTAAGGGACAATACCTCAGTGCTATTATGGTGGAGCACATTTCTTAGGTGAGCAGATGAGGTGTTAGGTCTAGCGCCTCGGCGCCATCATTATTGGACCTTTGACCGTTTGAATAGTGTTATAGTGTCATATGAACAGTGCCACGACAGTAGTGAAGATTCCTGATAGGCACACAGTGGATCTTAAGGGGAAACAAAAGCCTCATTTTAATGAGCATCACAGCACCGGGTCAAAGAGCTGCGACACTGCACTCTTTTCTTCCCATCAGACACAAAATTTATTATAATTAAATCTATCTTTTTTACTGCAGAATAACTAAGGAGACGAGCTGACGAGCAAGTTCAATAGATTGGTAATTAGGTCAAAGACTTGTGAAAGAGGGTGGGCGGGGAATTAGGTAGGAAATCAGGTTGACCATCATATGGGTCAATAGTATATGGTTCTCTTACATTTATTCATGGTCAACATGTTTTTTTACAATCTTGCAGATTCAAGCTAGGTCTCCTTCCCTATGGCGCCTTAGTATCAACCTTGTGTGATTACTCCATAGGTGTCAGGCACTAAAGAGGAAGAAGAGGAGGAAGGGGAGGGTAGCGACAAATATGACTACTAGTTTCCCCCATTTGTATTTTTTTCCCTTCTTTTTCGTTTTTTATCATCATGTAATTTTATTTATTTGGAAATAAAGTATATATATATATATATAATCAGTTCACATTATTGTATGCTTGCACAATCACTCCAGGATAATAATAATAATAATAATAAATAATGCTTATGTAAAAAAGTTATATCTAGGGTTAGCGTCATTGATGTGATATGCCTTGCTTCAGATGAAATGAAAGCACGGGAGATGGACCTGCGACGACCTATAATTACGATGGTGTGGGGATATTATGTCCCATCAACAAAAAATTTTCTAGGTCATTCTTTTTACATGCATGATGGTGAAATAGCATTACAGTGGTGTGGGATTTTATTTCTTTTTTATCAAAAAAATATTCTAAGTCATATTCTAAGTGACACATAAGCATGGTGTCGCGATGCTATTGCAATGATGTCGTGGTGCTAAGGTATCATTTTACTTGTATTAGGACACTATGAGATTTCGTTAAAGCCCTATGACATTGATTCTTGGGTGCAATGATGCCATTCTTATAATATGAATACCTGAAAGCGCAGTGACAATATTCAGGGCTACAACACTGTAAGCTAGAATTTGAAATTAAAGTGTGAATTTTCAATTTTTTTTAGAAATTTCAATAGCATTTCGCCTTAGCAATGCTAAATTTTAAAATTGTATAGTGTGGAGCACTCTTCTCCCTTATTCCGGATCTAAGATTAACAGAGAGGAGGAGATTTTTATCTTGTGCCAAAATGAAATCAACGACGGAGGTCTTCAAATCTCCAGGTTTTTCACATTAGATCAAAATCAATGGTGGATTTTATTAAATATGCATTTTGAAAAGTAAAATGACATATATTCTTTACCTGAAGTAAGAGATATTGATGTGAGAGATGATCACCAATTCAATGAGAGAATAGAGTTGAGTGGGGAAAAAGTCTTTGGAGTGAACTGTTCATTTCTATATATATAAATGGGCTGATAACTATTCCCTTTCAATAGTACTATACCATAATTAGGCTAGGTAGGTTATCCTAGAAGGTCGAAACTGACTCCAAGAACATAGCATTGTGGTGCTATAGCCAAAAAAGATTTATTTTATTTTATTTTATTTCTTTTCTTTTATGTAAATAGAGAGCTAACGACTTCAAGCTTTAAACAAAAAAAAGGAAATATTATTAGGGTCTTTTGATTACTTCTATAATTGGAATGAAGAGAATCTTTTTTCATATAATTTATGTTCTTTGCATTTGCAATGTTTTCTAAATTTCTTAATTATTTTATATAAATGTATTAAAATGTGAACTTTTATCCCGTTTAAAAAATTCATTTATTCCAAGGCATTATTAAGTCCATTTTTATTAATTTAATTAAATGACTTTAACTTAACTTTTGTTATGAGGTTCATTAAAATCTTACTAATAATTATTGATTAAACATAATAGATAATTATCAAAAGAAAAAGAAAATAAACTAGGAAACAACTCTATAAGAATCTCACTAAATGGTTGTTAAAAATACAAATTATTTCCAGAATTTGGCTAAAGGTGTCAACTTAGCTCATTTTCTGACCCCTTATTTATGAAGAAAATGCTGAAGTAAACATTTTACCTAGGGAAACTAAGAGTGTTGTCTGCAAGACTTTCTCAAGAATTTAGAAAACCCCACCTACCTTACATACTATTTGGAGGGTCTTATATAGTGTGAATATAGTAGAGTTAGTTATATAGGAATGACAAGGATTTGTTGGAGTATATTTGTATGGTGAGATATCAAGCTGCAACCGATAGTGTCAGAACATAGAGGTGGAGTGGAGTGTATCATATGTTTTGCTACCTATATGCAGATTTGTCTTGATTTTGCTAACACCACCCCTCAAATTGAGGACTCTTAAAGACTGATCAATTTGCTTTAGATGGAGTGAAAACTTTGTGTAGGAAGAGGCTTGGTGAAGATGTCAGCAAGCTGTTCCTGAGTTGGGATGTGATGAACAGGTATAGTGTTTGATTTGATGCACTTGTGAATGAAGTGACAGTCCACTTCGATATGTTTTGTGCAAGCATATAGGAAATGGTTATGAGCTAATGCAATGGCAGAGGGATTATCACAGTGAAGGTTGGTAAGTGAGTTTCGTGGTATATGAAGATCAGCTAGAAAGCCACGAATCCACATTATTTCAACTATAGTAGAGGCAAGAGAACGATATTCAGCTTCAGTGGATGAGCGAGCTACCATGGTTTATTTCTTTGCTACCCATGAAATAGGTGTGTGGCCAAGAAAAATGTAAAATTGATAGTTGATTTGTGATCACTAATGTCGTCGACCAGTCAGAGTCGGAGAAAGTAGTTAAGTGAAGATCACTGTGCTGAACAAGTAGACCGAAGTCAGTGGTAGCTTGAATATATTGCAAAACTCTTTTGAGTTGCTAAAAGTATTGATTGAGAAGTTTATGCATGGTCTAATAGAGCTTATTGATGGCAAAGGCTAGGGCAGGTGAATGATAGTAAGGTATTGTAAAGAGCCAAGTAATTGGTGATAACCAGTGGGTTAGCATACTCAGTGGTTGCATTATCAAAAATAGATGGTTTACTAGTTGAAGGAGAGTTCACTAGTTTGCATGTGGCCATACCTGATTTTTGTAGAATATCTTTAGCATACTTAGGCTAAGTTAGATGAAGTCCATGAGAAATGAAGTTGGCTTGAATTCCCAAGAAAAAAAATGTAATTTTCCAAGATCTCGCATGCTGAATTTTTTATGCATATTTGTAAGAACTTGAGAGATAGAAGTGTTGTTGTTGCCAATGAGAATAATATCATTGACATAAATTAAAATATACATAGTGGTGGTGTCTTGATGGAGTGTAAGAAGGGAGTGATCTATAGAACTTTGCTAAAAGCCAACACTTTGTAGATGAATCATTAGTGTTGTAAACCACTAGCGTGGTGACTGCTTAAGGCCATAAAGAGCATTATGCAAGCGACAAACATGAGAAGGATATTGTGGATCAACAAAATCTTGGGGTTGTCTTAGGTAAATGGTTTTAGAGATATGACCATAGAGGAATGCATTTGATACATCTAATTGTTTGATTGGCCAATTGTGGTGGATGGCAATAGTGACAAGCACCCAAATAGTGGTTAGCTTAGCAAGAGGGTTGAACGTCTCATTATAGTATATTCCATATTCTTGCTGAAATCCTTGAGCCACCAAGTGTGCTTTGTAGCATGCATAGATCCATCTGCATTAAATTTGGTTTGATACATCCATTTTCAGCCAAGTATATTGTGATTAGAAGGTGGAGAAACCAATGTCAGTACCTTGTAGTTGTAAGGCATGAAATTCAGTTGACATGGATGCACGCCAGTGGTCATGTTTGACAGTTTGGTTGAAGGAGGTAGGATCGCTTGTGTTGGAGAAGGTATGGGAGAGATCAAATATATGTCTTGGTTTGGAATACCACTTTTGGATCTAATTAACATTTGGTGAGTAGTTTTGGGAGGAGAGATAGAAATGTTGGTGGTAAGTTGTAAAGTGGTTGTTGAGGGGAAGTTTGAAGGAATATCTGAAGTTGGGGTTAGATGGGTCTATGATTCAATGGTGATGTTGGAGGGTTGAAGATGGGAGTTATGGTTGTTGTCTGTTGAGGAGACAGTAGAGTAGGTGGAGAAGGTTTTGTGTTGGAGATAGGGATAAGTAAGAGGGGATTTGTAGTTTGAGTGTGTTGAGTGTGGGAAGAATTGGACATAAGAGTTTTGTAGGGAAACAAAGTCTCATTAAAGATGACATGACGTGACACATGAGTTTTATCTATTTGAGGATTATAGCATTTGTATCCATGAGAAAGAGGTGCATAGCCAAGAAAAACACAGGGTTGGGATCGGGATTATAATTTATGTGGAGTATATGGTTGAAGCATCCAAAATGTACAAAGATGAGAATAAGTTTGTGGTTTGTTCTATAATAGCTGATAAGGAGAAGAGTTATTTGTGACTTTGGATGGTAAACAATTTATGAGATAAATTGTCGTAAGTAAGGTGTTAGCCTAAAATTTGGTTGCATGAGCATCCTCAATGAGAAGTGAATGCATAACTTATAAAATATGTCTATGTTTGCATTCAGCTATGCCATTTTGCTCAGGAGTGTGCGGGTATGTTAGTTGATGAATGATTCCATGGTCATGAAGAATTTGAGTTAGAATGTGATTACAGTATTCACCTCCCCCATCACTACGTAAGGTTTGGTTTGGTAATTAAACTACTTTTACACCATATTTTTGAATTGAAGAAAGTAAGAGGGAACTTCAAACTAAAAGCACGTGGATAAACCCAACAAAAAAAAGACCATTCACCTATGAAAGAAACATAATATTTGAATCCTTGATTAGAAGTAATGGGGGATGGACCCCATACATCAAATGTATAGTATGCAAAGGAACTGAGCTAAAGCTTGTGGAGCTGTGAAATGGAAAATGATGGCTTTTATCCATTTTACAAGTATTGCAAAATGGAAAAGAAATTGAATTACTTAATTCTGGATTTGCCTTAGATAGCTAGAGTAAAATTGAGGAGGAAGGATGACCCAGTCGATGATGTCAGATGTCTGTGGGAAATTTAGCTAAACTGAGAGTTGTAAACATCAGTGGAGGTTTTGGTGAAGGCCAAATGGAGTAGAGCCCATTAGTGTTTGGTCTAGAGATGATTAACATATTATTCTTCAGATCTTTTATAGTATATCCAGATGGATAGAATGCAATTGCACAACTATTATCAGAGGTGAGTTGAGATATAGAAATCAGATTGTGAGATAGTTTAGAAATGTAAAGAAGGTTGTTCAAATTAAGCTTACATGTAGGTGTGGGTAAGGTTAAATTCCCAATACTTTTGACTGGAGTTGTTTGTCCATTTCAAACAAAATATGATCTTCTCCATTGTATGGTTCAACATTTGTGAGCTGTCTTGATATTGAAGTTAGATAAGACGTAGCTCAGTATCCAAAATCTAGTTTCTATCATTAGATGAAGATCTAGAGTAAAGAGTATGAGGTTGTTGTTTAGTTGTGCTTTGATACTTAAGGTTGGTGTGATGCCAACAGACTATGGCAGAGTGACCAAACTTGCCACAGATTTGGCATTCCATAGATTTCTATGTTGGTTGTTATCCTCAGCCTCTTGTTGATAGGAACCGGCCTCTGGTGGATGGATAATAAGATTGACGTCCTCTACCTCATCTAGCTTCTAAGGTAGATATGGAGTTAACATTGAGATAAGGTTGCAAGGTTCGAATAGTTTTCTGCTTGAATGGTTTCTTCACTACAAAGGGTAATACATATCATCCAAACTAATTGGCTCTAAGCTTGTGCGAATGGCTATTTTAAATACTTGATAACTTGGAGGAAGTCCATTCAATGTATATAGTATAATGTCTTCACAATCAACGAATGTGCTTGAGCTCTAATGAGATAGACCTTAGATTTAATTTCATATAGATATTGTTGCATCAATTTATTTCCCATAGAGAGATTATGTAGTTCATTTTTTTTTTTTGGAATGATGTGAGCTCTATTGGTGGATTGGAGTCTTCGATCCAAGGTATGCCAAATTTTAGCACATGAGTCTAAGTTGAGAATATAAGGTCTAAGTTGAGAATATAAGGCAAAATTGAGGTGGAGATGGTTGACTATATGGCTAACCCAAGGTTTTGATTATAAGTTGCCACAAGTGATACTGTGGATTTTTTATAGTTGCTCCATTGGTATCATCTACAAAGTCTGGAGGACAAGGAATAGATCCGTTTAGATAACCTTCAAATCCATTTGCCTTAAACAATTTGAGAATCTTATGGATTTCCATGTTTGATGGTTTTAGTAGTGAGCTAGGTTTGGATAACATTCCTAATGTTTGCCATCAGGAATTTTAATGATGGTATTGTGATGTGAACCATGGGGATTGGATTAATAGAATGAGATGTAGGGATAGTAGTTTCTAAAGTTGCAAAGTTGTTCCATGATTGTAGATGTAATAGAGAATGATGAGTCTTGAATTTGGAAGAGATTAGTTGTGAAGCATTATAGCTCTCATACCATGAAGAAAATGCCGAAATAAATAGTTTACCAAGGGAAACCGAGAGTGTTGTGTGCAGGCCTTTCTCAAGAATTTGAAAACCTCTACCTTACATACTGTTTGGAGGGACTTATATAGTGTGTATACAACAGAGTTTGTTATATAGGAACGACAGGGATTTGTTGCAGTATATTTGTATGGTGAGATATCAAGCTTCAACTGATAGTGTCATAACATAGAGGTGGAGTGGAGTGTATCTTATGTCATGCTGCCTACATACAAATGCATCTTTATTCTTTATTCTGCTAACAATTTATAAATTTTTAAGTAAAAACTTTGTCTTAGAAATGACTCATACAAATACTATTATATAATAAGGTATATCAAATACATGCTAGAAACAAATAAGTCTAACTAGCTGTATAGAGAACTTTTGATGAGCATAATGACTCCTCGATGAAGTCTCAAGTGAATTTACTCTCATTTAGAAATAGCTCATATTAGTTTCCTATTGATATACAATTTTCAAATATTTGAGAAAAGTGTAAATAAAAAAAATCTTCTACCAAATTCGGTTGGGATGATTTAGATTTTATTGAGTCTTTAATTATTTTTATTGGTTTGGTAGATGATTGACATACCAATTGTTCCAAATTTATATAAATATCTATTCATTCTAGAGATCTTGCTTATCTATTATGCTCTTCATAATATTTTTTTCATGTTTTTTAAGATATAGAGACGATTAAGAAATATTCCAACGAAGAAATTTCTCTAAAGTTGTTAGAGAATCTTCAAGAATAAAGATGCAAAAAGAGTCTAGTACATACAATTATTTTTTCCATTAAAATTTGTCAAAGTTGGCCACATAAAAGCACCAATATATAAAAGTTTATCCTTCATGAGCAGTTTTTAAAATTTATAGACTATTTAATCATTATCTAATCAATGGCATAGTCTCATTTGAGCCAAACTTTATAAATTGTCATATTCACTTTTATAGTTATTTGTCTTTTTGTTGTTACTTTGTAGGTTATCATATTTACTTATCGGTTAAGGCACCCATTTATAATATACAGGTTATAAAAAGTGTCATAGTCTAAAGTTAAGATGGAAAAGTTTAATGGGTTAAGTATGTTGCCTTTTAGAAAATCAAGAATCATTGTGTTCATATTCAATAGTGGCATTATAAGACACTGATGTAACATAAGAAGATGCTTGAAATCATGAAATAAAAATACAAAAAGATAAATGTAGAGATTCTCTATTAAATGGATAAAATCTTAATAAAAACATTAATAAGTTGTTGTAGAAGATTTATGGTCCAAGCAAAAGTGCTTCTATATTTTTTTATCTAAATTAAAGATTATCAGTATACTTATTAAATTACATTTGAATGAATTTAAAATTTTCATTTAAGATTCAAGAATATTAATTTAATTATTGATTAGTAAAATCATAATTTGCTATTACTACATTCTTTATCACTATCTTATTAGAACTTTTGAGACATCATATTACATAATCATAAGAAAAAAATAAAAATATATAAAAAAATATTGTATAATCATAGCAAAGTAAGCTCAGAAGATATCAAGAGTTTACATCTTTTGAAGAAAATGATTTCTCACTTAAGAGAAGTTATAAAATACCTGGACGTTTATTATAGATTACATAGAGATCTTACAAGTTAAAAGTTCACCTTTAATCATGATATAAGTAAATCATAAATTTAATTTAAAGAGATTACTTTTTTACTTCATGAAAGAGGACACACAAAAAATTATTTTGCTTTGAAGAAAAGCTTATAAGAAATGACAACCTCAATATACATATATATTGAATTTATTTGGGATAGGATTCTCACTACTTAGCTTTTCATATAATTATCATACATTCATTTGCCCATTATATTTTTATTTTTTTTAGAACTTTGTATGGTGGGGAATTACTTTCAGAGAACTACATTTGCTAAAGTGTGGTAGCTATTTTAACCTTTTTAAAAGAAATATTTATAATGGCTACTACAACTTTTAAAAAATTACTTTTCGCACATAATCCGCCTTTACAAAAGGATGTAGCCACCAAAAATGAGCCATTAGCCATTGACATAAAGTGTTAATTAATTTTTCTTGTTATAAAGTTAGTGATTTTCATTTAATAAGCAAAGATAGCAAGTGTAAAGAGTAATAGATGTTATAATTATCTTATTTTCACTATTTATGTTATAAGTTAAATATATTTTTAACTTATTGAAAAAAAATTAATTGCTACATCTATATAAGAATAATGGTATGTGAAAGATTATTGGTTTTAGCATAATGAAGTTAAAGGCATACACTGTTGCAACTATATTGTTGACTAATAATTATATACTAAAGTTATTGAAGAATTTAATATCATTACATGCTTTTAATATTATAAGTCATATTCTTTGGCGATGCTAATGCATTTTAAGGTCTATAGGGATAAATGGTTTATCTTGAAGGTAAATATAGTTTCCAATTCCTATGTATTGTAGAATGAAATATTATTTGCTACAATTTGAGATTTAACTACTGTGGTGTAAGTCAAAAAATCAAGAATGATATTAAGGGGTTGTTTGGTTGGCTGAAAAAGAAATGTAGTGTAAAAGGAATGCAGTATAAAAAGAATGCAGTGTAAAAATAATGCATTGTAAAAGGATTACTTTATAGTTATTTGGTTGAGAGTTTTACAAATTCATGAGTTTGTTTTTTTAAAAAAAAAATATAATAAAGTATTTTGAGTTTTGAGCGGCATGGAAGTCATAGCAATTGTGGCACGGGCGGGTGGCGGTGGGGAGCAATAACTGGGGTATGTGGCTTTATGAGTGAGCTGCATAAATGATCACTTTGAGATATTTGGTGTATTTGGAATTCGCCCAAATTGGGTGAATTCCAAATACACCAAAATATAACTACGGAGTGAATTCCAAATGCATTTACTTCACTTTTACTTTACTTTGTATTCCAAACAAACGCCAAAATTTTCAAAACCCTTGTATTTACTTTACTTTATTTTACTTTGTATTCCAACCAAACAGCCCCTAAGTATTTATGGCATCAAATACCAAAAGTAGGAGTTATTATAAATAGTGTAAAATAAAGTTTATGCTAAGTGGTAGATCCAAAGGAGAGATGCACATCACATGATATACAAAAATGTAGAATAAAAAGAGTAACTTAATAATAGAATAATATTTAATAGGTTTGTTAATGGTGGAACAAGATATTACAAAGCAAATAATATGGAGGTGACACAAAAAATTTTTCAAATATGATCAATAAATTTTTACAATGAAAATTAAGATACCAAGTTGGAGAATATTAAGTGTGGAGACTACTTTCATCAATCATATTAAATAGGATTTAATCTTAATTTTTCTAAAATTGATGGCTATCAACTTAAAATTTATTCATATGTAATTTTTCAAAATAGCAATTGATAGCTAAAGATTAAATTATTTACACTCAATTTTCAATGATGGTTGCCACAATTTATGCATCATTAAATTCAAGCTTACTATCTATCATGCTTAAGCACTTTACAAAAAAAATTAAAAAAAGTAGGTGCATTGAAGCATCTCATAACAAAACAATAAAGAGAAGAGAAAATGAGGATGTCATCAAAGAACATAAAAAGAAATTCTTAGGTTCTTTTAAGGAGCGTTCATCAGCTTTTTAAGAAGCAATATTATTTTTAAGTCTAATTAAAAAAAGCTCTTAACCATATTCTCATTTGAATTCATGCAATGAGTGCAATAATTTCATCTCTTTATTCACATCTAACCCACATTTTCGTAGAAATTAATTAGATTTTCTCTAAACAAGATAAAAGTATTATCTTTATTCGTATTCTTATCTTCGCATGAAGTTATCGTTACTTTTAATTTTAATTTAGTTTAGTAAATTAATTATTTGGATTCAATTTAAATAAAATCTAAACAATCAATTTTGTTGTTGGCTTCATAATTCACCAACCAATAATTAGCCCACACATCCAAGAACTCATCCAAAATGTCCCGCAAGCAATTTATGTTTTCATGTTAGACCTACTATAAGAAATTTTAGTAATCGAACGGCCATTCGGGATCACATTTGTATTTTTGTGTTTTTAATTTTTTTTTATTTATGTTTTGACTTAATAGTAATAGTAATAGTTAATTTTTAAAATACTTAATACACCCAACAGTTATTTTGAGTGCTTTTAAAAATAAAATAAAAATATCTCGCAAAAATATTAAACAAATATATATTTTTTTAAAAAAATTAAACTCAAAATGCCCTTAGGGTTTTCTTGGCAGTGTTGTATTAAGTTTAAAAATTAAATAAAATAAAAAATTTGATTACCTCAAATTGTTGGTATCAAATTTTGTGCCCGCTAAATTTTTGTTTATCTCTAATTTTTTTAAAGATATTTGTGTTAAACTTATGATCCGCTACTCTGGCAGAAGAAAATCTCCAAAAACAATGCAACAGTCTCAAATCTTAGAGGAATAAACAGTTTGTTGAGCACAATTCTAATTAAATTTTGATATGACTTATATAAATTCACATGTTTAGGTGATAGTATTATGGATTCTTAGAAAAATATGATCTTTAATAGCGATTTTCTAAGAATTTTACAGTAGCTTTAATCACTATAAAATTCTTCACAGTGGTTTAAAAATCGCTGCAAAACTATCGTATTTACATACCACTATAAAAAATTGATCTCAAACTGGCCCTTAACATATTTTTTTTAATGTTTAGATTATTTTTTTAAAAAATTACAAACATATTTTATTTTAAGTCAAAATATTAATAAAATAAAATATATACTAATAACAAAAAAAAAAAAAAATTAAAGCGATCCCAAAGGGCCCTTAATTTTTCAAAATAACAGTTCTGATTTATATAAATATTTGAAACATATATATTCTTTATATATTATCATCATACAAGTTTCTATAAAAAAAAGAAAAAAAGAAACTTACTTCATATATTTTATTTCTTCTAACAATAGGATCATATAAGTTAAAAATTATGAAGTTAAATAAAGAAAGAAAATTACAGTTTTATATAAAAATTTCTTATAACCTGGAATCAAGAACTTAAAAAAATTAATAGATCTTCGTTGACATATGAGTTTATTTATGGAGCAAATTACTGTTATATATAAAAATATAATAAGTGTAATTCATATTAGCTATCAAAAATATACCATCAACATGAAATTAAATGTTACAAACCTACGTCTGCAAATATTTATAATTAATCATTTTAATTGATAAAATCTGATGAGAAGGAAATCTTATGTCAACTTTGATCCTTTGCCAGCTTTCCCACTTTTTAACTAAAATGGTTTTAAATAAACACTCAGTTGAAGATAGACATGACCAGCTAACCAATGATGATTTACCGAAAGCGAAGGAGAATGAGTTAGCAAAGAGGAGAAGAGAGGAGAAGAGGGCTATATCGATTTGTTGAACTTTTTATTAAAGATTAATAGCAGTTACAACCACTGCTAAAATTTACACAGCAGCTGTTTAAACCATCATAATTAGCAGCGATTTAAACCCTGTAATAGGGCACTTTTAACAACAGTTTTCAAACTGCTGTAGTATAATGCTGTCTAAAATAGTGAACTTTGATGGTGTTAGTTCGCACCAAATTGGCCTTTTATTTTCCAGCAAAACTAGTAAACATTTGGAGACTCCATTTTTGACAATTTGTTTAACTTCGACGGCTAACGATTTCGAACTTCGACAAAAATAAAAAATAAAGCTGAAATTTTTTGGTTCTTCTGATCAACTTTTGCCACTTGGAATTTAGAACCACGTTATCCTCTTAATCAGGCCATTGTAGATTAGTCATGTTGCGCATGAGCTTATTATTAATTATTCCCTTGTTTTAAAAGCTTGCAAATGGAGAAAACAAAAACTTCTTTTGTGATATATTGGCATATAGTTTATGTTCTTGGCATTTGTAATATTTTCTAATTATTTTAATTATTTTATATACATATTATGTCCATTTTAACCACTTTAATTAATTAATTAATTTTGATTCTAATTTATTGGTGAGCCACATCAAAATCCTACAAATCAATTTAGATTAACAGTAATAAGAAAGTGATTAAAATATGATTTAGAAAATGATTCTTTAGGAATGTCGCTCAATTGTTGTTAGAAAATACAGACTTTTTTTTCAGAATATGAATTAATAAAGTATTAGACGCATCCTGTGACCCTCTATTTATAACTTTTAATTTGAGATTTAGTCTTATAAGATTGACTACACATAATTAAAATCATAAAATAAGATATATCAAATAATTAACAAAAATTAGTCTAGTCAGTTTGTTGTTGTCTAAGTGTTTAGAGAACTTTGATGAACATTAAGAAAGACACAAAAGAAAGGACAAAACCTCAGCTAACAAGTAAATTGTGAATTCTTTGATGACTTTAATTAACGAGCTCATTCTAATTAGTTGAGTAACCTAGATGGCTTTAATAAATTCATTTATTTAATTGACGGGTTTATATGTGAATAGAGTTTTCCTCCAGCATATTCAATTTGATTAAGTTTGAGAAAATTTATTCATCAAATTTAGAGATAATTTGTCAGATAATTTCTTTAAGATACTGATTTAGTGAATGATCCAAATGAATTGAATGATAAACAAGTGTTTCCAAATTCATGTACTTCTTTTAAGAAGTTGAGTGAAGTATAAGAATGAATCATTTTAACCCAATTTGGTTGGGTTAATCTATATTTTATTGAATCTTTAGTATTCTTTTAATTTGATAGAAAATAGACATGTATAGGTATCCATTAGCTTTCTCTATAGATCGTGCTTACTATAATCGTATAAAATTTATTCTTTTCATTCGAGTTAAAATTATTCAAGCGAAGAAATTTCTTTAATGTTGCTACATAATTTCTAAGAATAGAAGCTTAAAACATTGGTAAGTCATATTTATTTTCGCACTAAAAGAAGGTCAAAGTTGGACTACATTAAGTTAACATCATTATATAAAATAAGGCCTTCATATTCTTATTTTAAAGTTTGATAGATTATTTGATCTTTATGAGCTCCTCGACAAAGTCTTATTTGAGTTGAATTATATAAATTTTGTATTCTATTTTATGGCTCTTGATCAATTTTATAGTTATTTTATGATTCAACATAATTGCTCCTAAATTAACATGTCTTTTTTCTTGTAATTGTAATCATAGAGAGGTTAAAAAAATATCATGATCATAAAATTTGAGATTTAGAAATTAATTAATTCAAATATATTGCGCTTAAGCTAACCTAGCACTAAAAGTTTTGATTTTATGAGAGTCTTCATCCAGGATTGTCACCTTCTTTTAGGACCTCTACGGCCTTCACAGGGGACCATCGGTTGGTAAAGTCAGCTTTTGCTATTTCTAGATCTTATAGATCCTATACTAATTATAGGCTCAAATTATATTTTAAAATTCTAAAATAAATTCTTAATCCCTGAAAAATAGATATTAGGAAATACATACAACACACCAATGATTTATATTCTAAACATACAGGCTTAACACCAGTGTTTGCTAAGCCAACTATCCTATTAGGTTATAGTTTGGGACTTAAGAAGCACCTACAAGTAAATAATATTTATTTTTATTTTTATTATAACGGTCCCTTTAAGCACAGCCTCCTGTAGAAAACAACATTAGCTTAAAATAAATGCCCGAACATCCAGACTACTGAGCAACCAATCTTAGCCATGTAATCTAAAATATTACACTATAAAAAAAAATCATTTCACATCACAGAACATCAGAGATCATTAGCTTAACCTAAATTTAGGGTCAGTGCCCTAATCATCTAGTGTGTGAAAGAAGGGCTTATGTGTTATGACTGCACTAAACATTTCAAATTGAATATAGTTTAAGTTCAAAGTTCATTTAATTTACTATTGGGTGATTTCAATTTAAATGAATTAATAGATTTATGATTTTATTTCAATTTTAGGTCAAATTTTATGTTTAAGGTTGAATTTAAGTTTTAACGACCAAAGACTAGAATAAATTTTGCTTTGGGCAGAACCCATTTTATTCAACATCCTAAACCTAGTAGAATGAGAATTTCTTCTTAAAATAAGAATTCATTCTAAGAGTCAAACTAAGATTCTAAGTATCTTAATTAAACTTCTTTAAATTCATTTGAATAGTTTGTTTTGATTAATTATTAATCCTTTTATAAGGTTAAAGTTTATATTATCCAATTAATTTTAAATGTTGTTAAGCCAAAGACTTTAATATTTTTATTTCATTTGACTTGATTAATATTTCTCAATTTGATTTGTAACCTTTAATTAAAATTTTGAAATTGTTCCTTAAATTTTAATTAAACGTATAATTATTTAACATTGTTAAATATATTTTAGTATTCATTTAATTTGATTTGATTTCAACTGATTTTCTTTACTTATATTTTTATTTGCTTCTAAAAATAAAATAAATTTAACATCCCAACATGAGGTGCCATGACGCTACAATGACAGAACCTAGGCCCTGTCGTTGCCTTACAAAATCTAGAAGCACAAACTGCCCCAAACAGTTGCCTACTTAAATAATATAGCATCGTGGCATTGTGACCAAAGTGAGTCACGACAACCTTTAGTTTTAAAATCAAGAAAAATAATTGTTCTCTCCCCATCAACAATAACACCCTAGGGTGGAGCGAAGGGAACAATTATGGAGCAAAAAACTATCCCAATAGTGAGAAATCACCTATAAAAAAGGGAGAAATATCCCTCTCTCCTTTCTTTTTTTTTTCTTTTTCCCTCACTCATACTCTAACTCACCTGCCCCATTCTTACTCCAGATCATCTGCACTCTCAACAACATGCTTTTCGCTACTACAAGAGCGATCTCCTCATGCAAGAGACAAGATTGAAGTTTACTCCCGTCGATTCCAGGTAAAAAACAAACTTTTGAAAATACCTTTTTTATATAATTTCCTGTCTAAAAATTAAGTTTAAAAAGATTTTCATTGTTGATCTTGGATTCAATGAGAAACAAAGAGGCCTATCTCTATCGATCTTAGATCTAGAGTAAAAGGAAAGCACCTAGATCTCAAATTCCAGAATCATGAAATCTGAAAGACCTCCGCCGTTGAATTTGGTTCCAACATGAGAAGAGAAACCCTCCCTCCAGTGATCTTAGATCCAGAACAAGGAAGAAGAGTGTGTTTGCACTAAATATGTATACACATAATGGCTTTAATGGGTTATATTTGAGTTATGTAAATCAATTATTTATTTATTTTTATTTTATCATTGATTTTTCTTAATTATTCCTTAATTACTAAACATATTAATTAACCCTCTTAAAAGGTATACTTGGAAAAATAATTAGAAAATTGGTTCTAATTATTTCTCTCATCATACTCACTATTTAGATTAATTAATTAACACTAATTATTTAATTTTTACTGTTCACCAATTTTAATAATCATTTAATTAATTAAAGTGGGTGATTAGGGTTAAAATTCTAAAACTTTTAAACCACATGGCAAATAATTCCAAGAAACTTATGGGAGGTAGAGGACATCCCATAGAATCATTCCACCAAATTTAGAATTAATTAGCCAAGTAATTTGGCCTTAATTAGGCTAATTAATCTGAGATTTAAATCTTAATTAAGCACTATTCATTAGGTGTTAATTAGGGATTTTATTTTTATTAAATTCTCCTTTGTTTGGATTTCCAAAATATGTTTATTTGTATTTTTTGAATTTTTCTATAATTAATTACGCTTTTGTGAAGTTCTGGTCATTTAATTATATTTTTAAGCATTAATTAACCAATTAAACTGTCGGCGTCATGCGGATGCTGACGTGGTAGCACTTTCTATGTGGCACTATCGTATTGGCTACTTAAATCGTCCGAACCGGCTGCTCACTCAATGGCGACAAAGGAGGTTTCATCTCAGTTGTTCGATCTCAGACCGGATGGCTGAGATTAATCTCATGATTTCAAAGGGATTAAATCAAGATTTCTATCACGATTAATCATGGCCGGTGATCCGTTGTCCTATGAGTGTCGGAAGGCACCTTGTCCTTTGGTCGATCCATCGTCAAAGCTTGTTTGATAGAGATCTAAGAAGATCCTATGGTGGAGATCGCATATAAACATGATTCATTTCAAAAAAAGACCAACACCTAAAGGCCTAGACTACGGTTTACTAAACTTTTACCTCACTTGATCTATAGACCGATGGTCCACCAATAGAGGTATCTTTGTCTTCAAGAGATGAAGCCCTATTGAGAAGATCTCGTGTTGCCTCCCCGCTGATCAATTTGTGGACCAAATGCCACCGTTAAGCTCACCAGAGTTTGTTTAGGGACATCTTCGTGTGGTCGAATCGCTCGAGAAATGATTCATTTTGGCTCACTAGAGTGAGATGAAGGTGTGAGAATAGTTAATTTGAGTTTGGTATAGGTTTGAAGAGGTTGGACGAACGGAGCTCTCAAGTCTAATCGAGAGATGGTCTCGTTGGGGGTGGAGTGCATGAGAAGCTCAAGAGAGGGTATGAGACTATGTAGAATGCTCTATTGAAGCTCTATGTTGAGTTTGAATGAATTGCAAGGAGTATACTCTCTTTCCTAATTGAACCAAGGGTTGGGATTGGTTCAACCTTTGGTCGTTCAACCAGTATAGGTGGATGTGGTAGAGGATTGCTATGGTGGATGAGTATGAGGGGCTGAGGGGTGTAGTAGGCGGTGAGATGTACACTCTTCTTTAGGTGGACCAATGGTTGCTCATGGGTGAGTTCACCCTCTCTTGGCCAAAGGCTAAACCTAATAACCTTGGGTTAGGTTGGGTTAGTGGTCCTCTATCCAAGAAAGGCCAAAAGTGGAGGCCAAGGGATGGAGAGTTGGAGATCCTTTCTAAATGGAGATTTTGTTCCATTTGGAGAGCTTGGTTCAATGGGTTTGACTTAAATCAAGTTCACCATGGGTTAGGCCCACTTGGGCAGGCCCATGGTGACCCAAGGATGAGTCATGCCATGTTTGGTTATGTTAGGGCTTGGTTTGGCTCAATTTGACCCATGTAAGCCAAATAGGTCATGTTGAACTAAGTTGATCATTTTGATCAAATTAGGTCAAAGTGAGGGTTTGGGTAAGTTTAAATGTTCATTCAGAATGAGTGAGTAGAATTAGTTTGATTTAGTTTGGGTTAGATTTGGATTTGGTTCATGTGGTTCAATTTGGATCAAATGGGTCATGTTGACCAATATGATCAAATTGACCAAATTGGCTTGAGTATTGATTAGGTATATGTTCAATTGGTCATTTGTAATTGATTGGAAGAGTTGATTTGAATTGATTTGAATTATGGAGTGATTTACTTGAATTTGACCCTGTGGGCCAAATTGGGCTAAGTAGGCCAATTGGATTGGGTTGACCAAATTAGGTTCAATTTAAGGTTGGATCATGTTTACTACTCAATTATTGACCAATTGAAAGCATTGGTTTTAATCAATTTGGTCTAAGATTTGATTTGGCTAAATTTGATCATTTAGATCAAATTGGGTCAACTTGTGTCAAAGAGTCAAATTGGCTTGATTGGTTCCAATTGACTATAGCAGAGTGTTCAATAATGATCTACAGTCATCGGTGAAGGAATTGGAAGGCTTGGTTTGATGCAATTGGGGTTTGATTGAAGTTTGACTTAATTACCCCTTTTAGGTCACTTTGGGTCAAGTGGCTTAGTCAAGTTAACTTAGATTAGTTGGACTTTTGGATGGTTGGGATGTGTTCAATGATGAATTTGAGGTTGATTGGTGGCTTTGATTGCAATTAATTTGGGCTTGGTTAGGTTTTGATAAATTTGAACCTTTTAGGTCAAATAGGCTAACTTAGATTGATCAAATTCACATGGCTCAGTGGGCTTGATTACAAATGTTGGAGTAGCTTGAAATGATCTATTGAATACTTAGGGTGATAAAAAATATCAACTTGGATTTAGTTTTCTTGAATGGGATTGAATGGAGTTATAGAATTATGGTGGATTAACTCGGGTTAAGGTCCAAGTTGATTTGGCTTGGAGCTTGGAGAACCAAATTTAATTAAGGTTAATTGAATAGGTTTGAGTTGTTTTAGCTCCAACCACATGATCTTAAGTTTGGGTGTGTGGATGGGCATGATTCTTAGTTTAGGCCTTGGGGTAGGTGAAACCTACTTGTCCTAAGGTAAACTCTAGGCTTAGGATTATGCCCTATAAGCTTCTAAGTCTAGGTTTAGTATTCTTAACCAGAAGTGTCCAAGAGAAGTCTAAGTGTCTATAAAGCTCCTAGGTCTAAGATGGGAGGGATCATTCCTCATTCCAAAAGTGAGGTCAACAGTAGCATATATGGCTCAAACAAGCTTACGACAATAACTCGTGCATTGTCCCGGTGGTGCATGAATTCTTTGCAAACACACAGGATGGGTAGGACAGTAAAGCATACATCAAAAGAAAGCTAGTAAGTTATGACAATAATGCTATAAGTACATATTATGATCTCTCTAATATTAAGTATGATCAATATCTCTCCTGCTATAATGACCATCCAGATTTCGATGAAATTATTCTTTTTCTTTGTGGCAGAAATGAAAGCGTGTAATGAAAATGATAGGAGGAAAGGATTATCAAAAATTTTTTTATCCTTTGGTAACATCAATGAGTTACCAAGAATAAATTTTACTATTCAAAAGGGATTCTCAATCAATGTCGAGAAGGTTATTTTTAATTTCATTTATAATATGCTGAAGGGTAGCACTACTATTGGGTAAGGTCACCCATCTCTTATTTATAGTTTGTGTGTGGCGTGGAGAATAGGGCACGATAGGAAGTACTCCTCGGGCCCTCTAATAAGAGGGTTATTTGGGTGGGGATTTGGGAATAGATTTGATGTTGGAGAGAATTCATATCTTCCCAGATCTAGATCCCGAACTCCCAAGTCCTTGGCCGAGCAAGTTCAAAAAATTGATAGCCAAGTCTCGGACTTGCGGAAGAAGGTAGATAGGAGTAGTCATAGGCAGGAGATGTTGGAATGCAAATTTGATCATCATATGGATCAATAGTAGATGCAGTTCTTCTATGTGGCCCAGTTTAACACTGCACTGATCAACATATTTCAGAATTGCAACCTTGCATATCTTGTCTCCTTCCTTACGGTGCCTCAATATCATCCCTGTGGTTTTACCTCGCTGGTATCAAGCAAGAAGGAGGAGGAGGAAGAAGTGGATGAGGGTGGCGATGAGTATGACTAGCTTTTCCCTCATTTGTATTTTTCTTCTTCTTTTCCTCAAATTAGCAATAAAATTTCTTCCTTTTTTATAATTATGTGTTATGCTTGTGTTTTATTGTCGCTATTGATGCTTAAGGATAAAGAGGATAAAAAATAAAATAAAATTTTAACAGTTATAAAATTATCATATTAGGGTACAATGTCATAGCGTTGATATGCCAATGCCTGAACATTGGAGATAGAATGAGAATCTAAGAGGTGGACACCACAACATTGGGGGATACAATTTCCTCCCCAACAGAAATTTTCCAAGTCCTTTTTCACATATAGCTGCAGTGCAGTCCCTACAGCACTATAGTTTATGAAATTTTGTTTCTTGTTTATTAAAATGTTATAAGTCATATTCCAAGTGTGGGTATGGCTTCTCAGCATTGATGCTATGACATCATGGCACTATGATTTTATTTTACTTATATTTGGACATGGCATCGCGACGTTGATGCTATGGCACTGCGGCGCTATGGAATTTTATTAAAGCACTGCAACTCTAATTCTTGGGAGCTGCAGTGCCACTCTTGTAATATGAAAATGAAAGAGTGCAATGTCGCGACACAGATATTCAGTGCCTCAGTGCTATAAGCCAAATTTTGAATTTAAAGTGTGAATATTTCAAATTTTCTTAGAAATTTTAGCAGTATTTCACCTTAGCAATGCTAGATTTTAAAATCTTATAATTTGGAGAACCCATCTCCTTTATTCTTGATCTAAGATCAATGAAGGGGAGGGGGATCTTGTCTCGTGCCAGAATAAAATTCAACAACAGAGATCTTCAAATCTCTAAGTTTTTCACATCGAATCGAAAATCAATGGTGATATTTTTATTAAACTAGTAAGCAAGAGCATAAATTCTTTAACTAAAGTGAGAAAGCTTGGTTGAATTAAAATTAAAAGTGTGAGAACCAGTTCAGAGAGAGTGGAATCAAGTGGGGAAAAGATCTTTGGAGTGAACTGCTCACTCATATTTATAGTAATGGGCTGATTTATTCCCTCACAATAGCCAGTGCATCGCTATGATTATGGCATCGTGGCACTATACCATAATTCAAAAACTGGACTAGGCAATTAAGCAGCGCCTCGGCACCAAGATTGTAGCACCATGATGCTCTACCATATTTTGATAGTTGGATCAAATTTTTTCGAAGGCGACACGTTATAACCAAAATAAAAATTTTATTTTTATTTTATTTCATTTTTTTTGATGTAAAAAAAATTGCCTCCAATGAATGTATCATGTCATTAGGACGTGATGCAGTCATTGTCTAATCATCTATTAGTTATATGATGCTTATATAGAGACAATAAGGTAAAAGAATTGAAGCCTTTAACATGTTACTCCAATAATATTCATGTATTACACGATAATAAAAATATTTACATGAAAAAATTTTACCTATAATAGTTGGCCTAAATTTCTCTAATACAAAGAGAAACTGTATGAGCTCTGTAAGCCATAATAATAGCCTGCCTCTTTCAAGCTTCATGTGTGATTAAAATAGCAGAGGAAGGTTTAAAAAGAATTTTATTGAACTTAATTTTTAAACTATTGTATAAAACATAAAATTTTAATGATAAACTTATGGAGAAATAAAATAATAATCAATCAAAGTAGAAAAATAAAGTGCAGAAAATAAAGAAAGAGAACACAAAGATTTTTATATGGTTCAGCCAAACCCCAAAATAGGGCTACATCCATGCCTAGCCACCAAGGCTAGGAACTCACTAAATCAAAATTGAGACAACAATAATTCTCCCATACTCTTCAGTAAGTATAACCTAACATAGTATTTTCTTTAGCAGGAAAGTACAACCTAACAATACTTTCCTTAACGGGCAAGTACAACCCAATAAGAAAACAAGGAAGATGAATATGAAGGTGTCTAAATCTTAACTTTAAAATAGCTTTGCTCTTGAAACCCAACTAAAATAATATTAAGGCATGTGAAATCAAAGGTAAGAAAGATAGCTCACTTTAATTAATGTTTAAAATTGAATGTGATGATTAAGCATAAAAGATGTATATTATGTAAATTAATCTTTAAAATTTTTTGAAAAGAATGTAATAATTTGAAATGAAAGTGATTTAATTAATGATTAAAAGGGTAGCACAATGATGATTTGAAAAACTAAACCAATCAAATTATTACAAAGAGACTTGAGTTTAGGAAATATCAAATGTATATGCAATATGAAAACACATAAACTCAAATGAATTTTCTCTTAAATAAATGATTATTTATGCAAAAGATGAGATGATTTAGAAATAGTAAAACTTATTATTCATAGGTATTGTATATGAAATAATCAACGAGAAAATAATCTCATTTTACAATACGTAGGAGTAAAAGAAAAAAAATTGCAATAATAAACTTTAATCAATCAACCACAAAGCTTTCAACCAACTTGAGAAAATATAGGGATAGATAAGCTATGCACAAAATAAATTGACCAAATGTATAAGAAACTCAAGCCAAGAAGGATAACAAGATCACTTAGCATGTAAAATCACAAAATAAGATGGTTGCACCTTGTTAAGATTTTGGCCATATGAAAATCCACCAATCCCCCAATTTTCTTTGTGCAGACTTGAAAGTAATTACTTGAAGGAAGGATTATGAAGGATTTTTGAAGAGGTTAGCACTTGATTCACCAAGAGAAATCTCTAAGGGAAAATGTTTGCAAGGGTTCAACCAAGAGGAGAAAAAAATCCAAGAAGAAGTAACCCTAATCTAAAGAACTACATATATAGGTTGAGAGGTCAATGGGGGTTGGCAAAGCTGAAGAAAATAGGAGGGTAAACATATTTGTAATTGATTAAACACAAATCAATGAAAAAATAAAAATAATTTATATAATGAAGGGTTCGACCAAGACAAAGAAGAGGGAATTCTTATTTGGTAAGAAGCGATGATTTGAATTAATCAATTTAAATTTCAATTTGTATGAGAGGGATTTTGGCCAAGGCAAAGAATAGCTAAATCCAAATGGTAAGTAATTCAATTGAATAAATCAAATTTAATTATGAGGGAAATTTTGCCAAGGGAGGTTTGAAAGAAAAAAATTGAAATTTGATTAATTAGATTATCATGATAGGGTCGGCCAAAGGAATTTCCATAATGGGATTCAATTTGAATTCAATGCAATATCATGGAATATTCAATTAATTAAACTTGATTGAATAAAAGAAGGAAAGAGATAATTCTATAATACATTAAAGTAAATCGTAGGAAAATTATGAAAATTCGGTCAAGCTTGTTTCTAACTATGGGTTAAATCTATTTTAATAATTCAATTAAAATTCAAATGATGATGAATCAGATATTTGGAGATTTTAAATCAATCTTTATCATGTGATTAATTTGAATTTAATTTTTGATGTGACCAGCCATGGGAAGGAAGTTTCCAAAATTAAGCAAAAATTGAAAATAAGATAATTCCATGGCTTAATTTAAGTTGATTTGAATTAACTCAAATAAATTCTAATTAGCTAAATTAAAATATCATATAATTAGCCCCAAACATTCCATAAAAGGTAAGTTCAAATTTGCACATGTAATCAAGAGAATATTCAATTTTAATTAAAAATAATTCAAATTAAATATTCAAATAAATGAGTATTTAATTTAGAAAATATGGGATAATTATGAAAATAATTTGAATAACTCTCACATACTTTATTTAGCTAATAATCATATAAAAAGTTTGGCCAAAAAAGGTTAGGATGAGAGATAGGATAGGAGAAAGAAAATTAGGATAATTTGAGAGAGAAAAATAATACATTGAATAATTTTTTAGATAATTTAGATTCATGCATTGAATAAATCGATAATGAACATGACTAAGCATGAGAATAATTTAATAAAATTTTTATTTAATTTAACTTGTGTGGAAGCACAATAAATGGACAAAGTTTATGCATTTAGTTGACATTATCCAAAATGAATATTTAGAAGAATAATTGTGAATATGAAATGTAGAATTTATGAATAATTCTAAAATAAATTATTTTAAAATGCATGAAACGTTTATTTTATTTTAGTGAGCTTTCATTTGCTTTAATATGGTTAATCCTAGAAAAAAGTTTCATCGAGTTCATGTCCAATAGCTTTAGTATTCTGAATTGATTGAAGGACTCGGAGTTGAATAATTTTCCTGCACACTTAAATTTAACTTGATTAGTAGCATAAAAAATATATATTTATCATCAATATAAATATAAATCAAGAATTACATTCAGAATGATTAGTGTGAATAATTTATTCTGCAAAAAAATAATTAGTTATTATTACACAGTGTTTATTATCATCAAATTAAATAGTGAGATACACAAGGTGTACAGTCAATAATCTCCCTTTATTTGATGATGACAAACTGATGTTGGTGTGAAGGGTAATTATAATGATAAAAAAATATTTCTCTCCCTCACTAAATGATTATCTGAGAAATTAAAAGTCTAACCATTGTGATATATACCAACATATTTCTCCCACTTTTAACATCATCAAAAGTGTCACAATAAAATAGAAGTTAGTTATATCAGTAAAGTTCTTTCCCTTAATTAAGTACAAGAGTAAATATAAGTATGAGTGGATAAAATAATTAAATATTAACATGCTTGAAATTCTTCCTTTTTTTAATGTAAAGTAAAATATAATAATTTTATATGAAACTAACTTAAACAAATATAAATGAAGAAAAATGTTATATGTTATGAAAATATACAATTAAAGATAAGATAAATACAAACATATCTCTAAAATAAAAATTTTAGCAAAATTTGATGCAATTTCATGACAACTTAAGTTACCTCCCAAAATTATCTTATCAACAAATCAAAAGTAATTGTATTAAATGTTAACTGAAGAATAAAAGCTAAAAATTATGGAGTTGTAGGAATGATGAAGATAGATATTACAAGAGAATTTATAATCATGCAAAAACGATTCATAAAGCTAATTTCACATTTATTCCAAATTAATGTATGCAAGCTAATTTCTAAATCATATCCATTTTTATTTTAACATAAGCTAAGGTAAATTAATAATCATGCTTTATATAAAGAAATGATGAGTTTCAAATTAAGCATATTGAGATATGGATCACAAAACATATATTGAATAACTTTTATAAAATCAATAAATTAATAAAACTCATACTTTATTGAAGGGAGGCATAAGAGATAAAATGACAAATAAAATTGTGAATATCAATTATATAAACCATTTTATCTTCAAAACTAAAAACTAATCTAGTTTAAAGATTAAAATATGTACATAGGATAAGCAACTAAATTTACTTATCATGTTTGACAGAATTTAAAATATGAATCCAAATCATGATAAGTAAAAACATTCGTTAGTAAAACATTATAAAACTCATAAGATCCATGGAAATGTTAAAGTCACAATAAAACAAATAATATGTGAAATTCATAGAATTTATAAGAACATTTTCAAGTTATGTTTTGAAACTATTCAGTCATAAAATAATAGAACATGAAGCTTATAGATATTCATTAAGCATGAATGAAACATAACTAATCTTAGGACCTAAATATATGTGTGGAAGGTATTAATGAACAATACAAAATACTTTACCTCATACCATTCCTCTTGTATACCTTAGTTATTTAATTTTGCTTTGTATACCTGAATTGATGACTTGTCTTCACTGGCTCTCCAGGAAGACAAACCTATAATATAATCTCATTTTCTTGCTTTTGGTATCCAAGCAAGCTTGGATCCTTTAACATTAGTAGCATTATAAATACTTGCATAAGTAGATGATAGGCAATGCAAACTAGTTCCCCTAGAAATCCAAATGTATGAAGATAAAGCATTTAATTACATGGATCTCCTAAATGAACCAACATATGAAGCATGACCTTGCCTACAATAATAAGTACAAGTAACACTAGTCAAAGCATGCATAAATTAATTATAACTTCTAGGTTTAATTTTAGGGAATGAACTAGCATGCTTGTGAGATGTATAATTATTTAAAGCATGTGAATAACATGAATATTGCTTGCAAGACTCAACTTTTAAATTTGTAATCTCAATATGTAAATCATGTTCAACTTTATTTCTTGATAATAACTCTCCTTGTAATACTTTGTTTTCATCATCTAAAAAATTTATTTTGGAAATAAGCTCATCATGACAACAGGATGTAGAAGTACTAGATAAATCACTTAGCAAATCATTAACTTTGGTACTTAATGAATATACTTCATTTTCAAGAAAACAAATCATATCATGAGATTTTTGAGCATCTATTAAAAGTGACTCATTTTCTTTCATCAAATTGTCAAGATTTACTTTAAAACTTATAGATTTTCTTTTAGTAGAAATGTATTTCTTTTTCAATTATTATAAACATCTACTAATTCATCAAACACATTAGATAACTCTTCATATGATAAATTGTCTATTTTAGGGTCATCCTCAGAATCAGTTTGAGAATTGATACTTTGGGTGGCTAACTTAAGCGATGTAGTTGGAAGCTCATTTTCTTCCTTTTCTATAACCACTATAATACTTTTTTTTAAAATCTTATTTATTCTCCTTTCCTTTATTTTTCTTATTTCTCTTCTTACACTTTTTAGAACCAAAGGCATAGACTTAGGGCTTTGAATTTAATTTTATGGAATTCTCAATAAGAATATTCTTTTCCTGTACAAAATTCTTCTCACCTATCTTACAATCAGAAATATATAGCAAAGTGAGAGGATCAAGTAAATCTTTTTTAGATTTAAAAGATAATAAATAAGAAAGCCCATCAAAAAGAGATATCTTATAATAATATAAAAATTATCTTTTCATTTAAAAGAATCAAATCACTATCTGAAATATAATATAAGTTACCACTTAAATAAATGTAACACATTCTAGAATCAATACTTCAAAAAAAAATCATAAGAATTTAACTTTCCATATATCAAATTAGTTATATCAAAAATAGGTGCATAATAAATTTTATCATCAAAAGAACAAGGAACCATTTAAAGTGCCATAGTGATCGACTCAGGGATGTTAACCCATAAATTGAGCAAAGGCTCTGATACAAATTGTTATTCAACTATAGCACCTAAGAAGGGGGTGAATTTGATTTTTAAAAAATAATTTCAGAGAACTTAATTTTAAACTTTTGTAGAAAACTTAAATCTTTAATGATAAAACTTTAAGAAATAAAACAACAATCAACAATAGTAGAAAAGTAAACAGGAGAAAATAAAGAAAGAGAATGCAGAGATTTTCACGTGTTTTGGCTAAATCTCAAAATCAACCTACGTCCACACTTAGTCACCCAGGCTAGGAATTTAATAAATCAAAGTTGAGATTACAATAAATCTTTTGTACCCTCTTTCACAGGCAAGTGCAACCCAATATAATACTTTTCTTAACAGAAAGTACAACCCAATAACATAGTTTCCTTATTGGGCAAGTATAACCCAAAATGTACTTTTCTTAATGGATAAGTACAACCAAATAATAAAACAAATAAGAAAAATATAGAAGTTTCCAACTCTCAATTTTAAAATAATTTTGCTCCTAAAACCCAACAACAACAATATTAAGGCGAGTGAAATCAAAGGTAAGAAAGATAGCTCACTTTAATTGATGTTTAAACTGAATGTAATGATTAAGCTTGAAAGATGTATATGATGTAAATTAAACTTTTAAAAAAAAGTTGAAAAGAATGTAATAACTTGAAATGAAAGAGATTCAGTAATCATTTAAAATGTAGCACAATGATGATTTGAAAAACTAAACCAATCACTTTATTACAAAGAGACTTGAGTTTAAGAAATATCAAATGTATATGCAATATGAAAGCACATAAACTCAAATGAATTCTCTTTTAAAAGGCCTATTATTTATGCAAAAATAGAGATGATTTAGAAGTAATAAAACTTGTTACTTACAAGTATTGTATATGAAATATTCAATGAGAAAATAATCTCACTTTACAATATGTAGGAGTAAAGAAGAGAAAATAAATTGCAATAACAAACTTTAATTAATCAACCACAAAGCTTACAACCAACTTGAGAGAATATAGGAATAGATAAGTTAAGCACAAAACAAATTGACCAAATGCATAAGAAACTCAAGCCAAGAAGGAGAACAAGGTCACTTAGCATGTAAAATAACAAAATAGGATGAATGCACCTTAATAAGCTTTCGAGCCACATGGAATTCCACCAATCCCCCAAGTTCTTTTGTGCAAACTTAATAGTAATTACTTGAAGGAAGGAAGAGAAAGGATGTTGAAGATGTTAGCACTTGATTCACTAAGAGAAATCTCCAAGGAAAATTTTTTTATAAGAGGAGAAGGAAAAAATCCATGAAGAAGTAAACCTAGTCTAAAGAACTACATATATAGGTTGAGAGGTCAATGGGGTCGGCCAAGCTGAAGAACATAGGAGGGAATATATATTTGGAATTGGCATAACACAAATCAATTAAAAATAAAAATAATTTACATAATTAAGGGTTTGGCCAAGGCAAAGAAGAGGAAAATCTATTTGGTAAGAAAAGTTGATTTAAATCAATTAATTTAAATTTCAATTTGCATGAGAGGGATTTTGGCTGAGGCAAAGAAGTGGGAAATCCATTTGGTAAGTAATTCAATTGAATCAATTAAATTTAATCAAGAGGAAAATTCGAGCAAGGGAGGTTTGGAAGAAAAAATATGAAATTTGATTAATTAGATTGACATCGACCAAAGGAGTTTCCATGATGGGATTCAATTTGAATTTAATGCAATATCATGAAATATTAAATCAATTGAACTTGATTGAATAAAAGAAGGAAAGAGATAATTCTAGAATACATTAAATTAATTCCAAGGGAAATTATGACAATTCAGCCAACCTTGTTTGCAAATATGGATTAAGTATATTTTAGTAATTCAATTCTAATTCAAATGATGATGAATCAGATATTTGGAAATTTTAAATCAATATTTATTATGTGATTCATTTGAATTCAGTTTTTGATGTGGACGGCCAAGGGAAGTTTCCAAGATTAATCAAACATTGAAAATAAGATAATTCCATGGCTTAATTTAATTTAATTTCAATTTACTCAAATAAATTCAAATTATCTGAATTAAAATAGCATATAATTAGCCACAAACATTTCATAAAAAGCTAAGTTTAAATTTGCACATGTAAATAAGAGAATATTCAATTTGAATTCAAAAATAATTCAAAATAAAGATTCAAATAAATGAATTTTTTAGTTTAGAAAAAAAAAGGATAATTTTGGAAATAATTTGAATAACTCTCACATAATTTATTTATAAAATAATAATGAAAAAAATTTGTCCAAAAAGATTTAGGATGAGAGATAGGATAGGAAAGAGAAAAATAATACATTGAATAATTTTTTTGGATAATTTAGATTCGAGCATTGAATAAATGGAGAATGAACAAGGCTAGACATGGGAATAATTTAGTAAAATGTGAACTTAATTTAAATAGAGCAAAGTTTATGCATTTAGTTCACATTATCCAAAAAAATAATTGTAAATATGAAATGTAGAATTTCTGAATAATTATAAAATAAATTATTTTGAAATGTATGAAAGATTTATTTTATTTTAGTAAGCTTTTCACTTGCCTTGATATAACTAATCAGAGAAAAATTCTCACCCAGTTCATGTCCAATAGCTTTAGCATTCTGAATTAACTGAAGAACCTAGAGTTGAAAAATTTTCCTACACACTTGAATTTAACCTGATTAGTAGCATGAGTATATATATATATATATATATATATATATATATAAATTAAGAATAACATTCATAATAATTGATGTGAATATTTTATCATGTTAAAATAATTAGTTCTTATTACACAAAGTTTGTTATCATCAAATCAAATGATGAGATACATAAGGTGTATAGTCAACATCATGGAGATGTTGAATGGCAGCCTCTTGATTTCACTCCAATGAAGAAAAAATTTCCTCAAGTTTAGACACTTGGCATCTACTTATGAATAATCTTCTTCTATGGTTGTGACAGCTTGTCTAATCATACCTCTTCTTTCTAGCAAATATTATTTCCTCTGATATAGTTCTCTCAATTCAGTAGATATATCGAGGAGTTCCATCTGTGCTCTAGAAAGTTCACTTTGGAAGGATCTCACGGCTTTGAGACTATGCTCTAAATCTTGGTGAATTAGGGAGACTTGATGAAAATGGTATTGGCTAATGTTTATGCAGTAGTAAGTGTATCTGACAAGACCTCTTCAAAGGTAGTGAGCAAAGAGAACATTTTTAATTCAAGATCTCTACAGAGGGATTCCCATAATTATAATTCTCCTACTTCAAGATTTAGAGCAGCAATGCAATCTAGTAAAGAATTTTCTTCTATATAGAAGCTAGACAGATCCGTCAAAACTTCTAAGTCAACACTTAGAAGAAATTGATGCAGCGCCGCTATTATATGATATAAGCTTTTTGATGGACTACCATGCAAGGGAACTTGAAGCCTTGGGGAATATTCTTGAAATAAAACATAAAAGTTTCAAGCTAGACAATTGCCTATGAATTATATGTTTCAGAGTAGATATAGGGTGACTTTCTGCACAAGAATCCACATCTGAGGAGTCATCTTGGGTTGCACTCAATATCACCCAGGTTAAATCTGATAAAAGTGGTACAAACTTGTAGCCATAGTGTCATATTCCTCTGCATGTGTATTTTCTCTAGTATATATATGATCAGTACTAGTAGGTTGGATGTACACTAAAGAAACTGTAGTAGTATCTGTAGATAATACTAGCATGACATCACTCTCCTTTTGCTCTGCTGGTGGCTCGGCTACTATTGGTGAGATAGGAATGTGAATAAAGTTGTCTATATCTACAATACTTATGTTAGAATCCTTGTTAACTTTCTCTTAGGTTTCTGAATTTTGACACCGTCATTTTTGACTACTTTTTGGTCGTCTAATGCTCTTTTAGAAGCATTAGCCATACATGGCATAGGTTGGACCGATCTGGTCTTTTGCATTTTATGATTGTATATGTGAAAGGCTAGCTCTAAGAAATAAGAGAAAGTCTGGTGGATCCAAATTAATCTTAAATGACTGACTCCTGTTTGAGTTTCTTGTGGAATTATATAGAAACTAGAATGGGCCCGTAGGAAAATTATGAAGGTCCATGCTGTAGAGGCTGTCGCTAAATGGACTACAAGTGGAAGTGATCCAAAGGAATGATAATCTACTATATCCTTTATCGGTGGTAACTCATATATAGGTGTAGCTTGAGTAAATTCGAACTATCTAGCCACTCTATTGGGGTTGTAACCTTCTAGGATTATAGATTTATGGCATCCTTAGCATAACCAAATGGATCTTAGTCCATTGACATATATTGCGATATGTCTATATCTCGACTTTAATGATAGTAGGGGAGTGCCTCTATCAGTAAAAGAGTTTGTGAATTTCTACCCCATACATTGAATAGACAGACTATAGAAGGATGATATGTGGATAGTCTAAAAATGATTTGTCATGTACTCTAGGGTGAACATGAAGGTCCATATTTGATTCATATCTATAGAGACTGTGGCCCTATTCAATTACATAGTCATGGGAAAATTTTGCTCTCTAAAATAGGATGGTACTTTAGGATAACTGAAGGCTCCTGAAATATGAACATGGATCCACATTGTAGCATCATGAATTGATCATGACACTTACTCCACCTAATCCACGTTACAATTAGGTTAGTGATGCAGGCACCAATGATAACTTTTCACCATAAGCAAGTAGTTTAGCCATCATCAAGGTAGAATGACATAATAATTTATTGTGTCTAGAGAATTCAAAGTAGCATATCTAAGTGGCAATGAAAGCTGCCAAAGATAGATCTTCATCAATATTCTGTGATAATATCTAGCAAGAGTTTCCTTTTCCTATTGACTCAAATTTGGCTTTAACAATGTATAGGTTTCATTATCGAATGGATTTTCAAGCCTTGTGAAATGTGGTAAATGCATTCCTGAATGGAGGAAGCTTTCTGACCATGTATCCAGAGTGATCATATTCTGATGTCTAGACCTATCCTCCATTCTTTGGATAGTCTTTGATAATGAGGCAAAATGCAATTTATTTCACGAAGAATATATATATATATATATATATATATATATATATATATATATATATATATATATATATATATATATATATATATATATATATATACCCTCTTCTACGTTGGTTATTTAGTTGGCGTTAAAAAAGTTCATGATATGGTGGAGTGCATTCTTCATAAGGATTACCCTCCTTAATTAATTTAATATTTATTAAAATGGTTAAACAGTAAAAGTTAAATAATTTATAATGATTAATCACTATGAATAGTGAGAATGGTGAGGTGAAATAATTAGGACCCCTTTCCAAATTATTTTTCTAAATGCATTACATTAGGAGGGTTAGTTAATACATGCAAAAACTAGGCATTAATTAAGGAGAGTTAATGAAAAGATGATAAATCAAATTAAATTAATAATGGGGATGTAGCAAACACTAAGTGTCTTTTCTCATCTTTAGGTTTTAGTAATGCAAACACATAAAAAATCAAATTTTGTTAACAACTTTGGTTAATCTTAAGGAATGTTTATTTGACTTGATTGCCCTTAGGAATTAATGTGATTGAATGTATTATGTGGCAATATTTAGTCATTACTTTTCAGTCATTATAGATTTGTATGACATTTGTATCATGTATTCATATTTTCAAATAAAAGAATCAAATGAATATGGTTATATATATATATATATATATATATATATATATATATACATGTGTTGAATTAATCTTATTATATGGTGTGGCTATTATCACTAATAAATCTCAAATTATTTTTAAAATTATAAGTCAATTATGAATCTAAGTTAATGTTGGCTATAAATATTCAATCAAATTTACATTTACTTATAATTTAAACATGTTAAAAGATTATTTTATTTTCATAATTCATGTGTATGTTTATATGTGTTTGAATGTTAACAAGTATATAGTTTGGACATTCCAAGGATATGAGGCTTTAAGTAGCCCCAAAGAAGTCTTAGATTACTTCACTTCCCTAGTTTAATGATGGCACATACTTGCTTAATTTCATTCATATGTGTACATGTATTAGAATTTGGATAGAACTTTACTTTACATGAATAAATAATTTATTATAATACAATCTTTGAATGATTTTCATTCCCATACTTGTGCATAGATTCATATATATTCAAGATAACAATTATATAGTCTAGACATATGAGGAATACGAGGTTTTAAGTAGCCCCAAGGAGGTCTTAGATAATCTCATTTTCCTAGTTTAACAACAACACGTATTTGCTTAAATCTCTAATACATATGTATATATGCTTAGCTAAGGAATTAAATCTCTCTTTCCTACCAAAATACATGCATTAACAATCATTCAAGTGTGCTAAAAATACACACACACACACACACACACACACACACACACATATATATATATATATATATGTTAAATTAAATATCATAAACAATAAAAATGAAAACATATGCATGTTATTAATGATGAAAAGGAATGATGGAATGTTATCCATGTGATAGTAAATCAATCTCGTTAATCCTAAGATGCCTTTCATGATTGGATAAAATTCTTTAAGACTAACCTAAACTTAGGTTTAATGAAAATATTTGCTAAATCATTCATTAAAGAAATCAAAGTCATAATAACATACCTTTAGAAAATGACTTAGGATACGGATGAAGGAGGTCAAACCTCTTTCCTCTCTTTATAATAATTAGATATTAAGTATGTATCAAATTAAATAAAGAAACTACAAATTAAAAATAATCAATCCTTTTAATAACTTGAAGTAGAACATCCCCCAATGATTAACTTAAACAATTCAAAACTTTAGATAATCATAATTCTAAAGCCTAACTAAGGCATACCACACAAAATATTATCACACCATTAGAATACTAAGTCACCAATTCTAGCATTAGGTTAGGCCGATGTATGTGGTGGTGTTATGCTTTATTTTGTGATGTAATATTTTAGATTAGATGTTAGGATTATTTATGCATAGATTGGATGTTAGGTTGTTAGTAGCCTAATGATAATTTATGTAGGGGATTATGCTAAAGGGGTCATCATAATAATAAATATAAATATTCTTGCTTGCAGGTTGCTTATCACCCTAAACATAATCCAATTAGGATAAGTGGGCTTGGTTTTTCATGTGTATGGTGCTAAGTATAAATATATGAAATATAATTATTTGATTTGTATGCTTGTTTAGCTAAAATATATTTTGCAAGTGTAGTTAGATTTTATGTTTCATAAACATGTAATTTTTATAATAAGAATTAGGATCAGTGCTATGAGATAGGATGAGCAATGGCTAGAAAGCAAAGACCTGAGAGGCCCTATGAAGCGTAAATCAATACTAATCTAGAAGAAGAGAAGGAAAGAAAGAAATATAAGAAGTTGAAGACCCATATAACATATATTTCATTATAATTGTAATATTCTTTTGTAATCTAGGTTGTATAATGATAGAGCTCGGCTACCTTTTTTTTTCTTTTTTGGGGTGTACGATGACTCCCGCCCGCATTGGTCTTTTATTATTTTATGAAATATATGTGTTTGATTATTGTGTTTAGATTATGCAATAGAAATGACATGCTTTTCATAGGTTTCTTAATGTGTGGTTTGGATGCGATAGGATCTTTAGGATAAAATTAAATTTGTTACCCTCATTTATAACTCATAAGTTAATTTTAATCCAACTCATAACCTCACCTTAAAGCTTAGGTTTATAATCAAGATAAGTAATAGATTTAGTAATCCTTTAGTTGAATGATGTATGTTATAACAATCATACATATCATTTTGTTTCACTCTTGAATAAGGAGGGTCTCCACTCTTGCACGATTGGGGATATGCTTGACCTTTGAGGGCATCCCTTGTAGTAGAGAACATCTCCTCCCGCTGATTTATCCCATAACCTTATTTCATCATGCATATAAACATAATTGCCCCAAGTCTTTATCCAAAATAAATGTATTAAAATGGTAAAAAAATATTATAAATTTTTACATTAGTATAAATTATGTTTTCATGCTAGTCATGATCTAGTCTCTTAAGGAGTGATTTTAGGACTCTAATTTTCTTTCTGATTACATAATAACCCAGCTTTCTTGCATTTAAATGAGACTAGAATGGATGGTTTTAAAGTGGATGAGGTGTTAGCTGCTAGCCACTCCAAGTGGTTGTAAGTCCAGAAGAGTCGAGATGGGTATACTCTCTCTTGTAGAGGTAAACCATTATATCCCATTTCTCGATTAGACTTAGGTTGTGCTTTTTAGATTGTACTAAAGCATATTAGATTTAGGTATCGAGATTACTTATTTTCTTTGGGCTACGAGTATAAATCCTCACCTCTTAGGCATTTTCACAAGCTTGTGTTGATGGACTATAAGCCTTAGTATTCTAATAAAAGTTCTAACAAACAAAGATAAATTCTCTCTTTCAAATATGTAAATTCTCATCATTGGATAGATTTAAGCACTTACTAGGATTCCTAGTATCATGAGTGCTCCCTACTTATCCTCCTTTGGAATCCGTAAATAAGTCTTTCCACTTGAATTCTCCCACTTGACTTTCATAAATATCCAATCCTTTGATAGTCTAGCTTTTAAATCTTTGGAGATATTTATTAATTACTTTAATCTAGAGTATTCTTAGGAATGTCCTATTTTCTAAGATGTAATTAACTATGGGAGCTTGCTTCTATAAGAAACTAAAGAACCTGGTATAAAATAAACCCTGCTTTAATTTTCTATATAAAGCAGAGGAAATATCTCTAGTATATACGAAGACCCATCTACCTTAGGAGTCCTTATTAAGTGATTAGGTCCATTGAAGGGTGATATTTCCATCTTTTGATATGGTATATCCCACCATAATGTCATACACAATCACATAAATAAGTACCCCCTAAGATCTGTGTGGTGTCCCTATGACTTCA
This sequence comes from Cymbidium sinense, assembly GCA_021442155.1. Classification (NCBI taxonomy): domain Eukaryota; kingdom Viridiplantae; phylum Streptophyta; class Magnoliopsida; order Asparagales; family Orchidaceae; genus Cymbidium; species Cymbidium sinense. The sequence continues at coordinate 73,970,915 of CM038215.1, forward strand.
AATTAAAACACCATTGTCCATCCAAACTCATCAAACCTATACCAAACTTAAATTAACTCTTCCCACACCTTCACGTCACTTTGATGAATCAAAACAAATCATTTCATGAGCAATTCAACCATTAGAAGATGCCCATAGAATAACTTTAGTGAGCTTTGCGATAGCATTTGGTCCACTCGATGGATGGGTTTTCAATCGAGGTAAAAAAATATCTTGGCCTCTATGTGTTGGTCTTTTTTGAAGTGAATCATGTTTTACTGCAATCTCCACCATAGGATCTACTTAGATTTATTCCCTAATCATTTTCGAGTCGATTCTCCCATGGAACGAGCTCCGGTGAGCTCGGATCGAGCAAAGGAAGACTGACGATGTCCGTCTTCTTGTGCTTATGGGACGATGGATCACTGGCTGTCTATTTTGCATGATTAGAATGGACAACCATGATTAATCGCATTAGAAATTTCTATTTAATCTCTTTGAAATCACTAGATTAATCTTGATTGTTTAATCCAAGATCGAACGATCGAGATGAAATCATGTAAGCCGAGTCAGCTACTGTGTCAAAGGATTTAAGTAGCTAATATTACAATGCCACGTGAAAAGCACTATCACTTCAGCATCCGCGTGGCGCCGATAGTTTAAAGAATTAATTAAGATTTAAAAATATAATTAAATGGTTAGAACTTCAAAAAATCATAACTAATTGTAGAAAAATCCAAAATATACAAATAAACCTATTTTAGAAAAATTAGATAGAGGACAATTTAATAAAAATAAAATCTCCAATTAATACCTAATGAACATTTCTTACTTAAGGTTTGAAGCTTAGACTAATTGCCTTAATTAAGCCAAATTACTTGGCTAATTAATGTTAAATTTAGTGATTTGATTCTATAGGATGTCCTCTACCTCCCATAATTTTCTTGAAATTATGTCATATGGATTAAAATTTTTAGAATTTTAACCTTAATTACCCTCTTTAATTAATTAAAAATTATTAAAATTAATGAATAGAAAAAAGTAAGCAATTGGTGTTAATTAATTAATGTAAATAGTGGGTACAATGTGAGAAATAATTAGGACCCCTTTCCTAATTATTTTTCCAAGTATACTTCCTTAAGAGGGTTAATTAATGTATTTAATAATTAAGGAATAATTAAGAAAAATCAATGATAAAATAAAATTAAAATTAAAATTGATTTAGATAACTCAAATGCAACCCATTAATCCCTTTATGTGTTTTATAGCATAAAGTTATTAAAGAAATTATTATGATCCCATTAGTGTGGGGAAATCATAAGAGTATTTATCTTAAATATTTTTATTCTTTAATTTAATTAACTCTTAGGCATGAGCCTAATTACATTAGCCTTCTTTAGGTGTATTGCTGATTTGACTTTTCCAAAGTATATTATTGAAAGCTCATGATCAAGTGTTTTATTAAATTAAAGAATCTTTGGGAAGGGTAATCAAATTAATGCTATTAATGGCTTGAACCTAATCAACTCATAAAATATATTTAATTTCTTTCCTTAAACATGTCAAATAACCAACATGGGATGTGGTGAATCATAAGTATCATTTCTCCTCTTTAGGTTTTAACAACTTAAACATTAAGATTAAATCTTATAAAACGTTGGTTAGTGTTAAAAATTGTTTATTTGGCTTGATTTTCCTTAAGATTCAATGAAATTGAGTATGTTATGTAGTGACATTTAGTTACTTTCTTTCAATTATCATAAATGTGCATCCCATTTATTTCATGTATTCATATTTTAAAAATAAAAATTAAAAGAATATGATTGCATTCAAATTGCATGATTTGGATAAAGAAAATGTCATTAAATTATGTGGCTATTATCACTAATAAATCTCAAATTATTTTAAAATTATAAATTAATGATGAATCAAATAGTATGAAATTTAAATCAGTGTTCATTATAAGTACTTAATGAAGTCTCTACTTAGTTATAACTTAAAGATAATAATAGATTGTTTTATATTTATCTTTTATGTGTATGTTTATATGTATTTGAATTAGCAAGTATATAGTCTAGACAACCCGAATATGAGGCTTTAAGTAGCCCCACCAAGGAGGTCTTAGATAATCTCACTTTTTTGGTTTAACAATGGCACGTACTTACTTAATTTCATTTATGTGTATTCATGTACTACAATATAAGATAAAATTTTTCTCTTCATGCTATTAGATTTTACATAAATAAAAGATTTTATATAACATTTGCATGATTTTATTTTTATGCTTATGTATATATTTACATGTATTTAAATTAACAAGTATATAGTCTGGACATCCTAGGAATATGAGCTTTAAGTAGCCTCAAGGAGGTCTTAAATAATCTCATTTCCCTATTTTAACAACAACACACACTTGCTTAAATTTTTATACAAGTTTGCATATGCTTAGCTATGTGATAAAATCATTCTTTTCCATCAAATTCATGCATTAATATTTATTAAGTATGCAAAAAATATGAATATATTGCATGTATATATTTTAAATCAAATATTAAGAAGATTAAAGATTAAACAATGTGAATATTATTGATAATGAAAAGAAGTAGTGGAATATTACTCATGTGACGATAACTTAATTTCATTAATCCAAAGATGCTTTTCATGTTTGAATAAGATTTCTTTAAACTAATCTAAACTTGGGCTCAATAAAAATTCATAATTGGTTCACTAAGAAAACCAAATCTATAATAATTTACCCTTTAAGAAATAATTTAGGGTAGGGATAAAGGGGCTAAGCCTATTTCTTCTATTTATAATAGTTGGATGCTAAGTATTGAATTAAATGAGAACATGCAAGTTAAAATCAATCAATCTACTAAAATACTTGAAGTGAAACCACGCATAACGATCAATTTAAATAATTCTAAAACTTTAGATTACCATACTTTTAAAGCTCAAGACATACCACACTAAGCCTTAGCACACACAATAGGATAGTAAGTCGCTGATTGTAGTATTAAGTTAGGCCAGTATATGTTATGGTAATGTGTTTTATTTTATGATGCAATATTTTAGACTAGATGTTAGGATTGTTTATTCGTAAACTGGATGTTAGGTCATTTGTAGCCTAATGATGTCTTATGCAGGGGATTGTGTTAAAGGGGTCGTTGTAATAATAAATAAATATAAATATTATTTGCTTGAAGATGTTGCTTATGCCCTTAAGCATAATTCAATTAGGACAGGTGGGCTTGGCTACCTAAGTATAGAGTGTTAAGTCCAAATATGTGAAATATAATTACTTGACTTATATATTTGTGTAGCTAACATCTATTTTACAATTATAGTTAGATTTTATTTTATTTATAAATATGTAATTGTTATAATATGATTAGGATTAGTGGTATGGGGTTTAGGATAAGCAGTGGCTAGAAGATAAAGACTTTGAAGGCCGTGTGAAGCTTAGAGCAAATAGATCCAAAGAAAAGAAAGAAGAACAAAAAGATTGAAGACCCCCATAGCATTTATTTTAATTGTAATATTCAATTGTAATTCAGGTTGTATAAGGGTAGAGCTCCACTACCCAACTTTTGTTCACTTTTTTGAGGTGTATGGTAATACCTAGACTCATCAGCCTATTATTCTTTTACGAATCAAAATATTCGGCTTTTATGTTTAGATTGTATAATATAAATGACATACTTTTCATAGGTTTCTTAAAGTGTGATGATTTGATGTGTGGCCTTGATGCGGTAGACTCTTTAAGAAAAAAAATTAAATTTTCTACTCTCACTAAGTAACTCATAACTAAATCTTAATGTTACTCACAACCTCATTTAAAGTCTAGTATTTTAATCAAAGATAATAAAAGATTTAGCAACCACATAGCTAAATGATTGTATGTAAAAACATCATACATGTCATATTATTTTGCTCTTGAATATAGAGGATCTCCACTCTTACATGATAGAGGATATGCTTAATCTTTGAGAGCGATCCCTTATAGTGGAGAATAACTCTTCTCACTGATTTTTTTCACAACTCTATTTCATCATGCATGTAGGCATGATTGTTCGATGCCCTAGTCTAAAAATAAATATGTCAAAGTGGTTTAAAAATTTATAAATTTTACATTAGTCTAGGTCATATTTTCATGTCAATCATGATCTAGTCTCTTAGGGAGTGATCTTAGAATTCTATTCTCTTCCTAATTAAGTAACAACATAACCATCTTGCATTTACATAAGATTGGCTTACATGATTTTAAAATGTATAAGGTGTTAACTATTAGCCACTCCAAGCAGTTGTAAGTTTAGAAGAGTCAGGATGTGTTCATTCTCTCTTGTGGAGGTGAACCACTATATCCCATTTTTCTCAAGTATAATTAGGTCAAGCTCTTAGCCTATGCTAGAGTACCCTAGACTTAGGTTCTGAGGTGACTATTTTTCTTTTTCTACGGGCATAAGTCCTCACTTTTTAAGTATTTCAACAATCTTGTGTTACTAGAATCTAAGTCCTAATATTCTAGTGAAATTTTAACTCAAATAAATAATTTTCTCTCTTTCAAAAATATAAAGCCGCACAATAGGGTAGATTGAAGCACTCACTAGGCTTCCTAATATCATGTGGAATCTATGAAGAAAGTCTTCTTATTTGAATATTCTCATTTTATTTCTAATAACAACTAATTCTTTGATAGTCTAGCCTTGATATCTTTGGAGATATCTATTGACTACTTTAATCGAGAGTATTATTATAAAACTTTCATTTCCTATGATATAATTAATTATGGAAGCTCGCTTCCATAGGGAACTAAAGAATCTGATATAAAGTAAACCTTATTTTACTTATCCATATAAAGTAAGGAAAAGATCTCTATTACATATAGAGAACCATCTGCCTCAGGAGTCCTTATTTGGCGATTGAGTCTATTGTAGAGAGATGTTTCTATCTTTCAAGATAGTATATCATACCTTAATGTCACACTCAATCACTTCAATAAGTACCCTTAAGATCTGCATGGTATCTCTATGATTCCAAATTAATAAACCACAACACTCTTCATGAGGATGTCTGTGTCTCAACCAGGGAGTTTTATTAGCACCACCTTTTATAATTATGATCATTACCTTGAGAAAGGATCTATGGTCTCTAACAATAACAACAAATATTGAACCAAAAATGCATTAATTAATATTTTGATATCACAAGTTTGCCAATTTAATGACAAATACCCCATTATTTTGTAATCATCAATAATTAGTCATTAAGTTCAATCTAATATATGTTGATAAATTGAATGTTATTGGAAGTCAAAATAGTCATGTTCAAGTATTTGCCACAAACATGGCTGACCTACCTTGAACACTTTCATTATTGTGACTTCAAGTTAAGATGGACCATTTTACTCCCAACACTAATATATTCAAGATCTTTTCCAACAAGGCTAGCATGTTTAATAATAAGGTTGTTATAATATGTTCCCAAACTTAGCTCTTATATTACTAATAGCACATCACTTAGAAACCCAAAAAAAAATTTTATTTTTATAATTTTTTAGTTCTTACACTCATAAAAACTAATGTTTCTTTCTTAATTAACAAAATTTCTAATTTCAGGCATCTTTCAATATCCATTTATTGAACTATGGTTAAAAATAATTTTTGATATTTTCAAGGCATCATGCATCTTGTTATCTTTCCTAAAATTTTACTTTTCAATTATCTTTGGTTTTAAGAAAATAAATAGAAAGAAAAATTAAATTCTAATGCTTACATTTTTTTTTTCAACACAAAATCTTAGAGTTCTAGTAAACAAAAAACTATGATGAGAGCCTTCAATAAAGCCTAATATGGAGAATCACCTCCATCACCTCTAAATTACTTTAGATAATGTTGCTTCTTTATGATGGTAATATCAATGAAAGATACTTATGTGTTAATCTGGTGTTTCACTCTCACATGTAATATATCATCATCAAGTTCATTTTTTTTTATGATCAAATTTTCAAATTATATTATTTGTATTATCTATATTTTATACAATGATCAACTAGCTGATGTTTTAGTGAAGCATCTATCATGCTGCCATTTAGAAGATATACATTGATAACGAATTGTTTGATCGAGGCCAACACTATACTGATCAATAGTGATAATGATCCATCGTACAACTAAATTTTGATCAAATTACATTAAAGTTAGAATGCATTCATAATCATATGTTAAATCCTACATAAAATAGGAGCCCGTATTAGGTTGTTATTAATTAAATTTAGAATGGATCATTTCATTTCTAGGGATTATATCACTTGGTGTATATATATATATTTCTTTTTAAGGCATGAGGATGAGTATTAATTTTTTTAAAAGCAGCAATTATTTTTTCTTGTTCATTTAGTCATTTTTTATGACTTAAAATAGCTAACTAAGTTGATTGAGTATAATTTTAAAAGAATCAGATCACAAAAGAGATTATTGTCTTTCCTTTTTTGTTTCGGTGGGTCATTCCTACAAAATAAATATCAGATATTTCAATTTTCTGATCTTCCGAGATGATACTTTTATACCACTTTCAGAAATTAGCATATTTTGATTGTCTATATTTTCTCAGAATAATCTCTCTTGATTTATATCCTAATTGATAATTCATTGATACTAAAATTTATTTTTGATGAAATGGGAGATTTATCTTCTTTTACTTGATGATAAATATAATTTAGTTGAATTGACTCAACGGAAGATTCATTAATATGAATTATAAAACTACGAGAATTAAATCATATATATATATATATATATATATATATATATATATATATATATATATATATCAATAATCTCTAGGGAATATACTCGCATCGAACTGACCAATTTTCTATAAAAAAATTATGACATTAAATTATTATTTTAATGACGAAAATTAAAAGTTCAATCGTCTGCTCATCTGCCGAACATATGAAGACAAAATCACCTCTCCATTGCTTTCATGAAATAGTGACACATTTGCCGTCCTCCTAAATTGTTGAATTAAGTCAATTCATTGAGGGAGACATTAAACGATTTTTTCAAACCAAACTTATTTATTAAATAAAGATTTCTAAAGTAAATCCAGTTCGTTTCTTACTTCCATTTGCTATGCTATCTTCGTTCTCGGACGGCGTTTTTTTTCGTTTTTATTGGAGAAAATTTTAGTTAAAGTATCAACCCCTAAATTTACTCGAGATTATTATTTTTCCTGGTCATATGCTAAGAAACGTAATAAAAATTTAATTTATGAAATGATATACTATATTTATTTCGAGAAAAACCTTATTTTGATAAATTTTAAATTTAGATAATCATCGAAATCTTTTCTATTTTGTGTCGGTATCTTTTCCGGCAAGAAAATCAAATTAAAACTGAAATGGTAAATGTGAATACTTTTTTTTATATATAATAAATTTTATTACATCGTTTTGAAAGTTAATATTTAACACTTTATGACCTTCACATGAAACAATAAAAGATTTTAAATTCAAATTTTATTTTTGAAAGTTGAAAGGACAAAATCTATGTTTATACTGATTGATATGCATATTAAAGGTTTAAGAAAATTCTTTTTCTCATAATAAAAGATTACTTGAATGATTTAAAGGATATCATATCATGCAGCATTTATTTAAGTCTAATTAGATCATAATTATTCTGGACAAATAATCAACCTTTACACCTAAAATATATGCCTCATGTGAATGCATAATAATAAATTATTTTGAAAGTCCTTATATGTCACTTGATATAAAAGTGAAATATCACCGGAAAAAAATAAAATAAATTAACTGTTGAAATATTGTAAAATAAAATAAAATTCAATATCTCAACCAAATGAAAAATATCACTTAAATTTTTCTTGCCTTATTTCTATAATTTCCAAAACAAAAATTTCAAGGTTCATATAAATGCAACATTAGCCACAAGTAAATGTTAAAATAATTCACATGGATAATCAAAAGTTATTTTTTTGCATAAACTTTAGCATGAGTAATGTGATATCTTACTCGGCTCTTCATTCTCATCGCAGTTTATTCATGGTCAATTTACCACTAAAAATTTCAAGAGCTTTCTTGTCACTTTTGTTTATGCAAAATAGTAATCAAGGGAGAAAGGTGTTATGTAATTCTATCCAATCTCTTACTTCTATAATAAATAATCCCTAGCTTATAATGGGAGACTTCAATTGCATTCAGAAAGCTAAGGAGAAAATTGGAGGTAGGGCTCCTCTTCCATGCAAACTTCATGATTTTAATGAATATATACTTCTGTCCGGTTTATTAGAGTTACAAAATCAGGGCCTTTCTTTTAGCTCGTTCAATCAACAACTTAACAACCCCATTTGGTGTTTATTGGATCGTGTGTTCTGCAACCCTCAATGGTTCACTACCTATCATCTTTCTCACTAAAAGGTTATGCCACCTCGTACATCTGATCATTCCCCCATCATTCTCTCTACTACTTCAACACTAAATAGAAGACACTGATTAATTTATAAAAATTATTGGAGTCTTTGTCTTGACTTTCAGCAAATTATTTAGAACTCTTGGAGGATAAAAGTAGAGGAGATCTTATTTTTTCTCTTTGTAACCACCTTAAATATTAAAGAAGCTTTATAATCTACAATTTGGAACTCCTCCAATTACATATCAAATAGAATTTCTGATTTGAAGCAGAAGTTAAATGAGATATATGAAAGACTTGAATCCTGTCCAACATGTACTAATCTTCTAACTAAAGCCCTTGCCATTCAATCTAACCTATGTGAGGCTTTGGAGTTGGAACACAAATGAGTGACCCAAAGAGCCAAATGTGCTTGGTTAACAAAAAGGGAGGATGATATTAAATTCCTTTATCAAAGTGTCAATATCAAAAAAAAAATTAAATATGAACAATATTAGCTTTCTAAAATCCAATGGGATTGACCTTACCACTCAAGAGGAAATTGCTAGAGAGTCCATTTCTTACTACAAGACCTTACTTAATAGCCACAACTCCACTCCTAAATCTAATTGGTTGGATATACCAATTGGAGATTATCTATCTCAACATGATAGTGACTCATTGATCTCTTCATTCGAGCATGAAGAAATTAAAAAAAGCTATTTTTTCAATAGGACTGGACAAATCAGGGCTAGATAGTTTCACTTCCAAATTGTTTATGGATACTTGGGATATTTGGACCTTCTTGGTTGAAGTAGTGCTTTATTTTTCAATACTTCCAAGTTTCCACTTAGAATTAAACACTCCACCATTAATTTAATACCTAAGAGCTCTCATGCTGAAACTATAAGTGATTATAAGCCTTTATCCCTATGTAACATCCTTTATAAGGTGATATCTAAGTTACTTGCTGATAGGATGAAGAACTTTCTTCCTTCTCTTATTTATCTAGCTCAAGATGCATTCATTCGAGGGTGTGATATAGTAGATAACATTATTATAGCCAATGAGATTCATTATAGATTTAATCAGAAAAATAGCCAAAAATGCTTTTGTGCAAAAATTGATCTTAAGAAGGCTTTTAATAATGTTAATAGACACTTTCTCATGCATAGATTGAAACTTTTGAGGTTTCCAAATATCTTTATCAATTGGATTGAAGCTTGTATTGATCAAGTTCCATTCTTCGTTATATTAAACGGTGAAATCAAAGGATGCTTCTCTTCCACCTCGGGTTTGAGACAAGGCTGCCCTTTGTCTCCCTATCTTTTTGCAATTATCATGGATGCTTTATCTAGAATCATAGACAAACACGTAGGGAAGCTTCTTTCATGTCAATTAAAAAGCATAATGGTTCTATGTCCCATCTTATATATGCTGATGATCTATTAGTTTTTGGTAAGGTTGAGCTCTCTAATGTTAGTTGTCTTTCTTCTATTCTTCAAGTATTTTATCAAGAGGCTAACCTATCTTCAAATGCTGCTAAATCAGTCATTTGTTTTTCTAAATTGATGGATGCTCTTTCTAGATATAACCTCGAGAATTTCTTGGGCTTTAACCTTAAATCACTCCCTTAGAACTACCTTGGTTTAACTATCTCCTACTCTCGGTGAAAACCTACAGATTCTTCTAAAATTATAGATAAGCTCAATCAATGGTTTAATGGTTGGAAGAGACATCTCCTCCCTTTTTTCGGTAAGCTTCAACTAGTTAGATACACTTGTTGGAACTACTTTTATTATTGGTTCCACTCTATAAAGCTGCCAATGAGTATTAAAAAGAAAATCTCCAGTATGGTAAATGGATTTCTTCAAAATAATGCTAAGGATAGCAAATTAATCACGATTTATTGGGCCAAAATTGCCAAACCATCACCTAATGGTGGATTGGGAATCCCTAATATGGACTCCTCAACATAATGTGTAAAGCAAAGATTATTTGAAGGATCTATAATTCTAATTTTACATCTCTTCTTAGTTTTTAGGCAAGAATACTTCTCTCTGGACTAATACCACTAACTTATCATCCCCTCTTTGTAAAGAGCTGAAGCATATAGCTTTAAGAATCAAAGGCTACCTTTCTTTGCAGGTGTTCAGTCTAAATAAATTTTCATTTTTCTTTAACATGAAGGCTTCCATGGATGGAGTCAAAGGGTTAGTCTTGAGTGCTCAATTAGAATCATTTTTTTTATTGGTTTGTCTCTTCAATTTTTTAACTTTATTCTTTCTTTCTCTTCTGGTAACCAAATGAAGATTGGTTCTCTTTTGTTAGGTTTGATTTTGGTCTTGGGATATTTTTATGTCCAGCATTCATTTGATGTAACTTAGTAGCTCAAGTTTTTTTTTCTAATTTCTATATTTATTTTTATTATTAATGAAATCTGGGTGAGGCCCTCATTACCCCCAAAAAAACTTTAGCATGAGAGTCTGATCTTTGACATGATTGCCAAGTTGGTCAGGATTGTGGAAGAAATCTATGCTGATAATTATGTCACCACCTCATTATAATTTAAATCCTTATTTGATCTCATTTAGATTTAGATCAAAATACCTTTAATATTTTTAGCTTCATCTCATCAAAATGTTTAATTCATGTATGAGTTTGTTGAAATTAATGTTTGGATAGTTTTTATTTAATTTTGTATGCCTTTAACTCATACTAAATTGAGATTTATGCTTTATTTGATGAATTGTTTGGTGATGTATCTCATTTGAAGATGTACTTCTATTAAAGATCACATATTTATAAAAAAAGTTATATAAAATGCAAAAATTTAATTTTATTTGGAACTTAAGATGATGTACTTTTTTGATAGAGCTAAGTTTGTGACATTAATTTCACCAATAAATAAATGAAAATGATTTTAGTTTTTATTTAATAAAAAATATATATTTATTCACGAGTGGTCTCCCATTTATGGTCTAAGATTAGTTAGACCATCATCTTCTATTAATATAATGGTTAAAGAAAGTGAAGTTGTGGACATGCTTGTTTCAGCTGATACTATAGATGAATATAATGCAAATAATGGTAACTCGATATATTTTTCATTCCTATGTGTATATTAGATGTTACAACCCATCTTTTGTGATGAACTAAGATTAGTAAATGCATAAGGCTTTTTAATTCTTGTTGTACCTTTATGTTAAAAAAAAAGAATTTATGATATAGAGGGCACATAGGTAAAGAAGAATCATTTCTTGAAAGTATGATTAATTTAATAGTTGTTAATATAATGAGCAAATGACCTCATGGTTGAGCCTATCTTTAGTCTTAGAAGTTAGACACCTATTTAAGACTAAAGATAAGTTGGAGGAAGTTGCATTTATGTGTAATAAATAAGAACTCTTAATTGAAGATGGAATAAAAAAGTTCAAAAGAAGACATTCAATATATCTAATGTTCGTATAAATAATGTTCATAGTGTGTGAAAATCACAAAGTTGGCATATTTAAACTTATTTGAGATTAAAGGACCCAAATTAAAACACATTGTACTTTACATGTTAGATTGAAAGATCATCAATAAGCTTAATCATGTCTCATTGGCTATACAATGAAGATAACCTCTTGATTTAACCTTCAATTTAAACTAAAGATGATTATATCATAATATGAATAGGGACTATAAAAAGATTTATCTTATGAAAATTATTAAGGTGTGCAAACAAGCTATTAACTATGTAGAGGGTCTTTTAAGCAACCTCTCAGAAATTACTATTATATCTAATCATGTTAAATAAGAAGTGTCTAAAGATAATGCTTAATATCTTGCTTGACATTTCAAGATGTTTCAAGTATGTTTAATTTTCTTTGTGTTGACGCATTTAAGAAATTAATTGTGATATTGGTACCAAAATTTGAATCCTTTGAATTTCATTTGATGCTTGGGACTATTCAATTCAAGTTGCTTGCATCTTTTCTAGTTTAGACTATTGACACTTGACTAAGTCTAACTCTTTTGATTAGTCATTTAGCCCATGTGAGGGACAATGTAAATAATACCTTTTTTATCACTTATTATCACTTATTAGATTAAGGGTACATTGTGGACAATTTTCTAAAATGCAAAGTAACCAAAAATCAGCGCAGTTGTATTTGGCTATCAACTTTTTGACTGCTTTTCATAAAGTTTTGTGGAGAAAAATTGTTTTGAGAACCAGAGCTGTTAGAGTATGTTAACTATCAGAAAATTATTGTTTGAATTTTTTAAAAGAAAATATTTGTAATACATACAACAGTTTTTCAAAAAGCTACTTTTTCATAATAACTTTACAACCAAGTTTTCAGGAAATTCATCATCAATTTTTCATGAGCTTATTTCTAGTCATTAACTCATTTAATGTTTGAAACCCTAATTTAGCTTTGCTAAACCCCTAACCTAGGCCTTATATGAGTTGAATAGGAAAAATATTAGGATGAGCATAAAATGTACTTTGAACATATTAAAGAATTATAAGAAGACTAAAACTGACCAAAGATAACCCTTAGCTTAACATTAATTGGTTATAATCACCAATTACTGATTTAAGAATTCAATCATCATTTCCAAATATTCAATTTCTTTTCAAATATTCTTAGTTGATCATTAAATCCTTGACTTTGACTATGTTCTTAAGTATGACTCATGATTAACCCAAACTCCCAAACCCCAAAGGGACTAAATTAAATATTTTGAATAACTTTATATATTAAATCATGGGAATTCATGCTAGTAGGTCCCAATAAGTTATACATGACTTAATTGACCCCATTGAATCTTTGGGTTAGCTTAATTAGACTTTTGATCCTAGGATAATTTAAATATGTCATACCTTAATCCACATAATCACCACATCATCATAGATTACATCTAAAGTGGAACAAAGGTTAAAAGACACTATCTACTTAGACCATAATATAATTATTCATCTCCTTTTGTGTACTTATGAGTTTTCCTTCAAAACACTAAGTTCATCAAATTATTATACACAACTATGCTAAAGCCAAAAAATATATAATATAAATCTATGACTTCAACTTTCATCGATGATAATGTTATAACTTCAAATGAATTGCATCATCTAATGCATTCATTATAAAAGTGGTACATCTTAAGGATTACTTATGATATTCCTATATATATACCTTTTATTCCATCCACTCCTTCTCTTTATCTGAAATTATTAATACATATAGATGTTTTATATAAAAAAATTATCACACTAAAAGGAATACTCTATATATACTTATTACATTCATAATAAAATGCAAACAAATTTTACTTTTCATTTTAATTAATTAATATAAAATCACAAAATCATATAACATGTGATTGAAATTAAATTTTTTTTATAAATTTGTTGACCTTTCATGGTGCACTAATATATCATTTCATGCATTTAAATTATTGATCATTTTCACTATAATAGATAAAATATATTCTTATGGAAAAATTAATGTTTGGATTATCTTTCATCTCAAATCATTTGATTGTCCTGTTCAAAGTTATATAATTGATTATTTTTGTCATGAATAAGATCATTATCACAGTGTTTATAGGCATTATACTCACCTTATATAATAATACATATTTCTGAAACTCATGTATGATCATTCATTCGTTTGTAGACCCTATAGAGAACCCTATGTTAGTTCTCTTCCAATATGCTATTACTTAGAATAATAAATCATAATTTAATCATATTTTGCACGATTCATTATATATCTATATATCTATCTATATATATATATATATATATATATATATATATATATATATATATATATATATATATATATATATATATATATATAAAGTTAATAATGAAATCTTAAAAATTATAATTCATGTCTAATACTTTAGAAGCTAGCATAATCATGATCGTTACTTTACGTAGGGCTCCTATATGATATCATAAATTATGTATTAAGAAATGTTCCACAATATAGTAATGAATATAATAAGGTTTAAATCAAACTTTTATGAATTGTTATGATGTCTTGCGCTTTTAATATTGAATTGAACATCTAATTGAAGTTATAACTTATTCTACATTGTATAAGATATTTACATAATATCATAAATTAATTTATATATTTTTATTATAATTTATCAAATTATTTTTTATTATGCATTTATGCATGATAAATCATTATTTTTATCATATGTAGTATGGATAAAATCAGCATTTAATGATGCGATAATATACCATGGATTTATAATATTAAATCTCTTATAAACAATACAACAAGATCAACATGAAGTGATTTTCATTATCAAATAATAGCTTAGTAATCTTGAATGAATTTATTTACATAAGAATTCATCTCAAGTATATAATAGGGGTGTCAACCCAGGTTCAGGTATAACCGAAATTGACCCAAAAACTCTTATTCGAATTTGACTCAACATGAACCATACTAACCTAAACTCGACTCGATTGACCATTTAAAAATATATTTTGGGTCAAATTCATGTGAAAATCTAGTCAAATTCAGTTCATAGGTCAAAATGAGGTCAATTTCAAGATGATGGATTTAAATGAGGTCAATTTTGAGTTGGAAGGTCAACTAGAATGTAACTGAAAATATAAAATAGGTCAGGTACTTTGAGTCAAACTCAACTCAAAAATTAATTAGATCAACATGGTCCGATTTTTTCAAATCGAGTTTGTGTTGGATTGCATAGGGTTAACTATTGAAACCCCCCTTCTAGTATATATCATACCTAAAAAATATTATGCAAGAAAGGAATGAATTAAATTCTAAGATAGGATGATGGAATCTTATACTAGATATTAAATTTCCATAAAAAATTATCAATCTCTCTAACATGTATCCTTAGCCTTAACTTTGGTTTTCTTCTTTCTCTCTCCTCTCTAGCACTAATCAACAATTTTCTTAATATGTTCTTGGAGGAGGAAGCTTCTCCAAGTTCTTTCGTTCTTATCTACTCCCTTAACAGCCAAGCTAGCTAAACATTTTAACTCTATTCATCATGCTTTCCTTTATTTAACCAGGCATTAATCAAAATAAAAATGAAATTAATTAATATAATTAATATCATTATTATTAAACATCTTTAATATTTTAGTTATATTTAAACTTGCATTATCAACATGAAAAAAAATAGTTTTAATTTAGGTGTACTGACTATCTCTTAGGGTTTTAAGCATAATATCAGTATTTCTTATCAAAGTTTCAAGTTCTTATATGCTCAATAAGCTAAACAAATTTCACAACATATTACTTTATTAAATTCAACTTCTTTGTGCTTTAAAAATATTAAAAGTTAATGGAAAAAAATACCATATTGCGTTTCATTTAAGTCATGGTCATTAATTCACAATAATTTAATAAAACCATTATATTATAACATATGAATAAAAATTATAATAATATAATTGTATCACTACTATTATTATTTTTAGTAACAATTGTCATTTCTCATTACTAAAATTTCAGCTAAAAAAATTTCATTTTATTTTGTTCCAAAAATAGGTGACAGTACAAGATCTTAGCTTTATTTTCTTAATTTGTATGTCATTCTGATCTATGCTTCTATTTCACCTTCGTTAAAGGAATCCTCTTACTTTTATGTTTCCTTATATCATAATAAAGAATTTTTCCCACTATTTTTTTGAATGTGAGATTAGGCAACACCTAAATTTATTCCTCTGATACTCTGCATTCTGCATTCTGCATTTATTATCCATTTCTCAAAAAAACAATAATTGAAATTTATCATACACTCAACTCATTAGATTTGATAACCCTATTTTGTACGATGTTATCCCTTTTTCAGACACAATTGCTCAAGGGGCACCATGCAACCTTATAAATTCACATTCATATAATAGTAATAAATTCTTAAGATTAAAATATGTTTGCTTCATAGCATTATGACATGATCTTATCCTTAGTAAATCATATACAAAATATAGTAATTTTCAGCCATTTATATTATATAATAAGCAATAGCTAGAGTAAATCATTATGCTTTTGGTATTCTAACTTTATCAACTTTTAAGTTTCATATTTCAGTGCAAATTAAGATAGATCTTTTTTTAACCCTAGCCTCCAGAGTTATATTTTAAACTTTTATACAATTTTTTAATATAAAGATGAAATGCATATCTTGCATATTGAGCTCCTCTTAATATCTCTCACCTTATATTTAAATAATTGGAAAGCCATATTGTATCTCCATGTCAAATTATTTAATTTAACTTGGTTAACTAATTTTGATATTTTCTTCATTATTTATTCATTCCTATCTAATTATTTTTTTATTAGAGTAGATTAAATAACCATTTGACATAAGTGCAACAACTTGGCATTTAAATGTCAAGATATTCCATTTTATTTAGGTTTCTAGCTAATTCCTAGAGATTTTCCAAATACTCATTGTCAAAGACTAATTGAGTCCCAAACATAAATCATTTCATAAGTTCAACTTTAGCTTAACATAGCTAGAAAACCCATACATCATTTTTCTATTATATCATGAACAAAAAGTGATGTTAGATACCTCTAGGATCTCCCATACATCCTTTTTTATTGTCCTTGTATTAATTTAGCTTTTAACTCATTATAAGGTAAATTTTCTCTATGATTAACCATAACTAATGCTAAGGAAAATAATTAGCTGTAAAAGTATCCATATCCAATTATTTTTTTCATTTATTTTGTTACTTATTGGTGTAATTTAATTGATAATGAGATTTCTTAAATTTTATTTGTTGGACATACCCTAGGTTTTCTAGGAGTATTTATTGATTTTCAGTCAAATGACACTATTATCTAGCTAAAATTTTTATATTATTAAACTATAGGTGACTTAATCATTGTTAGCCATTAAAATAGGTTAGATCACTATTGAAACCTAGCATAACCCAATAGGATTCTAACAGGCCAATATAAATTTAAACTAAATTGTTCAAATCCATTGAACATTAAAGCTATTAAAAATAACCATGAATGGAATACACCATTAATTGACCAATTGACACATTGATTAGATAAAATGAATTTAATTAACCAAGTTGACCTAATGAATTTAAATGGGTCAATTAAGTTAAATTGGTTTAATCAATTAAGTGTAGACATGAATGTATATAACTTGTTCAAATCTTGGCTAACCATGTTTGACCATATTTTAGCAAATCGGTTAATTTGATAAATTAAGAAAATATAAATAATCAAAAAGGATTTCTTAGCATTCATTGTATAAATTATTCCATTAGGCAATATTAATATAATCTAGAGAGTTTTGTCCACTTATCACTTGAATGATGGTAGAATCAAGCTTAATAGCACATTGGTACTAATTTGAAACCATAAATATTAATAATTTTGTGTCATAACAAGCTCAACTAAAATGGTTTCTAATGTCACTTAGTCCCCTCTTACTCTCAAGCTTGAGAATTACCTTCGAATGGATCTCTAGAATGCCTAAACTCATCTCGTGTCTAGCTCATTTTAGATGTAAGGAGAAAGATTAAAGTATGACATTTAATCATATTTAAATGGGATTGCATGGATATAATTAACCTAAAGGGGACTTTTAAGTTTTCTTTTAGGATTACTGCTATCTGCACATTGGTAAATCGAAAATTATAAAATTATAATTCTAGATATGTTAAAGTATTAGGAATCTTGAAAAAAAAATACTTTCAAAGTGTTAAATCCTTATTTTTAATCTTTAGAAAATTAATATTTTTATGTATTTATTATTCAATTCACTCAATCATTTGTGAAAGCCATCCAATTCTTGGGATAGCTCAAATACACCCTAAAAATCTTTGAAAATTACTCTATGGCCTAATTAATTATATGTTGCATTGGATGAGATTTCAAAGACATAAAGTCATTATTTAAATTTATAATAAGTAGGATTTAATTAAAAATTTTGCAAAGATTAGGAGCCGTTTCATGCATACTTGCCCTTTGAATTATTTTAAAGTTTTAATACAAAATTTAATATTTTTAATATTTCTAAAAAATATTTTTTATACTTTTAATTTTAGAATCTATTTTACTAACTCCGAAATTTTTGATAAAGTTTAGGTGTTCTCTAATGTAATTAATATTTTCTGAAATTTTCTTAGGGTTTTGTTTAACTATTCACATGTATTTCATATTCATCAAGTAAATTTTCGCATGAAGTGAAATTACCAAACTATCCATTATTAAGTTTAAGACCATGGCATGCATCCAATGAGAGTGATTTGCAATTTTAATAATATTCTAGTGTATTAAAAATTTTTAGAAGAATATTTTTAGTATTTAATTATCAAATATTTCTATTAATTAATTAAATAAAATACATAAAATGTGTCTTGGGATATTTGGGATTGCTTATACATGCCACTTCATCTGATTGAATGCAATTACATTATCTTCCAAAAGCATTAAGCTTAGTTCCAATCTTTTTATCCTAAAAATCCTATTTTTCTAATATTATAAAAAAGGTAATGATATGAAAATTAAAATCTAAGAATTTAATGCACGATTTTCAGTTTCAACATCTTCTTAAATGAGAATATATTTTGATTTTTCCTAATCATTTAGCACATTTCTAGTTTTGAACATTTTAGCAATAATTATGAAAAATATCAAATAGTTTTAAAAAATTCTAAAACACAAGTTTTCCTAATTAACTTATTTGGACTTAAATAAATCTACGCCCTCTTTTTATGGAAAATTGGCTAACTTCGTTATGAGCTTCATAAAATTTTATTCTAATCTAATCTAATAAGTTAAAATGCTAGCATTAGTTAAGAAGGTAATTAGTG
Source organism: Cymbidium sinense (assembly GCA_021442155.1). Lineage (NCBI taxonomy): Eukaryota > Viridiplantae > Streptophyta > Magnoliopsida > Asparagales > Orchidaceae > Cymbidium > Cymbidium sinense. Next base: position 73,990,145 of record CM038215.1, read on the forward strand.
TTTCTTAATATATTTCAAGTTGATTAGCCAACTCCAAGGTGTTAGGACTTTTCTAAGAAATCCACTAACCAAATTGATCTTAGATATCCACCTATACAACCCAAGCATGTAAATAGCCATCCTCACTAACTAACTGAAGTTTGTTGCCTAAATAAGAAGGTTTTATGCTAAGGGCTAATGGACAAGTTCTTATTCTGGCTCTTTATATTATTTTAGCTCAACGAAGTTCTCCGAGCATTTTAACTTTAACCTAAGAGCCCTAGAGTGCTTTAGCCATCAAAATGCTAAAATTGCTATCAAGGTGTTCTTAATCATTATTAGACACTATTTATCATTATCATCTCCCCAGCCAGTGCTACCACCACTAACACTATCAATTATGCCACCTCCAATCACAACCACTTCCAATCATAATTGTTGCTACTGAATTTCACCGATCTATAGTACCTTTGACCATCACATAGGCGACCACTACTACACAATGCCAACTACCACCACATCTAGTGGCTACATGTCACTATCCACCACTACCACATGCATTATTATCCTATGTAAAAATCACTAAAAATAACTAATAAAATAACCCAAATTTAGAATATCATGTATGATTTTATTCAATATCGAAATATAAAAAAATAAAACAAGAAATATAGAAAAATAAACATAAAAGATCCTAAACATCCTCAAAATCTATCATTTACTTGATGTTGTTTAACATCAATAATAGCTTCAAATTATCCAAGCTTTTCAATATTTGGACAAGAATAATAGCCTTATTCTTACATTTAAAATGAGTGACAATGATATTATCATTTTTTTAAAAAATATTTTATAATTACAATCAACCATATGAACCTGAATAAAAAATGAAATCAATCATTTTCAAAAATTTGTAATTACAAGCAATCATTTTCAAATTCATGTTAGATAATGCAATAAAAAATTATACTACTCAACTCTAATATAAATAAAAAAAATTATATATATATATATATATATATATATATATATATATATATATATATATATATATATATATATATATATATATATCATACGAACTGATGTGGTGTATAATATAAAAACATCTATTTTAAATTATTTTTTTCGGGCATTATAACATTATTCTATGCAAGTTCTAGCATTTTTCAGCTCTGAATAGGGAAGTGTTAGTTGCAAAATCTTTGTTAATACTTAACTTTAGTTGATAGAGAACACTTCTAGTTTGTCAAACATTTCCCATCCACTCAAATATAGTATAGTTTTCATTAGAAATATAGGCCTAATCACTGAGGGACGGCAAAGATTTATAATAAACTAAAATAAATTTGTCCTGGAAGAAAGTAAAAAAATATTTAAATCACATACAAAATGGAGAAAGAGAAATCGAGAAAAAAGAAAGGACAAAACGAGCTTGATGACATGATAAAAAAAAACAAGAAAAAAGGCCCGGATAGAAAATAAAAATTTTAAAAGTAATTAAAAAATAAAAAAGGGAAGTCAAGAGAACGAAATGGACAACCGGCGTAAAGACATGGAAAAAAAACTGTAGCAGTACAGTTTTTATATAAAAATATTAATTTTAATTACTAAAAACTTCATGCAAAATTTTTTATTATTAAATTGGTGGGTAGACAGTCAACTTTCTTCTTAAAAAAAAAAAAGAAAAAGTATTGTTCATGTGAAAAAAAAAATGTGATCAAAGTAGGAAGAAGGAAAAAAGGCCAATAAGTTGGATAAATTACAAAGAAGATAAACATTGTACTATATGTTTAATATTTTTTCTTTAATCCTTTTCATGATGGTGGGTTGATAGAACCTATCTGTTTGTTATAAAAATAATAAGAAGAAGAAGAAGAATCAAAATATAAGAAATTTCCCTAAAATACATCAGTAATAATAAGTAAAAATAAAACTTCTAAAATTTTTATACAAGCATATTATGGTCCAAAACAAAAAAAAAAAAAACAAAAAAATACGATCAGGAAGCTCTCAAAAGACATTGTTTTTTTCATTAAATTATTAATAGACAAGCATTAAAACTCTGAATAATAAAGAAAATTATAATCCCTGGTAAGAGAACATCCCAGATTCTGCAATATTGCAAAATCAATCAGTAGTCAATGAATTGTTCAGCCTTCACATCATTGGAAAACCATCCAATCTATCCTTCAGATACAATAATCATTGACTATGGATGTCTAGTGGTTCATTTTCAGATTTAATCAACTTTAAATAAGTATAAATCACTTCCTAATTTTTCCCAGAATTTTTGAGAGGTCTTATTGTAAAAAACCTAAACACCCTTTCATGGGAAACAAGGCAATATTTTTAAGAGGCTATATTTTTTTTATCATGACTGAAACTAAAGAAGTTTCACTCCTATCTATTGTAATTTTGGTTGGAAGATACTCTTCGGCATGTACTATCTTCTTGTCCTTTTATTGTCTAAGTAAAACTTGTTTAAAATAGGGGAAATTTTTAAAATAGGCATATTCTTAACTTTAATTAGCAATTTAGGCATCAAATTTTTTTTTTTTAAAATATACTGTGTCGTCTGACGATGACGTCATGAGCTAACGGACGACTGGCGCGGATTTTATTTTATTTTTTTCTTTTTTGCTTTCGGTAGGGGACACACACAGAGAGAGAGAGAGAGAGAGAGAGCGGATTTTCTTTTTTTTTTGTTTTTTTAAAATATTTAAAATATATAATTTAAAAATATTTTTTATAAAATATTTAATAACTAAATATTTATATATTTAGTTATTAATTTATTTATTTATATATATATAATTAAATATATAATTTAAAAATATTTTAATTATATATATAAATTTAGAAATTTTAATATTTTTTTTATTAAATAATATAATTATTTAAAATATATAATTTTTATTTATTTTTGTTAATATATAATTTAAAAATATTTAAAATATATAAATAAATAATTTTAATAAATAAATAAAGAAAGAAATAAATTATATAAATATTTTATAAATTATATAAATAAAGTAATTATATATAAAATATTTAGTTATTTATATATTTAGTTATTTATATATTTATTTATAATTTATTGGCTTTATATAATAAATAAATAAATATATAAATAACTAAATATTTTATAAATATATAAATAACTAAATATTTATATAATTTAAAATTTATTTATTTATTTATTTAACTAATTATATATTTTAAATAAATAAATATTTTTAAATAAATTAATAACTAATTAAATAAATAAATAAATATATAAATAACTAACTATTTATTTATATATTTTAAATATTTTTAAATTATTTATATAACTTAAAAATATTTATATAATTTAAATATATAAATAACTAAATAAATTTATAAATATATATATAATTACTTTATTTATATAATTTATAAAATATTTATATAATTTATTTATTTCTTTATTTATTTATTAAAAATTATTTATTTATATATTTTAAATATTTTTAAATTATATATTAACAAAAATTAATAAAAATTATATATTTGAAATAATTATATTAATTAATAAAAATTTATTAAATAAATTTCTAAATTTGTATATATATAATTAAAAATATTTTTAAATTATATATTTAATTATTTATATATAAATAAATGAATTAATAACTAAATATATAAATATTTAGTTATTAAATATTTTATAAAAAATATTTTAAATTATATATTTTAAATATTTTAAATAATTATATTAATTAAAAATTAATAAAACCCTCTCTCTCTCTCTCTCTCTCTCTCTCTCTCCTATCGAAATCAAAAAACAAAACAAAAATCCGCGCTCTCTCTCTCTGTCCCCACCGAAAGCAAAAGAAAAAAATAAATAATTGTCGTCCGTCAAACAACGACTACACCGACTAATATCGTCAGTCATTCGTCGTAAGACGACGGGCTATTTTCATAAAAAAAAAATTTTGATACCTAAATTGCTAATTAAGGTTAAGAATATGCTTATTTTAAAAATTTCCCCTTTAAAATATTCTAAATCTGTAGAAAGATTATCTCCATATGATTTCTTATCTGAATACATATTGTGAAAACATTAATATTAGCCATTGCCGTCAAATAACACTTAGATGCCGGTTTTCTTCTACGCTAATAACTGCAGGTTCTAAATCCATTTGACATAAGAGCTGTAAAATTTAAAATATAAGCCTCAAGAAAGAGAAAATATTATATGTGGAGTCTCGATATAGCTTTACGTTTGAACATCAATCACTACGCAACACGTATCCAATATGAAAATATAATTTTTTTTACTTAACAACTCTATAACTTGATGACCCATTAACGACGCCGACGTACCCGAGGCCTCTAGACCCATTTAAACAAATGGAGAAACGACATTTGAATGCACGGAGAAATTTAAAAGAATATATAAATAGCATAATATTCCTTTTTTTTGACAAATGTGAGAGAGAGAAACAAAAATCTCATTTCATTTTTCTAAGAAGCGGAAGATGGAGAACGATGAAAGTAAATGATATGCACCAATTTAATGATGATGTATTAAATAAAAATGTATCGGTAAATTTTCTTAACCATTTTATATGTACAGTTTTTTTAGGGTTTATTAGTGAAATTTTTGAAATTCTTTTATTTAATGTATATTTCCTACACTATTAGGAGTTCTTTCTGAGACTTTGTTTGTTTTGTGAAGTTTTGTATGTGTATTCCTCTCATGAGAGTACCATTTTGTCATTTTTTTTTCAAATTTTGATGTTTGGATGTAATATATTTAGTAGCATTACATTATGTCTTGGAGGCGATTAGTTGGTTTTCACATGTTATGTACAGACTACTCTTATGAGAGTACAGACCATTTTCTCATTTTTTTAGATTTTTTGGCATGTTTGGAGACAATATGTTTAATAGATTCTAGTAGAAGCAATTTGGCAGCTGATTGGTTGGTTTTAGAGGTAGATTTGATGCAGTCTCTCACGACTCTGGCAAAAACCATTCTCTTTTTTTTGATTTTTGGCTTGATTGGAGAGAATATGTTTAATATATTCCATTAGAAGCAATTTGGAGGTAGATTTGTATGTATACTCTCTATACTCTCATGAGAGTACAGACCATTTTTTCTTTTTTTTCACTTTTTTGGCTTTTTTTTGGAGAGAATATGTTTAATAGATTCCATTAGTAGCAATTTGGAAGCTATTTGGTTGGTTTTGGAGGTAGATTTGCATGTGTACTCTATATACTCTCATGAAAGTACAGACCATTTTTTTTTTTTTTTTCTAGATTTTTTAGCTTGTTTGGAGAGAATATGTTTAATAGAATCCAGTAGAAGCAATTTGGAGGTTGATTGGTTAGTTTTGGAGGCAAATTTATATATATACTTTTTTTACTCTCATAAGAGTACATACCATTTTCTTATTTTTTTTTAACTTTTTTGGCCTGTTTGGAGAGAATATGTTTAATAGATTAAAGAATTTGGAAGTTTAGTTTGGATGTATGATTCTCTCTGTGACTCTCATGAGAGTACATACCATTTTCTCATTTTTTTTCAAGCTATTTCTCCCTGTTTAGATATAATATATTTAGTAGATGGCATTACAAGCTATTTGGAGGCTGATTGATTGATTTTTAGGGTTATTTTATATGTGTACTTTATGTACTCTCATGAGAGTACACTTTATTATTTTTTTTCAATTTTTTCAGTTGTGGGGCTTGTCATATGTTTACCATAAGCTAATGTAAGATGTTTTGAGATGTTTCATGCAGAATTTGCTAATTTTTGAAGTTATTTTGTATGTGTATTTTTTGTACTCTCTTGAGAGTACACCTCATTGTTTCAAAATATTTAATTGTGGGGCTGACAATTTATTTACCATAACCTATTAGAAGATGTGTGGAGAGATTTCATGAAGAATTTGCTAGTTTTAAGAGCTGTTTCATATGTGTACTCTCTGATGGTACACCCTATTTTTTCAATTTTTTTAACTATGGGGCTTGTCATATATTTAGGATATCCCATTGTAAGATGTTTTGAGGTGTTTCATGAAGATACTGGGGCTATTTCAGTACTTTGTTGTACTCTCATGAGGGTACACCCATTTTTAAATTTTTATAATTGTATTTTATGTCATATATTTGGTATATCCCATTGTAATGTCTGAGATGTTTCATGAAGAAATCTGATTTTGAGCTATTCTCATGTGTATGAGATATCTCATGAAAATGTGAGATATTTCATGAAAAATTTACTGTGTACACTCATGAGAGTACATCACATTTTTCTAAAATTTTCATTTGTGGGCGTGCCATATGTTTATTATATCCCACTATAATCTGTTTGGAGATGTTTAATTAATAATTTGTTAATTTTTGAAGCAATTTTGCATGCGTACTCTGTGTAATCTCATGAGGGTACACCCTATTTTTCTAAAATTTTCAATTATGGGGCGTGTCATATTTTTACTATATCCCATTATAATCTATTTGCAGATGTTTCATGAAGAATTTGCTGGGTTTTGGAGCTGTTTTGCATTGGTACTCTATGTACTCTCATGAGGGTACACCCCATTTTTCTAAAATTTTCAGTTGTAGGGTGTGTCATATGTTTACTATATCCCATTGTAATATGTTTGGAGATTTTTCATGAAGATTTTTGTGATTTTTGGAGCTATTTTGCATGTGTACTTTGTATACTCTCGTGAGGGTACACCCCATTTTTCTTAAATTTTTAATTATGGGGCGTGTCATATTTTTACTATATCCCATTGTAATCTGTTTGGAGATGTTTCATAAAGAATTTGCTTATTTTTGGAGATATTTTGCATGTGTACTCTGTGTACTCTCATGAAGGTACACCCCATTTTTCTTAAATTTTCATTTGTGGGGCGTGTCATATTTTTACTATATCATATTATAATCTATTTGGAGATGTTTCATGAAACATTTGCTAGTTTTTGGAGATATTTTGTATGTGACATATTGGTGTTTGAGCAGGTGAATGAGGTAAATGACTGGTGTGATGATGAAGTCGTTATATCTAATGACCTATATGTGAGAAAACTCCTTGATACCATTATTCACAATGAAAAGGAGGCGTATACACTGTACTGTAATTATGCACATCAAACTGGGTTCAGTATTAGGAAGGATCATACTAGTTATTGGCCAAACTCCAAGAAATTAAAATCAAAGGATTTTTTATGTGCAAAAGCAGGTCGAAAGAAAGCTGTTAATCTAAACTGCTTAGTCAAATTCCAGAAAATAGATACAAGGAGTGGTTGTCCAACCATGATTAGATTTTTTATTGATTTAGATGGGAATTGGAAGGTTAAAAAATATATAGAAATTCATAATCATTCATTAGCAAAGCCGGGTGACCTACATCTTCTTAGATCATACAGATGCATCAGCGATGAGAAGGCGGCTGTGTTGAAGACAATGACAGATGCCGAAATTAGAGCAACTGATGCATTTAGCTATCTAAGTGAGGATGTTCATGACATGGAGAATATTGACTTCACAAAAAGAGATGCTTTCAATTTCATCCAAAAAGAGAGAAGATCGAGGATTGCGAATGTTGATAGTAATATATTAATACAACTGTTCAAGGAAAGATAAGCGGAGGATGAGATTTTTGCATGGGATGTCCAAGTTAATGAGTCAGATAGCTTGGTTAGTTTTTTTTTTGGAGCAATGGCATGTCAAGGATAGAATATGATTTTTTTGGGGATGTCATAGTTTTAATACAAGTTATCAACTCAATAAATATAATCTTATCTATGCCCCTTTTGTTGGAGTGAATCATCACTGGAAAAATGTCTTATTTGGAGTATCCTTTCTATCATAAGAGACATTTAAGTCATTCACATGGCTATTCAAAACATTTCTTCAATTAGTGACAGGCATCCTATAGCAATATTCACTGATCAAGATCAGGCATAGGAAGAGTTTGAGCAAGCTTGGTCTACCATGCTAGATGAAGGCAATTTGCATGATCATGCTTGGCTGTCTGAGCTTTACAAAATTAGATGCAAGTGGTCCACCGTATTCTGCAAAGACTCATTATGTATGGGTATCTTGTCAATGCAACGTAGTGAGTCCATGAATAATGTATGTCATGAAATCTTTAAACCAACAAGTTCAATCATAAACTATTTCTTGGGATTGGAGAAGGTTATGGACATATGGCACCAGAATGAACATGATGAAGATTTCAACCAAGAATTGTTCTGTTGTTAAGACCAGTCCAATTCTGAAACAAGCTGCTATATTTTACACAAGAAAGCTTCATACACTATTTGAGAAAGAATTTTTGCATGGAGTTAGAGGATTAGTAGCAAATGCATCAGATGATAATCAGATGGAGTATTTGGTGAGAAATTTAGAGAATTAACATGCTTCTAAAACATGGATTGTCCATTTGGACAAGACTTACCTAAATGTAACTTCTAGTTGTAAAAAATTTGAAATGATGAGATTGCTTTGTGCCCACTACATCTGAGTTCTTAGTTAGGAAGATATTGTGTACATTCTGGATAAGTATCTTCCCATGCGATGGTCAACTAGACCAAAGATGGATATCTACTTTGACAGTGCTTATAGGAACTTAAAAGATGTGCAAGGCAATGATGGAAATGAAATCAACATTATTTTTCAAAACCACATCAGTCGATATGCATATCAAATAAGGATCAGGCCACAGGATAATAAGATAGCTGAGGAGTATATGATGGGATCCTTAAAAAACTATCTGATAATATCGACTCTATATTATGTGGGAATTCACCTCCAACTGACAGAACAACTAAGAAAAAGAAGTCAACCAATATAGAAAAAGGAATTGACGTTTTAAAGGATCTAGTTAAGTAGCGGCCAAAGAGTGTTTCAAATGCAAGGCTTAAGGGATATTAGGAGAGAACCAAGAAAGTCAAGAGTAATTTTCAATTTTCCTCTAAGGTTATAGTATTTAAATATTGCTTCTAAACTTTAATCCATCCTATTTTTATTGTTACAGAGATCAAAGAACAACCTGAGCGGGGTGGCGAACATGTAGGGTCACCCATTGCAACACCTTTTTCTGTTATGTCAGAGTGCTTTTCAGAGGTTTGCATGAAAACCCGTCAGTCATGCTCTTACATATCATTAACTAAAATGATGTTCTATTCTAAGAATTTAACTCAAGCTCAACAATCAATCAGTTGGCTGAAGGGTACACTGAGCTGATGATGGATATCATTATAGGGAAACATTTTAATGCATGATATTATTTAGTTGTGTGTTCTTTGATTGTACATACTTTAATATCGATTTGATTGAAAATGTGTTAGTTAATAGATAGTATGTTGTACTTGATGACTATTCTTTGTACTTCGACATCTGCTAGTGATATTCTGTAGTATGAACCACTAAAAATTCCCATCAATGGATTCTGCATTCTATAACCAAATTTTATTGAACATTTTATCTCCAAACATATGAAACAACCTCCAAACACCATGATTGGAATGATTGTAAGTTTGGATCTGAACTATTTTGACTTAACGGTACTACTCACGCACGTATTTTATAAATCCCAAAAAAGGTATCAATAATTGGGTTTACATATTTTCATCTTAAATTTGATATCTTATATTTAAAAATTCAATTAATTAGTTTATCTATACTATAACATTTATTACTATTTTTACAAACAAAGTATAGTTTCAGAAATATTCAAAAATATTTATTGCTAAAGCAACTGATTTCCAACATATCAAACTTCAATTCAACATTTGTCAAATCAGATTTTTCATACATAAATAAAAAATAACATAAGCGAACTCAACCCTGAAGCAATTCGTCTTCTTTGGCCAATCCTGGTGGTTAGCCCAATCCAATGGAGGTTTGCTGATTACTGCCTCCATGTATTTCTAGACAAATATCCCACATTCGACACTATTTTCTTGGACTGGTAGCCCACTCATCACTTCGATTGGCTATTTTGTGGGATCGCTCTAGAAAGACTGGCAAGCATCTTCGACAAGTAATTTGATCTAGATAGTAAATAATATAGTCAATAATTAGGTACAAAATATGCACTTTAGGAAAACTGAAAATGAGAATAATTCTTACAATCTCAAGAAGAATGGTCTTATGAGTTTGGTTTGGCAATGAATCATAAAAATAGCAAGCCCCTTGCTTAATATGCCCGACCGGGAGTGTCCAATGCTGATTATTTATAACTGGAAGTAAAAGTAACTCAGCCCTTGAAAGACTATCTACAGTGACATGTTGGATGAACATTTTGCTTTCTTTTTGTAGGCCATATTTAGCATAACTCTGCAAGAAGTGAAGAGAAAGTTTATAATTAGTGGATTCTAACTATCTAAACTAAGAATGGATCATATTACCCAAAATTTTATGGAGTAACTTACCTAGTGCAAGCATGAAACATACAAATAGGGGACATATAGCCCAGGACATAGAGAGTACTTCTCGGCCAATAAAAAGGTGAAGACATTGACGTGTGCATCTGACAGATACTGATCTGCCAGCAACTCATCAACCTGGCCTCGCACAATGATGATATTCCCAACATTGAATATGCTATCACCCCTGCATGTGAGAAGTTTAGGAATGTGAGCCTAACTAAATGAATATGTGATTTTATGTATACAGAAGGAGTTGAATGAAAAATGACTTACTTGTCCTTGAATCGGGAGCACGAGGTGTCAATGAGCTGAAGCATTAGCTTGGGTAGGACATCTCTTGATGAGAAGTCAACAATATGATGTGCCTCAGCTGGCTGTAAGGAAATTAGTGATGAAGAGCTAGATTCATTGTGAATTAAGGTTTAATCTACTAAGATGATGCATACCTCCGCCTGATGCTCCTCAACCACCACGACTGTATTCAGTGATTCATCCACTGATATTGGAGCATCTTTGCTAATCTACATAAAAATTTATTGAAATTAGCTACTATTAGATTAAATTAAAAAGAAAGCAAAGTAATACCTCTTCTGCTGTCTGCTCATCCTGTGTGGAGGCTACCATAGGAGTTATTCGGCACCATGACTTCCAGTAAATTTATGTGAAGGGGGAAGATATAGCTTTCCTCTTCCTCATCTACCAAGCCTTCACACCACGCTTAATGCTGCCGAGTAAAGGCTGTGCAGCATCTTCATGTCTAGTGGAAGCCTCTATAGGAGCTTTCCGTTATGGTGGCCTCCACAGGGGCTTCCCCATTGGAAGCCTCCATAGGGGCTTCCCCAGTGGAAGTCTCCATAGGGGAAGCCCCTGCGGTAGCCTCCACATAAGCCTCCCTCGGTAGAGCTTCCCTGTGTAGCCTCATGGAGTGTTGCCCTGATAGCCACACCCCCAAGAGATTCCCCAAATCCCTCTCAGAGAGATTCTCCATGCTGTGACCCTCTCGCCTCTAAAGAACCACCCCTCACAGGAGTTCCCATAATAATTGCACACCTCTCAATGGGTCTATGTGCTCAACATGGGTTGTCTGCTAGATAAGGGGCAATGTTTCAAGGAGCCAGGTTTCCTCTTCTGATATGTCCTCAAATGAAAGGCAGACCTGTGTTACACCAATAACAAATTATGATAATTTATAATATAAATAAATACTTTCTAATATAAATAGTGAAATTATTTTATGTCACCTAGTGTCCTTCCAAACCATTGAAGGAGTCATCTGCAAACTTTATTTCTGGCCATCGTTACATATGTGGCTTTATAGAAGGAAAGGGCGGCCTTATGATACCTATGATACTGTGCCAGCCTAATGAATATTTATATAAGTTAACTTCAATGCATCAAATAATACAAATCTGAAGATATAGAACATACCATTAGAAGAGTGACAAAGCCACTCATGTATCCGGGTGCCTTCTATGTTAGAATCTTTGATGTAATATCATCAAATTATGAAACCAGAAAGGCCCAAATGGCCTCTGGCCAATTGTACTCAGCAAATTTGTCTATATCTTCAGCATAGGTAATCAATTCTGACGCCACTCTATAGTTTTGATACATAAAAAAAGATTTGAAAGCAAAAAATGTATGTACAACTGCACAAATTATGTCGCAGTCAAAGAGCGATCCAAATTCTCAAGTTTATTCTTAAAATCCATTGAGCTGAACTTCGATAGTGGAAATTTCTTCCATATGACCTTCTCCCCTCTGTTTGGCATCCCTACAATTAATGCAACTTCATTGGGGGTGAAAGGAATGCATTGGACACCAAAAAGAATGATTGCTTCTCTATAACCCAGCAAGACATGATTGAAGTGATGACAGCTGAGTCTTGCTGAATACCATGCAGTCTAATAAATTGATGCAAATGAAGCCTCCTAAAAATGTCAATAACTTCATCAATTAAGCGTGTTGAAATATTATCGAACACCGCTCTAATGGTGGTAGGTCTGCATCTGGAAGTTATTCTTTTCACAGACATGTTAAACTTCAAAATGAAAAGTCAATTAATGAGAATATTATCAGCACAATGGAGGCCCAGAGAGTACACAAGCAAAACATCCACTAATACCAGGGAGTAATAGAAAAAAATTAAAAAATAAGATGTACTTTCAAGAGAGTACAGAGAGTACACATGCAAACTTGCCTTCAAAACCAACCAATCAGCCTCTAAATTGCTTGTAATACCATCTAATAAATATATTCTCTCCAAATAGGCCAAAAAATCTAGAATAAAATGTGAAAATGGTATGTACTCTCATGAGAGTACAGAGAGTACACATACAAATCTCTCTCCACAACCAACCAATCAACCTCCAAATTACTTCTAATAAAATCTATTAAACATATTCTCTCCAAATAGGGTTTAATAGCTGAAAAATACTGAAAAAATAAGCTGTACTCTCAAGAGAGTATAGAGAGTACATATGTAAATCTGCCTCCAAAACCAACCAATCAGCCTCCAAATTATTTATAATGCCATCTAATAAACATATTCTCTCTAAATAGTCCAAAAAATCTAGAAAAAAAAATATGAAAATGGTCTATACTTTCATAAGAGTAGAGAGAGTATACATGAAAATCTGTCTCCAAAACTAACCAATCAGCCTCCAAATTACTTCTAATGGAATCTAATAAACATATTCTCTCCAAACATGCCAAAAAATCTAGAGAAAAAAAAAGAGAAAATAGTCTGTACTCTCATGAGAGTACACATGGAAATCTGCCTCCAAAACCAATCAAACAGTTTCCAAATTTCTTCTAATGGAATCTATTAAATACATTCTCTCCAAATTGGCCAAAAAAGCTGAAATAAAATGAGAAAATGGTCTGTACTCTCATAAGAGTACAGAGAGTACACATGCAAATGTGCATCCAAAGTGAACCAATCAGCCTTCAAATTGGTTCTAATGGAATCTATTAAACATATTATCTCCAAATAGGGTTTAATAGCTAAAAAAACTAAAAAAATAAGTTGTACTCTCAAGAGAGTACAGAGAGTACACATGCAAATCTGCCTCTAAATTATTTCTAATGCCATCTAATATATTCTCTCCAAACAGGGAAAAAAAATTTGGGAAAAAGAATATGAAAATGGTCTGTACTCTCATGAGAGTACAAAGAGTATACATACAAGTATGCCTCCAAAATCATCCAATCAGCCTCCAAATTGCTTCTAATAGAATCCAATAAATATATTCTCTCCAACCTAAAAAATCTGGAAAAAAAATGAGAAAATGGACTGTACTCTCATGAGAGTACAAAGAGTACGCATGCAATTCTTTCACCAAAACTAACGAATCAGCTTCCAAATTACTTCTAATTGAATCTATTAAAGGTATTCTCTCCAAATACGGGTTTAATAGCTGAAAAGAACTTAAAGATTAAGCTGTACTTTCATGAGAGTACATAGAGTACATATATAAATCTGCCTCCAAAACTAACCAAACAGCTTCTAAATTGCTTCTAATATAATCTATTAAACATATTCTCTCCAAACAGGTCAAAAAAGCTAAAAAAAAAATAGAAAATGGTCTATACTCTCATGAGAGTACAGAGAGTACACATGCAAATCTACCTCCAAAACCAACCAATCAGCCTCCAAATTACTTCTAATGGAATCTATTAAACATCTTCTCTCCAAATAGGGTGTAATAGTTGAAAAAATTTGAAAAAATAAGCTGTACTCTCAAGAGAGTAAAGAGAGTAAACATGCAAACCTACCTCCAAAACTAATCAATCAGCCTCCAAATTGCTTGTAATGCCATCTAATAAACATATTCTCTCCAGATAGGCCAAAAAATTTGAAAAAAAAGAGAAAATAGTCTGTACTCTCATGAGAGTATAGAGAGTACACATGCAAATCTATCTCCAAAACCATCTAATCAGCCTCCAAATTACTTCTAATGGAATCTAATAAACATATTCTCTCCAAACAGGCCAAAAAATTGAAAAAAAAATGAGAAAATGGTATGTCCTCTCATGAGAGTACAAAGAGTACACATGCAAATCTACCTCAAAAACCAACCAATCAGCCTCCAAATTACTTTTAATGGAATCTAATAAATATATTCTCTCCAAACAGGCCCAAAAATGTAGAAAAAAATGAGAAAATGGTATGTACTCTCATGAGAGTATAGAGAGTACACATGCAAATCTGCCTTTAAAACTAACCAAACAGCTTCCAAATTGCATCTAATAGAATCTATTAAATATATTCTCTTCAAACAGGCCAAATAAATTGAAAAAAAAAAAGAGAAAAGGTATATACTCTCATGAGAGTAGAGAGAGTACTCATGCAAATCTACCTCCAAAATCAACCAATCAACCTCCAAATTACTTCTAATAAAATATATTCAATATATTCTCTACAAATAGGATTTAATAGCTAAAAAAATGAGACATTGGGGTGTACTCTCAAGAGTGTATAGAGAGTACACATGCAAAATAGCCCTAAAAACCAACCAATCAGCCTTCAATCTGCTTGTAAAGTCATGTACTGAACATATTACATTCAAACAGGGTCAAAACTTTGAAAAAACATGACAAAATGGGTATAGATGCAAAATCAAGCAGCCATCAAACAACCTACAAATAAATTGTAATGTCATTGGCTAAACATATTATATCCAAACAGGCCCTAGAATTCATCAAATCCTTCATAAAATAGCACCAAACATCTTACAATGAGATATACTAAACATATGACAAGCCCCACAGTAAAATTTTTTGAAAATAATGGTGTGTACCATCATGAGAGTATAGAGAGTACACATGCAAAATATCTCCAAAAACTAGTAAAATAGTCTCCTTTCCTTCAAAGAACTCAAATGTTCCAAATGTTCTCCTATTCGACTGTGAGAACAATAGAGAAAACCCTAAATTCATTAAAGTTCAAGAATGTAGGAAGAAATACTTCATGCAGTTGCCTATGATACCTCAATTTTTAATGCCCAAGATTTAGCAAATCTCTGAGGAAAGGTTAGACGCACACCGGGAGAGAGCAGGAGCTGAGCTAAGGAAAATTCCTACACAAAAAGAAATCCCTAAACTGTTTTGTGATGAAGAATCTAGAATGACGCAGATAATATTTTCTCCTCCTGCTATTTAAATGGGATAGGCCGGGCCGGACCCAGGGTAACATAAATGACATCGTTAAGGCATCGTCAAGTTATAGCGCTGTTAAGTAAAAAAAATCCATATTTTCATATTGGACACGTGTTGCATAGCGATTGGCATCCGAACGTAAAGCTATATCCGGACTCCGCAAGTAATATTTTCTCCTCAAGAAGAGTCACCAAAGGTTTTATGGATAAAACATCCTCCTTAATAACACTCAGGAAGAGTTACCCGACAATATTTATTCTCGTGCAAGTTAAAGTTTCAGCATTAAAAACACAAGTAATCCACTGATAAAATATGAGATGGTGATAGAATACAAGTAGAAAATCAATAATAGTGTCTTCATCAAATTACCACCCTATGTACCAAAAGAGAATTTAAGGGAGCACTCACTAACATGTATGCATGTTCTTTACATCAAATTGGTGTGCCGTGATATGATATTAAGTTTTGTACCATTAACATATGAGGGAAGAATGGAAGCATTGATTTAAAGTTAATAATAAAATACTTAGATTTATACATATATAGCTATAGAAATTGCATTATTATACTTCTCGAAACTTCTTACCAGTTGACTTTGCTTCAGATATTAAGAGAAAAAAATGATTGCTTGACATGATTAAAACTTTTATAATTCTAGTAATAAACAAGAAACACTAGCAATCTAGTAAGAATGATTCTTCACATAGTTGGATAACTGTAGCAATATTTAGTATTAGATAATTTGATAATGAGTAGCTCAATGCCATCAAACCACTCATTTAGAAATTGATAACCACCCTAATAATGACATTATTTATTTATCCATTTTATTTATTTTTATACATCTTCTATCAAATGGAGAGAAATTAAAGTCCATGTGTAAATAAGATTTTATTTATTTATTGATTTTTTTGCAAGATATTGGCCTTTGATGCTGGTTATTGGGGATTTCTATGTATTTTTAAGAAGACAAGAAAGACGTGGTCATCTTCCTAGTTATCTATACGTTTAAGAAATTTATAGTGTTATCCTAATAAAGTGGCCCCATTAATGTTGGTTTATATGGTAGTTTATTTACTTAGTCTAATGGTAGAATTTGTCAAAATTTGGATTAGGTTTTATACTTTCAAAATGGTTGGACCAAATGGTGCTAGGGAACATCTTAATATTGCTAGCTTAGACCACACTTCTCTACTCATTAGTTTAACTAAGTTTCAGTACTCAATCTTTCTACGTTAAGGATTTCTTTTAATATGCAGACTAAATAATACATATTCCTTTAATATAATATTTCCTAATCAATTAAAGCGCTCCAAATATTTTCTATACTTTTGAAATGAATGGACTATGGCAATAGTATAGAAGGCTAAAAACTATTGAGATAATAAAATTACAACATCTATGGTAATATTTTGACCAAATTAGAACAAGTTAAGGATAAAGTTACTTCGTGCAAGGCACATTTCATGAGACATAAATAAAAAAGATAATGAAACTCTACAAAAGTAAAAAAAAAAACATTTTCATAGACAAGACATGGAAAAATAATTCTTGAGATAGATGACTTGTATCAAGAGGGTAAAATTAGGACAAAATCATCAAGTAATTAGCTAGTATGAAAAATAAGAATGATTCATAGTATTCAATGCAATGAACTTAGCTAGATAAGACCATTTATTGTATCCTGCTTTGAAAACTTAGTCATATGATCTTTTGGGAATTTAAATGTCATTAATGAATCCTTATTCTACAATTAATTGATGATATGGATCGAAATACCCTAATGACATTTCTAGTGAAGGAGGTGATCAGATAGTAGAAATTTCTTTCCATTGAAAAATACTCACTTTATCATTGAGATGATTTTATAGCTTCTTTTTGTCACGTAACTTAGAAGGTTAATAAAACACAATATTATTATAGATAAGCATGGTTTTTTGATGGTGGAGTCATTATTAGATTTTCTTGACCAATTCTTTTAAATTAATATCAAAGAGTGCATCTACTGACTTTTTGTAAGATTTTAGATTTAGAATTTTATGCAACATATTTAACATAAATATCATAGAGAATTTGACATATGGATTAATAAGAATCATCCTAAAATTATATATGCTAATCAAATAAATGTTGTTAAGGGAATATTTATCTATGGTAACATACTTTTAGATCAAGATCTTAGATTTGACTTAAACCACAATACTTAATGCAAGAATATGGTGATCCAATTGGAGTTTTTTAAGATCCTATGATAATATTAAATTGAATTTTTTGTTCGACTCTTTAAACTATACGTATTCTTGGTATCATAAATATTTATTACTAACAGTTGTTTAAAAATTGTAGGTCATTAGTTTAGTAAGATTTTCATACATGAAACAAAATTCTTATGGATTTATATGCATATATAACACCCAAAGTTGGATATTTATCTAATTCTTTCTAATGCCTGAAATGATGCATTTCATTTTAAAAAAAACTTAAGTAATGATGATATTTTAGATATGATATTAAATAATAAGGTATTATATATGAAAAAAAGAATTAAAACTAAGGTTTTATATTGTGGGAAAAATTTGCGACACCACATAGATTTAGAAATTTCTTATCTAGATGATTAAATACTTCATTAAAGAATCAATATATTATCTCAAGAGATAAACATGTCATCCTATAATGGATTTGATCATTTAATAAAAGACTCTTAAGGCTAATGGATCTTTATGTACTAGAGAGTTTTCCCCTGAACTACATGAGAAGTAGAACAGGGTTTATTTTAAATTGTGTTCATGGTTCCATATAAGGGCAAGCTCTTATAGTTAATTATATCTTTGGAATATAGGATCTCTTCCTAAGAATAATCTCTATTAAGAAAATAAGTTATTATTTATAAGTTAATTTTCAAAGAAAATGATAATTGAGAATATTCAATGGGGAATACTCCAAAGTGGAAAGACTTATTTTTGTAAAAGCTAATCAAGATTAAGTTGGAAATGCCAATTAATATTGGGATGCCCAGTAGGCATTTTAACTATCCTACCATTGGGCTTTAAATTTTAGAATTTAATTTAAATTTTGAGTTAAAATTTTATTAGAAATCTAAGACTTATATTCTAGTAGAAGACTGTAGAAATGACTAGGATTGAAGACTTACTCTAAAAGGATGCTTCAAATCCTAAGTCTATAGTTGCTTCTAACACAAGTTAGAGGCTTGACCTAGTTCCACTTTTAGGAATTATCATCCATTCCTCTCATTTGAGGGTGTTGACCTCACTTTGGAGTGAGGATTAACCTTTCTCATCTTAGACTTAGGAACCTTCTAGACACTTAGATTTTCTTAGTGCTAAGACACTTCTAGTGATTGAGGAAACACTAAACTTAAGCTTAGAGACTTAGAGGGCATAACCCTAAGCCTAGGATATACCTTAGGACAAATAGGTTCTACCTATCCTATGCCCTAAACCAAAACTCATTCCTACTCACTCATCCAAATTTAAGCTCATGTAAATGAAACACAACCAATCTCAAACCTTTTCAATGAATCTTACTTGAATTTAGTTTTCTAATCCAAGCTTCAAGCTAACTTAACTTGGGTCTTAACCCAAGTTAACCCCATCACAATCCCATAACTTAACTAAATCCAACCTAATTTTCTCAACCACTCTAATTATTTATTTGATCATTTCAAGCTATACAAATACTTATAATCAAGCCAATTAAACCAAAGAAAAGTGACCAACCCAAGCTAGACCATTTGACCTAAAGGTTTCAAATGAGCCAAAACCTAATTGATCCTAAATCAATTACAACTAAAGCAACCAATTAACTTTAACTTCATCATTGAACAAACCCCAATCATCCATAACTCCAATTGGCCCAAGTTGGCTTGACCATGTCACTTAACCAAAGTAACCTAAGAGAGGTGATTAAGCCAAACTCTAATTGAACTCCCATTGAATCAAATAAAGTCATCCAACCCTTCATTAATGATTGTAGATCATTATTGAACACTCCACTATAATCAATTGAGCCTAACCAAGCTAATTAAACCCTTTGACCAAAGTTGACCCAATTTGGCCTAAATGGTCAAATTAAACCAAATCAAGTCTTAAACCAAATTGATTAAAACTAATGCTTCCAACCAATCTCTAATATGATATTAAACATAATCCAACAATCACTTAAACCCAATTTGATGAACCTAACCCAATTTGACCTAAAGGGTCAAATTAAACCAAATCAGTCCATAATCCAAATTAATTCAAATAAAATCTTCTAATCAATCACTAATGATCAATTGAACTTAAACAACGCACATGCTGAAGCCAATTTGGTAATTTGGTCAAATTGGTCAACATGACCCATTTGACCCAAATCAAATCTAACCCAAATTGAATCAAACCAATTGCACTCACACACTCCAAATGACCAATTAAACTCACCCAAACTATTAGTTTGACCCAATTTGATCAAATTGGTCAACTTAACCCAATTGAACCCATTTGACTCATGTGGGTGAATTTGTGCCAAACCCAACTAAACCAAGCACAAACCAAACTAAACTTGGCATGACTCATCCTTGGGTCACCATGGGCGTGCCCAAGTGGGCCCAACCCATGGTGAACCTGGTTTAGGAAGTAAGCAACTAAATGAGTCAAAAATCCCCATTTGGGTGGGTTCTCCACCCTTACCCCATGGCAATCTTTGGCTCTTCTTGGACATGAAGACCATTAAGCCAACCTAACCCAAAGCTGTTGAGCTCAGCCTTCGATCATGAGAAGATGAGTTCACCTATGATAACCCATTGGTCTACCTAAGGAAGGCTCTACACTCCATGCCAGCCAATTACACTCCCTTAGCCTCTCACCCTCAGCCACCTCAGTAGTCCCTAGCCATCTCCAACCACCTACCCCAGCCGGATGGCTGCTAAAGGCTAAACCAATCTCAACCCTTAGTTTAGGTGGGGAGGAGAGTATACTCCTCTCCAGGGATTAAAACTCAACATACACCTTCCTTAGAGCATTTTGGATAGTCTATACCCTCTCTCGAGCTCTTTGTGCACTCCACCGCAGGTGAGACCAGCCCTTAATCGAACCCGAGAGCTCCATTAGTCCAAGTTTCCAAAATCTCCACCAAACCCAAATTAACTCTTCCGACACCATTACCTCTCTCCGGCAAACCAAAAGGAATCTTTTCCAAAGCAATTCAATAACCAAAAGAAATCTCAAGACCAACTTCAACGAGCTTTGCGGTGGCATTTGGTTCATAGAGCAATCGGTGGGAACGCAGCTTGTGACCTTCTCAACAAGGCTTTATAACAAGAATTTATCTCTTCAAGATGAAGCTATCTCTGTCGGCGGACCACCGGTCTATAGCTCTGGTGAGGTAAAAATCAAGAAACTGTAGTTTCCCCCTAGATGTTGGTCTTTTTAAAGTGATTGTGTTTTCATGCGATTCCCACCATATGATCCATTTAGATTCATTCCCTGATCTTTTTGGAGTTGATTTCACTATTAAATGAGCTTTAGTGGTCAGATCCAATGGCAAGGCAGATAGTGTTCATCTTCTAGCACTCATGCGATGATGGATCATCGATCATCCATTCCATGTAATTAGAATGGACGGCCATGATTAACCGTGTTAGAAACTTTGATTTAATTCTTTTGAAATCCCGGGATTAATCTTGGCCATCCAATCCAAGATCAGATGGAAGAGATAAATTGCATCCTCCGCCGCTGAGTTAGTTGCTATGTTGGACAATTTAATAACCAATATTATGATGCCACATGGAAAGCACTGTCACATCAGCATCTGCGAGACACCAACTATTTAAAGGGTTAATTAGGCCTTAAAAATGTAATTAAATGGTCAAAATGTCAAAAAACCATAACTAATTGTAGGAAAATCCAAAAAATATAAATAAGGCCATTTTGGAAAGGTTTGATAAAGGAGAATTTAAAAAAAATTAAACTTCTAATTTATTTCTAGTGAATAACACTTAATTTAGGTTTAAAGCATAGGCTAATTACCATAATTAAGGCTTAATTACTTGGCCAATTAATTCTAAATTTGGTGGGATGATTCCATGTGATGTCTTCTATCTCCCATAATTTTCTTAGAATTATTTACCATGTAATTTAAAGAAATTAGAAATTCACGTCCTAATTACCTTCATTAATTTATTAACTAATTATTAAATTGATAAATAATGAAAATTAAATAATTAATGATAATTAATTATCATGAATAGTGGGAATAGTGAAGAGAAATAATTATGGCCTCTTTTCTAATTATCTTTCTAAATGTATTTAGGAGGGTAATTAATATATGTAATAATTAAAGATTAATTAGGAAGATTAGTGATAAAGTAGGAATCAATTAAAATCAATGATTGATCACATAATCCAAAAATATCTATTAATTTCTCTTTATGTGTTTAATAATATAAAGTTATCAAAGAAACTATGGTTAACCCATTGGTTTGGGAAAATCGTAAGAGTACCTAACTTAGATTCCTTTCTTCTTTAATATAGTTAACTCTTAAACTTGAGCCTAATTGCATTAGATTCCTTTAGGCACATTGTAAATTTTATTTTCCCAAGAGCATATCACTGAAGGCTCATGATCAAGTAGTTAACAAGATTAAAGAAGTTTAGGGAAGGGTAATTAAATTGATATGCTTAATAACTTGAACCAAATCAATCCATAAAATACATTTAATTGCCCTCTTTAAATATGTTAAATCACCAACATGAGGTGGAGTAAGTGTTAAGTTTCCTCTCTCTTCCTTAGGTTTCCATAATTCAAATATAAAAATCAAACCTCATAAGAACTTTGGTTAGTCTTAAGGAATATTTATTTGGCTTGATTTTCCTTAAGACATAATGTAATTAAATATGTTTTGTGGCAACGTCTAATTACTTCTTTTCAATCATCATAAATGTGCATTCCATTTATGTCACATGTTCATGTTTTCAAAATAAAAAGAGAATCAATAGAACATGATTACATCAAAGTTACATGTGTTGGACAAATATTATTATATGGTGTAGCTATTATCACTAATAAATTCTAAATTATTTTCAAAACTATAAGCTAATGATGAAAAACTTATGTCAATGTTGGTTATAAATATTCAATAAAATTTACATTTAATTATAATTTCAAAATAGTAGAGCATTTGTTTTATCTTTATGTTTTATGTATATGTCTACATATATTTGAATTGGCAAGCATATAGTTTGGACATCCTGAAAACACAAGGCTTTAGGTATCCCCAAGGAGGTCTTAGATAACCTCACTTCTCTGATTTAACAATGACATGTACTTGCTTAATTTCATTTATATGTATTCATGTGCTAGTATTTGAGATAAAACTTTACTCTTCATGTCAAAAAGTTTTGAATGAATAAAATAATTTGCTATTATATAATCTTTGCATGATTTTCATCCCTAAGCTTGTGTATATGTTTGCATGTATTAAATTTGGCAAGTATATAGTCTGGACATTTCAGGAACATGAGGTTTTAAGTAGCCCTAGGGAGGTCTTAGATAACCTCACTTTTCTAGTTTAACAATGGCATGTACATACTTAAATCTCTAATAAATGTCTACATATGCTTAACTAAGAAATACAATCTTTCTTTTCTACCAAATTCATGCATTAATTATCATCAAGTGTGAAAAAAAATACAAATATGTATATTAAATCAAATATCATGAATAATAAAAATGAAGAAATGTGTATATTATTGATGATGCAAAGAAGTGGTGGAATGTTATCCATATAATAGTGATTTAGTTTTATTAATTCTGAGATGCCTTTCATGTTTGAATAAGATTCTTTAAGACTAATCCAAACTTTGATTTAATAAAAATATTAATAAATGGTTCACTAATAAAACTAAAATTATAATAATATACCTTTAGAAAATAACTTAGGATAGGGATGAAGGGGGTCAAACCCCCTTTCTTCTCTTCATAATAATTAGATATTAAGTAGGCATAAATGAAAAAAAATGTAAATTAAAATTTATCAATTCATTCAAAGATTTGAAGTGGAAACTCCCTTAATGTTTAATTTAAACAATTCTGAGCTTGGAAAATCACACTTTTAAAGCCTAGTTAAGACACATCATACAAAACTTCAGAACACACATAAGAATACTAAGTAATCATTTCTAGTCTTTAAGTTAGGTTGGTGTATGTTGTGGTGTTATATTTTATTTTATGATGTAATATTTTAGACTGGATAATAGGATTGTTTATGCGTAGACTAGATGTTAAGTCCCTAGTAGCCTAATGATATCTTCTACAAGAGATTATGCTAAAGGGGTAGCTGTAATAATAAATAAATATAAATGTTCTTTCTCATAGGTGCTGCTTATGCCCCTAAGCATAATCCAATTAAGATTGGCGGGCATGGCTACCCAAGTGTAGGTACTAAGTCCAAATATGTGAAATATAATTGCTTGGTTTGTCTGTTCTGTTAACTAACGTCTATTTTTCAAGTGTGGTTAGATTTCATTTTTTTATAAATATGTAATTTTTGTAATAGGATTAGGATTAGTGCTATGGGATTTAGGTTGAGCAGTGGCTAGAAGACAAAGATTTGGGAGGCCCTGTGAAACCCAGACCAAACTAATCCAAGGAAAAGAAAGAATGATAAAGATTGAAGACCCTCATAGCATTCCTTTCATTTGTAAAAAATAATTATAATCCGGGTTGTATAAGGATAGAGCTCAGCTACCCAATTTCTTTTTATTTTTGGGGTGTACGGTGGTACCCGACTGCACTGGCCTCTTATTTGTTTAATAAAATTCACATGTTTGATTATTGTGCTTAGTTTGTGCATTAGTAATGATATGTTTTTTATAGGTTTCTTAAAGTTTGATGGTTTTGATGTATGGCTTGGATGCAGTAGGCTCTTTAGGATAAAATTAAATCTTCTACCCTAACTAAAACCTCATAACTAAATTATAATGCAACTCATAAACTCATTTTAAAGCCTAGGGTCTTAATCAAGATAAATAAAAGATTTATAAAGCCATTAGAAAAATGTTATATGTTATCACACCATGCATATCATATTGTACTACTCTTGAATAGGGAGGGTGTCCACTTTTGCATGATAGGGGATGTGCTTGACCTTTGAGGGTAATCTTTTGTAGTGGAGAACACCTCTTCTAATTGATTAAGCCCATGACTTAATTTCAACATGCATATAGGCATAATTGTCCCAAGCCCTTGGTCTAAAATAAATGTGTCAAAATGGTTTATAAATTTATAAATTTTGGCATTAGTCTAAGTCATGTTTTCATACAAAGCATGATCTTATCTCTTAAGAAGTTAGTTTAAGATTCTAGCTTTCTTCCTAATTAAATAATAGCCTAGCCATCTTGCATTTACATAAGACCAGCCTACATGGTTTTTAAAGCAAAGGAGGTATTAGCTAGCAGCCACTCTAAGCGGTTGTAAGTCTAGAAGAGTCGAGGTGTGTTCATTCTCTCTTATGGAGATGAACTATCATATCTTATCTTTCCTGATTAGACTTAGGTCATGCTTTTAGCTTGAGCTAAAGCACTTCAAATTTAGGTTATGAGGCTAATTATTTCCTTCATACTATGAGTATAAGTCCTCACCTCTTAGGCATTTCCATGATCTTGTGTTATTGGACATAAGCCCTAACATTCTAATAAAGTTTCAACTTAAACAAAAGTAAAATCTCTCCCTTAAATATATAAAGTCTCACTACAGGATAGATTGAAGTACTTACTGGGCTTCTTAGTATCATGAGTACTTCTTACTTATTCTCTTTTGGAATCCAAAAATAAGTCTTCCTATTTAAATTTCATAAATGTCTAATCCTTTGATAGTCTAGCTTTTAAATCTTTGGAGATACTTATTGACTACTTTAATTGAGAGCATTCTTAAAATATTCTCATTTTTTAAGATATAATTAACTATGAAAGCTTGCTTTCATAGAGAACTAAGGAACCCAACATAAAATAAACTTTACTTTACTTCTCCATGCTAAGTAGGGGAAAGATCTGTGGTATATACATAGACCCATCTGCCTTAAGAGTCCTTATTAGGTAATTATGTTCATTGTAGGGTGATGTTTCCAACTCTCAAGATGATACATCATACCTTAATGAGCATCTGATCACTTCAATAAGTATCCCTTAAGATCTGTGTGGTGTCCCTACGACTCCAAATTAAAACACCATAGAAAGAATAAACCTATCCTTGGCTCTTATAGACTTATAGCCTGCTTGGAAGGCTTATCAGTAAACAAAACCTAAATGAATTTTTAAATCCATGATGTCAAGTCTTCTATATGCAAGATAGATAGGCTGCTATATTTTAGGAAAGAATCTAAGAACCTAGATTCACTCCCTAATCCCTATGATCATGTTTGGGTATGAAATGCACTTAACTAATACAACATATTTTAGCTTTTAGATGTTTTGACTCATGATTCATTTAAGGTCTTGAGGTATGCATTATATGCCTAAATGACATGCAATTAGAAGTGGTCATTGGCCAAATCAAGAAGAGAAGGCAAACTTCTCCAGGAAGGTGGTCCATCTTCAAAGGTCAGATGCCCCTTATGTGTAATAGGTGAATTTCCAAATTCACGAAGTTAAAATAATATGCTAGCATGGTTCATAAAAGTTAGTTATTTCTAGTTGATTTTAAGTTATTCTTAAGGCTTTAATTTATGTGATGTTTAGTGTTTTTTTTATTTAAGTTGTTTAAGTTTAAGTTGGGTAGAAAATTTAATTTTCTAAGAACCTAATCATTTAGGCTTTTATCATAGAAAGCATAACATAGAAAGAAACCTAGAAAATTAGGTTGACTCTATTGAACACCCAAAATAAATTAGGCCAATTAAATTAATGAACAAGCCATTGTGGCCTACTACCACTGTACACCCCAAAAGAAAGAAAAAATGGGCAGCCGAGCTCTGCCTTTATACAGCCCAACCTAGAATTACAAGTTTAAATCTATGGGGGTCTTCCTTCCAAGAATATCTCCATCTTTAGAGACCTCCATTGAGCTTCATAGGGGACCTCTACACCTATCTATTGGTTGGGTTAGCTACTACTATTCCTCGATCTCATAGATCATTACCCAATTCTAAGCAGTAAATTATATTTTAGATTTAAAAATAAATCTTAAGATCTACAAAATAAACGTCAAGAAAATGCAAGTAGTATACTTGCAGTTATATTTATAAAAATACAGGCTTAGCATTTGTTACTTGCTAAGCTCACCTATCCTAGTGGGCTATACATAGGGACTTAAGCATACCTATAAGAAAAAAACATTAATATATAAATTATGATGATAATTCCTTGTTAGCACATCCCTTATAGAAGCTAACATTAGTTCTAAGAAACTAAAAAAGAAAAAGAAAAAGAAAAACACATTACATCACATCATAGAACATCACAGAATATCATAGATCGACCTAACCTAAGTCTAGGGTCCGTGACCTAATAATATAGTGTGTGAAGGAAATGGGTTTATATGTCAAGACTTTGTTAGGGCATTTTAGATTCAGGTTTCAATTTAAATTTTAAATATTTGATTTAATTTGATTTTTTTAACTTTTTAATTTTTATAATTTCACTTTATAGGTACATGTCATTATTATACTAGAGATTTGAGGTATCAATACCTCCTTCGAATCAAGACCTCCTTCAAACCAATAGCCCTGCAACCTTAGGTTTCAAAACTATATATCATATATTACTAATTATCAACATTTTATTTCTATTCCTTTAACTTCCTTTTGTTTTAAAATTAGTTTAATTTACTATGAGTGGTTTCAATTTAAGTGATTAAATTATTTGCAATTTTATTTTTATTTTAAATGAATTTTATGTTAAGATGAAATTATGTTTTGAAGAATGAAGAATACAATAAGTTCTATTTTGGATGGAATTCATTCTATTCAACATCCTAAATTCTAATAGAATGAAGCCTTCACCCTAAGATGAAGGTTCATTCCAAAGGTCTAACTAAGATCCTAAGTATCTCAATTAATCTCCTTTGGATTTAGATTAAGTTTAGTTTAATGAATATTTTAATTATCCTCTTCATTCATTTATTCTTTCTCTATTTGATTGATCACATTTTAATTTTTTTTATTTCTTTAAAGTTTATTTTTCAATTAAGTTCAATTAAGTTTCCTTTATCATAATTTAATTTGATTTAAATTAGTAATCACTTTAAATTTGATTCATTTTTTTATTATATTTTGAGTTTTGTAATTTGATTTTGTTTTA
Organism: Cymbidium sinense; assembly: GCA_021442155.1. Lineage (NCBI taxonomy): Eukaryota > Viridiplantae > Streptophyta > Magnoliopsida > Asparagales > Orchidaceae > Cymbidium > Cymbidium sinense. Next base: position 74,017,995 of record CM038215.1, read on the forward strand.
ATTCATTTGATTAGATTCATCTCATTTGTTTGATTTATATTATTCATTTAACTTAGAATAATTAGGTATATTTATTATATTAATGTTTATTTAATTTTAATTTACTTTAATTTAGCTTTCATTTTTATTTCCTTATCCATTTAATCTTGGTTTTAGATTAACTTGATCTGTTTATTAATGTTTCTTTTATGTTTATGTTTATGTTCATTAACTTAAATGAACTTAATGTACAATCTTAATTTTGATGTCATCATTTCATTATATTTTAATTTTATAATTTATTAATTTTATTTTTAATTAGTATGCTTATGATTTATCATGATTTCTTTTATTTCCATTTATTTGTTTAATTAACATTCTTATATTTATTAATGAGTTTAAATTAAAATGGTTCATTTCAAGTTATGGTTTTATTAACATTTATGTATTATGAGTTTAAGTGAAATGATTTAATTATCTCCAATTATCATTTAAGGAAGTAATATCTTCATTATTTTAGAAAGGTTCATCTTATCATTTGATTTAGTGTGATTACTATTTTGATCTAAGAAGTCTAAAAATAGATGTTCTTGTATATTAACCTATCTTAATTTATTTTAATGCTTATGTCATTTAGGTTTAATCAATTCATCCTTAATAAGTTTATTTGTATTCATATTTAATTTTTTTTTATTTCAAATGACCTTAATTGGTTCATAAGTTTAGAGTTTAATATATTTTACATTTCAGTTTATTAGTGAGTTTATGATCAATTATTAAATTCTTAACTTTGAAGTTTATGTGAATTTCATATTTTTTTAATTACCCATAATATTAAACCTCAAGCTTATGTTTAATTAAATATCTTTGCTTTAAGATTATTTGGAAGTTTTCTTCAAGTGTTCTAATATATGTTATAATGTTTTAAACTTATTTTATAGATTTTATAAAATTTTATGATTTTTAGATTTATTATTTTACTTATATAGACCCAGAATTAGAAATTCAATAATTTACAATCTAGAGGTCAATTAGGTATGAAATTTTTATGGCAAATGGGGTTCCTTGCCAATTTGATTTTCTTTAAATTTCATCTTGATCATATGTATAATTTTGATTTAATTATGATTTTAATTAATTTATTAAAATCGAGATTAAGCTTAATTTAGAGAAAATCATTTAAGGGTTTTATTTTTCCTAGTTCCTCTTTAGAAGATGCTTCCATAGAGGATTAATTTTAAATTTTTTATATTTTAGTTGATTTACTATGGTTTTTCTAAATTTAAGTTGATTATTTGAATTAATTAATTCAATTAATCATTAAAGTAGATGATTTTGTGTTTTATTAAGTTTCAGGGAGTTTCAAAGATGTATTTAAATTTATTAGGATGTGTTATGATGATTTAAGTTATTTTATGATTTTTCATAATTTCCTTTAATTACTATCTTTTTACTTAAAATTAGGTTTGGGATTGAAAATTCAATATTTTTTGATTTATCTTGTAATAAATGATGAAAATGTTTTGAGGTATATTTTAACATCAATTTTAGTTCCCCAAAGTTTCATATTGATTGGTTTAATGGATTAAGATTAGTTTAGGTTTGAAGTTTTTCATTTAAACTCAAATTAACCAAAAATTACTCCATAAAATTTGGGGATGTTAACTTTAATGGATTCTTCTCATTGAGATGAATCCATAAAGCTTTTATTTGGATTTTTTGGCTTAATATTTAATTTATTATCATTTTTTAAAGTTTTTATCATTTTTCTATATTTTTAAAATCAGAAATCTAGATTTTTCCTCTTTAACCACATCGTCGCCATGTGGCATCAACATAGCACCACTTTACATGCGGCACTATGCCATTCATCCATGCAGGATCCACATGGATCCTGTATTGAAAAGGCTGGGCACACACTTTCAATTTGGGCCATCCGATCTAAGATCAGACAGCTCGAATGCTTCCGCGGGTTTCTTATAGGGGTTTTAATTCATTCGTTCAACTAAATCTTGGCCAACCATTCCTAATAGAACGGATGCTAGAAATTTCACCTCCTTTGACGATAATGAAAGTCGAGAGCTGTCCATTGATTTGAGATAATTTTTGGCAATGCAACCATTGAAATTGCTTGATTTCACTTTTAAAACCATCAAGACCTCATGTAGATCACATCTATATAGCTTTATCTCCCTTGACATCAAGTTTCTTTCACAAATGACCAAAATCAAAAGCTTAAAAGGGTTAGTTAATGGTGTACCTCGTTGACAGTTCTTCGTTGGTGGGATTGATTTGAATAGCTTCGGAATGATGCGATGAGGCAATGGTAAAGATGAATTGGATTCTCTCCTTGTGGATTAGCCTGTGGACCAAGGCATGAATGGACCAAGGCATGGATAGATTCTAGTGAACTTGATCATTCTCTGGCCTCTCGATGGTGAGGGGATCATGTTATAGGTGTGCTCGACTTCGTTTCACTCATGGATGGTGATGGATTGCTCAAATTAGCGTGAGATAGTATCTCCCTTATTTTATCATTAGAGGCCGAGAGCCTCTTTATGCTTTCTCTTTTCTCTTAGTTGGCCATGGTGATGGTCACCCTTGGAGGCTAGCTCTAAGGGTGCTTGGCTATCTCACACCTGTCCAGAGGTGCTGAGATGGATAAGAAAAGAGGATGAGGGATTGGGGAAGTTGAATTTTGCTTCATGCTCTCCTTGCTTGCCATGGAATATTCCATTATTATGGATTCTATTTAGAATTAATTTTGTTGCTTAAACGTCTATCAATTACCCTTAACCCATCATATGATGGGTTTGAATGAGTATAGATGGGTTTGATTCAAGCTTAGGTTCATTTGGTGTTTAATTATTCCATTTGGATTTGATTTAATTTCAAATGTTTTAATAATGTTTCTCTTGATTGATTTATTTTAGGTTCAGATTTAAACTATTATTAATTGTCTAATGGATAATTAGGAATTCAATTAGCCTATGTCACATTAAAATTTAATTCAATTTTGAGTCAACTTGACCCATTTTGACTTAAATGGGTTAAGTTAAATTTAATTGAGTCAAATGACCAATTTTGACTTAATTAAATTATGTTTAGATTCCAATCATGTTTAATCACAAGTGTAGATGATTTAGAGTGATCAATTTCATTTCATTTCAAGTTGATTTCAATTTTGACCCATTTTTCAAAAATTTAGGCTTAATGGGTTCATTTGGGTCAAATGACCAAATTGGCCAAATTGGACCCAATGATGGATTGAATTATGTTTCATTAGCATTTCCAAGTGATTTTGGTCAATCGAATTAAGTTGGTTTTGGTTTGATTTGAGTTTGAACCCAATATGATTCATTTAAGTTAAATGATCTATTTAGCCGAATTAAAGCCTTACTGGATTTATATTCTTTAAAATCATGTTTATGTTATCATTAAAACATTTGGAATGATTTTATTATGTAAAATTTTGGTGGGTTGACCTCTGACTTGGTGGGACTCACATAAGTCAAACCCTGTGGTGTTTATTTTTGGATGTGGGGGTGACACCAAGTAGATCGTAGGGGGTACTTATTGAAGTGATCGGATATGACATTGAGATATGATGTACCATCTTGAAAGATAGAGGCATCACCCTACAGTGGACCAAATCACCTAATAAGGACTCCTAAGGCATGATGGGTCTTTGAATATATTAGAGAATTTTCTCCTGGTTTATATGGATGAATAAAATAGGGTTTATATTAAGTGGGTTCTTAAGTTCTTTATGGAGGCAAGCCTCAATAGTTAATTAAATCTTAGGGAATAAAATTCTCTAAGAATACTCTCAATTAAAGCAGATAATTATCATCTCAAAAGATTTCAAAGTTATACTATCAATGGATTGGTTATGTTTGGGAAATCAATTAGGAAAGTTTAAGGAGAAGACTTATTTTTGGAATCCGAAGGGAGGAAGTAGGAAATGCTCATGATATTAAGAGGCCTAGTGAGCATTCCAATCTATTCTATGATTAGGCTTTATATATTTGAAAGTAAAGAGATTTTATTCATTTGAGTTAAATTTTTATTAGATTGCTAGGGATTATAATCCACCAACATAAGATTATGGAAATTCCTAAAATGAGAGAATTTATGTTTGTAGCCCAAAGGAAATAGCTACTTCAGATCTTAGATCTAGTGAGCTTTAGTATGAGCTAAACCATAACCTAAATCTAAGTGACAAGTGGACATAAAGGTTCACCTCCATAAGAGAGGATGAACTGTCCGACTTCTGGACTTACAATCACCTAGAGTGGCCACCAGTTAACTCCTCCTATGATTTTAAAATCATGTAGTTTGGTCTTATGCATTGTAAGATAGCTAGAGTAGTTATTTAATTGGACAGAGACTAAAGTCCTAAACTCACTCCCTAAGAGACTAGAGCATGAGTGGTATGAGCATATGACTTAATCTACAAATGCAAAATATTTTCAAATTTTATTTCATTTTTGACAGGTCATTTAGACAAAGGCTTTGGAATTTTTATATGCCTAAATGCATGATGAAATAGATTATTGGCTTAATCAAATGAGAGATGGTGAAGCTCCATCATCAGGGGTTGCTCTCATAGGTCAAGCGATACATATTGTGTAAGGACAGAGGCCCTCATTTTTGCAAGAGTGGTAGAAGAAGCATGCATGATGCGAGGCATACAACATTTAGCTAAGGGTTTAATTATCTTAATTATAGCTTAGGCTTTATGGTGAGGTTATGAATTGTTTAAAATATAGTTATGTGTGATTAGTTGGGTAGAAAAATTAATTTTTATCCTAAGAGCCTACCACATCTAGGCCACACATTAAAGCATCAATCATGAAGAAACTATGAAAACCATTCCATTTTTAATGTGCAAATTAAACAGATCATCAAATAATTTTATAAACTATCCAAAAGAATAAGAGGCTGGTGTAGTTGGGTTCCACCGTACAACCCAAAAAGAGAAAAGATTGGTAGCCGAGATATACCCTTATACAACCCATCTAGGCCACACATTAAAGCATCAATCATGAAGAAACTATGAAAAGCATGCCATTTTTAATGTGCAAGTTAAATAGATCATCAAATAATTTTATAAACTATCCAAAAGAATAAGAGGCTGATGCAGTTGGGTTCCACCGTACAAACCAAAAAGAGAAAAGATTGGTAGCCAAGCTCAACCCTTATACAACTCAAAATATAAAAGAAGAATTATAATTAGAATGAATACATGCTATGGGGGTCTTCATTCTTCATATCTCCTTTTCTTCATTACCTTCACTTATTTCAGTTTATTGATTTGAATGTGTTCGAAGGCATCATAGGTCACCTTAATACTAAGCCTTCTAGCCACTGCTCATCCTAATCCCCTATAGTACTAATCCTAATTTCTATTACAATAAATTACATGCATATAGAAAAAAGTAAATCAACTACACCTTCAAAATAGAGGTTAGTTAAACAAACATACAATCCCAAGCAATTATATATATGTATATTGGACTTAGTTCCCTACACATGGGTAACCAAGCCCACCTATCCTAACTTAGATTATGCTTAGGGATTTAAGTAACTTGCAAAGAGAGCATTTATATTTATTTTTTTAAGCATCCCCTTAACTACAGTCTCCTGTAGAAAATATGATTAGGCTAAGAGCGCCTAATATCCAATCTACAAAGCATACACCTTAACATCCAGTCTAAATTATTACATCACAAAACAAAACATACATCAAAACATACACCATCCTAACATAGAGCTAGAAGTGGTGACTTAATTCTAATGTATGTCTTAAGGTCTTGTGTGGTATGTCTTAACTAAGCATTAGAGTGATATTTTTCTAGGTTTGGAAATTATTCAACTTAACATGATGGTGGGTTTTATTTGAAGTTTTTTAATTTATTTGTGAATTTTAATTTGTATTTTATTTTGTTTCATGTGATTTACACTTAGCAACTAAGTGTTATAAAGTGAAGGAAGAGGATTCCCCTCTTTCATCCCTACCTTAAGCCACTTTCTAAAGCATATTAATTTGATTTAATTCTCTTTAATGAATGGATTATTAAATAATTTTTAATTAATCGTAAGTTTAGGTTAACTTGAAATGACCTTATCCAATATGAAAGGTTTCTTAAGGTTAATCTAATTGAATTACTATCACATGAAGTATACTAAGTTATTTTTTCCATCATATTTAGCATGCATATGATTTAATACTTAGCATATATATAAATGTAATATATTTTAGCACCCTTAAATGATGATGAATGTGTATGTTTGGAATTTATATTTATATTTTGGTTGAACTATTTAAACATATAAAATAAAGCACTATCCAAATTCTAATACCAAAATGCATAAGGATGGAATCACATAAGTACGTGTCATTGTTAACCAGGGAAGTGATAATCAAATGACCTCCTTGGGGCTAAATAAAGCCTCGTATTCTCTGGATGTCTAGACTATATACTTATTAACATTCCAAATTTATGTAAATATATACATGAATAAAGAAAAGAGCACTAATTTATATATAACATGTGCTAATAACTTAGATGAATATTGATGCATGCATTTTTAGTAGAAAAGGAGGATCCTAATTCCTTAACCAAATACACACATGTATACATAAAAGATATAAGTAAGTATGTGCCATTGTTAAGTAAGGAAGAGAGGTAATAAAATGACCTCCATGGGGCTAACTATAGCCTCATATTCCTAAGGTGTCCAGATTATATACTTGCTTTCTTAGATACATATAGATGTATAAAAAATTAAAGGAAGGAGAATCATGCAAAGTTGTATTTATTTTTTATTGAATTATTTATGTATATGAATTAAAGTTCTATTCAAATTATAATATAGAAATATATGGGAATAAAATCAAATAAGTATGTGTCATTATTAACCAAGGAAGTAAGGTAATCAAATGACCTCCTTGGCTAATTAAAGTCTCGTATTCTCGGGATGTCCAGACTATATAATATTAACTTTGAAACACATGTAAATTTACACATGAATTAAAGAGAAGAGGACTTTACTTCACATATCTAAGTTATAAGCACATGAAAAGCCTATATGCATTCATAACTACTATCACTTCACATGTTGTTATCACTTTATAAATTTTGAAAAATAAATAGATTTTGATTTAATAGTGGTAATAGCCACACACATGTAAGTTAATCCAACTCATGCAAACTTACATAAAAAAACATCATCTGATTCATTTATATTTAAAGGATGAATGCATGAAATCAATTAACATATAACATCTAAACTGATTGGAAAGGAATAACTAAGTACAAATGCATGATTCATTCAACTAAATTAATTTCTAAGGTCAATCACATCAAATAAAGTCATTTAAAGAACCAAAGTTTCTTTATTAATTTATGACTTAAGATTTTGATTAAGTTTAAAGAGGAGAAGAATTATTTGTTGTTTTAGTCCCATTCCCATGTTGGTGAACAAAATTGGTTTAAGAAAAGGTAATTAAGTGAATTTTATGAATTAATTAAGTTGGATCCTTAATTAAATCAATTAATTACCCTTACTTATGCTTATTTAATTTGATTAACCACTTAATTATTAGCCACAAATGACATGAACATGTGAGGAAATAAAATTAGAATGCTCCTATTAGGACCTAATGCAAATGGTTCATAATTAAGGGTTAATTAAACTAAAGAACCTAATTAAGTACTTTTATGTTTTTCCCACACTTATGGGCTAATCTTAATTTTCTCAAGGGTCTTTATGTAATTAAATACATTAAAAAAACTTATTTCCAATTCTAATTATCTGATGTGATTCTGATTTTAGTTTGATTAATTAAGCCACTTAATTAATTAATAACTTTCTTTCAAAATGAAGTGGACTTATGAAAATAAGCTAGGAAAGAGGTCCTAACCCCACTCCCCTTGTCCATTCACTATTTGACAGTGATTAGTGAGCTTAATTAATTAATTTATTACTATGTAGGATGCTAATTAGCCATTAAGTGGATTAAGAGAGTAATTAGGGCTTAAATTATCAATTCCCTAATTAACTAAGCAATAGGTCTCAAGAAAATTATGGGAGGCAGAGGCCATCCCATTAAACTAACACCCAAAGTTTGGGATTAATTACTTAAATAATTAGGGCTTAATTAAGCTAATTAAGTTTTAATTTAAATCTTAATTAAGCCTTAATCACTATTTAAAATTAATTGGAATTAATTTTAATTAAATCTCCCCTATTTTACCTTCAAAATGAGTATTTATTTATTTATTTATTTTTCTATAATTTTATTTGAAAATTTAAAGACTCGCATTAAGATAATTAATTAAGCCTTAATTACACATAATCCAATCGACTCCATGCGGAGCGCTGATGTAGCACACTTTCCATATGGCACCACGGGATTGGTCATTTAAATGCATCCTAGTTAGCATTGACGTGGTTGGCGGCAAACGCAGTTTTGCCGTCTGATCTATGATTGGATGGCAGAGATCAAACCCAAGATTTCTATAAGATAAACTAGATCAGATCTAAAAGATTAATCATGGCCATCCATTTTGATCATGCAAAATGGACGGCGTGTGATCTATTGCCCCCTGAGTGATGAGAGACAGATACTGCCCATCTTCCTTTGCTTGATTTGAGCTCACCCAAACTCGGATGATAATGAAATCGATCCCACACCTTCTCGAGGAAGATTTGAAGGGATCCAATGATCAAAATTGCATGACATAAGACTTTCCTTTGAAAAGGCCTAAAATATTTGCCTAAAGCTCAGTTTAATGGAAATTACCTCATCGGAGCTCAAGACTAGTGGTACAATGCTCTAGGAAGCTTCGCCTATATGAGATGAAGCCCTATTAAATAGCTCATGTGATTATTCCTTGTAACTTGCTCTGTGGACCAAGGTCTGTCAATTTGTAGAGGGACCTCGATCGAATCATGAAGCTCAGGTGAAGTTTCATTCTCACTCGATGGAGGTAGGGAAAGGTGTGGGAGAAGTTAATTGGAGTACAGTTGAGGTTTGAGGGAGTTGGGTCGAATGGTGACTTGCCCTATTTTTTTAGGAGGGAATTCGACGATGGTGAGGCTTATTGGTAATCGCTCTGGGGATTTCAAAATGACTCTCTGAATCTCTCTGAGGGCGTGTGTTCTCAAATTAGGTCAAAATGAGTGGGATATATTTCCCCTCCCTTGGATAAGATAGCTTGGATCGAAGCCTTGATTTCAACCGGTGAGCCACCGTAGGTGGCTGGAGGGGATGGGTGTTGGCTGAGGTGGCTTGGTTTTATTGACCAAGAGGTTGGTTTGGTGGCTCAAGGTAGTGTCCCTCTTTTTTGATCCATTAGGTTCGACTATGGTGGGGAGGTGAGTTAACTAACCTTCCTTTGGTCCATGGCTAACCTAGCCCACTTTGGTCGAGCTAGGTATGCAGGTAGAGTGTTATTTTGGGTCATGGGTGGCTGCCAAGGGGAAAAGGAAGGATTGACTTTCCAATTTGGGTTTAATCCCATGTGGGGGAGCTTTATCCAATGAGTAATGCCTTGGATTGGGTTCACTTAGGGTTGGGCTAGTTTGGGGCTGACTCAAGGTGAGTCTAAGATGGGTTGGGTCAGATCTCAATGGGTTTAGACTTGGTTTGAGTGGGTTTGGCTCAATTTGACCCATATAGTTCAAATTGGGCTAGGTTGGGTTAGGTTGAACAATTGGTCACATTGGGTCAAACCAAGGGTTGAGTCATGTTCAAATGAGTATTTTAAGTATTTTGGTTCAATTTGTTTGAGTTAATTTGGCTTGGATTTGATTTTGGCTTATTTGAGTTCATCTTGGTCGAATGGGTCAAGTTGACCAATTTGACCAAATTGGCCAAATTGGCTAAGGTTAGGAGTTGATTTAGATTATATTGACCAATTGGATATGATTGTAAGCTTCAATTTCAATTAAATTGGATTTGGTTTGGATTTAGGCCAATTTAACCATTTAAGTCAATTTGAGCTAAATGGGTCTATTGGGTTCAATTAGTGCCTTGGTCAAATTCAACAATCAATTTGGAATGAACTTGAGCTATTAGGTGCAATCAATTTGGGTTATATTTTGATTTGACCCAATTTGGTCTTTTAGGTCAAACTAGATCAACTTGGGTCAAAGGGCCAATTAGAATAAGTTTGGCTCAATTAATGGTCAAGCCATGCTCAATCATTGATCATAGGTAGATGTGGATCATTGGTTTCAATTAATTTGGCTTATGATAAGATTTGGCTAGTTTGATTTATGTAGGTTAGGTGGGTTGAGTTGGTAAAGTTGACTTGGTTTGACCCAATTGATGTCAATTGATCAATCAAGGATGATCGATGATCATCATAGGAGGTTTTGGTAGGTTAGGTTCAATCCAATTTAGGTTGGATTGAAATTTGGTTCAAATAGGTCAAATTGGTCACTTTGGGTCAAGTGGACCAATTGGGTTTAGTTGAATCGATTTTGGGTTAAATTGGTTTAGTTTGGTTTATATATGGATTTAGGATCGATTTATAACTTTTTTTGCAATTGATTTAGGTTTGAATGGATTTTGTTTCATTTGAATATTTCAAGTCCAATGGGTTAGGCTAGGTTTGATTGAATTGATTTTGGGTTTGGTTCAATTGATTGTAGATTTGATTTATATTTAGGATGATGATTGGGGAAATAATTGATTGATGAGAAAATCAATTGAATTTTGCTTGAATTGAATAGAATTTTGGTTAAGTCCATGGGATTATATCATATGGCTTACGGAGGATTAATTTGATTTAGAATTTGGTTTGGTTTGATTGAGTTTGATTATAGATTTCATTTAGATTTGGGATGATGATTGGAGAATTGATTGATTCATGAGAAAACCAATTGAAATTGATTTGATTGGAATTGGATTTGATTTGAAGTTGAGTTTGACTGTAGATTTTGGTAAATTGATTGAAGGGTTGAATTTATATTGAGGTTTGGTTTGAATTTGGTTAAGGCTAAGTCCATAGGATTGAATCATGTGCTTAGGATAGATAAATTTTGAGTTGATTTGGATTTAATTTTGATTATAGGTTTCAATCATTTGGTATGGAGTTTTGATTTTAATTTGGTATTTGAGTTTGGATGAATTGATTTTGAGGTTTGGTTTAGGCCAAAGAGGTAGGCATAGATTGTGATTAGCTTATAGGGTAGGTAAGTCTCCCTAAGTCCTAACACATAGCCTATTCCTATGATTCTCTAGGTTTAGGTTAAGTGTTCACCTAATTGCTAGAAGTGTCCTGTGACTAAGGAGAATCTAATGTCTAGATGACTCCTAAATCTAAGGAAAGGAGAGTAAGTCCTCACTCCAAAAGTGAGGTTAACACTATGGCAAAAGGGTTGACCACTATTTGACTTTAATTTATACTTGACTTTTTTTATTTGATTTAATTTGAATTTATTTTGGTTTATTTGGATTTGTTCTAATTTTTTTTAAATTTCTTATAGATTTAGTTAATTTTGAGCTTAAATAGGGTAATTAGGTTAATCACCTTACTTTAATCTCAAATGAATTCATGTTTCAAGTGAAATGTGTTTGATTTAATTAATGTTTAAGATTTGGGTTGAGTCTACCTAAACCCATTAAGTTAGATAGAACCCAAAGAGGATGTACTAGGTTACTAGGTGTAGTGTTCTAAGTGCTTAATTAGGAAGCTCCTAATCTAGGATTAGGTGTCCTAATTACTAATTTCAAAAATGATGTTAACCTCACCCAAAAATTAGATTAACATCTATATGTAAATATAAAAGACTTAAGTGGTATGAATGTAAATTCCTTTTTGTTATTAATGGAGAAAGTAATGGCTATTTAAATCTTCAAGGTGGATTAAATAAGGGGTTCTCTTATCCCTTGACGTATTTATGATTTATGTTTATTATTTATCTAAGTGATTTTTAAAATGCTTTAACTTATATCTACAATAAATATTTGACCATGTTCACGATGGAAAGATCCATTATTTATTAGTGAATGATATATTTCCTTAATAATAATATAATATTATTAAAAAAATATAATATAATCTTTAACATATTAAGATGTAGCAGTTTTAATCCTAAATAAAAATAAGTGTAGTTTTATACTCTCTAACTAGAAGTTGTAATATCTAATAATCATACTATTTAATGGCTCCTTTTAGCAAAAGTTTCCTTTCAAACTCCTTTGCATATCTTTATATGAAGGAAAACATAAATAATTTTATATTTATGAATTGATATAGAATTCTAAGATATTATGGCTACCTAATAATTTAAGTTTTTTCTTCTAAACTAATTATATTAAATAATGTTCTTAATTCCTTTATAATATTTCTACTACAAAATATGAACTTTTATTTGACTATCATGAAGAAAATTTAAAGAACATTTAGTAGATTATTTTAGACAAGTTGGAGAGACCATAAAAAACTCTAATGGTCTTCTTAAGAGGTTCATTTTTGCCCACTACTATAGCTCCTTTATTTTATTTTCTTATCTTACCCCTTCTAGTCCTTACCTCCAAATGGTCCAAGTCTTAGTCTTTGTGTTGCTACAACAATGTGACTTATGCTTAAACATTTATTTAATACAAACTCTTAAGTTAAGGTACATATTCCCACTCCTATGAAATAGAGATTATTAGCTAATAATCATTGTAGGAAAATAAATTGCTCATAATCAATTTTTTATGGCCCACATAGGTATGGCTACTTATATTAATAATAAAAATATCTAACATTTTATGTACACATTCAAAAAAATATAATCAAAATATATTATAATATGCATAACCAACATAAATAATCTACACCACAATAGCTTTATAATAAAAACTTCTTAATAATCTTAAATTAACAAATATTTACAAATGTACTTATTATACATAAAATATATTTGAGGTTCATTGGTTGAAATTGGGCTATTACTAAAAATTTTTGACAAAATTTTATCAGTAGTAACTTCCAAAAAAGTTTTGTAACTAATATTTCAATCACACTTGTGACATAATTATTATGGTAACTATTTCCAATAAAAAGTCCATAACTAATCCATGGATGTGCAGAAATTAACTCATACATTCTATGATTGTACTTCAATTTCCCCCACTCTCTCTCTCTTAATGGCCCAACACTACCCTCATAATCTTGATCATCACTCTCCCTCCTCATCCATTTTGCCATTTAACCCCCACATCATTCCTTACTCTTTTGACCCATCACCATGGTTACTACTCTCCCTCTCTACCCTAACTCAGCCATTGCTTCCATTTTGTTTACACTCTTTTGATCTTTACCTTGTTCCTTCACATGCTAATGCTATCATTATTATAGTTGCTCTCCACTATTTCTATTACTATTTCTCTTTTAACACTACTATCAATTTAACAATCCTTAACCTATCATAACTCTTCATTACTCCCTAATCGACTATTACTCTTATCCCTTGATCCACAACTTATTTCACTCTTTTTCTTACACCATTACTCTTCTACCATCACTACTCTCTATTGCTTCCATTATTATCCATCACTACTATCCCTCAATCTCTTATCTTGTCTAACTTATCAACTATTCAACCTCTTTTGGACACTTTATGGGTTATCACTCTTCAGTAACTAGTGATTGTCACTTTTAATTTCTTTTGTAGCCTATGTTCAAAGCTACACATTAAGTTCCCATGTCACCACTTTCATTACCTTAAGGGAAGACATAAGGTATAAAATATATGTTTATTTCATCAATCATTAATTATGATTTCTAATTAATATTGTATGATGTTTTAATTTGGAGCCATGAGACACCATGCAGATATTAGGGATCTTATTGAAATGATCGGGTGCGACATTAAGGTATGATGTACTATCTCAGAGGTAAAAACATTACCCTACAATGGACTTAATTAGCTAATAAGGACTCCTAAGGCAGATGGGTCTATGTATATACTATAGATCTTTCCCTACTTTTACATGGTGAACTAAAGCAGAGTTTATTTTATATCAGGTTCTTTAGTTCCCTATGGAAGCGAGCTTCCATAGTTAATTATATCTTAGGAAATCAAGAATTTCTAAAGAACACTCTTGATTAAAGTAGTCAATAAGTATATCCAAAGACTTCAAAGCTAGACTATCAAAGGATTATGTATTTTCTGGAAATCAAGTGGAAAAGTTTAAATATAAAGACTTATTTATAGATTACAAAACATAATAAGTAGGAAGCATCCTAGATACAAGGAAGCCTAGTGAGTGCTTCAATCTATCCTATAGTGAGACTTTTTATTTTTGAAAAAAGAGAATTTACTTTTATTTAAGTTGGAATTTTATTCCAAAGCTAGGGCTTATAGTACAATAGTATAAAATTATGAAAATGCCTAAGAGGTGAGAACTTATGCTCATAAAAAAAGAGAAATGAGCTGACTTGGAATCTAAATCTAGAGTGTTCTAGCATAGGCTCACAGCTCGACCTAACTACTTGGGGGAAATGGGATATAGTGGTTCACCTTCACAAGAAAGGATGAACACATCTCTACTCTCTTAGACTTGCAACGGCTAGGAGGTGTTGCCAACTAACACCTCCTGCACTTTAAAATCATATAGGTCCATCTTATGTAGATGTAAGATAGCTAGGTTATTATTTAATTAAGAAGAAAGCTAGAATCCTAAGCTTACTCCCTAAGAGACTAGATCATGATTAGCATGAAAATATGACTTAGACTAATGTTAAAAGTTTACAAATTTTTGGTTATTTGGACACATTCATTTTGGACCAAGGCTTAAGACAATTATGCTTATATGCATGATGAAAGTAAGTTTTGGGCTAAATCAATTAGTTGAGGTGCTCTCCACTACAGGAGATTTCTCTTAAAGATCAAGCATATCCCGTATCATGCAAGAGTGGAGACCCTCCCTTTCCAAGAGTGGAATAATATGATATGCATGGTGTGATATCATACAACATTCAACTAAGGAATTACTATATCTTTTATTATTTTGATTAAGAACTTAGACTTTAAGATGAGGTTATGAGTTGTATTAAAATTTGGTTATGAGTTATTTAAAGAGGGTATAAAATTTAATTATATCCTACAGAGCCTACCACATCTAAGGCACACATCCAATCATCATACTTTAAGAAACCTATGATAAGCATGTCATTTCTATTGCACAAACTAAACACAATAATCAAACATTTGGATTTCATAAAAAATAAAAGGCTGGTGCGACCGAGTACCACCGTACACCCCGGTGAAGAGAGAAAGTTGGGTAGCCAATCTCTACCCTTATACAACTCATATTATAATTGAATTTTACAAATGAAATGAATGCTATTGAGGTCTTCAATCCTTGTTCCTTCTTTTCTTCTTTAGATCTATTTACTCCAGGCTTCACAGGGCCTTCCAAGTATTTTCCTTTTAGCCACTACTCATCCTAAATCCCATAACACTAATCCTAATCTTATTACAAGAATTACATATTTATATAAAAAAATGAAATCTAACTACACCTACAAAGTAGATGCTAGTTAAATAAACATACATGCTAAGCAATTATGTTTTACATATTTAGACTTAGCACCCTACACTTGGGTAGCCAAGCCCACATGTCTTAATTAGATTATGTTTAAGGGCATAAGCAGCACATGCAAGCAAGAATATTTATATTTATTTATTATTATAGTGGCCCTTTAGGACTAACCCCTACATAAAATATCATTAGGCTACTAATGACCTAACATCCAGTCTTCGCACAAACAATCCTAACATCCAATCTAACGCATCACATCATAAAATAGAGCACATCATCATAACATACACTACCCTAATTTAACAAATTGGTGACTTAGCATACGCGCTAAGACTTAGTGTGGTGTGTCTTGATCAGGCTTTAAAAGTATGATTATCTAAAGTTTTAAAATTATTTAAATTAATCATTAGGGGTGGCTCCACTTCAAATAAATTTATTGATTTTAATTTACATTTTTAAAATTCTTTTTATTTAATACCTACTTAACACCTAATTATTATAAAGAGAAGAAAGAGGTTAGGCCACTTTATCCCAACCCTAAGTCATTTTCTAAAGGTATATTATCATGCATTTAGTTTCCTCAGTGAACCATTTATAAACATTTTATTAAACTTGAGTTTAGATTGGTTTTAAGAAATCTCATTCAAACATGAAAGGCATCTTAGGATTAATGAAATTAGGCACTATCGCATGAGTAACATTCCACTACTGCTTTTCATTATCAATAGTAAACACACTCCGTTATTTTTTCTTCTATTTTCTTCTTTATTTTTAATATTTGATTTAATATACATATTTATACATGTGATACATATTCATATTTTGAACACTTGATGATCATTAATGCATGAATTTTGGTAGAAAAGAAATATTTCATTTCATAGCTGAGCATATGCAAACATGTATTAGAAATTTTAGTAAGTATGTGTTGTTGTTAAATTAGGGAAGCAAGATTATCTAAGACCTCCTTGGGGCTACTTAAAGCCTTGTGTTCCCAGGATTCCTAGACTATATTCTTGCTAATTCAAATACATATAAACATATCCACAAACATAGAAATGGATAATATGCTAAGGTTATATAAAAACAAATCTTTTTCCCTAATTATTAAACATTTTAATTAACCTTTTTAAGAAAATATACTCAACAAAATAATTAGGAAAGGGGTCTTAAATATTTCTCCTCATTATTTCCACTGTTCACATTAATTATTTAATTTTTATTGTTCACCAATTTAATAAATATTTAATTAAGTAAAGATGGTGATTAGGGTTGAAATTCTAAATTCTTTAAATTACATGGAAAATAAATTTAAGAAAATTACGGGAGGTAGAGGACATCCCATTGATCATCCCACCAAATTAGGAAAGGGGCCTTAATTATTTCTGCTCATTATTTCCACTATTCACATTGATTATTTAATTTTTATTGTTCACCAATTTAATAATGATTTAATTAAGTAAATATGGTGATTAGGGTTGAAATTCTAAATTCTTTAAATTACATGGAAAATAAATTTAAGAAAATTACGAAGGTAGAGGACATCCCATTGATCATCCCACCAAATTTCAAATTAATTAGTGAAGTAATTTGGCGTGAGCTTCAAACCTTAAGCATTATTGATTAGGTATTAATTAGGTATTTTATTTTTCTTAAATTCTCCTTTATCTAACCTTTCCAAAATGAGGTTATTTACATTTTTGGCTTATTCTATAATTAGTTATATTTTTTTAAGTTCTGATAATTTAATTATGTTTTTAAACCTTAATTAACCCTTTAAACCATTAGTGTCATGCAGTTGTAGATGTAATAATGCTTTCCACATGGTGGCAACTTAAATCGTCCAATGAGGCAGCTAACTCAATGGTGAAGGATGCAATTTCATCTCGGTCATCTAATCTCAGATCAGATGGTCAAGATTAATCCCATGATTTTAAAGGGATTAAATCAAAATTTCTAATGTGATTAATCACAGCTATCCAATGTAGTCATGTGAAATGGATGACTGATCATCCGTCTTCCCATGAGCATTGGAAGATGGACACCGTTCACTTTTCGTCACTCGATCTAAGCTCTCCGAAGATCATTCAATAGCAGAATCGACTCCAAAATGATCAGGGAATGATTATAGGAAGATCTTATGGTGGAGATTCATGAAAACATGATTCACTTCAAGAAAGAACAACACCTAGAGGCCAAGATTATGATTGCTAGATTTTTACCATGACGGAGCTATAAACTAACAGTCTGCTGATAGAGGTAGCTTCATCTTGAAGAGATGAAGCCCTACTGAGAAATCTTAGGCTACCTTCATGTCAATCAGTCTGTGGACCAAACACCATCATAAAGCTTATCGAAGTTGTTTAGGCCCATCTTCCGGTGGTCGAATCACTCAAGAAATGATTCATTTTGGCTCGCTGGAGTGAGGTGAAGGTGTGAGAAGAGTTAATTTGAGTTTGGTGGAGGTTTAGGAAGTTTGGATGGATAAAGCTCTTGGGTCTGATCAAGAGTTGGTCTCACTAGAGGTGGAGTGTACGAGGAGCTCAGGAGAAGGTATGAGACTACGTGGAATGCTCTAAGGAAGCTCCATGTTGAGTTTGAATGGATGAGGATGAGTATACTTTTATTTTTGAATTTTATTTGTGTGTGTGTATATGTGAGGGGACACCACGTAGATCTGAGGATGTATTTATTGAGACGATCAGGTACCATATTGAGGAATAGTGTACTATCTCAAAAGATAGAAGTCACTACCCTATAATGGACCTAATCACCTAATAAGGGCTCCTAAGGCATGATGGGACTTCAAATATACTAGAGATTTTTCCCCTACTTTACATTAAAAGTAAAACAAGGTTTATTTAAATTGGGTTTGTTAAGTTCCCTATGGAGGCAAGCCCCCATAGTTAATTGCATCTTAAGAAAAGTAAATTCCTTAATAATACTCTCGATTAAAGTAGATGATTATTGTCTTTAAAGAATTCAAAGATAAAACTATCAATAATTGGCTGTATTTGGAAGATCAAATGGGATAGATCAAAAAGGAGAGATTTATTATCGATGCCAAAGGAGATAAGTAGGGGGTGCTCATGATGCTAGGAAGAGCACTCCAATCTATACTATGGTTGGGCTTTATATATTTGAAGTTGGGGTTTTATTTATTTGAGTTGAAATTTTATTAGAAATCTAGGACTTATAATTCCATAATACATAATTGTGGAAATGCCTAAGAGGTGAGAATTTATGTTCATAGCATGCAAAGGGAAATAACAACCTCAGATCCTAAATCTAGGGAGCTTTGGTGAGGGCCAAAGACCTAGATCTAAGGCAAAAGTGGGTATATGGTTTACCTCCACAAGAAAGAGTAAACCACCCGAGTGTTAGACTTATTACCACTTGGAGTGGCAGCCAACTAAATCCTCCTATTCTTTAAATCCATGTAAGCAAGTCATATGCTTTTGCAAGATGGCTAGGTTGTTGTTATTTAGAAAAGAAAACTAAGTCCTTAAACCCACTCCCTAAGAGACTAGAGCATGAGGGGTATGAATAATGACTTAAATCTAATGGAAAATTTTATTGAATTTTATTTTTATGTAGGACTCTTTATTTTGACACAGGCCATAGGATTTTGTATGCCTAAATGCATGATAAATTGATTATGGGCCAAATCAAAAGAGAAAGAGGTGTTCTTCCATCATAGGCTCTCAAAGGTTAAGCCCATTCTATCTGGAAAAGATGGAAGCTCTCTCTTAACAAGAGTGAAAGAAGATGATTATGAATGATATTAAATATACAATCATCCAACTAAGGGGTTGAAAAATATAATATTATCTTGATTTAATGCATAGGCTTTTATATGAGGTTATGAATTATTTTAAATATTTAGTTATGAGTTGTTAATTTGGGGTAAAAAAAAAATTAAATTTTATTCTAGGAGCCTAATTGCATCCAGGCCATACAACAAATACCAATCATAAATAAACTATGAAATGGCATACTTTTCCTAATGCATAAGCTAAACAAAACATCAAATAATTTTATAAAGCTATCATAAAAGAATAAAGGCCGATGCGATCGGGTACCGTCGTACAACCCGAAAAGAAATGTGGGTAGCCGAGCTCTATCCTTATACATTTTGGATTATAAGAAAGCAATTACAATTACATATATTGAATGCTATGGGGGGGGGGGTCTTTATTCTTCATTCTTCATTTCTCCATTTCTTCATTTGATTTGTTCCACTTTTTTATTCCTTTTGGCTTGATTTGGATGTGCTTGCTTCAAAGGTATCACATGGTACATAAGACTTAGTCTTATAACCAATGCTCATGCCAATCCCCCATAACACTTATCCTAATCATAATGCAAAATTACATGAAAAGAAGGAAAGTAAATCTAGCTACACCTGCTAAATAAATGTTAGCTAAATAAACCATAGAACCAAAGTAATTTTATGAATAATTTGGACTTAGCACCCCACACATGGGTAACCAAGCCCACCTATCCTAACTTGGGTTATGCTTAGGGGCTAAGAAACCTGCACAGCAAAGCATTTATATTTTTATTACAATAACCCCTATAAGCACAACCCTCTGTAGAAAATATGATTTGGCAAATATCGGCCTAACATCTAGACTACATACATACACCCTAAAATCCAGTCTAAAATAATACATCATAAAATAAGCATATATCAAACCATACACTGCCCTAACATAAAGCTAGAAATGGTGACTTAGTTTAATGTGTGTGAATTAAAGCTTATGTGGCATGTCCTAACTAAACTTTAAAGTTGTAATTTACTAAGTGTGAGGGATTTAATTTATAAAGGGTTATTTTACTTTAAGTTGTTTAGTTAATTTGCAAGCTTTAATTAATGTTTTCTTTTATTTTTTATGGTCTGCACTTAACAACTAAGTGTTATAAAGAGAAGAAAGAGAGGAATCTCTCTTTCATCCCTATCTTAAGTCACTTCTAAAGTAAGTTAAGTAGTGACTTTCCTTTAATGAATGACTTATTATATGTTTTAATCAATCCTAAGTTTAGGTTCATTCTAAATGACCTTATTAAATAAGAAAGACATCTTAAGATTAATTGTGATGAATTACTATCACATACACATATTTATTCATTTATTTCCATCATGTATATCATGCATATGAATAAATCCTAAGCAAATCTATACATGCAATTTAAATTTCTAGCATACTTGAATGATGAATGCAAGTAAGTGTATTTAGAATTTAAATATTTCATTTAATTGAATTATGAATGCATGCCTTTTTAATAGAAAAGAGGGATTTTTCATCCATTATCTAGATACACATTCACATATATAAAAGTTTTAAGCGAGTACGGTGCCATTATTTTTCGTAAGTACAAGACCTAGTTTGGGCTACTTAAAGCCTCACAGCCCCGGGGTGTCCAGACTAATATACCACTTTTCTTAAATACATGTAGATGTATAAGAAACTATAAGGATAAAAAAACACCCATGCAAAAGTTGTGTTTGATTTATTTGATTTATGATTCTTATTCATTGGCCACATCATATATACATATGTATAAGAGTTTTAAGTGAGTACGGTGCCATTGTTTTCTACACCAGGGGCGTAAGGTACAAGACCTACTTAGGGCTACTTAAAGTCCCATAGCCTCGGGGTGTCCAAACTAATATACTTCTTTTCTCATATACATATGAATGTACAAAAAGATCCACAAGAGTAAGAAGTCATGCAAGAAGTCATATTTGATTTAATTATATAATTTATATATGTAATATGAAATTCTTCCTAAGTCTTAACATGGAGGTGAATAGGAATAGATTTAGAAAAATGTTATGTTCTTTTCAAATGAACTATACATTTCTGAATCATATGTGGATCCATGTAAGATAAGGAAAGAGAGCTTCATATTGCATATCCTATATTATCAACACATGCACACTTATAGATATTTATAATTAGCATCACTCGATGTGTTATAATTGATTCATACACTTTAAAAAAATATATTTTTTTTATTTAGTAGTGATAATAGCCACACTTATTTAATTTAAATCAACACATGTAATTTGACATAAAAGAAATCATTTCATGTTAATTAATTTTGAAAGAGATGAATGCATGATTACACATGGCAAGCAACATTTAGCATGATAGGGAAAGAAATAAAGGAACATACGCACATGATCTCATTCATTCCAATTAATTCCTAAGGATAATCATACTAAATAAAGTCACTTAAAATAAACCAAAGTTTTTAATATCATTTTTAATTTTAAGTTTGATTTATTTTATGGAATGTGAAAGAAGTTTGCTGGTCCTAATCCCATTCCCCATGTGTGAGTTAATTTTGGTTCAATAAAGAAGTAATTAGATTGATTTTATGGTTTAATTAGGTTAGGGTAAGAATTATGTGGATTAATTGGCATTTACCTACCTCACCTTAAGTTAATTAACTAATTAATAATAAGCCAATATGATATGCAATCACATGGAAAGTAAATTTGCAATGCTCCTAAGAAGTGAAAGGGGGCCTAATGCAATTGGCTCACTATTAGTAGTTAATTAAACTTAAGGGATCTTACTTAACTACTCTTATGGTTTTCTCACACATGTGGGCTAACCATAATTTTATCATCTCTCACTTTGGATTATTGAACACCCAAAGAGCTACCCAAGATTAGAAAGATAAATTAGGTTTAATTAAATTAATTAAATTCATTAATTAACTAATTAAATCTTAATTAACCTTAGCCAATCAAAGTAAGATGGGCTTAGAGAAAGAGACAAAGAAAGGAGCCTAAGTCTCAATATCTAAATTCTCTCAATTAATTAGTGAAGGTTCAGGTTATGAATTGAATCTTTGATTAATCTTATTAATTAATTAATTAAGGGTGTTAATTAATTAATGACTTAAGGGATTAAAGAAGATTTAAGGAAAATATTAGAAGAAGGGGTCCCAATCTATTTCCCTGGACTTCATTACCATCAACAGAGGTTAATAGGCTTAATTGATTTTTTAAGATACTATTAATTTGCTTAATTATCACTAACTATATTAAAAAGTGATTAAGACTTAATCCATTTATTTTCTAATTAAGCAACCAATAAAATCCTAAAAAAATAGAAGAGGCAGAGGTTAAACCCCTAAACATATACAGAAAGTTTGAGATTAATTGGATGGTTAATTAAGGAGTAATTAGGCTAATTATATTTCTAATTAAATCTTAATTAAACTAAATTCGCTACTCAAAATCAATCAATAATAATTTTCCAAAATTCTATTATGAAATATCTTTAAAATGAGCCTAAGTTTGTATTTTTTGGATTTTTCTATAATTAGTTATGAATTTAGGAAGTTTCATGATTACATCGGGCCACATGGCGGTTGATGCGACACATCACATTTTCCACATAGCATGATGAGATTCGCTATTTAAGTTGTCACATCCAAGTGATGAATCGAATGGCGCTGGTATCTCCATGAACCATTTGATCTAAGACCGACGGCCAAAATCAAACCCATGTTTCAAGGATTAATTAAGGATTCTACGTGTGATCTGATCAGGACCATCCATTTCAATCATGCAGGATGATCAGTCCATGATTTATCTCCTCTTGAGCTTAGAACAATGGCTACCGTTCATCGAATGCCGCTTCATCCAAGCTCACCCGAGCTCACTGGAGAAAAAAATGATCCTAAACCTTCAGGAAAGTTCAACAATCAAATCCAATGGTGAAAATCACATGACATGAAAATTTCTTTCATAAAAGACCAAGCTATTTTCATTCAAGGATTGGTTTCAATGGCATACCTCACTGGAGCTTGTGACCAGCAATTCCAATGATTGAGGAAGCTTTGTTTGGAAGAAATGAAGCCCCGTTGAGCCGCGCAAGCTTTGATTTGGTGTGGTTTGCTCAGAAGACCAAGGCACTAGACGTAGGTGGTCGAGCTTGATCGACCAGTACCCTCCAGCCGTCGAGAAGCTTAGGAAAGGATTTGTTCTTGCTTAAGGAAGGTGTGTACAAAGTTAATTACACTTTGGTGGAGATTTGAGCAAATGGGAAATGTGGGCGGTCTCCCCTATTTTAGTTTTGCGTACAACTAAGAAATGGGGATTTGGGGAAGCTTAGGAAGGCTTAGAAATGGCTCTGGGAACTCTCTCCTTGGATGCTATGGTTGAATCAATTGTGAGTGTGTCATTTTGAGTGAGAATGAGGGGGTGTACCCCCTCATTTCTTGGATTGGATGGCCATAGATTGCTTTGATTTTCCTTGATTATTTTGCCATTTTAAGGGGTGGTGGAGGTCTTTGGGTGCATGATGTGGCTCAGTTTGGTTGGGTGAGGGTGTGGAGGTGGCTGCCAAGGGATGTGGTGCTTGTCCTTAGTGGTTTGAAAAGGTCCAATAGGGATGGGGGAGCTAATTTCACCTCCTCATCTATCATGGCCAATCCAACCACCTTTGGGTCAAGTCAGTCATGGTCCTAGGTGCCTAGGTGGACCTATGATTGGGTGTTAAGTGGCTATGGGGAGAAAATGACTCAATGTCCATGTGTCTTATCTCAAGGGATGCCCTAAAACTAAGGGAAAAATGAACATTTGGCTATGGGTTTGATTTAGACAAATTTGGAATGGGTCAAAAGTGGGTTAGCTCAAATTTCAAGTGGTTTGGAGTTTGTTTGGTTTGATTTGGCTTAATTTGATTAGGTATAATTGGGTTAGGTTAGGTCAAGTTGACCAATTGGTCAAATTGGGTCAAACCAAGAGTTGGGTCTTGTTTACATGACCAATTGGAGTATATTAATGGCATTAGTTTGATTCAATTTACTTTGGATTTGGTTATGGTTCATTTGGGTTCATATAGGTCAATTTGACCAATTTGACCAAATTGGGTTAGGTAAGGAGTTGAGTCAAGTTCAATTGGATAATTGAAAATGATTGTAGGCTTTTGTTTGGTTCAATTTGGAATTAATTTGGATTTAGGCTAATTTGACTTTTCAATCAATTTGGGCTAAGTTGGGTCAAGTTGACCAATTGTTCAACTTGGGCTCAATTATGGCTTTAGTCAAATTCAATAATCATTTTGGAATGAACTTGGAGCCATTAGTTGTAATCAATTTGGATCAAATCATGATTTGACTCATTTTAGCTTTTTAGGCCAATTTGAGTCAACTTGGGTCAAATGGACAATTAGGCTTGGTTTGGCTCAAGTGAAGTTTGGTCATGTTCAATTATTGATCATGAGTTGGTTTGAATTAATGGTTTTAATCAATTTGGCATATGGTAGATTTTGGCTAGTTTGGGTTTTATTTAGGCTAAATATTGACTTGGTCAAAAGCTAGGTTTGATTTAGTTTGACCCAATTTAAGATAATTGATCACCTTAGGGTGATTGTTGGTTATGTTGTGAGTCTAAATGGGTCAGTTGACTTGATTATGGCTTGATTAAAGTTTAGTTGAACTCACACATAATCGTAGGACTGAAATAGAAAATTGCAATTGGTTTGGAGCCAAATGGATTTCAGTTCATATGAAAATTTTAAGCCAAAAAGGTCAACATGGACTTGACTTGGGTTAGCTTGGATTTGGTTTGATAATGATGGTTTTATTTATATTTGGGTCAATGATTGTAGGAATGATTGAATCATGAAGAAATCTATAGGTTTTGAATTGGTTTGAGTGTCATTTAGGCAAGTCCATGAATTTAGCTAAAGAGGCTAAAATTGGGAATTCTATTTGGTTTGATTTAATTTGATTTGGTTTGAAGGGCTTGAACTTGGATTTTATTTATATTTATGAATATAAATGAAGGAATGATTGATTTATAAAGAAATCAACCAAGTTTGAGTTGGTTTGAAGGAGTTTTGACTAAGCATATGAAAGTGGTACATATGGCATGAGAAGGGATTTTGGAATTTGGACATAATCATGGGTTTCAACTATTTGATAGTTGGATTGGATTTTGGAATTTGGATTTGGATTTGAGGTTTGGTTTGAAAGAAGGTAGCAAGGATTAGGTTTGGGTTATAGGGTAGGCAAGTCTCCTAAATCCCTAAGGCACAACTTATTCCTATGGCTAACTCTTCTAAGTCTCTAGAGTTAGGTTAAGTGTTCACCTAATCACTAAAAGTGTCTTAAGACTAAGGAACTCTTAATGTCTATAAGAGTCCTAGATCTATGATAAGGATGTTGAGAGCTCACTCCAAAGTGAGTTCAACAATACTCTCCTCCCCAACTAAACCAAGGGCTGGGATTGGTTCATCCTTTGGTAGCCATCCTGCTAGGGTAAGTGGCAGGAGATGGCAGGTGACTACTAAGGTGGTTGAGGATGAGAAGCTGAGGAAGTGTAGTTGGCTGGCATGAGGTGTGCACTCTCCCTTAGGTGGACCAATTGTTGCTCATGGGTGAACTCACTCTCTCTTGGCCAAAGGCTAAGCCCAACAACTTGGGTTAGGTTGGGTCAGTGATCCTCTATCCAAGAAGAGCCAAAGGTGGCTACCATAGGATAAAGAGTTGGAGAACCCACCCAAATGTAGATTTTATCCCATTTGGGTGCTTTGGTTCAATGAATTTGACCTAAATCAGGTTCACCATGGGTTGGGGCCACTTGGACAGGCCTATGGTGACCCAAGAATGAGTCATGCCAAGTTTGGTTGGGTTTGGGCTTAGTTTGGTTTTGTTTGGCTCAATTTGACCCATATGGATTAAATAGATCAGGTTGGGCTAAGTTGACCATTTTGACCAAATTAGGTCAATGTGATGATTTAGGTAAGTTCAATTGGCCATTTGGAGTGAATGAGTGCCATTTTTTGTTTCAACTTGGGTTAGATTTGGAATTGGATCATATGGTTCAATTTGGGTCAAATGGATCATGTTGACTAATTTGATCAAATTGGCCAAATTAGTTTGAGCATGGGTTAGGTTTATATTCAATTGGTCATTTGTAATTGGTTGGTGGAGTTGATTTGAATTGATTTGTATTATGCAGTGATTTGATTCAATTTGACCATTTAAGTGAAATTGGGCTAAGTGGGCTAATTGGGTTAAGATGACCAAACTAGGTTTAATTGAAGGTTTGAATCATGTTTAATATTGAATTGGTTAGACGCATTGGTTTCAACCAATTTCATCTCAGATTTGATTTGGTTCAATTTGACATTTTAGGTCAAATTGGGTCAAAGGATCAAATTGACTTGATTAAGTTTACTTGATTATAGTGGAGTGTTTAATAATGACCTACAATCATCAATGAAGGGATTGGATGGCCTGATTTGATCCAATGGAGTTTAATTAGATTTTGGCTTAATTACCCCTTTTAGGTCACTTTGGGTTAAGTTACTTGGTGGAGTCAACTTGGACAAATTGGGGTTATATATGGATGGGATGTGTTCAATGATAAATTGAAAGTTGATTGGTGGCTTTGATCATAATAGATTTGGGCTTAATTAGGTTTTGGGTCATTTAAACTTTTTAGTTCAAATTGGCTAACTTGGGTTGATCAAACTCTTTTGGTTCAATTGGCTTGATGGCAAGTGTTAGAGTGGCTTGAAGTGATCTATTGAATAATCAGAGCAATTGAGAAAATCAAATTGGATTTAGTTTATTTAAATGGGTTTGAATTAAGATATAGGATTGTGATTGGGTTAACTTGGGTTTAAAGTCCAAGTTAATTTGGCTTGGAGCTTGGTTGAATAGGTTGGGGTTTGTTTAGCTCCATCTACATGAGCTTGAGTTTGGATGAGTGAATGGGTATGAGTCCTGGTTCAGGCCTTAGGGTTGGTGAAACCTATTTATCCTAAAGTAAACTGTAGTCTTAGGGTTAATGCCCTGCAAGTCTCTAAGCTGATGTTTAGTGTTCCCAAAGTCACTAGAAGTGTCTTAGCACTAGGGAAATTCAACTGCCTAGAAGGTTCCTAGATCTAAGATGGGAAGGATTAATCTTCACTCCAAAAATGAGGTCAACATATTGATTATTTATGTGATTGTTGGTTACTATGTAAATGATCTAATGTATCAATTAATGTGATTATTAGAAGCAAAGGTATTAGTTAATCTAAATTTTGAACCTTATTAATAACATTATTATTATTAGATACTAATTAAATAGTTTATAGTTAATTTGCTAATTATAATTTTTACTAATTATAATGTTTACTCATTAAAAAGTTGGATCTCCTAATATTCTAGGGCTCACATCATGCATAATCTTTTAAATGATATTTTTTTTAAATAGAGTGGGTGATTCTATAGGTTACTTTTAGATTAAGTGAGCACGATGTTTTAGGTTTACTTAGGTGAAACAAGTGAGTTTCCATATATTTTTATATGATAGAGTGAGTGCAGTTACATTGGTTTATGTTGAGATGAATTGTGTGTGACAACATAAGTTATTTTATATTATAATATATTGTATTTTTAATATTTCATGTAGAAATAACAAGCATATAAAAACATATTATAATTGGATGTATAATTATTTAAATTATATAGGAAGTGCCTAAATTAATAAGTTTTTAAATGGAATTGATTTATATATTTGGTTTACAGTTACTAACAAAGCTTTCATGTTGAAAAAATAGGTATCCAAGTTATGAACATAAAAATTAATATTTTCAATCAATTGATGAGGTATAAGTTAATTCATACAAAGGAGGTTTTTTTTTTACCAAACTAGGAGAGGCCTAAGCATCTCAGTATTTGCACTATCCATAATAATTTTTATTTTTTATATAAATGATTATGGACACTATGCAAATACTCCACATGCTTAGGCCTTAACTTAGTTTAATAAATACAAACTAATTAAAAAAAATAGGCTTGAAGAAATGATTTATATTCTTGTTAGCCTATAAATAAATAAAAATATCATTCAATATGTCAATAAAGTTATGTAAAATATTGACATTCAAGAACCACCTGAAACTAAAGATAAAAAGTTGTATAAATTATTAAGTGGTACATATAGCTACCCCTTTTAATAGACTCTGGTAATGATTTAGAACTGGTAGTAGTTATAAGAAGATTAAGTATTAATTTTGAATACATGTTTTAATAAGCTTTTAATTAGTTTCGTGAGCTAATTAAGGTGGATATGCCACATAAGAATTTAGTGCATGATGGTTAATAAGATAAAAAAACTAATTTCAAATCATGCTTAATTGTAATAAAATTTTATTATTTATGAATTGGTGAGAATTGGTGCATGCTTTAATATAAGGAAGAAATGAATTGCAATATTTTAACTTTTTTTATTCAAATAAAAAATAATCATGTGATTAAAGGAGCACTAAATATTTTCTCAAAAAAATTGCACCTCTTGCCTTTAATGGCCAATCTAATAAGTTTTATATTCACTTAATTTAGATAAACATATGTTATGGCATAGATATCATCAATATAAAATATGTGGGATATATCACCTTTCTAATGCTGAAGTATGATAGAATTTTGACCAAAGTTATCTATATTTTGTAGTTAAGGCACAAAAAAAAAGATTAGGTTACTCTGCAAATAGTTTCACACCATATAATCAAATAAGCAGTATGCATACCACCTAATTTATGTCTCATCACATTATACATATTTTTAATAGTAATTACTCTTTAACATTATAGTCTAAGAGTAAATATATAAACACTGATAATAATTGATAGATTAATTAAAGAGTTTATAGAGTGATGGTATGCTTACATATAACATTCTCAAAAAACTATGATGAGAGTAGAATTAATATGAATAATTAAAATTTTGAATACATACAAAATCTTATCTAAGTGGAGTGCAATTGATATATTAGAATATACTTATGCAAGAGTAGTCAAAAGCCCTCACTTTAAAACATGTAGAAAATAATACTTTGTTTGGCTATCACAAATAATCTATACCTACTAAATATTTCTTTAGACATAATAATGATTCACATTTTAAAAAAATAAAGTTGAAAAATCAAATCCTCCACCATTGATAGTCCATCTGCATGATTAGCAATAAGTATATAGAATTCAAAATATTATTGACTTTCCATCATTATTGGATTGTACGTATTGGGATATGGTGTAAACCATAATTATATAGAATAAAACATATTTTGAGAATTACCTTACTAGAGAATTAATTTTACATGCCATAATCTAAATATTATAAACATTTATAACTTTTTAATGATATTTATAACATGATCATGGATGTTAAAGGAAATACTAAAGCTAGTTTAATGGGACAAATAGATCAAAAAAAGCACCCCATAAGAAAAGATTTAATATTACATTAGTTGCCTAATGAAAAGTAAACCATTAAAGGAAATTTAAGAGTTATTCAAAATTTTGAGTATGCTCACTAGATATGTATCAAACTTAAGTAGATGTGTCCACTCTAAAGGGGAAAAATTATTTGAAACAAAAGTATTGATTATAATGTTGTCATGGATGCTTGTTACTTATGGCATTGTCAATGTTACAAAAATAAGGTTAAAAACTTATTGCTGAAATTAATTAATTTTATAAATATTTATGGAAAATATGATTAAAAGAGGACTTAGTACAAATGAAAAATACCATTATTTTTCCACAAACAAAAGGGAATTTTCAATTTTATTTTATTTCAATGGAACATATACTAATTTAATTAATGTTGTTGGCTTAATGAGCTTCATGTTCAATCCAATCAATTTTAATGGTAACAAACATATGCTTGGATGTTCTAATATATGTTTTATGTATTTAAGATATATTGATTGCTATTTACATATCCAATACATCTCATAATATGTTTGATGAAATTGCAAGTATAGAAAAATGAAAGATAGATCAAAATAGATACCTTGAGCTCAAGATACAATATTTTAGGTTATATGGCATGAATTATGTTTCTCACAACTTAACATATTATTTTTATTTATTTTAAATAATGATAATGAGGTTAATTTATATAAATCTTTATCTAATTAACATTCAATTATATGCTTTATACATAGCATTTAAATTGTCAAAATAATAAATGATAATTAACTATTACTATTGAGTATAACTAGTTTATATACTAAACATAATCAAATATTTTAATTTAATCTAAATGTTATATGATAACTAACATATGTATGATTATATATAAATTATATCATAATATTGAAATGTCATATTTAAAATTTAATAAAAATATTTGTATTTCAGCCAAAGTCATTTTATAATCAAGGAATTTTGACCTAATTTCATCTCCTACGGATTCCTTGGATTTTGTTACTTTAATTTCATAGGTTACATGACCCATGTTTGATTAAACTTAAATTTATTATGCTTTTTCAAATATTAGTTGATTTTAAAAATGAATGCATGCTACATACTTTGAATATATTAAACCATATTTGATTATTTTTGACTTGCCAATGTGACTAGCCATTTTTTGGTTGTTTAAATTTAATATTTATTTAATATAAATTATATTTTTATTAAATATTAAATTATTATATGATAAAATTATGTTAGAATAATATATCTTTTTGAAATAATTCAAAATGACATTTTTATAAATAGCCCTCATTCTCTTTATGAATGGTTTGCTCAATGAAACTCAAAATCTCTCCAACAAATCTAAGAGAAAATTCCCTAGATTTTCCTTTCAAGTGTTCTCCAAATATTACAAGATCAAATCCTTGGTTTGGAAGGTTCAACATCTTCAACTAAGCATACTTTCTCAATTACTTAAGTTTGTTTTTTCTTTGTCTTAATCTCTTTTAGTTGTTAATACTATTTTTGCCATCTATTTGTTCTTTCAAATTTTTTCTTTTTTGGTGGATTAGTCTTTAAACATTAAAGTTTAAGTTTTTTACATCAAAATTTCTTCAATCATCTTTTTTTTGTTGAAAAACTCTTGTGATAGTTTGTAGGATTTATTTCATCTTGCTGAAATTTTTATCTCCCAACAAATTTCTTTTGGTTTCTTGAAATATTTCTCTATTAGTTCTTAGTTATATTTTAGGAGTATATTTTAAGCATTTTAAAATAATTTATTGTGCTGAAATTATTTTTATATTTGTTATATCTCTCTTTTTAATTACAAGCTTACTAGTTTACATAGAACTATCATATACTTATTTTATTTAAGTATTTTGTGATCAGTTGCATTAATTGAAGCATCATTTTGGTCAAAATAAAATAAATTATTGCTGAAATTTTAGAGTATATGCTAGATCTATTATAAAGAAAGTTTCTTTATCAAAATAAAATTTATAAAAAGTTAAATTATTTTATTTGTCGCTTATAATTTAATTTCAACTAATATCCATTATTTAAATAATTTTATCTTTTTGAAATTTAGTAAAGCTTGCTATTTTTATTATTTAATAAATAAAAAAAAGAAGTTTAGTTGAGAGTTAATCGTTCTTACACTATTATATACATACTAATTATAGTTTCTCTTAAACTTAAAATTATTCCTTGTGAAATTTATTTTATTGTGTAATAGACTATTGTGAATTTATTTTAAAATAGTTTTTTATATTAGTCTACAAATTATAATAACATAAACATCTTAATAAGATCACTTTAAGATATTTATTTTATTATTTTTTATCAAAATTAAGTGACCATTCTATCTTGTCAAAATTATAAGTTATAA
The DNA here is from genome assembly GCA_021442155.1 of Cymbidium sinense. Classification (NCBI taxonomy): domain Eukaryota; kingdom Viridiplantae; phylum Streptophyta; class Magnoliopsida; order Asparagales; family Orchidaceae; genus Cymbidium; species Cymbidium sinense. The sequence goes on from CM038215.1 coordinate 74,050,147, forward strand.
AGTGATCATTTATAAGTTATGAGATCACTTCTTGAATTGGATAACTTGGTATATTTATGTGAGATATATTTTATCAAAATTTATTATTTTGTATTTTTATTTTTGTCCTATAAAATTTAAATTAGGGTTGTACTCGCCCCTTTGTAGGAGAGTGCATATTGTTGTAAGGGTTGTACTCGCCCCATTATAGGAGAGTACAGTTTGTAAGCTATTTTGTATTTAGTGGATTCCTAGCTAAGGGTGGCTAGGTGTGGACGTAGGCCAATTTTAGGATTTGGCCAAACCACATAAAAATTATGTGCCTATTGTCTCTCTTTACTTTATTGTACTTTATTTTTTTACTACATTGAGAATTGTATCGTGTCATTATAAAATCAAAAAATTAATTTTATACTAAAAATTAAAAATTAAAATTAAAGTTCTAAAATTTTTAATATCGCCCAATTCACCCACCACCATAGCACTCCCCGCACTCCACTTCTTTAGGGTGCTATGGTGAGTCACAATTGGTATCAGGGCTTTGGCTCTTTTATTGACTTAACATCCAAGAGTAGTTCTTTTTTGTATGGCACAAGGTTTCCCAAATGGTTCACTACTAGAGGGACAATCCACTCATAGACCTCCAATTTTAGATAGTGCGCCATTTGATTATTGGAAAAATAGAATTAGTACATTTTTAAGAGGTCAAGATGCACATATGGTATGTTGATACATAAAAATAATACACCCATTGTAGAAGTAAATGACATTAAAGTAGAAAAATCTTTTTAGGAATGGACTGTAGTTGAAAGAGAACTTGATGAATTTAATGTTAGGGCTTGTAATACTTTACGTTGTACTTTATTACCTCATGATTACATAGAAATCTCTATGTTAAGTACAACAAAAGAAATATGGGATAAATTAATTATAACTTATGAAGGAACTAGTGAAGTTAGAGATGCTCACCTAAACAAACTTGTTCATGAATATGAGTTATTTCATATATCTTCTTTTGAATCTATTTTTGATATGTATACTAGATTCATGAAAATAATTAACACATTGAATTCTCTTGAAAGAACATGTACGAATCAAGGCTTAGTCTATAAAATTCTTAGATGTCTTCCAATAGAATGGGATGCTAAAGTAACAGCTATGAGTGAAGCTAAGGATTTATCTACTCATCGACTTGATCAGCTTTTGGGTTCTTTAATAGCACATGAACAAGTTATTGCTCAAAGGAATATGATGAATAACTCAGCAAAAAGGGAGAAGGAGTAAGGAAAAGCTATTGCATTACAAATTGGTGATAGTGATGAGCATAGCACCTCAAGCTCGAATGGTTATAATGATGAGGTAGTCATGATATCCAAAAGGCTTGGGAACTTTCTAAGGAAAAATAATCAAAGGTTTAAAAAATCTAAAAACTCTTTAAGCTAAGAAATTTCCTATAGGTGAAGGGATCATTTGCTACCATTGTAAAAACCATGGACATATAAGAGGTGAATGTCTAGAACTTATTGATTCAAAGAAGAAAGAGATTGATGTGGAGAGAAGAAAAAATATGAAGGAGAAAAAGTACCATAAGAAGAAGAAGAAGGCTTCATGAACCAATCCAAATTCAAATGAATCAAGTACTCGCTTGTACGATGAAGAGGTGAACATATGTCTTATGGTAAATAGAGAATCTGACTTAGATTCTCAAGAGGTATGCAATGATATATCTTATGATGAATTAGATGATGCTTTTAATGATTTAGTAATTGAATATAAAAAAATTAAAAAGAAAATACAAAACCTTAGAAAAAAAAACATAAAATTTAGATATGCATTTTTGTGATTTAAAAAAAGAATGTGATAATTTGAAAAATAAAAATAATTATTTTATTAGATTGTTCTTTGCTTGTATGTAAACTTGAAAGAGAGAATATCTTGTTCAAAACAAGATTAGAATTATGTTTGAAATCACAAGTTCATTATAATGCTTCATCAAGTAAAACATTTAATAAAAATTATTTGCATTCATACACATACCACTCATGTATCTTATAATTATCATTCTAAGCCATATGCAAACACTAATGTTTGGTGCAACTATTATGGTAGAAAAGGGCATATTTAATTTGATTTATATGCACGTAAATTATGAAATAGTAAGCAATCATCTTATGTATGGGTACCAAAAGGTACAAGCACTACACAAACCACACATGCTAGATATCTTGCTTCAAATTTAAAATATGGACCCAAACATGTTTGGGTTCCAAAATTTAAGATGTGATTTCTTTTGTAGGAATGCCTTCAAAGAAAAATCAAAGAAGGCATGTGGTACTTGGATAGTGGATGTTTAAGACATATGATGAGAGATAAGGATAAATTAACAACTTTAGAATCAAGTGATGGATGATTTGTTACATATGGAGATAATGCAAAGATAAAGATCATTGGCATTGGTTCTATTTGTAAGAATTCTATCACTTTAGATAAAGTTTTTCTAGTTGAAGTATTAAAACATAATTTAATTTCTATTAGTCAATTATGTGATAAAGGTTTGAATGTAGTATTTCATGCATCATATTGTATTATAAAAATTATGAAAATGTTTTATTAGTAGGACAAAGACATTAAAATATTTATGTCATTGATATAGATAGCTTTAATGATGTGAATTTGAAGTTACTTTATTTTAAAAGCACTCATGATGATATATGGTTATGGCATAGGAGACTATGTCATATTAACATGCACACACTCAATAAAATTGCTAAACTTGATTTAGTAGTTGGATTGCCTAAATTAAATTTCCATTCAAACTATGTTCAAGGTAAGCATTCTAGAAACTAATTTAAAAAATATTGTTTCTACTTCTAAACCTCTAGAATTGTTGCACATGGATTTATTTGTCCCAATTAGCACCACTAGCTTAGGTGGTAAAAATTATGATTTTACGATTATTAATGATTTCTCTAGATATACTTGGGTTTTATTTGTAGCTAATAAGGATGATGTTTTTGGTGAGTTTAGAACCTTTTCTAAATATATTCAAAGAGAACAAGGTCTTTTGATTAATAGGATTCAAACTGATCATGGTGGTGAATTTGAAAATAAATTATTTGAGAATTATTGTGATGAACATGGGATTAGACATAATTTTTTTGCACCTCGTGCTCCCCAACAAAATGGAGTAGTAGATAGAAGAAGCACATCAGGCACATGTCAATTTTCAGGATCATCACTTATCTCTTGGGCTTCTAAGAAACAAAATTATGTTGCTTTATCCACTACTGAGGCTGAGTGTATAGTAGGTAGTTTTGTTGCCCAAGTCCTTTGGTTAAACCAACAATTAGAAGATTTTGGTATTAAGCAAGATCACATTTTAGTTTAGTGTGATAATATTAGTGCTATTAGTTTGACCAAAAATCCTTTTCAACACTCACTAACCAAGCATATAGAAATTAGACATCATTTTATTAGGGATCATGTTTTGAAAGGTGATGTTAATATTAATTTCATTAATACAGATTTACAAATTGCATATATTTTTCTATATTTTTACAAAATCATTACTAGAAAAATATTTATATACTTTAAGAGGCATGCTTGGAATATTATATCCTAATATTTAAAATTATATGTAGTTTATTCTCTCTTTTTGATGTTGTCAAAAAAGGGAGAAGAGTAAAATGTCAATTAGTATTAAGTCTATTTCATGCATATATTTAGGGGGGCATCATTATTCATATCTTGTGCATAAATTTTATTTAATAGAAGAGAAATTTTTTTCAATCACTATGATGAAAGGTCAATTTTCAACTTCATCAAAATCAATACCAAACATTAGTTTGTCATCATCAAAAAGGGAGAGATTGTTGACTTAATGAGCCTCATGTTCAATCCAATCAGTTTTGATGATAACAAATATATGCTTGGATTTTCTAATGTATGGTTTATGTATTCCAAATATTTTGATTTCTAATTACATATCCAATACATCTTATAATATCTTTGATGAAATTGCAAGTATAGAAGAATGAAAGATAGATAAAAATAGATACCTTAAAGCTCAATATACAATATTTTAGGTCATATGCATGACATGAATTAATTTGCTCACAACTTAACATATTATTTTTATTTATTTTAAATAATGATAATGAGGTTAATTTATATAAATTTTTATCTAATTAACATTCAAATATATGGTTTACACATATCATTTAAATTATCAAAATAATAAATGATAATTAATTATGATTATTAAGTGTAATTAATTTATATGCTTAATATAAATAATTATTTTAATTTAATTTAAAGGTTATATGATATCTAACATATGCATGATTATATCTAAATTATATCATAATATTTAAATCTCATATTTCAAATTTAACAAAAATATATAAAATGTTGTATTTCAGATAAAGTCATTTTATAGTCAAGAAATTTAGACCTGATTTCATCTCAAATGGAATCCTTGGCTTTTTATACTTTAATTTGATAGGTTATATGACCCATGTTTGATTAAAATTGAATTTATTATGATGTTTCAAACATTAGCTGATTTTAATAATAAATGCATGCTACATGCTTTGAATATATTAATAGCCATATTTGATTATTTTTGACTTGTCCATGTGACTAGCCATTTTTTTGGTTGTTTGAATTTAATATTTATTTAATATAAATCATATTTTTATTGAATATTAAATTATTATATGATAAAATGATGTTAGAATAATAATATTTTTTGAAATAATTCAAAATGGCATTCTTACTTATAAATAGCCCTCGTTCTCTTAATGAATGGTTTGCTCATTTTAATTCAAAATCTCTCCAACAAATCTAAGAGAAAATTTCCTAGATTTCGCTTCCATGTGTCCCCCAAATATTGCAAGATCAAATCCTTGGTTTGGAAGCTTCAACATCTTCAACGAAGTAAGCTTTCTTAATTACTTAAGTTTGTTTTTTTAACTTAATATCTTTTTGTTGTTTATACTATTGTCACCATCTATTTGTTCTTTTGAAATTTTAATTTTTGGTGGATTAGTCTTTAAACATCAAAGCTTAAGCTTTTTACATAAAAATTTCTTCAATCATTTTTTTTTTGTGAAAAACTCTTGTGCTAGTTTATTTCATCTTGCTAAAATTTTTATCTTCCTTCAAATTTATTTTAGTTTCTTGAAATATTATTTCATTAGTCTTGTTTAAATGATCATTTATTCTTAGATCTATTTTAGAAGTATATTTTAAGCATTTTAAATTTATTTATTGTGCTGAAAATATTTTATTATTTTCTAGATCTCTCTTTTTAATTACAAGCTTACTAGTTTACTTAGATCTATTATATAATAATTTTATGTAAGTATTTTATGATCAGTTGCATTAATTGAATGCATCACTTTGGTTAAAATTAAATAAATTACTGCTGGAATTTTAGTGTATATGCTAGATCTATTATAAATAAAGTTTATTTAACAAAATAAAATTTATAAAAGGTTAAATTATTTTATTTCTCACTTATCATTTTATTTCAAGTAATATCCTTCATTTAAATAATTTTATCTTGCTGAAATTTAGTAAAACTTGCTATTTTTATTATTTAATAATTAAGAACAAGAAGTTTAGTTAAGAGTTGATCATTCTTGCACTATTATACACATATTAGTTATAGTTTCTCTTAAACTTAAAATTATTCTTTGCTGAAATTTATTTTATTGTGTAATAGACTATTATGAATTTTTTTAAATCATTTTTTATATTAGTCTACAAATTGTAATAACATAAACATCTTAATAAGATCACTTTAAGATATTTATTTTACTATTTTTTTATCAAAAAGTGAGCATTCTATCTTGTCAAAATTGTAAGTTGTAAAGTGATCATTTATATATTATGAGAACACTTTTTGAATTGGATAGCTTGGTATATTTGTGAAAGATATATTTTATCAAAATTTATTATTTTGTATTTTTCTTTTCGTGCTGTAAAATTTAAATTGGGGTTATACTCATCCCTTTGTAGGAGAGTATATATTGTTGTAAGGGTTGTACTCACCCCATTACAGGAGAGTATAGTTTGTAAGCTATTTTACATTTAGTGTATTCTAACCAGGGGTGGCTTGGTGTGTATGTAGGCCGATTTTGGGGTTTGGTCGAACCACGTAAAAATTGTGTGCTTAATATCTCTCTTTATTTTATTGTACTTTTTTTAGTGCATTAAGAATTGTATCTTGTCATTATAAAATTAAAAATTAATTTTCCACTGAAACTTAAAATTTAAGATTTAACTTTAAAAATTTTTAATATCGCCAAATTCAACACCCCCTCCTCTAAGGTGCTATAGCGACTCACAAACCTATCTCACAAGAATTGCAATATATATATATATATATATATATATATACATATACATATACATATTAGTCTTGATTGTGATGTTTTCATGGAGTGTTTATCTATAATAATACTTTATAAGCTTTAATTTACATATTATTAAATAAAATTAAGCAATTAGAAATGAGAATTAAGCTGAAGATTTGATCTACAAAGCTAATGTAGCATAAAAAATTTACACTATTTTGTTCATATTATTTTGAAATGTCTAATTAATCAGGAATTGTTTGTAATGATTTAGTGGATATAGATGTTATCATTAAAATTTTGATATTTGAATGACAAGATTTAGCAATGACATGCGTATTTGTTACATAGCTGAGATGAAGTTGAGCCATAATTTTAGTCGTATCGATCATATGTCTAGTTTTCTATTTTTTTAGTATAGACTTTATATGGATTTTATTTACACGAAATGATTAATTTAGGATAAGTGAAACAAGAAAAAGTTAAGTAGAAAATATTATTTTTTTTAATTTACATCTTAGAGCACATACAAAGAAGTGTGATGCCTCTTAGGTGTATATTAGATCTTTAAGGAGATATGTATGTATAATAATCTTTTATATATATATATATATATATATATATATATATATATATATAATACTACCAATATTTAATTTAATAAAAGTTTCATTAATTTAATATCTTATTAGTTGAATTCATATGATCGGAAAAAAAAATTTAGCCTCATAAATGTAGAAGGACCCTCTCGATAATTTGATGTTGGCTTTGGACACAAGGTATTAGGGGAGAAAAGGATAGATTATATAGAGATGTGTCTCATGGTAGTGCAATATCTACACCACCATTATATACAATTAGAAATATGCCACACAAGGTATATAAGTGATAGTGAAAAGCTAGGTGATAGTGTTAATTATGAATCTTCGGGGTTAGATAAAAGCTATGTGGGTGAAGCAATGATTTATAATGGCAATGTTCTTGTTGACCTCACTTTTGGAGTGAGGACTGACCTTCCTCTTCTTCGGCTTAGGAACCTTCTAGACACTTGGATTTTCTTATTGATAAAATACTTTTAGTGACTAATGGAACACTAAACCCTATCCTAGAATCTTAGGGAGACATACCCTATGCTTATGATACGCTTTAGGACAAATAGGTCTCATCTATCCTATGGCCTAAACCAACCCATGCTTATCCACTCATACAAAACCAACCTCAAGTCAATATAACCAACCTCAACTGAATTTTGTTTCCCATCGAAGCTCCAAGCCAAATTGACTTAGGCCCTAACCTAAGTTCATTCCACCATGTTCCTTTGATCCAACCCAAAGCCCATTCAAGTAAACCAAATCTAATTGATTTTCACAAAAGCACTCCAACCATTCAATAGACCATTTCAAACCTTTCCAACACTTTTAATCAAACCAATCAAATCAAATGAATCAAATCAATCCAAGTTAGTCTAGTTGACCCAGGTCCAAATGGGCCAAAATTTAATCAAACCTAAACCAATTGCCATCAAGGCCACCAATCAACCCTAAATCTATCATTGAACTCTTCTCAACACTTAATTCCACCAATTCAACTCAATCAACCCATTTGGTCCACTTGGTCTAAAGTGGCCTAAATCACCAAATTGACTCATACTTCAATTTAACCCAAATTAAATTGAATCAACCCATCCAATCCCTTCCATAATGATTGTTGATCATCTTGGATAGCCCAATTGCAATCAATTGAATCACACAAAACCAATTTGGCCAATTAACTTGAGTTGACCCAATTTAGCCTAAATGAGTAAAATTGGGTCAAATCTCATTCCAACTCCGATTGATTGAAACCAATGCCTCTAATCAATCATAAATTGATTATTAAATTTGATCCAATCTTTAATTGAACCTAATTTTGTCAACAAAACCTAATTGACCCACTTAGCTCAATTAACCTAAAGGGCCAATTGATCCAAATCTAAATTGATTCAAACCAACACTTACAATCATTCATAAATGATCAATTGAACTTAAACCAACCCTCCACCCAAGCCAATTTGACCAAATTGGTCAACTTAGCCCATTTGGCCTAAATGAACCATATGAGCCAAAATCAAATCCACTTCAAATTAAACAAAACCAATTGAACAAATGCATCTCAAATGATCAATTGAACATACCCAAACCCTTATTTTGACCAATTGGTCAACCTGACCCAATTGAACCCATATGGGTCAAATTGAGCCAAACCAAACCAAACCAAGTACAAACCTATCCAAACTTGGCATGACTCATTCTTGGGTCACCATGGGCTTATCAAAGTGGTCACAACCCATGGTTAACTTGGATTGGATTAAAACCCTTAAGCCAAGCCACCCAAATAGAACAAAATCCTTATTTGGATGGGTTTTTCCACTTCCTAAACCTTTAGCCCTTCTTGGACACTAGGACCACTAACCCAACCTAACCCAAGGCTGTTGGGTTCAACCTTTGGCCATGAGAGAGTAAGCTCACCCATGGCATACCATTGGATCACTAGGATGAGGAGGTACACCCCATGCCAGTCCATGCCACTACCTCAGCCTCTCAAGCACCTCCACTTTAACAGTCCACTACCACCTCCAACCACCTACCCTGGCTGGATGGCTGCCAAAGGTTAAGCTAATCTTAGCCCTTGGTTCACTTAGGGAGGAGAGTATACTCCTCCATATCCATTTGAATTTCACAGAGAGCATCCTTGAGTATTCTAAGTAGTCCTAGACCCTTCCTCGAATCCCTAGTGCACTCTATCTGGTGAGACCAACCACGCAGTAAAATTGAGAGCGTCATCTGTCCAACCTCACCAAAACACCATCAAACCCAAATTATCTTTTCCCACACCTTCCTCTCACTCTAGTGAGTCAAAATGAATCTATCCCCGATCAATTTTATCATCAAAAGGAACTCTAAGACCAAGTTCTATGAGTTTTGTGATGACGCTTTGTTCACAGTAGAATTGCTAGGGAGGCAGCTCAAGATCTTCTCAATAGAGCTTCATCTCTTCAAGACGAAGCTACCTTAGTCAACAGACTATTGATAATTAGCTCCGATGAGGTAAAAATTTGATAACCGTATATTTTCCCATTATGTGTTGGTCTTTTGTGAAATGAATTATGATTTTATGCGATTTCCATAATAGAATCTCCTTAGATATCTTCCCAAACATTTTCAAGTCTATCTCGCTATCGCATGAGCTCCTGTAAGCTCGGATCAAGCGGTAGAAGGTGGACGGTGTCCATCCTTAAGAGCTCAGCGGATGACATATCATCAATTTTCTGTTCCGTGTGATTAGAATGGACGGTTGTGATTTAATCTGCTAGATTATTTGATTTAATCCTTAAGAAACCACATGGCTAATATCAGTTGTCTAATCTAAGATCGAATGATGGGGATGAAACCGCATCGACCACCGTTCAGTTAGCTACCGCATTGGACATTTTAATTAACCTATCCCATGGCGCCACATGGAAAGTGCTATTGCATTAGTTTCTGTGTGGCGCCGATAGTTTATGGAGTTAATTAAGTATTAAAAATAGGATTGAATGGCCAAAACATTGGAAATTTATAACTAACTATAGAAAAATCCCAAAAATATAAATAAACCCATTTTTGAAAGGTTAAATAGAAGAGAATTTAATAAAAATAAAATAAAATCCTTAATATTTGGTTAATTAATAGTGCTTAATTAAGGTTGGAGTTTAGGCTAATTACCTAATTAAAGCTTAATTATTAGGCCAATTGATCTCAAATTTGATAGGTTAATTCTATGGGATGTCCTCTACCTCCCATAATTTTCTTGAAATTTATTGACCATATAATTTGAAGAATTTGAAATTTCAATCTTAAGTACCCTCCTTAATCAATTTTATATTTATTAAAATTTCTAAATAGTAAAAATTAAATTATTAATGATGATTAGTCACTGTTAACTGTGGGATTGGGGAGTGGAAATAAATAGGACCCCTTTCCTAATTAATTTCCTAAATGTATTTTATAAGAGGGCTAATTAACAAAGAATAATTAGACAATAATTAAAGAGAATTAATGATCAAATCAGAAATCAAATTAAAGTAATAATGGGTTCAGATAATTCAAATTTAATTTATTAATCATCCCTTTATGTTTTAATAGCATAAAGTTCTTAAGAAAGTTATGGTCAACCCATGGTGTGGGAAAACTATAAGAGTACTTAATTTAGATTCTTCCTTAAACTAATTAATTCTTAAGCATGAGACTAATTGCATTAGGTCTCTTTAGAAGCATTACAAATTTTAATTTTTCATAACCATATCATTGGAGGCTCATGATTAAGTAGTTAATTAAATTAAAGAGTCTTAGGAAAGGGAAATTATGTTAATTACTTAATGATATGAACTTAATCAATCCGTAAGACTTAATTATTTTTCCTTAAATACATTAAGTCACTAACATGGGATGGGGCAAAACATCAACTATCATTTCTTCTCTTTAAGTTTTAATAATTGAAATCCAAAAATCAAATTTCATGAAAGCTTTTGTTAATCTTAAAGGGTATTTACTTGACTTGATTGTCCTTAGGAATCAATGTGATTGAATGTATTATGTGGTGATGTTTGGTTGTTCCTTTTCAATTGTTATAGATTTGTATGCCAATTGTATCATGCATTCATGTTTTCAAACAAAAGAATCAAATGAACATGGTTATATATATGTATAAGTTGCATGTGTTGAATTTATCCTATTATATGGTATGGCTATTATCACTAATAAATCTAAAATTATAAATGAATAATGACAATCTAAATTAATGTTGGCTATGAACATTCAACAAGGTAATTTAAGCATGTTAAGGTGTTTCTATATTTCCATAGTTCATGTGTATGTTTACATGTGTTTGAATGTTAGCAAGTATATAGTCTGGACATCCCGGGATCATGAGGCTTTAGGTAGCCCCAAGGAGTTCTTAGATTATCACACTTTCCTAGTTTAAAAATGGCACATACTTGCTTAATTTCATTCAAATGTATACATGTATTAGAATTTGGATAGAACTTTATTTCACATGAGTAAATAATTTTCTATAATACAACTTTTGCATGATTTTCACCCCTATGCTAGTGTATATATTTATATGTATTTAAGATAGCAAGTATATAATCTGGACATCCCAGAAATACGAGGCTTTAAGTAGCCCCAAAGAGGACTTAGATTGCCTTAGTTCCTTCGTTTAACAACGATACGTACTTGCATAAATCTCTAATACATGTGTATGTATACTTTGCTAAGGAATGAAATCTCTCTTTTCTACGAAAAATACATGCAATAACAATCATTCAAGTGTGCAAAAAATGCATGCATGTACATTGAATGTATATGTATGCTAAATTAAATATCATAAATAATAAGAATGAAAACAAACATATGTTACTAATGATGAAAAGGAATGGTGGAATATTATCCATGTGATAGTGGTTCAATCTCATTAATCTTAAGATGCCATTTCATGCTTGGATAAAGTTTTTTCTAAGACTAACCCAAACTTAAGTTTAATAAAAATGTTTGATAAGCGATTCACTAAAGCAACCCAAGTCATAATAATATACCCTTAGAAAATAACTTAGGATTGGGATGAAGGAAGTCAAACTTCTCTCCTTTCTCTATAATAATTAGATATTAAATAGGCATAAAATGAAATAAAGAAAAATACAAATTAAAATTAACTAATCCTTTTAATAACTTGAAGTGGAACATCCCCTGATGTTTAACTTAAATAATTTCAAATCTTAGATAATCATAATTATAAAGCCTAACTAAGACATACCACACCTAATCTTAGCACATATATTAGAATACTAAGTCACCAATTCAAGCTTTAGGTTAGGCCAGTGCATGTTGTGATGTTGTGTTTTATTTTGTGATGTAATATTTTAGACTGGATGTTAGGATTACTTACGTGTATACTGAATATTTGGCCGCTATTAGCCTAAAGATATTTTCTACAGGGGATTATGCTAAAGATCATCACTGTAATAATAAATATAAATATCCTTGCTTGCAAGTTGCTTATCCCCCTTAACATAATCCATATTAGGACAGGTGAGCTTGGTTACCTATGTGCAGGGTACTAAGTTCAAATTTATGGAATATAACTACTTAGTTTGTATGCTTGTTTAGCTAACATTTATTTTGCAGGTGTAGTTAGATTTTATTTTCCCATTAAATAAATCATAACTAAACTTCTAATATAATTCACAACCTCACCTTAAAACTAAGGTTATAATCAAGATAATTAAAAGACTTAACAACCCCTTAGCTGAATGATATATGTTATAACAATCATGTATATCATCTTATTTCCCTCTTGAATAGGGAGGTTCTCCATTCTTGCATGATATAGGAATGCTTGACATATGAGGGCATCCCTTGTAGTGGAGAATACCTCCTCCTATTGATTTTGGCCATAATCTCATTTTATCATGCATATAAGCATAATTGTCCCAATCCTTAGTCCAAATGATTGTGTCAAAAATAATATAAATGATTATAAATTTTGCATTTAATCTAAGACATGTCTTCATGATAGTCCTGATCTAGTCTCTTAGGGAGTGAGTTAAGGACTCTAGTCTCCTTCCTAAATAAATAATAGCTTAACTATCTTATATTTACATAAGAACAACCTACATGATTGTAAAGTGTAGGAGGTGTTAGCTGGCAGCCCCTCCAAGCGGTTGTAAGTCTAAAAGAGTCGGGATGGGTTTATCTTCTCTTATGGAGGAAAACCATTATGTCCCATTTTTTGGTTAGACCTAGGTCATGCTTTTAGCTTGTGTTAAAACATCCTAGATTTTGGATCCAAGACTACTTATTTCCTTTAGGCTATGAGTATAAGTGTTCACTTCTTAGGCACTTTCACAATCTTGTGTTGATGTACTATAAGCCCTTACATTCTAATAAAATTCTAACAAAAATAAAAATAAACTCTCTCTTTCTCTCTCTCTCTCTTTCTCTCTCTCTCAATTATATAAATCCTCACTATAGGGTAGACTGGAGTTCTCATTATGCTTCCTAGTATCATGAGTACTCCCTACTTATCTTCCTTTGAAATCTGTAAATAAGTCTTTCTATTTGAAATCTCTTCCTTGATTTCCAAAAATATCAAATCTTTTAATAGTCTAGCTTTGAAATCTTCATAGATGTTTATTGACTACTTTAATCTAGAGTGTTCTTAGGAAATTAATATTTCCTAAGATGTAATTAACTATGGAAGGTTGCTTCCATAATAGGAAATGAAAGAACCCGACATAAAATAAACTCTGCTTTACTTCTCCATGTGAAGTAGGGGAAAGATCTATGGTATATATGAAGGCTCATCTACCTCAGGAGTTCTTATTAGATGATTAGGTCCATTGTAGAGTGATATTTTCATCTTTTAATATGGTACATCATACCTTGATATCATACTCGATCACTTCAATAAGTACCCCCTAAGATTTGTGTGGTTTCTTTATGTCTCCATATTTAAACGCCACATATTTTTTGGCAACTTTGCTAAAGATAGTTCCTCTCTATATATCTAGTAATCAATCATTATCTCTAACCATTGATAGTGGTATTATATTTTATATGAGACCAAGACTATCATTCTTTCCATTAGACACCTTGCTTATTTCATCCTTAAGCAAGGGTAGCCAACATCCTTTAATTTTTTGGACCTCACTCTAATAGGTCCTAAAATTATTATTGGACCTCCAATAGGTAAAAGAAAATTAACCAAAGAAATTACTTAAAAATAAATTAAACAAAATCAAGAACCTATTACTACTAGCTTGGCAAAGTAAGGTTCATCCAACAATTTCAAGATTCCATTAAAATTCAAAAGAAAAGCAGGACATCCCTCACCAAAATCACAAATCTCTCCAACATACATGTGAACCCCATCCAACACAATTAAATTTATTAAATGAGGGTTCTAATTCAAAGTCAAAATAAAATCAGCAATAATAATAAAAGGAAAGTCTAATATACATCCTTCTTTTCCAACAATAAAGAAGGAAGCTTCATTCTCATTTCTCTCAAGCAATTAGTCATCATGTATGCTGGAAAGCTCATTTGTTTCTCTTTCCTAGGGCATGGAACAAGCCATACTCAACATCAAGTTTGGCTTGAGCTTTGAGCAGTTCAAAGTCACATGTGATGGACCACTCAATATAGTTAGCAGGGAGGAGGTGGCTGACAGGAAGCCACTTATGTAGTTTGACCTTCATTCAGATATTGAGATCCCATCTTTGAAGAGGAAAGCCTTAGAGGTTCCCCTGTCATGAGTACCACCTGTACCTTTCACAGCTTCAATTAGGATTAGCACCACCTCTGTAGTATCCCCGGTCCTTAAGGGGAAGTCAATTCTAGCTTCTAAGATTGTCACCCCCACCACCCTTGAGGTCGGGCTCTAGCTCACTCGCACCTTGGCCAAGACTCGTGAGTCAGAATAATAATAAAAAAATTAAGAAGTACTATGAGCGCATGGCCAAGGAAGTTGAGGAGGCCCCCCATGTAGTTGAAGAGGGATCCATCCGTGAGACCTCTCCCCTTCTTAATGGCAGTAGGTTTCACCCCCTTTCAGCTGCAGAGGGAGAGGAGGATGTCAGGAAGATTACAATATCACCCCCATGACCAGTAGAGTATAATACACTAGATAGAGAGAAGAGGAAACCCTATGCTGATCTAAGGTCTGTGCTTAAGAGAGTAGGGAGAGTCCACAGATGCTCTGAGTCTGCTACTTTACGTGATTTGAGATCAGTGATGTTGCAATCTTATCTATTGAGAGAGGGCCAAGGAGGCCAAGGTTTCTACCCAAGTGGGAAAGAGAGATAGAAGGAGGTTTGCTAGACAGTCGATGGCCTCAGCTTTGATTGACCATTCTGATCTACGGGCAGATAGAGCTGATCACTCGGACAGGATAGTACTCACAAATTCCATTCATAGGAGGAGATCTTCGATGGAGACACATTCGATGTCACCTCCATTACAATGCTCCACTCATCGACCACCATCACCCGTCCATGTTCCATCATCTGAGGTACCCACCAAGTACCACAAGTCAGCATCTAGAGAGAAAGCATCCCCATTGGTAATGATTATGCTCCGAGGACCACACTTCATCTACTCCACTAGTTGAGGTGACGTCGAGCGCCCTCACTCAACATTCCATCCCAATGGAGGAGAAGGAATGGTGGCCCAAGTGCATCGTAGTCGCTCCATCACCGTAGCTGAAAGAGAAGAAAAGAAGAGATATCGGGTTGATTCCCATGATTGTTAAGCCGATCAAAGACAACACTCCTCCCATCTAGAACATACAGTGCACCATCTCTTCAGAGCATAGTCCAGTTGTGAGTCACCACTCAGCACATGTGCCAATAGTCTCAAGTGGAGTGGATGATAGATCATTAGAGAAGATTTTGGAGGACCATCGTGTTGTGGGGACATATAGTTGAAGATGATCAGATTAATCAAGAGGAGGGTATGATAGACTTTAATGTCGATGAAGATGACCTTTTGAATGACACTAAAGAAGTCCATATGGTAGATACCTGAGGATTCTTACATAGAAAACAGGCTAGCCAAGAAGCCCAAAGCATTGTAGTTGAGGAAGATGAGGTAATAGACTCAACTTAATGCCATCTCCGATAAATCAAGATCAAGGATAATCAGATTGATAGGATGAGGATGAGAGTGGAGGAATTGATGGCAGTGGTCTTAGCATTGTAGAATCAAGTACCTGTCCATAACCCACTCTTATGGAGGCCGATAAACTCGAGTTGGTGCACATCTTAGATCATCCTAAGAGCACTACTCCTATGGATGAGGATACCAGTAGTTTGCATAGGAAGGTAATTGATACTACATGAATGCTGAAAAAGTTATCAAACAGATGGTTAAGAAATAAGTGAAGGAAGCATTGGTGCAAGCCCAAGGGAGCTCATTGGTTCCAAAAGGTAGACCCTATCCAGAATAATTTGATGTAGTTCAATACCCCAACAGTTTTTTGCCACCATCCTTCAAGGTATTTGATGGCAATGGGAACCCTAGGTAGCATATATCACACTTCAGGGATAGTTGTTGCAATGCTAGTGGTAGTGATGCCCTACTCTTCTAGCAGTTTATAAGTAAGCTATCTGGAATAGCATTTGATTGGTATGCTAAACTACCCAACAGTTTGGTGAAGTCCTTTGTAGAGTTAGAGCAGCTCTTCATTAAGATATTCACATGAGCTTAATAGAGAGTAATTATAGGGGACCACATTGTAGAGAAACAAAAACCCAACGAGTCTCTTATTGATTATATTATTAGATGATGAAACCTAAGCATGAAATGTGAACCACAGCTCCAAGAGTAGCATGTCATTGAGATTCCTCTCAAGAATATCTATCAGGTGGTTGCCTTCATGCTCAAGGGCTTTGTCATAAAGACATTTGAGAAGCTAATCAATAAGGCGGCTAACCTACAAGAGGAAGCCAAACAGTTACCCTTCGTAGATCGGTCATTTAAGCCCAAGCCCTAGAAAGTATTTGAGAAGAAGCTAGGAATAGTGGTAGTAGTGGGTAAGGGGAAGCAGCTAGTGAAGGCACAGTTTGAGAGAGTGAGTTCAATACCGACCCTCCTTCCACTACCCTAGCCACCATAAAAGCCACCACAATAGCCTACATAGTAGTGTTACTAGTATCCACCACTAAGTTGCTATTTTTGACCAACTGCTATAGATAAACTCAACAAGCCATACTCATTCAAGAGGGACATAGTCAGGAAAATATTCAAGAATCTTCTTAAGAAGTCTAATTTCCAGCTACCCGAGCCTAGAAAGCTCGAGGAAGTGGGTAGGAGTGATGATCCTAACTACTGCCCCAACCATCGCATTCTAGGCCATGCCATAAGGATTACTTTACCTACAAGGATTGACTTCAGCATAGCTATAAGTTAGGAGCCATAGTTATCACCAAAAAATACTTAGTAGAGAAACCTTATGGTTTTATTAAAGTAGCTTTGGAGATACATGCCCGGGATAGTTCCATAGCACCACCACCATTTGAGTCCATTATTCTTCCTTCCACCATTGCAGTTACTACTTCTACTAGCTCCTCCACCACTAGCAGGAGCATTGTATCCATGGATGAGGGCACCAATCCACTCACACCGTTCACTTTACTTAATTTCTACTATGTACATGTGGTGTTTAGTTTTGGATGTGTAAGGGGGGGCATCAAGTAGATCATAGAATATACTTATTAAAGTGATTAGGAACAACATTAAGATATGATGTACTACCTCACTGGACCTGATTACTTAATAAGAACTACTAAGGCATGATAGGTCTTTGAATATATCAAAGATTTTTTCTTTGCTTTACATGGATGAATAAAGCAGGATTTATATTAAATTAGGTTCTAAAGTTCTCTATGGAGGCAAGCGTCCATAGTTAATTACATCTTAAGGAAGGTGAATTCCTTAGGAATACTCTTAATTAAAGTAGGTTATGGTTGTCTCCAAAGATTTCAAGGCTAGACTATCAAAGGATTAGTTATATTTGGAAAATCAAATGGGAAAGTTTGAGGAGAAGACTTATTTTTGGAAGCCAAAATGAATAAGTAGGGTATGCTCATGATGTTAGGAAACCTAGTGAGCATTTCAATCTATCTTATGATTGGACTTTATATATTTGAAGTTGAAGAGGATTATCTTGTTTCAGTTGAAATTTTATTAGATCACTAAGGCTTATAATCCTACAACATAAGATTATGGAATTGACTAAGAGGTGAGGATTTATGCTTGTAACCCAAAGGAAATAGCAACCTTGGATCCTGAATCTAGAGAGCTTTAGCATAAGCTAAAGCATGACCTAAATCTAAGTGAAGATGGGCATAAGGTTTATCTCCACAAGAGAGGATAAACCGCTCGACTACTGCTAGACTTATGACCTCCCAGAGTGGTGGTTAACTAATTCCTCCTATGCTTTAAATCCATGTAGGCAAGTCTTATGAATTTGCAAGATAATTGAGTTATTATTAATTTAAAAATAGGCTAAAGTTTCTAAACCCACTCCCTAAGAGAATAGAGCATGAGTGGTATGAGTAATGACTTAATCTAACGCAAAAATCTTTCCAAGTTTTATTCTAATTTTGACACTTTATTTTGACAAAAGTTTTAGGATTTTGATGCTTATCTGCATGATGAAAGTAGATCATTGGCTATATCAACAAGAAAGGCGTGTTTTCTACCACAAGGGATGCCTTCACAGGTCAAGCATTCACCTATCATGCAAGGATGAAAATCCCCTATTTTTAAGATTGAAATAATATGAGATGCATGTTGTGATACATTCAACCATTCAGCTAAGGTGTTGCTAAATCTTTTAATCATCTTATTTAAAGCCTAGGCTTTATGGTGAGGTTATTAAATATTTAAAACTTTAGTTATGAGTTGTAGTTGGGTAGAATTTTTTTTTCTAGGAGCCTAATTGCATCTAGGCCACACATTAAAGCATCAGTCATAAGAAACTATGAAAAAAAATTATTTTTAATGATAATTTAATCATAACAACAAATAATTTTATAGCTAACACAAAAGAATAATAGGCTGGTGTAGTAAGGTACTGTTGTACAACCTAAAAATAAAAGATGGGTAGCCGAGCTCTACCCTTATACAACTCAAAATATGAAAAAATAATTACAATTTATGAATGAATATGTGCTATGGGGGATCTTCAAGTCTTCATGTCTTCTTCATTTCTTCTTTTCCCTTTGATTTGGTGGACTTCAAGGCATCACATGGCCCCACAAGACAAAGCCTTCTATCCAATGCTCATCTTAATCCCCCATAGCACTAATCCTAACTTCTAATGGAAAATTACATTAAAAAATACGAAAGCAAATCTAACTACACCTGCACAACAAATGTTAATTAAATATACATACAGCCCAAGCAGTTATACTTATAGTTTGGACTTAGCACCCTGTATATGTGTAACCAAGCCCACCTGGCCTAACTTGGATTATGCTTAGGCATTTAAGAAACTTGGAAAGATAGCATTTATATTTATTTTAAGAACCTCATTAAGCAAATTACCTGCAAAAAATATGATTAGGCTAAGAACAGTCTAAAATTATTCTACGAGGTATACGCCCTAACATCTAGTCTACAACTTAACATCTCAAAATAAAACATACATCATACCAAGCACCACCCTAAGATAATGCTAGAAGTGATGACTTAGTTATAATATGGGTGTTAGGGATTGTGTGGTATGTCTCAACTAAGCATTAGTGTTGTAGTTTTCTAAGTGTAGAGGGATTCAATTTAACATGAAAGGAGAATTTCACTTGAAGTTGTTTAATTGATTTGCAGATTTTACTTTGTATTTTATTTTGTTTCATATGATTACACTTAGAAACTAAGTGTTATAAAGAGAAGAAAGTGAATTTCCCTCTTTCATCCCTATCTTATGCCAGTTCTAAAGTATATTAATTTGATTTAGTTCTCTTTAGTGAATGTCTTATTACACATTTTAAATTAATTCTGAGTTTAGATTCACTTTAAATAATTCTATCCAATGTGAAAGGCATCTTAAGATTAATTTGATTGAACTACTACCACATGACACATATTAAATCATTCCTTTCCATCACATGTAACATGCATATTATTCAATCCTAAGCATATATATATACAAATAACATGTTTTAGCACACTTAAATGATGAATGTGTGTGTATATGAAATTTATATCATTTTGAATGATTGAATTATTTAATCATATTAGTTTAAAGCTCTATTAAATTCATGTAAAAAAATACATAGGGATGAAATTAAATAGGTAAGTGTCATTGTTAACCATGAAAGTGAGTTAATCAAATGACCTCCTTGGGGCTAACTAAAGTCTCGTATTCTCAGGATGTCCAAACTATATAACCATTTCCATTCAATCATATATAAATTTGTATGCATGAATGTAAGAAAGAAAGCTCCAAATCTCATGACCAACTAATTCAATCACCTGGCCAATTATGGATGCATGTATCCTTGATAAAAGAAAAGGTGTCCTAATTTCATAAATAAATACACATACACATGTCTAAGAGACATAAGCTAGTACATGCCATTATTAACTAGGGAAGTGGAGTAATCAAATAACCTCCTTGGGGCTACATAAAGCATCGTATTCCCGGGATGTCCAGACTAAATATTTTCTTTTGTCAAATACATATGGATGTATACATAAATAAAGGATGGAAAACCATGCAAAGGTTGTATTTTTTATTTAATTGAAACATATATGCATATGGAGTAAAGTTCTATCCAAATTCTAATGTAGGAACACAAGTAAATGAAATTAAATAAGTACTTGTCACTGTTAACAAGGAAAGTGAGGTAATCAATGACCTCCTTGGGGCTAACTAAAGCCTCGTGTTCTTGGGATGTCCGGACTATATAGTTATTAAAATTCAAATACATGTAAAACTACATATGAATTAAGAAAAAGAAAGCTTTACTGTACATGTCTAAGATATAAGTACATGCAAACCTATGCATATGTTTATAACTACTATCGCTCTAATCAATGTAACTGATTTATAAACTTTGGAGAAATAATTTGAATTTACTAGTAATAATAACCACACATATTATAAATTAATCCAACCCATGCTAGCTTACATAATGGAAAACCATTTGATTTAATTTACTTTGAAAAGATGAATACATGATTTCAAATTACACACAACATTTAACATAATTGGAAAGGAATAAATAAACATAAGCATGTGGTTTCATTCAATCAAATTAATTCATAAGGACAATCATATTAAATAAAAATATTTCAAATAAACCAAAGTTTCTTTAATATTATCTTTAATTTCATATTTGATTTGAGTTAAGAGATGCAAGGAGAAGCTTGTTGATCCTAACCCATTCCCATATTTATAAATTTGTTTGGTTTAACAAAAAGTGATTAAGGTGATTTTATGAGTTACTTAAGTTGTAATATGCATTAGGTCTATTAATTAACCCTTACTTATGTTACATTAACATAATTATCAAAAGAATTATGAGCTAACATGTTATGCAAATGAATTAAAAGGTAAATTAATAATAGTCCTAGGAAATGAAAGGGCCTAATACAATTAGCTCATAATTAATGGTTAATTAGATTAAGGAACTTAATTAAGTACTCTTATGATTCCTCCACATAAGTGGATTAACCAAATTTCCTTAATTTCCTTTAGGTTATTAAACACCTAAAGCTCTACCATTCAATTAATTAATCAAAATATAATGTGATTGTAAATTTTTTTATATGTGGTTAATGAAATTATTAATTAATTAATTAAACTCTTACTTATATGCCAAAATGATTAATTATCCTTCAAATGAAATGAGCTTACGAAAAAAAATTCGAAAAGAGGTCCCAATCTAATTCTATAAGTCCATCCACTATTGGATAATAATTAATGAGCCCAATTAATTAATTAATTTCTATTCACACAATTAATTAACCCTTAATTAAATTAAGAAAGTAATTAAGGCTTAATTGGCTAATCTTCTAATTAATTAACCAATAAATCCCAAGAAAACTAGGGAAGGCAGAGGTCATCTTCTTAAATAATCTCAAGAAGCATAGGATTAATTAATTAATTAATTTAGGAGTAATTAGGCTAATTAATTTTTTTAATTAAACTCTAATTAAGCTCTAATTACTATTCAAAATTAATTAAGGATATTTTTAATAAATTCCTCTCTAAAATACCTTCAAAATGAGTATTTATTTACAATTTTTGTATTTTTTTTCTATAATTTGTTATAATTGTTACAAGTTTCTGGCATTAATCCCGATTATATAAGCGTAAATAAACCTAATCCCATCAGCCCTACTTGGTGCACTGATGCGGCATGCTTTCCATGTGGCATGTGGATTGGCTATTAAGCTCGAGAGCCGATGTGGTTAACGACGCTTTTGAACTCCAAGGTTTGATCTCGGTTTAAATGGTGCAGATCGATCCCGCAGTTAATAAAGGATAAAATGAGATAAATATAATGGATCTATTCATGGTTGTCCCTTCTAATCGTGGGGAATGGACGGCATGTGATCTATCATTCTACGAGAGATGAAGGACAAAAGACATCCGCCATGACCCTCGTGATCTAAGCTCAACCGATCTCAAATCCACTCCAAATGGACCCCACACCTTCACGCGAAGGATCTAAGAGGATCCACTAGCAATGATCACTGCACATGCACATTCTCTTACAAAGGCCCAACCAAAATTTACCTAAACCTTGATTTTAATTACATTACCTCACTGATGCAAAGATCGGTAGCTTGCATGCTTGAGGTAGCTTTATCTAGTATAGACGAAGCCCTATTGAGTGGTAATTGAGTTGATTCCACTATGTTTGCTCGAGAGGCCTAGGTTCATCCTTTGGAGGCTAGGTCTTGATTGAACTCCTACTTTCAGTGGGCTTGGAGCTTGGGGAAAGATTTGTTTAGCTTCAATGACCTGGGGGAAACATGTGGGTAAGAGAAATTTGGTTGAGAAATAGGGGAGCTAGGATTAGAGGGATGGGTCCTGTTTTGGGGGTGCTCTAGAATGAGAAATGCAGGGGAAGCCTTGGGAATGCTCAGGAGCTCGCTAGGGATTTAAAAATTATCTTAGGAAGCTCTAAGGATTTTTATCGATGTGTTTGTCATGAATTGAGGGGGTATATCCCTCATTTCCTTGTGATGGACGGACGGGATTGTCTCCCATTTTTTGGTAGGCCAACCGTTGCTAGAGTGCTGGAGTTATCACCATAGCCTCCACGTGGCATGACTTGTGTGGATGAAGGCTTGGGAGGTGGCTCAAGGAAGATGTGGCTTGTTTTGTATCCATTAGTGTTTTGGCTGGGAGGTGAATTAACTCACCTCCCTTTGGTCCATGGAAAGCCTAGCCCACTTAGGGTGGGCTAGGAGGCTAGTTTAAACCCGAAAATATGGCATTCGATGGCCGTCAAGGGTGATAGAAGAGTGGACTTTATTATTTTGTGGAGAATCCTATGTGGGGAGGCAAATACAAGACAGATTTTCTTTGGGTTTGGCCTGGCTTTAGACTAACCCAAGGTGGGATTGGGTCTGGTTTGGCTAGGTTCCAAGTAATCAAAGCTTGGTTTAAAGAGGTTTGGCTCAATTTTATCCTTATAGATCAAATTAGGCTAGGTTGGCTTAGGTTGACCAATTGATAAAATTAGGTCAAACCAAGGCTTGGATTAGGTTAAAATGATGATTTGAAGAGTTTTGGTTCAAGTGGTTTCAATCATTTTGGCCTTAGATTGATTTTGGCTCATTTGGAATCATATAGGTCAAATGGGTCAAGTTTACTAATTTGACCAAATTGGTCAAATTGGCTTGGGTTAGGTGTTGGTTGAAGTTCAATTTGTCAATTGAATAGGATTGAGTTGACTTGGATTTAATTTGGTTTTAGGCCAATTTGACCCTTTAGGTCAATTTGGGCTAAGTTGGTCAAATGGGTCCAATTGGTCAAACTAAGCTCAATTATGGCTTTGGTCAAGTTCAATAATCAATTTGGAATGAACTTGAGGCATTGGTTGCAATCAATTTAGGTTTGATCATGATTTGGACTTATTTTAGCCTTTTAGGTCAATTTGGGTCAACTTGGGTCAAGTGGGCAATTGGGTTTGGTTTGGCTTAATTGATGGTCAAGTCATGTTCAATCATTGATCGTGGGTTGGTGTGAAGCCATGGTTTCAATTGATTTGGTGGTGTAGGGTAGATTTGGTCTAGTTTGAGTTCATATGGGTTAAAGGTCAAATGACCAAGTTGACTTGGTTTGACCTAATTTAATCCAATTGATCATCATAAAGTGATCAATAATCAGGATGGAGGGCTTAGGTTGGCTTATTTCAATCCAATTTGGGTCGGATTGGAACTTGGTTCAAATGGCTTCTTTAGGTCACATTGGGTCAAGTGAACCTAAATGGGTCAATTGGATTTGTTTTGGTATGATTAAGGTTTAGTTGAATTTATATATGAGTTTAGGATTGAAATATAAATTCAAATGCAATCAATTTGGGTTATAATAGGTTTTGGTTTATTTGAAATTTTTAAGTCAAAAGGTTTAAGTTGGGCTTGACTTAGGTTGATCTTGGTTTGACTTGATGATTGTAGGTTTTATTTATATTTGGATATGTGGTTGAAGGAATGATTGATTCAAGAGAAAATCTAGTGATTTTGGCTTAATTTGTATAGGATTGGCTAAGCCCAAGGACTTAGCTTAAAGGGTTTAGATTGGGATTTCATTTATATGTGGGAAGATAATTGAAGGAATAATTCATTTATGAAGAGATCAATTGAATATGGAGTGATTTGAATGGAGATTTTGGCTAAACTCATGAGAGTGGATCACACGGCTTAGGGATGATTTGGCATGATTGTAGGTTTTGGCAGATTGGACTTGGAATTGAGTTTAGTTGAGTTTGATAGAGTAATTGAATTGTGAATTGATATTTGAGAAAAATAATTGAGTTTGGATTGATTTGAATTTGGCTAAGGCTGAGTCCATAATGTAAAATAATAAGACTTAGGTTGATTTTAAATTTGGATTTGATCATGAGCTTCAATCATTTGTCTTAGAATTTAGACTTGGATTTGGATTTAGGCTATAGGGTAGGTGGATCTCTCTAGGTCCTAAGGCATAGCCCACTCCTATGACTAACTCTTCTAAGTTTCTAGGCTTAGATTACATGTTTACCTAATCACTAGAAGTGTTTTATGACTAGGGAAGTCTTATTGTCTATAAGTCTCCTAAGTCTAAGATTGAGAACTCACTCCAAAAGTAAGGTCAACAAAAGAACCCCAATAGGTGTGGTGTAATTGACAAGGCACACCACACATATTATTGCTGATCGAGATGATCAATAATGTCCAAATGATCACAAGTATTAACAGAAATGATCTATACATAAACCTGAGAGATAGATATAATCACGATCATAGTGTAATGCGACTCAACTTATGCCAAGGGCATAAGCGAGAAAGGAGGAATCCACTAGGGATAATAGTCTATAATCCATCAGGGATAAGGGATTAATTTTGATTGTGAATATGGTTTGTGGGAAGGAGATCCGTTGGGGATAAGATTCTATAATCCGTCGAGGGTCAAGATCAAATTAACTTCAATTTGTTTTTCTTAATTGATGAGGCATATCCACTAAGGATATCAGCTCGAATCCGCTAGGGATTGGGTGTATAAACCTTCCACTAGGGTAGGAGGTTTGGGCTATCCACTGGGGATAAGGGTTTGATTTAATAGATTTATTTGGAGATGTATCCTATGGGGATAAGAAATTGGTTGTGTTTATTTTAATTTAAACTCCACCTGGGGAGTTGGTTTGATTTATTATGGCTCCACTAGGGAGGATGGTTTTTAATTGAGGCACCCATTGAGGATGTAAACTTAATTGCATTTGATGGGTTTTAATTTTGATTTGGCTCAAGGACCCAGTTGGTGTGTGATGGACCTACTGAGGAGGGGCCACGGGAGCCTTGGCCTACCTTAGATTTACAAGTCCAGAGGGGTAGTATATCAGCCATAAGGTAGGACTATCCAACCTAAGGGTTGCCTTTCAGTATGCAACGGGTGTGCGAGGAAGAAAACATAACAGACTTACATCTTCTAAGGCAGACAACCACTGGGGTGACCTGTTGGATGTGTAACAAATCAAGCTTGACCGAAGGTGACTACTGAGTGAATACCACTTGGGGCTTACATCAACTAAAGAGTAGTCAGGATTAATTTCATTTTAATTTAATGGACCTTATCGGAATGCGATGGATTGCACTAAGAAGGAGATTTATTGGCCTTGGCCTATCTCATATTTATCGATCCAAAGGGGTAGCCTACCAGCTAGAGGTACGATTATCTAACTTAAGTGTTTTCTTTCGGTGTGCAACAAATATGCTAGGAAAAAGGCGTAGCAGACTTACATCTTCCAAAGTAAAGAACAAACACTAGGGTGATCCGTTGGAAGAACAACACATCGAACCTGACCTAGGGCTACCCGTCGGTATGGTAGAAAGAATGCATAGCATTCTTACATCTTCTAAAGAAAGGACGACTGGTGAGGTGACCTGTTGGTGGCACAACAAGTCGAACCCGACCTGAGTGTGGCTACTGAGAGAGTATCGCTAGGGACTTATCTCAACTCAAGAGTAGTCAGGTGATTCCAATAGGGAGTTTTGCTAACATTTCCTAAAGATAGAATGCATGCTTGGGAAAGGTGTCGCTAGGGGCATTCTCTTAATCCACAAGCTAATATACATTTTGTTTGTTTGTTATCGTGGACCTTATTGGTGTGTGAGGGACCACACTGAGAAGTGGCTATGTCAGCCTTGACCGATCTTAGATTTACTAGATCAAGGAAGAATCTGTGCATCCATGGAATAGAATCTTCAACCACAAGGGTGGTTACTAGGAAAAGGGGACTATCCAATCTAGTAGTAACCCAGGTAGTGTCTAAATGGGGTCGAAAAAGACATGATCCAAATAGAGTTCCCACAGGAGAGGTACCAATAGGGGCATTATCTTGGACCCTATAAAGAAGAAAGCCTGTAGGCGCGTGATGACTAACTCAAGGAGAAAGCGTAATAGTCTTACATCTGCCAAGAAGGGAGTATCCACCGGGTGGGTCACTGTCAGCATAGAGAACACCAACAAACCTAAGGTTCCTGTCGGTGTATGATGATCAGTCTGGGGAAAAGGTATGTAGAATTACATCTTCCTAAGTGGAACTAATCGCCAAGATAGTCTATCATCGGCTCAATGGATGCTATCCGACCTAACGCAAGCTGCCAATCTGCGAGACTATGCTAAGAAGAAACTGTAGCAGACTTACATCTTCCAAAGTGAGGAACAATCATTGGGGTGACTCATTGATGGCACAATATATCAAACCTGACCTAAGGGAGATTGCTAAGTAGG
The DNA here is from genome assembly GCA_021442155.1 of Cymbidium sinense. Taxonomy (NCBI): domain Eukaryota; kingdom Viridiplantae; phylum Streptophyta; class Magnoliopsida; order Asparagales; family Orchidaceae; genus Cymbidium; species Cymbidium sinense. The sequence goes on from CM038215.1 coordinate 74,077,518, forward strand.
GAGTCATAAAGGAGGATTGGACCCAGACTTGCAGTAGTCAAGAATAAAGGAGCCGCTCGGGGAGTTACCCTAAACCTCAAATATACTCGACCGAGTCAGCACATGATGGCTAGTTCAAGAAGAAGGCATAACAGACTTTTATCTTCTTAAACAAAGTCATCATGAGATAGCTTACCAATGTGTAATAAAGCATACCAAACTAACAGGGTGCTCATCGGTGTGTAGTGGCTAAGGAAGGAAAGCATAGTAGACTTACATCCTCCAATGCAAGAAGACCACTGGGGTGACACACTAGCAGGGGTAGCTTGTCAGCACAACCTAGAGTAGCTACTGAGTGATTGCTGCTGGGGGAATTATCCCAACTCAAGGTAGCCTGAGATAAAAGAAGTGAATTTATTTGATATGTTTGTGTGTAATTTGTGTTTATATTATGTTGATGAAAGATAGGATACCACTCGGGTTCCTTATACCTACCCTAATCACATCATGACAGATTTACGAACAAAATTTTTTTAGTTTGGAAGTGATTGAATTTGAAATAAAATTTTATTGATGATAATTATTTTTCAAATAAGATCTCATGGATAATATTTCTTCAAATAAAGCTCGTTGATTGGAAGCATCAGGCACTCTCCCTTATGATTAGTAAGTTGATGAGATCCTCCTTGGTAGGCCTTCCCTATGGCAAAAGGGCCTTCTCAAGTGGGTTCAAACTTACCTTCCATCTTGCGAAGGACAACAACTAGCCTCCTTAGAACTAAAACAAGCTCTCCTACTTGAAAAACTCTAGAACGGATCAACTTATTGTTAGGTTAAATTATTTTGGCTTTGTACAACTCGAGGCTCTGGCATGCTCATAAGCTTCTCTCCTCCAAACCTTCGAGCTCTTCTAACCGCAGTTGGCATTCTACTCCATTGGGATCTTGCTACCCATAGCTATCCTTAGTGATGGGAGTTGTACTTCTAATGGTAGAACAACTTCAGACCCATACACTAAGGAGAAAGGGGTAGATTGAGTTGGAGTTCTATAGGTGGTGCGGTATGCTCACAAAGCTTTAACCAACTGCTCATGCCACTGCCACTTGTTATCGTCGAGAGTCTTCTTTAGTATTTAGATGAGAGTTTAGTTAAAGGCTTCTGCCAAGACATTTGCCCATGGGTAGTAGATGATAGAGTATCTCCAATCTATGTTGTGTCTCTGCGCATAGTTGTTGATCTTGGTGCTCCTGAATACACTACTATTATCGGATATAATTCATCGAGGCACCCCGAATCTATATACGATATGATTCCTGAAAAATTGGAGAACATGTTGAGCTATGACATCTCTGAGCGGGATCACCTCCGATCATTTGGATAAGTAGTCGATAGTAGCTACAATAAATCGATGACTCTTATAAGAAGTAGGGTCAATTGGACCCACTATGTCAGTAACCCAACACTCGAATGGCCATGAGGACAATGTAGGATGTAGAATATTGGGTGGTTGGTGTAGAACCACTCCATGTACTTGACACTGGTGGCATCATCTAGCTATGTCCAAATGAATCAAATTGAAATTAAATCAAAACAAATAAAAAAACTAAAGTAATAAATCAAAATCAAATCTAAAGTCAAATTTACTCAACATAGGTTTGACTCAAGTGGGACCCACATAGCCAAAGATCAACCCACCAAAAAATTGACCAAATTAAATTATTCAAATGTTCTAAATGATCAAATAAACATATTTGATCCCAAATATAAAGAAATTTGTATCCATTTAGACCTGGATTAGGCTAATTAGATCACTTAGTCTAAAATAACCAAAATAGGTCCTATTGGATTCAAACCCAAATCAAATTGAAACGAACTCAATTTGATCATTCAAAATCATTTCTAAATGATAATTAGACATAATCCAATCCACAATTAGGTCTAATTTGGTCAAATGGGTCATTTGACCCAAATGAATCCAAACTTAACCCATTAAACCCATCTTAGGTCAAATGGGATTAAAATGAAATTTAATTGAATCAGTTTAATCCAAAACATTCCAAATTTTTTGGAATAGTCTAATTGAAAATTGAACACATTATAATTGAGTCAAATAAAGCATTTGACTTGATTAAAATCAACCCAAATCTCATAACATCAAAATGGACTACACCTAAAGCAAGTACACCATAACTTTTAAAATTCTTAAAACCCATTGATTAATAAGTTCATTAATGATTAAATAGACACAATCCAAGCTTTGATCTAAGTCTAATCCATTAAGTGAGGCAACTTAGATCAAACCAATAAAAGAAATCATTAAATGGCATAATCTAAAGGGATCTCAACATAATTTTCAACTAATCCCCTTTGGATGCTACCAACCTTTCCCAAAACTAATTAATGTTGAATCATAGCCAACATTAAGCTACATAATCAACTTGAAATAAATCCAAAACCAAGGAAGAGGCAATGACAAGTCAATGGCTTCACAAGCAAAATTCCTTTTGCTTAAGCCCATTCCTTCTCCACCTCTTCACCTTGGACAGGTGTAAGATGAAGGAGAAGCATGTTAGCAAGCCTCCAAGGATTCCTATCACCCTAGCTGACCAAAGAGAGGAAGAAATGGAGGAGAGGCTCACAACTAAAAGGGATTTTTGCACTTAGACCTTACCTCAAGACAAAATAACTATCCCATCACCTTCACGAGCCAAAACCAAGGAGAAACGAATCCTTTACCACTTCCCAAGCCGCCGACAAGCAGGAGAACCACCAAAACTAAAATATAGGATAGAGAGCTTGGTCCAGGGAGCAATTCACAAGGATATAGCTCAATTCCTTGCACACAAGCTTCCCTCAAAGTTCTGAAGCTTTTAGAATCAACCCCATTGCCAGAGATTGTCAGACCGGAGGTACACCATTAATGCCCCTCCCATCTTTTTGAAGCTTTTGGCCTTGGTCCTTTTCGAAGGGAACTTGATTTCAAGTGAGATCAAGCCATATAAATCTGTAGGATATTCATCCATGATGGATTTGCAATTGAAAATGCAAGATTCCCTTGAGTACATCCCTGAAAATCAAGCGAATTCAATGGAAGGTTCTCGATTTACACCATCCGGGGAAGGAGATGTAATCCAAAATGTTCATTCCTTTTAAAAGAAATGGATGGCTCAGATCTAGGCCGGCCACTTGATTTGAACTCCTTTAGGAACCACAGATCGATCATGGACCGTCTAATCTTTGATCAGAAGGTCTGGATCAGTCCTATTTCTCGCCGCACTTTTAATGCGGGATCTATGTGGATCCTGCGTGGACCAATCCACATGTGAAACATGGTACAGCTTGCCACATCAGCATTGACTGGTTTGAAGAGGAAATTCAGGATTTCTAAATTTAAGAAATTGTTAAAATTACTCAGAACTTCTAAAAATCATAGAAAAATAAATAAAAATTAGAAAAATGCAAATGAGGGCTCTATGGATTTGTCTTGATGAGAGGAATCCATAAAAATTATGATCCCTAATTTATGTTGGGTATTTTGTCTTTAATTTAAATTTAATTAAAATTAATTAAACCCTAATTACTTTTAAACCACTAATCCAATTTAATTGAAACTTTGGGGAAATGGAATTAAGGTTGAAGCACACCTAATAAAAGTTTTTCATAATTTATTTCATTGTATTTTATGAAAATTAAAATCTCAAATCCTAAACTCTAAATTTATTTAAATAAGTTAAATTTAAACAAATTAATTCATGAAAAAAATTCAAATAACCTTATATCAACTTAATAAACTCTAGTGAACATTAAACCATTAATAAAACTTATCTGAATTTAATAATTCACAATTTGTCTTAATTTAGCAATTAATTAAATTAATTATATCAATTAACTAACTAGAACTTAATTAAATCATAATAAATCAACCAAATGTCCAAAAAATTATGAACAAACCCTTATTGGAAAAATATTTCAGTGAGGAATAATGAATAATGAAATCCCTAAGTGAACTTCATTAAATTAAGCTTAAGTTGAGTTTTAACAAAATAATTAAACCCTTAATTACACACTAATTATGAATCTAATCAAGATGAGACTTTGGACACATGAAATTGACTTGTAACCCCACTTGCCTAAAAAATTTCAAATCCAATCGATCTTTGGATTGGTACTTGTTGAATTTCCAAGTTCCTTAGTCAATATTAATCAAATAATGAATTAATAAAATTCATTAATCCACTAAACCATCAAATAAACTAAACTAATCTTAATTAAACATCAGAAACCCTTAGGTAAAGTTTATTAAACTATCCTAAGTCAAAAGAACTTAATACATAAGGATTAATGACACTTAATAAAGTATTAAATGAATTGGATTAATATAAACAAATCCTTACATTTATAATTAATCCAATCCAAGAATGAACATAAACCTTAACCAAAGTACTTTAGGTTAATATAAACTAAACTAAATAAAATCAACATGAATTTAACCAAAAGATTAATGGAAACAAAAAAACTAATTTAAATTAAACTAAGTGAAGTAAATCAAATTAAACCAATTAAAAGAAATGAATCAACTCAAATAAATCAAATGAAATAATTTAAACTAAACTTTAATTATACTTTAAGCTAATAAAATTATGACTAAATAAATGAGATAGAATATTATTAAAGAAAAGAAAACATTAATATGTTAAGTTTAAGAACTTAAAGATTCATTAAATTAATAAACTATCTTGAGAGTAATTCAGCCTTAACTTTTTAAACTCATTAAACAACTTGAATCAATTCAATTAAAATCAAATGAAGTCAACATAAATATAAAAGGAAATAAATGAAGTGAATTAAATAAAACCAAATCAAATGAAATAAATAAATATCAAAACCAATTCAAATATAAACTAAATAAAATAAAAAAATTAATTAAGATACTTAATGATCTTAATTAGACCTTTAAAATGAGTCTTCATCTTAGGATGAAGATTTCATTAGGAATTAGGATGTAGAATAGAATGAATTACATCCAAAAATGGGATCTATTATATTCTTCATTCTCAAAAACTTAAATATTATTTTAACCAAATAAAATAGAATAAAAATGGAAATAAATTACTAAAGCATTTGAATTAAAACCACCCAAAGGTAAAACTTAAACAAATTCAATCCCTAAATTGAAACTTGAACTAAAAGAGGCTTAGTGATGACCCACCACACAAGCCCATCTTCTACACACACTAGATTATTTAGGTCATGGACTCTAGATTTAGCTTAGATTATTCTATGATTTTCTTTTAATTCTTTATAATATGTTGTGACATGTTGTGCTTCACATGCCTGTGTGGTGATTGCTTTAAACTGGATGTCTAAGATTGTTTGCTCATTAGACTGGATGGTAGAGTGTTCTTTTTTTAGATTTAACATTATTTTTTGTAGGAGATTGCGTTAAAGGGATCGATGTTAAAAATAAAAAGTATAAAATTATTGTTTGCTTGTAGGTGATGAAATATCCCTTGACATAGTCCATAGGATAGGTGGGCTTGGCAAGCATCTAATGCTAAGCCCGCATGTCTATAAAATATAACTGATATGTGCTATTTGTATTTCCTAACATATATTTTGCAGGACTTAGGAATTACTTTTGAATTTTAAAATGTAAATTTGAGTTTAGAATTAAGTTAGGATCTATGGGGTCTAGGATTAGTAGGAGCTGACCATACTAGGAGATGTTGTAGTGTCCCCTGTGAAGCTCGATGGATGTCCCTGAAGAAGGAGATTGTCCTGGAAAGAAGACCCATATATCTAGAGTTGTAGTTCTAGGTCGGGATGTATAAGGGCAGAGCTCAGCTGCCCATTTTTCTTACTTCGGTGTACAGTAGTACTCGGCCGCATTGGCCTACTTTTATATATTTAAATTTTCTTGATTTATTTTGGGTGCACAATAGAATCAACCTGCTTTTCTAGGTTTCTTTGTGTTGTGCTTTCTTATGAATGAATGCCTGGATGATTAGGATTATAGGAAAAAACTAAATTTTCTACCCAATTAAACTTAACCAATTGAAACATAAAATAAATATAACTCAAAACTTCATAAACTAAAGCCTTAGGCATAACATAAAATCAATTAGAAATAATTAGGTTTAAAATCATGAAATTATATTATTTTCATTTCTTGAATTAGGCAACTTCACCCATTGCACATAAGGGGCATCTGTAAGGATGACCAACTTCTTGGGGAAGCCTACCTTCTAATATTGATTTGGCCCATAACCATTTCAAATTGCATGACATTAAGCATAAATGCATACCCATGGCCTAAAATAAATCTTGAGTCAAAATTTATAAAAATATAAAAAATGTGCATTAGCTAGAAGCATTTCATACCCTACATGATTCTAAGGATTAAAGAGTGAGTGTAGGTTCATAGATTCCTTTCCTAAAAATGCAACAGCCCTGCCATCTTGCATTCATAAAACTTAGCATCATGAATTTAAATTATGCTTAGGTGGTGTTAGCTGGAAACCCTCTCCAAGTGGGTTATAATTCCAGAAGAGTCATGGATAGGTTAATTCTCTCAAGTGAGAGGAATAACTTATAATTCCCAAATATAGAACTAGGTTGAGCATCTAACATGTGTCAGAAGCACCTATAGACTAGATTCTAAAGCATCCTTTTCAGGAATAAGTCTTCAACCATAGGCTTTTCTGTAGTCTTATACTGCTAGAATCTAAGTCCTTGACTTCTAAGAAAATGTTAACTCAAAACCTAAATTAAATTCCAATTTTAAAGCCCAATTATAGGATAGTTGAAATATCTGCTAGGCTTTTGAGTATCAATATGCATTTTCTACTTTCTCCTAATTAGCTTCTAAAGTAACTCTCTCCAATATGGACCATTCCTAATTGAAATTTCCAAAATAGTCATTTCTTTGGAAACCACCTTAGAAATCTTTAGAAATAACAACTTATTTCTTTAATCAAGAGTATTCTTAGGAAGACACCCTTCTTAAGATATAATTAACTATAGGGGCTTGCATCTATAGGGAACCAAGAACCAAATTTAAAATTAAACCCTATTCTACCTTCCATGTAGTTCAGGGAAAAAATCTCTGATACATAAAAGACCCATTAGCCTTAGGAGTCTTTTATTGAAATGATTAAATCTATTATAGGAAAACATGTTTATCTATTAGGATAATATGCTTATTCCTTAATGACACATTGGCTCATCTAAATAAAAAATCCCCCAACTCTATATGGTGTCATAAATTTTATCCACTGAGATATTTTTTGGCGACTTCGCCGGGGAAGTGGTTCCTCTCTCCATTTTTAGAAATAAGTGGTTATTTCTATATATTGATAATGTACTGGTCAAAACTAGCTTTCTTTCTATTGGATACTTTTCCATTTCATTCTTGGTTGAGCCTATCCAACATCTTGAACTGAAGTTCTAGAATTCTTCATTTTCCATAGTTAATCGATTAGGTCCTAGAAGCTAGTCCTAAAAGAAAAAAAAGAGAGAGATAATCCTAGCCATAATGTTGGCTAAAATTTCCTAATGGGTTGAAAGCCTTCCTTTTGACCACAGTTTGGTTATTTTACATTACTATTCTCATAATAACTTTATGTTTGCAAAATAAAAAAATTGTTGGACAATTGATTTTCGTTGCTACTTCAGGCATCAACGTTCGGTGGATAGCAGTTGTCTGCCTGATAGCTCCATTATTAATTCTGGAGATGGTTTTGAGAATTTTCTTATTACTATGAATGGAGTAACTCTTTCTCCCATGGCGGACGCAATTATGAGAAACAAACAACCAATCTTGGAATTTTCTAGTGCATCTCTTCTTGATCCTGCTAAGGGCAAGGAGACTTTTATTCAGGTTGTTGAAAGGATCTAGCAGGGTCCTATTCAGAAAAAAAATAAAACTGTCCACCTTGGAGGCATTATCTATTCTCATTCCATCTAGCACCTTCAAAATAGGATCCACCTCTAGGCTACCTGAGATGAAAAAACCCCAAAAAAAATAGAGGGAGGAAACTTAGAAGGGTAGCTCTTAGAGAACGAAAATAAAAAAGAAATGTTAGACATGGAATTAGCCAGGGCAAGGGATGGTTTTACTCTTCCTGACACTTCCCCTCTCTTAGGAGGAAGCAAATTTTATCCTTTCTCTACTGCCTAAGGAGAGGAGGATATGGCTAGGATTGTAAGTTCTTCACATCGCCCTTTTCTGCATTATGAAAAATAAATTTTAAACAGTTGAATAGAGAATCCTAAGGTAGACTTCATCAAACCCTTCATAGGATTCCTAGACCCTCTTCTTACACCAAAGAAGAGTTATTGAGGGTCATGAAACATCATGCTTCAAAGAGTTTAACAAATGAACTCTTAGGATGACCTGCCACCTCCCATTACAAAAGGGAGGGGAAGGTAGTCATTCGTGATATGAGAAGGTTTCCTTATCCTATGCTTATAGTACTAGGGAAATATTCTCTCCCTGTGCATTGATTAAAATGGCATAGAGACCAACATGTTAGCTTAGGAAGTGATAGTACTTTTCCCAAGAGGAAAAATAAGCAAGTCCATGTTAGGAAGGTCCCTTCAGCTTCTGAGCCAAAGATACCTTCACCATCTTTGCCTAGTACATCCTTAGGGAAACTCACTATTAGGCCTACTTCAGATATACCTTTATCTTCTTCACCAGGACCTGAAGCTGGAGGACTTTCATCATATGCTTCTAGTAAGGGAACAAATTCTCTTCATCCATCTCCTTATGTTAGGGAGATCACCGGATGAGTGTCATCTGGGCTTGGGAGCCACTCTTAAGAGTATTTCTACTCTTCAAGAGGATGTGAACAATAAATTGTCTAAAATAAAAACTATGGAAATAGGTGAAGCAATAGATACTATCCTTGATAGCAATGGCCTTCCACTTTCTCTATCCAAAGAGGAAATGAAAACCATCATTAAAGAATATAAAGAAAATGAAAAAAATAAATAAAATAAATGAATATTATGATATTGAACAGAATGACTTGTTGGATGATGATTTAGGGTTACCAATAGCTCACATCTATATGGTTGACACCAAGTCATTAAAAAGACAGCATGAAGAAACATCAAAAAATATTGCTCTAGATTCAACTCAGCTTATCCTTCAGATCCAAAAGAAGGATGAGCAAATTGAATCCATGGGAAAGAAGATGGAGGAAATGATTGCAACTATGCAATCACTCCAAAAAATGATTCAATCTTCTTCTCGACTTCATTGAGCATTCTGATCCATCACATCCTATTGATGATTTGAGGTCTGGTTTAGAAGAGAACTGATATGAATCAAAGCCTGTAGATAAAGTACCTTCCACGACTGAACTAAGAACATTAGTGGAGCAACAAGTGAAAAAGGCCATTGCACAGTCTTGAGGCACGATCTTAATTCCAAAGGGTAGACCAAACCCTAAAGAATATGATTTCGTTCCTTACCCTAAAGGATTTGTGCCTCCTCCTTTTAAAGTATTTGATGGGACAGGAAATCCCAAACATCATCTGGCTCACTTCTGTTCAAGCTATTGCAATGCCAGAGGTAGTGATGCTTTACTATATCGATAATTCGTTAGCAGCCGGGTTACTTACGATTTGTATGTTGATTTGCTTAATGATTCGTTGCATACATTCATCGAATTGGAAGAAATGTTTATAAAGAGATTTACAGGTACCCAACATCACATTATTGAGGGAGCCTTAGTAGTGGAGAAACAAAATCCTAGCGAATCTCTAGTGGATTATATCTTTAGATGGAGAATCCTCTGCCTTAAATGCAAGTCCCAATTACAAGAGCAGCATGCTGTAGAGATCCTCCTTCGAAATATCCATGGTCCTATTGCTTTCTTAATTAAAGGCTTTACAATTAAGACTTTTGAAAAACTTATAAATAAAGCCTCAAGATTACAAGAAGAATCTCCTAGAATGACCTTTTTAAAAGACCAATCTTCAGTAGAACCATCTAGACCTAGGAGACCTTTAGAAAAAAGAGTAGGCAATGTCTCTGTGGTGGATAGAGGGAAAGCTCCTATATAGGTACAGATAGAATGAGCTTCATCATATAGACCACCACAGCAGAAAATGGCACCATTCCCTAGAAAATTTCCAACCAACCCTTTTTTAAAAAAGATGAACCATACTTATTCTTTTAAAAAAGAGGCGGTGAGAAAATCTTTAAAAATTTAAAGAAAAAGCCAGACTTTAAACTTCTTGACCCAAAAATTCTTGAGGAAGTAAGAAAGGTAAATGATCCTAACTACTACCCTTACCATCAGATGTTAGGACATCTATAGAAGACTACTTCTTATTCAAAGACTAGCTTGAATGAAACTTTGAGAATGGGCTGGTGATTATTCCAAAGTAATACCTTGTGGACCCTAGACAAGGGTCCATTAAGGTTGTTACAGGTAACTCCTCTTCTAGTTCTTCATATACAAAGAATGGAATATAGAGTTATTTAGTTTTTCAAAAAAAATATATGATGAAAAATTTCAAAATTGCTATGCAGGATCAGATCTGGACACGGAGATCACCTAGGTTGATCCACTAGAGTCTAGATCATGAGTTCTACCTCAACCCAACTCAATATCTTCAACACAGAAGACTAGAGAGTGTGGTGAGGGAGCGACATCTGTATCTTCTGATAGGATTTTGTATAACAAAGATGGAAAGGCAATGCCTTATGAGCCTTTATCTTTTTGTATTTATTTTGGGAAGATGAATAAAAAATTTGCCTCTAAAGGCATTTCTTATGTTTAAGTTATTTCTGATGAACATGACATTAAAAATGTTGAAAAACAAAATGATAAAAAGAAGAGTCTCACGATGTTTTGTGTGAATCAGGGTCAAAAATTGAAACCCATATTGAGAATTTACAAGACGACCCACTCAATATAGATTTAGAAACATCAGACTCTGACCAATTGCCAAAAAAGGATACTCAAAATGAGGATCAAGTTGACCAAAATCTTGGAGATATTACTGAAGTAAATCTTCATAGTGGAAGAGTCTTACCACCTTGTTTGCCACCTCCTCCTCGAAATAAAGGAAAACATACTGTGGATCAAAACTTAAGTTTATAATCTTTACTCAAAGAAATGTTAGATGAACTAAAATTCAAAGTTGATTACTCATTTTAGCTTCATTCTCGCTATGCCCGCCACTTCTTCAAATGAGGCTTGTTACTTTAATGAGATCCCAGGAGTTACTTTCTCTGATGAGGATCTACTTTTGGGGACTAGTGATCATAACAGTCCCCTTTATATTTCTGTAAAGGTAGAAAATACAAGATTGCCAAGAATTCTAGTGGATCCTGGTGTTTCTATTAACATTATGAACTCCAAAACATTAGCATTCTTAAAGATTGACACTAGAATACTTTGCTCATATAAGATGTTATTAAGGGGCTTTAATGAAACTAGGTGAAAAGCTTTAGGCTCAATCACTCTATTGTTAAAAATAGAAGGATTGAAGACTGAAGCTAAATTTCATATCATAGATTAAAAAACTTCTTTTAATACTCTCTTATGCAGACCTTAGATCCATGAGTATAGAATGGTTCCATCTTCACTCCACCAGTGTATCAAATACACTAGGGATGGAGTAGAATATGTTATAAAAGGAGATATGCAACCATTTTCTATTCATGAGATTGAGCTTTATGAAGATGATATCCACTATATGCCTACAACAATAATAATAACAAGCCTTTATCCCACTATGTGGGGTGGATTACATGAATCCTTTGTCTCTATTGTGTCCTATTATGTGTCAAATTCTCATTTAATTTAGGTATATGGTCATGTCATTTTCTTAACATAAGGAAAATCTATTGCATCTACTCCCCTAACCGGGTCATCAGACGGCTGACATTTTATGTTGCCAAACCATCTAAGGCGACTCTCTCTAACCTTATCTATCACTGGAGCTACTCCAACTTTTCCCAAACATACTCATTTTGCATTTTATCTCTAACAGTAAATCCACTCATCCACCTGAGCATCCTCATCTCTATAACACTTAACTTAGTCTTATGCTTCTATCTTATTGGCTAACATTCTACATCCTAAGTCATTGCAGGTCTTATCACCATCTTATAAATTTTTTCCTTAAGTTTAAGTGAAACTTTTCTATCACACAACAGGCCAGATGCATTCCTCCACTTCAACCATCCAACTTGAATTCTACTAATAACATCTCTATCTATTTCACCATCATTTTGAACAATAGAGCCTAAATATCTGAATCGCTCACTCCTATTAATGGCTTGTTCACCTAATGTCACAACACTACCACTAGAACTTCTACAACTAAAATTACACTCCATATATTTTGTTTTAGATCTACTTAAATGAAAATCTTTAGACTCTAAAATTAACCTCTATAATTCAAGTTTCTCTTGGACTCTCTCTGTAATCTTATCAATAAGAAGAATATAACCAGTAAAAAGCATACACCAAGGTACATCTTCCTGTAAATGCTTAGTAAGAACATCCATAACTAAAGTAAAAAAGATAAGGGCTTAAAGCTAATCCTTGATGTAATCCAACTGAAATAAAAAAAGTATTTTGTCAATCCTCCTTGTGTTTGGACACAATTAATAGCTCTAGAATTCATATCCTTAATGACTTTAATATAACCAATATTAACTCCTTTCTATTCTGGAACTCTCCAAGGAACATCTCTTGAAACTTTATCATAAGCTTTCTCTAAATTAATAAATATCATATGTAGATCCTCCTTACTTTCTCTATACTTCTTCATCAAACCTCTTAACAAATTTATATGCATCCATAGTAGATCTACCTGGCATGAAACCAAACTGATTGTGAGAAACTTTTGTATCACATCGTAACATATGCTCAATTACTCTCTCCAATAATTTTAATGTATAAAACATTAACTTAATTCCTCTATAATTTGCAGACTCTTGTGCATCACCTTTATTCTTAAATATAGGAACCAACAAACTCTTTCACCTCTCATCTAACATCTTTTTAGTCTTTAAAATAACATTAAAAAGATTTGTTAGCCATGAAATTCCTGATCTCCTAAACATTTCCACACTTCTATTAGAATATAATCCGGTCCTACTGTTTTCTACATTTCATTTTCATTAAAGCTTCTTTAACTTCAGATTTACTAATATGATGATAAAAATAAAATTTTATATTTTTGTTTAGGGTATTAAGGTTGCTAAAATCAATCGCACTTTTAGATCCTTCATTGAAAAGTTTATCAAAATACCTCATCCACCTATTTTCAATATTTTTTTCCAAGAAAAGCACTTTATTATTTTCATCCTTAATACACCTCACTTGAACTAGGTCTTTACTTCTCCTATTTCTTTAGTTGGCTAACTTATACATACATTTTTTACCTTCTTTGGTACCTAATCTATTGTATAAATAACTACAAGCTAAATTTTGCATCATATATTGCTTTCTTAGAATCTCTATAATTATATCTTTCCCAATTCTCTGAGTTTTTACATCTAAACCAAGTTTTATAATAATGCTTCTTATTTCTTATCTTTTCTTGCACACTCTAACTCCACCACCAACTATTTTTATTAAAAGAAACTTTTCCTTTTAATTCTTTAAGCACATTTTTAGCAACTTGCTTAATTTCACTTACTACTTTTTCCCACATAACATTAGCTTCTTTATGAACATCTCAAATTCTAAGCTCTTGTAGCTTGCTCTTAAAAATATTTTTATTTGTGTTCTTTAAGTATCTCCATCTAATCCCAGGATAATAATTTGACTTATTTTTTCTCTTACAATCTTTCATCTTAAAATCTAAAACTAACAATCGATGTTGGGTACTTAAACTTTCACTTGCAATGACCGTACATCTAATCTAAATGATCTATTTTTCTTATCAAAAATAATCAATTTTTTACAAGTTCCATTTTTATAAGTAATAATATGTTCATCTCTTTTCTTAAATGTAGTGTTAGCAACTATAAAATCATAAGCTAAGTCCAAATATAATATAGTCATACCTTTTTCATTAGTCACTCCAAATCCATAACCACTGTGAATACTTTTAAAATTTTCTACCACTCTACCAACATGTCCATTTAAATCTCCTCCAATAAATACTTTTTCTTCAAGAGGTATCTTTTGTATTAATCCATGTAATTCATTCCAAAAATTTTCTTTTGAGCTTACATCCAAACCTACTTGAGGAGCATAAACACTTATAACATTGATAATCTTAGTATCAACAATAATCTTTAATGCTATAATTCTATCTCCATATCTATTAATGTTTATAACATTATCCTTCAAACTTTTATCTATAATCACAGCTACACCATTTCTAGTTTGACTTCTACCTGAATACCAAAGTTTAAAACCTAAACTATCAATCTCCTTGGCCTTCTTCCAAACCCATTTAGTTTCTTGAACACATAAAATATTTTATCTTTCTATGAACCATAATATCTATTAATTTTATTAATTTACCTGCAAGAGTACCTATATTCTAAGATCCTAACCTAATTCTAGTTTCATGGACTAACTTCTTTGCCTGCATCCATCCATAATATCGGAACCCTTGCTTATTTAACACTACACTGGTGTCGCTAAGGTTCTTGCATATTTTTTCATCGTATTCAAGCCATACAAAGATGTCGCCTGTGGGATGCCCTAGCAATAACACAATGATTTAAAGGATTCATGTCATGATTATTTCAACAAGTTTTACACTGGATGTTGACTACCTATCACCACCGTCCACTTTTCACTATCTATTATATGCCTAAGAAACCAAAATTTGATTCAATAGAATCTAGCAATATTGAAGCACAAAATAATACAAGAATCAAAAAATAAGAAAAAAAAAAGAAAAAAAGAAAAAAAAAAGAAAAAGAACCTCTAACGATTCAGATTGATTCAGAATCTAGCTTAGATGCAGATTCTAATCATAAAAGTGCTTCAATAAAGTTAGAGATTTCTTTAGAATCAGATACTAATGAAGAAGAAATCAAAGCATTGAAAGAATAGTCTGAACTTTCCACATATGAGAAATTAAAAAAATATGTGGATACTTTAACTTTGACTCCTCTTAATTAAAATAAAATATCTCAATTAGAGGCCAAAGTAGCCCCTAACTTATCAGGAGAAGTGGGGAAGTTAGCAAAGTTTTATCTTGTACCTAGTTCTTCGAGCTCAGAAGCAAATGTAAAGCTTGAAGAACCAACTTTCAATGAAATAATAGAACTTTGTTTTGATTGGTATCCTACTTGTGTAAAGAATTATGTTAAACTTGGTCTTATTCCAAATGTTTGGCCTAAAGACAAAGCCCAATGCATGGAAATCTTATAAAAAACAAAATATAAAAATTTACATTCCAAAGCTGGCATTGGGTTTGGTGCCATTGAATCATTTGATGACATAGAACATTTCTTAATGATAAGTAATCATCAAATTGATCAACTATTTAAAATCTTTATTCCTTTAGAAGAATCATCCATAAAAGCTATAGATGATTCCAATGATGATTCACTTCAAAATGCACCTCTTGAGGAAGAAATAAAATCTACTATAGATGAGTTAAAGAAGGTTAACCTAAGAACTCCTAAGAACCCAAAGTTAACTTTTAAAATTAAATCACTTTACTCTTTGAATATAAAAATTGCTTTGCTTGGAGTTATGATGAAATGGTAGGTTTATCCCTGAATGTGGCTTTGCACAAACTAGGAATTAAACTTGATGCCATCCCAGTAAAGAAAGCTCCTAGGTGGAAGTGCCTAGAAATTAAACAATAAGTAATTATTAAAGTAAGGAAATCTATTGAAGCTGGTTTTGTGCAAGAAGAATAATATCCTGATTGGCTAGCCAACATAGTTCCAACGAAGAAAAAGAATGGTCAAACACATTTGTGTTGATTTTGGAGACCTAAATAAGGCTTGTCCCAAAGATGAATTTCCATTACCTGTACCTGAACTTATGGTTGATATAGGCTCTTCGTATGAGATCTTTTCATTCATGTTCATGGAAAATAATATTATCCCTATGGGATTTTCCGGTTGCCATTGTTATCAGGTCTCAAAAAGAGATATATGTTGATGACTTGACTCAAATCAAGTTAATGTTATGTTGAGTCGTCGTAAAAGTAAAATAAAGAAAATCATTTTATGATTTATGGGTCATTTTGAGAACTTGAAAATGAATCCTTTGGTGAAGAGGGTATGTGGTGGGGTGAGGAAGAAAATCGATCTAGAAAAAATAAAAGCTATTATATAAATGTCGCCATCTAGAAGTCATACACAGCTAAGATCATTCCAGCGAAGGCTTGCATATTTAAGGAGATTCATATCAAATTTATCAAGAATGTGTTAACCCTTTGCAACATTACTAAAGAAAGATTCCAAATTCATTTGGAATGAGAAATGCCAAAGTGCCATCGAAAACTTGAAATAATATTTGATGAATCTTGCAATTTTTGCTTCTCCAATTCTAGGAAAGCCACTAATTTTATATACTATGGCTATGGATGAATCTCATGGAGCATTATTAGCTCAAATAAATGAAGAAGGGAAAGAAAGTGCCCTTTATTATTTGAGTCATAGGCTTATTCCAACAGAGAAGAACTATCCACCTATTGAGAAACATTATTTAGCCTTAGTTTTTGCCACTTAAAAATTGAGGCATTCAATGCTTTCTCATAAATTTAATTTGATTTCAAGGGTGAATCCTTTGCAATACCTCATGACCCATCAAACGTTCTCTAGACGTTTAGCATGATGGTCAATGATTCTATTGGAATTTGATATCGCTTACATTCCTCTTCATGCTGTGAAAGGATAAATAGTAGCTGATTTCTTAGCAGCACATCCCATCCTTGAAGGGTCCCCTTTAAATGATGGTCTTCCAGATGAATAAATCATAACATTTGAAGGTGAACCTAATGCCACTTAGGAGTTATATTTTGATGGTGCATCATCATCAAGGAAAAATAAAGAATTAAATTCATCTATCCTAGGGAAGGAAAAAATTGGGTTAATTTTTATAAACCCAGAAAAAGGGATGATGAGATATTCTTATCATCTAGCTGAGCTTTTTACAAATAATGAAGCTGAATATGAGGCTCTTATCACTAATTTGAGCTAGCAATCCTTATGGAAATTAAAAACACAAAAATCTTTAAAGACTCTCAATTGGGTATAAACCAAGTGAGTAGATTCTATACGGTTTTACATCCAATGTTCTTTAATTATCATCAATATACCATGAAACTACTTGAGAAAATTCCATATGTGACTCTATATAGAATATCTCACAAAGATAATTCTATAGCAGATGCTTTGGCTAAACTTTCCAAAGAAATTATATTCCCAGAAAAAGAATCAATTTATGTAGAAGTTTAAAATCAATAAGTTTTGTCTCTTATAGATTTGGATTACATAAATAGACAAGAAGAAATGCAAAAGATAGCCACTCTTACTGAAAGTCAAATAGAATGTGATTGGAGGCAACCATTTATTGACTACCTGACTAAAGGTAGGCTTCCTGGAAACAAATCATTAGCAAATCAAGTAAAGAAATGTGCCTTGTTTTATGCATTGATCAATGATGTTTTATATCATAGGTCATTCGATCAAATGTTGCTCCATTGTTTAGACAAACCAGAAGCTCATAAGATTATGACTGAGATACACTCTGGGTTGTGTGGTGCTCACTAATCTGGACCTAAAATGAAATTGAAAATCAAAAGACTTAGATATTATTAGCCATCAATGCTAGATGACTGCATGAAAGTTGCATGTCATTGCCATCAATGCCAAATACATGGTGAAGTTTCACATCAACCCCCTAATATACTACACCCTATAGTTGCCTCCTGTCCTTTTGAGAGTTGGGGTATCAACATCATAGGGCCTATTGATCCTCTTTCATCAAAAGGTCACCATTTTATATTAGCTGCAATAGATTATTTTTCTAAATGGGCTGAAGCGATGCCACTAAAAGAAGTAAAAGCATATCATGTGTTAAAATTCTTTCAAGAAAATATTGTATATCGATTTGGTGTTTCTTACTAAATCATATCTGACAATGGCCCATCATTTAGGTCTACGAAATTAAATCATTTTGAAGCTAAACATAAGATTGATTGGAGATATTCGACCATCTATTACCCTAGGGCAAATGGATTGGCCGAAGCATTCAATAAAATATTGGTAAGAATTCTAAAGAAGGTATTTGATAAAAAATAATGTCAATGGCATGAAAAGTTGGTTGAAGCCTTATGGGCCTATCAGACTACATACAAGACACCAACTCAGTCTATGCATTATGCTTTAGTTTATGGAACTAAAGCAAATCTTCCATTAGAAGTATAGTTTCCTTCATTAAGAATAGTTGTCAACAATAATATTACAACTGATCAAAATCACAAGATTCGTTTGGAAGAACTTGAAAATCTTGAAGGAAAATGCTTAAGAGCTCAGCAAGACCTTGAACTATACCAACCATGCATGGTTCAAGCACATGATAAATTGGTCCATCCTAGAACTTTCCAAGTAGGATACTTGGTGTTGGTTCTTAAATAGCCAATTTTAGCTCATTGAAGGATCAGTAGAAAATTTGAACCAACTTGGGAAGGATCATTTGTAGTGGAAAAGAGTCTATGAAGGAGGTTCTTACCAGCTTATTACCTATTATGGTGAACGTCCAATACCTCCAATCAATGGACATTACCTAAAGAAATACTATGTGTAATTTGTAATCCGTTCTTAAATGATGAGCAATAAAATAAAAGTTCACTTCTTTTTATTATTTTAGCAACTTTGAATCAGTTTTCTTAAATGTTGTGAAATCACTTGAAGTTGGAACTTTCATGAGTTTGGAGTAAGCCTTTGTGCACCATTTTCATAAACTTAGAGTATGCCTTTTATGGAATAACTCTTTCTTTTTATAAGATAGGAGTAAGCCCCACATGTGGCACCTTTCTTATAACTTCCCATAGGTATGGAGAAAGCATTTCATGGCACCATTCCTATTGTGTACATGATAGGATCAAGTCTTAAAGACCCCTTTCATGTCACATAGGTGTTGACTTCACTTTTGGAGTGAGCTTTCAACTTTTCCATCTTAGACATAGAACTCCTCTAGACATTAAGAATTCTTTAGTCTTAAGACACTTCTAGTAATTACGTGAACACTTAACCTAATCCTAGAGACTTAGAAGAGTTAGCCATAGGAATAAGTCATGCCTTAGGGGGTATTAGAAAAACTTGCCTACTCTATTATCTTGAACCAAATCCTTACTCCCTTCTTTCAAGTCAAACTTCAAACTCAAATCAACTTCAAATTCAATCCAAAACTAAATTCAAAACTCAAATAAATTTTTACTCAAATGATTTTTCTCAAATCATTCAAATCAATTCCAAAGATCCAAATCATGAATCAATTCCAAATTATTGAAATCCATGATCAATTCTAAATCCAAAATCTTTCCTAAGCCTTTGATTTCATCTTATGGACTTAGCTCAAATCAATTCCAGATCACTTCAAACTCAAAAGATTTTCTCATAATGCATTTATATCTTCATTTATATTCATAAATATAAATGAAATATAAATTCAAATAACCAAAACTAAATTCAAAACTCAATTCTAAATAAAAATTCTTTCCTAGGCCCTTTTGATTTTATCTTATGGACTTAGCCAAACCAAATCCAAATCACTCTAAATTCAAATGATTTTCTCATAACTAATTTATACTCTCATTTATATTCACAAATATAAATGAAATATAAATTTAAATAACCAAAACTAAATTCAAAACTCAAGCCCAAATCTAACCTAAATCCAACTTATGCTCTTTCAAGTCAAATTCTTGAACTTAATTAAATCATCCTCAAATCAATCCAAACCTTTAGATTTTCTCTTCAAACAATCAATCCTTCAATCATAAGCCCAAATATAAACACAAACTTCAATCATCAAACCAAAATCAAACTAACCCAAATCAAACCCATGTTCATCCTTTGAACTTGAAATTATAAAATGAATCAAAACCCATTTGACTCTAAATCACTTCCAATTGGATTTATATTTCACTTATAAGTCCATATGTGAGTTCAACCAAACTTGAATTAAGCCTTGATCAAGCCAATTGACCCACTTAGGCTCACTTGACCCAAAGTGACCTAAAGCACCTATTTTAGCCAAATTCTAATCCAACCCAAATTGGATTGAACTAAGCCCATCTAAGCCTCACATTGTGAGCAATAATCCTCTTAGGATGATCAGTCACTCAAATTAGGTCAAACCATGTCAAACCTAGCCTTTGACCAAGTCAACACTTTGCCTAAATGAAACCCAAACTAGCCAAAATTGACCATAGGCCAAATTGATTGAAACCATTGATCAAACCAATCCAAAATTGACGATTGAACATGATCAAGCCATCAATTGAACCAAACCAAGCTAAACTGGCCACTTGACCCAAGTTGACCTAAAAGTCAAAATGGTTCAAATCTTGATCTAAGCTAAATTGATTGCAACTAATGGGTCAAATTCATTCTAAATCACTTATTGACTTTGACCAAAGCTTCAATCGGCCAACTAGACCCAACCTATCCCAATTGACCATAAACCCAACTTGACCTAAAAGGTCAAATCAACTTGAAATCAAACCAAACCAAAATTGATTGAAACCAAAGCTTGAAATATATTTTAAATGATCAACCAAGCCTAAACCAACCCATGACCTAATCTAATTGGGCCAAATGGGTCAAATTGGTCAACTTGACCCATTTGACCTATGTGAACTCAGACGAACCAAAACTAAATATAAATAAAATTGAACCAAACTAATGATACCTATAAGCTCCAACTGATCATTTAAACTTGACCTAACCCATGATTTGACCCAATTTGACCAATTGGTCAACTTGACCCAAGTTGATCCATTTTGACCTAAATGGGTCAACTTGAGCCAAATCATATCAAATCAACTCCAAATTCCTTGAAATTTGGTCCAACCTATTTTTGAAACATCTCAAATCTACCCAAATTAAAATCAAGGCCAAATGACCATTTTAACCTTGCATCAAAGGGTAACTTATGGCCAAATTCACTTGGAATTTGGCCAATTCCTTCTCTTGGCCATTTGGCATCCTCCTATTGGACCACATGGACACTAAGGAGGGCGGTGAACATGACCTAATGGGTTTGGGTCAGCGATGACCCAACCCAAGGCCAAACTGACCCCTCCAATGGGAATTCTCCACTTGGATCACCTCCTACACTAACCTAGCACATGTGCACTTCCTCTCCTCCACTCCTCTTCGAAAACCAAACCACATGGTGTCCCTAACAACCTAAACAACCCATTCAATCCAAGCAATTAATAAAAAATGGAAGAGCAATCCTTAACTATCCAATCAGAGGAGGGGGAGATATACTCCTCCTCATTCCAACTCAATGCACACACTCTGAATTCGATTGAGTCCTAGGAACTAAAACCAAGCTTTTCCAAGCCTTGGCAAGAATTCCCAAGCTCATTTGAATTTCTCATTCTCAATTTTCTTCAAAGATGAAATAGGGGAGGCCTAAGGAAATTCTAACTTGCTCAATTCTCCACCAAACCCAAATTCACTTTCCAAGCATCATCAATGGAGTTAGTCGGGCTCACACAAAGCATTTCCCAAGTCACCAAGCCATAGGAAGGGGGACTTCGATCAAAGCTGCAAGCCATTGAAGGGGAGCTTGGTCAATTAGGCAATCCACTTCAAATCAAAGCTTGAAACTTTCAACAGAGCTTCGTCTCCACTAGACGAAGCTACCTCCTCCGTTGGAAGTGCAGGTGATAGTATACAGTGAGGTATGACTCAAAACTGATCCTCCATTGAAAAATGCTTGGTCCTTTATGTAGGGAATTGTAATCCCATTAGATCCTAGCAGTTGAATGTTCTTCCCTACACTTCTTGATGGTTTGGGGTGAATCCCAATCTAACTTGAGCTTAGGTGAGCTCGGATCAAGCCACGAAGGATGGATGGCCTCTATCTTTCGTAGCTTAGGTAGGGATGAATCATGAGCCATCCATCCTGCATGTTTTGAATGGACGGCCCTGATTAAATCTCATTAGATTTGCTGATTAAACACATTAAAACCATGGGATTAATCATGGTCATCCAATCCTTGATTAGATAGCCCATGGGAAAGCACATTGCACCACCAACTGACATGGAGCACGATGTGACAACTTAAATAACAAATCCCATCGTGCCACATGGAAGGCACGCCGCGTTAGCGGTCCACGTGGCGCCGATATGATTAGTTAATTAATTAGGCTATTTAATTATTCAATAATTACAAAAACTTCATAAATTCATAACTAAATGTAAAAAATTCAAAAAATGCCAACTCAAGTTCATTTTAAAGATATTTCATAGGGGAATCCAATAAAATTATTTCTAATTAATTTTGAATGGCAAATTTTTCTTAATTAAGGTTTAATTAAAATTAAATTATCTTAATTACTCCCTAATTACTTCATTAATTAATTCTAAATATCTCAGATATGTTTAGTGGGATGACATCTGCCTCTCTTAATTTTCATGAGATTTATTAATGAGTTAATTAGGAAAATTTATTAATGAACCCCTAATCACACCCTTTATATAATTAAGAGTAATTAAGCAAGTGAACAGTGGTTTAATCCCTTAATTAAGATAATTAAATATTTTTTAAGTAAGGAGGAGGTTTATGGAATGGGTTTGGGATATTTTCTCTATGTTATTCCTTAAACCACCTTTCTTACTTAATCCAAACATAATTAAAGATTAATTCACTAATAATCTACTTAATTAGTCTAATCAAACTTTCAAAACCAATCTAGAACCTAAGAGGTTTCAAAGAAAATTATAATCAAACTACATGTGAAGGATGGTTATGAAAGTACTTAATTAAACCCTTTAGCTTAATTAATCAATAATTATGAGCCAATTTCATTAGGCCCCTTTCTTTCTTAGGTGCATTTCTGATTTAAATTTCATGTGGTTGCATATCATATGTTGGCTCATAATTACTTGAATAGTTATGTTAAAGTGGTGTAGGTAAGGGGTAATTAATGAATTTAGTTCACACCTTAACCTAAATAAAACATAAAATAAATCTAATTGTTCTAAAATTTAACTAAACTAACTCACACATGGGGGAAATGGGTTAGGACCAACAAACTCTTTTCATATTTCCTAAGTCAAATCAAATTCAAAATTAAAAGTCTCTTTAAAGAATTTTGATTCACTTTGAATAATCTTATCTTATAGGATTGTCCTTAGAAATTAATTAGGGAGAATGAAGTCATATTCTTACATGACTTTATTTCTTTCCAAGCATGTTAAATGTTGTATCCCATATGAAATCATGCATTCATATCTTTGAAAAAAAAGCAAATTAAATAAAATATTTTCTTTATGTCAAATTGCATGTTTTGGCTAAAGTTAAGAATATGATTGGCTATTATCACTATTAAATCAAAAACTATTTTCAAAACCTATAAATCAAACATTATAAATGAAGTGATGCTACTTATAAGTACTTATAAGCTTGCATGTGATTATAGCATAAGATGTGTTATGTGATTTTCTTCTCTTCTCTTAACATGGATTTAGATAGGATTTCCAAAGTGTATAGTTCATTTGAAAAGAATATAACACTTTCTTAAATCTATTCCTATCCACTTCTATGTTATGACTTATGAAGGATCTTCACATTTACACATGTAAATTACATAACCAAATCAAACACAAAAATCTTTTGCATGACTCTTCTTCCATTTATTTCTTTTTATACATGAATATGTATTTAAGAAAACTGGTATATTAGTCTAAACATCCCAAGGTTGCAAGGCTTTAAGTAGCCCTAAGTAGGTCTTGTACCTTACACTCCTTGTGTAAGAAAATAATGGCGTCGTACTCACTTATGTCTTTTATACATGTAAATGTGCATTCAATTAATGGATAAAATAGTCTCACTTTTCTACTTAATAAAAATATGCATTCATAGAATATCCCAATTTTTTTAACAAAACATCTCTCAACAATCATCGTTAAAGTGTGCTAAAGTATTGCATTGCATGTATAGCTATGCTTAGGATCATTCATATGCACGGTATACATGGTGAAAAGAAATAAATGGTTGTGTGTTATGTGATAGAAATTCACCTTAATTAATCCTAAGATGCATTTCTTATTTGAATAGGACTATTTAGAGAAAATCTAAACTTAGGGTTAATTAATCATGAAAGAAAAATCACTAATGACTTTACCTTACAAATTACTTAAGGTAGGGATGAAAGAGAAGTTCTCTTATCTTTACTTCTCTTTATAACACTTAGTAACTAAGTGTAGGTTCATTCAAACCAAATTAAATCATCAAATAAAATTTACAAATCAACTAAATCACTTAAAATGAAACCACCCTCTAAATTGAATCTCTCACACTTAGAAAATTTCCAACTTTAAAGCCTAGCTAAGACATGACACACAAGCCTTAAATGGCACACACATTAGGCTAAGTCACCATTTCTAGCTCTATGTTAGGGCGGTGGATTATTTGATGGCTGATTTTATTTTGTGATGTAATATTTTAGATTATATGTTAGGGCATATGTGTGTAGACTGGATGAAAGGGTGATCTCAGCCTAATCATGTCTTCAACAAAGATTGTGCTTAAGGGGCGCTAAAATAAAAATATAAATTCTTTTGCTGTGCAAGTTCCTTATACCCCTAAGCATAATCCAAATTAGGATAGGTGGACTTGGTTACCCATGTGTGGGGTGCTAAGTCCAAATTATTCATATACATGCTTGGGATATGTGATATGTTTAGCTAATCTCTATTTTATAGGTTTAGTTAAATTTATCTTTCCCTTTTTCAAATAATTTTGCAATTAAGATTTGGTGTGAATGTTATGGGGGATCAGGATGAACGTTGGTCATAAGACTAAGTCTTATGAGCCATGTGAAGCCTTGGAGCAAACCACATCCCAACGAACAAAAATGAAGAAAGAAGTGAAGAAAAGAAAGAAAGAAATGAAGAAATGAAGAAAGAAGAATAAAGAATAAAGACCCAAATAACATGAATTCATTTTAGTTGCAATTATTCATTTGTAATTTGGGTTGTATAAGGGTAGAGCTCGGTTACCTATTTATTTTTGGGTTTGTGTGGTAGAGCCCGACCACATTAGCCTCTTATTCTTTTGCACTAGCTTTATAAAATTATTTGATTTTTGTTTAGCTTGTGCATTAAGATGGCATGATTTTCCTAGTTTCTTCATTGATTGATGAATGGCCTAGATGTGATTAGGCTCTTAGGGAAAAAATAAATTTTATCCAATTAATCAACTCAAAATTAAAATTAAATAACTCATAACCTCACCTAAAGCCTAGGAGATAAATCAAGATAATAAAAGATTTAGCAACCCCTAAGCTGGATGTTGTATGTCTCACATCATGCATAAAAATCATCTTGCTTCACTCTTGCTTATGAAGGGCTTCCTCCTTTGCTAGAGAAAATGGCTTGATCTTTGAGATCCATGGTGGAAACACACCTACTTCTTTCTGATTTTGGCACATAACCAATTTCTCATGCATTAGGCATATGAATCCCATAGCCCTTGTCAAATAAATTATCCAAAAATTAAAATAAAACTTAACAAAATTTATATTAGCTTAAGTCATTACTCATTCCCTTATGATCTAGTCTCTTAGGGAGTGTGTTTAAGGATATAGTCTTCTTTCTAAATAAATAAAAACCTAGTTATCTTGCAAAGCACAAGACTTTTTTACATGTATTTAAAATTGAAGGATGAGTTAGTTGGCACCCCAGATAAATTCCAACAGTTGAGTGCTTTATCCTCTCTTATGGAGATGAACCATATACCCATTTTCATCTTAGATTTAGGTCGTGCTCTTGGTCTTGCCAAAGCTCCTTAAATTTAGGATCTAAGGTTGTTGTTTTCTTTGTGGGCTATAAATATAAATCCTCACATCTTAGGCATTTCTACGATTTCATATTGTGGAATTGTAACCCCTAGATTCCTAATAAAAATTTAACTCAAACAGATAAATCATCTCAATTTCAAAAATGTAAAGCCTAAATATAGGATAGTTTGGGATGCTCACTAGGCTTCTTAGTACCATCCCCTACTCATTGCCCATTGGTTTTAATTATAATTGATTGATAGTCCTATCTTTGAAATCTTTGAAGAAACTGATCATTTACCTTAATCAAGAGTACTCTTAAAGAATCTCATTTCTTAAGATGTAATTAACTATGGGAGCTTACCTCCATAGAGAACTTAATGAACTCAGTTTAAAATAACCCTACTTTACTTTTCCATGTAAAGTAGGGAAGAATCTCTAGTACATTCGAATACCCATCATCCTTAAGAGTCCTTATTAGGTGATTAGGTCCATTGTAGGATGATGACTTTTATCTCTCGAGATTGTACATCATTCCTCAATGTCATACCAGATCACTGTAATAAGTACATATGCGGATCTACATGGTGTCCCAATGTACAAATGTTTTATTTTTTAGATTTATCCCCAAAGGAAGGTTTGAGAAATAAATACACCACAATAGGCTATTTAGGATAAGAATTTAGTCACTTTGATCTCTTTCCTACTAGACAAACTTTTGAGGATTGGATCATATCTTTGAAGACCCCTCTCATATCTTTAGTTAATCAGGATGGATCATGCCAGTGAATTCCCCATCTTATTAGCTAATCACATAGGAATAATTCCCTAGTTGGCATCCTATTAAAATGACTAAGTTTAGGATAATGTCATTATTACCCCTATCCTTAAGTCAACACTTTTGAAAATTGGATCGTATCTTTGAAGTCCCCTCTCCTCTCTTTAGAAAATCAGAATGGATCATTCCCTTAAAAGCCCCATCTTATTAGCTAATCACATAGGAATAAGTCCCCAGTCAGCATCATATTCAAATGACTAAGGTTATGACAATATCATTAAGACCTCTATCCTTAAGTAAAAACTTTTGAGGATTGGATCATGTCTTTGAAGACCCCTCTTCTCTCTTTAGCTAATCAGGATGGATCATGCTCTTAATGGCCCCATCTTATTAGCTAATCACATAGGAATAAGTCCCTAGTTGACATTCTATTCAATTGAATAAGGTTAGGATAATGCCATTGAGACCCCTATCCTTAAGTCAAAACTTTTAAGGATGAGATCATGTCTTTGAAGACCCCTATCCTCTCTTTAGCTAATCAAGATGGATCATGCCATCGAAGGCCCCATCTTATTAGCTAACCACATAGGAATAAGTCCCCTAGTTGGCATCCTTTTAAAATAACTAAGGTTAGGATAATGTCATTAAGATCTTTATCTCTAAGTCAAAACTTTTGAGGATTGAATCATATCTTTGAAGACCCCTCTCCTCTCTTTAGCTAATCAACATGGATCAGCCATTGAAGGTCCCATCTTATTAGCTAACCACATAGGAAGAAGTCCCCCAGTCAACATCCTATTAAAATTATTAAGGTTAGGATAATGTCATTAATACCCTTATCCTTAAGTCAAAACTTTTTGAGGATTGGATCATGTCTTTGAAGACCCCTCTACTCTCTTTATCTAATCAGGATGGATCATGCCATAGAAGTCCCCATCTTATTAGCTAATCATATAGGAAGAAGTCCCCCAATCAGCATCCTATTAAAATTACTAAGGTTAGGATAATGTCATTAAGACCCTTATTCTTAAGTCTAAACTTTTGAAGATTGGATCATATCTTTGAAAACCCCTTTACTCTCTTTAGCTAATTAGGATGGATCATGCCATCAAAGGCCCCATCTTATTATCTAATCAGGATGGATCACTATCACTCTCAATTAAGAGTAAGTCCCTTATGGACATCTTCTTTAAGCATAGTGATTGCATTAGGACTAGACCATCCTTTGGGTCCACTCCTAATGGCATTCCTATTCATCATATAACTTAGTGAGTTTAAGTTTCTAAGAATGAATCATATTTCACAACAATTATAGGCATACATATGCCTATATTTCACAGTAAAATCAAAAATCAAAATCAAAGCCATAGATTTGAACCTCAAGCTTACGCTTGTATGTTGATCAGTACGGTCAACACCAATATGTGTAGTGTACTCTAGACAATCCACTACACATATTGGGGGACCATTTGTTGACCTCATTTATGGATGAGATTTAATATCAATCTAAAATTAGTAATTGCTATACTAATCTCCAATAGGGGCATCCTAATTCAGTGCTTAGGAAACTACACCTAGTGTCTTAAGGAATCTTTAATGGGTTTATTCTAACCTAATTAGCTTAAATGGAATTAACCTAAGCTTCCAATTTGGATTAACAAAAGTAATCTAAATGAATCAAATTAAAATTAAATCAAAAAAATCTAAAGTAAAAAATTAAAATCAAATCCAAAGTTAAATCTAGTCAACATAGGATTGACTCAAGTGAGACCCACCTAGCCAAAGGTTAATCCACCAAAAGTTTGACCAAATTAAATTATTCCAAATATTCCAAATCATCAAATAAACATATTTGATCATAAATATAAAAAATTTAAATCCATTTAGACCTAAATTAGACTAATTAGACCACTTAGTCTAAAATAACCTAAATAGGTCCTATTGGATTCAAACCCAAATCAAATTGAAACAAACTCAATTTGATCATTCAAAATCATTTGGAAATGATAATTAGATATAATCCAATCCACCATTGGGTCAAATTGGGTCAAATGGGTACCCAAATGAATCCAAGTTTAACCCATTAAACCCAACTTATGTCAAATGGGTTTAAAATAAAATTTAATTGAAATTATTAAATCCAAAACATTCCATATTGTTTAGAATAGCCCAATTGAAAATTAAACACATTATAATTGAGTCAAATAATCCATTTGACCTGATGAAAATCAACCCAAATCTCATGATAATAAAATAGACTAAACTATAAGTAAGTACTCCATAACTTTTAAAATTCTTAAAAGCCTTTCATTAATAGGTTCATTATGATTAAATAGGCACAATCCAAGCATTGATCTATGGCTAATCCATCAAGTGAGGCAACTTAGATCAAACTAATAAAAAAATCATTAAATGGCATAATCCAAAGAATCTCAACATAAATTTGACTAATCCCCTTTGGTTGCAACCAAACCATTCCCAAACCTAATTAATGTTGATTCACAACCAACATTAAGCTACATAATCAACTTTAAATAAATCCAAAACTAAGGAAGAGGTAATGACAATTCAATGGCTTCATAAGCAAAATTCCTTTTGCTTAAGCCCATTCCTTCTCCACCTCTTCACCTTGGATAAGTGTAAGATGAAGGAGAAGCATGTTAGCAAGCCTCCAAGGATTCCTATCACCCTAGCTGACCAAGGAGAGGAAGAAAAGGAGGAGAGGATCATGACCAAAATGGATTTTCTCACTTAGACCTTACCTGAAGCCAAATTAACTATCCCATCACCTTCATGAGATAAAACCATGGAGAAATGAATCCTTTCTCACTTCCCAAGCTACCGGCAAGTAAGAGAACCACCAAAACTGAAATATAGGCTAGGGAGCAATTCATAAGGAGATAGCTCAATTCCTTTGGTGCACAAGCTTCCCTCGAAGTTCTGAAGCTTTTGGAATCAACCCCATCACCAGATATCGTCAGACCGGAGGTACGCTATTAACACCCTCCATCTTCTTTAAATATTTCTACCTTGGTCCTTTTCGAAGGGAACTTGATCTCAAGTGAAATCAAGCCATATAGATCTACAGGATATTCATCCATGATGGATTTGCAATTGAAAATGAAAGATTCCATAGAGTAGATTGCCAAAAATCAAGCAAATTTGATGGATGGTTCCCAGTTTATGCCATTCGGGGAAGGAGATGCAATCTAGACCATCTGTTCCTTTTAAAAGGAATGGACAACTTAGATCTAAGTGGACCACTTGATTTGAACACCATTAGGAACCGTGAATCGATCATGGACTGTCCGATCTTTGATCGGATGGTTTGGATCAATCCAGCATCTCACCACCCTTTTAATGCGGGATCCATGTGGATCCCACGTGGATCAATCCGCATGAGAAATGAAGCATGGCTTACCACATTAGCGCTAACTGGTTTAAAGAGGAAATTTGGAATTTTTGAATTTTAAAAATTATTAAAATTACTAAAAACTTTTAAAAATGATAGAAAAATAAATAAAAATCAGATAAATGCAAATGAGTGCTCTATTTATTCATCTTGATGAGAGGAATCCATTAAAATTACAATCCCCAATTTATGTTAGGTATTTTGTCCTTAATTTAGGCATAATTAAAATTCAATAACCTAATTACTCTTAAACCACTAATCCAATTGAATTGAAACTTTGGGAAAAGGAAATTAAGGTTGAAACACACATAAGAAAAAAATTTCATAATTTATTTTATTGTATTTTATGAAAATTAAAATTTTAAATCCTAAACTCTAAATTTAATTAAATAAATTAAATTTAAAGAAATTAATTCATGAAATAATTTAAATAATCTTAAATCAACTTAATAAACTCCAGTGAACATTAAACCACTAATAAAACTTACTTGAATTTAATAATTCATAAATTGGCTTAATTAAGCAATTAATTGAATTAATTAATATAAATAATTAATCAAAACTTAATTAAATCATAATAAATCAACCAAATGTCCAAAAATTATAAATAAACCCTCATTAGAAACATATTTTAGTGAGGAATCAACGAAAAATAAAATCCCTAACTGAAATTCATTAAATTAAGCTTAATTTGAGTTTTAATGAAATAATTAAAACCTAAATTACACCCTAATTATGAATCTAATCAAGATGGAACTTTGGACACATGAAATTGGCATGTAGCCCACTTGCCAAAAAAATTTAATATCCAATTGATCTCTAGATTGGAAATTGTTGAATTTCCAAGTTTCCAAGTCAATATTAATCAAATAATGAATTAATAAAATTTATTAATCCACTAAACCATTAAATAAACTGAACTAATCTTAATTAAACATCAAAAACTCCTAGGGAAAGTTTATTAAATAGTCCTAAGTCAAAAGAACTTAATACTTAAGGATTAATAACACTTAATAAAGTTTAATTAAATGAATCGGATTAACATAAATGAATCCTAACATTTACAATTAATTCAATCCAAGAAAGAACATAAACCTTAACATAAGTACCTTAGGTTAATATAAACTAAACTAAATAAAATCAACATAACTTAATCCATAAGATTAATGTAAACCAAATAAACTAATTGAAATTAAACTAAATGAAGTAAATCAAATTAAACAAATTAAAAGAAATGAATTAACTCAAATAAATCAAATGAAATAATTTTAACTAAACTTTAATTAAACTTTAAGCTAATACAAATTATGACTAAACAAATGAGATAAAATACTATTAAAGAAAAGAAGACATCAAATATCTTAAGTTTAAGAACTTAAAGATTAATGAAATTAATAAACTATATTAAGATTAATTCAAACTTATCTTTGTAAACTCATTAAATAACTTGAATCAATTTAATTAAAATCAAATGAAGTCAACATAAATCTAATAGGAAATAAATCAAGTTAATTAATTCAAACCAAGTCAAACGAAATAAATAAATATCAAAACCAATTCAAATAAAAACTAAATAAAATAAAATAAAACTTAATTAAGATACTAAAGGATCTTAGTTAGACTTTTAGAAAGAATCTTCATCTTAAGATGAACATTTAATTAGGAATTAGGATGTAGAATAGAATGAATTCCTCCTAAAAATGGGATCTATTCTATTTTTCATTCTTGAAAACCTAAATATTATTTTAACCAAATAAAAAAGAATAAAAATGGAATTAAATTACTAAAGCATTTGAATTAAAACCACCCAAAGGTAAATATTAAACAAATTCAAACCCTAAATTGAAACTTGAACTAAAAGAGGCTTAGTCAAGACCCACCACACAAGCCTATCTTCTACACACACTAGATTATTTGGGTCACGGACTGGATTTTGGTTAGATCATTCAGTTATTTTCTTTTAATTCTCTGTAATATGTTGTGATATGTTGTGCTTCATATGTCTGTGTGGTGTATTACTTTAGACTAAATGTCTAGGCTTGTTTCCTCATTAGAATGGATGGTAAGGCATTACTTTTTTTTGATTTAATATTATTTTCTATAGGGCACTATGTTAAAGGGATCACTGTTATAAATAAAAATTATAAAATTATTGTTTGCTTACAAGTGATGAAATATCCCTTAACATAGTCCATAGGATAGGTGGGCTTGGCATGCAACTAATGCTAAGCACGTATGTTTGTAAAATATAACTGTTGTATTTTGTTCGTATTTTCTAACATCTATTTTGCAATACTTAGGATTTCTTTTTCAATTTTAAAATGTACATTTGAGCTTAGAATTAAGTTAGGATCTATGGGGTCTAGGATTAGCAGGAGCTGACCCTACAAGGAGATGGTGTAGTAGTCCCCAGTGGAGCTCGATGGATGTCCCTGAAGAAGGAGAATGTCCTGGAAAGAAGACCCATAGATCTAGACTTGTAGTTCTAGGCTGAGATGTATAAGGGTGGAGCTCTACTGGACATTTTAATTTCATCCAGGGTGTACAACAGTACCCAAATGCATTGGCCAGCTTTTTATATATTTAAATTGCTTGACTTATTTTGGGTGCATAATAGAATCAACCTGCTTTTCTAGGTTTCTTTTTGTTGTGCTTTTCTATGAATGAATGCCTAGATGATTAGGCTCATAGGAAAAAAACTAAATGTTCTACTCAATTAAAGTTAACCAACTGAAACATAAAATAAATACAACTCAAAACTTTATAAACTAAAGCCATAGGCAGAACATAAAAGCAATTAGAAATAAATAGGTTTGAAATCATGAAATCATATTATTTTCATTCCTTGAATTGGACAACTTCACTCATTGCACATAAAGGGCATCTGTCTTGTGAGGATGACCACCTTCTTGGGGAAGCCTTCCTTCTAATATTGATTTGGCCCATAACCATTTCTAATTGCATGACATTAGGCAAAATGCATACCCATGGCCTAAAATAAATCTTGAGTCAAAATTTATAAAAATCTGAAAAATGTGCATTAGCTTTTTGCATTTCATACCCTACATGATTCTAGAGATTAAGGAGTGAGTCTAAGTTCATAGATTCCTTTCCTAAAAATGCAATATCCCAACCATCTTGCATTCATAATACTTTGGCATCATGAATTCAAAAAGTGCTTAGGTTGTGTTAGCTGGCAACCCTCTCCAAACGGGTTATAAGTCTAGAAGAGTCATGGATAAGTTAATTCCCTCATGTGTCAGAAGCACTAGTAGACTTGGTTCTGAAAAATTCTTTTCAAGAATAAGTCTTTAACCCTAGGCATTTCTACACTCTTGTGCTACTAAAATCTAAGTCTTAGACTTCTAAGAAAATGTTAACTCAAAACCTAAATTAAATTATAAATGTAAAGCTCAATTATAGGATAGTTGAAATGTCTACTGGGCTTCCCAATATCAATAAGCATTTCCTACTTTCTCCAAATTGGCTTCTAAAATAACTCTCTCCAATTTTGATCGTTCCTAATTGAAATTTCCAAAATAATCAATCCTTTGAAAGCCACCTTAGAAATCTTTAGAATAACAACTTATTTCTTTAATTGAGAGTATTCTTAGGAAGGCACCCTTCTTAAGATGTAATTAACTATAGGGGCTTGCCTCTATAAGAAACCATGAACCTAGTTTAAAATTAAACCTTGTTCTACCTTCCATGTAGTTCAAGGGAAAAATATCTAGTACATAGAAGACCCATTAGCTTTAGGAGTCTTTTATTGAAATGATCGAATCCATTATATGAAAATATATTTATTTTTCAAGATAATATGCTTATTTCTTAGTGAAGCATTTGATCATCTAAATAAGAAATTCCTAAACCCAATGTGGTGTGATAAAGTTTCTCATAATAACCTCTAGGATTTAGGCTAACAACTCCATGGTGTACTTGTGGTAGTGATGGACCTTAGGCTTTAGAACCTTGTAAGACCTAACGATTTGGTTGATGTCCAACTAAGAATCCCCAAAGATGTTGAAGTTCTGGAGCTTAGAGCAATGACTAACTCTAGGCCGGCAATCAAAGCCTCATATTTAGCTTTGTTGTTGGTGCAAGGATTGTATAGGTGATATGAGAATCTCATTACACTGTGGTCTGGAGTTATGAGGACTATTCCTACCCCTGCCTTCCCCAGGATAGTAGAACATGGTTCTTCTTCTCTTTGAGAGGAAGTCACACCATTGAAGTACATCACACATTGGTGAATGCTAGTGTCCCCTAAGTTCATAATTTTTTCATCAGGAAAGTCTTCACTGAGTGGAGAATCAGCATGAAGTGGGTATGCTGCTAAGAAATCTACAAGTACTTATACTTTCATCGCACGAAGGGGTACGAAAGTAATATCAAACTGTGACAAAATCATAGATGAATGTGCCAACTGTCCAAATAGTGTTGGTCGTGTCATGAGATATTATAGTGGATTAATCCTAGAGATCAAGTTCACCTTATGGGAGAGCATGTAATGTTGTAGCTTTTGGGATGCAAAGATTAAAGCTAGGAAATGCTTCTTAATAGGTAGATAATTTGGTTCAATAGGGATTAAATGATGGTCGAAATAATAGAGTGTGTTTTCTTCCCCTTCATCATTACCATGAGCTAACAAAGTGCCAAGGGAGTCATCTAATGTAGGAGTGTATAGAATCAATGGACTACCTGGGATAGGGGCTGCTAGAGTTGGTGGCATCAACAGGTAGTACTTGATGTCTTCAAAGGCATGCTGGCACTTATCATCCCACTTGAACTTGGCATCCTTTTTGATAAGTGTTGAGAATGGTTTCCATCTTTTTGATAAGTTGGATATAAAGCATCTTAAATATGCCAACCGACCTTAAAATGATTTGAGTTGAGTTAGACTTCTAGGGGGTGGAATTTCTAATATTGCTTTGATCTTCTCTAGATCAATTTCAATTCCACGATGTTAAATAACAAACCTAAGGAATTTCCCTAAAGCTACTCCAATTGCACACTTTGGGGGATTCATTTTTAGATTAAATTATCTTAACCTTTCAACAACTACTCTTAAGTCAAAGAGGTGGTCTTCCTTTTTTTTAGTTTTGACTACGAGATCATCGATGTAACATTCTACTTGATGATGAATGATTCCATTAAAAATTTGAGTCATGGCCCACTGGTATGCAGCACTAGCATTTTTGAGGCTGACAAGAATGACTTTATAGCAATAAATTTTGTTTGGGTTCGAAAGGTAGTATTTTTCTCATCTTCAGAGGCCATCTTAATTTGGTTGTATCTAAATAAGCCATCCATGAAGGAGAAGATCACATGAGATGAGGCAATGTTAACCATCAGTTCTGCTATTAGTAGTCGGAATTCATCTTTTGGACATGCCTTGTTTAGGTCTCTAAAATTGACACATATGCAAATTTGGCCATTCTTCTTCTTAATTAGCACTGGAAAACTAGATAGGGAATTTTTCTTCCTAGATGAACCAGCATCGATCAATTTTTGGACTTCAAAAATGACTTATTGTTCAATCTCTAATTGCATGCATCCAAGAGCTTGCTTGACAGGGTTAGTACTAGGTTCTATTGCTAGTTCGTGGACTATTACATTAGTAGATAAACTAGGCATCACTTCATAACACCATGTGAAGCAGTCCTTAAACTCAGTTAATAGCCTAACTAAGTCATTAGTTTCAGTTTCATTTAACAAGGGACAGATGTATGTCGTGGATTATCTTTAGTCCCTAAGTTGATTTCTTTGAACTAGTTTATGGTTAACTTGATCTCTTCTTTAAACTTTGGCAGTGCATCTTTGACTTCAAAATCATCTGGACCATCTAAAGTTTATAAGCACACCTCCTCATTTGAGTTAATGTGATTTAAAACGAACCTATCAGCTTTCAAATGATTGGTGATGACAAAGCAGTAATCATCATCATCGACTGGACCCATTATATGATTGAGAGCTTTTGCATTTATTTCTCCATATTCTTTCAAAATAGTCTGACTTGTACTTTCACCAAGTATGTGGGATTAACCTTTCTTTGTTGGATTGTGAACATGTGGTGAGTCCCAATCAAAAGGTAATTATATTAAATTTTTATATGAATCATCCTCAAGTTTTACATCATCTTCTTGACTTGAGGATGATGCTCCAAAAAAAACCTCTGAGTCTTCACATCTGTGGATGACTTAAGGCCTTTCTTAACTAGCAAACCCTCAACTTTTTGTGAAAAAAGTGAGGTTAGGGCTAAGGTTGCCAACTAATACTTGACTGTTTCACATATAGACTTGGATACACTTATGCCTTACTTTGGAGCCTGATCTTCATCGCTATCTGGCTCAAGTGTCACCTCCAAGGGAATCTGTTACTGAGAAGAGCTAGCTGGCGTGCTAATCATATAAGTCTCATCCTATAAACTAGATTCTAAATTTATAGGGATAATAAGAGTACTCCTAGTAACTGGGACATATCTTCTATTGGGTGACCAATAAAGAGGTTTTCCACCCCTAGGACTGCCTCTGAGTTGGCCTTTTCCTCTACCTGGTGGAGGTCAGGTCATCCTACCTACATGATCAAATGGAGTAATGAACTATGGGTGGAATCTAATGTCAGGCTCCACTTTCTCTTTCAAGCCTATTTCTTGCTCCCATTTATTTTGTTTTTCATTTTCTTTTTTATTTTCTTTTTCTTTTTCTTTTTTTTCTTCTCTTTTTGTTTTTTCTTTTATTTTTGAACTTTGACCAAGTTCACGAGAATAGACTTGTTGATTTTGGAGGAATTAGTAGGCCACATCCTCATATATGCTAACCTTGAAAACTTAAAATGGCTTTAGTCTTCCAATCATCTATCTCCAAGGGCAACACTAAGGAGCCTAAGGCCCTCTCACCTTATTCATTCAAACCACTCAACATCATCCTTTATTTTTGGAGTTTGGAGATGTCGATCCTCAAGTAGGCAAGGACTCTTAGACTTATAATGTTAATTGATGCACCTAAATCAACCAACACTCTTGATAGCCTATATCTGCCAACATCCACTTTAATATGAAGAGGATGGTTGTGCTTGATCATCCCTAGAAGTAAGTCTTCATCACTGGAAGTAACTCCCAAGGTGTCCTTTGAGTGGCATCCTCCTCTTTAGTAGTGATCAGCTGAGCCAAGCATATCTCTGGATCAAGTAAGGCCTTGATTAGAGATTCCCTCATCTCTTTGGATAAAATAAGGGTGTCGTATATGCTTAACTTAGCTATCGCTTTCTAAAGTGAGTTAGGATGTTGTAGTCAACTTTAGTGTGGTCCTCTACAAGCATATTCATAGGTGAAACATTTTATGAAGGGACTATCTACTCACTGGAACCAATGACTTGCATACCCTTTTCCTGAGGTGTTACCCTAAGAGGTTGATCTTTTCCACTATGTAGGTTGACTTCAGTGACTTCATGTGATAGGTTGGTGGAAAGTTCTACCTGCTTATTGGGCATACCTTCAGCTTCTTCTATAGGACCCTCAGAGTTAGTTGAATCCAAGTTAATGTCAATGGATGAACCTGATTGATTCAGAAAAGGAAAGTCCCATTTTGAATCAAAATAGAAAGGATCAAAATTACTAGAGCTATTATTATTTAGACTTGAAGAGTTTTCAATAGGAATAAAATCAGGAGCATTAGAAGTGGACAAGATCTAAGTAGAATCTTCTTTCTTCATTGATTTCCTTTTAGGTGGAGGCACATGATAGAAATTAATTAAAGTAAGCGGGGTAAGTATTTTAGTGCCCTTATCTATTGATGCAACATTCCTGTTGGAAGAAATGTTGGATGAAGTGATAGCTACAATGGTGGAGGGAATGCTGGACTTGGATGGTGGTTGTGCTACTAGACTATCATGGGCAAGTGTGGATTGTTACTACTGCTACTGAGCTCCCACCTTCTCCGAGTTGCCTTTGGTAACTTGCAAACCTTCCTTGATGGTCGAGGTTTGAGCTACCTCAGGAACATACAAGGAAAGTTTCTTGATCTTAGAAATAATCTTTTTAGAGGTTCGAGATAAGGAAATATCCCAACCTAATTTTATTTTAAGAAGATCACAAGTATCCCTAAGGATTACCCTAATAGAACTAGATGGTTGTTCCAATAAGTATTCCTTGGTGATAACTATAGCGCTCGACATATAGCTGTGCTCAAGCTAGTTCTTGAAGGTGATGCAATCCTCTAAGACATGGCCTAACATGTAGTGGTAGGGGAAATATCTAGGATCATCATTCTTGCCCACTTCTTTCAGCCTCTTAGACTATTGTAGCTAGAAATCAGGTTTCTTTATAAGATTTTTAAAGATTTTTTTGACTACTTCCCTCTTGAATAAATAGTGCTTATTTAATTTGTCAAAAAGAGTAAGTGGATAATAGCTACATGATGGAGGATATAAGTACCACTGCTAAGTATATAGCAGAGGAGGTGGTGGCAATGGCCGTTGAGGCGACTGTGGGGGCCAGTATGATAACCGAGGTGGCAGTAAAGTAGGTGATAGTGGAGGTTGCTGAGCTCGGGGTCTCTCAAACTAGACTTTAGCTGACTGGTTCCCCTTGTTTACTGCCACCACTGCCCCTGGCTTCTTTTCAAACACTTTCTGTAGCTTGGGCTTGGATGACTAGTCTTCAAAATGTAACTGTTTGACTTTCTCTTACAGACTAATTGCCTTATTGACTAACTTCTCAAAGGTTTTGATTGTAAATCCCTTGAGCATGACAGTAATCGGGTCATGGATATTCTTAAGAAGAATCTCTATGGCATGCTATTCAAATAACTGTGGTTCACATTTCATACTTAGGTTACGCCACCTGAGAATGTAGTCAATGAGGGACTCGTTGGGATTTTGCTTTCCTACAATGAGGTCACCTACAGTCTCCAGCAAACCTCTTAATAAAGAGTTGCTCCAACTAAGTAAATATCTTCACCGAACTATTGGGTAGTTCAGTGTACTAGTCAAATGCAACCCAGATCACGGCGATAAAGAGGCAAAAATAAGTACATACACCGAGCAGCAAGGCTCTAAAATGAGCCATGTGTTGCCAAGGGTTCCCACTTCCATCAAAAACCTTGAAGGAATGTCCTTGCGATATTGGACTACATAAAATTCTTCTGAGTAAGGTCTACCCTTTCGAATGGATGAACTACCCCGCACTTGCACCAACACTTCCCTAACTTGTTGTTCCACCATCTGCTTGATGTCTTTTTCATGCACGGAGGTACTATCTGTGACCTTCCTATGCAAACT
Organism: Cymbidium sinense; assembly: GCA_021442155.1. Classification (NCBI taxonomy): domain Eukaryota; kingdom Viridiplantae; phylum Streptophyta; class Magnoliopsida; order Asparagales; family Orchidaceae; genus Cymbidium; species Cymbidium sinense. The sequence continues at coordinate 74,116,950 of CM038215.1, forward strand.
AGCACTATCTTGATACATGGGAGAAGTACTCTTAGGAGGTTCCAAGACATGCAAAAGCTTACGCCGCTCAGGCTCCATAAGGCTAGGCTGTGGTGCTAGAGTTTGTCTCTAAAGTGCTAGAATTGTAGCTAACAAATCTTCCACCCTCTTCTCCATCCTGTGGATATGATCATCCTTCTAACTGAGCTGCTGAAAGAGGTGTTGGGTTGAATGAACAGCATCATCTTTCTCAACCACAACACCTTCCTAACTCTGATGGTCTCAGTGGAGGGATCCTCGAGTATCGACCATATGGATTTCTGTTGAATCCTCAAATAGGTCATCCTCGCCAAAGTTGGAATCTACTCTACCCTCTTCCTGATCCAAATGTTCACTCCCAATAAGTTGTTTCTTCTCAACAAAGTATTCTTTTAGGATATCATCTAATGAATGATCTTCTACTCTACTTAGCTGAACCGATGCAAATACCCACTAGTAGCTGACTATTGGGCTATGCTCATATGAACCTATGTATTAGACACTGCTTACTGATAGAATTCTCTCACTGGGAGGATCAACTACCATGGGGACTACATTGGTATCCCCTCTTTCCTTCACTACTACTGATGGCTATGGTGATGGCATGACCATGACACTTTTGGGTCATCACTCCCTCTTTACCAAGGCTGAAGTGGGAGGTCGAATGAGAGAGCTTGACCTCATCTCAACTAGTGGAATAAATGGAGTGGGATCCTTAGGCCATAGTTGGATCAGCAATAGGGATGCCCTCTCTCCGGATGTAGACTTCTAGGCTTTGGTAGGGACTATGGATGGAGGGACTTGAATGGGTAATGGTCATCGAGGAACGGAGCGATGTGACTGTGGATGAGGAATGGAGTAGTGTAGCTGTGGAGACACCGACTGCCCTCCTATCAGAACCCTCCCTTGCTACTGGTGGGGCTTGTCAACACTATGTTGTTGGTGTGATTAGCTTTGGTAAATCGCCGATCCAAAAAATCAATAAGGGTGGAGGCTGCCGACTGTATGGCGTACCTCCTCCACTCCCTCTTGCCCGTTTGGGCTGCAACTCGAGCCTTAGTGGCTCTATCCCTACATATTTGATCACTAACACTCCTGGGAATCATGGACCTCAAATCAAATCATGCACCAGACTCTGAGCATTCGTAGGCTCTTCCAACATGGAAAAGAACTATCCTAAGATTGGCATAAGGCTTCTTCTTGTCCCTAACTGGTACCTCAAACTAAGATAGTGGTGGAGGTGATGCAACAATCTTCCTGTAGTCCTCCTCTCCATCCAAGGCTGAGAGGGGGTGAAACCTGCTACCACTCAAGAGTGGAGAGGTCTCACGAGGAGAACCCTCCGTAACATGGGAGGCATCATCAATCTCCGTAGCTGCTCGATCATGGTGCAGCTTGATCTTTCTGTTCTTGTTGCGGCACTAAGTGCGGCTGAGCAAGGCAGACCAAGAGCTCGAACCTACCTTAAAGGTAGGGGAAACTATCTTAAAATCCAATATAGCCTTCCCCTTCAAAGTGGGGGAATCTAGTGAGGATGTGCTAGCTCGCACCGAGGTTGCAGTAGGGACAACAATAGACTGAACTGGCTTAGGAACCACTGACATTGACACCGCTGAGGTGGTAGGTGGCTGAACTGGAATTGATGTCATTGTGGGAACCTCAATAGCCTTCCTCTTTAAGGAGGAAAACTCAGACACTGATTGCAGGTCGAAACAGAGGAGTGGTTTCTATCCTACCACCTCTCTATTGACAGTCATGAGGGTTGGTCCCTCACAAGTAACCCTGACAGCCTTGAACCCATGGCCAAACTAAATTAGGTGAGTGGTGGTCATGGTGTGTAGGGCCTGATCCAAGGCCAGATCTATACCCGACGGGAAAGAGAAGATGAACTTGCCAAAAGACATCGTGATTGTACTGACTGAAGATGAGAAAAGGACTAACTATGTTGATATCTTTGCATTTGTTGAAACATAACTGAGTCAAACCCATGCTTTCATATTTATCTTCAAATATTAACTTTTGATATCAATTTGGAATTTTGAACCTACACCTAATAAATTTAAGTATGCTAGGTGGGGTTCATTAGAGAGATTTTAGAATGTGAGGAGAGACTTTTCTATAGAATTTGATTTTGATTTGGAACCCTCATTCAACAATTTTAGGTATGTTAGTCTGGTTCATTCATTTGGAAAGACTTTGGAGATGAATTTGTTTTATTTTATCCTTTGTTTAAAACTTTTGATTTTGGAACCTTTATTTTTGAAATTTAAATATGCTAAATGAGATTCAAATAAATGTTTGAAAATAATTTTGAAAACATTTTGTTTGTGAGAGTTGTTGTTGTTTGTATGTTTGATTTGATTTTGATTTGAAAATTAGAATCTTAATTAACAAATTTACATATGCTAAGTAAAGCCCAAATGTGTTTGATATTTTTGTTGATTTTAAAAATGAACCCCTTACTTAACGAATTTAGGTATGTCAAGTAGGGTTCAAGTGTGTTTGATATTTATGTTTTGATTTAAAAAAGGAAAACTCTTATTTAACAAATGCAGGCATGTTAAAAAGAGTTTAATTTATTTTATGTGTTGTTTGATAATGGAATTCCTATTTGACAAATTTGGGTATGTCAAATGGAATTCAAATGTGTTTTGACTTTTAAGATTTTGGAAAATGTGAACCTATTTAACAAATTTAGGTATGTTAAATAGAGTTCAATTTATTTTAATTTTCAAAAATGGAACTCTCATTTGACAAATTTGAGTTTGTCAAATGGAGTTCAAACATGTTTTAATTTTGTGTGATATTTTCTTTTGAAAAGAAGGAACTCTCACTTAACAAATTTAGGTATGTTAAGTGAGGTTCAATGATATGTTGATTTTGATTATGTTTTGGTTTTGAAAATGGAACTCTATTTAACCAATTTAAGCATGTTAAGTGGAGTTGGTTAATTTTTGAAAACTGTGTTTGGAATATTTTGAAGATCTCTCATTTAACAAATTTGGGTATGTTAAATGGAGATGGTTGATTGATTGATTTTATTTTCAAAAAGGATTTTGATGATGCATATTTGATTTTGATTTTATGGAAATGACTCGCATTTAACAAATTTAAGTAAGTTAAATGAGGCTCAATTATTTTAATTATTTGGAAAAAGGTTTGAAAGTTTTATGTTTTGCAAACCTTATATGTAGTGTATTTCAAAAAATGATTTTATTTAGAAAGAGTGCTTTGGAAAAAATTTTACAACAGATTTATTTTCTTAAGTATGGGATGAACCTTACCTCACCAAGAGGATGGTAAAGAGTTCTAAATTTTTAGTCATCTCCTTTCTTTGATTAATTTATTTATTTACTTATTAGGGGACCCAATAGGGGTTTCAAGACCTACATGGAGTGAGGTCCTAAAACATAAATGATGTTGGATAACTTTGCTTAAGGATGAAATAAGCCAAGTGTCAATGAAAAGATAGATAGTCTCAGGCTTATATTAAATATAAGTCCACCATCGATGCTTGGAGATAGTAGTTATCTACTAAAGATGAAGAGAGGAACCATCTCCAATGGAGTCACCAAAAAAATCTGTGGTGTTTATTTTTGGATGAGTATAGATGGAACTCCACGTAGATCATAGTGGGTACTTATTGAAGTGATTAGGCATGACATTAAGATATGATGTACTAATTTGAAAGATAGAGGCATCACCCTTCAATGGACCTAATCACTTAATAAGGACTCCTAAGGCATAATGGGTCTTTGAATATACTAAAAAATTTTCTCTTACTTTATATGGATGAATAAAGCAGGGTTTATATTAAACCAAGTTTTAAATTTCCCTATAAAGGTAAGCCTCTATAGTTAATTACATTCTAAGGAAGGTGAATTCCTTAAGAATGCTCTCAATTAAGTTAAGAAATTATTATCTCCAAAGATTTCAAAGCTAGACTATCAAAGGATTGGTTATATTTGGAAAATCAAATGGGAAAGCTTGAGGAGAAGATTTATTTTTGAAAGCCAAAGGGAATAAGTAGGGATGCTCATGATACTAGAAAACCTAGTGAGCATTCCAATCTATCCTATGATTGGGCTTTATATATTTAAAGTTGAAGAGGATTATCTTGTTTGAGTTAAAATTTTATTAGATCACTAGGGCTTTATAATCCAACAGCACAAGATTATGAAAATGCCTAAGAGGTGTGAATTTATGCTTGTAGCCGAAAGAAAATAGCAACCTCAGATCCTAAATCTAGGGAGCTTTAGCATACTCTAAAGCACAACCAAAATCTAAGCGAAGATGGGCATAAGGTTTACCTCCACAAGAGAGGATAAATCACCCAACTGCTAGACTTATAACTACCTGGAGTGGCTGTCGGCTAACTCCTCCTCTTTAAATCCATGTAGGAAAGTCTTATAAATTTGTAAGATAGTTGGGTTATTATTAATTTAGAAACAGACTAAAGTCCTTAAACCCACCCCCTAAGATACTAGAGCATGAGTGGTATGAGTAATGACTTAATCTAATGCAAAAATCTTTTCAAGTTTTATTTCAATGTTGACACTTCATTTTGACAAAAGCTTTAGGATTTTGATGCCTATATGCATGATGAAAGTATATCATTGGCCATATAAGTAAGGAAGGAGTGTTTTCCACCACAAGGGATGCCATCATAAGTTAAGCAATCCCCTATCATGCAAGGATGGAAATCCCTATTTTCAAGAATGAAATAATATGATATGCATGTTGTGAAACATTCAACCATTCAGTTAAGGGGTTGCTAAATCTTTTAATCATCTTATTTAATGCCAAGGCTTTATGGTGACATTATGAATTATTTAAAACTTTAGTTATGAGTTGTAATTGGGTAGAAACTTTTTTTTCTAAGAGCTTAATCACATCTAGGCCACACATTAAAGAATCAATCATAAAATACTATGAAAAAGCATGTTATTTCTAATGCATAATTTAAACATAACATCAAACAATTTTATAGCTACAACAAAAGAATAACAAACTGGTGTGGTCGGGTACCGCTGTACAACCCAATAAGAAAAGATGGGTGGCCGAGCTCTACCCTTATACAACCTAGAATATGAAAGAATAATTATAATTTATGAATGAATAGTTCTATTAGGGATCTTCAAGTCTTCTTGTCTTTTTCATTTCTTCTTTTCTTTTGATTTGGTGGACTTCAAGGCATCACATGGCACCCTAGGACAAAGCCTTCTAGTCAATGCTCATCATAATCCCTTATAGCACTAATCCTAATTTTTAATGCAAAACTATATTAAAAAATAGGAAAATTAAATCTCATTAAACCTACAAAATAAGTGTTAACTAAACATACATACAACACAAGCAGTTATACTTATAGTTTGGACTTAGCACCCCGCACATGGATAACCAAGCCCACCAGTCCTAACTTGGATAATGCTTTGGGGTTTAAGCAACCTGCAAAGAGAGCATTTATATTTATTTTAAACACCCCCTTAAGCATAATCTCTTGCTTAAAATATGATTAGGTTAAGAACAGCCTAACATTTAGTCTACGAGAAATACACCCTAACATCTAATCTTCAACAATACATCAGAAAATGAAACATACATCATACTAAGCACCATCCTAACATAAAGCTAGAAGTGGTGACTAAGTTCTAATGTGGGTGTTAGGGCTTGTGTGGAATGTCTCAACTAAGCATTAGTGTTGTAGTTTTCTAAGTGTAGAGAGATTCAATTTAACATGAAAGAATAATTTCACTTGAAGTTTTTTAATTGATTTGCAGATTTTACTTTGTGTTTCCTTTTATTTCATATGATTACACTTAATAAATAAGTGTTATAAAGAGAAGAAAGAGGATTGCCCTCTTTCATCCCTACCTTGAGCCACTTCTAAAGTACATTAACTTGATTTAATTATCTTTAGTGATTGGCTTATTACACATTTTAAATTAATCCTAAGTTTAGATTCACTTTAAATAATTTATCCAATATGAAAGGCATCTTAAGATTAATTTGATTGAACTACTACCACATGATACATATTAAGTCATTCCTTTCCATCACATGTAACATGCATATGATTCAATCCTAAGCATATTTATATAAACAACATGTTTTAGCACACTTAAATGATGAATGTGTGTGTATGTGAAATTTATATCATTTTGTGTGATTGAATTATTTAATCATATTGGTTTAAAGCTCTTTCTAAATTCTTATACAAAAATATATAAAGATGAAATTAAATAGGTACATGTCATTGTTAACCAAGGAAGTGAGCTAATCAAATGACCTCCTTAGGGATAACTAAAGCCTCTTATTCTCAGGATGTCTAAACTATATATGCATTTGCATTCAAATATATGTAAATTTTTATGCATGAATGTAAGAAAGAAAGCTCCAAATCTCATGACCAACTAATTCAATCACCTAGCCAATTATGGATGCATGTATCTTTGATAAAACAAAAGGGTTTCTAATTCCATAATTAAATACACACACACATGTATAAGAGACATAAGCTCTAGTACATTTAATTGTTAACCAGGGAAGTGAGGTAATCAAATAACCTCCTTGGGGCTACTTAAAGCCTCGTATTCCAGGGATGTCCAGACTAAATATTTGCTTTTCTCAAATACATATGGATGTATACATAAATAAAGGAAGGAAAACCATGCAAAGGTTGTATTTTTATTTGATTGAAACTTTTATGCATACGGAGTAAAGTCTATCCAAACTATAATGTAGGAAAATATGTAAATGAAATCAGATAAGTACGTGTGGTTGTTAACCAAGGAAGTGAGGTAATCAAATGACCTCCTTGGGGCTAACTAAAGCCTCGTGTTCTTGGGATGTCCAGACTAACATTCAAATACATATAAAACTATATATGAATTAAGGAAAAGAAAACTATACTTCACATGTCTAAGCTATAAGTACATGTAAAGCTATGTATATGTTTATAACTACTATCACTCTAATCAAAGTAATTGATTCATAAACCTTGGAGAAGTAATTTGAATTTACTAGTGATATTAGCCACACATATTATAAATTAATTCAACACATGCAAGTTTACATAAAAGAAAACCAATTGATTTAATTAACTTTGAAAAGATGAATGCATGATTTTAAATGATACAATGTTAAGCATGATTAGAAAAAAAAATAACATAAGCTTATGATTTCATTCAATCAAATTAATTCCTAAGGACAATCATATCAAATAAAATTATTTTAAATAAACCAAAGCTTCTTTAATGTTATCTTTAATTTCATATTTAATCTGAGTTAAGGGATGTGAGGAGAAGTTTGCTGATCTTAACCCATTCCCATGTTTATAAATTTTCTTGGTTTAATGAAAAGTGATTAAGTTGATTTTATGAGTTAATTCAGTTGTAATATGCATTAGTTCCATTAATTAACCCTTACCTATGTTACCTTAACATAATTATCCAAATAATTATGAGATAACATGATATGCAAATGAATTGAAAAGTAAATTAGTAATGATCCTAGGAAATGAAAAGGCCTAGTGCAATTAGCTCACAATTAATGGTTAATTAGATTAAGGAACTTTATTAAGTACTCTTATGATTCCCCCACACATGTGGGTTAATCACAATTTTCTTAATTTCCTTTAGGTTATTAAACACCTAAAGCTCTACCCTTCAATTAATTAATCAAAATAAGATGTGATTGTAATTTTTTTATATGTGGTTAATGAAATCATTAATTAATTAATTAAATTCTTTCTTAATTGCCAAATTGATTAATTATCCTTCAAATGAAATTGGCTTAGGGAAAAGATTAGGAAAGAGATCACAATCTAATTCCATAAGTCCATCCACTATTGGACAATGATTAATGAGTCCAATTAACTAATTAGTTTACTGTTCACATGATTAATTAACCTTTAATTAAATTAAGAAAGTAATTAAGGCTAAATTGTCTAATTTCCCTAATTAATTAACCAATAAATCCCAAGAAAATTAAAATAGGTAGAGGTCATCCCCTTAAATGATCTCAAGAAGTTTGCGATTAATTAATTAATTAATTAAGGAGTAATTATGCTAATTAATTTTTGAATTAAACCCTATTTAAGCTCTAATTACTATTCAAAATTAATTAAGGATATTTTTAATAACTTCCTCTGAAATACCTTCAAAAGAGTATTTATTTGCAATTTTTGGACTTTCTAAAATTTTCTATAATTATTACAAGTTTCAGCCATTTATCCCAAATATTTAAGCGTAATTAAATCTAATCCTGTTGGTGCCACGAGGTGCGCTGATGTACTTTCTAGGTGGTACTATGGGATTGGCTATTAAAGCGCATCCGAGTCAGTGCTGACGTGGCTGACGGTGAATGTGCTTTTGATCTTCACCATTCGATGTCAGATTGAATGGCTAGATCAATCTTGCAATTAATAAAGTATAAAATGGGATAAATCTAACATATTTAATCATGGATGTTTATTTCGATCACATGGAATAGATGGTGCGTGATCTATCATTCCACGAGCGATGAAGGATGGAAGCCATCCACCATTGCCTGCACAATCTGAGCTCACCCGAGCTCGGATCCACTCCAAATGGATCCCACACCTTCGAATGAAGGATTTAAGAGGATGCAACAGCTATGATCAGCGCATGTTGACCTCACTTTTGAAGTTAGCTTTCAACTTCCACATCTTAGACATAGGACTCCTCTAGATATTAAGAGTTTCTTAGTCTTAAGACACTTTTAGTGATTAGATGAACACTTAACCTGACCCTAGAGACATAGAAGAGTTAACCATATGAATGGCATATGCTTTGGGGGGTAATAGAAAAACTTTCTTACCCTATAGCTTGAACCAAATCCTTACTTCCTTCTTTCAAATCAAATTCAAATTCAAATCAACTTCATATTCAAATCAACTTCTAACTCAAATCAATTCCAAATCAAATCCAAAATCAATTTTAACTTAAATGATTTTTAAAACTCAAATCAATTCCAGATTAAATACTAAATCAATTTCAACTCAATTGAATTTCAAAAACTCAAATCAATTTCAAATCAAATCTTAAAACAATTTCAACTTAATTAATTTTTTTCAAATTCAAATCAATCCCAAAATCCAAATCATTAATCAATTCTAAATGATTGAAATCCATTCCAAATCCAAAATCTTTTCTAAGCCTATGATTCCATCTTATGGACTTAGCTCAAATCAAATACAAATCACTCCAAATCCAAAATATTTTCTCATAACCCATTTATATTCTCATTTATATTCATAAAAATAAATGAAAAATAAATTCAAATAACCAAAACTAAATTCAAAACTCAAATTCCAAATCCAAAATCTTTCTTAAGCCTTTGATTTCATCTTATGGACTTAGCTCAAATCAAATCCAAATCACTCTAAATCCAAAATATTTTCATAACATTTATATTCTCATTTATATTCACAAATATAAATGAAATATAAATTCAACTAATAAAAACTAAATTCAAAACTCAAATTCCTAATTGATTTCATCTTATGGACTTAGCTCAAATCCAAATCACTCCAAATCCAAAAGATTTTCTCATAATCCATTTATATCTACATTTATATTCACAAATATAAATGAAATATAAATTCAAATAACCAAAACTAAATTCAAAACTCAAATTCTAAATCCAAAATCTTTCCTAAGCCTTTGATTTCATCTTATGGACTTAGTTTAAGTAAAATCTAAGATCGCTCCAAATTTAAAAGATTTTCTTATAACCCATTTACATTCTCATTAATATTCACATATATAAATGAAATATAAATTCAAAAATCCAAAACTAAATTCAAAACTCAACTCCAAATCCAAAATCTTTCCTAAGCCATCTTGATTTTATCTTATGGACTTAGCTCAAATCAAACCTAAAATCATCTTCAAATTCAAAAGATTTTCTCATAAGCCATTTATATTCTCATTTATATTCACATTTATAAATAAAATATAAATTCAAATAACCAAAACTAAATTCAAAACTCAACTCCAAATCCAAAATCTTTCTTAAGCACTTTTGATTTCATCTCATGGACTTAGCCAAATCATTCTTAAATCAACCCAAACCTTTAGATTTTCTCTTCAAACAATCAATGCTTCAATCATAAGCCCAAATATAAACACAAACTTCAATCATTAAAACAAACTCAAACTAACCCAAGTCAAACTCATACTCACCCTTTTGACTTGAAATTGTCAAATGAATCAAAACCCATTTGACTCAAAATCACTTGCAATTGTTTTTATATTTCAATCATAAGTCCATATGTGAGTTCAATCAAACTTCAATCAATCCTTGATCAAGTCAATTGACTTATTTAGGCTCACTTTATCCAAAGTGACCTAAAGCACTCTTTTGAGCCAAATTCTAATCCAACCCAAATTGGATTGAACTAAGCCCATCTAAGCCTCACATTGTGAGCAATAATCACCCTAAGATGATTAATCACCCAAATTGGGTCAAACTAAGTCAGACCTAGCCTTTGACCAAGTCAACACTTAACCCAAATGAAATATAAACTAGCCAAAATCCACCATAGGCCAAATTGATTGAAACCATTGATCTAGACCAATCCAAAATCAATGATTGAACATGATCAAGCCATCATTTGAGCCAAACTTAGCCTAATTGGCAACTTGACCTGAGTTGACCCAAGTTGATCTAAAGAGTCAAAATGTGTCAAATCTTGATCTAAGCCAAATTGATTGCAACCAATGGGTCAAATTCATTCTAAATCACTTGTTGAACTTGACCAAAGCCTCAATTGGCCAACTAGACCCAACCTAGCCCAATTGACCATGAACCTAACTTAACCTAAAAGGTCAAATCAATTTGAAGTCAAACCAAACCAAAATTGATTGAAACCAAAGCTTGCAATACATTTTGAATGTTCAACCAAGCCTAAACCAACCCATGGCCTAACCTAATTGGGTCAAACAAGTCAAATTGGTCAACTTGACCCATTTGACCTAAGTGAACTCAAATGAACCAAAATCAAATATAAATCAAATTGACCCAAACCAATGACACCTATAGGCTGCAAATGATCATTTGAACTTGACCTAACCCATGGTTTGACCCAATCTAACCAATTGGTAAATTTAACCCAAATTGGCCCATTTTGACCTAAATGGGTCAACTTGAGCCAAATCATACCAAATAAACTCCAAATTCATTGAAAATTGGCACAACCCATTTTTAAATCATTCCAAATATGCCCAAATCAAAATCAATGCCAAATGATCATTTTACCCCTAGGTAAAAGGGTAACCTATGATCAAATTCACTTGGAATTTGATCATATTCCAACTCAAGACCACTTGACATCCTCCTAGTGGACCATTTGGATACTAAGGAGGGTGGTGCAGATGACCCAATGGGTTTGGGTCAGCCATGACCCAACCCAAGGCCAAACTGACCACTCCACTCAAAATTATCCACATGGATCACCTCCCATACTCATTTAACACGTGTGTACCTCCACACTTCCACTCCTCTACCAAAACCAAAGCACATGGCACTCCTAACAACCTAAAATAACCCATCCAATCTCCTCAATTTGATCAAAATAGCAAGGCAAACTTTGTCTATTCGATTCAAGTAAGGGGAGATATACTCCCCCTCATTTCCACTCTAACCTTGTCTCTTGCATTTGATTGAGCTCAGAGGATCAAAGGCAAGATTCTCCAAGTTTCCCCAAGCATTCCTATGCTCATTCCAATTTCCCCTTCTGGATTTCTTCAAAGCCAAAATAGGGGAGGTGAGGGAGATTTACACTTTGCTCAATTCTCAATCAAACTCTAATTGCTTTTGCAAGCACCATCAAGGGACTAAGTTGAGCTCACCCAAAGCAAATCCTAAGCATCCATGCCACGGGAAGGTAAACATAGACCAAAGCCGTAAGCCATTAGAGGGGAGCTTGGCCAATTAGAAGATCCACTTAATCTAAAAGTTTAAAACCTTCAACAGAGCTTCGTCTCCACTAGACAAAGCCACCTCCACTGCTGGAAGCACCGATGATAGACTCTGATGAGGTATGACTTGAAAATGAGCTTGTTGAAAAATCTTTGGTCCTTTATAAAGGAAATTGTAATCCCATTGAAATTTCACCCTTGGATCTTCTTCTCTATGCTTCTAGATGGTGTGGGTTGAATCCCAGCCTCATTTGAGCTCAAGTAAGCTCGGATCAAGCCATAGAGGATGGACGGTCTCTATCATCCGTAGGTAAAGGCAAGGATGAATCATGGGTCGTCCATCCCGCATGTTTTAGATGGAAGACCTTGATTAAATGCATTACATCCATTGATTTACTCCCTTTATAACCATGGGTTTAATCTTGACCATCTGATCCTTAATTGGACGGCCTAGGGGAAAGTGTGTAGCACTGCCGACTGATGCGGCTATCGATTTGACAACTTAAATAACCAATCCCATTGCACCACATTAGCAGCCCACGTGGTACCGACTGGATTAGTTAATTAATTAAGGCTATTTAATTATCCTTTAATCACAAAACTTCATAAATTTATAATTAAATGTAGAAAATTCTAAAAAATGCAAACTCAAGTTCATTTTAAAGATAATTCAGAGGAGAATCCAATAAAATTATTTCTAATTAATTTTGATTAGTGAATTTTCCTTAATTAGGATTAAATTAAAAAAATTAATAACCCTAATTATTTAATTAATTAATTCTCAACTTCTCAGGCATGTTTAGTGGGATGACTTCTGCCTCCCCTAATTTTCTTGGAATTTATTAATGAGTTAATTAGGGAAATTAATTAATGAACCCCTAATCACCCTCTTAATGTAATTAAGAATAATTAAGCATATGAACAGTAAACTAATCCCTTAATTGAGATAATTAAACATTATTTAAGTGAGTAGGTGGTTTATGGAATGATTTTGGGATATTTTCCCTATGCTATTCCCTAAACCCCTTTCTTTCCTTAATCTAAACCTAATTAAGGATTAATCCACTAATGATCTACTTAATTAATCCAATTAAATTTTCAAAACTAATTTGAAATTAATCAATCTCTTTCTAAGTAGATCCTTAGGTGTTCAAAAGCCTAAGGTAAGTTTAAGAAAATTATAATCCATCTCACATGTGTAAGATGGTTAAGAAAGTACTTAATTAAAACACTTTTATTTAATTAATCATTAATTGTGAGCTAATTGCATTAGGCCTATTTATTTCTTAGGTACATTGCTAATTTAAATTCCATGTGGTTGCATATCATATGTTGGCTTACAATTGTTTAAATAATTATGTTAACGTGGTGTAGGTAAGGAGTAATTAATGGATTTAATTCACACCTTAACCTAAATAAAACATAAAAATCAATCTAATCATCCTAAAATTAAACTAAGCTAACTCATAGATGGGGGAAATGGGTTAGGACCAACAAACTCTTTTCACACCTCTTAAGTCAAATCAAATTCAAAAATAAAAATCTCTTTAATGAATTTTGATTCACTGTGAATAATCTTATCCTATAGGATTGTCCTTAGGAATTAATTAGATTGGATTAAGTTACATGCTTACATCACTTTATTTCTTTCCAAGCATGCTAAATATTATTTCCATATGAAATCATGCATTCATGTCTTTTGAAAAATCAATTAATAAATTGTTTTCTTTAGTCAAATGGCATGTTTTGGTTAAAGTAAGAATATGAGCAGATATTATCATTATTAAATCAAAAATTATTTTCAAAATTCATAAATCAAAGATTATAAATGAAAGTATGCTACTTATAAATACTTATGAGCTTGCATGTGATTATAAGTATAGGATGTGTATTTGGTGTTATTTTCTTTCTTTTCTCTTAACATAGATTTAGGATTTGCAAAGTGTATAGTTCATTTGAAAAGAACATAACACTTGCTAAAATCTATTCCAATGTATTTTCATGTTATGACTTAAGAAGGATCTTTACATTTACACATGTAAATTGCATAACCAAAGCAAACAAAAATCTTTTGCATGACTCTTCAGCCATTTGCTTTCTTTTTGTACATGCACATTTATTTAAGAAAAGTGGTATATTAGTTTGCACATCCCGAGGTTGCGAGGCTTTAAGTAGCCCCAAGTAGGTCTTGTACCTTACACCCCTGGTGTAGAAAATAATGGTGTTATACTCTCTTATGTCTTTTTTACATGTAAATGTGCATTTGATTAATGGATAAAAGAATCCCTCTTTACTACTTAATAAAATCATGCATACATTAAACATTCAAATTTACTTAAACAACATCTCTTTGCATTCATCATTAAAGTATGCTAAGATTTTGCATTACATGTATAGATGTTCTTCAGATTTATGCATATGCATGATATACATGTTAGAAAGAAATAAATGATTGTGTGTTATGTGATAGTAATTCACCTTAATTAATCTTAAGAGGCCTTTCTTATTTAATAGGTTTATTTAAAGCAAATCTAAACTTAGGGTTTATTAAAACACATAATAAAATATTCACTAAAGGAAAATCATTAATGAATCTACCTTAGATATTACTTAAGGTAGGGTTGAAAGAGGAGTTCTCTTCTCTTTTCTTTTCTTTACAACACTTAGTAATTAAATGTAGGATAGGTTGCTTATACCCCTAAGCATAGTCTAAATTAGGGCAGGTGGACTTAGTTATCCATGTGCGGGATACTAATTCCAATTTATTCATATAATTTCTTGGGATGTGTGGTGTGTTTAGCTAATCTCTATTTTACAAGTTTTAGTTAGATTTATGTTTTCCATTTTCATGTAATTTTTGCAATTAGGATTTGGAGTAAATGTTATGAGGAAGTGGAGATGAACATTGGTCATAAGACTAAGTCTTATGCACCATGTGAAGCCTTTGGAGAAACCATGTTCCAACCAAGCCAAAAGAAAGAAAGGAAAGAAGCAAATCAAACATGAAGAAAGAAGAATGAAGAAATGAAGAATGAAGACCCTCTTAACTTAAATTCCTTCTTAGTTGTAATTATTCATTTGTAATCTGGGTTGTATAAGGGTAGAGCTCGGCTACCCATTTCTTTTTGAGTTTCTGCGGTGGAGCCCAACCATAAAGGCCTTTTATTCTTTTGTGCTAGCTTTCTAAAAATTGTTTGATGTTTGTTTAGCTTGTGGATTAAGATGGCATATTTTTCTTAGTTTCTTCATTGATTGATGAATGGCCTAGATGCAATTAGGCTCCTAGAAAAAAATAAATTTTATATCCAATTAATCAACTCAAAATTAAAATTAAATAACTCAGAACCTCAAATAAAGCCTAGGACATAAATCAAGATAATAAATGATTTAGCAACCCCTTAGCTAGATGTTATATGATTCACATCATGCATAAAATAATCTTGCTTCACTCTTACTTATGGAGGGCTTCCACCTTTGCCAGAGAATATGGCTTGACCTTTGAGAGCCTTGGTGGAAACACACCTCCTTCTTATTGATTTTGGCCCATAACTAATTTCTCATGCATTAGGCATATGAATCCTATAGCCTATATCAAATTAATTGTCCAAAAATGAAAATAAACTGAACAACAATTTGCATTAGATTAAGTCATGAGTTCATGCCCTACATAGTCTAGTCTCTTAGAGAGTGAGTTTAAGGACTTAGTATTCTTTCTAAATAAATAACAACCTTGCTATCTTGCAGAAGCATAAGACTTGCCTACATGTTAAAATAATCAGAGAAGTTAGTTGGCAGCCACCCTCAGGCAGTTGTAAGTCCAACAGTCGGGTGGCTTTCTCTCTCTTGTAAAGATAAACCATATACCCATTTTGCCTTAAATTTAGGTTGTGTTTTAGGCCTCTCCAAAGCTCCCTAGATTTAGGATCGAGGATGTTGTTTCTCTTTGCTGTCTACAAGCATAAATCCTCACCTCTTAGGCATTTCCATGATCTTATATTATGGAATTATAAGCCCTATACTTATAATAAAAATTCAACTCAAACATATAATCCTCTTCAAATTCCAAAATATAAAACCCAACCATAGGATAGTTTGGGATGTTTGATAGGTTTCCTAGCATCGCAAGCATCCCCTACTTACCTCCGTTTGATTTCGATAATAACTCCCTCCTTTTGATCAATCCCATTTGATCTTCCAAAAATAACTAATTGATTGATAACCCTATCTTTGAAATCTTTGGAGATAATGATCATTCACCTTAATTGAGAATATTATTAAAGAATCTCATTTTTTAAGATGTAATGAACTATGGGGGCTTGCCAACATAGGAAACTTAAAGAACCCAGTTTAAAATAAACCCTACTTTATATTTCCATGTAAATTAAGAGAAGAATCTCTGACACATTCAAAGACCTATCATCCTTAGGAGTTCTTCTTAGGTGATTAGGTTCATTATAGGATGCTAACTTCTATCTCTCAAGATAGTACATCATTCCTCAATGTCATACTTGATCATCCTATTAAGAACATCTAAGGATCTACGTGGTATCCAAAAAAGCCTAATTTTTGTTTTCATTTATTTTCAAGAAAGATGAAGATAAAAATTCACCACAGAATTTTTTGGAGACTTTACTAGAGAAGGTTCCGCTCTCCATCTTTGGTAAATGATCATTGTCTTCAAGTATCGATAGTTGATTTGCAGTTCATATAAGTCTAAGACTATCCTTCAGTTTCGTTGGCACTTAGTTTATTTCATTCTTAAGCTAAGCTAGCCAACATCCTTTAGGTTTTAGGACTTCACTCCATGTAGGTCTTAAAACCCTAGTTGGGTCCCCCAATAGGTGAAAATAAAATTTAATAAAAAAGGTAACTAATAACCTTTTTCTTACCATCTTTACAGTAAGGTAAAGTTCATCCCAAAAATAAAGAAAATAAATCCTTTATAAAAATATAGCTTTTCAAAAGCACTTTTCCAAAACTCACACAATAAAAATATTTACACAAAAAAGTTTCACAAAATACATATAACCTAGCATCATCAAACAATCTTCATGATGGTTACATGTAGGATCATTTCAAATATAAAATCAAAAATCATCTTTTTGAAAAGCACAAATGAACATCTTCATTCAATACACCCAAAATTATCCGATGAAGACTTCATTTCCAAATCAAAACTAAAAATCATCTTTTCAAAAAGTACTTATGAACATCTTCATTCAATATACCCAAATTTATTGAATGAAGACTTCATTTTTAAACAAAATCAAAATCATCTTTTCAAAAAGCACATATTTGAAAATGAACATCCTCATTCAATATACCCAAATTTATTGAATGAAGATTTCATTTCCAAATGGAATCACATCATAAAATTGAAACTCCATTTCAATATATCATACATATGTTGAAGTTAGAGTTTCTTCCCTTTTCAAAAAAATACAAATTTGAAGATAGGACCTCTTCATTCCATATGTCCAAACTTGTTGGATGGAGACTTTATCTCCAAACAAAATCATACCATTTGAAACTCCACCCAACACATTCCACATGTGCTGAGTTGGAATTTCCATCTCTTTAAAAAAAACAATAAATCACAAAAAAAAAACTTCACCTTTGAAACATAAAACAAAATTGACCTCCATTTTACATACCCAAATTTGTAAATGGAAACCTACTTTTCAAAAAATCAAAATAAAATCAAAAAACATTTGGATTCTTTATTTAGCATACCTAAATTTTCTAAGTAAAGATCCTCTTTTCAAAAATCATAAAAATTGAACACATTTGGATCCTTTATTTAGTATACCCAAATTTACTAAGTAAAGATCCTCTTTTCAAATCAAAAAAAAAATTAAACACATTTGGATTCTTTATTTAGCATACCCAAATTTGCTAAGTAAAGACCCTCTTTTCAAAAATCACAAAAATCAAATACATTTAGATCTTTTATTTAGCATACCTAAATTTGCTAAGTAAAAATTCTCTTTTCAAAAAAAAAAAAATCAAAACAAACACATTTGGATTTTATTTAGCATATCCAAATTTGCTAAGTAAAGATCCTCTTTTCAAATCAAAACAAGATTAAACACATTTGGATTGTTTATTTAGCATACCCAAATTTGCTAAGTAAAGATCCTCTATTTAAAAGCACAAAAATCAAATACATTTGGATTCTTTATTTAGCATACCCAAATTTGCTTAAGTAAAGATCCTCTTTTCAAAAAATCACAAAAATCAAATACATTTGGATTCTTTATTTAGTATACCTAAATTTGCTAAGTAAAAATTCTCTTTCCAAAAATTAAAACAAACACATTTGGACTTTATTTAGCATACCCAAAATTTCTAAGTAAAGATTCCATTTTCAAATTCTTAAATGAATAATAAAAAAAATTAATTGACCCTCCATTTAACATACTCAAATTTGTTAAATGAAGGGAATCCAAACATAAAAGAATCAAACTCAAATATGAACCAATGAAAGCATCAAAAATTTCATTCAAAATATTTGAACCCATTTTTGACATATATGAATTGGTTGAAAATTGATTCTAAACTCAAAAATTTCCTTTCAAATCCATCCAAAAAAATCTCTCTCAAAATCAATGAGCCCCACTTAACATATTCAAATTGTTGAGTGTGGGTTCAAACTCTAAATTCAAAATCTTGAGAAGTTACCCAAAGCAGAAATCAGATCTGAGTTTATTTTCCAAAATTGTAGAACTTCAATTTAGTTTTAGTAAGTTTCTCTCTAGTTTAGTTCGGCAATAATGGAAGCCAAGAAGTATGTGTTTATTTTCCTTTTGGGATGGATTTGTCCTTGGATCGAGCCAGCCTCCCACAACTTTTCTCACCTAATTCACTTGACCAAGGATTTGAGGGGGCCAAGATCACTTGTAAGGGGGCAACCCTCACAACCATCAGTAAGAGTATGGTGGCTAGGCAGAAACCAATCATCCATGTTGAGATGTCGTCCAACTTCGAGTTTCCCTCACTGAAGAGGAAGGCTGTGGTAGTTCACGTAGCAGTGGTAGTTTCTTCACCAGTGTGTTCAGTGGTTCCCCTTGCTGCCCTAGTATAGGCTAGCACCCACTCATTATCGTCTTCCAAGGGGAAGGCTCCTTTATATTCGTTAGTCTCCCACCTGAGGTGGGCAGTTCCATGCTCCTCTGCGACTCAACATCACAACTTATGCCACAAGATCAAGCAACATCATGTGCACATATCCAATGAGCTAGAGGTAGTTTCTCAAGCTATAGTAGAGGAGTTACCTAAGATGGTTTCTCATCTGATCACAGAGAACAAGTTTCACCCTCTCTCTGGATCTGATGGAGAGGAAGATGTTAGGAGGATCTCAATTTCACCTCCACCTGTAGTATAGTATGAGGCTCCTATCAGAGATAGGAGGAGGTTGTATGCTAACCTTAGATTAGTTTTGCACTGAGTTGGTGGAGCTTACAGACAGTCAGAGTTTGAAGCTTAATTTAATTTGCTCAATCATCCTCATGTGGTGAAATGAGAGAGGGCGGAGGCCATGTATTACAGTTACTACTAGTGAGAGGCGAGGTGATGACCGGCCTCAACTATGGATTTTCCGATCGATTGTGTTACCCACGCTCGTCATACTAATAGGATTGTATTGATAGGTACTACCCACCATAGGAGGAGAGCTCCAGCCCAGAGAGAGTCGGTGGCCACTCCACGTCTACCATCTCTAGTACAATTTCCATCATTCATTATTCCAGCAAAAGCCATGAAGGCAACATCTAGGGAAAAGAAAGCCCCGCTGATGATCTGGCTATGGCCAAGAGATCTCATTTCATCTACTCCTCTGATTGAGGTGAGACCGAGCTCTCCTGCTCGACCTCCTGCCCTAATTATGGTGAAGAGGGAATGACGACCTCAGAGCATAGTAGTCATGCCATCACCACCACCGCATCAGACTATGAAGATAGCAGCCGCAGAGGGAGGAGGAGATAGTACTATTGTCCCCACAATGATAGATTCTCCTAGGAGTACCACTCCACCCAGATCTAGTGACAATCAGGAACATGTATCATCTAGTGAGCATAGTCCTCACAAGACCATGTCTCTAGCACCAGGGGAGGTTAGATGTATTTATGTTCATGATAATGATCCTACCCGGTTGAGATCATTTGTACCTCTACGATTGGACCATTCCCTAGGATATTTTAGCTTATCTATTAAGAAGAAGGAAATTTAGGTATGCGACTTAGAGGGAGGAAAGATAAGTTTTGATCCCAATGAAGATGATTTTTTGGAGGATTCAGTAGGAGTGCATATAGTTGATACCAAGGGATCTATCCTTCAGAATCAGTAGTGTTTGGAAGGTGTTGTGACCGAGCAGGATGACACAGCCCACTCGACCCAACACCTCATTCAACAATAAATAGAAGGATGAAAAAATTGATAGGATGGGAAAGAGGCTTGAAGATTTGTGAGCAACAACTTTGGCACTTCAAAATCAAGCCCCAACAGTGCATCCCACTATTGTAGAGATCGATCAGCTTGAGTTATTCCATGTTCTAGATCAAGCCAAGACTTCACCTCCAGTAGATCAAGGCAGCACTAGCTTGTATAGCAAGGTAGTGGATAGTACCTCCATACAAAAAAAGGATATTAAACTCATGGTTAAGCAGTAAGTGAGAGAAGCATTGGTGCAAGCCTCATCTGTTCCAAAGGGTAGACCCTACCTAGAGGAACTTGATGCCATCCTATCATAAGAGTTTTGTGCTACCTTCTTTCAAGAGGTTTGATGATAGCGGGAACCCATGCCAGCACATAGTGCACTTCAGATCTAGTTGTTTCAACACTGGTGGCAGTGATGTGTTACTTTTCCAACTTTTTGTTAGCAGTTTAGCAGGCATAACCTTTGATTCATATGTTGAACTCCCAAATAGTTTAGTAAAGACTTTTGTTGAGTTGGAGCAAGTCTTCATTAAGAGGTTTAATAGAGCTCAGCAAAAGGTGACTGTAGATGATCTCATTGTGGATCAACAACACCCTAGTGAGTCCCTCATTAATTATATTCTTAGATGGTGCAATTTGAGTTTGAACTGCAAACCACCGCTGTCTGAACAACATGCCATTAAAATTCTACTAAAGAATATTCACAGCCTAGTCACCTTCATGCTCAAAGGTTTTATCATAAAGATATTTGAGAAACTAATCAACAAGGCGGCTAGCTTACAAGGAGAAGCCAAATAGTTGCCTTTTTCGGATCAATCATCAAAGCCAAAGCCATAGAAA
Organism: Cymbidium sinense; assembly: GCA_021442155.1. Lineage (NCBI taxonomy): Eukaryota > Viridiplantae > Streptophyta > Magnoliopsida > Asparagales > Orchidaceae > Cymbidium > Cymbidium sinense. The sequence goes on from CM038215.1 coordinate 74,138,186, forward strand.
GCTTATGAGAAGAAGCCAGGGGTAGTAACAGTAGTGGACAAGGGGAAGCAGCTAGCCAAAGAGTAGCATGAGAGACTTCATGCTCCATAACCATCACTTCCACCTCCTCTCTGCACCAGATATCTACCACCACAAGAGGCCTCCATGACCTTCGCCTCTTCCTCGCCCACACAAGAAGTGGTACAATACATTCTGCCTCTCGTAGCTACTCCACTCACCTACTATTTTGGATAAACTAAACAAACCTTATTCATTTAAGAGGGAAGTAGTTAGAAAAATCTTTAAGAACCTCTTAAAGAAACTTGACTTTTAGCTACCCGAGCCTAGGAAGCCGGAGGAAGTGGGCAAGAGCAATGATCCTAACTTTGCCCCTACCACTACATGCTAGGAAATATTTTGGAGGATTGCTTAACATTTAAGGACTGGCTTGAGCATAGCTACAAGACAAGTGCCATAATTATCCCTAAGGAATAACTAGTGGAATAGCCATCCAATTCCGTTAGGTAATCCTTGGGGATACCTATAATCTTCTCAAAACCAATGAAGGTTGGGATATGTCCTTATCCCGAACCTCTGAAAAGATTGTTTCAAAAATTAAGAAACTTTCCTTTCTTGAGGCAGGAACCTCCAACATCAAGGAAGGTTTGACAAGTTGCCAAAGACAACTTGGGGAAAGTGGGAGCTCAACAGCAACAGCAGCAGCCCATACACCCGGGATAGCCAAGTAACGCAACCACCGACCAAGGCCAACCTCAAGTCCACCATTGCAGCTGCTACTTCAGCGAGCACTTCTACTTTAGTTAGCTCTTCTTCCAATAAGATATCTTGTATCGGTGGATGAGGGCATCAAATCACTCACCTCACTTACTTTACTAGATTTCTACTATATACCTCCTTCTAAATCCAAGAAATTGAGGAATAAAGCTAGTTTGAATTACATTAGATGGGTTGTCTAATTATACTCTTATAAAAAACTTTTCAAGTATAAACAAAATTATAACAACTCCGATCTTCCTTTTTTTATTCAGAGATGGACTTTTCTTCTCTGAATAATACGGGTTCACCCTTTGAGATAGACTTGGAATCATCTGATTCCAAGGTTCCTATAGGAGAAGCTGTAGGTGAGCTGATGAGCAAGTAGAATCTTTGACTAAATTGCCACAAGAGATCACTGAAGTTAACCTCTGTAATGGCAAGGTTCTACCTCCTTGGGCAGCGCCTCAAGATAAGGGAAAATAAGTCATTGGTACTAATGAGCTAGAAGCCCCTCCATAAGATGTTATAGCTATGGATATGCTTGTGGAGAATCAACCCAAAGTGGATTACAATGTCCTTGCTCACCTAAGAAAGTTTCTAGCTAAGTTAAGCCTATACGATGCCCTTGTCTTATCCAAAGAGATGAGGGAATCATTAATCAAGGCTCTTCTTGATCTAGAGATATGCTTAGCTCAGCTGACCACTGTTGGAGAGGAGGCACACTACTCAAGAGAAGCCTAGGGAGTTACCTTCACTAATAAAGACCTTCTTTTGGGGGACATGGAGCACAACCGTCCCCTCAACATCCCAATGGACATAGGCAAATTCAGACTTTCTAGGGTTTTGGTTGATCCAGGAGCATTGGTGAACATTATGAGTCTAAAGAACCTTGCCTATTTGAAATTTGACATCTCTACAATCTAAGGAGATCATATGATATTGAGAGGATACAATGAATAGGGCGAGAGGGCTCTAGGCTCCATAGTGTTACCTTTGGAAATAGGTGACTGGAAGACTGAAGCCAAATTCTACATAATTGATTCGAATACTTCATTCACTTCTTTTTTCAGTAGGCCATGGATACACTAGAACAAGATGATTCCATCCTCTCTTCATCAGTGCATTAAGTTTTGAAAGCATGAATCAAATATTATGTCAAAGGAGATGAAAAAGCCATTTTTAGTTAGAGAGGTTGAGATATATGAGGATGCGATGTACTATCTTCCTTAAAATACCTTTTCTCATGAACTTGGTCAAAATTCAAAATAAAAAGAAAAGAAAAGAAAGAGAAGAAAAAGAAAAGAAAAAGAAAAAGAAAAAGAAAAGGAAAAGAATAAAGAAAATACAAGTGAACAAGAAAAGGACCTCAAGGAAGAAGTAGAGCCACATGTCACATTCCACCCATAGTTCATTCCATCATATGGACATATGGGTCAGACGAGTTGACCTCCACCAAGCAGAGGTAGAGGCAGACATAGAGGTAGTTTTAGAGGTGGAAGACCGGTTGGCCACATGCCCAGATTATGTACTAGTTCATAGGAGTACCCCTACTATTCGCATAGACTTAGAATCCAGCTCGGAGGATGAGTCTCATGTGATTATCATACCGGCCAACCCCTCTCGGGGTTTCATTGGAGGTGACACTGAGCTGGATAGCGATGATGACTAGGCCTCCATACAAAGCGCGAATGTATTCGAATCGGGTTTATGTAAAACCATTAGGCAGCAATTGGGAACTTTAGCTCTAACCTCACTATATTCTCAAAAAGCTAAAGGTTTAGTAATTAAGGAAGCCCCTAGGTCTTCCATCGATGATAAGCCAAAGAGATTCCTAATAGGATCATCATCCTCAAGTTCAAAAGCTGATGTAGAACTTGAGGATAATTCATATAAAGATTTAATGGAATTGCCTTTTGATTGGTACTTACCTTGTGCTATTAATGTTGCAAAGAAAGGTTTGATTCCTTATACATGGTCCAAGCATAGGTCAGAGTACTTTAAAAAGCTATGGAACAACAGAGGCAGGGATGCACAATCAAGATCAAGACTAGGATTCGATACAGTGGGTCCAATCGATGACAATGATTACTGCTTAGTTGTCATCAATCATCTGAGTCTTATAGATCTTATCAAACCACACTAACTCTTATGAGAATGTGTGTTTAGAAACTTCGATGATCCAGATGATCTCCAAATCAAAGATGTACCTCTAAAATTTGAAGAAGAAATCCATTCAACAATTGACAGGCTTAAAGAAATCAACCTCAGGATGGAAGAAGATCCACGCCCGACATACATCAGTTCTCTGCTAAATTAAGAAGAAACCAATGACTTACTTAAGCTATTTACTGAGTTTAAGGGTTGCTTTATACGGAGCTATGAAGATAAGCCCGTATTATCATCTGATGTAGAAGTCTACAAAGTTGTAATAGACCCTAGAGCGAACCCTATCAAGCAAGCTCCTAGATGCATGAGAATAGAAAAGAATAAGTCATTTCTGACGTCAAGAAACTCATCGATGCCTTTTATCGTGAAAGAAAAAATTCTACCCGGTTAGCCATATCGCTAGTTAAGAAAAAGAATGGCCAAATTTACATATGCATCAATTTTAAGGACTTAAATAAGGCATGTCCTAAGGATGAATTTTCACTTCCTATACAAGAATTAATGGTGGACATCACCTCATCTCATGCACTATTCTTCTTCATGGATGGGTCATCTGGCTATAACTAAATCAAGATGGCCCCCGAGGATAAAAGAAACACTTATTTTCGAACCTCGATCGGAATATATTATTTTAAGATCACGCCTTTTGGCATTAAAAATGTTAGTGCTACACCAATGGGCCATGACTCAGATCTTCAATGAACTCATTCATCATCAATTTCAATGTTATGTTATTGACCTAGTTGTCAACAGTAAAGATAAAGAAGACCATCTTTTTGACTTGAGAGTAGCTTTTAAATAGTTAAGGCAATTTAACCTTAAAATGAACCCCCTAAAGTGCACATTCGGAGTAGCTTCAGGGAAGTTCCTTAGGTTTGTTGTCCGACACTAGGGAATAAAAATAAATCCAAGAAAATCAAAGCTATCTTAGAAATGACACCCCCTAAAAGTCTGACTCAACTCAGATCTTTACAAGGGCAGTTGGCATATATAATATCTTTATCTCCAATCTATCACGGAGATGGAATCCATTTTTAGCACTTATCAAAAAGGATACCAAGTTCAAGTGGGATGACCAGTGCTAGCATGCCTTTGAAGATATCAAGCAGTATTTGGTGAAGCCGCCAGTTTTAGCAGCCCCTATCCTGGGCAGGTCATTGATCCTCTACATGGTTGCATTGGATGATTCTCTTGGCACTTTGTTGGTCCAAGCCAATGAAGGGAAGAAGAATTCTCTACTACATCAGCCATTGTCTGATCCCTGCTAAAACAAACTACCCACTTATTGAGAAATATTGCCTAGCTTTATTCCTTGCATCCCAAAGGTTATGACACTATATGCTTTCTTATAAGGTGATCTTGATTTCAAGAATCAATCCACTACAGTATCTCATGATACAACCAATGTTATCTAGATGGTTGGTGCATTGGTCCATGATTCTCTCGTAGTTTGATATTACATTCGTACCACTCCATGTGGTAAAAGGATAAGCACTAGCGAATTTCTTAATAGCACACCCACTTCCTGCTGATTCCCCATTTAGTGACGATCTCCCTATTGAATAAATCATGAACTTAGGGGAGGTTGACAATCACCGTTGGGAGATGTATTTTGATGGTGCAGCTTCTTTTCATAAAGGAGAAGAACCACGATCTACTCTTTCAAGAAAGGTAGGGGTAGGAATAGTTCTCTTAATGCCAGACCATTATGTGATGAGATTCTCATACTATCTCTCCAATTCATGCACCAATAATGAAGCCTAGTATGAGGCTTTGATTGCCAGTCTGGATTTAGCCATTATAGTGTGTGTCAAAAGAATCAACATCTATGAGGATTCTTAGTTGGTCATTAACCAGATTATCGGGTCCTGCAAGGATTTGAAACCTAAGCTAGGTCATTACCATGAGTACACCATGAAGCTATTGGCCCAAATCCCTAAGGTCACCATCTACAAGGTCCCTCAAGGAGAGAACACAGTAGTAGATGCTTTGGCCAAACTTTCAATGGAATTGGCATGTCTATAAGATGGGTCCATTCCAATAAGGGTCCAAAATAGACAAGTCATATCTTATTGACGCTGAACTTGTCGAGACTTTCTCTTGAAGGGGAGGTTACCATTGTCAAAAAGGATGAGGAGCTAGATTGGAGGTAACCATTCATGGATTACTTGACTAGAGGCAAACTACCTCAAGAGAAGTCACAAGCCCATCAAATGAAGCAGAGAGCTCTCTCCTATGCTCCGTAGATGGCACCTTGTACCGACGATCTTTCAATTAAATATGGTTACGTTCTTTAGAAAAATATGAAGCACGTAGTGTCATGATCGAGGTACATTCAGGTCTGTGCATAGCACATCAATCCTAAGATGAAAGTAAAGATCAAGAGACTATTATACTACTAGCCTTCAATGATTACAGACTGCATGAACATAGTGTTGACCACATTTTGAGGATGAGTTCTCAACCCCTCCATCTTAGACATAGGACTCCTCTTAGACTTTAAGAGATCCTTAGTCTTAAGACATATCTAGCGATTAGGGGGACATCAACCTAGCCCTAGAGACTTAGAAGAGTTGGCCATAGGAATAGGTCATGCCTTAGGAGTGTCAGGAAATTTACCTACCCTGTAGCTTGAACCAAATTTCTCACTTCCTTTCTTCAAGTCAAACTTAAAATTAATTCCAACTTAATTGGTTTCTGCAAACTCTAATCAATTCTAAATGATTGAATTCCAAATGATTTAAATACATGATCAATTCCAAATGATTGAAGCTTGTGATTGAAATTCCAAATCAAAAAATATTTCCTAAGTCCTCTCATAATTCTAGCTCAAATCAATTCAAATTCATGAAATTTTCTCACAACTCATTTATATTCTCATTTATATTCACATATATAAATGAAATATAAATTCAAATAAATCAAGCCTAAATCCAAAATTCAAATCTAAATCAAAAATCTTTCCTAAGTCCTTAGATTCCTTCTTATGGACTTAGCTTAAATCAAATATAAATAAATTCAAATCCATGAGATTTTCTCACAATCCATTTATATTCTCATTTATATTCACATGTACAAATAAATTATAAGTTCAAATCAATCAAACCAAATTCCAAATTCAAATCCAAATCAAGAAATCTTTCCTAAGTCCTTTCATCCCTTCTCAAGGATTTAGCCTAAATCAAGTTCAAATCACTTCAAATTCATGAAATTTTCTAATGACCCATTTATATTTTTATTTATATTCACATATATAAATGAAATAAAAATTAAAACAACCAAAACCAACTCTAAAAATATACTCAATCAAAATCGAACCTAAGCCTTTCAAGTCAAAATCTTGAACTTAGCCAAATCAATTTCAAACTAAGACAAACTCTTGATTTTTCTTCATGATTCAATCCATCCTTCAATCATGAATCCAAATATAAACATAAAATTCAATCACCAAACCAAAACTAAATCCAAAAATCAAACCTAATTCGAACTCGTGTTCACCCTTTTGAACTTAAAATTGTCAATTGAATCAAAACACATTTAACTTCAAACCACTTGCAAATGGATTTATATTTCCATCATAAGTTCATATGTGAGTTCAATCAAACTCAAATCAAGCATTGACCAAGCCATTTGACCTACCTAGGCTCCCTTGACCCAAAGTGACCTAAAGTACCATTATGAGCCAAGTTCAAATCCTAACCAAATTGGATTGAACTAAGCCCACCTAAGCCTCTCATCATGATAAACAATCATCATAAGATGATCAATCACTCAAATTGGGTAAGTCAAATCTAAGGGTTGACCAAGTTAACACTTGGCCAAAATGAAACCTAAACTAGCCAAAATCTACTATAGGCCAAATTGATTGAAACTATTGATCTAAGCTCAATATTTCAACTTGACCAAGTCAACATTTGAGCCTAACCTAGCACAATTGGCCACTTGATCCAAGTTGACCCAACTTGACCTAAAAAGTCAAAATGGGTCAAAACTTGATCTAAGCCAAATTGATTGAAACCAATGGGTCAAGTTCATTCCAAATAACTTGTTGAACTTGATCAAAGACTCAATTGCCCAACTAGACCCAACCTAACCCAACTTGACCTAAAAGGTCAAATTGAGCCAAACTCAAATATAAACCAAATTGATTGGAAACAAAAGTACCAATCCATTTCATATGACCAATGAAACCTAAGCCAACCCATGCTTAGCCCAAGTAGGTCAAATGTGTCAAATTGGTCAACTTGACCCATTTGACTTAAATGAACTCAATTGAACCAAAACCAAATATAAACCAAATTGAATCAAACCAAAGCCACCAAAACATTTCAAATGGTCATATGAACTTGACCCAACCCTTAGTTTGACCCAATTTGACCAATTAGTCAACCTGACCCAAGTTGACCCATTTTGACCTAAATGGGTCAACATGAGCCAAATCATATCAAACCAACTCCAAATCCATCGAAACTTGGTCTAACCCATTTTTCAATCATACCAAACATATTCAAATTGAAACTCAAGCCAAATGACCATTTTACCCCTAGGTCAAAGGGTAAATTTTGGCCAAATTCACTTAGAATTTGGTCAAATCCTCTTCATGATCACTTGGCACCCTCTTAGTGGACCAAGTGGACACTAGTGAATGTGGTGCACCTAACTCAATGGGTTTGGGTCAGCCCAACCCAACCCAAGGCTAAAATCGACCACTTGCATGAAGTTAAGCACTTGGAATCCCTCCTTCACTTGATTAAAGCACATGGGAGTTCCACTACTCCACTCCTTAGGCCAAATTGAAAGCAATGACACCTCTAACAGCCTAGAAAACCCACTTAAGGTGGTCAATTGGATCAAAACAGGAAGCTCCTTCATGGTTGTCTGATTGCTCTAGGAGGAGATATACTCCCCCTAATTTCACTTAAATTATATTCTTGCACACTCAATTGAACTTAGGGAAGCTAGAGCAAGCATTTGGAACTCTCCCAAAGCTCTCTCAAGCAACTTGAACTTCTCTTTCTCAGTTTCTCAAACCAAAAATAAGGGAACTCAAGCTGAAATTGAACTTACTCCACACTCAATACCAAGCCAATTCCTCCTTTGAGCACCCTCACAAGATCAAATCAAACTTACTCCAAGCTTCATTGAAGTTCTTAAGGCAAGGGAGGAGTATTGTTGACCAAGATTGAGCTCAAGTGAAGGTGAAGTTGGCCTCTAGGAAGTCCCATCCAATTTCAAAGCCTCAAAACTTCAACAAAGCTTCATCTCCACAAGATGAAGGTTCTCTAAGGGAATCAAGCACTGGTGATAGCCTCTGTTGAGGTAAGCCATTAAACTGAGCTCAATTTATCCATGGTCTGGTCCTTTGTGAATTGAAGTTTTATCTCATGAGAATCTAGCCATTAGATGTGATCTCCCTTGCATGGTGATGGTGCGGATTGAATTTGAGATCAATCCGAGCTCAATCTAGCTTGGATCATGCCATGGAAGATGTATGGTGGCCATCTCCCACAGGAGATCTCAGGGAAGAATCATGGGTCGTCCATCTGCACATTTTGGATAGATGACCATGATTAAAACACATAGGATCCACATATTATCCCTTAAGAACCGCGGATCTAACCTCAGTCGCCCGATCCTTGATTGGATGACAAGGAGAAAGGATAGCACGCCGCCGATGTGGCCATGATGTGATAACATGACACCTCGCTCCACATGGAAAGTTAACAATCGACTCTCCACATGCATCTATGGGATTAGTAGAATATTATAAAATTGATTTTGATGGATTTTGAATAGTGATATTTTTTAAATTTAAGTTTTATTGTGAATGTAATTAGGCTAATTACTCACTGATTATTTCATTAATTAATCTCAAACTTTTTATGTGTATTTAGTGGGATGAATTCTGCCTCACCTAATTTTCTTGGGATTTATTAATGCTTTAATTAGAGTAATTTCTAGATTCATTTCTAATTACTCTCTTAATATAATTAAGCCTAATTAAGTGTGTAATCAGTGGTTTAAATCATTGATTGAGTTAATTAAGGTTTGTTTAAATGAATAGGAGATTTAGCAAATAAATTTGGGATATTTTCTAAGCTATTCCTTAAAACACCTCTTTCTTCCTTAATATAAATTCAATTAAGGGTTAATCCGCTAATTACCTACCTAATTAATTTGATAAAATTCTAAAACCTTCCAGAACTTAACTAAACTAATTCATTTTAAGTAGATGCTTAGGTGTTCAAAAACCTATGTACATTAAGGAAATAAAAATCTAACTCACATGTGTGAGAAGAATTATGAAACTACTTAACTTAAACCCTTTAGCTTAATTAATCATTAATCATGAGCCAAATGCATTAGGCCCTTTTCTTCTTAGGTGCATTGCTTATTTAAATTCCTTGTGTGGTTTTATGTCATATCATTGGCTCATAATTATTTGATTAAGTATGCTAAAGTGGTGTAGGTAAGGGGTAATTAACATACTTAATTCACACCTTAACCTAAATAAAGTATAAAAATTACCTGATGATCCTAAGAACAAACTAAATTAACTCATATGTCAGGAAAATGGGTTAAGACCAGCAAACATTCTTTCACATTTCCCAAATAAAATATAAAGCAAATTCAAAACAAAAATCACATTAAACAAACATTGATTCACTTTGAACTTTCTTATTTCATAGGATTGTATTTAGGAATTAATTGGGTGAATGAATTCACTCTACTTTCATCACTTTATTTCTTTCCTAGCATGCTAAATGTGTATGTCATATGAAATTCATGCATTCATACTTTTTTTTAAAATCAAATTAAAAATAAAATGTTTTCTTTATGTCAAATTGCATGTTTTGGCTAAAGTAAAATATGAATGGCTATCATCACTACTAAATCCAAAATTATTTTCAAAATCTTTAAATCGAACACCTAAAACTGAAAGTGTGCTGCTTATATTTATTTGTAAGCTCTCATGTGGATATAAAAATAAAGATGTGTATAGTGTGGCTTTCCTTCTCTTTTATTTAAGCATAGTTTTGAATAGGATTTGGCAAAGTGTATAATTCATTTGAAAAGAACACAACACTTTCCTAACCCCATTCCTATCCATTCCTATGCTATTATCTAAAAAGGACATCCACACTTGTACATATAAATTGCATAAACAAATACAAACCTTTTGCATCTTTCTTTCTCCATTCATTTTTTTGAACATGTGTTTGTATTTAAGGAAAGTGGTATATTAGTTTAGACAATCCCGGGGTTGCGAGGCTTTAAGTATCCCTAAGTAGGTCTTGTAGCTTACACCCCTGGTACTAACAATGGCACTGTACTCACTTATGCCTTCCATACATACACATGTGCATGTGAATAATGGATAAAAGAAACCCCTCTTTTCTACTTAATGAAAATCATGCATCATAAAGCATTCCAATTTTCTTAAGTAACATTTCTTAGCATTCATCATAAAGTGTGCTAAAAATTTTCATTTGTATGTATAGATATGCTTAGGATTCATTCATATGCATGTTATACATGTTGGGAAAGAAATAAAGTGATGTGTGTTCTGTGATTTTAATTCACTTTACTTAATCTTAAAATTCATTTCTTTTTGAATAAGTTTTTTAGAAATCTAAACTTATGATTAATTAAAACACATAATAAAAAATTGATTAAATAAAATCAAACATGAATATGCTTTAGATGTTACTTAGGGTAGGGAAGGAAAGAGAAGTTCTCTTCCCTTTTCCCTCTCTTTACAACATTTGTTAATTAAGTAGGTTCATTTAAACCAAACAAAAATCATCAAATAAAATTGATCCAAATCAACTAAATAGCTTGAGTGAAACTACCCTCTAAGTTGAACATTTTCATACTTAGGAAATCTAAGCCTTAAAGCTATAGCTAAGCATACCACACAACCCTTTTAAATCACACACATTATACTAAGTCACTATTTCTATCTTTAGCTTAGGGCGGTGCATAGTTTGATGTTTACTTTTATTTTGTGAAGTATTATTTCAAGTCTGGATGTTAGGGTAAATGTGCATAGAATGAATGGTAGGGCGATCTTAGTCTAACCATTATCTTCTGTAGGGGATTGTGCTTACGGGGTGCTGTAATAAAAATATAAATGCTTTGGTGCTTATACCCCCAAGCATAATCCAATAGGCCAAGTGGACTTGGTTACCCATGTGTGGGGTGCTAAGTCCAATAAACATGCTTGGGATTTATATGGTTTGTTTAGCTAATCTCTATTTTATAGGTGTTAGTTAAATTTACTTTTTCCTCTTCATGTAATTTTTGCAATTAGTATTTTAGACTGAATGTTATGGGGGATTAAGATGAGCATTGGTCATAAGATCTCATCCTATGTACCATGTGAAGCCTTTGGAGCAACCACCTGGCAACCATCCAAAAGAAGGAACCAAAAAAGAAAGAAGAAAAGAAGAAATGAAGACCCCCATAACATGAATTTCCTTACTTGATTGTAAATGAATTTATTTGTAATCTGAGTTGTATAAGTGTAGAGCTCAGCTACCCAACTTATTTTTGGACTTGTACGGTGGTGTATGACCATAAATGGCCTTTTTATTCTTTTGCATTAACTTTATAAAATTTTTGATATTTTGCTTAGCTTGCGCATTAAGATGGCATGTTTTCCTCGTTTCTTCCTTGCTTGATGTATGGCCTCGATGATGATTATGCTCATAGGTAAAAATAAATCTTCTTCCAAATTAAGCAACTCAAATTTTAAAATAAATAACTCATAACCTCACCTAAAGCTTAGGCTAAAAATCAAGTTAAAAGAATTAGCAACCCCTTAGCTGGATGAGTATTTCTTTTCTAAGATTATGCATAAAAGCATATTATTTCACTCTTGATTGTAGGGCTTCCACCTTTGCTAGAGAACTTGGCTTGACCTTTGAGATCCATGGTGGAAACACACCTCCCCTTCTCACTGATTTTGGCCCATAATCTAATTTCTCAAGCATTAGCAATATGAATCCTATGAGCCTGAGTCAAATGATTGTCCAAAACTAAAAGTAAAATGTGATATGTTTGCATTAGATCTAGGTCATTTTCATGTCCTTACATGATCTAGTATTTTAGGGAGTGAGTTTAAGGACTTAGTCTCTTTCTAAAATAAATAACAACCTTGCTATCTTGCATAAACATATGACTTGCCTACATGAATTTAAAATGGTAGGAGGAGTTAGTTGGCGGCCACCCCCAGGCAATTGTAAGTCCAACAGTCAGGTAATTTATCCTCTCTAGTGGAGGTAAACCAAATACCCATTTTCATCTTAAATTTAGGTCATGCTTTTGGCCCTCGCCGAAGCTCCCTGTATTTAGGTTATGAGGTTGCTTCTCCCCTTTGTGGGCTATAAGTAGAAATCTCGCTTAGCATTTCCATAGCCTTATACCATGGAATTATAAGCCCTAGAATTCTAATAAAAAATTCAACTCAAACAAATTAATTCAAATTTCCAAAGTATAAAGCCCAACCATAGGGCAGTTTGGGATGTTTACTAGGCTTCCTAGTATCTTAAGCATCTCCTACTTATTTCCATTTGGCTTTCATAAGAACTCCCTCCTCTTGATCGATCTCACTTGACTTTCTAAAAATAAACTAATCGATTAATAGTCCAATCTTTTAAAATCTTTAGAGACAATGATCATTTACTTTAATTGAGAGTATTCCTAAGGAATCCCATTCCTTAGGATGTAATTAACTATGGAGGCTTGCCTCCATAGGAAACTTAATGAACCTGGTTTAAAATAAACTCTACTTTACTTTTTCCATGTAAAGTAGGGGAAGAATCTCTGGTACATATGCAGACCAATATCCTTAGGAGTCCTTATTAAGGTGATTAGGTCCATTGTAGGGTGGTGACTTTTATATTTCTAGATAGTACACCTCTCCTCAATGTTGTACTTGATCACCCTAATAAGAATATATGTGGCTCTACGTGGTGTCCAAATATAAAAGAGTATATTTCTATCTTCATTTTATTCTGCATAGATTGGAAAGGAAATATACATCTTAGATGAAAAATTTTCACCACAGATATTTCTAGCGACTCCATTGGGGATGGTTCTTCTCTCCATCTTTGGAAAATGATCATTGTCTCCAAGTATCAATAGTGGGTTTGTACTTTTGTATAAACCCAAGACTATCTTTCTTTCTATTAACACTTAGCATATTTCATCCTTAAGTTAAGAGCCAACATCTTTAGGTTTTAGGGCCTCACCCTATGTTGGTCTTAAAACCCTCGTTAGGTTCCCCAATGGGTAAAAATAAAAATTGAATGAAAAGAAAATGATCAGATACTTCCTCCTTATCATTTTTATGGTAAGGAAAGGTTCATTCTAAAATAAAAAACACAAAATAAATCCTTCATAAAAATCTTGCTTTTCAAGAACCATTGTTTCAAAAATGCACATAATAAAATATTTTGCACAAAAATTTTCCTAAATCACCTTCATCTAGCAATCTTCATGATTGTTATATATAGGATCATCTTTACAAAAATAAGATTCCAACAATCACATTTTGTAAAAGCACAAATGAGCTTCTTCACTCAATTCATTTTGGTAAAGACCTCATTTTTAAAAATAAAAAATAATCATGTTTTCAAAAGCATAAAATTTGAAGATGGGCCTTTCCATTCAATACATCTAAATGTGTTGAATGGATATTACATCTTCAAAAATTAACTTTGAAATTCCACTCAACACATTCCATGCGTGTTAGGTTGGAATTTTCATATTTTCAAAAAGCACATATGAAACCTCTCCATTAAATATACCACATTTATTGAATAGAAGTTTCATTTTCAATCAAAATCAAAATAAATTTTTTCAAAAGCACATATGAATATATCCATTCAATATACCCAAATTTATTGAATGGAAATTTCATTTCCAAATAAAATGACATTATTTTGAAATGCCACTTAACATATTCCATATATGATTAGGTTGGAATTTCTTCTTTCAAAAAGTAATAATTACACATTAAAATACATCTTTGAAAATGAAACATAATTGATTTCCATCTTACATAACCATATTTTTTAAGTGGAAATCTCTTTTTTCAAAATCAACAAAAACAATTTTTTTCAAAATACATTTGGAACTTCATTCTTTAGCATACCATATTTGCTAAAGTGAATTTTCCATTTTCAAAAATGAAATGAAAAGTACAAAAATGTGAAACACATTTTTGGAGTTTCATTTAGCATACCCAAATTTGCTAAGTGAAATCTCCATTTCATAAAATTAAAGAAATACATTGAAACTTCATTTTAGCACACCATATTTGCTAGTGAAGTCTCCATTTTTCAAAACAAAATCCAAAACAAAAGAAACACATTTGGACTCTCTTAGCATACTTAAATTTTCCAAGGATCCTACTTTTTCAAAATAAAATTAAAATCAAAAGAAACATATTAGGATTTTCTTAGCATACTCAAATTTGCTAAAAGTCCTATTTTCAAAATTTCCTAAAACAAAACACACTTGGATTTCCTCATTTTGCATACCCAAATTTGCTAAGTGAGAATTCCATTTTTTAAATCACAAATGATTCACAAAACAAAGCAAACAAAGAAATAAAAGCAAGAAATTGCTTTCAAAATATCTCATTTAGCATACCCAAATTTGTTAAGTGAGTAAATTCTAAAAATCAGAAATCTCAAATCAAAAATCAAAGTGACTCTTTACTTTAACATACCTAAACTTGTTAAATAAAGGGTCCTCAAAATCAAAATTCAAATATGAACCTATGGAAGCATCTCTTCAAAAATATTTGAACCCATTTTCAACATATCCAAATTTGGTCAAAGTGGATTCTATATCCAAAAAATTCCTCTTTCCAATCAAATCTTAAAATCTATTCTAGATCATTTGAGCCCGACTTAACACTTTCAGGTTGTTTAGTATGGGTTCAAATTCTAAATTCTAAATTCAAAGTCAACAGAAATTTGATTCAAGTTTATTTTCAACACTATAGACTTTCATTCAGCGTCATTTTTAGTTATGGTTCAGTTTCAGTTTCAGTTGTTAGCAATGGCTGGAAAGAGATATGTGTTTACCTTTCCCCATAGGATAGATCTAGCCCTGGATCAGTTCAGCCTACTCCGCTCTAACTACACCCATCTCATCCACTTTGGATGAGGCTTTGAGGGGGCAAGGATTACCTTTAAGGGCACTCCCTCACTGTTAGAGAGCACGTGATCGGGCGTAGATCATTCGACATGACATTGATTCTCGATATTCCCTCACCAAGAGGAAGTAGTGGTGGTTCCTATAGTACCAGATCGTGATCAAGCCGTGTGCACTGGGTTCCCCTGCTTCCGTAAGGCTAGCACCCACTCATTAGCACCTTCCAAGGGGAAGGCTCCCCTAATCCTAGGGATTATATCCTCTACTTTGAGGTGAAGCCTAGCTCTTACTCTGCTAACCCCACCAAGAACTAGAGGAAGAATAAGAATTGCATGATAAAGCGATACCATACTCGCATCGCCATGGAGATGGAGGCAACTACACGATCTGTTGCTGAGGCGTTGCCCACTTTGGTTTCCCCATTGGTTACAGTGAACCCATTCCATCATCTCTCTAAGTCTGACAAAGAGGATGCTAGGAGGATATCTGCTTCACCTCCACCAGCAGTTTAATTTTAGCCACTAATCAATCAGTGAGTCATATGCACTCGCCTTATGCTAAGTTAGCAAGCCATGGACTAACAAGTCTGGGGCTCAATTTGATTTGAGATCTGTTATTCCCCATAGCATGGGGAAGCATCTGATAGAAGAGGGCTAGGGAAGCCCATACCTCAGTTTATATCACTAGCAGGGAGAGGCGGAGGTTTGGTCATTTGCACTCTGATTTCCTCGCATGCCATGTCGATATTGATAGTATTTTATTTATGGGGATTACTCATTATAGGAGGAGAGCTCCTATTCTAAGAGAGTCGGTGGTGTCTCACCATACGCACCTCACCTCCCATCTGACATCCAAGCATCTTTCTTGTTCCACCAAAGGCCATGAAGGCCACAGTTGGGAGAAGAGGACCCCGTTAGTGATCCAGCTAACGTCGAGAGATCCCATCCCATCTACACCACCACTGGTGGCAGGCGAAGCTCTCTTGACCTTCCGCCTAGAGTGGTGAAGAAAGAATGACAAAAAGCATAGTGATCGCCCCTTCACCACCACACAGAACATAGATGATTGCGAAGGGAGAGGTGACTACCACTACATATGATGATAGAGCCCCCTAGGAGTGTCACCCCATGTAAATTCAGTGATAGTCAGGAGCACATTTCATCCAGCGAGTATAGCCCCCATAGAGTTGATTCTTCAATAGCAGGGGAGGTCTAGTGCCTCACAGTACATGATAGTGACCCCACCACCGATCAGGCAAAGTCATTTATGCTAGTTCCAATAGATCATTCTCTAGATGATATAGTGGCACATTATTTTATGGAGAAGAAAGAGATCGTAGGATATGACTAATCTGATGAGGAGAATGTTAGCTTTGATCCTAATGAAGATGATTTTTTGGGAGACTCAGCAGGGGTTTGCATGGTAGATGCTAGAGGATCCCTACTTAGAGAGCAGTAGACTATGGAAGGTGTTGAGGTTGAGCTGGAAGATACAACACACTCGGTCCAGCACCTCCTATCACAGATAAAGCAGAAAGATGAAAATATAGATAAGATAGAGAAGAGGCTGGAAGATCTGTTAGCAGCTATCTTAGCATTACAGAACCAAGCCCTGGCAATTCATCCTACCATAGTTGAGACTAGTCAGCTAGAGTTTGTGCATGTCTTGGACCCAGCCAAGACTTTACCTCCAAGAGAAAAGGTAGCACCAGTGAAGGAAGGGATAGTACCTCCATACAAGAAAAAGATAACAAGTCCATGGTTGAGCAGTAGGTGAAGGAAGTGTTGGCTCAAGCCCGAGGAGGACCATCAGTTCCAAAGGGTAGAACATACCAAGGAATTTTATGCAATCCAATATTCCAAGGGTTTCGTGCCACCTCCCTTCAAGAGTGTTGATGGCAGTGAGAACCTTAGGCAGCACATCACACATTTCAGAGCTAGTTGTTGCAATACTAATGGTAGTGACACTTTACTCCTTCATCTCTTCATCAGAAGCTTATCAAGGATAGCTTTTGATTAGTATGTTGAACTTCCCAATAGTTCAATAAAGACTTTTGCTGAGTTGGAGCAACTCTTTATCAAGAAGTTTACTGGAGCTCAGCAAAGGGTCACTGTTGGCGATCTCATTGTGGCTCATTGATTACATTCTTAGATGGCATAATTTGAGTATGAAATGAGAATAACAACTATCTGAACAACACCCCATTGAGATTCTACTTAAGAATATCCATGACCCGATCACCTTCATGCTCAAAGATTTCACCATCAAAACCTTTGAGAAATTAATCAACAAGGCAGCTGGCTTGCAAGGAGAAGCTAAATAGTTACCTTCTTTAGATCTACCAACAAAACTAAAGCCGCATAAGGTATATGAGAAGATGCCTGGGGCAGTGATAGCAGTGATAAGGGAAAATAGCCGGTCAGAGAGCATTTTGAGATGCCTCGTGCTCCACAGCCATGACTTTCTCTACCACCACTGAGGTAGCCCTACCATCCGCCACAGTAGCCTCCAGAGCCTACACGCCTCCTCCATAGCCACATCATCAGCAACACTGGTACACATACCACGCCAGGTAGCTATGGTCCACCTCCCTTATGGATAAACTTAACAAGCCTTATTCATTTAAGAGGTAGGTAATCAGCAAGATCTTTAAGAATCTCTTAAAGAAGCTTGATTTTCAGCTACCCAAACCTAGGAGACCAGAGAAGTGGGAAAAATCCATGATCCTAACTTTTTCCCCTACCACTATATGCTAGGTAATGTTTTGGAAGATTTCTTTACACTTAAGGACTGGCTTGAACATAGCTTCAAGACCAATGTTATAGTCATCTCGAAGGAATACCTCCTAGAAAAATCATCTAGTTCCATTAGACTAATCCTTGGGGATACTTGCGATCCTTTCAAAACCAAAGAAGGTTTTGATATATCCTTATCCAAAACCTCAAAGAAAATTGTACTAAAGGTCAAGAAACTTTCCTTACAGATGCTTGAGTCAGCTAAACCTCCAACATCAAGGAAGGTTTCCAATTTTCCAGAGCTAACTCAAAGAAAGGGGAGCTCAGTAGCAGCAGTATCATGTGCCAGCCCGGGATAGCCTAGTAGCCCAACCACCAATCGAGTCCAACCTCCAGTCTACCGTTCCAGCTACCACATCAGCGACTAGCACTACTTCAGCTAGTTCTTCTTATTCTAGTAGACATCTTGTATCGGTAGATGAGGGAATCAAATCTCTCACCCTTTTTCTTTACTTGATTTCTGCTTTGTACCCCCAATCAAATCTGAGAAATTGAAGAATAAAGCTAGCTTGAATTACATCTGTATCACTTTTGATGGATTGTCTGAATCTATTCTTAAAAACTCTTCAAGTCTAAATAATAACTATAATAATTTTGATCTTCTTCTTTCTAATTCATAGTTAGATTTTCCTACTCTGAATGCTACGGGTTCACCTTTTGCGATAGACTTGGAATCATCCGATTTTGAGGGTCCCACAAGAGAAACTATAGGTGAGCCTGACTTACAAGTGGAACCTTCCATTACTCTGCCACAAAAAATCATTGAAGTCAACCTCCGTAGTGGCAAGGTTCTACCTCCTAGGGCAGAACCTCTAGGAAAAAAGTCATTGATTCAGAGAATTGAGAAGCCCCTCCATAAGATGCTCCACCCTTGGATATGCTTATGGAGGATCAGCCCAAGGTGGACTACAACTTCCTATCTCACCTAAGAAAGTTGCCATCTAAGCTAAGCATATATGATGCCCTTGTCTTATCCAAAGAGATGAGGGAATCATTAATCAAGGCTCTACTTAATCCTAAGATATGCTTAGCTCAGTTGACCACTATTGGTGAGGAGGCACATTATTCTAGAGAAGCTCAGGGGATTACTTTCACAGATAAAGACCTTTTTCTAGGAGACATAGAGCACAGTTGTCCCCTCTACATTACAGTTGACATGGGCAAATTCAAACTAGCTAGAGTTCTTATTGATCTAGGTGCATCGGTAAATATTATGAGTCTAAAGACCCTTTCCCATTTAAGGATCAACATCTCCACACTATGAGGAGATCGAATGATATTGAGAAGATTCATGAACAAGGCAAGAGGGCTTTAGGTTCCATAGTGTTACCTTTGAAGATAGGTGACTAGAAGACTGAAGCCAAGTTTTATATCATTAATTCGAATACTTCATCCACTGCTTTGCTTGATAGGCCCTAGATATATAATAAGATAATTCCATCCTCCCTCTATTAGTGCATCAAGTTCAGGAAAGATGGGATTGAGTATTATGTCAAAGGAGATGAAAAGCCATTTTCAATTAGAGAGGTTGAGATATATGAGAACTATCTTTCTCAAAACACCCTTTTTTGTGAACTTGGGCAAAATTCAAACACAAATACAAAGGAAAAAGAAAATGAAGAAAAATAAAAAGCAAAACAAAATGAAAAGAAAAGTGAAAATCCAAGTGAACAAGAAAGGAAATTGAAGAAGAAATAAAGCCGCACATCACATTTCACCCACAGCTCATTCTTTTATATGGACATGTGGGTAGGATGACTCAACCTCCACTAGGCAGAGGCAGAGGCAAAAGTAGAGGTAGTTCCAGAGGTGGAAGTCCCCCTAGTTGGCCATCAGCTAACAAGGGTTATGTTCCAGTTCATAGGAGTACCCTTACTATTCACATAGACTTGGAATCCAATTCGGAGGACTAGTCTAATGTGACTAGTATACCAGCCAACCCCTCTTAGTGGGTTTCATAGGAGGTGACACTCGAGCCAGATAGTGATGAAAACTGGGCCTCCAGACAAAGCAAAGTATTCAAATCAGATGAATGTAAAACTATCAGGCAGTAGTTGAGAACTTTAGCTCTAACCTCACTTTCACCCCAAAAAGTTGAAGGTTTAATAGTTAAGGAATCCCCTAAGTCTTCCAATGATATGAAGTCGAAGAGATTCTTTTAGGATCATCCTCCTCAAGTCCTAAAGTTGATGTAGAACTTGAGGAGAATTCATATAAAGAATTAATGGAATTACCATTTGACTTTTACTCACCTTGTGTTCATAATCTTATACAGAAAGGTTTGGTCCCTCATACATGGTCCAAGCATAGGTCAGAGTATTTTGAGAAGCTATGGAACAATACAGGTAGGGAAGCACAATCAAGAGCATGACTAGGATTTGGTACAGTGGGCCCAATCGATAATGATTACTGCTTAATTGGCACCAACTATTTAGAGTCTGATAAGTTCTTTTCACACCAAAATAACTCTTATGAGAATGTGTGTCTAGAAATCTCAGATGATCCATATGATCTCCAAATCAAAGATGGACCACCAAAACTTGAAGAGGAGATTCATTTAACAATTATTAAGTTGAAAGAAATCAACCTCGGGATAGAAGAAAGTCCACGCGACATACATCAGTTCGTTGCTGAATGAAGAAGAAACCAATGACTTAGTTAGGCTATTGATTGAGTTTAAGGTCTGCTTTGCATGGAGTTATGAAGAGATGCCCAGATTATCTCTTGATGTAGTAGTCCACAAACTAGCAATAGATATTAGCGCTAACCCTATCAAGCAATCTCCTAGATGCATGCGATTAGAAATTAAATAATAGGTCATTTTTGAAGTCAAGAAATTGATTGATGCTAGTTTCATCAGGAAAGAAAAATATCCTACCTGGTTAGCCAGTGTCATCCTAGTTAAGAAGAAGAATGGCCAAATTCACATATGTGTCAATTTCAAAGACTTAAACAAGCATGTCTTAAGGATGAGTTTCCTCTTCCTATACTAGAATTAATGGTGGACATCACCTAATCTCATGCAATTTTCTCTTTATGGATGGATCATCTAAGTATAAGAAAATCAAGATGGCCTCTGAGGATGAAAGAAACACTACTTTTTGAACCCCGATCATAATCTATTGTTATAGGGTCATGTCTTTCGGCCTTAAAAATACTGGTGCTACATACCAATGGGCCATGACTCATATCTTCAATGAACTCATCCACCATAAGGTTGAGTGCTACGTTGATGATGTAGTAGTCAAGAGTAGTGAAAAGGATGGCCATCTATTTGACTTGAAAGTAGTTTTTGAATGGTTAAGACAATATAATCTCAAAATGAATCCCTTGAAGTGTGCATTCGGAGTAACTTCAAGAAAATTTTTTGGGTTTCTTGTCCTACACCAGGGAATAAAAATAGATCTAGAAAAGATCAAAGCTATCTTAAAAATTCCACCTCCTAAGAGTTTAACTCAACTCAGATCTTTCCAAGGACGGTTGGCGTATCTAAGACACTTTCTTACTAACCTATTGAGGAGATGCAAGCCATTCTTAGTTCTTCTCATAAAAGGATGCCAAGTTCAAGTGGGATGACAAGTGTCAGCATGCCTTTGAAGATATCAAGCAGTATTTGGTAAAGCCACTAGTTCTAGTAGCCCCTATCCTGGGCAGGCCACTCGGCCTCTACATTACTACATTGAATGACTCTCTCAGCTCTTTATTAGCCCAAGCTAATGATAAAGGGAAGGAGAGCACTCTCTACTACCACAATCATCATCTGATTCCTACTGAAGTGAACTATCCACCTACTAAGAAACGTTGCCTAGCTTTAATCTTTGCCTCCCAAAAGCTACAACACTATATCTTTTATCATAAGATGAACTTGATTTCTAGAACCAATCCACTACAATACCTCATGACACGACCAATGCTATCTAGATGTTTGGCATGATGGACCATGATTCTCTCATAGTTTGATATCACATTTATACCTCTCCGTGCGGTAAAAGGACAAGCACTAGCGGATTTCATAGCAGCACACCCACTTCCTGTTGATTCTCCTCTTAGTGATGATCTCCCTGATGAACAATTCATGAACTTAAGGGAGGTTGACAACCACTGATGGGAGATGTATTTTGATGGTGCAGCTTCTTTTTATAAAGGGGTAATAATAGTTCTCCTTACTCTAGACCACGATGTGATGAGATTCTTATACTATCTTTCCAATCCCTGCACCAACAATGAAGCTGAGTATGAGGCTTTGATTGCTAGAGTTTGCTATCACAGTTAGTGTCAAGAGCATCAATATCTTTAGGGATTCTCAGTTGGTCATCAACCAGATTGATGGGTCCTATAAGGTTCTCAAACCCAAGCTTCGTCATTACCAAGATTATACCATAAAGCTATTGGCCCAAATTCCCAAAGTCGCCATCTACAAGAATTTTTTGAGCAAAAAATGCAATAGTAGATGCTTTGAACAAACTTGCCAAAGAATTGGCATGTCCAGAAGATGAGTCCATTCCAATAAGGGTCCAAAATAGATAGGTCCTATCCCTTATTGATGTTGAACTCATCAAGAGAATTTCTCTTAAAGGCGAGGTTGTCGTTACCTATAAGGACAAGGAGATGGATTAGAGGCAACCATTCATAGACTATTTGAACATAGGCAAACTACTTCAAGAAAAGTCACAAGTCCATCAGGTGAAACAAAGAACTCTCTCCTATGCTCTCGTTGATGGCACCCTGTACCATAATCCTTTGACCAAATATGGTTATGTTGTTTAAATAAACATGAATCCCGTGGTATTATAATTGAGGTACATTCAGGTCTATGCGGAGCACATCAATTTGGTATGAAGATGAAGATGAAGATCAAGAGAATAGGATACTATAGTCCTTCGATGATTATAGACTGTATGGATGTAGCTAGGAGATGCCATCAGTGTCAGGTACACGGTGTGGTCCTACATCAACCACCCAATATTCTACACCCTACATTGTCCTCATGGCCATTCGAGTATTGGGGTACCAACATTGTGGGTCCGATCGATCCTCCTTCTTTCAAGAGTCATCAGTTCATCTTAGCTGCCATCGACTACTTTTCCCAAGTAGGCAGAGGAAATCCTACTCAGAGAGGTCATAGCTCAGCACGTGCTTCAATTTTTTAGGAACCATATCATATATAGGTTCGGGGTGTCTCGATAAATTATATCTGATAATGGTACCACATTCAAAAGCACCAAGATCAACAGCTGCATCAAAATACACGGTATAGATTAAAAATACTCTACCATATACTACTCCAAACAAATGTCTTAGCATAAGCATTCAATAAAACTCTCATCCAAATACTAAAGAAGAGTCTTGATGACAATAAGTGGAAGTGGAATGAATAATTGGTTGAGGCCTTATGGGCCTACCGCACCACATACCAAACTCCAACTCAATCTACCCCATTTTCCTTAGTGTATGGGTTCAAAGCCATTATACTTTTAGAAGTTCAACTCTCATCACTAAGGATAGCATTGGGTAGCAAGATCACTACAGAGTAGAATACAAAGTTATGGTTAGAAGAGCTCGAAGGTTTGGAGGAGAGTCACCTACGAGCGTGTCAGAACCTCACGTTGTACAAGGCCAAAATGATTCAAGCTCACATCAAGCTGGTTTCCCTAAGTCTTTCTGAGTAGGAGAACCTGTGTTAGTCTTATGGAGACCAATTGTTGCCCATCGAAAGATGGGAAGCAAGTTTGAACCCACTTGGGCAGGCCCCTATATCATAGAGAAGGCCTACCAAGGAGGATCTTATCATCTTATTGATTATGAAGGGGAACACCTGATTCTTCCAATCAATGGGCTCTATTTGAAGAAATATTACCCATAAAATCATGTTTGAAAATAATTCTATCAATTAACCAAAATATGATTCCATTTCATCAAAATATTCTTTTCTTTCGAAGCATTGTTTGCTTATCTTGTGAATGCACCATGATGTGTTTAGGGTAGGTGTAAGAGTCCCCCAGCAGCATCCTATCCCTCTTTCATAACACAAACACAATCAAACACAATCTTCCAGTGCTATTAGAATAGGTGTGAGAAAACCCAAGTGAATCCTATTTCGATTAGTGCAACTAAGTTAGGTGTAAAAGAACCCAAGCAACATCCTTTCTTAGTGAGAATTCCCATTTATCATCCATGGCACTATTTCATTAAAATCCTCAGTGTTTAAGGTAAGTGTAAGAGAATCTGAGAGGCATCCTATTTGCTTTAACATGAGCACAAAAATAAACACATATCTTTTGTCTTGGGCTACTTCGATGTGGGTTCAAGCCCATATGGCACTCACTCATTAGCTGCTCTAGGTCGGGTTTACATGCTACATCGCTAGTATGTCACCCCAGTAGTCACTTGTTTGAAAGATGTGAGTCCCTACAGTTTCTTCCTAACTTGACCATTACAAACCAATGAGGGCTTTGTTAGTATGGTAGACCTCACTGCCCAGCTAGTAAGCTATCTCATGTTGATTTTGTTTAAGAAGATGTGAGTCCCTGAGCTTTCTTCTTGAATAAATCATCATGATCTAACTGGGTCGAGTATATTTGAGGTTTGTGATATGTCCCCCAGAGGCTTCTTTCCTCTTGACTATATTTGAGTTGATGTAAGTTCCCGGGCATTCACTCAAGAGTGCCTAGGTCGATGGCACCATCGAGTCTTAGACTATCCCAAAGAATCGCCCACCATGAGGATGTGAGTCTCTGAGCTTTCCTCCTAGGTTGAATGTTGCAAATCGATGAGCACCTTAGGTTGGTTGATGTTCGCTATGTTGATAGTGACTCACCCAGTGGATACACGACTCTTGGTAGATGTGAGTCCTCGTGCTTTCTTCTTGAGTTGGCTACGAAATACCTATTTGACACATGACTAGCCATGACTTCTTCTTCAGGGTTTTGGATTAAGCCCTTAGCGGCACCTCTCCCTGTGGGCATTCTATTTGGATCTCATCCTTTGCAACCCCATTTAGACACTACCCGGGTTACTCTTGGATTGAACAGTCCCCTTTCCTACCACTTGGTTGGAGAATTTGTTCAGGATGTGCAAATTCTCCTTAGTCCAATAAATGAGATGTCTAGTCGATATAAGCTTCTTCTCGCTTTATCCCTCAAACCCATGGGTCCATGTTAAAATAAACAAACAAAAAAAAATAAATTAATTCCATGGATTAGAATTCAAGCCCCAAAAGGCCCTTTTCCCAAGCACATCCTATCTTTAGGGCTCAGACTCCCTCAGGAATTGTCCACTACGAGTTGAGATAAATTCACAGGTCGGTACTAACTCCATAGTTGCTCTTAGGTTAGTTCAATATATTTTTCCATAAGCAGGTTAACAAAGTGGTCATTCTTCTTTGGAAGATGTAAGACTATAATGAATTCTTCCTAGCATGACTACCGCAAACTGATGGGCATCCTTAGGTCGGGTTTGATTTGTGCTCAAAGCAACCAATCACCCCATTGCTCTTTTATAATGGAAGAAGTGAGTCCTTGAGCTTTCTTCCCTAGAATTGATCATTGCAAATCGAAAGGCACTCCTTTGGTCGGATAGTTCTCCCATTGGCCAAGAAGCTATTCCCTTTAGCTCAGTAAATCTGAGATAGGTCTAGCTTATATAAGCTCCTTCTTAGTGTGATCCATTGCAAATCAACAGAATCCATCAAAATAAATTTAAGAAATTCAATTAATCTTTGAGCTGATTTAAGTCCCCCAGTGGAATTCACTCAATAGTTAGCCCTAGGTTAGGTTCGATCTGTTACCCAAAGCAACCGATCACCCTGGTGGTCTTTTGTAGTGGAAGATGTGAGTCCCCGAGCTTTTTTCTGTGGAATTTATCATTGCAAACTGAAAGGCACTCATTTGGTATGATAGTTCTCCCACCTTGAGAAGCAACTCCCTTTGGTTCAGTAAATCTAAGATAGGTCTAGGCTGATATAAGCTCCTTCTCAGTGTGATCCATCACAAACCAACAAAATCAATCAAAATAAATTTAAGAAATGAAATTATTCGTTGACTATCTTTGAGCTGATTTAAGTCCCTAGATGGCATTCACTCAATAGTGAGCCCTAGGTCGGGTTCGATTTGTTGCCCAAAGTAATTGATCACCCCAATGGTCTTTTATAGTAGAAGATGTGAGTCCCTGAGCTTTCTTCCCTGGAATTGATCATTACAAACCAAAGACACTCCTTTGGTTGGATAGTTTTCCCATCAGCCGAGAAGCCACTCCCTTTGGTTCAATAAATCTGAGATATATCTAGGCTGATATAAGCTCCTTCTTAGTGTGATCCATCATAAACTAATGAAATCCATCAAAAAAAATTTAAGAAATGAAATTAATCTTTGACTTTCTTTGAGCTAATTTAAGTCCCCCAGCGGCATTCACTCAATAGCTAGCTCAGTCAGATTTGTTGCCTTGCAAATCGATCACCCCAGTGGTTCCTTATTTTGAAAGATGTGAGTCGCTCTTCATCCTAAGACCATCGAAAGGCATCCCTTTGGTTGGATAGTCCTACCTTATGGTTGGTAGACTACTCCTTTGGATTGGTAAACTGTTAGGTCTAAGCCTCCAGGTTCCTACCTGATCCATCGCAAACCAACAGGGTCCATTTCAAAATCCAAAATTAAAATTTTGAAACAAATTCAATCCTCCTCCCTTAGTGGAGTGAAATAAACAAAATAAAAATAATCAATCAATCCAAATCAAATATTTTGCTCCTCCTAAGTGAGATGCAAGTCTTTCTAGCTCCCTAGTGGATCTAGAATTCTAATCCCCCAGTAGATTTCACAACTTTTCCTCCCTTGTGGAGGACTTGAACTTGCCTCCCCAGTGGAGAGTTTACTTGTCTATCCTTAGTGGAGTCAAAACAAACATAATTAAATAAAGAACAAATTGAATTAAATTGATTTTTCTCCCTAGTGAAACATAAATCAAACCTCCCATCACCTTATGGATGACTTGAACTTGCTTCGCTAGTGGAAGATTCACATACCCTATCCCTAGTAGATTCCTCCTTTCCTCACTTATGTCCTTGACGTAGAGCCTCATTGCACTAAGCTCTGGACTCCTTCTACACCTCAGATTAGGAGTAGATCATCTCTATTAGTGCTTGCAATCGGTCGGTTGTTGATCATTTCAGTCAACACCAATACGTGTTGTGTACCTAGTTAGTCACACCGCACCTATTGGGCGCCTTTGTTGATCTCATTTTTAAGATGAGCTCTCAACCCCTCCATCTTAGACATAGGACTCCTCTTATACTTTAAGAGATCCTTAGCCTTAAGACACATCTAGTGATTAGGTGGACAGTCAACCTAGCCTTAGAGACTTAGAGAGTTAGCCATAGGAATAGGTCACGCCTTAGGGGTGTTAAGAAATTTACCTACCTATAGCTTGAACCAAATTCCTCACTTCCTTCCTTCAAGTCGAAAAATAAATTAATTCTAACTTAATTGGTTTTCTCCAAACTCAAATCAATTCTAAATGATTGAATTCCAAATGATTAAAATCCATGATCAATTCCAAATGATTGAAGCTTGTGATTGAAATTCCAAATCAAAAAAATATTTCCTAAGTCCTTTGATTCCCTCTCATGGACTTAGCCTAAATCAATTCAAATTCATAAAATTTTCTCACAACCTATTTATATTCTCATTTATATTCACATATATAAATGAAATATAAATTCAAATCAATCAAGCCTAAATTTAAAATTCAAATCTAAATAAAAAATCTTTCCTAAGTCCTCAAATTCCTTCTTATGGACTTTAGCCTAAATCAAATCTAAATTAATTCAAATCCAAGAGATTTTCTCACAATCCATTTATATTCTAATTTATATTCAAATGTACAAATGAAATAAATTCAAATCAATCAAACCAAATTCCAAATTCAAATCCAAATCAAGAATCTTTCCTAAGTTTTTGATCCCTTCTCAAAGATTAAGCCTAAATCAAGTTCAAATCACCTCAAATTCATGAAATTTTCTCATAACCCATATATAATTTCACTTATATTCACATATATAAATGAAATATAAATTGAAACAACCAAAAAAACTCCAAAAATTAAACTCAAATTCATTCAAAATCTAACTTAAGCCTTTCAAGTCAAAATCTTAAACTTAGCCAAATCAATTTCAAATTAAGCCAAACTCTTGATTTTTCTTCATGATTCAATCATGAATCCAAATATAAACATAAACTTCAATCACCAAACGAAAACTAAATCCAAAAATCAAACCTAAGTCAAACTCATGTTCACCCTTTTGAACTTAAAATTATCAAATGAATCAAAAACCATTTAACTTCAAACCACTTGTAAATGGATTTATATTTCAATCATAAGTCCATATGTGAGTTCAATCAAACTCAAATCAAGCTTTGACCAAGCCATTTGACCTACTTAGGCTCACTTGACCCAAAGTGACCTATAGTACCCTTATGAGCCAAGTTCTAATCTTAACCAAATTGGATTGAACTAAGCCCACCTAAGCCTCTCATCATGATGAACAATCACTCAAATTAGGTCAAACCAAGTCAAATCTAAGGGTTGACCAAATCAACACTTAGACAAAAATGATACCTAAACTAGCCAAAATCATTATATGTCAAATTGATTGAAACCATTGATCTAAGTTCATTCATGATCAATGTTTGAACTTGACCAAGTCAACATTTGAGCCTAACATAGCCCAATTAGCCACTTGACCCAAGTTGACCAAACTTGATCTAAAAAGTAAAAATAGGTCAAAACTTGATCTAAGCTAAATTGATTGAAACTAATGAGTCAAGTTCATTCCAAATCACTTGTTAAACTTGACCAAAGCCTCAATTGGCCAACCAGACCCAACCTAGCCCAATTGACCATGAACCCAACTTGACCTAAAAGGTCAAATTGAGCCAAACTAAAATATAAACTAAATTGATTGGAAATAAAAAAAAACCAATCCATTTCATATAACCAATGAAACCTAAGCCAACCCATGACCTAACCCAAATAGGTCAAATGGCTCAAATTGGTCAATTTGACCTATTTGACCTAAATGAACTCAATTGAACTAAAACCAAAGATAAACCAAATTGAATCAAACCAAAGCCACCAAAATATTTCAAATGGTCATATGAACTTGACCCAACCCTTAGTTTGACTCAATTTGAATAATTGGTCAACTTGACCCAAGTTGACCCATTTTGACCTAAATGGGTCAACATGAGCCAAATCATATCAAACCAACTCCAAATCCATTAAAACTTGGCCTAATCCATTTTAAATCAAACTAAACATATTCAAATTGAAACCCAAACCAAATGACCATTTTACCCCTAGGTCAAAGGGTAAATTTTGGCCAAATCCTCTTCATGACCACTTGACACCCTCTTAATGGACCAAGTTGACACTAGTGAATGTGATGCACCTAACTCAATGGGTTTGGGTCAGCCTAACCCAACCCAAGGCTAAAACTGACCACTTGCATGAAATTAAGCACATGGAATCCATCCTTCACTTTATTTAAGCACTTGGGAGCTCCACTACTCCACTCCTTAGGCCAAACTAAATGTAAGGACACCTCTAACAGCCTAACAAACCCACTCCAGGGGGTCAATTGGATCGAAATAGCATGCTCCTTCACGGCCATCCAATTGCACTAGGGAGATGTACTCCACCTAATTTCACTTGAATTGTATTCTAGCACACTTGATTGAACTTAGGGAAGCTAGAGCAAGCATTTGGAACTCTCCACAAGCTCTCTCAAGCAACTTGAACTTCTCCATTTCTCGATTTCTCAAACTAAAAATAGGGGAACTCAAGATGAAATCAAACTTACTCCACACTCAATACCAAGCCAATTCCTCCTTTGAGCACCCTCAAAGGATCAATCGACCTAACTCCAAGCTTCATTGAAGTTCCTAAGGAAAATGAGGAGTACCCTTGACCAAGATCGAGCTCAAGTGAAGGTGAAGTTGGCCTCTAGGAAGATCCGTCCAATTTTAAAGTCTCAAAACTTGAACAAAGCTTCGTCTCCACTAGACGAAGCTTCTCTAAGGGAAACAAGCATTGGAGACACCTCCGATGAGGTAAGCCATTAAACCGAGCTCAATTTATCCAAGGTCTGTTCCTTTATGAAGTAAAGTTTTATCTCATAAGAATCTAGCCGTTAGATGTGATCTCTCTTGCATGGTGATGGTGTAGGTTGAATTTGAGATCAATCCAAGCTCAATCGAGCTCGGATCATGCCATGGAAGATGGATGGTGGCCATCTCTCGCAAATGATCTCAGGCAAGAATCATGGTTTGTCCATCCGTGCATTTTGGATAGACAACCAATTTTAAAACACGTAGGATCCATAGATTATCCCTTAAGAACCACAGATCTAACCTCAGTCGTCCGATCCTAGATCAAACGAACGAGGAAAGAGTGCGAAAATCAATCCGACGGAAAGCGCAGCGCGCCGCCTCCATGGCAACGATATTACTCACATAATTAGGCTATTTAATTATCTAATTAAGCCTAGAAACTTCAATATTCAGATCTAAGTGTAGAAAAATTAGAAAATATGAAATAAATTGAATGTAGAATATTATAGAATTGATTTTGATGGATTCTGAATAGTGATATTTTTTTGATTTTGGGTTTTACTGGGAATGTAATCACGCAAATTTCTCGATTATTTCATTAATTAATCTCAAACTTTTTATGTGTATTTAGTGGGATGACTTCTGCCTCCCCTAATTTTCTTGGGATTTATTAATACATTAATTAGAGTAATTGTTGGATTCAGTCTTAATTACTCTCCTAATGTAATTAAGCCTGATTAAGTGAGTAATCAGTGGTTTAAATCCTTGATTGAGTTAATTAAGGTTTTTTTAAATGAATAGGAGATTTCAAAAAAAATTTTGGGATATTTTCCCTAAGCTATTCCTTAAACCCCATCTTTCTTCCTTAATCCAAATTCAATTAAGGGTTAATGCACTAATTACCTACCTAATTAATTTGATACAATTTTAAAACCTTCCAGAGTTTAACTAATTCACTTTGGTAGATGCTTAAGTGTTCAATAACCTTAGTACATTAAGGAAATCAAAATCCAACTCACATGTGTGAGAAGGATTATGAAATTACTTAACTTAAACCCTTTAGCTTAATTAATCATCAATCATGAGCCAAATGCATTAGGCCCTTTTCTCCTTAGGTGCATTACTGATTTAAAATCCATATGTGGTTTTCTATAATATCATTGGCTCATAATTATTTGATTAAGTATGCTAAGGTGGTGTAGGTAAGGGGTAATTAACACATTTAATTCACACCTTAACCTAAATAAAGTATAAAAATCACCAAATGATCCTAAGAATAAACTAAATTAACTCATATGTGGGGGAAATGGGTTAGGAATTAAAAGCATTCTTTTATATTTCCCAAATCAAATATAAAGCAAATTCAAAACAAAAATCACATTAAACAAACTTTGATTCACTTTGAACTTTCTTATTTTATAAGATTGTCTATAGGAATTAATTAGGGTGAATGAATTCACATTGCTTTCATCACTTTATTTCTTTCCTAATGTGCTAAATGTGTATTTCATATGAAATTTATGCATTCATACTTTTTTTTAAAATCAAATTAAAAATGAAATGTTTTCCTTATGTAAAATTGCATGTTTTTGCTAAAGTAAAATATGAATGTCTATTATCACTACTTAATATAAAACTATTTTCAAAATCTATAAATCAAACACCTATAGCTGAAAGTGTGCTACTTATAATTATTTATAAATTGTTGTGGATTAAAAATATGAAGATGTGCATAGTGTGGCTTTCTTTCTCTTTTCTTTTATCATAGTTTTGAATAGGATTTGGCAAAGAATATAGTTCATTTGAAAAGGACACAACACTTGCCTAACTCCATTCCTATCCATTCCTATGCTATTAACTAAGAAGGACATCCACACTTGTACATATAAATTGCATAAACAAATACAAACCTTTTGCATCTTTCTTTCTCCATTCATTTCTTTTGTACAAGTGTTTGTATTTAAGGAAAGTGGTATATTAGTCTGGACAACCCCAGGGTTGCGAGGCTTTAAGTATCCCTAAATAAGTCTTGTACCTTTACACCCATGGTGCTAACAATGGCGTCGTACTCACTTATTCCTTTCATACATACACATGTGCATGTGAATATTGGATAAAAGAAACCCTCTTTTCTACTTAATGAAAATCACACATCATAAAGCATTCCAATTTTCTTAGGTAACATTTCTTAGCATTCATCATAAAGTGTGCTAAACATTTCCATTTGTATATATTGATATGCTTAGGATTCACTCATATGCATGTTATACATGTTGGGAAAGAAATGAAGTGATGTGTGTTTTGTGATATTAATTCATTTTACTTAATCTTAAAATGTATTTCTTTTTGAATAAGTTTGTTTAGAAAAAATCTAAACTTAGGATTAATTAAAACACATAATAAAATTTATATTAAACAAAATCAAACATGAATACTACCCTTTGAGTTGAACATTTTCAAACTTAGGAAATCTAAGCCTTAAAGCCATAGCTATGCATACCACACAAACCTTTTAAAGCACACACATTAGACTAAGTTATCATTTCTACTTTTAGGTTAGGGTGGTGCATGGTTTATTATTTGTTTTTATTTTGTGAGGTATTGTTTCTAGTCTAGATGTTAGGTTGAATGTGGGTATAATGAATTGTTGGGTAATCTTAGTCTAACCAATATCTTCTGCAGGGGATTGTGCTTAAGGGGCACTGTAAAATGCTTTTGCAGTGCAGGTGCTTATACCCCCAAGCATAATCAAATAGGCCAGGTGGACTTGATTACCCATGTGGGGGGTGCTAAGTCCAATATACATGCTTGAGATTTGTATGGTTTGTTTAGCTAATCTCTATTTTACGGGTGTTAGTTAGATTTACTTTTTCCTCTTCATGTAATTTTTGCAATTAGGATTTTGGAATCAATGTTATGGGGGATTAGGATGAGCATTGGTCATAAGATCTCATTTTATGTACCATGTGAAGCCTTTGGAGCAACCACCTTCCAACCATCCAAAAGAAGGAACCAAAAGAAGAAAGAAGAAAAGAAGAAATGAAGACCCCCATAACATAAATTTCCTTACTTGATTGTAAATTAATTTATTTATAATCCGGGTTGTATAAAGGTAGAGCTTGGATACCCAGCTTATTTACGGGCTTGTGCAGTGGTGCACGATCATAAATGACATTTTATTCTTTTATGTTAGCATTATAAAATATTTGATATTTTATTTGGCTTGTGCAGTAAGATGTCATGTTTTCTAGTTTCTTCCTTGCTTGATGTATGACCTAGATGATGATTAGGCTCTTAGGGAATAATAAATTTTCTGCAAAATTAAACAACTCATAACCTCACCTAAAGCTTAGGCTAAAAATCAAGATAAAAGATTAGAACCCCTTAGCTGGATGAGTATTTCTTTTCTAACATCAAGCATAAAAGCATATTATTTCACTCTTGATTGGAGGGCTTCCACCTTTGCCAGAGAACTTGACTTGACCTTTGAGAGCCATCATGAAAACACACCTCTCCTTCTCATTAATTTTGGCCCAAAATCTAATTTCTCACTCATTACACATTTGAATCCTAGATCTAGGTCATATTTCATGCCCTTACATGATCTAGTCTCTTAGGGAGTGAGTTTAAGGACTTAGTCTCTTTCTAAAATAAATAACAATCTTATTATCTTACATAAACATATAACTTGCCTACATAAATTTAAAATCATAGGAGGAGTTAGTTGGCGGCCACCCCTAGGCAGTAGTAAGTCCAACAGTCAGGTGGTTTATTCTCTCTTTTGGAGGTAAATAAAATAACCATTTTCACATTAGATTTAGTTCATGCTTTTGGCCCTCGCCAATACTCCCTATATTTGAGTTTTGAGGTTGCTTCCCTCCTTTATAGGCTATAAGTACAAATCCTCATCTCTTAGGCATTTTCATAGCCTTGTACCATGGAATTGTAAGCCCTAGTATTCTAATAAAAAATTCAACTCAAACAAATTAATTCAAATTTCTAAAATATAAAGCCCAATCATAGGGTAGTTTGGGATGCTTACTAGGCTTCCTAGTATCTTAAGCAACCCTACTTATTTTCATTTGTCTTCGATAAGAACTCCCTCCTCTTGATCGATCCCACTTGACTTTCTAAATATAAACCAATCGATTGATAGTCATACCTTTTAAAAATCTTTGTAGACAATGATCATTTACCTTAATCGAGAGTATTCCTAAGGAATCTCATTCCTTATGATGTAATTAACTATGGTGGCTTGCCTCCATAAGAAACTTAATGAACATGATTTAAAATAAACCCTACTTTACTTTTCCAATTAAAGTAGGGGAAGAATCTCTGGTACATATGCAGACCCATTATCCTCAGGTGTTCTTGTTAAGGTGATTAGGTCCATTGTAGGGTATTGACTTCTATCTTTCTAGATAGTACACCTATCCTCAATGTCATACCCGATCACCCTAATAAGAACGTCTATGGATCTATGTGGTGTCCAAATGCAAAAGAGTATATTTATATCTTCATTTTATTACGCATAGATTGAAGATGGAATTATATATCTTAGAAGATGAAAATTTTTCACCATAGATAGCTAGGAGATGCCATCAATGTTAGGTACGCACTGTTGTCTTACAATAATCACCCAACATTCTACATCTTATATTGGCCTCATGGATATTTGAGTGTTGGGGTACTGATATTGTGGGTCCTACCGATCCTCCTTCTTCCAAAGGTCATCATTTCATCTTAGTTGCCAATGACTACTTTCCAGGTGGGCAGAAACAATCCCACTTAGAGAGGTCACAGCTCAGCATGTGTTCCAATTTTTCGTGGACCATATAGGTTCAAGGTGCCTCGATGAATTATATCAAATAATAGTATTGCATTCAAGAGCACCAAGATCAATAGCTTCACCCGAAGACACGGTATAAATTAGAGTACTCCATCATCTACCCCCCTAATGGCTCTGTTCTCATCCAAATGATAAATTTAGTTGAAGCTTTGTGGGCATACCGCACCACATGCAGGATTCTAACTTCCTACCCCATTCTCCTTAGTAAATGGGTCTGAAGCCAGCCTACCATTAGAAGTTCAACTCCTATCACTAAGGATATAATTGGGTAGTAAAATCACTATAGAGAAGAATGTCAAGTTACGGATAGAAGAGATCAAAGGTTTGGAGGAGAGATGCCTATGGGTGTGCCAGAACCTCGAGTTATACAAAGCCAAAATTATTCAAGCTCATAACAAGCTGGTTTACCCTAGAAATTTTCAAGTAGGAGAACTTGTTCTAGTTCTAAAGAAACTAATTATTGTCAAAAGATGGGAGACAAGTTTGAACCCACATGGGAAGGCCCTTTTGTCATAGAGAAGACCTACCAAAGAGGATCTTATCAATTTATTGATTATAAAGGGGAACACCCGATGCTTTTAATTAATGGGCTCTATTTAAAGAAATATTACCCATAAAATCATGTTTGAAAATAATTCTATCATCAAAAATTTCATTCCAATTCATCAAAATATTCTTTACTTCAAATTTTTAGGATATGTGTAAGAGAACCCAAGAGGCATCATATCCCTCCTTCACAAACACAAACACAAATTAAACACAATTTCCCCGCGCTACTAGAATAGGTGTTAGAGAACCCAAGAGGCACCCTACTTCAACTAGCACAACTAAGTTAGGTGTAAGAGAACCCAAGCAGAATCCTTTCTAAGTGAGATCACAACTGCCATTCAAGGCACCATGTCATCAAAATTCTCAATGTGATTAAGGTAGGTGTGAGATAACCCAAGCGACATCCTATTCCTTTTAACATAAGCACAAAAGTAAACACATATCTTTTATCATGGGCTATTTTGATGTGGGAGCAAGCCCTCTATGGTACTCTCTCATTAGCTGCTCTAGGTCGGACATGCTACCTTGTTAGTCTGTCATCCCAATGGTTATATGTCCAACGGATGTGAGTCCTTATGTTTTCTTTCTGACTTGACCATTGCAAACTGATAAGCACCTTATTAGTTTGGCAGACTTCACTACATAGCCAGTAAGCTACCTCATGCTAACTTCATCTAAGAGGGTATAAGCTTATACACTTTCTTCTTAAACTAGCCATCATGTACTAACTAGGTTGAGTATATCTGAGGCTTAGGGTAAGTCTTCCAGTGGCTCCTTTCCTCTTGACTACTCTTGGGTTGATAGAAGTCCCCCAAAGACATTCACTCAGTAGTCGCCCTAGGTTGGATGGCACCTGTCAGTGAAGATAGACTATCCCGACAATTAGTTCCGCAGTAGGAGGATGTAAGTCCCCAATGCTTTCTTCCTATGTTGATTATCGTAAATCAACTAGCACCTTAGGTTGGTTGATGTTCACTATGTTGATAGCGGCTCAACCAGTGGGTGCAGCACTCTTGGTAGACATGAGTCCCCAAGCTTTCTCCTTGAGTTGGCCACCGAATACCTTAGATATTATCTTATCCAGGGTTTTGGATAAAGCACTTAGCGGCCCCTCTCCCTACGGGTACTCTATTTGGATCACGTCCTTTGTGACCCTTTTTAGACACTACTCGGGTTACTTTTGGATTGGACAGTCTACTTTCCTAGTAGCCACCCTTGTGGTTGGAGAATCCGTTTAGCGGATGCACAGATTCTCCCTTGGTTCAGTAAATCTAAGATAGCTCTAGGCTGATATAAGCTCCTTCTCAGTATGATCTCTCGTAAACCAACAGGGTCTATGATAAATAAACAAACAAATTAATTTGCTTATGGATTAGGAATTCAAGCCCCCAGCAGGCCCTTTCCCAAGCAGGCATCCTATCTTTAGGGCAGTGTCAACAAAACTCCCTATAAGAATTGCCTGACCACTCTTGTGTAAAGATAAGTCTCCAAGTCAACACTTTCTCAATAGTCGCCCTTAGGTCGGGTTCAATCTATTTTACCAACAAACAAGTTACCCCGATGGTCATTTAGCTTTGGAAGATATAATTCTACTATGCATTCTTTCTAGCATGAATGTCACAAACTGACGGGCACCCCTAGGTTGGGCTGACATGTTACTTTACTAATGTGTTGCCCTAGTGGTCTTCTATTCAGGAAAGATGTGAGTCCATATGCTTTCTTCCCTGAATTAACCATTATAAATCTAAAGGCACCCCTTTGGTTGGATAGTTCTCCCCTCAGCCAGAAAACTACTCCCATTGGATCGGTAAATCAGAAGTTAGGTCGAGGCCAACATGGCCCCTACTCAGTGCAATCCATCACAAACCAATGGGATCCATCAAATATAATTAAAAATTAAATTAACTTTGACTAACTTTGAGCTGATTTAAGTTCCCCCATCGGCATTCACTCAGTAGTCAGCCTTAGTTCAGGTCGGCATGTT
Source organism: Cymbidium sinense (assembly GCA_021442155.1). Taxonomy (NCBI): domain Eukaryota; kingdom Viridiplantae; phylum Streptophyta; class Magnoliopsida; order Asparagales; family Orchidaceae; genus Cymbidium; species Cymbidium sinense. Next base: position 74,175,557 of record CM038215.1, read on the forward strand.
ACCTTGCTAATGTGTCACCCCAACGGTCCTTTGTTCAAGAAGATGTGAGTCCCTGTGCTTTCTTTTCTGAATTAATCATTGCAAACTGAAAGGCAACCCCTTTGGTTGGATAGTCTTACTATGTGGCTGGTAGACTACCCCTTTAGATCGATAAATCTGAGCTAGATCAAGGCCAACATGGTCTCTACTCAGTATGATCCATCGCAAACTAACAGGGTCTGTCTTAAAATTCAAAATTTAAAATCTAAAACAAATTCAACCCTCCTCTCAAGTGGAGTCAAACTAAACAAACCAAAGAAAATTCAATCAACCTCTCTTAGTGGAGTCAAACCAAATTCAACAAATCAAATCCAATTAACCTACCTCAGTGGAGTCAAACCAAATTTGACAAATCAAATCAATCAGCCTCTCCTTAGTGAGATTAAAATCTTTTCAATTCGCTTAGTGGAATCAATTTAATCCAACTCAAACTTGCTCTCCTAGTGGAGAGTTCACACTTTCATCCCTAATGGATCTCGAATTCTAATCCCCTAGCGGATTTCACAACCTCTCTATCCTTAGTGGATGAATTGAACTTGGTCCCTTAGCAAGAGTTCACATTTTCATCCATAGTGGAGCATCAAATCATAAATCAACAAATCAAATCAATTTCTCCCCAACAAGATGCAAATTAAATTAAATCTCTCATCCCCCAATGGATGACTTGAACCTTTTCCCCTATTGGAAGGTTCACATACTCAATCCCTAGTGGATTCCTCCTTCACTCTCTAATGTCTTAGGCATAAGTAGAGTTACACTACACTAAGCTCTTGATTCCTTCTACACATCTGGTTTGGGAGTAGATCATTTCTATTAGTGCTTGTGATTGTTTGACATTGTTGATCGTCTTGGTCAACACCAATACATGCAGTATGCCTTGACAGTCACACCACACCTATTGGGCGTGAGCTTTCAACTTCCCCATCGTAGACATAGGACTCCACTAGATATTAAGAGTTCCTTAGTCTTAAGACACTTCTAGTGATTAGGTGAACACTTAACCTAACCCTGGGGACTTAGAAGAGTTAGCCATAGGAATGGATTATGCCTTAGGGGGTATTAGGAAAACTTGCCTACCCTATAGCTTGAACCAAATCCTTTCTTCCTTCTTTCAAGTCAACTTCAAATTCAAATCAACTTTAGATTCAAATCAACTTGAAACTCAAATCAATTCCAAACCAAATCTTAAATCCATTTCAACTTAATTGATTTTCAAAACTCAAATCAATTCCAAATCAAATCCTAAATCAATTTCAACTCAATTTATTTTCAAAAACTCAAATCAATTTCAGATCAAATCTTATATCAACTTCAACTTAATTGATTTTCTTAAATTCAAATCAACCCCAAAATCCAAATCATGAATCACTTCCAAATGATTGAAATCCATTCCAAATCCAAAATTTTTCCTAAGCCTTTGATTTCATCTTATGGACTTAGCTCAAATCCAATCCAAATCACTCCAATCCAAATGATTTTCTCATAACCTATTTATATTCTCATTTATATTCACAAATATAAATGAAATATAAATTCAAATAATCAAAATTAAATTCAAACTCAAATTTTAAATCCAAAATCTTTCCTAAGTCTTTGATTTTGTCTTATGGACTTAGCTCAAATCAAATCCAAATTACTCCAAATCCAAAATATTTTCTCTTAATCCATTTATATTTTCATTTATATTCACAAATATAAATGAAATATAAATTCAAATAACCTAAATTCAAAACTCAAATTCCAAATTTAAAATCTCTCTTTTTGATTTCATCTTAGACTTAACTCAAATCAAATCCAAATCTCCAAATCAAAATTTTCTCTTAATCCATTTATATTCTTCATTTATATTCATATATAAATAAATAAATTCAAATAACCAAAAGTATATTCAAAACTCAAATTCTAAATCCAAAATCTTTCTTAAGCCTTTGATTTCATCTTATGGACTTAACTCAAATCAAATCTAAAATCGCTCCAAATTTAAAATATTTTCTCATAACCCATTTATATTCTCGTTTATATTCATATATATAAATAGAATATAAATTCAAATAACCAAAACTAAATTTAAAACTCAACTCCAAATCCAAAATCTTTCCTAAGCCATCTTGATTTTATCTTATGGACTTAGCTCAAATAAAATCTAAAATCATCTTCAAATTCAAAAAGTTTTCTCTTAACCCATTTATATTCTCATTTATATTCACATATATAAATGAAATATAAATTCAAATAACCAAAACTAAATTCAAAACTCAACTCCAAATCCAAAATCATTTCTAAGCCCTTTCGATTCATCTCATGGACTTAGCAAAATCATTCTCAAATTAATCCAAACCTTTGGATTTTCTCTTCTTACAATCAATCCTTCAATCATAAACCCAAATATAAACACAAACTTCAATCATCAAACCAAAATCAAACTAACCTAAGTCAAACCCATACTCACCCTTTTGACTTGTAATTATCAAATGAATCAAAACCCATTTGACTCTGAATCACTTGCAATTGGATTTATATTTCAATCATAAATCCATATGTGAGTTCAATCAAACTTGAATCAAGCCTTGATCAAGTCAATTGACCCATTTAGGCTCACGTGACCCAAAGTGGCCTAAAGCACCATTTTGAGCCAAATTCTAATTCAACCCAAATTGGATTGAACTAAGCCCATCAAAGCCTTTCATTGTGAGCAACAATCACCCTAAGATGATCAATCACCCAAATTGGGTCAAACCAAGTCAAACCTAGCCTTTGACCAAGTCAACACTTAACCCAAATGAAACCTAAACTAGCCAAAATCTACCATAGGCCAAATTCATTGAATCCATTGATCTAGACCAATCCAAAATCAATGATTGAATATGATCAAGCCATCATTTGAGCCAAACCTAGCCTAATTGGCCACTTGACCCAAGTTGACTCAAGTTGACCTAAAAAGTCAAAATGTGTCAAATCCTGATCTAAGCCAAATTGATTGCAACCAATGAGTCAAATTCATTCTAATTCACTTGTTGAACTTGACCAAAGCCTTAACTGGCCAACTAGACCCAACTTGGCCCAATCTACCATGAACCCAACTTGACCTAAAAGGTCAAATCAACTTGAAATCAAACCAAACCAAAATTGATTAAAACCAAAGCTTGAAATACATTTCAAATGTTCAACCAACCCTAAACCAATCCATGACCTAACCTAATTGGGTCACATAGCTCAAATTGGTCAACTTGACCCATTTGACCTAAGTGAACTCAAATGAACCAAAATCAAATATAAATCAAATTGAACCAAACCAATGACACCCATAGGCTACAAATGATCATTTGAACTTGACCTAACCCATGGTTTGACCTAATTTGACCAATTGGTCAACTTGACCCAAGTTGACCCATTTTGACCTAAATGGGTCAACTTGAGTCATACAATATCAAATAAACTCCAAATTCATTAAAAATTGGCATAACCCATTTTTAATCATTCCAAATATGCCCAAATCAAAATCAAAGCTAAATGACCATTTTAGCCTTAGGTAAAAGGGTAACATATGATCAAATTCACTTGGAATTTAATTATATTCCAACTCAAGACCACTTGGAATCCTCCTAGTGGACCATTTGGACATTAAGTAGGGTGGTGCACATGACCCAATGGGTTTGGGTCAGCCATGACCCAACCCAAGGCCAAATCGACCACTCCACTCAAAATTCTCCACATGGATCACCTCCCACACTCATTTAGCACATGTGCACCTCCACACTTCCACTCCTCACCAAAATTGAAGCACATGGCACTCCTAACAACCAAAACAACCCATCTAATATCCTCAATTTGATCAAAATGGCAAGGCAAGCTTCTACCATCCGATCCAAGTGGGATGAGATATACTCCCCCTCATTTCCACTCAAACCATGTCTCTTTCATTCGATTGAGCTCAAAGGATCAAAGGAAAGCTTCTCCAAGTTTTTGCAAGCATTCCTAAGCTCATTCCAATTTCCCCTTCTCAAATTTCTTCAAAGCCGAAACAAAGTAGGCGAGGGAGATATCCACTTTGCTCAATTTTCAATCAAACTCAAATTGCTCTTGTATAAACACCATCAAGGGACTAAGTCGAGCTCACCCAAAGCAAATCCCAAGCATCCAAGCCACAGAAAGGTAGACCTAGACCAAAGCTGCAAGCCATTAGAGGCAAGCTTGGTCAATTGGAAGATCCACTTCATCTCAAAGCTTAAAACCTTCAATAGAGCTTCATATTTACTAGACAAAAGGAATTGTAATCCCATTAAAATTCCACTGTTGGAAGCACTGGTGAGAGCCTCCGATGAGGTATGACTCAAAACTGAACTTAAGCTAAAAAATCTTTGGTCTTTTGAAAAGGGAATTGTAGTCCCATTAAAATTCCATCGTTGGATCTTCTTCTCTATGCTTCTAGATGGCATGGGTTGAATCTTAATCTCATCTGAGCTTAAGTGAGCTCGGATCAAGCCATGGAGAATGGACAGTCTCTGTCTCCTGCAGGCAAAGGCAGGGATGAATGATGGGACATCCATCCCACGTGTTGTAGATGGAAGACCCTGATTAAACTCATTAGATCCATTGATTTAATCCCTTTATAACCATGAGTTAAATCCTGACCATCCGATCCTTGATTGGATGGCTCAGGGGAAAGCGAGTAGCACCACTGGCTAATGCAACATTCGATTTGATAACTTAAATAACCAATCCTGTCATGCCATGTGAAAGCGCATGCCACGTCAGCAGCCCACGTGGTGCCAACGGGATTAGTTAATTAATTAAGGCTATTTAATTACCCTTTATTCACAAAAGCTTCATGAATTCATAATTAAATCTAGAAAAATCCCAAAAATCCAAACTCAAGTTCATTTTCAAGATAATTCAGAGGGGAATCCAATAAAATTGTTTCTAATTAATTTTGATAAGTGAATTTTCCTTAATTAGGATTTAATTAAAAAATTAATAACCCTAATTATTTCATTAATTAATTCCCAACTTCTCATGCATGTTTAGTGGGATGACTTCTGCCTCCCTTAATTTTCTTGGAATTTATTAATGAGTTAATTAGTAAAATTAATTAATGAACCTCTAATCACCCTCTTAATGTAATTAAGAATAATTATACATATGAATAGTGAACTAATCCATTAATTGAGATAATTAAACATTATTTAAGTGAGTAGGAGGTTTATGAAATGATATTGGGATATTTTCCCTGAGCTATTCCCTAAACCCCTTTCTTTCTTTAATCCAAACCTAATTAAGGATTAATCTGCTAATGATCTACTTAATTAATCTAATTAAATTTTCAAAACCAATTTGAAATTAATCTATCTCTTTTTGGGTAGATTCTTAGGTGTTCAAAAGCCTAAGGTAAGTTCAAGGAAATGATAATCCATCTCACATGTGTAGGATGGTTATAAAAGTACTTAATTAAAACTCTTTAGTTTAATTAATCAATAATTGTAGCCAATTTGATTAGGCCCCTTTCTTTTTTAGGTGTATTTCTGATTTAAATTCCATGTGATTGCATATTATATGTTGGCTTACAATTATTTAAATAATTTTATTAAAGTGGTGTAGGTAAGGGGTAATTAATGGATTTAATTCACACCTTCACCTAAATAAAACATAAAAATCAATCTAATCATCCTAAAATTAAACTAAACTAACTTACACATGAGAAAAATTGGTTAGGAATAGTAAACTCTTTTCACACCTCTTAAGTCAAATCAAATTCAAAAATAAAAATCTCTTTAAAAAATTTTGATTCACTTTGAATAATCTTATCTTATAAGATTGTCCTTAGGAATTAATTAGGGTAAATGAAGTTACATGCTTACATCACTTTATTTCTTTCCAAGCATGCTAAATATTTTTTGCCATATGAAATCATGCATTCATGTCTTTTGAAAAATCAATTAATATAATGTTTTCTTTAAGTCAAATGGCATTTTTTGGTTAAAGTAAGAATAGAGTGGCTATTATCATTATTAAATCAAAAATTATTTTCAAAATTCATAAATCAAAGAATATAAATGAAAGCATGCTACTTATAAATACTTATGAACTTGCATGTGATTATAAGTATAGGATGTGTATTTGGTGTTCTTTTCCTTCTTTTCTCTTAACATGGAATGCGATAGGATTTGCAAAGTGTATAGTTCATTTGAAAAAAACAAAACACTTGCTTAATTCTATTCTTATGCATTTCCATGTTATGACTTAAGACGGATATTCACATTTACACATGAAAATTGAATAACCAAATCAAACAAAAATCTTTTGCATGACTCTTCATCCATTTTCTTTATTTCTGTACATGCACATGTATTTAAGAAAAGTGGTATATTAGTCTAGACATCTCGGGGTTTCGAGGCTTTAAGTAGCCCCAAGTAGTCTTGTACCCTACACCCCTGGTGTAGAAAATAATGGTGTCGTGCTCACTTATGTCTTTTATACATGTAAATGTGCATGTGATTAATAGATAAAAGAATCCCTCTTTTCTACTTAATAAAATCATGCATTCATGAAACATCCAAATTTTCTTAAACAACATCTCTTTGCATTCACCAATAAAGTGTGCTAATATTTTGCATTACATGTATAGATATGCTTAGGATTTATGCATATGCATGATATACATGTTGGAAAGAAATAAATGGTTGTATGCTATGTGATAGTAATTCACCTTAATTAATCCTAACAGGCCTTTCCTATTGAATAGGTTTATTCAGAGCAAATCTAAACTTAGGGTTAATTAAAACACATAATAAAACATTCACTAAAGGAAAACCATTAGTGAGTCTACCTTAAAAATTACCACTTAGAAAGAGGAGTTTTTTTTTCTCTTTTCTTCTCTTTACCACACTTAGGAATTAAATGTAGGTTCATTCAAACCAAATCAAATCATTAAATAAAATTGACCAAATCAACTAAATCACTAAAATGAAACCACCCTCTAAGTTGAATCCTTTCACACTTAGAAAACTCCAACCTTAAATCCTAGCTAAGATATGCCACATAAGCCTTAAATGCCACACATACATTAGGCTAAGTCACCATGTCTAGCTCTATGTTAGGACGATGCATGGTTTAATGCCTGATTTTATTTTGTGATGTAATTTTTTAGACTGGATATTAGGGTGTATGTGCGTAGACTGAATATTAGGGTGAACTTAGCCTAATCATGTCTTTTGTATGGGATTGTGCTTAAGGGAAACTAAAATAAAAATATAAATATATTTTTGCTGTGCACGTTGCTTATACCCCTAAGAATAGTCTAAATTAGGACATGTGGACTTGGTTTTGTGTGGGGTACTAAGTCCAATTTATTCACATAATTTCTTGGGATGTGTGGTGTATTTAGCTAAACTTTTTTTTGTAGGTTTTAGTTAGATTTACTTTTCCAATTTTCAAGTAATTTTTGTAATTAGGATTTGGAATAAATGTTATGGAGAAGTGGAGATGAACATTGGTCATAAGACTAAGTATTATGCACCATGTGAAGCCTTTGGAGCAACCATGTTCCAACCAAGCCAAAAGAAAGAAAGGAAAGAAGCAAATTAAACATTAAGAAAGAAGAATGAAGACCCCTATAACATAAATTTCTTCTTTTAGTTGTAATTATTCATTTATAATTCGGGTAGTATAACGGTAGAGCTCAGCTACCCATTTATTTTTGGGTTTGTGCGATGGTGTCTGACCACAAAGGCCTTTTATTCTTATGCGCTAGCTTTATAAAAATTATTTGATGTTTGTTTAGCTTATGCATTAAGATGGCATATTTTTCCTAATTTCTTCATTAATTGATGAATGGCCTAGATGCGATTAGGCACCTAAGAAAAAATAAATTTTATATTCAATTAATCAACTAAAAATTAAAATTAAATAACTCATAACCTCACCTAAAGCCTAGGACATAAATCAAAATAATTAAATATTTGGCAACCCCTTAGCTGGATGTTGTATGTTTCACATCATGCATAAAATCATCTTATTTCACTCTTGCTTATAGAGGGCTTCCACCTTTGCTAGAGAATATGGCTTTACCTTTGAGAGCCATGGTTTAAACACATCTTCTTCTTATTGATTTTGGCCCATAACCAATTTCTCATCAATTAGGCATATGAATCTCATAGCTTGTGTCAAATTTGCATTATATTAAGTCATGAGTTCATACCCTACATGATCTAGTCTCTTAGGGAGTGAGTTTAAGGACTTAGTCTTCTTTCTAAATAAATAACAACCTAGCTATCTTGCATAAGCATAAGACTTGCCTACATATATTTAAAATCATAGGAGGAGTTAGTTGGCGGCCACCCCCACGCAGTTGTAAGTCTAACAGTCGGGTGGTTTACTCTCCCTTGTAGAGATAAACCATATACCCATTTTAGCCTTAGATTGAGGTCATGTTTAGGCCCTCACCAAAGCTCCCTAGAATTAGGATTGAGGTTATTATTTCCCTTTGCGGACTACAAGCATAAATCCTTACATCTTAGGGATTTCCATGATCTTGTATTATGGAATTGTAACCCTAAACTTTTAATAAAAATTCAACTTGAACATTTAATCCTCTTCAAATTCCAAAATATAAAGCCTAATCATAAGATAGTTTAGGATGTTCGCTAGGTTTCCTAGCATTGTGAGCATCCCCTACTTACCTCCCTTTGATTTTGATAATGACTCCCTCCTTTTGAATGATCCCATTTGATCTTCCAAAAGTAACTAACTGATTAGTAACCCTATCTTTAAAATCTTTGGAGATAATGATCATTTATCCTAATCGAGAGTCTTCTTAAGGAATCTCATTCCTTAAAAGATGCAATTAACTATGATGGCTTGCCTCTATCAGAAGCTTAATGAACTATTTAAAATAAACCATACTTTACTTTCCATGTAAAGTAGGGGAAGAATCTCTAACACATTTGAATACCCATCATCCTTAGGAGTCCTTATTAGATGATTAGGTCCATTGTAGATGGTGACTTCTATCTCTTGAGATAGTACGTCATTCCTCAAAATCATACTTGATCACTCTAATAAGAACATCTATGGATCTACGTGGTGTCCAAACAAGCATAATTTTTATTTTTATTTAGGTTAATTTGGGTCAACTTGGGTCAAGTGGGCAATTCAGTTTGGTTTGGCTCAATTGATGGTCAAGTCATGTTCAATTATTGATCATGGGTTGGTGTGAAGCCATAGTTTCAATTGATTTGGTGTAAGGTAGGTTTTGGCTAGTTTAGATTCATATGGGTTAAAGGGTTGACTTGATTAAATAATAAATTTGACTTGGTTTGACCTAATTTATGGAAATTGATCATCCTAAGGTGATCAATAATTATGATGGATGGCATAGGTTGGATTAGTTTAATCCAATTTTGGTTAGATTAGAAATTGGTTCAAATGGGTTCTTTTACTCACTTTGGGTCAAGTGAACCTAAATGAGTCAATTGGCTTGATTTTGGTTTGATTAAAGTTTAGTCGAATTTATATATGGTTTATGATTGAAATATAAATTCAACTACAAACACTTTGGATTATAATAGGCTTTAGTTCATTTAAAATTTTCAAGTTAAAAAGGCTATGTTGGTCTTAACTTAGGTTGATCTTGGTTTGACTTGATGATTGTAGATTTCATTTATATTTGGATAGGTGGTTGAAGGAGTGATTGATTCAAAGAAAATCTAATGGTTTTGGCTTGATTTAGATAGGATTTGGCTAAGTCCAAGGAATTTCCTTAATGGGTTTAGATTAGGATTTAATTTGATTTTGGATTTAGTTTTGATCATTTGAATGTATATTTCATTTATATTTGGGAAGATAATTGATGGAATAATTGATTCATGAAGAAAACAATTGAATCTAGAGTGATTTAAATGGTGATTTTGGCTAAACTCATGAGAGTGGATCACATGGCTTAGGGAAGATTTGGCGTGAATATAGGTTTGGCATATTGGACTTGGAATTGAGTTTGGTTGAGTTTAATAAATAATTTAATTGTTGAATTGATATTTGGGAAAATCAATTGAGTTTGAATTGATTTGAATTTGGCTAAGGCTAAGTCTATAAGGTAAAATCATAAGACATAGGTTGATTTTGAATTTGGATTAGATCACGGGCATCAATCATTTGGCTTGGAATTTAGATTTGGATTTGGATTTAGGCTATATGGTGGGTGGATCTCCCTAAGTCCTAAGGTATAGCCTACTTCTATGACTAACCCTACTATGTCTCTAGGCTTAGGTTAAGTGTTTACCTAATCACTAGAAGTGTCTTATGACTAGGGAAGTTATAATGTCTAGAAGACTCCTAGGTCTAAGATGAGGAGATTAAGAACTCACTCTAAAAGTGACATCAATAAAAGGACTCCCAGTAGGTGTGGTGTAACTGACAAGGAACATAACACATATTATTGTTGACCAAGATGATCAACAATGTCCAAACGATCGCAAGTACTAATAGAAATGATCTATACATAAATTAGAGGGATAAATAGAATCACTATCTTAGGGCAATGAGACTCAACTTATGCCAAGGGCATAAGAGAGAAAGGAGGAATCCTCTAGGGATAAGAGTCTATAATCTGCTGGGGATAAGGGTTTAATTTTGATTATGAATATGATTTATGAAAAGGATATCCACTGGGGATAAGATTCTACAATCCATCGGGGATCAAGAATGAGTTAACTTCAATTTGTTTTTTCTTAATTGATGTGTAGGCATATCCACAAAGGATATGGGCTCGAATACACAAGGGATTAGGTGTATGATCCTTCCACTAGGGAAGTAAGTTCAAGCTATCCACTAGAGATAAGGGTTTGATTTAATAGATTCATTTGGGGATAAATCCTCTGGGGACAAGAATTTGGTTAGGTTTATTTCAATTTAGACTCCACCAGGGGAGTTGGTTTGATTTTCTATGGCTCCACTAGGGATGATGGTTTTGAATTGAGGGCACATTTGTTGGAGATGTGAACTTGGTTGAATTTGATGGGTTTTAATTTTTATTTGGCTCATGCACCCAATCGGTGTGCGATGGACCCACTAAGGAGGGACCACAGGGGCCTTGGACTACCATAGATTTACAAGTCCAAAGGGGTAGCCTACTAGCCGCAAGGTAGGACTATCCAACCTAAGGGTTGCCTTTCAGTGTGTAAGGGTGTGTGAGGAAGAAGGCATAGAAAACTTACATCTTCAAAGGCAGACAACCAATGTGGTGGCTTGTTGGATGAGCAACAAATCAAACCCAACCTAAGATGACTACTGAGTGAATGCTGCTGGAGGCTTACATCAACTCAAGAGTAGTCATGATTAATTTCATTTTAATTTGATGGGACTTATCAGTGTACAATAGAATGCACTAAGAAGGGGCTTTGTCGACCTGGGCCTATCTTAGATTTACCGATCCAAAGGGGTAGTCTCCTTGCCAGAGGGTAAGACTATCTTACTTAAGTGTTTCCTTTCAGTGTGCAAAGGTTATGCTAGGAAGAAGGAATAGCAAACTCACATCTTCCAAAGTAAAGAACAACTGTTGGGGTAATCCATAGTGTTTCCTTTGGAGATAGATGATTAGAATATTGAAGACAAGTTTCACATAATAGATTCTAATACATCATTCATTGCTTTTCTAGGGCGACCTTGGATTCATGAGAACAGCATGGTTCCATCCTCCCTACATCAGTGCATCAAGTTCATCAAGGATGGGATCGAGTATTATGTCAAAGGATATCTTAAACCATTTGCAATACATGAGGTGTGGATTTATGAGCATGCGGCCTATTACCTCCCTATGAAATAAAATGTCTTCTCTCGTGAACTTCATCAAAATGAAAAAGAAAAAAAAATAAAAGAAAGAAAAATAAAAAGAAAAAAGGGAATGAGAAGAAGACCTTTGGGAGAATATAGAGCCTGAGATTAGATTCCACCCACAGCTTATCACTCCCATTCAAATAAGTGACGAAGATGACCCGACCTCCACCAGGACAAAGAAGAGGCAAGTTTAGAGGGAGTCTCAGAGGTGGAAGACCTCCATACCAACAACCTACTAGGAGATTCATCCTAGCATCCAAGAGTACATCTGCTATGTACATAGACTTAGAATCTAGCTCAGAGGATGAGTCCTATGTAGTTAGCACACCAACCAGCTCTTTTCATTAGTAGATCCCATTGGAGGTGACACTAGAGCCTGACAGTGATGAAGGCTGAGGCCCCAAGCAAAGCATGAGTGTATCTAAATCTTCCTTATGTGAAACTATCAGACATCAGATGGGTGCCTTAGCTCTAACCTCACTTTCCTTTCAAAACATTGAGGGTATGGTAGTTAAGGAAGCCCCCAAAATGCATATGAATGCTAAAATTTGAAGGTTTTATCCATGAGAAACATCTTCAAGCTGAGAAGTTGATGTATAGCTTAAGGATAAATCATTCAAATAATTAATAGATTGGCCTTTTGATTGGTACTCATTTTGTGTTCTTAACTTAGTAAAGAAAAGTCCAATTCCACATACATGGTCTAAGCACAGTTGGAGTATTTTGAAAGATTTTTGGGACAATAAGTGCAAGAGCTCTCAATGAAGACTAGGACTAGGCTTTGGTACAGTACAGTGGACGATAATGATTATTTCCTGGTCATTACTAATCATCTAGAATCTAATAGGTTCTTCTCAAACCACATTAACTCGTACGAGGAGGTGTGCTTAGAAACTTCATATGATCTAGATGATCTCCAAGTCAAAGTTGCACCTCTAGAATTTGAAGAATAAATCAAATCAACCATCGATGAACTCAAAGAAATCAACTTTGGGATTCAAGATAATCCACGACGTACATTTGCTCTTTGTTGAACGAATTTGAAACCAATAACTTAATTAAGTTACTCATTAAGTTTTATGAATACTTTACATGGAGTTATGAAGAGATGCCAGGATTAGGTCTTGATGTAGTGATTCATAAGCTAGCGATACAGCCTAATGCTAACCCCATCAAGCAAGTTCCTGGTGCATGCAATCTGGCATTGAACAATAAGTAATTTCTAAAATGAAGAAATTGATTGATGTTGGTTTTATTTGGGAGAAAAAATACCCACCTAGTTGGCTAGCATCATTCCAGTTAAAAAGAAGAATGACCAAATATGCATTGATTTTAGGGATCTTAATAAGGCATGTCAAAAGATGAATTTCCACTACCGATACTAGAACTGATGGTGGACATTTTCTCATCTTACGATCTTTGCTTTCATGGATAATTCATCTAGATATAACCAAATAAAGATGGCGCATAAAGATGAAAGGAACAATGCTTTTAGAACCTTGATCAAAATTTATTGTTATAAGGTCATGCCTTTTGGCCTAAAAAATGCTGGCGCCACATACTAGCGAGCCATGACTCGAATCTTTGATGAAATGCTACGTCGATGATCTCATGGTCAAAAGTAAATAAAAGGAAGACCATATCTTTGACTTGAGACTAGTTTTTGAGTGATTAGAATAATACATTCTTAAAATGAACCCTTTGAAATGTGCATTTAGAGTATCTTCAGAGAAGTTTCTTGGGTTTATTGCGACATCGCAAGATTGAAATCGCCTTGGAGAAGATTAAAGCAATATTGGAAATGCCACCACCTAAAAGTCTAACCCAACTTAGATCATTCCAAGGACATTGGCATATCTAAGAGGCTTTATATCCATCCTATCAAACAGATGTCAACCATTCTCCACACTAGTCAAGAAGGACACCAAGTTTAAGTGGGATGAAAAATGCCAACATATATTTCAGAGCATTAAGCAATGTCTCATGACACCACGTGTCCTAACTACCCTTATCCTGGGAAAACCTCTAATACTCTACACCACTGCATTAGATGACTCTCTTGGCACTCTATTGGCTCATACCAATGATGAGGAAAAAGAAAATGCACTCTACTATCTCACTCATCATTTGATACCTACTGAGGCAAACTATCCACCCATTGAGAAGTATTACTTAGCTTTAATCTTCGTAACCTAGAAGCTATTACACTTTATTCTCTCTCACAAAGTAAACTTAATTTTTAGAATCAATCAACTATAATATCTCATGTCATGGCTGCGTTATCCAGACAGTTGGAATGATGGTCCATGATTTTATCACAGTTTAACATCATATTTGTACCCCTCCATGCGGTGAAAGGGCAATCACTCACAGATTTCCTAGCAGCACATCCACTTTTGGCGGATTCCCGCTCAGTGATAATCTTCCTGATGAAAAAATCATAAACTTTGGGTATGCAAACATTCACCACTAGGAGATGTACTTTGATAGTGAGGTTTCCTCTCAAAGAGAGAAGAACCACAATCTACTCTCCCAGGTAAGGTTGTAGGGATAGTCCTCCTTACACCAAATCATGATATGATGAGATTTTCATATCATCTATCTAAGCTTTGCACCAACATTGAAGCTGAATATGAGACTCTAATTTCTTGTTTGGAGTTAGCCATCTCACTAGGCATCCAGATATCATCATGTTTAGGGATTCACACCCATCCATCAACTACATCACTAGATCATATAAAGTCCTGAAGCCCAAACTCAATCACTACCACAAGTACACCATGGAGTTACTATCCCAAATCATAGCGGTCACGATCTATAAGATTCCTCGAGGAGAAAATGTCAAAGCTGATGGTTTAGCCAAGCTGGCTAAAGAGTTAGCGTGTCTGGAGGATGAGTCAAAATCAATAAGATAAATAGGGAACACTAAACCCAAGCCTAAAGACCTAGGGAGACATACCTTAAGATTAGGATACACCTTAGGATAAATAGGTCTCACCTATATTATGGCATAAACCAACCCATGCTTATCCACTCATCCAAAAGCAATCTCAAGCCAACTAAACCAACCTCAATTGAATTTTGTTTCTCATCCAAGCTCAAAGCTAAATTGACGTAGGCCCTAACCTAAGTTCATTCCACCATGATCCTTTGATACAACCCAAAGCCTATTCAAGTAAAGAAAATCCAATTGATTTTCATAAAAGCACTTCAACCATTCAATAGACCATTTCAAACCCTTCAAATACTTGTAATCAAACTAATCAAATCAAATGAATCCAATCAACCCAAATTAGCTAATTTAACCCAAAAAGTCAAAATGAGCCAAATTCTAATCAAACCAAAATCAATTGAATTCAAGTCCACCAATCAACCCTAAATCCATCATTAAACTCTTCTCAACACCCAATTCCACAAATTCAACTCAATCAACCTATTTGGTCCACCTGACCCAAAGTGGCCTAAATGACCAAATTGACTCAAACTTCAATTCAACCCAAATTAGATTGAATTAACCCATCCAATCCCTTCCATAATAATTATTGATCATCTTAGATAGCCCAATTGCAATCAATTGAATCAAACCATACCAATTTGACCAATTAACCTAAGTTGACCCAATTTGACCTAATTTGTGCTAATTGGGTCAAATCTCATTCGAACTCCGATTGATTGAAATTAATGCCTCTAATCAATCATAAATTGATTATTGAACATGATCCAACCATCAATTGAACCTAAATTTATTAACAAAACTCATTTGACCTAAAGGGTCTAATTGATCCAAATCCTTC
Source organism: Cymbidium sinense (assembly GCA_021442155.1). Lineage (NCBI taxonomy): Eukaryota > Viridiplantae > Streptophyta > Magnoliopsida > Asparagales > Orchidaceae > Cymbidium > Cymbidium sinense. Next base: position 74,191,216 of record CM038215.1, read on the forward strand.
CTAAATCTAAATTGATTCAAACCAACACCTATAATCATTTTCAAATGATCAATTGAACCTAAACCAACCCTCCACCCAAGCTAATTTGGCCAATTTGACCAAATTGGTCAACTTAGCGCATTTGGCCTAAATGTACCCATATGAGCCAAAATCAAATCCACTTCAAATTAAACCAAACCAATTGAACAAATACATTCCAAATAATCAATTGAACATACCCAATTGGTCAACCTAACCTAATCGAACCCATATGGGTCAAATTGATCCAAACCTAACTAAACTAAGTCCAAACCTAATAAAACTTGGCATGACTCATCCTTGGGTCACCTTGGGCCTGCCCAAGGGGACCCAACCCATAGTGAACCCAATTTAGGTCAAAACCTTTGAACCAAGCCACCCAAATGGGACAAGAGCCCCATTTAGCTGGGTTCTCCTAGTCCCCATGCTATGGAGGCAACCTTTAGCCCTTCTTGGACACTAGGACCACTAATCCAACCTAACCCAAGGCTATTGGGTTTAGCCTTTAGCCATGAGAGGGTGAGCTCACCCATGGCATGCCATTAGTTCACTTAGAGGAGGAGGTATACCCCATGCCATGCCACTACCTCAACTTCTCAAGCACCTCCACCTCAGCAATCCACTGCCACATCTGACCACCTTCCCCAGCGAGACAGCTGCCAAAGGCTAGGCCAATCTCAGCCCCTGGTTCACTTAGGGAGGAGAGTATACTCCTCCCTATCCATTCAAACTTCACAGAGAGCATCCTTAGAGTATTTTGAGCAGTCCTAGACTCTTCCCTAAATCTCTAAGGTACTCCATCATTGGGGAGTCCAATGACCTAGTAAAACTGAGAGCCCCATCCATCCAACCTCATTAAAACTCTACCAAACCCCAATTAACTCTTCCCACACCTTCCCTTCACACCAATGAGTCAAAATAACCTCGAATGCACTCCAAGACAAATTTTGGTGAGTTTTATGGTAGTCACAGAGGAATTGATGGGGAAGTAGCTTGAGATCTTCCCAATATGGTTTCCTCTCTTCAAGATAAAACATCCTCAGTCGATGGACCACTCATGCTTAGCTCCAGTGAGGCAAAAATCTGGCAACCGTAGATTTTCCCATTATGTGTTGGTCTTTTGTAAAATTAATTATGATTTTATGTGATTTCTAGCATAGGACCTCTTTAGATCTATTCCCAAAATGTTTTGGATCAATCGCACTGTCCCATGACCTTTGGTGTGGTCAGATCAAGTAGTAGAAAGCAGACAGTGTCTGTCTTCCGGTGCTCAGGGGACGACGGATCATCAACCGTCTATTTCGCATGATTAGAATGGATGACCATGATTTAATATGCTAGATTATTCAATTTAATCCTTCAAAAATCACAAGATTAATCTCAATCATCCGATCCGAGATTGAATGGAGATATGAAACCGCATCCACCCCCACTAAGTCAGCTGTCATATCAGACATTTTAAATAACCTATCCCTTAGTGCCACATGAAATGCATTGCTACGTTAGCTTCTATGTGGCATCGATAGTATGGGAAGTTAATTAAACATTAAAAATAGGATTAAATGGCCAGAACTTTGGAATTTATAACTAATTATAAAAAAATGCAAAAAATATAAACAAACCCATTTTGGAAAGGTTAACTAGAGGAAACTTTAATAAAAAATCCAAAATGTTTGGTTTATAAATAGTGCTTAATAAGGGTATGAAGTTTAGGTTAATTACCTAATTAAGACATAATTACTTAGCCAATTGATCTCAAATTTCATAGGTTAATTCTATGGGATGTGCTTTGCCTCCCATGATTTTCTTGAAATTTATTGTCCATATAATTTAAAGAATTTAAAATTTCAATCCTAATTAACCTCCTTAATCAATTTTATGTTTATTAAAATTGATAAATAGTTAAAATTAAATGGTTAATGATAATTAATCATTGTTAATAGTGGGAATGGTGAGGGGAAATAATTAGGACCCCATTCCAAATTATTTTCATAATTGTATTTTTATAAAAGGGTTAACTAACATAGAATAATTAGGCATTAATTAAAGAGAATTAATGATCAAATTAGAAATAAAATTAAATTTATAATGGGTTCAAATAATTTAAATTTAATTTATTAATTCTTCATTTATCTGTTTAGTAGCATAAAGTCCTTAATGAAGTTATGGTTAACCCATGGGTGTGGGAAAACTATAAGAGTACTTAATTTAGATTCTTCCTTAATCTAATTAACTCTTAAGCATGAACCTAATTGCATTAGGTCCCTTTAGGAGCATTGCAAATTTTAATTTTTCATAAGCATATCATTGGAGGCTCATTATTAAGTAGTTAATTAAATTAAAGAGGCCTAGGAAAGAGAAATTAATTTAATTGCTTAATGATTTGAACTTAATCAATCCATAAAATTTACTTAATTATTTTTCCTTAAATACATTAGGTCACTAACATGGGATGGGGGCAAAACAACAAATATCATTTCTCCTCTTTATGTTTTAATAATTGAAATACAAAAATGAAATTTCATGAAATCTTTGGTTTATTTTAAAGAGTATTTATTTGACTTGATTATCCTTAGGAATCAATGTGATTGAATATATTATGTTATCATGTTTGGTCATTCCTTTTCAATTATTATAGATTTGTATGTCATTTGTATCATGCATTCATGCTTTCAAACATAAGAATCAAATGAATATGATTATATATGTATAAGTTGCATGTGTAGAATTAATCCTATAATATAGTATGGCTATTATCAATAATAAATCTAAAATTATTTTCAAAATCATAAATGAATAATGAAAACTTAAATTAATGTTGGCTATGAATATTCAATAAGATAATTTAAGAATGTTAAAGTGTTGCTCTATTTCCATAGTTCATGTGTATGTTTACATGTGTTTTAATGTTAGCAAGTATGTAGTCTGGACATCCCAGGAAAATGAGGCTTTAAGTAGCCCCAAGGCGATCTTAGATTACCACACTTCCCTAGTTTAACAATGGCACGTACTTGCTTAATTTCATTCATATGTACATATTTATTAGAATTTGGATAGAACTTTATTTCACATGAGTAAATAATTTACTATAATACAACTTTTGCATGACTTTCATGGCTATGCTAGTGTATACATTTATATATATTTAAGATAGCAAGTATATAGTCTGGACATCCTGGGAACATGAGGCCTTAAGAAGCCCCAACGAGGTCTTAGATTACCTCACTTCCCTAGTTTAACAATGACATGTACTTGCTTAAATCTCTAATACATGTGTATGTATACTTAGCTAAGGAATGGAATCTCTGTTTTCTACCAAAAATACATGCATTAATAATCATTTAAATGTGTCAAAAATACATACATGTACATTACATGTATAGGTATGCTAAATTAAATTTCATAAATAATAAAATGTAAACTTATGTAGGTTACTATTGATGAAAAGGAATGGTGGAATATTATCCATGTGATAGTTGTTCAATCTCATTAATCTTAAGATGCCTTTCATGTTTGGATAAAATTCTTTAAGACTAACCCAAACTAATGTTTAATAAAAATGCTTGATAAGTCATTCACTAAAGCAACCGAAGTCTTAATAATATACCCTTATAAAATAACTTAGGATAGGGATGAAGGAAGCCAAACTTCTCTCCTCTCTTTATCATAATTAGATATTAAATAGGAATTAAATGAAATAAATAAAAAAATACAAATTTAAATTAACTAATCCTTTTAATAACTTGAAGAGGAACACCCCAATGTTTAACTTAAACAATTCCAAACCTTAGATAATCATAATTCTAAAGCCTAACTAAGACATGTCACTCCAAACCTTATCACATACATTAGAATACTAAGTCACCAATTTTAGCTTTAGGTTAGGCCGGTGTATGTTGCAATGTTGTGTTTTGTTTTATGATGTAATTTTTTAGACTGGATATTAGGATTACTTATGCGTATACTGAATGTTCAGCCGCTATTAGCTTAATGATATTTTCTGTAGGGGATTATGCTAACGAACATCACTATAATAATAAAAATAAATGTTCTTTCTTGCATGTTGCTTATCCCCCTTAGCATAATCCACATAAGGACAAGTGGGCTTGGTTACCCATGTGTAGGGTGCTAAGTCCAAATTAATGGAATATAACCGATTTGGTTTGCATAATTGTTTAGCTAAAATTTTTTTTGCAGGTGTAGTTAGATTTTATTTTCCATATATATATAATTTTTTAAATAAGATTAGGATGAGTAGTAGCTAGAAGGAAAAGACCTGGGAGGCCCTATGAAGCCTAGAAAAAATTAATCTGAGAGAAGAAAGAGGAATGACAATAAAGAATGAAGACTTCCATAGAATCTATTTTATTGTAATTGAAATATTCTTTTTTTATAATTCGAGTTGTATAAGGGTAGAGCTCGGCTATGCAACTTCTTTTCTTTTTCGGGGGGTACGGCGGTACCCGGTCGCATTGGCCTTTTATTCTTTTATGGAAATTTATAAATGTTTGATTATCATGTTTAGCTTGTGCAATAGAAATGACCTATTTTTGATAGGATTTTTAAAGTTTGATGATTGAATGTTTATCCTAGATGTGATAGGCTTTTTAGGATAAATTTAATTTTACTACCCCTTTAAACAACTCATTACTAAATTTTAAATATAATTCAAAATCTCACTTTAAAGCCTAGGTTATAATCAAGATAATCAAAAGATTTAGCAACCCCTTAGCTGAATAATGTATATTATAACAATCATGCATATCATATGTTTTGCTCCTGAATTGGGAGGGTCTCCATTCTTGCATGATAGGGGAATACTTGACCTTTAAGGGCATCCCTTGTAGTGGATAACACCTTCTTCTACTGATTTAGCCCATAATCTCATTTCATCATGCATATAGGCATAATTTTTCCAAGCCTTAGTCCAAATAATTGTGTCAAAATTGATTTAAAAGATTGTAAAATTTTCATTTAGTCTAAATCATGTATTCATTCGAGTCATGATATAGTCTCTTAGGGAGTGAGTTTAGGACTCTAGTCTCCTTCCTAATAAATAATAGCTTAACTATCTTACATTTACACAAGACTGACCTGCATGATTTTAAAGCATAGGAGGTGTTAAATGGCAGCCACTCCATATTGTTGTAAGTCCAAAGAGTCAGGATGGGTGTATTCTCTCTTATGGAGGTAAACCATTATGTCTCATTTTTTGATTAGACATAGGTGGTGCCTTTAGCTTGTGCTAAAGCATCCAAGATTTAGGATTCGGGGCTACTTATTTCCTTTGAGCTACGAGTATAATCCCTAACCTCTAAGGCATTTCCACAATCTTGTGTTGATGGACTATAAGCCTTAGCATTCTAACAAAATTTCAACTCAAATAAAAATAAACTCTCTCTCTCAAATATATAAAGCTTTACTATAGGGTAGACTAGAGTGCTCACTAGGCTTCTTAGTATCATGAGTGGTCCCTGCTTATCTTCCTTTAGAATCCATATAAGTCTTTCTATTTGAAATCTCACACTTGATTTTCAAAAATATTAAATCATTTAATAGTCCAGCTTTGAAATCTTTAGAAATGTTTATTAACTACTTTAATTGAGAGTGTTCTTAGAAATTCCTATTTCCATAAGATGTAATTAACTATGAAAGCTTTCTTCCAAAGGAAACTAAAGAACCTAACATAAAATAAACCTTGCTTTACTTCTCCATGTAAAGTAGGTGAAAGATCTCTAGTATATATGAAGACCCATCTACCATAAGATTCTTTATTAAGTGATTAGGTCCATTGTAGGGTGATGTTTTCATATTTTGAGTTTATACATCATACCTTGATGTTGTACCAGATCACTTCAATAAGTATCCCCTAAGATCTGCGTGGTGTCCCTATGACTTCAAATTAAAACACCATAGTTGTTTAGTGGTAACCATATATTTTACCATCACATGCATAAAGAGATACATGAGTTGGGAATCAGAGAAAAGAGAGAAAGGATAAGAATGAGGAAAAGGAGATAGAATAAAATAGTTTTTATGTGTGGAGAATGGATATGTGGATATTATTAACTTATTTATTTTTGTTAAACTTATTTTTAAATAATTAATGTTTATTTGTTTATGGTTGCTTGTATTTGAATACATGATGTATATTTATGAGCATTTTTTGACATATTTTTAAATTTCCCCAACAATAATTTATTTTAAATGATTGTTATATAATATTTAGTTATGTCATTAGTTTAAATATAATGGATATTTTTGAGTTAAGACAAACATATTATTTGTGTTTCTTTATTATAAGCATTTGTAAAAATGTAAAATCCATTCCTTGCCTACAATATTTTTATTTACCTTAAAGGTTTAGGGGATTATGGACAAAAGTTATGTCATAACCTAGATATATTGTATATTTATGACTAAAATTTTATTATTTTTCTATCAACAACATTGATAGAAATTCCATCAATAACAATGCACCAATCATAATACAATCAATAATATTGTCTTAAATTATAAAGATAAAATATATTAATAATTTACTAATGAAAAGTCCATAATAATTTGCTAATGAAAAATTCATTAAAAGTTGTAGGGGAAATATGACAAAAAATTAATTTTATATGAGGATTAATAAAAATATTATATCACTAACTAACACACCATTGCTTAGTTATACCACCTTTACTTATGCATGATCCCTATAAGCATGTTTTATTTTCTTCAATTGATCTTTTATTATAAATATCACCCTATGATGTATTCAAACACTTAAGTAAGGACTTATGTGCACCATAAAATTTTCCCCTACCCTATATTTCTAAATAAGATAAGATTTATTTTAATAAGAATAGCAAGTTCCATATAAGGAGAAATTTTCTTAGTTAATTACATCTTAGGAGAAGAAATATATTAAGAAAACTCTTGATTGAAGTAGTTAACTAATATCTCTATAAATTTTTAAGTTTAGATCAAGATTTGTGTAATTAAAAAGTCAAATGTGATGGCTTAAAGTAAGAACAAATCTTTTAGAATTCCAAATGGGGAGAAATAAGAAGTGCTCAAATACAATAAAGTTGAATAACCACTTCAAACTTTTCTATAGTTAGGCTTCATATCTTTTAAATTGAGATTTATTTTATTTTGAATTGATATTTTATTAAAAAGCTAGAACTTGTAATCTTATAATACAAGATTATAAAGAAGCCTAAGAGGTAAGGACTTATTCCCATAGTAGGTGTTGACCTCACTTTTGGAGTGAGGTTGACAATCACCTCATTAGATTCAGGATTTGATTTAGGGGTTGTTTGGTTGCTTGCATTTAGAGTGTAAAGTAAATTGAATGCAGTGTAGAAGGAATGTAGTGTATTTGGATTACTTTAACTTATTTGGTTGAAAACTCTATAAATACATGAAATTCTTTTTTCTTATTTGGCAAAATAAATATAATGTAAAATATTTTGAGATTAACGGCAATAGTGGTGTCTAACGATCGGCGGTGGGTGGCGATGGTCGGCGAAGATGGCGATCGGCTGTTGGCGGAGGCAGACAGTAGGCAATGGTGGCGGTGACCTGTGGTTGGTAGTGGTGGTCGATGGTGGTCGGCGGCAGTGACAAACACTTTACACTGGTTGGTGTATTTGGAATTCATCCAAATCGGATGAATTCTAAATACAAGAAAAATGGCCATTCTAATGCATTTCAAATACATTGCAAATGCATTAAAATTTTACTTTGCACCATACCACATGCTCAAAAAAAATTAAATTCCCTATATTTGGTTTACTTTAAACTCTAAATGCAGGCAACCAAACAACCCCTTAGGTACTAAGGTCATCCTAGAATTAGGACACTTCAAAAGGTTAGGTCAACATTATTCTTAAGTATAGAAGACTCATAGGGCTCAACCCTAAGGTTAGAGCTTGGGTATCAACTCTTCAAACCCAACACCAATTGATTATAAATCTAACCTTGACCAAGTCCAAATGATTCCAAACCTAATTTAACCCATTAGGATCAAATTTGATCTAATGGCTCAGTTGAGGCAATTTGACCCGTTTAGGCTTAAAGGAGCTAAATCTAAATTTAATCAAATCCAATTGAAATTGAACCCACCTAAACTCATTTGAACCTCAATTAAACTTGATTAAGCTATAATTATAATATGATTGAGTCAAATAAAGCCAAATTAGCCCTTAACCCAAGTAAACCCAAATGAACCATATAGAGCCAAAATCTAATTCAACTTGATTTAAGCTAAATTAAATCAATCCAAGCCTCAAGATCATTTCAACCACTTGATTGAACTTTCTAATTCACTTCAATCAACCAAATTTGATCATTTGATAGACTTAACCCAACTTGACTCATTTAGCTTAAAAGGTCTAAATGAGAGAAAATTCAACCCAACTCAAATCAAATCCAATCAAAGTCATCAATCACTTCAAAATTCATCATTGAACATATTATAACCTTCAATTGGTCCTAATTGTATCCAACCAAGCCAACTGACCGAGTTAAACCTTAATTCAATCTAATTAAGATAAAATCTCTTAACATTTCTTAAGCAAAGACCCATTGACCGAACTTGACCAATGTTGTTGGGCTCAGCCATTGACCAAGGTGTGGTTCCTCACACCTTAGCTAACCATTAGTTTATCCCTCTTGACATGTCCACTTCAATGCTGGCCACCAAATCTCTCTAGCGAGTACAAGACCTTCGGCATCCCCTTATCATTTTTGATCAACTTCACTAGCCAATAGACTTCCATGACCTGAACCAACTCTTTTAGTTAGTTCACATGGGAAGGATGGTATGCACCTCCTCCCCCATTCAAGCTCATCATAAATACTCCTCATAGAGAGAGCCTCAGTCCCCCAAGTTCCTAGAGTTTCCCGTGCACCCACCCGCCGGCGAGACCAAATTCCATTTCAGCCCGAGGCTCCCTCACACCCATCTCTATCAAAACTCAATAAAATTCAAATTAACTTCACCCACACTTTTCCCTAGCTTTGATAAACAAAAAAGAGTCAAGAACCACTCAATTCAAGCACCAGAAGGCACTCTTAGACTAACTCTAGTGAGCTTCATAGTAGAATTTGGTCTAGAGCATGATCCGCGAAGAGGCAACTTAAGACTTCTTTAATAGGACTTCACTTCTTAAAGGTAAACCTACCTTAATTGTTGGGTTGCTAGTCTTTAGCTATAGTGAGGTAAATTCTAACAAACTTTAAAAAATCATAGGATTCTTAGTCTTCTATGAATAAAATTATATTTTATGTGAATCAAGCATAAGATCCCACTTAGATTCACCTCTTGATCTTTTGGATTCAATTCCATCATCAATCGAGCTCCAGTGAGCTTAGATCGAGTGACAATAAATGAATGTTAATCCTCTCCTACTAGAGGTCAATGATTAATCATCTGATATCCATTCTATGCGGTCAGAATTGATGGCCATGATTAAAATTATTAGATCACCACTGAGTTAGTAGCCATGCAGGATATTTTAAATAACCAATCCCCTAACATCACATGAAAAGCACTATCGTGTCAATGTTGACATGATGCCAACTGTGTAAATCATTTAATTAGGGTTTAAAATTATTTTTAATGGTCAGAACTTCAAAAAATCATAACTTATTGTAGAAAAATCTAAAAACTATAAATAACCCATTTTGGAAAGTTTAGTTAGAGAAGAATCTAAGAAAAATAAAAGCCCTAAATTTTATTAAGTGATTAATTAGGGTTTGATGTTTCACTTAATTATGTAATTAAGCTTTTATTACTTGGTTGATTAACCTCAAAATTGGTGTGATTGTTCCATGGGATGATATGTACCTCCCATAATTATTTCAAGTTAAATTTATTAACTAATTTGAGAAATCCAAAACTTCAAACCTAAATTAGTCATTTTATGCATTTAATAAATAATTAAAATAAAAAAATTATGAAATTAATTATGTAAGCTAATTATGAATTAAAATAGAAAGGGCAATCAGAGAAATTAATTAAGACCCTTAGGTCTTAATAAATTCTCAAAATCATCCCAAAAAGATTTTATTTAATTAATTAAATCATTAATTACCCTAGGACTTAGAAAATTCATAATAATTAGTGTAAATTTTTAAAAGTTTGACCAACCACTCTTTGTGCTTAGCTAACAAAGAGGTTTTCAATGAAATCAAAATCCATTATTGGTTTGGGGTATTTTGAGTGTAATTGATGATTTTGGATTTTTCTCATTTATTTAATTAACTCCTAATTATAAGCCCTATTGCATTAGAATTTTTAAGAGATGTTTATGTATTTTGAGTACTTTTTTCATAATATTTGGGTACATACTTAAGGCTTAATTGAATTTATGGACTCTTTTGGGTTTAATTGATTAATTAATCAATTAACCTTAATTAATTTATAAAAATCACCTAAATCACTTTTAAATCACTTAATGTATAGATATTTGTTAAGGGTTAACCTTAATGATTTTCTTTCTTCATTAAGATTGGATAAATCAATTTCCAAAACTAACTCTTAATGGACTTGATTAGGCTGAAGTGTGCTTATCTTTATGTGAATGAACTTAAGAATTAATTAATTCAATTAGGTTGTTTGATGATATTTAATTGCTTTGCTTTAATCATTTATAAAAATATAGTTCATATGTTTCAAGCATTCATATTTCAAAAGTATATAAAAAAGTTCATTTAATTGCATGCTTTGGATTAATAGTGTGGTTATTATCAGTAATAAATCTCAAATTATTTTTCTTAATTAATTAAAAATATATATTAGTTTAAATCTAAATTACATAAATAATTAAAACATGAATTCAAATCCTATATGTATGAGGTACAAGAGTTTATAGTCTGGAAACCCGAGGTTGCTATTGGTCCCAAGGAGGTCTTGATACCTTGTACCTTTGGTATAACAACAACATGTTCCTTGAGATTTGTAGTAAAGTATGCAGTAAAGTTAAATTATTTTTACTTATATATATATATATATCATGCATCTGAAAATCTTGGAGATTTTATCATTATAACCTTATGTATATGCATATGTATATGAATTAACAAGTATATAGTTTGGACATCCCAAGAGCATGAGACTTTAAGTAGTCCCAATGGAGTCTCTAATTACCTCACTTATGTGGTTCAATAATGGCGTGTACTTATATAAATTTAATATACTAATGTATGTATATATGTGTATAAGGGATAATCAAATTATCTTTTCTACAAATTCATGCATCATGTAATTATATTCTATATTAAATATTAACAAATGAAATATATTAACCCATGCATGCATAAGAGTGTAAAATGTTAAAATTGATATAAATGTTCCCATTAAATGATTTTATTAAATATTTCATTTAATTAAATGAATATTGAATGATTATGAAGTAATGTTAAGGAAACACTACTGAATTAGCCATGATTTGATTTATTAATCTTAAGATGTCTTTTTACATTTGGATAAAATCATTTAAGTCAAATCCAAACATGTAGCTAAATAAGAGAACCTATAACATTTCATTAAGGTGATTGAAAGTCATAAAAACCCATCTTTAGATTCAATCGAAGGTTAGGGATTGAGGTGGATTTTACCCCACCTCTCTCTCTCTCTCTCTTTAAATTTATAAATTAAAAATAAAAATTAAATAAAGTCAAACTATAAATTCCAAATTTATTTTAAAATTATTAATCACTTGAATTATAATCACCCTTTAATGATAAATTTAAACATTTATCCTTATATAAATTCAAACTTTAAGGATTAATTCAATCATATCACAGTGAGCCATGACACACACATTTATAATGCTAGGTCATCGATCCTAGTGTTAGGATAGGCTAGTGCTTTATTGTGGATTTATGCTTTATTTTGTGCGGTAATATTTTAAGCTGGATGTTAGGTTTATTCGTGCACTAGCTTGGATGGAAGGATGTTATCTATTAGATTAATGATATTTTCTATAGAGACTTGTACTTAAGGGACTACTATAACAAAAAATTATAAATGCTTCTTACTTGTAGGTGTTGCTTAAAAGATAGGTGAGCTTGGTAACACAAGGTAGGGTGCAAAGCCTAAATATATAAAGTACATATAAATGTTTGGCTTAGATGTATGTTAAGCTAACTTCTATCTTGCAGGTATCATTAGATTTTCATTCCACTAAAAACATAACTTTTGTAATAGGCTTAAGATTAGTGCTATGGGATTTTGGATAAACAATGGCTAGAAGGCTTAGACCTAAGAGGTCCTGTGATACATGGAGTGCTTAAATCCATGAAGTGAAGATGAAGAATTGAAGGCTCCCATAGTTTTATTTTCATCTATAATTTAATTGTAATCTAAGCTGTATAAGGATAGAGCTTGGTTACCCAAATTTTTTCTTTCACTATAGCTAAACACCATATTTTAGTGGATAAATCCTTCAGTAATCAATAAAAATATATCAATAATGACCTTTTCTAACAATTTTCACTCCAACGATAAAACCCTAGTTGGAAATGATTTTCTACCGACCAAAAATCCGATGGAAAATACATTCCATCAGATTTCTGGCAAACTATCTGCCAAAAAATTTATCAGGAAGAACTAGTTGAAATACCATCTTTAAACATATCAGAAAAGTGCTCGACCAAAACTTTTCTAATTAGACAATTTCTAGTGGCAATTTCGATGGACCCTAAAAATTTCAATCAATTGTTTGTTTGACAATGCCTTGTATCGAGGTTGCTAGTGGAAAATTTGAAGGTAGTCCACTAGAAACTTGTGTATAAATGGAAAAAAAATAAAGTTTCACTCATGCATTGGTTTTTTACATATGCAGAAGATTCTTAAATAACTAATCTCAAGAATACACTTAGCATCCATAGAAGACAAACAAATAGCTAATCTTAAGCATTTCTTCGTGAGTTCCTGTATTTTGAAAAACATTAAAATGAACTAATAATTTTAAAATATTTAATGAAATAGTCTAAATTATGAAAAGTCTAAATAAACTATTTACATATGTAAATAAAGCACAAATAAGTCGTACTCTTCATTAGCCTCCTCATCATCCTACTCCTACTCCTACTCCTTCTCATTTGCCTCCACCACTGGCTCCTTCCCTTTACAGCAATTTCTGAGCATCTTCTTTATTCTCGCCTCCATTTCAGCCATCTGAGCTTTTATCTGGGTAGTCATCTTGGCTTCCATCTCCTCAGCTATCACAACAACATGCCTCTAAACAATATCATCAATTGACTGACTACTAATTCCAAAGAATAAATGGCGTGCATCATATGATAATCCCTATGAGCCCAGACCGTGAATCTATCACATCTTCTTCTTCCTCCTAATATCCTTTTTCTATATATCATATTTTAATTGCTCAGACTGCCCACTAGAGCTTCTTGCATCATGTTAAACACATTTTTGGAGTGACAATTAATCATTCTCATCCTAAGTCTAGATTCTTCTAGACACTTAGGTTTTCTTAGTGCTAAGACACTTCTAGTGATTAAAAGAACAGTAAACCCAGGCCTAGAGATTTATAAGGCTCAACCCTAGGTCTAGAGTTTACCTTAGGACAAGTGGGCAAACCTATCCTAAGGCCTAAACTGACACTCATACCCATCAATTCATTTAAACCTAAACCAAATAATTGGAATCTAAACCCCAAGATAAAAATATAAACTTAACTTAAGCTTAATTTGATCCACCTTAACCGAAGTTAGCTAAGGAAGGTATGATGGTTCAACCCAATGCTTTTGGGCCTGAAAAGGTCAAGTTTAGCTCCAAACTCATATGATTAAAACTAAACCAATTCAAACTCTTTTGAATTCAATTTAAATTGATTGAATTTAGTTTCCAAACTAAGTTCCAAGACAATTTAACTTGAATCTTAACCCAAGTTAACTCACTTCAATTTTATAACTCCATTTAAACCAATTCAAACAAACCAAACTCTATTTAATTATCCCAATCATTAAAATTATCTAATAGATCATTTCAAACTATTCCAACACTTGCAGTCAACCCAATTAAATTTATTAAACTCAATTAAGCCAAGTTATTCCATTTTACCTAAAAGGTTCAAATGAGCCAAAATCCAATTGAACCCAAATAAATTACAGTTAAAGCCTCCAATCAACTTGAAATTCATCATTGAATATATTCTAACCATCCATAGCCTTAATTAGTCTAAATTGACTTAACCAAACCACAAAACCCAAAGTAACCAAAAAAGCCCAATTAGACCAAATTTCAAGACAAATTAACTTGAATCTTAACCCAAGTTAACTCATTTCAATTTTATAACTCCATTCAAACCAATTCAAACACACCAAACTCTATTTAATTCTCCCAATCATTCAAACTATCTAATGTATCATTTCAAACTATTCCAACACTTAGAATCAAGCTAATTAAATCAATTAAACTTAATTTAGCCAAGTTAGTCCATTTGACCTAAATGGTTGAAACAAGCCAAAATCCAATTGAACCTAAATAAATTGTAGTAAAAGCCACCAATCAACTTGAAATTCATCATTGAATATATTCTAACCATCCATAGCCTTAATTAATCCAAATTGACTAAACTAAACCACTTAACCCACAGTAACCAAAAAGCCCAATTAGACCAAATTTTGATAAAACTCCCATTGGATCAAATCAAAATATCCAATCTCTTCATTGATTATTATAGGTCACTATTGAACATTCCACTATTATCAATTAGACCTAACCATGCCAATTTGAGCCCTTAACCCAAGTTGACCCAAAGTGACTTAAAGGGTAAAATTGGGCCAAGTCATGTTCTAAGACAAATTCATTGCAATTAATAGCTCTTATCAACCACAAATTGGATATTGAACATGAATCAACCACTATTTGAAGCCAATTGCACCTAACCTAGCCAATTTGGCCTCTTGACCCAATTTGACCTAAAGGCCAAATCAAATCCTAAACCAAATTGATTAAAACTAGTGCTACTAATCAGTCGCCAATTGAATATTGGACATGATATAACCTTCAATTGGACCCAATATGGTCAACCCAACCCAATTGACCTACATAACCAAGTTGACCTAAAAGGTCAAATTGAATCGAATCACTCCCTAATCCAAATCAATTCAAATCAACTTTCCAGTCAATCACTAATTATCAATTGAACATGGACCTAACCCATGTTCAAGCCAACTTGGCCAATTTGGTCAAATTGGTCAACATGCCCATTTGTCCCAAATTGATTCATAAGAATCAAATCCAAATCTAATCTAAATTAAATTAAACAAATTTCACTAACTCATTTCAAATGACCAATTAAACTTAACCAAACTCCCACTTTGACCTAATTCAATCATAATGGTCGACTTAGCTCAATTGAACCCATTTGACCTACATGAATCAAATTGAGCCAAGCCCAACCAAATTGAGGATAAACCCAACCAAACTTGGCATGACTCATCTTTAGGTCACCATGGGTAGCCCAAGTGGGCCCAACCCATGGTGAACCCTAGTTGGGTCAAACTCATTGAACTAAGCCTTCCAAATGAGACAAAATTCTAATTTGGAAGGGTTTTCCATCTCCCCACTCCTTGACCATCTTTGGTCCTTCTGGGATAGAGGACCATTGGCCCAACCTAACATAAGGCTATTTGGTTTATCATTTATCCAAGAGAGGGTGAGTTCACCCATGGAAAATTATTTGTCCACCTAAGGATGATTGTACACTCCATGGTAGCCCACTACACTCCCTTAAGCTCTTACACAAATCCACCTTAGCAATCCCCTATCACCTTTGACCACCCACTCTAGTTGGACGGCTGCCAAAGGCTGAGCCAATCTCATACCTTGGTTCAATTGAGGAGGAGAGTCTACTCTTCCCCATCTACTCAAACTTACCATATACCTTCTCTAGAAGATTTTGAATAGTCTCCAAGCCTTTTTCAAGCTCTCTAGGAACTCTACCATTAGCAAGACCAAGCTCCACCCAAACTCGAGTGCTCTGTCCATCCAAACTCATAAAAACTCCACAAAATTCAAATTAACTCTTCCCACATGTTTCCCAAGCCTTGACGAATGAGAACAAATTAATTCCTGATTGATTCGACCACCTGAAGGCATCCCTAAACCAACTCAAATGACTTTCATGATGGCACTTGGTCCACAAACCAATCAGTAGGGAGGTAGCTCGAGTTCTTCTTAAGAAGGCTTTGTCTCTTCAAGATGAAGTTACATCTATTGACGGATAGCTCGTCATTAGCTCCGATGAGGTAAATATCAAGCAATTGTAGATTTATCCATTATGTGTTGGTCTTTTGAAATGAATTGTGGTTTTAAATGACTTCCACCATAAGATCTCCTTAGATCTCTACCCTAATCATTTTGGATTCAATTCCGCTATCAAACAAGCTTCAACGAGCTTGGATCGAGTAGTGGAAGGAGGATGGTGTCCATCTTCCAGTGATCGAAGGAAGATGATACACTAGTCGTCTATTCCATGTGACTAGAATGAATGACCAAGATTAATCAAGTTAAATATTTTATTAATCCCTTAATAATCATGAGATTAATCTCGATTGTTAGATCTGAGATCAGATGACCAAGATGAAATCACGTCCACCACCATTGAGTTAGCAGCCAAGCCAAACATTTTAAATAACAAATACCACGGCACCACGTGGAAATAGTTGCACTCGTCAACATCCATGTGGTGTCGATAGTTTAAAATAATTTAATTGGGTTTAAAATATAATTAAATAACCAAAATTTTTAAAAAAAATCATAAGTAATTGTAGAAAAATCCAAAAATTGCAAATAAGCCCATTTGAGAAAGCTTAGGTAGAGGAGATTGTAATAAAAAAATTCTTAATTAATATTTAATGAATAGTGCTTGATTAAGGTTTGAAGCTTTGGTTAATTATCTTAATTAAGACCAAATTACTTGGCTAAGTAATTCCAAATTTGGCATGTTAATTCTATGGGATGTCCTCTACCTCCCATATTTTTCTTGGAATTATTTGTCATGTGATTTGGGAAATTCCAAATTTTCAATCCTAATTACCCTCTTTAAATGATATTATAACTATTAAAATCAATGAATAGTAAAATTAAGTAATTAATATTAATTAATGTAAATAATGGAGGTAACATGGGAATTAATTTGGACCCCCTCTCCTAATCTTTTCCAAATGTATTCTCTTAAAGGGTTTAATTAATATGTTTAATAATTAAGGGCAAATTAAGGAAAATTAATAATGAAAAATAAATGAAATCAATTTAAGTGACTCATGTGCAACCCATTAATCCCTTTATGTGTTTAATAACATAAAATCATTAAAGAGATTATGATTTTTCTTATTAGTGTGGGAAAATCATAAGAGTATTTATCTTTAAGTCCTTTTCTTCTTTACTTTAATTAATTCTTAAGCATGAGCCTAATTGTATCAGATCTCTTTAGTTGCATTGTAAATTTTTTTTTTTCAAAGCATGTCAATGAGGGCTCATGTTTAGGTGATTAATTAAATTAAAGATGCTTAGGAAGGGTGATCAAATTAATATAATTAATAGATTGAACTTAATTAATCCATAAAATATTTTTAATTTCCTTCCTTTAACATATTAAATAACCAACATGGGATGAAGTGAATTCTAAGTATTGTTTCTCCTCTTTAGGTTTCAACAACTTGAATATTAAAATTAAACATTAAAGAAAATTTGATTAGAATTAAGGGAAATTTATCTAACTTGATTGTCCTTAGGTTCTAATGAAATCAAGTATGTTGTGTGGTGATATTAAATTACTTCCTTTCAATTATCATAAACATGCATTGTCATGTGCTTCATGTATCTTCTTTTAAAGTTAAAAAAATATGACTGCATTTAAATTATATGAGTTGGACAAACATTATTATATGATGTGGCTACTATCATAAGTAAATCTCACACTATTTTAAAAATATATGTTAATTATGATTTAAATAATTTGTTGCTTAATTTAATGCTTATTATAAATAATTAATTATTTAAAAATAAAGTTTATTTACATGTAATCAAAAGATGATAATTCATGGTTTTACTCTTATGTTCATACTTATGTATTCATGTATTTGATTTAGTAATTATATAGTTTAGACATCCTAAGAATATGAGGTTTTAAGTAGTCTCAAGGAGAGATTATAGATATTCTTACTTTCCTGGTTTAATAATGGCATGTACTTAACTTTATTTATGTGTATGCATATATTAGAAGATAAAGTGAAACCCTTTTTATTCATTAAGCTTTACATAAATAAAAAATATTTATACAAAACTTTTTCATGATTTTATTTCTATGTTTATGCATATGCTTATGTGTATTTGAATTGCCAAGTATATAGTCTGAACATTCTGGGAACATGAGTCTTTAAATAACCCCAAGGAGGTCTTAGATAATCTCACTTCCCTTGTTCAAAAATGGCATGTACTTGCTTAAATTTCTTATACATATTTCCATATGCTTAAATATGTGATGAAATCCCTTTTTCTATCTAATTCATGCATCAATATTCATTAATTGTGTAAATATATAGGTACATTGCATGTTTATATATACCAAATCAAATATTAAATAAACTAAAAAGGAAAGAATGAGGATTTTATTGATAATGAAGTGAGTAGTGGAGTATTATTCATGTGTTGATGAATTAGTTTCATTGGTCTTAAGATGTCTTTCATGTTTGAATAAGATTCATTAAGACTAATCTAAACTTAGGCTAAAATAAAATTAATAAATGATCTATTAAAAAATGTAAAGTAATAATGATCTATCTTTGGAAATTAACTTAGGGATGAAAGAGTAAGTCTCTTTCTTCTCTTCATAATGATTAAGTTAGAAGTGAACAAAATAAATATGCATAAGTTAAAAGTTAATCAAGCTACTAAAAGACATAAAGTGAAACCATACTTAATGGTTAATTTAAACAATCCTAAACATTAGAAAATCCTAATTCTAAAGCCTAATCAAGATATACCACACTAAGCCTTAGTACACACATTTGAATACTAAGTCACTGATCTTAGTATTAGGTTAGGCCCGTGTATGTTGTGGTGATATATTTTGTAATGTTTTAAACTGGATGTTAGGATTATTTGTGCATAGATTGGATGCTAGGTCACTATTAACCTAATGATGTTTTATGTAGGGCATTATGCTTGAGGGACCACTACAATAATAAATGAATATAAAATGCATTTACTTGTAGGTACTCCTTATGTCCCTAAACATAATCCAATTCTGCTAGGTGGACTTGGTTACCCAAGTGCTAAATGTTAAATCCAAATATGTAAAATATAATTGCTTGGTTTGTATGTTTGATTAACTGATATATATTTTAGAGTGTAGTTAGATTTTATTTTTCATGAAGATGCACTTTTTGTAATAGGATTAAGATTAGTGTTATGGGGTTTAGGATGAGCAGTAGCTAGAAGGAAAACACTTGGGAGGCCCTATGAAGGCTGGAGCAAGCTAATCCAAAGATGGAAAGAAGAACAAAACAAGAATTGAGGACTCCTATAGCATTTATTCTATTCGTAAGATTTAATTATAATCTGGGTTATATAAATGTAAAGCTCGGCTACCCAACTCAATTTTTCTTTTCTACAGTATATGATGGTACCCGCTCACATCAGCCTTTTTATTATCTTATGAAATCTAAATGTTTGATTATTATGTCAGATTGGGCAATAAGAATGACATGCTTTTGATAAGTTTCTTAAATTTTATATGTTGATGTGTGGCTTGGATGTTGTAGGCTATTTAGAAATTAAATTTTCTACCCCATTAATAACTCATAACTAAAATAAAATCAACTCATAACCTCATCTTAAAGTTTAGGTTCATAATCAAGATAAATAAAAGATTTAGCAACTCTTTAGCTTAATATTGTATATTATCACATCATACATATCATATCATTTCACTCTTGAAAATAGAGAACCTTCACTCTTGCATAATAAGGAAAAGATTGACCTTTCAAAGTGGTCCCTTGTAGTAGAGAATGTCTCTTTTAGTTGATTTAGCCTAAAACTAAATTTCATCATGCATGTAGGCATAATTATCCTAAGCCTTGGTCCAAGATAAATGTGTCAAA
Organism: Cymbidium sinense; assembly: GCA_021442155.1. Taxonomy (NCBI): domain Eukaryota; kingdom Viridiplantae; phylum Streptophyta; class Magnoliopsida; order Asparagales; family Orchidaceae; genus Cymbidium; species Cymbidium sinense. The sequence goes on from CM038215.1 coordinate 74,211,367, forward strand.
ATGATCCAAAAACTTGTAACTTTTTAACATTCATCTATGTCATGTTTGCATATCAAACATTACCTAGTCTCTTAAGGAGTGAGTTTAGGATTATAGCTTCCTTCCTAATTAAATAATAGACTAACTATCTTGCATTTACATAATACTAGCCTACATGATTTTAAAGCATAGGAGGTGTTAGCTTGTAGCCACTCCAGGAGATTGTAAGCCCAGAAGAGTCAAAATGTGTTCATTCTCTCTTGTGGAGGTGAAGCACTCTATGCCATTCTCCCAGATTAAACATTGGTCATGCTTCTAGCTTATGCTAAAGCATTTTAGACTTGGGTTTTAAGGCATCTTGTTCCTAATTTGCTACGAGTATAAGCCCTCACTTCTTAGTCATCTCCATAATCTTATGTTGTTGGGTTATAAGTCTTAGCATTCTAATAAGATTTTGAATCAAACAAAATAAATTATCCTCTTCAAAAATATAAAACCTCATTATAGGGTTTGTTGGAGCATTTATTAGGCCTCCTAGTATTTTTAAAGCTCTTTACTTATCTTCCTTTAGAATCCAATAATAAGTCTAATCATTTGAACCTACCCCATTTGATTTCAAAAATAACCCATTCTTTGATAGTCTTGCCTTGAAATCTTTAGAGATATTTATTCGACTACTTAAATCAAGAGTGATCTTAGGAAACTTCTATTTTTGAGGATGTAAATAACTATGGGGGCTTGCCTCCATAGGGAATAAAAGAATCCAGCTTAAAATAATCCTTTCTCTACTTTATCCATGTAAAGTTGGGGAAAGATCTCTAGCATATATGAAGACTTGTCTACCTTAGGAGTTCTTATTAGGTGATTGAGTCCATTATAGGGTGATGTCTATATTTTTTGAGGTAGTACATCATGCTTTAATCTCATAATTGAGCACTTCAATAGGTACCCCCTAGGATATGCGTAGTGTCCTTACAACTCTAAATTAAAATACCATAGATATTTCTAGTAACTCCATCAGGGAAACTTTCTCTCTTTACCTCTAGCAGTTAATCATTATCCCTAAATACTGATAGTATGTATTTTCCACTCATAGGCTTAGACTACCATTCATTATGTTGGATACCTTGCCTCTTTCTTCCTTGGACAAGTGTTGCAAACATCTTTTTCCTCGATTTTAAAATCTCTTATTCAACTTTGGGTAATGAGTAGGTTCTAGAACCATTTTAGGATCCCCCAATGAGTCCCTCTTTTATCAATTTAAAAAAATTATTAATTTAAAATTTAGATTTTTGTAAATCAACTAAACTATATTATGATGAGTTAATCTCACTTCTATTCTTAGAGTCCATCTTCAATTAATTAAAATTCCTTAATCAAAGATGTTGACTTTAAAAAAGAAATTCTAAATTTTTGAACCTACTATCATATTAAAATTTGGAAAAAAAATCAGGTTCCAAAATCTCTTAATCCAGTTAAAGCTCTTCGAACCTACAATCATCTCAAAATTTGACTAGTAAGATTCCAAAGAAATTCTCTTCAAAATCTCTTTAAATCAAAATATAAATATTTAAACCCAACATAATTTATCCTAGTTGGTGTGGATCCAAATGTCTTAAATCAACCCACAATCATATCCTAATTTGACAAGTTAGGTTTAAAAAAAAGGTTCCAATTTAAAATCCAATCATTTGAACCACTTTGTCATATTTGAATTTGATAAGCATAGGTCTAAATTCTCTAAATCTATTAAGAATGTCTAAATTGAATTTGGCATAGAGCTTGAGAACCTTAAGTCATATGATATTGCAATATTCACTATTATGGGTCATAAAGTTATAGTTATTAATAAAATTTTATGATGGAACTCAACTTAAAACTTAAAATTGAATTCTCACCCCTAAAGCAGAAAGGTCATAGAGGTTCCTTCAGGAGCCAAGAATAAAACTAACAAGGATTTTGAGTATGTCCTATCTATTTTAGATTAGTATGACTTCAAATGACATAAATTTTAATTCCCAAAAGAAGATAACTCTCAAAATGCTAATCACAATAACGATCGTAATATATAAAATAGTAGTTCTAATGGACTTGATGCCTTTAATGATTCTAACTCAAGTAGAGATAACCCCACTCCAAACTTTCATGGTATCACTATAGAGAGAGAGTTAGAATCATCAGATTTCAAAGGACTAATAGAAAAAACTCTAGGTACATAAAAGAGTAGGCAAACATCAGTTATATATCTTGTTTTTAGAAGATGTCACATAAGTCAATTGTTGCAGTGGCAAAGTCCTACCACTTTGATCAACACCATAGGAAGAAGCAAAACAATCATTGAAAATAATCAAATTCTAAATCTTTCTTAAAGTATACCTCACAGTAAAAAATAAGGGCATCAAAGTGTTCTGAAGGTTAATCTTAAGGTCTCAAACTATCTTGGAAGGTTGTACACTAAGCTAAATAATAAGTGTACCCTCACCTTCTCTAAGGAGATGAAAGAGTGTTTGATTGAAACTTAACCTGATTCTTCCTTGTTCAATTAGTGGCAACCTCCTCAAGTCATACTTAACATAGAATATCTTATGGAAAAGAAATACAAAAAATCTACTCTAGAGAACATAATATAGACAAAGACTCATAAAGAGAGAGACAGAGAGAGAGAGAGAGAGAGAGAATGAAATAAAAACTAGAGGGAATTTTTTTTTGAAAGATCAAAAAAATGATTAAAAAAAGAGAAAGAGAAGAAGAAAAAGACAAAAAAAAAAGTAAAGCACCAATAATACACATTGATTTGAAATCCAAAGGATGAATCATGTGTACGAGGTGTAAATTCAAGGGAAAAGATAGAAAAAATATATGAAATAAATTTTTAGTCAAATTTTGACAAGTCTCTAGAGTTAGATAGCAAGTAAAAAAGTCCTAAAAGGATGATCTATGTATGACATGCCTAGAAACTTAGAAGGCATGTGAGCTCATTGACTCCAATTCTACTATCTCATGATATTATTATAAGATTGGAAGTTAAGAGTTGCTCCTAACCTCTAACTATATATATATATATATATATATATATATTGAGATTTCAAATTTCCACTTCATATATTTATCATCAAGCTCGAATAGGATTCAATGCTTGTAAATTTGTAGATAAACCTTCAAATGAAGTAATAAAATCATTTCTTCCTAGTATACCTACTTTGTTTAAATGATTTTAAAGACTTTCATGTAAAAGATGCACTCCCTGAAGTTGAGGAGGAAATTAGATCATTATCCAATAAGTTTCAAGAAAATAACCTCATAACAAAAAGAAAGTCCACCCACCCTCTCAACATATGTATATGATAAGTTAGAAGGAAAATGCAATGACTTGGTTAGGTTACTTTTATAGTTTGAAGGATGCTTTACTGAAGACCATAATAAAGTGCCCAATATATCTCCATAGCTAGTAGTTTACAAACTCAAAATCGAACTTATTGATATTCCTATTTTTCAAAATTTAAACGTGAACATTTGCACCAAGAAGAGGATCAAAGTTTAAAGTTAACCTTATTGAAGATGAAATATACTATCTTGATTACCCAACATTATTTCCAATCAAAAGGAAGAGCATTCAACTCTGCACTTGCATCAACTTTGAAGATCTAAGTTAGACATGAATTGAAGATGAATTTACAATAGCTATATCAAATTTAACAGTGGACATAGCCTCATTGCAAGTAGTTTTCTCATTCAAGGATGACCCATTTAGTTATATCCAAATTAGAATGATGTCAAAGGATGAGAAGTCATTAGCATTTAAAATTTTTATCTAAATTTACTACTATAAAAGCATGCCTTTTATCCTTTAAAATTGCTAGTGCCATAAACCAATGGGTCATGACTTTGATTTTCATTAAACTCATCCACATCTAATAACAATGTTTTGTTGATGATCTGGTCATCAAGTGTGAAAAAAAGAAAGACCATATTTACAATTTGAGTAGTTGTCTTCAATGAAATATGACACTACAACCCAAACATGAATTCTCTAAAGTATATAATTAGGATGACTTTAAGGAAGTTTCTAAGGCTTGTAGTCGAGCATCATCGGATAAAAAAAAATTGATCCAAAAGAAATTAAAGTGATATTAGAGATGTAACCTCCCAAAAAAGAAAAAAAGAAAAAAATAGAAAGAAAGAAAAAGAAAAGAAGAAGAAAAGAGAAGCTCAACACAATTAAAATCATCTTAAGGAAGGTTTTTGTATCTAACATGCTAAATCTCTACTCTTTTTGGTAGGTGTCAATCATTCACTAATTTTATAAAGAAAGGAAACCAAGTTTCAAAGGGTGATAAATTTCAACGCTCTTTCGAAAGCATAATGTAATATTTCTTGACACCTCCAACATTGACGCCTCTGTTTGCCTTAGACCACTAGTTTAGGATGTCTCTATTTAGAGTTCAACACATCTTGTTAAATTTTATCATCAATAATTAAACTATAAAACTCAATGCACCAATTGAAAAGCTTAAAGGTCTTAAAAAAAGTTAAAAAAAAAACAAGAATAAAAGACCTCAAGTAATGTTGAATATAGATCATTTAAGTTCTTTCAAAGTTATCTATCTCAAAACTCTCCAAATCAAGATTTTTCTTCTGATCATCAAGAGGCCAACTTTGGCACATCAAAATATGGAAAAAGTTTAAACCAATATGATAGGACAGTGTCTTGTATTTTTAATCAACAAACACTACCTCAAAAGACAATACCCTTAAAATCAAAATCCAAATCCAAATTTGGAGATGAATTCAAGTATTTGGAATGACAAATTTCTTTCATTCAAATGCAAATTAGAGCATAATACTTGAGAATCCTTGGTGAATTTCTTTCACTATGAAAGATCAAATTACTCTGATTAGGTCTCAAGGATTCTAGAGAAAGAACACTACTCTCAGTTATTCTTGTTCCATTTGCACACACCTAAAGAAATTAAAACAAATCAATTCTTTAGTAAAATTATGTTTCATGTCTATGTTGGTTGGATCCAAATTAAAAAAAAAAAGCTATCGATCTATAATCATCCTGCAAAATTCTTCATCAATCTAAAATTTTCTTCAAACTTACATCCAAAACTCAATATTTATCTCTAGTGCTATTAGTATAGGTGTAAGAGAACCCAAAAGATATCCTATTTCAACTAGCATAACTAAGTTAGGTATAAGAAATCCAATTGGCATCCTTTCTTAGTGGAGTCATAACGCCCCTCATGCCACCATTTCCATCCATCATTAGTACGATTAAGATAGGTATGAGAGAACCTGAGCGACATTCTAATCTTGACTTGCACAATATAAATACAAAACCACACACGAACAAAAATCATATTGCTTCAGACTACTTTGAGTCCAGATAAGACCCCTAGTAGCCCTTACTCAGAAGTTGCACTAGGTCAAGTTTTATTCACTACTTAGCTAGAGAATCACCCCAGCACTTACCCTAACATGGGAAGATGTGAGTACCCATGCTTTTTCTATCTTGATCGATGCAAACCGATGAGCCCCTTATCAATTTGATGTGTTATATTACACAACCAGTAAACCATCCTTACGGTTAATTATATTTTTGGAGATGTGAGTCCCCAAGCTTTTTTCTTGAGTAGAATATCATATGTTGATCGAGTATGAATATATATCTGAGGATTAAAGTAAGACCCCCAGTGGATCCTCTTCCTCTTGACTACTTAAAGCATGGGTTTGTGACTCCCACTTGGTAGTTTCCCTAGGTCGGATAGTACATATCTAGTCAATGATAGACTATCCCAGTGATTAGTTTCATTTAGAAAGATGTGAGTCCCTGATGCTTTCATCTCAGATTGATCATCACAAATTGATGGGGAGATTAGGTTGATTGGTCTTCGCCTTACTGATAGCAACCCACCTGGTGGATAACATCGCTCAGATAAATGTGAGTCCCCATGCTTTTTTCTTATGTCAGCCACCGTATACCTACTGACTTTATATATTTTAGGGATTAGGATAAGACCCGAAGAGACACCTTCCATATGGGCATTTTATTTGTATTATATCTACACAACCATATCTAGACATGACCCAGGTTACTACCAGATTAAGCAGTTCCCCTTTCCTAGTAGCCAACCCGTTCATTGGATGTTTCATACTATGGATGTATGAATTATCCTATGGGCTAGTAAATCTAAGATAGGCCAAAGTCCCCATGGCTTTTTCTTAGTTTGGCCCATTGCAAACCAATAGAGTACACACTTAACAAACAAACAAAGTGAAATCTCTTATGGATTAGGATAAGACCCCCATCGACACCTCTTCACAAATGGGCATCCTATCTCTTTGGTTAGTGCCAGCTAAACTCCCTATAGAAAACACCTCGACTATTTAAGCTGAGATAAGATCCCTAGAGGCCCTTTCTTAGCAGTCTCCCTAGGTCAAGTTTGACTTGCTTCATGATCAGAGGTCACCCTGGTGGTTGATTCAGCTTCGGAAGATGTCAGTCCCTAAGCTTTCTTCCTAATTCAACCATCGCAAAGTGATGGATAACCCATAGGTTGGATATTCTTTATTGTATGGTTGGTAGGTTGTTCCTTTGAGTAAGTAAGTTTAAGGTAAGTCCAGGCTTTTATTGCCCTTCCTTAGTGGGTCCATTTTTGTATGTTTAGGGTTAGGATCACACCCTTGAGGCTCCTTTCCTCGACAACCTTAGGTTTGGATTAAGCCATTATGGTCCCTCTCCTAGTGGTTCCCCTCAAGTTCCTATAGCCCCTCCTTAGTGTAACCCATCACAATCCAACAGGGTCCACATCCATTCAACAATCCAATAAAAATCAAAATTAACATGAATCACAAAAATTAAACAAAATTCTTCAACATAACCAATCGAACTAATCAAACCAAATTAAATCAATTAATTCAACTAAATCAAATTAAATTGAACTAACTCTAATCCAAATTTCATCAATTCCTAGAAAATTCTCATTATGCCCTTGGCATGATTCGATCCCCTGCGGATCCAAATCTCATTTACCTCTATCAAAAACTCATTCATTCCCTTGGCATGATTCAATCCCTAGAAAATTCTTCTTTGTGTTCTTAGCATGAAGATAAACTTCAAATAATCATTCCTGACAAATTCTCATTCATGCCCTTGGCATGATTCAATCTTCAGTGGATCCCCACCTTTCGTGTTCTTAACACGAAACCAAACTTCAAACAAATTAGACCAAATTCAAGTAACATTATAAAATTTAGAAAAAGAATAATATTTTAAAAAGAGTTGAGAAACCACCACCACCTTTTCCATAGAGATGTTAGAAATAAAATCTAGGCAAGTAACTTTCTAGGTTTCTAGAAGTGTTCAAGAAGCTAACTATTAACATTTCATTTGTTGAAGCTCTTGAACATAGGGTAAGTTATGTAAAATTCATGCAAGATATTTTTTCTAAATAGTTGAAGTTAGAAGATTTTAAAACTATGATATTAATAAAAGAATGTCATGCAATTATCTAAAAGAAACTTTCATAAAATTTGAAAGATTTATGGGTTTACCATATATTATAAGAGATAAATATTTTGGGAAACCCTATGTAATCTATAAGCCAGTATAATTTTAATGCTTTTATCTATCTTTAGAAAAGTTGGTTTAAAAAAAATTTAACCTACAAATATAATCCTTCAATTAGTAGATCATTCATTGACCTATCATAGAGGGGTTATAGAAGATGTCTTCGTAAAAGTTGATACGTTTATCTTTTTTTGCAGACTTCATAGTGATAAACATGGAGAAAGGTAATAAAAACATCAATTATCTTTGGTGATATATAGAAGGGGAATTGATAATAAGAGTTCATAATTAGAAAGTTACTTTTAATATTTTTAGATCAATGCAATTCCTTAATGACTATTGTAGTGAATGTTTTAAGGTTGATTTGGAGGATGGTAATATGAAAGAAAATTTGTATAAAATTTTAAGTTTAGACATGATAAATTAAGACTTAATAGTTGAGGATATAGATAAAACTATGAATGATTTCAAAAGGATGATCAAATCATTAGGACATGTGTCTCCATGGAAGAAGTAGGGAATACACCTAGTCAATTCCAAGATTCTAAGTGTAGTGGGCATTTTGGCCTATTTAAATATGCTTCCAAAGTTCTGCAATTGAGTTCTTTTAGCTAACTCTTTTTAGAGATGGCCATGACTTTGTTAAGAGAAGTAATAGATGTCAAAGGGAAGACATTATTTTTAAAAGAGATGAATCATGACTTTGTTAAGAAACATGATAGATGTCAAAGGGTGGGAATTATTTCTAAAAGAGATGAAATGCCTATGAATTATATGTTAGTGGTTGAAATTTTTTTATGTGTGGGAGATAGATTTTTTAAGATCAATCATTCCCTCTTTTGGGAATCAATATAAAATAAGAGTAGTAAATTATGTCTCTAAATGAATAAAATATGCACTTGTGCCAAGCAATGACTTTAAGATGGTGATCAAATTTTTGAAGAAATTTTTTTGACAAGATTTGGATCACCAAGGGTTGTAATTAATGATGAAGGAAGTCATTTTATAACAAAATATTTAAGCCAATAATAAATAAATTTGGAATTAAATATATAATTGTTACTTATCACCCCAAAACTAGCAAATAAGCTAACATTTCTTATAAGAAGACTAAATTTGTTTAGAAAATACTGTTAATCCTACTAGAAAAGGCTAGTCATTAAGAGTGGATGATGCTTTTTGAGATTAAAACATAGCATATAAAACAGCAATTGGGATGTCTCCATGTAAGTTAGTATTTGAAAAGTCTTGTCAATTATTTCTTGAATTTTAACATAAGGCATTTTGGGCTATAAAAATAATAAATTTCAATATGAAAGATGTAGAATAGAAAACATTACTATAATTAAATGAATCATATGAGATAATATTACAGGTTTATCAAAATGTTAAGATTTATAAGAAATAAATTAAAAAATGATGTAATCAGAAGCATGTAAAAAGTAATTTTAACTAAGAATGTCTTAGTACTTAATTCTATATTAAATTTATTTTTAGGTAAATTAAAGTCTAGATGGTCATATTTGTTTATTGTAGTTATATTTTAGAGCATTTAATATCACAAATGAAACCCACATTTTTAAAGTTAATGGAGAGAGAGTAAAATTTTATTATGGAGGAGGAATAGACTAACATAATTAGGCGAAGATTTTTAATTGTAGAGCCTTAGCACTACTCACCAACATCATAATGTTGCATTAAAATTTATTAATTCTTTGACCACTTTGTTTTATACTAAATGTTACTAACTTGTTGAATTTATGTAAAATTTATATTTTGTTGATTGACTTTTGAGTATTTGATTACTGGGCTGAGTCATGAGTGGTGTAGTGCTTGTATGCAAAATTCAAGATAAATTCCCTAGCACCATGGTGTTTTCTTTTGCATCACCTTCGCATTGTCTTCCGTAACACTAGAGCATTATTGAAAATTATAAATTGACCTTATGGGAGGGACGAAGGTCGGGGGTGGGGAGTGAAACTTCATTTATATTTTGTGATTACTCAGAGGTCGACCATGAGGTAGAGCTAAAAGAAATTAGAAGTACAAGAGAGTGTACACCTTCTTTATTTAAAAATGTCGATGCCCACTAAACTCATGGTAAATAGGAGGAAGTCTAGGAGTTATGATTCTAAGAAATTCAATGCATTAAGGTAGTGTAAAGGTACACAACATCTTTATCCATAAGAATTATATTCTTGAGAGAGGTTTAGGAGTCTTAGGGGTAAGATTATGACTATCATTTTCTAGAGAGGTTAAGAGAGGCTCACTATTAAACTTAATGCTTGTATGGTTTTTATAGTTATGGAAAGCAAGGAACATCAAAATCTTAAAGGTTTTATGAGAAGTAAGTGGGTATCATTTGATCGTGTTATCATTAATAAGATTTATATGTTAAAAAAGGTAGAGTATATTGAGTGCACTACATTCTACAATGGGCAACTAGAATTTAATGAAATCTTTAGATTTCTCAGAGGAGTGAGTCCCACACACTATGGAAAAAAGAGTGAAAAGAAATTAGTTATTTTTCTTTCTTCAGGTATTATTGCTTAAGCAAAAGCATAATATTATTTCATTTTTATGAAGCTAAAGTCTAGGGAAATTTTTAGTAAGATTGTTAGGGTTGGGCTATTTTGAACTATGTTATTCCAAAATTTATGGCAATAGATATGGGCAAGGTCATCAAAAATTTTATTCTCAACATGTTGAAAGGTAGAAATATGGTAAGTTTTAGGCAGCCCTCTCTTATTTTTGAACCATGTGTTTAGCTTGGCACTTTAGGAAGTTCTTTTGAAGATCAAACATTTACTCGATCATCATTGAATAAAGACATGACTTTACATATGAGTTTATACTTGAGCTTGGTGAGAGTCTTCCTACCACACACATCACCCAATAGATCACAAACTTCTAATGCTATAGGTGTGCAGAAGAATGACTAAAGTGAGGAAATGATAAACTACATCGATGAGTAAAGGAGAGTAACATATTATAGTAGGAAATGGGGAATAAATATAATCATTATATAGGGCAGCAGCAATAACAGTATATTTATATGTATAATTACAACACATCCTTGACAAAAATATTTCAAAAATGCCAGCTGAATGTTGGACTGACTTGAGTCTACTTTCTTCAACACCACAATTTCAACCCTATGATGGGCCTAATATTATAAGTGGGGAAGAAGAAGAAGAGTTTTAAGAGTAACATAAAATGGGGAGTTTCTATCCTTTTATTTTGTTTTATTTTTTATTTTATTTTGTTATAATTGTATGTGAGTCTAGGGGAAATGGAGAGATGTAGTTTTTATTGAGTTGTTGTGTTAGTTAAAATGCTTAAGCATTATGACAATGTAGTGTAATAATTGTTAATTCAAGAAAAAAAGTTTAAAAGTTTATAATTTTTTGTCCATTTTAATGTAATGAAGTAGAGAGAGATTTTCTTATTATAGATGCTTGTGAACATGTAGTGCCAAGGTCTTGCATATGTAGTGCCAAGATGCTATAATGTTTAAATGGGCATATTTCTTTTATTTTAGTTTTAAGAACTTATAAATATTAGTTGTCCTTATTAATTATATATTTTTCATCTAAAACTTCAAATTTCATCAAGTAAACAATAATTTAAAATTAAATTCAATTAAATAGTACTTTAGTATGATAAAATAGGACTAATACTACTAATACTAATATTATTAAATAATGAATGATACCCGGTACTATTAATAACTAAATTAATTATAAGATCTAGTAATTTCTACTGAATTAGTAAACTTCTAAAACACATTGCATAGATGTAATTCATTACGAATTTGATTGTTTGGCATGTTAAAAACTAGATTTCATTGATATTTTTATAGCATAAATATGACTAGTATCAAATAAATCATAGCACATGTAGTAGAAAATTGATAATTACATAGATTGACATTAGAATTATAAGGAAAATAAAATTGTATGAAAAATAAAAATTTTAAAAAGATATTTGACCAATAAAGTGATCTTCATCTAAAAAGAGAAATAAAAGAATAATATACAAGATAAGAGAAAAATCTTAAGGCTAACAAGTGGTCAAAAATCATAAGAGTCATCTACAACATCTCTAATAAAATATAAACAATATCTATAGGAAGAACAACACAAAAAAATTTGATCTTCATAACTACCAATTATTACATGAATAAGGCATCTACCAGTAATGGGTAAAGATGTATGGTTGACCCAATCAGACATGAAAGGGTTTTGGATATGGTTAAGTATTAAGAATGGTCCTAGTGATGGTATGGGTTGAGATGACATTCATTGTACTCTCTCCATCTATTAGTAACCTACATTTTTTTCTCATTGCATGAAATATACATACTAAAAGTACTCTTTCTTCTCTAATCATCTATTTTATTTTCTGTCACAATCAAACATCACATTACACTTATTTGATGACCACCTATGATCTTTAACTCTTTATCAGAAAGGGGTGAATCATCATAAAGTTCTTCTATGCCATCACTTATAGGATTCTTAATTTCTTCTAAGAAATGAATTTGGGCTTTACATTCATTTTGCATATAACCCTTTTTGTGACATTTATAATAAATTATTTTCTCAATGTTCTTAGAACTCCCATTAGTAAGAGCTTTTAATAATTGGGCTTAGCAAATATGTGCAATAGGTTAAACAATCTCTTTATTGACTAAACTTGGGGGTGCTTTTCCTTTTAATCTTGATAGAGTCATGAATTTTATTTGGTTTTCAAACAATACGACATAATAAAAACCTTATTCTAGGATTAAAAATCAAATAATTCAACTTTATTTCTAATGTCCACCATAATCGCATTGAAAAACATTTTAGCTAAACATTATTATGGTGTTTAAAAATATGATGTGGCACCATGTAGATCTTAGGAGGTGGGGGTACTTATTGAAATGATAGAGTATGACATAAGGAATGATAGACTACCTCGAAAGGTAGTGATACCACTCTACGATGGACTTGATTATCTATTAAGGACTCTTAAGACTGTTAAGTTTACGTGTACTAGAGGTTTTTCCCTCACCTTACATGGATGAAGTAAGGCAACATTTATGTTAAGTTGGGTTTTTAAGTTCCTTGTAAGGGCTTGGAAAAAAGGTTTCCTAAGAAAACTCTTAATTAAAGTGATTGGCTAACGTCTCTATGGATTTTGAAGGTTGATACCAAAGAATTAGTAATCTTAGAGGCAAATAGCAGAGCACAATTAAGAAGAGTTCTTAACAAAATCCAAACAAAGTTAAGTAAAAGTGCTCATGATACTAGAAAGTATAGTGAGCACGTCAATCTATCATATGATGAAGCTTTATATTTTTGAAGTAGAGAATTATGATTATTTGAGTTGATAATTTTATTAGAAAGCTAAGACTTGTATTCTAATAACACAAAATTATGGAAATGCTTGAGAGTTGAAGATTTATACCTGTAGCAAAAGATAAATGGGTAACTCTTGAACTATGCCTAAAGTGCTCTAACATGAGCTAAGTTCTTGACATAATTCTCCTTAGAGAAAATTTAGATAGGTTAGTTCACTTTCACTAGATAGAATGAACCTATCCTTACTCTTATGGGCTTATAACCACCTGAAAAGATTGCTAGCTAACACCTCCTACACTTAAATCATGTGTCCAAGTCTTATGAATATAAGATAGTTAGACTATTATTTATTAGAAAAGAGTTTGAGATCCTAAACTCATTCTTAAGGAACCAAAATTATGATGGGTATAAAATCATGTCCTAAACTGATGCAAAAAATTTGCATCTTTTATAAATTTTAGACTCATTAATTTGAATCAAGATAGGTGAGAGAGTATGCACATATGCATGATGAAATAGAGTTATGAGCTAAATCAATGAGAACGGTGTTCTTCACTCAAAGGGTTGTTGTCATTAGTCTTGCACTCCCCTTATCATGCAATGACTGAAAATCCCTTATATTCAAGAAGAGAAGATAAGACATATGCATGACTATTATCCACATTCATCATAGACCTAGGGTTTTTAAATATTTAAATTAATTAATCTCTAGGATTTAAGATGAAGTTATGAGTTGTATTGTTTTTAGTTAAACTTGATTTTATGTTAAGGAAGAAAATTTAGATCCTAAAAGGTTTACTAAAATCCAAGACATATACAACAATCACCACACTTAAGAAACCTAAGAAAAAGCATGCAGTTCAATTACAAACATAATATAAGCACACCAAACCATCAATCAAATTAAAAGAATAACAAAAGGATAGTTTGGTTGGGTTCCTCTATACACCTAGAAAAGAAAAAAAAGTTTCCAAGCTTAACCATTATGCAACCCATATTATAATCATATTATTAATAAATAAGCCATGGGGAGAGGGTGGGGCTGGTCTTCATCTTCACTTGATCTTCCACATTTTAGATTCTCTGGGCATTACAAGTCCTCCTAAGTTTATGCCTTATAGCTTCTGCTCATCTTAAACTCCATGGGTCTAACCATATTCTATTACCAAATAACATTTAAAATTTCAAAAAAATTTAACTATAAGACACATACACACCAAGTAGTTAAATATATCACACAATTAAATTTAACACCAATAGGTGCTAAGCCCACTTTCCCTAACAAGTTATGCTTAAAGGGGCAAGTAGCACCTAGAAGTAGAAATATTTATTTTATTTTTATCATTACAGCATCCCCTTTAATTAGTAGAGCACCTTACAAAAAATAAAATTAGTCTAATAAATAATGCCCTATCTTGCAGACTATGCATAAACAATTTGAACATGCAATCTAAAATATTACATCATAAAATAGAAAAAAAAATCCATGATAATAAATAATAACCAAACCAAAGTCTAGGTTTGGTAACCTATCCTCATATTTTGTGTGCAATGGTTAGTGTGGTATGACAATATTTTATTTTAATATTTAAGTTGCAAATCAAACTACAAGTTCAAATAATTAACTAAAGGCTCGTTTTCATTCAATTATTTAGTGATTTAAAAGTGAATTTTAATTGCAAATTCAATTTTTCGATAAGATAGGCTTAGTGCTTTAAAGAGTATGAAAATTTATAAGTTTCATTTAAAGTAAAACTTATTCCTTTTCAACACCCTATCCTAAGGTTGATTCTGAAGATATATTTTAAGATTTTTTAAAGTCTTCTTAATGAAGTATTAAGACTTTTATTAAGTTTAGATTAAATTTAAATGGAATTATAATCACATGAAAGGAACTTTATGGATAATGGGGATATCATTAAACATTTATCACTTTAGAACTTTATTTTTAAATATTTCACTTTTAATACTTCATCTTAAGATAATTATATACTTATGTTACCATTTTAATAATCCATTTCAAAATAATAGATCATCTTAATAATCCATTTTAAAATAATTATGTGTTTATTTCATCATTTTAATAATCCATTTCAAAAATAATTATGAATTTACTTTATCATTTTAATAATTCATTTCAAAAATAATTATGTCTTTATTTCAGTATTTTAATAATTAATTTTAAAAATAATTATGTTTTTATTTTAGCATTTTGAAATTTAGTTTTTTTTAAATAATATGTATTTATTTTTACTACTTACATGTACTTTCTTTCACAAATATAAACATGGATATGGATGAAATGAAAGTTTGAAATCTTTATGATATAAGGTTTAAAAAAAAATTATTTATATTTCATATATATTTTTTATACTATTTTTCAAGTATGTGTCATTATTAAATTAGAAAAATAAGATATCAATGACCTCTTTTAGACTTGTAGCCCTGTGCCTCTGGGTATCCAATCTATATACCTTCAAAAAGTGCATACTACATATATGAATTATACATAGGGGTTTTATTTACTTTTATTGATTTAGATTCATAAATATTTTGACTTGGGTAATGAAAATACTATTTTTGATTTAATAGTAATAATAGTCACACTACTCATATATCATGCATCAAGGAATTTAATTTTAAACATAAGTATGAATAAGTCATAAATTAGTCACAAATTTTATAAGTAAATAAAGAAAATCAAAATGGTCATCACAAACTAATTTGCTCAAGCTATTAAAACTTAAGAACCTTCAAGTGAAAATAACACCATTTAAGCTTAATCTTAATTCTTTAATTAGCACATCCTAATTACAATTGGTTAGACCTATTAAGGAGAGTCCATAAAATAAATTTATCCTACACATGCCCTATAGCTATTAATGAGATTTAAGAGTGAAATGGTGATTTTAATGAATTAATTAAATTTCATAATTATTTAATACAATTAATACCCAAAAGATTTTAAAATTAAGTAACCACAATCTATAGGGCCAAAAATTATGATAATTCTAATTTTAAAATAATTATGTTTTCATTTTAGCATTTTAAAATTTAGTTTTTTTAAATAATATATATTTAGTTTTTATTTTAATATTTTTTAATAACATGTACTTTCATGCATCGATATAAAAATGGATATGAATGAAATGAAAGTTTGAAATCTTTTTGATAAGTGGTTTTAAAAAAATTATTTATATTTTATACATATTTTTCTATACTATTTTTCAAGTATGTGTCATTATTAAACTATAAAAATGAGATATCAATGACCTCCTTCGGACCTATAGCCATGTGCCCTCGGGTATCCAATATGTATACCTTCAAAAAGTGTATATTATATATATGAATTATACATACGGGTTTGATTTACTTTTATTGATTTAGATTCATAAATATTTTGACTTGGGTAATGAAAATATTATTTTTCATTTAAAAGTAATAATAGTCACACTGCTTATATATCATACACTTAAGGAATTTGATTTTAAACCTAAGTATGAATGAGTCATAAATTAGTCACACATTTTATAAGTGAATAAAGAATATCAAATGGACATCACAAAGTAATTTACTCAAGCTATTAAACCGTAAGAACAATCAAGTGAAAATAACACCATTTAAGTTTAATTTTAATTCCTTAATTACCACATCCTAATTGCAATTGACTAGACCTATTGAGGAGAGAGCATAGCATAAAATTATCCCACACATGCCCTCTAATTATTAATGAGATTTAAGAGTGAAATGGTGATTTTAATGAATTAATTAAATTTCATAATTATTTAATCCAATTAATACCCAAAAGACTTTGAAATTAAGTAACCATAATCAATAGGGCCAAAAATTATGATAAATTCATGAACATGCAAAATAACATGAAAAAATAATATTAATAATTTAGAATAGTTAGGCTAAAATATTATGATTAATTAATTAATTAAGAAACTTTTATTATGAAATTACTCTTAAAATACCCAAAAAACTATTTAGAATTTTAATTTCATTGATTAACTCTCTATTAGCTGAGCACAAAGAGAGTTTATTTGTAATTTTTAGAGATTTGTATAATTAATTATGATTTTTTTAAAATCATAAGTTAATTAATATATTATTAATTAATTGCAATGCTTTCATGGAAATTTTGAAATAATTAGGACCAGAGATCCTAATGAATTTCTTTAGTCATAATTAGGCTTCAAATACATATTTGCTTTTAAATTAAAGTTATTTATTAAATAGCAAAAATGGCTATTTAAAGTTTAAAAATTTGCATCTCCTAATATACTCACCCTATTAACTTGAAATAATTATGAGAGGTAGAGGTCATCCCATAGAATGCTAACCAAAAATTCCAAGTAAATTAGCAAAGTAATTAAATCCTAATTATAAATTTCATAAAAATATTCAAACCTTAATTAGTCTTTATTTGCTTAATAAAATTTAGAGTTTTATTTCCTAAATTCTCCTCTTTCTAAGCTTTCAAGTAGTATTTATTTACATTTTTGAGATTTTTACAAATAGTTATGAAGTTCTAAACATTTTTATCAATTTAAAACTAATTAATCCATTTACATGGTCAATGTTGACACGATCTCACTTTATACACAAAGCCTCAAGATAGGTTATTAAACTGATTCCACGTGGTGGTTGACTCGGATGTCAATGCATGCATTTCATTTCAAGGCATTTGATTAAATGACTCTGATTAATCTCATAGTTTTAAAATAATTAAATTAGAATTTCTAACATAATTAAATCATGATTGTCCATTTTCATCACACGACATGGACGACTCATGATTTGTCATCTTCCACTGTTAGAGAAAAAAGTTGTTTAACTTTTGCCACTTGATCTAAGCCAACTAAGACTCATTTCATTCTCAAATCAACTCCATTAGGATCTAGGAAGAAAATGTAAAGGATTTTACAGCTTAATCATAATGAAATAGAAAATTTCTTTGACAAAAGACCAATGCCTACTGGGCTCTCTATTATTTTGAGAAATTTGCTTTGTTGGAGCTAAGACCAGTAGCAAAACTGAGCCTTACTATTAAAGGCCCCTCTTGCCCCTTCACCATTAACTACCAAGACAAAATGTTTCCATGAGTTCACCAAAGCTTGATCATACTCTTATCTCTGGTGCTCAAATCAAGTGTTTCTAAATTCTCATCAGAGTGTAAGAAAGCTATGGAGGAGAGCAATTAGGACAGGGTTGAATTTTTGTAGAGTTGGGTTTGTGGGATGTTTAGGTTTGAGGGTGCTTGATCTTAGTAGAGTTGGGAGGCACAGAGAGCTCTAGGGAGACTTAGGGACTAGTTCTAAGAGTGTTGCGAGGGTTTCTATTGAGTTTCGAGGGCTTAGAAGGTGTATACCCTCCCCCCTATGTGAATCATCCATTTGGTTTGGTTTAAGCCATAGTAACCAGCCAAGTAATGGGTGGGGCCAAATTTAGCTCTAACCTTAGGGTTAGGCTCCATGAGTCTTCTATGCTTTTGGGTTGGTGTCCCCTTAGCAATTAAAAGTGTCTTAACTCTAGCCGATAAAACTTTAGTGCCTATATCGAATTCTAGATCAAAGGAGTGATGAGTGTTAACCACACTAAAAGTGAGGTCAACAATTATCAATGCATTCAAACCTAGTTATTAAGTTTTCATAAATATTGAAGTATTCAATTATAGAGAGACAACCTTATTTTAAAGCCAATAATTGTCCATGTAATTTGTTATCATGGTATTTAGGATATTATTTAGCTCTTAACAACTCCTCCATTTCAATCCAAGTAAAGATTGTTTGTCCTAACTTATATTCTTTAACTAACATATTAGTCCAATAAATTTTCGTATGCCGAACCTTTTCTTTTTTTTTTTTTTTTTGCAAATGTAACACTTTGATAATCATCCATTTTATACAAATAAATAAAATCATCTATTTGAACTAACCAGTTTAAGAACTTATTCGGATCATGGGTGTACAACTATAACCTTTGAGGGATCATTGAAATCATTAGTATTCTTTTGAAGGTAGTCTCTTTAACCAAAAATTTTATGATTTGGTACCCACCATTGGAGTTGATCTTCTACTTAGTCTAAAAAAGAATCATCATATTCTAAAATGGGATTATGAATTTGGATAAGTGATCTAACATAATTTCTATTATTTTGTAGATGATATAGGTTAACTCACATTTTAGAATTTAGTTCTTGCAATTGAGCTCTACTCTCATCATGTAATTATACATCTTAATGTCATTCTCTAAAATCTTGAGGTTTAATGGCTCAACTTTGAGTTACATTTTTAATTTGATTTTAAGAAATTGATTTGGGTATCATGATATAATTTTCCTTTTTAATGAAGAAAGAGATGAAATGACAAAGGATATAGATGAGTAAGAGTATAAGTTAAAACTATAGATGCAAAAACATAATGAATCTTAAACTAAAAGAACTTCTAGGTGAGGAGACATAAAGACCACTTACATTCTAAGCTTTTCTTATTCAATTTAATCCATTTTGACAAAGTTTTTTATAGCTTCAAAAATAAAAAGTCTTATGTAGATATAGTTTCGGCATGAAATTTATAATGCAAGAAATTATCCCTAGAACTAAAAGCCTCAAGTACTTAAGATCTAAAATTATTTATAGTATTAGCAAATAAATAACTAATTCTACAGCATATGACTAACATACGAAAGTAAAGAAGGTTAAATCAAATTTTATGTGCATCAAGGTAAAGTTTTATTTCAATGAAGTGGAGAAATACCTTGCTAATGTTTTCAATCAAGATAAAGTTTTAAGAAAGATTGACAAAAGGAATATTAGTCAGGCTATATAGTTGAGCTCACTAAATTAATTTTTATCATAGCACCAAATATTTACAAGAAGTATACCAAGTATCTAAGTTAATAAAATAAAGTAAAATATATCATTAAAAGGATTGACTAATCTAAAATTTATTAGAGTGACTTATAAGCTTCTTGAATGCAAGTTCATCCCACAAAAAGTAAACTTGAGGCATTAAGCACTAGCCTAGAGAAAACAACAAAACTATACTCAAAATAACTCATTCAATGACTAAAGTAATAAAGCATTTTAGCCAATATTTATAAGTATTACAAGGCTTTAGGGCTAACACTTCTGGAGAGAAAAGTAGAGAAAATGGAGGAAAAGGAGAGCTAAGTTGGCATTTATGTAGGAAGTGGTTCAACTACTCATTTTTATAGTCTCCTTTATATTATGGGTAGTAACAAAAGTTCTTAAATGAGAGATTAAATTACAAAAATATCAAAATTAAAAATACATTTAAAATTCTCTAAAATATGGCCTTTTATTGGACTTTATCTTGAGCACTTGTAGTTGAGCCAATTCTTTGTTCTTTTTCTTGAGCTTTAGCCTTAGCTCTTATAAATATTCTTTTAGTTTAATTGTATTTATGATTTACTACATCACGAAACCTCCCTTTTCATGTATGTATTTATTTCATTGTAAATATCCAACAAAAATTCAATTCATTAACCTAACTTCTTCAATAATGACATATGACCATTATAGTCAATTTGGGAAATTAGTTGAAAGACTAGCATTTTGAAAATATGCATAACATCTAAAATGAACAAAAGAATCTTAATAGAAGTATGATGAAGCAAGTTAAGATCTCAACATATCTCTTTTTTTGGTGCATGGGTTGATAAGGGCCTTAAAAATTGTTGCTTAAGTCTTGAAATCAATTCTCACTTACATCAGGATAAAATCTCATCATCTAAATTTGAGTGAGAAAAAAAGATACATCTTTTAATTTTAATCATATATTTATAGAAAATGGAGATAAATGTCATAAGAATTCAATTATCATGCTATTGCCATCTATCTTTTCAGATTGGCGATAGAAAAGGATACATTTTTGGGAATTGTACTACAAAATGGAAAAGTGCTTTATATTTGCTGATATGATTGTGGTGTGGTTGGAATATCTAAACCTAACATAGAGATTAATGAAAGAAAGATGTTGATTTAGTTATTGTGCTACTATCATCTATCCTTTTAAATTTAATTTTAGATGAAAAGCATCGGGATATTTATGATCACTTTTAGATTTTTTTTTTCTGTTTAGTATTTTTATTAAAATATATAACTTTTATAATCGTGATGTAGTGGCAACAATTTCCAGCACAAAAATTGTGGTAGACAACTAGTAAGAGATGATGAAAGTAATGATCATCTATAATATTGGTCGTTAGCTGTAATAGTAATAATCTTTTCAAAGAATAATCAAAATAATTTTAAGACTTTTGATCAATTTAAAAATAATTTTTTTTGTAAAGAAAAAATAGATTAAATAAATATATTTTTAAAATAATAATAATCTTAAGTAGGATATTTATTTTTATAAAATAGAACTTTTTGCTTTGCAAGAAAATACTTATATAATATGATTGTTTAGATTTTTCCTTGATTATTATTATTTTTTTAATGTATTGACCTTACTTTTGGAGTGACGAATGATCCCTCCCATCTTAGACCTAGGAGCCTTCTAGACACATATACTTCCTTAGTGCTAGGACACTTCTAGTGATTAAGGGAACACTAAATCTAAGCTTAGAGACACATAGGACATAACCCTAAGCCTAGAGTTTACCTTCAGACAAGCAGGCTTCATTTACCTTAAGGCTCAAACCAAGACTAATGCCCATCAACTCATCCAAACTTAAGCTCATGTGATTGGAGCTAAACCAACTCAAACCTAATTCAATCAATCTTAATTAAATTTGGTTTTCCAATCCTAGCTCCAAGCCAATTTAATTTGGATCTTAACCTGAGTTAATCCACCAAAATCCTATAACTCCATTCAAACCCATTAAAAAAAACTAAACCCAATTTGATTTTCTCAATAACTCCAATTATTCAATAGATCATTTCAAACCACTCCAACACTTACAATCAAACCAATTGAAGCAAGTGAATTTGATCAACCCAAGTTAATATCATTGAACATCCTAATCATCCATAACTCTAATTAGTCCAAGTTGACTTGACCAAGCCACTTGACCCAAAGTGACCTAAAAGGCTTAATTAAGCCAAACTCTAATCAAACGCCCATTGGATCAAACCAAGCCATCTAATCTCTTCATTCATGATTGTAGGTCACTATTAAACACTCCACTACAAGCAATTGAACCTAATCAAGCTAATTTGACCCTTTGAACTAAGTTGACCCAATTTGACCCAAATGGTCAAATTGAACCAAAACAAATCTTAGAATAAATTAATTGAAACTAACACTTCTAATTAGTCACCAATTGAATATTGAACATGATCCAACCTTCAATTGTTGGGTCATCTTAAACCAATTAACAAACTTAGCTCAATTTGACCTAAAGGTCATATTGAACCAAATCATTCCCTAATCCAAATCTATTCAAATCAACATTTTCAATCAATCATCGATGATTAATTGAACATAAACCTAACCCATGCTCAAACTAATTTGACTAATTTGGTCAAATTGGTCAACATGACCCATTTGACCCTAATTGAACCAAATCTAAATCTTGAATCAAACCACTCACTCATTCGAAATCACCCAATTTGGTCAAAGTGGTCAACTTAGCCCAACATGACCCATTTGACCTACTTGTGTCAAAATGTGCCAAAACGAACCAAACCAAGCACAAATCCAACCAAACTTGGCATGACTCATCCTTTGATTACCATGGGCCTACCCAAGTAAGCCCAACCCATTGGGAATAGTTTGGGTCAAACCCATTACACTAGACCCTCCAAATGAGACAAAAACTTTATTTGAAAGGGTTCTCCAACTCCCCACCCCTTGGCAACCACCTTTGGGCTTTATTGGACAAAGGACCACTGACCCAACCTAGCCTAAGGCTATTGGGTTCAGCCTTTGGCAAAGTGACGGTGACACCCATGGGAAACCATTGGTCCACCTAAGAAGGAGAGTACACCTCATGGTAGCCCATTACACTCCCTCAGCTCTCACACTCATCCACCTCAGTAGTCCCCACCTTCGGCTACCTTCTCTGGCTAGACGGCTGCCAAAGGCTGAATCAATCCTAACCCTTAGTTCATCTAGGGAGGACAGTATACTCTACCCCATTCATTCAAACTCAACACAATGCTTCCTTAGAGCATTCTGCATAGTCCTGCACTCTCTCTCGAGCTTCTCATACACCATACCACCAGTGAGACCAACTCCTGATTGGACCTGAGAGCTCCATCCTTCAAAACTACCCAAACTAACACCAAACCCAAATTAACTCTTCCCACACCTTCACCACACTTTGATGAATCAAAATGATTCATTTTCCAAGTGATTCGACCACCGAAATATGTCCCTAGACCAACTCCCGTGAGCTTTGTGATGGCGTTTAGTCCACAGATCAATTGGTGTTGAGGCAGCATGAGATCTTCCCAATAGGGCTTCGTCTATTCAAGACAAACCTACCTCAATAATTGGACCCTTGGTTTATAGCTCTGACAAAGTAAAATTTGGCAATCGTCGTTTGTCCATTAAGTGTTGGTATTTCTTGAAGTGAATCATGTTTTTGTGCAATCTCTAGTACAAGATCTCCTTAAATTTATTCCATGATTGTTTTGGAATTAATTTCACCATCGAACGAGCTTTGAGGAGATCAAATCAAGCAGTGAAAGGCAGACGATAAATGGCTTCCAATGCTTGCGGGACAATGAATCGTTGGTCATCTGTTACACGTGATTAGAATAAATGAAAGTGATTAATCACATTAGAAATCTTGATTTAATCCCTTTGAAATGATGAGATTAATCTCGGCCATCCGATTTGAGATCGGATAGCTAAGATAAAATTGCATCTATTATCACTGAGTTAGCTGCAGGATTAGAAAATTTAACTAGCCGATACTGTGCAACCACAGGAAAAGTGATGCTTGGTCAGAATCCTCGTGGTGTCGATGATTTAAAAAATTAATTAAGGTTTAAAAATGAAATTAAATAGCTAATTCTTTAAAAATCATAACTGATTGAAGAAAAGCATAAAAAATATAAATAAACCTATTTTAGAAAACTTAGACATAGAAGAATTTAATTTAAAAAAAATTCATAATTAATACCTAATGAATAGTGCTTAATTAAGGTTTGAAGTTCAGACTAATTACCTTAATTAAGGTCATATTACTTGGCTAATTAATTCCAAATTTGGTGGGATGATTCTATAGGATGTCCTCTACCTCCCATAATTTTCTTAAAATTATTTGCCATCTGGTTTGAAGATTTTATATCTTAACCTTAATTACCCTCTTTAACTAATTAAATAATTATTAAAATTAATGAATAGTAAAATCAATTAATTAGTGTTAATTAATCAATGTAAATAGTGGGTATGATGAGGGAAATAACTAGGACCACTTTTCTAATTATTTTTCCAAGTGTATTCCATTAAGATGGTTTAATTAATGTGTTTAATAATTAAGAAATAATTAAGAAAAACTAATGATAAAATTAAGATCAAAATTGATTTAGATAATTCAAGTGCAACTCATTAATCCCCTTATGTGTTTATTAGCATAAAATCATTAGAGAAATTATGATTATCCCGTTAGTGTTACGAAATCATAAAAGTATTTAACTTAAATATTTTTTCTTTAATTTAATTAACTCTTAGGCATGAGCCTATTTGCATTAGACTTCTTTAAGTGCATTGTTGATTTTATTTTCTCAAAGCATATCATTGAAGGCTCATGATTAAGTGCTTAATTAAATTAAAGAAGCTTGGTGAAGGGTAATCAAATTGATGTGATTAATGGCTTGAACTTAATTAACTCATAAAATATATTTAATTTATTTCCTTAAACATGTCAAATAACCAACATGGGATGGGGTGAATTCTAAGTCTCATTTCTCCTCTTTAGGTTTTAACAACATAAATATTAAACTTAAATCTTACAAAACTTTGGTTAGTGTTAAGAAATATTTATTTGGCTTCATTGTTCTTAAGAATCAATGAAATTGAGTTTGTTATGTAGTGACATTTAATTACTTCATTTCAATTATCATAAATGTGCATGCCATTTATTTCATGTGTTCATGTTTTCAAAAAGAAAATTAAAATAATATGATTGCATTCTAATTGCATGAGTTGGATAAATGTCATTATATTATGTTGCTATTATCACTAATAAATCTCAAATTATTTTGAAATAATAAATTAATGATGAATCAAATAGTATGAAATTTAAACCAGTGATTTTTATAAGTAATTAATTAAGTTCTACTTAGTTGTATCTTAAAGATAGTAATAGATTATTTTAGCTTTATGTTTTATGTGTGTTTTACATATTTGGGTTAACAAGTATATAGTCTGGACATCCCAAGAATACAAGGCTTTAAGTAGCCCCAAGGAGGTCTTAGATAATCTCACTTTCCTGGTTTAACAATGGCATGTACTTGCTTAATTTCATTTATGTGTATACATGTACTATAATATAGGATAAAACTTTTTTCTTCATGCCATTAGATTTTACATAAATAAAAGATTTTATGTAACCTTTACATGATTTTATTTCTACGCTTATGTATATGTTTATATGTATTGGAATTAACAAGTGTATAGTCTGGACATCCCGGGAATATGGGGCTTTAAGTAACCCCAAAGAGGTCTTCGATAATATCATGTTCCTAGTTTAACAATGGCATGTACTTGCTTAAGCTTTTAATACATGTTTGCATATGCTTAGCTATGAGAAGAAATTTTTACTTTCTATTAAATTCATGCATTAACTTTCATTAAGTATGCAAAAATATGAATATGTTGCATGTATATGTGTTCAATCAAATATTAAGAAGATTAAAGATGATTGAATGTGAATGATATTGATAATGAAAGGAACTAGTGGAATATTACTCAGGTGATGGTGACTTAATTTCATTAATTCTAAGATTACTTTTATGTTTAAATAGGATTCCTTGAAACTAATCAAAACTTATGCTCAATAAAAATTCATAAGTAGTTCACTAAGAAAACCAAAGCTATAATAATTTGCCCCTTTAGAAAATAACTTTGGTTAGTGAAGAAGGATCAAAGCCTCTTTCTTCTCTTTATAATAGTTGGATGCTAAGTAAGTATTAAATGAAATGAAGACATGTAAGTTAAAATCAATCAATCTACTAAAAGAATTAAAGTGAAACCATCTCAAAAAATTAATTTAAATAATCCTAAAACTTTACACAATCATACTTCCAAAGCTTAACTAGGACACACCACACTAAGCCTTAATACACACATAAGAATGCTAAGTCACTAATTTTAGTATTAAGTTAGGCTGGTGTATGTTATGATGATATTTTTTATTTTATGATGTAATATTTTAAACTAAATGTTATAATTATTTGTGCTTAGATTGAATGTTAGGTCGTTAATAGACTAATGATGTCTTATGTAGGGGATTGTCTTAAAGAGACCGCTATAATAATAAATGAATATAAATGTTCTTGCTTCTAGTGTTGCTTATGCCCCTAAGCATAATCTAATTAGGGCAGGTGGACTTCGCTATCCAAGTGCAGGGTGCTAAGTCTAAATATATAAAATATAATTTCTTGGCTTATATGTTTGTTTATCTAACATCTATTTTGCAGGTGTAGGTAGATTTTGTTTTTCAAAAATATATAATTTTTGTAATAAGATTAGGATTAGTGCTATGGGGTTTAGGATGAATAGTGCCTAGAAGATAAAGACCTGGGAGGCCCTATGAATCCTAGGGCAAATAGATCCAAAGAAAAGAAAGAATGACAAAAGATTGAAGACCACATCCCCACCCATAACATTTATTTTAATTGTTATCGAGGTTGTATAAGGCTATAGCTTAGCTACCCAAATTTTTCTCTTTTTTGGGGTGTACGGTGGTACCCAATCACATTAGCCTCTTATTATTTCATGAAATTTAAATGTTTAATTATTATGTTTAGTTTATGCAATAAAAATGGCATGCCTTTCATAGGTTTCTTAAATTTTGATGATTTTATGTGTGGCCTAGATGTGGTAGGCTCTTTAGAATAAAATTAAAATTTCTACCATCTTTAAGTAACTCATAACTAAATTTTATTGCAACTCAACCTCATTTTAATTCCTAGACTTTTAATCAAGATAATAAAAGATTTAGTGACTCCTTAACTGGCTGATTGTATATTATAACATCATGCATATCATATTATGTCACTCTTGAATAGAGAGGATCTCCATTCTTGCATGATAAGGGATATGCTTGACCTTTGAGAGTGATCCCTTGTAGTGGAGAACACTTCTTCTAGTTGATTTAGACCATAACATAATTTCATCATTCATGTAGGCTTAATTGTCCTAAGCTTTCATCTAAAATGTATGCATCAAAATGATCCAAAAGACCTATATTTTTTTAACATTTGTCTAAGTCATGTTTGCATACCAAATATTATCTAGTCTCTTAGAGACTGAGTTTAATATTCCAGCTTCCTTCCTAACTAAATAATAGTCTAACTACTTTTCATTTACATAAGATCGGACTACATAATTTTAAAATGTTGGAGTTATTAGCTGGTGGCCACTCTAGGTGGCGATAAGTCCAGAAGAATCTGGTTGTGATCACTCTCTCTTGTAGAGGTGAACCATTATATCATATTTTTCTTGAGTAGAATTAGGTCAAGCTCTGAGCCTACATTAAAGCACTCTAGAATTAGGTTTCAATGAGGGTTATTTCTCTTTCGTTATAAGTATAAGGCCTCACCTCTTAGGCCTTTTCACAATCTTGTGTTATTGGTCTATATGCCTTAGCATTCTAATAAGATTTTAACTTAAATAAAAGTAAATTCTCTCATTCAAAAATAAAAAGCCTCACTATAGGGTAGATTAAAACACTCACTAGGCTTTTTAGTATCATGGCTGCTTTCTATTATTCTCCTTTATAACCTATGAAGAAGTCTTCTTATTTAAACAATCCCATTTGATTTCTAATAATAACCAATTCTTTGATAGTCTAGCCTTGAAATATTTAGAGATGCTTATTGATTACTTTAATTAAGAGAATTCTTTAGAAATTCTCATTTTTTAAGATGTAATTAACTATGGAACCTTGCTTCCATAGGGAAATAAAGAACTCAGCATAAAATAAACTCTACTTTAGTTATCCATGTAAAGTAGGGGAAGATATTTGGTATATATGTTGACTCATCTGCTTTAGGAGTCCTTATTAGGTGATTAGGTCCATTGTAGGATGATGTTTCTTTCATTTAAAATAATGTGTCATACCTAAATGTCGCACTCGATCACTTTAATAATCTGCATGGTGTCTCAACGACTCCAAATTAAAATACCACAGATTTTTCTAACAACTCCATTGGGGAAAGTTCCTCTCTCCATCTTTATTAGTCAATCATTATCTTCAAACATTGATAGTGGACTTATGTTTATTTATATAAGTCCAAGATTATCATTCCTTCCGTTGGGCACCTCATTTATTTCATTCTTAAACAAGTGTGGTCAACATTCTTAAGTTTTAGAACCTCACTCTAGTAGGTTCTAAAATCCCTATTGGATTTCCTATAGGAAAAAAGAAGTAATCAAAGAAGTTACCCAAAATAAATTAAGTGAACTCAAGCTAGAATTTTCAAGAACCTCTTCCCATGAGCAAAGAAAGGTTCATCCAACATCTTCTATATTCAATTGAGCTCACTTTTGATGAAGTTTAAACTAAACAAAATATTTCTCATCGAAAATTTCAAGTCTCTCCAAGGAATACAATACATATATAAACCCCATATAACATAATCAAATTTATTAAATGAGGATTTTAATTCAAAATCAAGTCAAGAGAACAATTACTAAAATGAAGTCTAATCTTATGCTTTTCTTCTCTAGTAACAAAGAGGAATCCCTAACCTTCTTTCTTTCAAACAGTCAATCACCATGCATTCTAAAAAGCTCATTTTTAGTTCATTTTGGGTGTGAATTTGGCCATGGATCATGCCATACTCACCTCTTCCCCAATCATCAAGTTCAGCATTGGGTTTGAGCACTTCGAAGTTACTTATGATGATCCTGCCCTTAGTACAATGAGTAGGGAGGAGGTCACTGACAAGAAGTCACTTTTAAAGTTTGATCTCTAGTCAGACATTGAGTTCTCATCATTGAAGAGGAAGGCCTTAGAGGTTCCCATGCCACGACCACCATCTGTGCCTACCATAGTTTCTGTTATGACTAGTATCGCCTCAGCCGCAACCCTAGTCCTTAAGAGGAAGTCACTCTTAGCATCTGAGGTTGTTTCTACTACCTTCAAGGTTAGTACTAGCTCTCGTAATGTACCTTTGACTAAGACTCAGTGTCGCAACAAGAATAAGAAGATTAAGAGATACTATTAGCACATGGCAAGGAGGTTGAGGAAGGCCCCCATGTAGCTCAAGAGGGATCCATTCATGAGACCTCTCCCCTTCTTGGTGGTAGTAGGTTTCACCCCCTCTCAGCTACAGAGGGAGAGCAGGATGTAAGAAAAATAGCAGCATCACCCCCATGACCTGTAGAGTATGAGACACCGGATAGGCAATGGAGGAAGCCTTATGCTAGTCTGAGGCCCATACTTAGGAGGGTAGAGAGAGTCCATGGATTATATGAGCTTGCTACCATTCATGATATGAAAGGAGTAATCCCTAAGAGTGTGAGGGATCATATATATAGAGAGAAGGCTATAGAAGCCAAGGTTGTTTCCCAAGAAAGCAAGAGAGACAAGAGGAGGTTAGCTAGATAGTTGGCAGCCTTAGTATTGATTGACCACTCTGATCGATGAACTAATAGAGTCGATCATTCAAATCAGATAGTCCTTACTAGTTCTAGCCAACTACAGGAGGGGACCTATGGTGGAGAGTCAGACGGTGTCATCACCGCCAAACTGTTCCACTCACCGACCACCTTCACCTATTCATGTCCCACCATCCAAAGCTCCCACCAAATATCATAAGTCAACATCCAGAGAGATGTCATCCCTCCTTGGTGATATGACTACATCCCAAGGACCACACCCCATCCACTTTGCCAGTTGATGTGAGGCTAAGCCCTCCTACTTATCCTCTTGCCTCAATAGTGGAGAGGAAGGGGAGGAGGCCCAAGATCATTGTAGTCACCCACCACCATAACTAGTGAAAGAGGAAGAAGGGAATTCCAAGTTATCCCCTATAATTATTGACCCAGTCATAGTTAGCATCCTCCCTTCCATTCAAAACATACAATGCATCACCTCTTTAGAGCACAGTCCAGCAGTGAGTCATCATCACTCAACATAT
The DNA here is from genome assembly GCA_021442155.1 of Cymbidium sinense. Lineage (NCBI taxonomy): Eukaryota > Viridiplantae > Streptophyta > Magnoliopsida > Asparagales > Orchidaceae > Cymbidium > Cymbidium sinense. The sequence continues at coordinate 74,241,560 of CM038215.1, forward strand.
ATACCAGTAGTTTCACAAAGAGTAGATGACCAATCATTGGAGGACATATGGAAGACTATCGTGCTGTGGTGAGGTAGATAGTTGGAGATGACCATTCCGACCAAGAGGATGGCATGTTATATTTCAATGCCGATGAGGATGACCTCTTAGATGATACCACTGAAGTTCACATGGTTGATACCCAAGGATCCTTGCATAGAGAGCAACTTAGCCAAGAATCTTAAGGACTTATAGTTGAGGAAGGTGAGGCATCAAACTCAACTTATCTTATGCCTTCTCTTCTCCAACAACTAAAAACAAGCCCTAGTCCATCTTCCTTTCAAGCAATAAGTCATCTTGGCTTCTAGAAAGCTCATCTTTTCTTTTACGTCAGGTGTGAATTTGGCCATGGATTAGGCCATACTCATCTCTACCCCAGTCATCAAGTTTTGTTTTGGATTTGAGCATTTCAAAATTACCCATGATGGCCTTGCCCTCAGTACAGTGAGATGGGAGGAGATATTCAATAAGAAGCCACTCCCATAGTTCAACTTACAGTCAGATAATAAATTCTCGTTGCTAAAAAGAAAAGCCTTAGAGGCTCCCATGCCATGAGCAACACTTATGCATGCCACAGCTTTTGTTAGGACTAGTATCTCCTCTGCCACAACCCTTGTCTTCAAGGAGAAGTCTATTTTAACATTTAAGGTTGTTTCCCCTACCTTTAAGGTCAACACTAGCTCCCACCATATACATTTGACTAAGACTCAATGATAAAACAAGAATACGAAGATCAAGAGGTATTACGAGTGCATAGCCAAGGAGGTTAAAGAAGCCTCCCATGTAGCTGAAGAGGGATCCATTCGTGAGACCTCTCCCTTTCTTGATGGTAGTAAGTTTCACCCCCTCTCAGCTGTAGAGGGAGAAGAGGATGTGAGAAAGATAGTTGCATCACCATCATGTCTTGCCATGTATGAGACATCAAATAGTGATAAAATAACACCCTATGCTATCCATAGGTCCATGCTTAGATGAGTTGGGAGAGCACATGGATGATCTGAGTCTGGTACTCTACATGATTTGAGGCAAGTTATCCCTAGGAGTTTTGGGATCAAATTAAAAGAGAAAGGACTGCAAAGATCAGGATTGCTGCCCAAGCAAGCAAAAGGGACATGAGGAGGTTCGTTAGGCAATTGATGACCTCAAAATTGATTGACCACTCTGATCGGTGAGTTCATATAGCTGATCATTCAAACAAGATAGTTCTTATTAGTTCTAGCCATAGGAGGAGACCTTCGGTGGGGAGGCAGCTGGTGTCATTGATGGGTCTTCAAATGTACGAGAGATCTTTCCCCTACTTTACATAGAAAAGTAAAGTAGGGTTTACTTTAAGTTGGGTTTGTTAAGTTCCATATGGAGGCAATCCCCCATAGTTAATTACAACCTAAGGAATGGGAATTCTTTAAGAATACTCTCGATTAAAATAGAAAATTAGTGTCTCAAAAGATTTCAAAGCTAAGACTATCAAAGGATTGGCTATTTTAGAAAATTAAATGGGATAGATCAAGGAGAAGACTTATTATTAGAAGTAAAAGAGAGATGAGTAGGGAATGCTCATGATACTAGGAAGCCTAGTGAGCATTCCAAACTACTCTATAATTGGGCTTTATATATTTTAAATTGAAGATATGTATTTGTTTGAGTTCAAAATTTATTATATTTCCAGGGCTTATAATCCATCAACACAATTGTAAAAATGCCTAAAATGCAAGGATTTATGCTTGTAGCCCTGGGAAATAGCTACCTCATATCCTAAATCTATGGAGTTTTGACGAGGGCCAAAGCATGACCTAAATATTAGGAAAAAGTGGGTATATTATTTACCTCCATAAGAGAAGGTAAACCACCTGACTACTGGACTTATAACTTCCTGGAGTGATAGCCAGCTAACTCCTCCTACGCTTTAAATCCATGCAGGAAAGTCATATGCTTTACAAGATGGTTAGACTGTTATTTACTTAGAAGAGAAACTAAGTCCTTAAACTCACTCCCGAAGAGACTAAAGCATGAGTGGTATGAATTCATGACTTAATCTAATGCAAATTTTATCAAATTTGTTTGACTCTTTTGGACTATATATTTTGACATAAGCTATGAAATATTATACGCCTAAATGCATGAGAACTTGATTATGGGCCAAATAAAGAGAGAAAAGGTTGTTCTTCCATCAAAGGCTCTTACAGGTTAAGCCTTTATTCTCTGGCACTAATGGAAGCCCACTCTTAGCAAGAGTGGAAGAATATTACATGCATAATGTTATACATACAATCATCTAGCTAAGGGGTTGCAAAATATTTTGTTGTCTTGATTTAATTCCTAGGCTTTTATGTGAGGTTATGAATTATTTTAAAAATTTTAATCATGAGTTGTTAATTAGGGTAGAAAAATTAATTTCATCCTAAGAGCCTACCACATCTAGGCCACACATTCAAACATCAAACATGAAGAAACTAAGAAAAACATGCAATTCTAGTGCGTAATCTAAACACAACATAAAAATCTTTTATAGACTACCCTAAATAAATAAATGGCCAGTGTGTTCAGGTTCCATCGTACACCCCAAAAAGAGAAAAAAAAAGATGGGTAGCCAAGTTCTACCCTTATACAACCCCGATTACAAAAATAGTGCATGCTAAGGGGGTCTTCTTTTCTTCATTTTTTCATTCTCTTTATTTTGATTTGATTTGCTCCAAAGGCTTCACAGGGCACCCCATAAACTAAGCCTTCTGGCCACTGCTCTTCCTAATCTCCCATAATACTAATCCTAATGTCTAACATAAAATTACATTAAGAATAGAAATAGTAAATATAACTTTACCTACAAAATAAATGTTAGCTAAACAAACCATACAACCCAAGTAGTTTTATGACTAATTTGGACTTAGCATATCACACATGGGTAACCAAGACCACCTGTCCTAATGTGAGTTATGCTTAGGGGGCTAAGCAACCTGCACAACAAAAGCATTTATATTTTTATTACAATGGCCCCTTAAGAACAACCCCTACAGAAAATATGATTACGGTTCCAACGACTTAACACCCAGTCTACGAAATATACACCCCAACATCCAGTATAAAATATTACATCACAAAATAAAATACAAAATCATACATATAATCAATACATCGACCTAGCCTAATTCTAGGGTTGGTGACCTAGTATTCTAGTGTGTGAAAAGAAGGCTTGTGTAGTAAGACTTTACTAGGCTTCTTTAGTTTAAGTTTCAATTTGAAGTTTGAATTTATTTAAATTTTACCTTTGGGTGATTTCAATTTAAATAATTTAATGATTTATTTTTCATTTTTATTACACTTTTACTTGGTTAAAGTGATGTTTAAGTTTTCAAGAATGAAGAGTAAAATGAATTCCATTTGTAGATGGAACTCACCCTGTTCTACATCCTAACTCCTAAAGAGCCTAACTAAGGTCCTTAAGTATCTTAATTAGCCCATTGGAATTTGTGTAATTTATTTGATTTGATTTAGATTTTAGAATATGAGTTTGTTTAGTCTTCATGTATTTGATTGATTAATTTTGGATTAAATGTGATGCTTTAATTAAATCTTCATAATTCAATATCCTTAATATCAAATGAAGTTTAAGTTTGTTTAAATCCGTGTGTTTTTGATTGATTAATTTTAGGTAAGATATTTTGATTTAGTTAATATTTCAATAATTCAATCTCCAGATTTTTTTTTTTTTGGGTTTTAATGTAATTCCTTAATTTCATATGATTAGTATGATTTCGATGTTGTTTAAATTCATTGATTTTATTATTCCATTTAAGTTTGATTTAGATTGGTGAATGTATTTTAATTTACTTATGATTAATTTGAAATTTAAGGTATTCTTTTATTTAAATTTTATTTAAGGGTTTAACTTATTGAATTTAGTCATTTAGTTTATGTATAGATTATCTCTTTAGTTTGATGATTAATATCTTATCTTAATTTGATATGTTTGTTTTATTTGAGTCTTATTTTCATTTGACTTATTTTCATATTATTTGAAATTAAGAGTAATTGGATATGATTTAATAACTATAGAGTTTATATTTAATTTTATGTTTATTTGATTTGATTATGGTTTACTTATTTATAGTTCGATTGGATAAAATGAATTGAAAGTTTGCTTTGATTTTAATTGAGTTTGATTATTTATGATTAGAATTTCATTTTAATTTTATTCATTTATCATGTTTATTAGATTTTAGTTTATGTTTTTATTTTACACATTTTAATAATTAATTAGTTCATCTTATTTAGGTAAGTTGAATTAGATTTAATTTGATCATGTATTAAATTGATGAGAGTCTTTCTTTATTTGATTTAATTTGATTTGATTAGCTTTATTAATATATGGGTTTGCTTAGGTTCAATGTGATTAATGAAAAAAATTGTTTAATTTTTGATTTGGTTTCATATTTGTTTAGGTTAATGATGTAGTTAATGACCTAATGATTTAGATATAATTTAGGATTTAATGGGCATTTAATTGCATTTTAATTATGTTCAAATTTATGTTTAATTAAGCTTAAATTTAATATGATTATTAATAACTTAATTAGCTTACTTGAGGGGTGTAATTAATTATTAAATTTAATTAGGGGTTTTATTTAAGCTTAATTTAAGAGTTAGTTTTAATGTAATTTATTTAAATTAATTTGATTCATTAAGATAATGGATTAATTCATTAAGTTTGCATTAATTAGATGTTTGATTAATTTAGTTTGATTAAAAAATAAAAATTTTGAATTATTAGATTAATTAAAGATTTGTTTAATTATAAATTAATGACTTAATTGCCCACATGTGAATGGATTGAATTAACAAGATTAATTAAGTGTTTTACTTAAATTTTAGTTAATTAGGTGTTTGACTAGATTAAGTGAGTTAATTGTTTATTTTTATTTCAGTTAAACTTAAATATTCATAATTATTGTTAAGCTTGAATTCATTCATTATGTTCATTAAATGTCATTTAATAATTTAATTATAAATTTATATTTGATTTAATTATTAGGTTTATGTATTAATGGCTAATTGTCTATCTTATCTAATTGGATGTGATTTAATCATATATTAATTAAGTTTACTTTAACTTTATTTGGTTTAATTTGATTAATATTAAATGATTATGTTGAATAAGTTTATTAATAAATTTGATTTTTTTTGGTTTATTTAATGATTAATTAATGTTCAATTTGTTTTGATTTATTAAGTAGTTTCATATAATTAAGATTCAATACTTGGTGTTGGTTTACAAGATTTGTTTAATATTATATTAAAGTTTCATTGATTTATTTAATTAAAAGTTTAATTTAAAAAACTCTAATCATTTAATTGAATTTCATTAACTCAATTAGGTTCAATTATGTTTAAATTTAATTTCATTTGAGGGATACATGATATTTTTCTGATTTAGGTTTGATTACCAATCATTTGGGTATTACATCATTTCTGATTTTGATTTGATATTTAAATTATTTGTATATTATGTTTTAATTACTTCCTTAATTGATTAAACTTTAATCATAAGTGTTTGTTTGGGGTTCATTAGGATTCAAAAAATCACATTATTTTCTTAAGAGTCCTAGATGTCAAATGAAGTGATTTTAAGTTATTTTGAAGATTTTTGTACATTTTTGAATTTTATTTGATTTATTTTATTAAAATAGATAATCTGAACTTCAAAATTTATTTTCCCCCAATCCAAAAGTCCTATTTACTTGAGCTTTTTATGATAGGTGTTTTTAATGTTAATTTCAATTCATGAAAACTTGAACTTAATCTGATGTATATTTTTGTTCTAGTTAAAGAAATTAGGTTTTTATTAAAACTCAAATTAAGCTTGCAATATCTAGTAAATTTTAGGGATTTTTTGGCTTATTAGATCCCTCTTAGAATGATGAATCCAAGTAACCCTTACTTGTAATGCTTAGTTAAGTAATTATGTTTTATGAATTTTTAAAGTTTCACGTGATTTAAATAATTTTTAAACTTAGAAAATCAATATTTTCTCACTTAACCTAGCAATCAGACGCGATGTGGCAATGGGCCATGTGGCATCGTGATTGGGTTCATTGCCACGCGTGGCATGCGTTATGCGTTGGGTGGTGTTGATGTAGCACGTGAGCGAGAAAATGCGGGATCTGGGAAAATGACACGTGGTTCGATCCGGACCATCCAATCATGGATCGGACGGTCTAGATTTGATCCAGAGGATCAAAGAGTAGATCACACATTCTAGGGGTCAAAAGGATGCAGGTTCAACGCGATCTGAGTAAACTGATCCACTTAACGTGGGATCGGATAGTTGTTGTTCACCGACAGTTGAAACTGACAGGAAAATACAAAAAAATTGCAAAATGAGGTCTGATTCAACTCATTTTTGTGTTGATTTTCTCCAAAAAATTCTATTTCATATTGGGATCAAATAAAATAAAAAATGCAAGGTTTATCTAAGAGAAATTGTTAAAATAACAAAAAAATCATCACGAAAAGCAAGAAATCCTAGGGTTGGCTACGAGTTTTTGAACATTACCTCATCGGGGATGGTTTCCGATGGCGGTGATGATCCAAGCATGCTCTTGAGTGAAAAAAAAAAGCTTTCAAATGAGCCTAGACCTTCGTCTTCACTTTGGAATGATATATCTTCCGGTGTTTGCCGCTTTCTCGTTGGGATCTACCTAGTTTTGATGTTTTTAGTTTAAGAAATGTGGGGAAGTGGTTGTTGATGGCTTTAGGGGTTCCAAGAGAGTGGAATGAGAAGAATATGCTCAGCTTTTCTCTTTTCTCTTCAAGTGGATAGACAAAATTCCATCATTAATTGTGATGGGGAGATGGTTAGGGGGTAATGGATAATTGGGGACTTTGGATTTAGCTCCCAAAGTCTTCATTTTCTGCCATAGGATCAGCTCCATTGAATACAAGTTTTAGGGAAGAGATGAATGCATGTGATAGGGAAAAATAAATAAGATTGGGTGGAACCCTATGTAGGGGACAACCCATGTGGGATTTGATTGGGTTGGGCTAATATTGGGTTGATCCTAAGTGGGTTTAGGATGGGTTGGATCAGATTGCAATGGATTTTGACTTGATTCAAATGGGTTTGGCTCAATTTGGATCATATAGGCCATATTGGGTCAAGTTGAGTAAGGTTGACCAATAAGTGAAATTGGGTCAAACCAAAGCTTAGGTTAGGTTCAAATGATGATTTGAAGAATTTTGGTATGATCAATTTGATTTAATTTAGCATAGAATTAATTTTGGCACATTTAGAATCAAATGGGTCAAATGGGTCAAGTTGACCAATTTGACCAATATTGGCCAAATTGGCTTGGGTTATGGGTTGATTCATGTTCAATTAGCTAATTGAAGATAAATGTGATCTTTGGTTCAAATCAATTTGAATTTAATTTGGATTTAGATCAAATTCACCTTTTATGCCAATTTGAGAAAAATGGCTCAATTGGACTCGATTGATCAAATTGGGTTCCATTATGGCTTTGGTCAAGTTCAATAATCAATTTGGAATGAATTTGAGCCATTGGTTGCAATCAATTTGGGTTAGATCATGATTTGACTCAATTTGGTCCTTTAGCCCAATTTGGGTCAACTTAATTTGAATAATTGGGCATAGTTTGGCTCAATTGGTAGTCAAGTCATATTTAAATATTGATTTTGGGTTGATTCAAATCATTAGTTTTAATCAATTTGATGTAGGATGAGTTTTGGCTAGTTTTGGTTCATTTGGGCTAAAGGTTGACTTGGTCAAATGACTAAGTTGACTTGGTTTAACCCAATTGTTTCTAATTGATCAACCTAGGGTGGTCAACAATCATGGTGGAAGATTTTGGTGAGCTTCATTCAATCCAATTTGAGTTGGATTGAAAGTTAGCTCAAATGGGTCCTTCAGGTCACTTTGGGTCAAGTGGACCTAAGTGGGTCAATTAGTTTGATTTTGGTTTGATTCAAGTTTAGTTGAACATATATATGAGCCCCAGGTGAAATATAAATTTAATGTAAATCAATTTGGAGTCTAAGAGATTTTGGTTCATTTGAAATTTTCAAGTCAAAAGGGCTAGGTTTGGTTTGACTTGGGTTGGGTTTGATTTGATTTGATGATTATAGGTTTCATTTATATTTGGGTAGATAATTGAATGAATGATTGATTCAAGAGAAAATTCATTGGTTTTGACTTGATATGGATACAATTTGGCTAAGTCCAAAGAATTGGCTTAAAGGGCTTAGATTGGGTTTGGATTTGATTTTGGATATAGTTTTGATCATTTGAATTTGGATTTCATTTATAATTGTGAATATAAATGATGGAATAATTGATTTATAAAGAAATTAATTAAATTTTATTTTGGGTTTCAATCATTTGGAGTCAAATTTGGAATTAGATTTGGAATTTGAATTTAAATTTGAGATTTGGTTTGAGATTTGAATCTGAGTTTGAATTGAGAAAGTGTATCTAGATTGGGTTTAGCCTATAGGATAGGTGATTTTCTTAAATCCCAAGGCATGGCCTAATCTTATGATTAACCCTCCTAAGTCTCTAGGCTTAGGTTAAGTGTTCACCTAATCACTAGAAGTGTCTTATGACTAAGGAACTCTTAGTGTCTAGAAGAGTGCTAAGTCTAAAAGGAGGTTGAGAGCTCACTCCAAAAGTGATGTCAACAAAAGGACCCCCAATAGGTGTAGTGTAACTGACAAGGCACACCACATGTATTGGCATTGACCAAAATGATCCACAAAATCCAGAAGATTGCAAAGACTAACAGAAATGATCTATATCTAAACCCAAGTGGTAGATAAGTCATGATATTAGTGCAATGCAGTTCTCTTTATACCAAGGGCATAAGAGAGCAAGAAGGAGCCCGTAAGGGATTGAGTACATGAACCTTCCACTATGGAAGTAGGTTCAAGTTATCTGTTAAGGGATAAGAATTTGAGTTTGATTGTGAATTGATTAGTTTGGGTGTGTATCCGTTGGGGATAAGAATCGATAATCTGATGGGGATCAAGATCAAATTTATTTTATTTTATTTTATTTTAATTGATGTAGAGGCATATCCACTAGGGATATGTGCTTAAATCGGCTAGGGATTGGGTATGTGAACCCTCCACTAGGGAAGCAGGTTTGAGCTACTCACTGGGGATAAGAATTTGATTGGATTTTTTTGATTTGTTTGATTAGACTCCACTAGAGGTTGGTTTAATTTGTTATGGCTCCACTTAGGAGAAGGGTTCTACATTGAGGGCATATCCATCAAGGATTTACATTGGTAAATTTGTTTGATTGAGATCTATACTCCACTAGGGAGGCTAATTTGATTTACGTCTCGTTGGGAGAGAAATTTGGTTTATTTGATATATTTAATTTGACTCCATTGGAGAGTTTGGTTTTGAATTTATTTTTTTATGGACCCTGTTGGTGTGTGATGGACCACACTAAGAAGGAGCCATAGGGGCATTGGCCTGTCTTAGATTTATAAGCCCAAAGGGGTAGTCCTCCTGCCATAAGGTAGGACTATCTGGCCTAAGGGATTGCTTTTTGGTGTGCAACGACTATGCTAGGATGAAGTCATAGTAGACTTACATCTTCTAAAGCAGGGAAAAGCTACTGGGGTGATCTATTACATGAGCAACCTAAGGCGACTATTGAGTGAGCGCCGCTGGCGATCTTACCTCAACTCAAGAGTAGTGTGATGATTAACTTGATTTATATTGATTTGATTTGATTTGATTCAATTTAATTTGGTGTGTTATGTTATAGGCCCTATTGGCATGCAATGGACCTACTGAGAAGGGGTTATGTCGGCCTTGACTTGTTTCAGATTTACAAATCCAAAGGGGTAGTGTACTAGCCACAAGGTAGGACTATCTGACCTAAGGTTTGCTTTTCGGTGTGCAACAGCTGTACTAGGGACAAAGCATAGTAGACTTACATCTTCCAAAGTAGGGATCAGCTGTTAGGGTGATATGTCGATGGTGCAACAAATCAAACCCAACCTAGGGAGACTATTTGATCAAATGACACTGTGGACTCATATCGACTCAAGAATAGTCAAAATTAATTTAATTTTGAATGGACCCTGTCGGTGTGTGATGGATCTACTAAGAAGGAGCTAATATCATCCTAGACCTATCTTATAATTTACAAATCCAAAGGGATAGTTTATTGACCGTGAGGTAGAGCTAACCAACCTAAGGTGTGCCTTTCGATGTGCAATGGTCAAATCAAGAAGAAAGCTTGTAGACTTACAACTTCTTAAATGAAGAACCACTGGGGTGATCGATTGATAGCACAACAAATCAAACGCAACCTAAGGTTGCCCGTCGATTTACAACAGTCATTCTGGAGAGAATGCGTGATAGACTTATATCTCCCAAAGTAAGGACAACCGCTGGAGTGACCTACTGGTGGCACAACAAGTTGAACCTGACCTAAGGGAAACTACTGAGAGAGTGTCGACCTGGGGACTTATCTCAACTCAAAAGTAGTCAGTTGTTTCATATAGGGAGATTTGCTGACACTGCCCTAAAGATAGGATGCTTGCTTGGGAAAAGGTACCACTGGGGGTTTTCCTTCTAATCCACAAGTGAATATATATATATATATTGTTTATTTATTTGCATGGACCCTGTGGTGTGTGAGGGACCATACTGAGAAGGTGCTTATATCAGCCTAGTCCTATATCAAATTTTTTGGACCAAAGGACAATCTGCATATCCACAAGATAAATTCTCCAAACACAGGGATGGCTACTATGAAAGGGGGACTGTCCAATCCAAAAGTAACCTGGGTATTGTCTAAATGGGGTCGCTAAGGATGTGATTTAAATTGAGAACCCACAGGGAGGTGCCGCTAGGGGATTTATCCAGAACCCTGTAAAAGAAAGCCAATAGGTATACGGTGGCCAACTCTGGGAGAAAGCTTGTAGACTTACATCTACCATGAGTGGTGTATCCACCGGGTGGGTCACCGTCAGCATGGCGATAACCAACCAACCTAAGGTGTCCATTGGTTTGCAACGATCAACTTGAGAAGAAGGCTTGTAGACTTACATCTTCACAGATGGAAATGATCATTGGGATAGTTTATCATCGACGGGATAGATACTATCCAACCTAGGTGACTACCGAGTGGGGAGTCTCATGTAAGGACTAAACCCATGCTTGAAGTAGTCAAGTGGAAAGGAGCCACTGGGGGACTTATCCTAAACCTCAAATGTATTTAACCTAGTCAGTGCATGATGGCTAGTTCAAGATGAAAGTATGTAGGCTTACATCTTCTTAAACAAATTCAATATGAGGCAGTTTATTGGCTGCGCAATAAGCCTTACCAAACTAATAAGGCTCTCATCAATTTGCAATGGTCAAGTTAGGAAGAAAGCTTGTAGACTTACATCCACCAAATTATCCTTAGTGATGGGAGTTGGACCTCTAATGGTATGATGACTTCGGATCCATACACTAAGGAGAAATGGGTGGACTGCATTGGAGTTTTATAGGTGGTGCGGTATTCTCACAAGGCTTCAACCAACTATTCATGTCATTTTTGTTTATTATCATCTAGTGACTTCTTCAGTATTTGAATGAGAGCTTTGTTGAAGGCTTCTGCTAACCTATTTTCCCTTGGATAGTAGATGGTAGAGTACCTCCAATCTATGCTAAGTCTCCGAGAAAAGCTATTAATCTTGGTGCTCTTGAATGTAGTACCATTATTGGATATAATTTGATGAGGCACCCTGAACTTATATATGATATGGTTCCTAAAAAATTTGAGCACATGTTGAGCCATGACATCTCCGAGCAGAATAGCCTCTGCCCACTTGAAAAAGTAATCAGTAGTAGCTAGGATAAATCAATGACCTTTAGAAAAAGGAGGACCGATCAGACCCACAATGTCAGTACCCCAACACTCAAATGGCCATGAAGCCAATGTCAGATGGAGAATGTTGGGTGGTTGGTGTAGAACTACACCGTGTACTTGACACTAATGGAAACACTTGGCTACATCCATGCAATCGGTAATCATCGTAGGTCAGTAGTATCCTAGTCCCTTGATTTTGGCTTTCATCTTTGAATTGGATTGATGCGCTCTATATAGACCTGAGTGTACCTCAGTCACGATCCTATAGGCATCATGTTTGTCCAAACAACATAACCACATATGATCAAAGGACCGTCGATATAAGGTGCCATCCACAAGAGCATAAGAAAGGGCTCTTTGTTTGACCTATTGTGCTAGTGACCTCTCTTGAAGTAGTTTGCCCATATTTAGATAATTCATGAATGGTTGCCTCCAATATGACTCCTCATCCTTTTTAGCAACGGCAACCTCCCCTTTAAGAGAGCATTTATCTATGAGTTTAGTATCAATAAGAGATATGATTTGTCTATTTTAAATTTTTATTGATATGGACTCATCTTTCGGACATGTCAATTCTTTAGTAAGCTTGCCTAATACATCTGCTACCGCGTTCTCCCCTTGAGGAATCTTATAGATGGTAACCTCTAGGATTTGAGCCAACAGCTTCATGGTGTACTTGTGATAGTGATAGAGTTTAATCTTGAGAACCTTATAGGACCTAGTGATTTGGTTGATGACTAGCTAAGGGTCCCCATAGATATTGATATTTTGGATGCACAACATGACAGCTAACTCTAGACCAGTAATCTGAGCCTCATATTCAGCTTCATTGTTGGTGCATAGATTGGATAGATAGTATACGAATCTTATCATATTGCAATCCAAAGTTAGTTGAACTATTCCTACCCCGCCTTCCCTGGATGAGTAAATTGTGGTTCTTCTCCCCTTTGAGAAGAAGCTGCACCATCGAAGTACATCTCCCAGTGAGAAGCACTAGTATCCCCTAAGTTAATGATTTGTTCATCAGGGAGATTATCATTAAGTGGAGAAGTAGCAAGGGAGTGGATGTGCTGCTAAGAAATCCACAAGAGCTTATCTTTTCACGGCATGGAGGGATACAATGTTATGTCAAACTGAGATAAAATCATGGACTAATGTGCCAATCGTTCGGATAAGGTCAACCGTGTCATGAGATATTGCAGTGGATTGACTCTAGAGATCAAGTTTACCTTATGAGAAAGCATGTAATATCATAGATTTTGTGATGCAAAGATTAAAGCTAGGCAATACTTTTCAATAGGTGGATAGTTTGCCTCAATAGGGATTAGATGATCTGAGATAAATAGGAGTGTTCTCCTTTCCTTTGTCATTGGTTTGAGCCAACAAAGCACCAAGAGAGTCATCTAATGCAGCAGTACATAATATGAGTGGCTTTCCCAAGATAGGAGCTGTCAGAACTAGCAATGTCATCATGTATTGCTTGATGTCTTCGAAGGCATGTTGGCACTTGTCATCCCACTTGAACTTGGCATCCTTTTTGATAAGTGCTAAAAATGGTTGCATCTTCCTAATAAGTTGGAAATGAAGCATCTTAGATATGCCAACTACCCTTGGAATGACCTGAGTTGTGTTAGACTTATAGGGGATGGTATTTCTAAGATAGCTTTGATCTTTTCTGAATCGATTTCTATTCCACAGTGTTGAACAACAAACCCAAGGAATTTCACTGAAGCTGCTCCAAATGCACACTTCAGGGGGTTCATTTAGAGATTGTATTTCAACTACTCTCAAGTCAAAGAGATGGTCTTCCTTTTCTTTACTCTTGACTACAAGATCATCAACGTAACATTCAACTTGATGATGAATGAGTTCATCAAAGATTTGAGTCATGGCCTGATGGTATGTGGCACTAGCATTTTTAAGGCTACAAGGCAAGACCTTATAACAATAAGTTATGATCAGGGTTTGAAAGGCAGTGTTTATTTCATCCTCTGGGGCCATCTTTATTTAGTTATATCCAAATGAGCCATACATGAAGGAGAAGCCTGCATGAGATGAGGCAATGTCCACCAGTGAAAACTCATCTTTTAGACATGCCTTATTTAAGTCCCTAAAATTGATGTATATATGAATTTATCCATTCTATTTCTTAACTAGGACAACACTAGCCAACCAGGTAGGATATTTTTCTTCCCTGGTAAAACTAGCATTGATCAATTTCTTGACTTCAAAAATGACTTATTGATTAATGTCTAATCGCATGCATCTAAGAGCCTGCTTGAAATGGTTAGTATTATGCTCTATTGCTAGTTTATCGACTGTTGTGTTAGGAGATAGACCTAGCATCTCTTCATAACTCCATGCAAAGCAGTCCTTAAACTCAGTCAATAGTTTCACTAAATCATTATTTTTTTCATTCAATAGAGAACTGATGTATATTGGGCGTGGATCTTCTTTAGTTCTTAGGTTGATTTCCTTGAGCTCATCGATGGTTAATCTGATCTCCTCTTCAAACTCTGGCGGTGCATCCTTAACTTCAAAGTCATTTGGATCATCTAAAGTTTCTAAACATGCCTCCAAATACGAGTTAGCATGATTTGAAAAGAACCTGCTAGATTCCAAATTATTGGTGATGACTAAGCAGTAATCATCATCATCAACTGGACCCACTATACCAAATCCTAGCCCTGGTCTTGATTATGAATGTCTACATTTGTTGTCCCATAACCTTTCAAAGTAATTCGACCTGTGTTCAGACCAAGCATATGGGATTAATCCTTTCTTTACTAAATTAAGAACACAAAGTGAGTACCAATCAAAAGGTAATTCTATTAAATTTTGTATGAATCATCCTCAGGTTCTACATCAACTTCTTGACTTGAGGATGATGCTCCAAGAAAGAACTTCTATACCATTACATTTGTGAAAGACTTAGGGGATTCCTTAACTACCAAACTCTTAACTTTTTGTGACGAAAGTGGGGTTAGAACTAAAGTTCTCAACTGATGCTTGACTGTTTCACATATAGACTTGGATACACTTATGCTTTCCTTAAGAGCCTGGTCTTCATCACTGTCTGGCTCAACTATCACTTGCATGGGGATCTACTATCTAGAAGTTATAGCTAGCGTACTGATCATATATGACTCATCCTCTGAACTATATTCTAAGTTTATATAAATAGTAGGTGTACTCCTGGAAATAGGGACATAACTCCTATTGGGTATCCAATAAAGAGGTCTTCAGTCCCTAGGCATGTATTTGATCTACCTCTTCCTCTGCCTAATGGAGGTTGACTCATCCTACTCATATGTTTGAATGGAGTAACAAACTTGTGTGGAATCTAATGCTAGGCTGTACTTTCTCCTTCAAGTTTATTTCTCACTCCCTTTTATTTTCTTTCACATTTATTTCTTTTCTTTTTCTTTTTCTTTTTCTTTTTCTTTCTCTTTTTTCCTTTTCTTTTTATTTTATCTTTGAACTTTGGCCAAGTTCATGATAATAGACTTATTGATTTTGAAGGAGATAGTAGGTTGCATCCTCATATATTTTGACCTCATGAACTGTGAATGGCTTAAGATCTCCTTTGACATAGTATTCAATCCCACCCCTCATGAACTTCATGCATTAATGTAGAGAGGATGGAACCACATTATTCTCATGTATCCACGGTCTCCCAAACAAAGCATTGAAAGATGTATCTGAGTCTATAATATGAAACTTGGCGGTAGTCTTCTAATCATCTACTTCTAATGGCAACACTATAGAGCCTAAGGCCCTCTCGCCTTGTTCATTGAATCCTCACAACATCATCCTTTCTTTTAAAAGTTTGGAGATGTCAATTCTCAAGTAGATGAGGGTTTTTAGACTCATAATATTCACTGATGCACCCTGGTCAACAAGAACTCTGGATATCCTATATCTTCTAATATCCACTATAATGTAAAGAGGGCGATTATGCTAGGTCATTCCCAGAAGCAAGTCTTCATCACTGAATGCAACTCCTAGAGTGTCTTCTGAACTGCGAGCCTCCTCCTCAATAGTGGTCAGTTGGGCTAAACATATCTTCGATCAAGAAGAGCTTTGATTACAGATTCCCTCATCTTTTTGGATAAGATAAGGGTGTCATATATACTTAATTTAGCTGGCAACTTTCTAAGATGTGCTAGGACATTGTAGTCAACCTTGGCTTGATCCTCCACAAGCATATCCATGGGTGGAGCATCCTGTGGAGGGGCTATCTGCTCTTTAAAACCAATGATTTATGAACCCATATCCTAAAGTGCCACCCTAGGAGGCAGAACTTTGCCACTACGAAGGTTAACTTCAATGACCTCTTAGAATGATGAATTTGTAGAAAGTTCTACCTTCTCATCGGGTGTACTTACCATTTCTCCTATAAGATCATTGGAGTCAGATGACTCCAAATCAATCTCAAGAGGTGAACCCGTATAACATAGAAATGGGAAATCCATTTTTAAATCAAAAGAGGAATGATTGAAATTAGAGTTATTATTATTTAAACTTGGAGAGTTATCTATAAGAATAAAATCAAGAGTATCAGAAGTGACACAAATATAAGTGAAATCAACTTTCTTCAATGATTTGTTAGATTTGGATGGAGGTACAAAATAGAAATCATGCAGAGTGAGTGGGGTTTAGTCCTTGGATTCTAAAATATGGCTCTAGAAGAAAAGATGGATGAAGTGGTGTATATGGAAGGAATGTTGGACTCGAGGTGGTTGCACTACTATGTATCGAGCAAGTAAGGTATTTGCCGTTGTTGTGGCACCTTCTTCAAGTTGACTTTGGAAACTTGCAAATATTCCTTAGTTTTGGATGTTTTAGTTGCTTCAGGCACCTGTAAAGAAAGCTTCTTTATCTTAGAGACCACTTTATTAGAAGTTTGGGATAAGGAAATCTCACAACCATCTTTTATCTTAAGAGGATCATAGTATCTCCAAGACTCGATGGCGGAGGGTTGTTCTAACAAGTATTCTTTGGGATAACAATAGACTTGTAGCTACTGGTCCTTAAAATACAATCCTCCAAGATATGAATAATCATGCGGTGGTAGAGGCAATAGTTAGGATCATTACTTTTGCCCTCTTCCTCTTGGCTCGGAAAGTTTCTTTAAGAGATTCTTAAAGATCTTCCTAACTACCTCCCTCTTGAATGAATATGGCTTATTCAATCTATTGACAAGAGTATGCGAGTAATAGCTACCTGATAGTGGATATGAGTACCGCTATTGAGTATGATGTGGAGGAGGCAGTGGCTTCTGTAGCTTCTATGGCTTATCTCGAGGTGGTGGTGAGGAGGTCAATAGAGGCATGATGGTCTCTTATAGCTCGATTGCTTCTTTTCTACTAACACTACTACCCAGCTTCTATGAATGCTTTTTTTGCTTGGGCTTAAACAATTGGTCTTGAAAAGTAATGTTTGGCTTCTTTGATAGCCACCATGTTGATTCAGCTTTTTATTATAAATCTTAGCCATGCCCATGAATATTCTTGAGAAGAATTTCTATAGCATGTTATTTGGATAGTTGTGGTTCACATTTCATACTCAGGTTTCACCACCTGACAATATAATCAATAACGTGCTCATTGGGATTTTGTTAAGCCACAATGAGGTCACCCATAGTTACCCTTTATTGGGCTCCAGCAAACCTCTTGATGAAGAAATGCTCCAACTCAGCAAAGTCTTTACTAATCTGTTTGGCAGTTCAACATACCAATCAAATGCAATCCCTAATAGAATGCTAACGAAGTGTCGAAAGAGAAGTGCATCACTACCACCAGTGTTGTAACAGCCACCTCTAAAGTGTGTTATATGCTGCCAAGGGTTTCCACTGCCATCAAAGATCTTGAAGGATGGTGGCACAAAATCCTTGGGATATTGATTAGACTGCATCAAATTCTTTGGGTAGGGTCTACCCTTTGGAATCGATAAGCCACCTCAAGCTTATGCCAATGCTTCCCTCACTTCTATTCCACCATCTGCTTTATATCTCTTTTAGGCATGAAAGTACTATCTGTGACCTTCCTATACAGATTGTCACTATCCTTGTCCATGGTAGATGTACTCTTGGGTTGATCTAGAACATGCAAGAACCCAGGGTGGTCGGCCTCTAAGAGAGTAGGTTGTATTGATGGAGCCTAGCCTTGAAGTGTTAAGACTGTTGCTAACAAGTCTTCAACTCATTTCTCCATCTTGATATGTTCATCTCTCTACCTCAGTTGTTGACGAACGTGTTAGGTTGAATGAGCTGTGTCACCTTCCTCTACTATAACACCCTCCCGACTATGCTAATCCCTAAGGAGGGAACCTATAGTGTTGACCATATGGACTTCTGTTGAGTCCTCCAAGAGATCATTCTTATCTGATCAAAGCGCCTAGCATCCCTCCGTTCAGTTACATGTGCTCTCTGTGCTTGCTAGATCTCATCAGATGATTACCCACCTCTTACAATAGATGATCAATGTGGGATAAACACTCACTGGCTTGGGGTGAAATTTATAGTCAGCATAAATAGCATAGAGGAACTACTTCTGTGCCCATCTCTGAAGGTATGAGTATCATGAAATTTGAAACTAAAAGATTGTGGGGAGGATCCCTTTGCACAGATAACTTACATTTTGTATCACACCCTTTCATTGATGCTTATTGTGGGTGGAGGCAAGTGGATGTGTAATTCTAAAGATTTATGGTGGTGACACTTGACCATAGCCTTATTCCTTCATTCTCATGGGTGGGAGGTGAATAGGAAACTTGAGTCACTCAATGAGTGGAGTAGATGGAGTGGGATCCTTGGGCATGGTGATCTCAATGTGTGGTCTCTCCACGGATGGGCTTACGGATCTTGAAATGGGGATTACATTTGGATAGGTGATGGTGGTGGATGAGGAGAGGTGGGGAGGTAGGACCGACTACCCCTCAACTGTAGGCCTACTCCTCCTATGATGAGTAGCACTGATAAGTATGATCTTATCTAAATGATCAACCCTAGTAGGGAGACGATCGAGAAAATCCATAGGCGGCCAGGCGCGGCAAACCTTTCACTCCCTCACTTTTTGGTGATGTTTGAACAAGGCTCTCTCTCCCTCTGGATCGACTTATAATTCTCAAGGGATGACTCAGTTAGATCAAAACTACAAACTCGAGCATTGGGCTGGCCAAGACTCTCTTAAGTCTGAGCTTGTATGCTCCAAGCGGTGTCTTGAAATATATTGGTGGTGGAGGTAGCTCTCTCCAGTCTTCCCCTCTGTGCGAGGGGTGGAACTTACTACCACTCAAAAGTGGAGAGGTCTCACAGAGAGATCCCTCCTCAGCCACATGGGAAGCGGCATCCATCTCTCTCGCCAACCTCTTGTGATGCTGCTTGACCTTATAGTTCTTGTTCTGGCACTATGTACATGTAGGTATGGTAGAGCGAGAGCTAGCACCCACCTTAAATCTGGAGGAGACTATATCAAAAACCAAGATAGCCTTCCCCTTTGGGGTGCCCAAGAAGGAGGTAGTAGCCCTCACTAGAGCTAGAGAGTGTGGAGGCACAAGCTGGAATAGAAATTGGCATTAACCGATAGCAGAAACAATAGTGGCCTTTCTCTTTAGTGGAGGAAACTCAGAATCAGATGGCATATCAAATTGGATAAGCGGCGTTTGCCCCGCCACCTCCTCCCTACTAAGTGTAATGAGGGTTGTCCCCTCGTAAGAAATCTTCACCCCCTCAAAATCATGGCCAAAGTAGATGACCTCGGTGGAGCTAGTAGTAGAAAGACTAGCCTGATCTAGGGCTAAGTCTAGACCAGTGGAGAAGGAAAAGACAAACTTGTTGGGAGCCATGGATGTTGTACTAAATGGGGGCTGGAAGGACTAACTGCACTAAAATCTATATTATTGAAATATAGGTGAGTCTGACACTTGCCTTGATATTTACCTTCAATCATTGATCTCGAGATTTGATTTAGAATTTGAACCCACACTTAATAATCTTAACAATTTTAAGTGGGGTTCACTGAAATGTTGGAGAGATTTTGGAAGAGAGACTTTGCCATATGATTTTGACTTAAAACCCACATCTAATATATTTGAGTATGTTGAATAGGTTAAAATATTTGGAGGAACCCTTTGGAGATATGTATGTTTTGTTTGAAACTTTGATTGGGAAAATTATTACTTAACAAATTTAGGTATGCTAAAGTAAGGGTTTTAGTTTGTATGTTTGAAAGTTTTGTGTGAGAATATCTTTGTTTGTGAAATTTGGTGTGTGATATGTGATTTAATTTTGAAAATGGGGCTTCTTACTTAACAAATTAGGTGTGTTAAGTAGATGCCAATTATGTTTGATATGATTTTGATTTGAAAGTGAAGCTCTTACTCAACAAATATGGTTTGTTAAGTAGAAGTCAGTTGTGTTTGTGACTTGAAAGTGAGACTTCCACTTAACAAATGTGGTATGTTAAGTGAAAGTCGAGTATTTTTAATTTTTGAAAAAGAAACTCTCACTTAACAAATTTGGTATGTTAAGTGAAAGTCAAATGTGTTTATGATTTTCAAAATGAAACTCTCACTTAACAAATTTGGTATGTTAAGTGAAAGTCAAATGTGTTTATGATTTTTGATAGAAAAGAACTTATTTAACAAACTTAGGTATGTTAAATGGAGTTCAATTTGTTCTTATGATTTTCAAAAGGGGTTCTCATTTAACGTACTTGGACATGTTAAATGAGATCCAAATGTGTCTAGAAGTCCAAGACTTTGGTAAGAAGGAGATCTATCAGGCAAATGCAAATGGTGTCAAATAGAATT
Source organism: Cymbidium sinense (assembly GCA_021442155.1). Classification (NCBI taxonomy): domain Eukaryota; kingdom Viridiplantae; phylum Streptophyta; class Magnoliopsida; order Asparagales; family Orchidaceae; genus Cymbidium; species Cymbidium sinense. The sequence continues at coordinate 74,262,300 of CM038215.1, forward strand.
CAATTTGCTTTACCTTCTCCAAGGGAAGGGGAACTCCCATTTAAAAAATTTGGGTATATCAAGTACGAGGTCCAAATATGCCTTGACTTCTCTTTTGTGTGTGTATGATTTATTGCTTTTCGAAAAGGAGGAAAACTTCAACTCTAGCACATGTTAAGCATGCTAAGTGGAGTTTCAATTTTATATCATGACTCTATTTAAAAATAGAATCTCCATCCAACAAATTTGAGTGTGTGGGATGGGGATAGCTATTTCCAAAGAAAATGTGCTTTAGAAAAAGACATTAAAAATGATTGTGTAAAGATCTCTTATTATGTGGATTTTGAACAAGTGCTTTTGAAAAGGCATGTTATTTTGCAGAAGGGTTTTATTTTGTTAATGTTCATGGGATGAACCTCGTCTCACCATCAGAATGGTGAAGAGGTTCTTAATTTTTCTCATCTTTTTTATTTGATTAGTTTTACTTTTCACCTATTGGGGGAACCCCCATAGAGATTTTAAGACCTACACGAAGTGAGGTCCTAAAACCTAAAGGATGTTGGTGAGCTTTGCTTAAGGATGAAATTAGCTAAGTGCCAACTGAAAGAATGATAGTCTCGAGCCTATATAAAATATAAGTCCATAATGCCAATTGAAAGAATGATAGTCTCGAGCCTATATAAAATATAAGTCCAATATTGATGCTTGGAGACAATAATTTTCTACTAAAGATGGAGAAAGGAACCCCAATGGCCAAAAAAATGTGGTGTTTATTTTTGAATATGTGGGAACACCACGTAGATCTTAAAGGGTACTTATTTAAGTGATCAGGTATGACATTAAGGAATGATGTACTATCTCGAAAGATAGAATCACCACCTTATAATGGACCTAATCACCTAATAAGGACTCCTAAGGCATGATGGGTCTTCAAATGTACTACAGATCATTCTGGTTTATTTTAAGCTGTGTTTGTTAAGTTCCCTATAGAGGCAAGCCCCCATACTTAATTACATCCTAATGAATGGGAATTCCTTAAGAATACTCTCGATTAAAGTAGAAAACTAGGGTCTCCAGATTTCAAAGCTAAGACTATCAAAGGATTGGCTATTTTAGAAAATCAAATGGGATAGATCAAAAAGAAGACTTATTATTAGAAGTCAAAGAGAGATGAGTAGGGAATGCTCATGATACTAGGAAGCCTAGTGAGCATTCTAATCTATCCTATAATTGGGTTTTATATATTTGAAATTGAAGAGATGTATTTGTTTGAGTTAAAATTTTATTAGATTACTATGGCTTATAATTTATCAACACAAGATTGTGGGAATGCCTAAGAGATGAGGATTTATACTTGTAGCCCTAAAAAGAAATAGCAACCTTAGATCCTAAATCTATGGAGGTTTGATGAGGATTGAAGCATGACCTAAATCTAAAGCAAAAGTGGGTATGTTATTTACCTCCATAAGAGAATAAACCCGCGGACTTATAACCTCTCTTGGGTGGAACTAACTCCTCTACTTTAAATTCATGCAGGCAAGTCATATGCTTTGTAAGATGGTTAGGTTGTTATTTACATAGAAGAGAAACTACGTCCTTAAACTCACTTCTGAAGAGACTAGAGCATGAGTGGTATGAATTCATGACTTAATCTAATGCAAATTTTATCAAATTTGTTTGATTCTTTTGGACTCTCTATTTTGGAACAGGCTATGGGATTTTGTATGCTTAAATGCATGAGAACTTGATTATGGGCCAAATCAGGAGAGAAAGGGGTGTTCTTCCATCAAAGGCTCTCACAGGTTAAGCCTTTATTCTTTGACACAGATGGAAGCCCCCTCTTAACAAGAGTGGAAGAATATGACATGCATGATATTATACATACAATTATCCAGCTAAGGTGTTAAATATTTTTTTATCTTGATTTAATTTCTAGGCTTTTATGTGAGGTTATGAATTGTTTTAAAAAATTTAATTATGAGTTATTAATTAGGGTAGAAAAATTAATTTCATCCTAAGAGCCTACTACATCCAGTCCACACATTCAAACATCAAACATGAAGAAACTACGTAAAACATGCAATTCTAGTGAGCAATCTAAACACAACATCAAATAATTTTATAGACTACCATAAAAGAATATAAGGCCAGTGCGGTTGGGTTCCACCGTACACCCTAAAAAGAGAGAAAAAAAAGGATGGGTAGTCGAGCTCTACCCTTATATAACCCGGATTACAAAAATAATACATGCTATGGGGGCCTTCTTTTCTTCATTTCTTCCATCTCTTTCTTTTGATTTGATTTGCTCCAAAGGCATCACAGGGCACCCTAGGGACTAAGCCTTCTGGCCACTCCTCATCCTTATCCCCCATAACACTAATCCTAATTCCTAATATAAAATTACATTAAAAATGAAAAAGTAAATCTAGCTACACTTGCAAAACAAATGTTAGCTAAACACACCATACGACCCAAACAGTTATATGACTAATTTGGACTTATCACCCCACACATGGGTAACCAAGCCCACCTATCCTAACGTGGGTTATGCTTAGGGGCTAAGCAACCTACACAGTAAAAAAATTTATATTTTTATTACAATGGCCCTTTAAGCACAACCCCTACAGAAAATATAATTAGGCTAACAACGGCCAAACTTCTAGTCTACAAAATATACACCCTAACATCTAGTCTAAAATATTACATCACAAAATAAAACACAACATCATACATGCAATCAATACATCGACCTAGCCTAATTCTAGGGTCGATGACCTAGTATTCTAGTGTGTGAAAAGAAGACTTATGAAGCAAGACTTCACTAGGCTTCTTTAGTTTAAGTTTCAATTTGAAGTTTGAATTTGTTTAAATTTTACCTTTGGGTGATTTCAATTTAAATGATTTAATTATTTATTTTTCATTTTTATTTCACTTTTACTTGGTTAAAGTGATGTTTAAGTTTTCAAGAATGAAGAGTAGAATGAATTCCATTTGCAGATGGAACTCACCTTGTTCTACATCCTAACTCTAAAGAGTCTATTTGAGGTCCTTAAGTATCTTAATTAGCCCATTGAAATTTGTGTAATTTATTTGATTTGATTTAGATTTTAGAATTTGAGTTTGTTTAATCTTCATGTATTTGATTGATTAAATTTGGATTAAATGTGTTGATTTAATTAAATCTTGATAATTCAATATCCTTAATATCTAATGAAATTTAAGTTTGTTTAAATCCGTGTGTTTTTGATTGATTAATTTTAGGCTAGATATTTTGATTTAATTAATATTTTGATAATTCAATATCCTTTAATTCAATCTCTAGTTTTTTTTTTGGGGATTTTAATGTAATTCCTTAATTTCATATGATTAATATCATTTTGATGTTTTTAAAATTCATTGATTTCATTATTCCATTTAATCTTTATTTAGATTGGTGAATGTATTTTAATTTACTTATGATTTATTTGAAGTTTAATGTATTATTTTATTTGGATTTCAATTTAGGGTTTAACTTATTCAATTTATCTGTTTAGTTTATGTACAAATTATCTCTTCAGTTTGATGATTAATATCTTATCTTAATTTAATAGGTTTTTTTTATTTGATTTTTATTTATATTTGACTTATTTTGATATTATTTGAAATTAAGAGTAATTGGATATGATTTAATAACTTTAGAGTTTATATTTAATTTTATGTTTATTTGATTTGATTATGGTTTATTTATTTATAGTTCAATTGGATAAAATGAATTGAAAGTTTGCTTTCATTTTAATTGAGTTTGATTATTTATGATAAGAATTTCATTTTAATTTCATTCATTTATCATGTTTATTAGATTTTTGTTTATGTTTTGATTTTACACATTTTAATAATTAATTAGTTTATCTTATTTAGGTAGGTTGAATTAGATTTAATTTAATCATGTAATAAATTGATGAGAATCTTTCTTTATTTAATTTAATTTGATTTGATTAGCTTTATTAATCTATAAATTTGCTTAGGTTCAATGTGATTATATAATCAGTTTAATTAAGAAGTGTGTTTAGGTTAATTATTAAATCAAATAAAATAAAAAAAATTGTTTAATTTTTAATTTGGTTTCATATTTGTTTAGGTTAATTATGTAATTAATGACCTAATGAATTAGATTTAATTTACGATTTGATTGGCATTTAATTGCATTTTAATTATGTTCAAATTTTTGTTTGATTAAGCTTAAGTTTAATATGATTAATTTGATTAACTTAATTAGCTTATTTGAGGGGTGTAATTTATTATTAAATTTAATTAGGGGTTTAATTTAAGCTTAATTTAAGAGTTAGTTTTAATGTAATTTATCTAAATTAATTTGATTCATTATGATTATGGATTAATTCATTAAGTTTGCACTAATTAGATGTTTGATTAATTTGGTTTGATTAAAAATAATTAAAATTTTGAATTATTAGATTAATTAAAGATTTGTTTAATTATAAATTAATGACTTAATTGCCCACATGTGAATGGTTTGATTTAATAAGTTTAATTAAGTGTTTTACTTAAATTTTATTTAGTTAGGTGTTTGATTAGATTAAGTGAGTTAATTATTTATTTTTATTTTAGTTAAACTTAACTATTCATTATTATAGTTAAGTTTGAATTCATTCATTATGTTCATTACATTTCACTTAAAGCTTTAATTATGGATTTATATTTAATTTAATTATTAGATTATGTATTAATGGCTAATTAATTATCTTATTCCAAATGGATGTGCTTTAATCATATGTTAATTAAGTTTACTTTAACTTTATTTGGTTTAATTTGATTAATATTAAATGATTATGTTGAATTGATTTATTAATCAATTTAATTTTTTTTAGTTTATTTAATGATTAATTAATGCTCAATTTATTTTGATTTATTAAGTAGTTTCATATAATTAAGATTCAATATTTTGTGTTATTTTACAAGGTTAGTTTGATTTTATATTAAAGTTTCATTGATTTTTTTTAATTATGAGTTTAATTTTAAAATCTAATCATTTAATTGAATTTCATTAACTCAATTAGGTTCAATTATGTTTAAATTTAATTTCATTTGAGAGATACATGATATTTTTCTAATTTAAGGTTTGATTACCAATCATTTGGGTATTACATCATTTCTGATTTTGATTTGATATTTAAATTATTTTTAGATTATGTTTTAATTAATTCCTTAATTGATTAAACTTTAATCTTAAGTATTCGTTTGGGGTTCAATAGGATTCAAAAAATCTCATTATTTTCTTAAGAGTCCTAGATGTCAACTGAAGTGATTTTAAGTTATTTTGAAGATTTTTGTAAATTTTTGAATTTTTATTTGATTTATTTTATTAAAATAGATAATTTGAACTTCAAAATTTAATTTCTCCCAATCCATAAGCTATTTTTACTTGAGATTTTTATGACAGGTATCTTTTAATTTTATTTTTAATTTCTAAAAATTTTAACTTAATCTCATGTGAATTTTTGATTAAATTAAAAAAACTATTTTTCTTAAAACTCAAAGCTTGCAATATCTAGTAAATTTTAAGATTTTGGTTTGTTAGATCCCACTCGAAAGATGAATCCAACGAGCCCTTATTTATAATTTTTCATCAGTATTTTATTTTTATGAATTTTTGAAGTTTTTGGTGATTTAAATAATTTTTACACTCATAAAATCAGGATTTTCTCACTTAACCCAGTCAACACCGCTGAGTGGCATTGGCAACATAGGCAACATGGCCGCTGATTGGACGCAGCGGTGCCATGCGGTTAGGCCGCGTGGCACTAACATGGCGCATGAGAGGGGAAATATGGGATCTAGGAAAATGATGCGCGGTTCAAGCTAGACCGTCCGATCGCAGATCGGACGATCCAAATCTGATCCACGGGATCAGAGAATGGATCACATGTTCTGGGGGTTAAAAGGATGTGGGTCTAACGCGATCTAAGCCATCCAATCCACTGAACGTGGGATGAGACAGCTGTTGTTCACCGACAAGCAAAACTAATGGGGAAATGTGATATGAGGTCCGATTGAGCTCATTTTTATGTTAATTTTCTTCAAAAAATTTCTATTTCATATTGGTATCAAATAAAATGAAAATTATGAGATTTATCTAAGGGAAATTTCTAACATCACAACAAAATCATCAAAAAAAGCAAGAAATCCTAGGGTCGGCTATGAGTTTTTGAAGATTACCTCACCGAGGATGGATTTCGGCGGCGATGATGATCCGAGTACGCTCTTGAGTGGAAGAAGAAGCTTTGAAATGGGCTTAGACCTTCGCCTTCACTTCGGAATGATATATCTTCTGGTGCTTGCCATTTTCTACTCGATATCTACCCATTTTTGATGTTTTTAGCTTAAGAAAAGTGGGGAAGTAGTTGCTTATGGATTTGAAGGTTCCAAGAGAGTGAAATAAGGAAAATATGCTCAGCTTTTAACCCCTCTCTCCTCTCTTCAAGTGGATGGACGAAAATCCATCATTAAGTGTGATGGGGAGATGGTTGGGGGCTAATGGCTGATTGGGGACTTTGGATTCAGCTCCCAAATTCTTCATTTGCTACCATAGGATCAGCTCCATTGAATGCAAGTGTTGGGGATGAGTTGAATGCATGTGATGGGGAGAAATAAATGAGTTTGGGTGGAATCCTATGTAGGGGAGGCACTGTGAGAGATTTGATTGGGTTGGGCTGATCTTGGGTTGATCCCAAGTGGGCTTAGGATGGGTTGGATCAGATTGTAGTGGGTTTTGACTTGATTCAAATGGGTTTGGCTCAATTTGGGTCATATGGGTCATATTGGGTCAAGTTGGGTTAGGTTGACTAATAGGTCAAATTGAGTCAAACAAAATCTTAAGTTAGGTTTAAATGATGATTTAAAGAGTTTATGTGTGATTAATTTGATTTAATTTGGCATAGAATTAATTTTTGGCTCATTTGGAATCAAATGAGTCAAATGGGCCAAGTTGACCAATTTGACCAAAATTGGCCAAATTAGCTTTGGTTATGGGTTGATTCATGTTCAATTGGCTAATTGAAGATGAATGTGGTCTTTGGTTCAAATCAATTTGGATTTAATTTGGATTTAGACTAAATTGACCCTTTAGGCCAATTTTGGCTAAATGGCTCAATTAGGCTTGATTGATCAAATTGAGTTCAATTATGGCTTTGGACAAATTCAAAAAATAATTTGGAATGAACTTGAGCTATTGGTTGCAATCAATTTAGGTTAGATCATGGTTTGACCCAATTTGGTCCTTTAGACCAATTTGGGTCAACTTGGATGGAATGGCCAATTGGGCTTGGTTTGGATCAATTAGTGGTCAAGTCATATTTAAATATTAATTTTGGGTTGATTCAAATCATTAGTTTCATTTAGTTTGATGTAGGATGAGTTTTGGCTAGTTTTGGTTCATTTGGGCTTAGGGTTGACTTAGTCAAATGACTAAGTTGACTTGGTTTGACCCAATTGACTGCAATTGATCAACCTAGGGTGATCAACAATCATGGTGGAATGTTTTGGTGAGCTTCATTCAATTCAATTTGAGTTGAAATGGAAGTTGGCTCAAATGGGTCCTTTAGGTCACTTTAGGTCAAGTGGACCTAAGTAGCTCAATTGGTCTAGTTTTGGTTTGATTCTAGTTTAGTTGAACTTATATATGAGCCCTAGATTGAAATATAAATTCAATGATAATCAATTTGGAGTCTAAGGGATTTTGGTTCATTTGAAATTTTCAAGTCAAAAGGGCTAGGTTGGGTTTTACTTAGTTTGGCTTCAATTTGATTTGATGATTGTAAGTTTCATTTATATTTAAGTAGATAATTGAATGAATGATTGATTCAAGGGAAAATTCTTTGGTTTTGAGTTGATCTAGATAAAATTTTGCTAAGTCCAAAGAATTTGCTTGAAGATCTTAGATTGGGTTTGGATTTTATTTTGAATATAGTTTTGATCATTTGAATTTAGATTTCATTTATATTTGTCAATATAAATGAAGAAACAATTGATTTATAAAGAAATCAACTGAATTTTATTTTGGGTTTCAATCATTTGAAGTCAAATTTAGAATTAAATTTGGAATTTGAATTTGAATTTGAGGTTTGGTTTGAGATTTGAATGGGTTTGATTTGAGAAAGTGTATCTAGATTGGGTTTAGGCTATAGGATAGGTGATTTCTTAAGTCCCAAGGCATGGCCTAATCCTATGATTAACTTTTCTAAGTCTCTAGCTTAGGTTAAGTGTCCACCAAATCACTAGAAGTGTTTTATGACTAAGAAACTCTTAGTTTCTAGAAGTGTCCTAACTCTAAGAGGAGGAGGTTGAGAACTCACTCCAAAAGTGAGGTCAACAGTCATCATCACCATACTACTCCACTCATTGATCACCATCACCAGTTCATGTCTCACCATCTGAGGTTCCCACCAAGTACCATAGTTCAGTATCTGGAGAGAAGTCATCCCCCTTGGTGATACGATTATGTCCTAAGGGCCACACTCCATCCACTTTTCCAGTTGATGCAAAGCCAAGCTCAATTGGTCAACCTCCTACCTTAACGGTGGAGAGGAAAGAGTGGTAGCTCAAGAGAATTGTAGTTGCTCCACCACCCCAATCAGAGAAGGAGGAAGAAGGGAATTTTGAGTTGGCTCCTATGATTATTGAACCAGTCATAGATAGCACCACTCCCACCCAAAATATACACTACATCACCTCTTTATAACACAGTCCAATAGTGAGTCATCATTCATATGTCCCAGTAGTCCCAGGTAGAGTAGATGACCGATCATTAGAGAAGATATTTGAGGACTATCGTGCTACGGTGAGGCAGATAGTTGAAGATGACCATTATGACCAAGAGGATGGCATGGTAGATTTGAATGCTAATGAGGATGACCTTTTAGATGATTCCACTAAAGTTCACATGGTCGATGCCCAAAGATCCTTGCATAGAGTGCAGCCTAGCTAAGATGCTCAAGGCATTATAGTTGAGGAAGGTGAGGCATCAAACTCAACTCAATGCCTTCACTAACAAATCAAACTCAAAGATGATCATATTGATAGAATGGAAAAGAGTGTAGAGGAGTTGATGGTAGTAGTATTAGCATTACAGAATCAAATTCATATCCGTCAACCCACTCTTATGGAGTCCGATAAACTTGAGTTGGTACATATTCTAGATCATCCTGAGAGCACTACTCTATTGGATGAAGACATAGGTAGCCTGCATAGGAAGACAGCTGATAGCTCCTCCACGCATAAGAAAGACATCAAGTAGATGGTAGAATAGCAAGTGAAGAAAGCGTTGATGCAGGCCCAAGGGAGCTTATCGATTCCAAAGGGTAGACCCTACCTAGAGGAGTTCAATGTAGTTCAATACCCCAAGGGCTTTGTACCATCATCCTTTAAGGTATTCGAGGGTAGTGGGAACCCTAGGAAACATATAACACACTTTATGGCCAATTGTTACAATGCTAATGGTGGTGATGCCTTATTTTTCATGCAATTTATTAGTAGCCTTTCTAAAGTTGCCATTGATTGGTATGCCAAACTACCCAATGGTTCAATGAATTCCTTTGTTGAGTTAGAGCAACTTTTCATTAAAAGATTCATAGGAGCTCAGTAGAGAGTGATTGTATGGGACCTCATTGTAGAAAAAACAAAACCTTAATGAGTCCCTTGTTGATTATAAACTTAGGTGGTGAAACCTAAGTATGAAATATGAACCACAGCTATAGGAGTAGCATGCCATTGAAAATTTTCTCAAGAATATTCATGGCCTAGTCACTTTCATACTGAAGGGCTTTACTATTATGGTGTTTATTTTTGGATGTGTATAGGGGACACCACATAGATCTGAGGGGGTACTTATTGAAGTGATCGGGTATGATATTGAGGTATGATGTACTATCTCGAAAGATAGAGGCATCACACATCAATGGACCTAATCACCTAATAAGGACTCCTAAGGCATGATAGGTCTTTGAATTTACCAAAGATTTTTTCCCTACTTTATATGGATTAATAAAATAGGGTTTATATTACATCGATTTCTATAGTTCCCTATGGTAAAGTAGGGTTTATATTAAACCGAGTTCTATAGTTCCCTATGCGGACAAGCCCTAAATAAATTGAATATGTTTGGAAAATCAAATGGAAATGATCTAGGAGAAGACTTATTATTGAAGCCAAAGGAGATGAGTAGGGAATGCTCATGATACTTGAAAACCTAGTGAGCACTCCAATCTATTCTATGGTTGGGCTTTATCTATTTGAAATTGAAGAGAATTATATATTTGAGTTGAAATTTTATTAGATTATGAGGACTTTTAATCCCCCAACACAAGGCTGTGGAAAAGCCTAGGAAAAGAGGATTCAAGCTTGTAGCCCAAAGGAAATAGCTACCTCATATCCTAAATCTAGAGAGCTTTGACATAAGCCAAATCATGACCTAAATCTAAACAAAAATGGGTATATGGTTGACCTCCACAAGAGAGAGTAAATCACCCAACTGCTAGACTTATAACTGTCTAGAGTGGCAACCAATTAACTCCTCCTAAGCTTTAAAATTATGTAGGCAAGTCATATGATTTTGCAAGATAGTTGGGTTGTTATTATTAAGAAAAGACTAAAGTCCTTAAACCCACTCCCTAAAGAGATTAAAGCATGAGTGGTATGGGTAATGACTTAGTCTAATGCAAATCTTTTTAATTTTAATTTGATTGATTGACTTTTTATTTTGACAAAGGACATAAAATTTCTTATGCCTAAATGCATGTTGAAATGAAATTATGGACCAAATTAGAGAGAAAGAGGTGTTTTCCATCACAGAGGAGACCCTTAAAGGTCAAGCCTTTCCTTATCGTGCAAGCATGGAAACCTTCCCTTAATAAGAGTGAGACAATATGAATGCATGATGTTAAACATACAACATTTAGCTAAAGGGTTGCTAAATCTTTTAATTATCTTAATTTAATGCCTAGGCTTTATGTGAGGTTATGAGTTATTTAAAACTTTAGTTAAGAGTTGTAGTTGGGGTAGAAAATTTAATTTTTTCTTAAGAGCCTAATCGCATCCAGGCCATACAACAAGCACCAATCATAAAGAAACTATGAAGAGGCATGCCATTTCTAATGCACAAGCTAAACATAACATCAAACATTTTATAGCTACATAAAAAAAAAATTGTCAGTGCGGTCGGGTACCATTGTACAACCTGAAAAGAGAAAATGGGTAGCCGAGCTCTACCCTTATACAACACAGAATATGAAAGAAAAATTATAATTTATAAATTAATAAATGCTATGAGTCTTCTTATCTTCATTCTTCATATTCATCTTCTTTCCTCTTTTAATTTGGATGTGCTTGCTCCAAAGGCATCACAAGGCCTCCTAGGACCAAGCCTTTTAGCCACTGCTCATCCTAGTCTCCCATAACACTAACCCTAATTCCTAATATAAAATTACATTAAAAATAAGAAAAGTAAGTCTAACTACACCTGCAAAATAAGTGTTAACTAAACACACCATACAACCCAAGCAATTATATATATAATTTGGACTTAGCACCCTGCACATGGGTAACCAAGCCCACCTATCCAAATTTGATTATGCTTAGAGGTTTCAGCAACCTACAAAGAGAGCAATTATATTTATTTTAAACACCCCTTAAGCATAATCCACTACAAAAAACATGATTAGGCTAATCATGATGTAACATCCAGCCTACAAAATATACATCCTAACATCCAGTCTAAAATAATACATCACGAAACCAAACATACATCACACCATGCACCGCCATAACATAAAGCTAGAAGTGGTGACTTAGTTCTAAGGTGTGTGGTAAGGCTTGTGTGGTGTGCCTTAACTAAGCTTTATTATGATTTCTTAAATGTGAAAGGAGTTTAATCATAAGGGGTTGATTTCACTTTAAATGGTTTAATTGATTTGAGAATTTTACTTAGTGTCTTCTTTTATTTTAATTGACTTACGCTTAGCAACTAAGTGTTATAAATAGAAGAAAAGGAGATGATTACTATCTCTTCCCTACCTTAAATCATTTCTAAAGCATATTAATTAGCTCAATTCTCTTTAGTGAATGGATTATTACATGATTTAAATTGATCCTAAGTTTAGGTTCACTTTAAATAATCATATTCAATATGAAAGACATCTTAAGATTAATTTGATTGAATTATTATCACATGATACATGTTCAACCATTCCTTTCCATCATATATGGCATGCATATGATTAAATCCTAAGTATACCTACACATACAACATGTTTCTTTTAGCACACTTTAAATAAAAGATGCATATGTGTATTTTGTAGGAAAATGAGATTTTCACTCATTAGCTAAATGGGCATTCAAGTGTATAAAAGTTTTAAACAAGTACTTCATCATTGTTAACCAGGGGAGTGAGGTAAAGACCTTCTTCAGGCTACTTAAAGCCTTGCATCCCCATAATGTCAAGACTAGATATACCTAATATTCTTAAATACACATGAATGTACAAATGACTACAAGAATGATAAATTAAGCAAAAGTTGTATTTCTTTCAATAGAATTATTTATGCATGTGAGCTAAAGTTCTATCTAAATTTTAACATAGAAATGCGTAGGAATGAATTCAAACAAATGTTGTGCCCATTTTAAATGGGCTATACACTTGTTAACATTCAAACTTTATGGAAATCCATATAGATTAAAGAAAGAGAACTCCATATCACATCTTTTAAGCCATAGACACATGCAATCATAAGAACTATCTATAACTATTATCACTCCAAATATTATGGTTGACTTATAAACTTTTGAAAATAATTTTGATTTAATATTGATAATAACCACACATATATCAAATTAAATCAACACATGAAAATTTGACATAAAGGAAATAATTTGATTTAATTAATTTTGCAAAAGATGAATGCATGAATCAAATGACATGCAACATGTAATATGATTGGGGAGGAATTAATAAACATAAGCATGTGATTTCATTCAACCAAACTAATTTCTAAGGACAATCATATCAAATAGAATTATTTAAAGCAAACCAAAGCTTTTTAATGTCACTTTTAATTTATTGTTTAACTTGATTTAAGGAAAGAGAGAAAGAGGTTTGCTAATCCTAATCCCATCCCATGTTTATAAGTTAATTTTATTTAATGAGAAGGTAATTAGGTCAATTTTATAGATTAATTAAGTTGAGGTATGAATTAATTCAATTAATTAACCCTTACCTATGTTACCTTAAAGTAATTAACTAAATAATTATGAGCTAATGTAATATGCAAATGAATTGAAAATTAAATTAGCAATGGTCCTATGAAATGAAAGGGGACTAATGCAATTGGCTCATAATTAATGGTTAATTAAGCTTTAAGGAACTTACTTAATTACTTTTATGATTTTCCCACACATATAGACAAGTCATAATTTCATTAAATCTCTTTAGGCTATTGAACACATAAAGATCTACCCATGAATTAATTAAGTTTAGATGTATTTTAAAATTTAATTAAACTAATTAAGTAATTAATTAATCCATTAATACTTAATTAATTTCTCTTGAAAAAGTGAAGGAAACTTAGGGAAAAGATTAAGAGAGAAGCCCCAATTCAATTCCTTAAGTCTCCTCACTGTTAAATAGTGATAGATTACCCAATTAATTAAGCAAGTTACTGTTCATATGCTTAATTATCACTTAATTAAGTTAAGAAGGTAATTAAGGATTAATCAATCAATTTCTCCAATTAATCAACCAATAAATCTCAAGAAAAATAAGGGAGGCAGAGCTCATCCCCCAAAATAATCTCAGAAAGTTTGAAGTTAATTTGTTAATTAATTAGGGACTAATTAAGATAATTAACTTTTAAATTTAACTTTAATTAAGCCCAAATTACTATTCAATATCAATTAAGAATAATTTTAATGGATTCCCTTCTAAAATATCTTTAAAATGAGCCATTGATTCTATTTTTATGATTTTTCAACAACTAGTTATGAATTATGAAAGTTTCGGCCTTAAAAAACCATTAAATTAGCCTTAATTAAGCCATAATCTCGTCAACTCCATGTGGTTCGCTGACGCGGCTCGCTTTCCACATGGTGCCATGGGATTGGCTATTTAAGTATTCACATCCATGGCTGAGTCAACTGGTGGTGGGACGCAGTACTGCTCTCTGCCATCCAATCTCAGATAGGATAGCGCAAATCAAACCCACGATTAATAACGGCTCGAAGCAACAAATCTAGTGTGATCTAATCAAAGTCACCCATTCTAATCACGTAGAATGAATGGCCCATGATCTCTCTTCCTACGAGAGATGACTGACAGAGCCCATCCACCTTGGATCGCTTGATCCAAGCTCACCTAAGCTCAGATTCATTCCAAAATAACCCCACACCTTCGTGTGAGGGATCCATAAAGATCCAATGGCTAGGATCGGCTCACATGCAACTTTCCTTCACAAAGCTCCAACACATTTTCCTCTTAGAGCTTGGTTTGAAGTAATTACCTCACCAGAGCTAAGACCAGCAGTTCGCACACTTGAGGAAGCTTCATCTAGTAGAGATAAGGCCCTATTGAGCAGCGATTGGATTGGTTCCAAGTGGATCACTTGGTTGGCCAAGAATGGTGCTTTAAAGCTTTGGTCTTGGTCAAAGTCCACCCTTCGATGGCTTTGGAGCTTGGGAAATTTCTTGGATGGCTTCGATGACATGCATGGAGGGTGTGTGTAAGAGCAATTGAATTTTGGTTGAGAAATGAGAAAGTTGGAATCAAGGATGAGCTCCCCTATTTTGGTTTCACATGGGAAGAGGAAATTCAAAGTGGGGTAAGGCTTGGAATTGCTCTGGCGAGTGCTAAGGAGTTTCAAAAATGCTTGGGAGGCTCAGACGAAATGAATCGTGTGATTTCCCTTGATAATTGAGGGGGTATACCCCTTAATTGGCTGAGGTGGATGTATGGGATTGCCTCTTATTTTTTTGGCCTGCCATCCACCATCATAATTGTAGAGGAGTCAAAATCAAGTCCACGTGGCTTGGTTTGAGTGAAGGAATGCTTGGGAGGTGGCTCGAGGTTTGATTTTGGCTGATGGCTTCTCCCTTTGTCCATGGGTTCTCGGTTTGGGAGGGAGGTGAGTTAGCTCCCCTCCCTTTGGTCCATGGTAAGCCTAGCCCACTTAAGGTGGAATAGGTGGCTTCAATGATACCCCATTTAGGTGGTTGATGGCTACCAAGGATGATAGGAGAGTGGACTTTGCCAATTTCGATAAAATCCCATATGTGGAGGCATATCCAAGGGAGATTTTCCTTGGGTGTGGCTCCAATTAGGTTTAGGCTAGTTTTTGGCTGACCTAGCGTTTGGATCAGGTTAGGTTAGGTTGCAAGTTCCCATGGGTTAATTTTATGAGTTTTGCCTTGGTCAAATGGGTAAATTTAGGCCATGTTGGGTTAGGTTGACCAATTAGTCAAATTGGGGCAAACCAATGCTTAGGTTAGTTTCAAATGATGATTTGAAGTGTTTATTTCAAGTGGTTTCAATCAATTTGGTGTAGGTTTGATTTTGGCTCATTTGGATTCATGTAGGTCAAATGAGTCAAGTTGACCAATTTGACCAATTTAGCCAAATTGGGCTGGGTTGGTTTTGGTTCAAGTTCTATTAGTTAATTGAAAATAATTGTAGCCTTTGATTTAATTTAATTTGGATTTTGGTCAATTTGACCTTTTAGGTTAATTTGGGCTAGGTTATGTTGGGTTGACCAATTGGTCAAATTGGGCTTAATTATGGCTTTGATCAAGTTCAATAATCAATTTGGAATAAACTCAAGCCATTGGTTGTAACAAATTTGGGTTGGATCATGATTTGACCCATTTTGGCCTTTTAGGTCAATTTAGGCCAACTTGGGTCAAGTGGCCAATTAGGTTTGGTTTGGCTCAATTGAGGATCAAGTCATGTTCAATCATTGATTCTGAGTTCGTGTGAATCAATGGTTTCAATTGATTTATTGTATAGTGAGTTTTGGCTAATTTGGATTTCATATGGGCTAAGGGTTGACTTAGTCAAATGACCAAGTTGACTTGGTTTGACCCAATTTAGGGCAATTAATGACCCTAGGGTGATCAATGATTATGGTATGAGGTTTGGATGGGCATCCAATTTGGGTTGGATTGGAACTTGGTTCATATGGGTTCTCTAGGCCACTTTGGGTCAAGTGGACCTAAATGGGTCAATTGCCTTGGTTTGGCTTGATTAAGATTAAGTTGAATTTATATATGATTTTAGGATTTGAAAAATAAATCCAACTGCAATTAATTTGGGCTATGATAGGTTTTGGTTCATTTGGAATTTTCAAGTCAAAAGGGCTAAGTTAGGCTTGACTTGGGTTGATTTCAATTTGTCTAGATGATTGTATATTTCATTTATATTTGGATAGATGATTGAAAGAATGATTGATTCAAGAGAAAATCCATTGATTTTGGCTTGATTTAGATAGGTTTTGGCTAAGTTCAAGAAATTGGCTTAAAGGGTATAAATTTAATTTTGATTTAATTTTGGATTTGGTTTTGGCTATTTGAATTTATATTTTATTTATATTTGTGAATATAAATGAAGATATAAATGACTTATGAGAAAATTGCTTGAGTTTGGAGTGATTTGGAAATGAATTTGACTAAACTCATGGAGGTAGGTCAAAAGGGCTTAGCAAAAAATTGATTTAGTTTGATTTAGTTTTGATCATGGAAATGTGGGTTTCATTTATATTTGTGGAATAATTGTTATATAAAAAAATCAATTAATTATGGGTTGATTTGGATTGAGATTTGGTTAAGCTCACGAAGGTGGGTCCATATGGATTAAGAGGAGTCTTGGTTTGGTTTGATTTAGTTTGATTCAGTTTTGGTCATTTGATTATGGATCTCATTTATATTTGTAAATATAAATGCTGGAATAATTGATTTATAAAGAAATCAATTGATTTTGATTTGGTTTAAAGGGGATTTTGGCTAAGCTTATGAGAGTGGATCATAAGGCTTAAGAAGGATTTAGGAGTTGGATTTGATTTTGGATTCCAAACATTTGGAATTGAGTTTGGACTTGGATTTGATAAATAATTGAGGGATTGAATTGATCTTTGGGAAAAGCAATTGAAGGATTGATTTAAATTTGGTTAAGGCTAAAGCCATGGAATTCAATCATTAGGTTTATGAAGGGTTTTGATTTGATCATGGGATTGATTGTGAATTTTAGAAATTTGATTTTGAATTTGGAATTTAAATTTGGGGTTTGATTTGAGAAGGAGAGTATGGATTGAGTTTCGGCTATGGGGTAGACAAGTCTCTCTAAGTCCCTAAGGCATAACCTACTCATACGATTAAACCTTCTAGGTCTCTAGGCCTAGGTTAAGTGTTCACCTGATCAATAGAAGTGTCTTAAGACTAAGAAACTCTTAGTGTCTATAAGAGTCCTAGATCTATGATGAGGAAGTTTAGAAATCACTCCAAAAGTGAGATCAACAACTATCAAAATATTTGATAAGTTAATTAGCAAGACGGCTAATCTACGAGAGGAACCCAAACAATTACCCTTCTCGGACCGTCATCCAAGATTAAGCCTCTGAAAGTGTTTCAGAAGAAGCCAGGGATTATAATAGCAGTGGATAAGGGGAATTAGCCAGAGAGAGCACAGTTTGAGAAGCCCAAAGTTCAGCAGCCTCCACTCCCACCTCCTCTTCCACTAGCTCAGCCGCTATAAAGGCTCCCCCAGTAGCCTCAAAGTAGCAATACCAGTATTTGCCAGCAGGTAGTTATTATCCACCTACTCTAGCCGATAAACTCAATAAGCCATATTCATTCAAGAGGAAGGTAGTCAGAAAAATATTTAAGAACCTCTTTAAGAAGCCTGATTTTCAGCTCTTGAGCCTAGAAAGCTAAAGGAAGTGGGTAGGAGTGATGATCTTAACTACTACCTCTACCACTGCATGCTAGGCCATGTCTTAGATGATTGCTTTACATTCAAATATTGGCTTTAGCATAGCTACAAGTCAAGATCCATAGTGATCCCCAAATAATACTTAGTGGAGTAACCTTCTGGTTCCATTAAAGTAATCTTTGGGGAGATATCTGATGCTCTTTAGATAAAAGAAGATTGGGATATCTCTTTATCCCAAACCTAAAAAGATCATCTCTAAAATCAAGAAACTTTCTCTACAGGTTCCTAATTCAGCTCAGACCTCCAACACTAAGGGAGGTCTACCAATTGTGAGAAATAACTCATGGAGGGTGGAAGCCTAGCAGCAGCAGCAGTAGCCATCACATGCTCGGGATAGTTCTATAGCACCACCATTGTTCGAGTCCATCATTCTCTCTTCCACCATTTAAGCTACCACATTTACTAGCTCCACCACCATCAGTAAGAGTGTTGTATCCATGGATAAGGGCACCAAGCCACTCATATTGCTTACTTTGCTTGACTTTTATCATGTACCTCCAAAATTATAGAAATCAATAAAGAAGAATAATTACACTTACATGCTATCTACTTTTGAAGATCTCAGTGATTTCATTCCTATTGATAGCTCTTCAAGTCATAATAATAATAATTTAAATAATTCTAGTCAATTCCATTCTAATTCATAAATAGATTGCCCTTTTCTAAATCTCCAAGGTTCACCACTTGAGATAGATTTTGAGTCATCTGACTCTGAAGATCCTTTAGGAGAACCTGCAGGTATACCTGACGAGCAGGTAGAACTTTCCACAAGACCCTCATCATAAGAAGTCATCAATGTCAACCTCCACAATGGCAAAGTTCTACATCCTAGGGTATTACCTCAAGATAAAGGTAAATAGGTCATTCATTTCAGCGAGTAGATAACCCCTCCAAAAGGTATTTCACTCTTAGATATGCTCATGGAGGATCAACCTAAAGTTGACTACGATATCTTGGCATATCTTGGAAAGTTCCACCTAAGTTAAGCATATATGACACCCTCATTTTATCCCAAGAAATGAGGGAATTACTAATCAAAGCATTGCTTGACCCTGAAATATGCTTAGCTCAGTTGGGTGCTACTGGTCCAGTTGTAGAGGAGGCATGTTTTTCAAAGAAAGTTCTAGGAGTTACCTTCTCAGATGAAGACTTACTACTAGGGATAATAGAGCACAACCGTCCCCTTTACATCATGGTATATGTTGGCAAGTTCAGGCTATCTAGAGTATTGGTTGATCCGGGTGCATCAATGAACATTATGAGTCTAAGAGTCCTTGCCTACTTGAGAATCGACATCTCAAACTTTAATCTGAAAAGATCATATTGAAAGGATTCAATGAACAAGGCGAGAAGGCCTTAGGCTCCATAATGTTACTTTTGGAGATAGATGATTGGAAGACTAAGGCCAAGTTTTACATAATAGATTCTAATACATCCTTCAATGCTTTGCTAAGGCGACCCTAGATTCATGAGAATAATATGGTTCCATCCTCCCTACATCAGTGCATCAAGTTCATCAGGGATGAGATTGAATATTGTGTCAAAGGAGATCTTAAATCATTCACAATACTTAAGGTTAGGATTTAGAAGGATGCGGCATATTATCTCCCTAAGAAATAAATGTCTTCTCGCATGAACTCAACCAAAATGAAAAAGAAAAAGAAAGAAAAAAGAGCAAGAAGAAGACAATAGGGAGGAAATAGAGCCTGAGATTAGATTTCACCTATAGTTCGTTACTCCATTCAAGCAGGTGGGGAGAATGACCTGACGTCCACTAGGACACAGAAGAGGCAAGTCTAGAGGGAGCCCTAGGGGTGGTAGACCTTCATACCTACCACCTACAAAGAGGTTCAATCCAGCATCCAAGAGTACACCTACCACCTACATAGACTTAGAATCTAGTTCAAAGGATGCGTCTTATGTAGTGAGCACACCACTACTTTTCTACATCAGCAGACTCTGTTGGAGGTGATAGTAGAGTTTGATAGTGATGAAGACTGGGTCCCCAAGCAAAGCATAAGCATATCTGAGTCTTCTTTATGTGAAATTGTTAGACAACATGTGGGCACTTTAGCTCTAACCCCACTTCCTCATAAAATGTTGAGGGTTTGGTAGTTAAAGAAGCCCCTAAAACATGCATAAATGCTAAACCTTAAAGGTTTTATCCAGGAATGTCATCCGTAAGCCAAGAAGTTGATGTAAAGCTTGAGGATGAATCATTCAAAAAATTAAAAGAATTGTCATTTCATTGGCACTCCCCTTGTATTATTAATTTAGCAAAGAAGGTTTAATTACACATACATGTTCTAAGCACAAGTTGGAATACTTCATAAAATTATGGGATAATAATGCAAAAACTCTTAATCAAGACCTGTACTAGGCTTCGATATAGTAGGCCCAATAAACGTTGATGGTAATTGCTTAGTGTTACCAATCATTTGAAATATGATAGGTTCTTCTTAAATCACATTAACTCATATGAAAAGGTATATTTAGAAATTTTAGATGATCTAAATGACCTTCAAGTTAAGGATACACCCCTAGAATTCAAAGAAGAAATTAATTTAACCATCAATGAGCTCAAAGAAATCAACTTGGGAACTGAAGATAATCCACGTCCGACATACATCAATTCTTTATTGAATGAATTGTGAACTAATGAATTAGTTAGACTACTCATTGAGTTTAAGGATTGCTTCACATGGAGTTATGTAGAAATGCCCGGATTGGCTCCTGAAGTACCAGTTTATAAGCTAGTGATATATCCTAACGTTAACCCCATCAAGCAAGCTCCTAGAAGCATGTGATTGGACATTGAATAACAAGTCATTTCTGAAGTTAAGAAATTGATTGATAAGGGTTTCATCTGGGAGAAAAAATACCTCACCTAGTTTGGCCAATGTCATCCCAATTAAGCAGAAAAATGATCAAATCCACATATGTGTCAATTTTAGGGATCTTAATAAGGCATGTCCAAAATTCAATGATTCCCCTACCAATACCAAAACTATTAGTAGACATTGCCTCATCTCACACAATTTTCTTCTACATGGATGGTTCATTTGGATATAACTAAATTAAGATGACCCCCTGAGGATGAAAAGAACACTGCCTTCTGAACCTCGATCAGAATTTATTATTATAAGGTCATGTCTTTCGGCCTCAAAAATACTAGTGCCACATACCAGCAGGCCATTACACGAATTTTTGATGAACTCATTCACTACCAAGTTGAATGCTACATCAATGATCTCATGGTCAAAAGCAAAAAAAAAAAAAAAGGAAGACCACCTTTTTTACTTGAGAGTAGTTTTTGAGCAATTGAGACAATATAACCTTAACATGAACTCTCTAAAGTGCACATTTAGGGTAACTTCAAGGAAGTTTCTGGGGATCATTGTCTAACATCGCAGGATTGAGATTGATCTAGAGAAGATCATAGCGATATTAGAATGCCACCCCCTAAAAGTTTAACTCAACTTAGATCATTCTAAGTGAGGTTAACACATCTAACACGATTTATATCCAACTTATCAAGCAGAATCCAGCCATTCTCAATGCTAGTCAAGAAAGACACCAAGTCCAAGTCGGATGAAAAATTCCAATATGTATTTGAAACCATCAAGTAGTATCTTATGATACCACCAATCTTAACCACCCCAATCCTGGGCACACCCCTCATACTCTACACTACTGCATTAGTGACTCCCTTGGCACTTTGTTGGCTCAAGCCAATGATGAAGAGAAATAAAATGCACTCTACTATCTCAGTCATCATTTGATACCTATTGAGGCAAACTATCCACCCATTGAGAAGCATTACCTAACATTGATCTTCGCAGACCAGAAGCTACAACATTATCTGCTTTCTTATAATGTAAACTTGATTTTATAGTTAATCAACTACAATATCTCATGAAATGGCCGACGCTATCTGAATAGTTGGCATGATGGTTGTTGATCTTACTTTTGGAGAGAGCACTTGTCCTTCCCATCTTAGACTTAGAATTCTTCTAAGCACTAGGATCTCCTTAGCCATAGAACACTTCTAGTGATTAAGGGAACACTAAACCAAATCCTAGGGGCTTAGGAAATTATACCCTAAGCTTAGGATGTGCCTTATGACAAATAGGTTCTACCTATCCCATGGCCTAAACCATAACCTATGCTTGTCCATTCACCCAAAACCAACCTTAAGCCAATTCAACCAACCTCAAATTGAATTTGGTTCCCTATTCAAGCTCCAAGCCAAATTAACTTAACCCTTAACCTAAATTAATTTTATAATCATCCCATGATCCTTAGACTCAAGCCTATTTAATTGATACCAATCCAATTGATTTTCACAAAAGCCTTCTAACCTTTCAATACTCTATTTCAAATCCTTCCAAGACTCATAAGCAAACCAATTGAACCAAATCAATCCAATCAACCCAAGTTAACCCATTTGACCTAAAAGTTCCAAATGAGCCAAAATCCAATTAAATTCAAATCAATTGTAATCAAAGCCATCAATCAACTTTAAATCCATCATTGAACTCTTCTTAACACCCAATTTAATCTAATCCAACTCAATTAACCTGTTTGGTCCACTTGACTCAAAGTGACCTGAAGGACCAATTTGATCCAAAATTTAATCTAACCCAAATTGGATTGAATCAACCCATCTAATATCTTCTATAATGATTGTTGATCATCCTTAACTATCCAATTTCAATCAGTTGGGTCAAACCAAACTAATTAGATCATTTGATCAAGTTGACCTAGTTAACCCATAAACCAAAATAAGCCAAACTTTATCCCAACCTCAATTGATTGAAACCAACACACCTAATCAATAACAAATTGATTATTGAACATGATCCAACATCCCATCCAATTTGGTCAAACTAACCCAATTGACCCATTTAGCCCAAATTGACCTAAAGGATTCAATTGAACCAAATCATTCCCAAATATAAATTAACTCAAACCAACACCTATAATCATTCTCAAATGATCAATTGAACCTAAGTCACCCCTCCATCCAAACCAATTTGGTTAAATTGACCAAATTGTTCAACTTAGCCCATTTGACCCATATGAACCCATATGAGCCAAAATCCAAATCCACTTCAAATTTTACCGAACCAATTGCAACAATATATTCCAAATCATCATTTGAACACATCCAAACCCTTAGTTTGACCCAATTTGACTAATTGGTCAACTTAGCCAAATTGAAACCCATTTGACCCATAAAGGTTAAATTGAGACAAACCCATTCAAACCACCCCAAACCCAACCAAACTTGGCATGACTTATCCTTGGGTCACCATGGGTCAACCTAAGTGGACCCAATCCATGGTGAACCTAGTTTGGATCAAAACCCATTGGAATAACCCATCCAAATGAGATAAAATCCCCACTTGGATGGTCTCACCCACTCACCAACCCATGGTAGCTCCCCTTAGCTCATTTTAGACACTTGGACCATTAACCCAACCTACCCACTCACCAACCCATGGTAGCTCCCCTTAGCTCCCCTTAGTTTGACCCAATTTGACTAATTGGTCAACTTAGCCAAATTGAAACCCATTTGACCCATAAAGGTTAAATTGAGCCAAACCCATTCAAACCACCCCAAACCCAACCAAACTTGGAATGACTTATCCTTGGGTTACTATGGGTCAACCTAAGTGGACCCAATCCATGGTGAACCTAGTTTGGATCAAAACCCATTGGAATAACCCATCCAAATGAGATAAAATCCCCACTTGGATGGTCTCACCCACTCACCAACCCATGGTAGCTCCCCTTAGCTCATTTTAGACACTTGGACCATTAACCCAACCTACCCCAAGCCTATTGAGTTCAGCCTTGGCTGATGAGAGGGTGAGCTTACCCTTAGCCCACCATTGGTTCACTTGGGGGAGGAGGTACACTCTATGCTAGCCCTTCAGCTGCTTCAGCCTCTCAAGACCCTCCACCTCAACAGTCCAATAACATCTACGGCTACCTACCTTGGTCAGACGACTGCAAAATACTGAGCCAATCCCAACCCTTGGTTATTCTTAATTCAACCATCACAAATTGATGGGCAACCCTTAGGTTGGATAGTCTCTATTGTACATCAGTAGACTATTTCTTTGAGCCAATAAGTCTAAGGTAAGTCCAAGTTTTTATAACCCTTTCCCTGGTGTAACTCATTGTAAACTAGTTGGGTTTAATTTTGTATGTTCAGGGTTGGGATCTTGCCCTCGAGGCTCTTTTCTTGAGTGACTACCTTAGGTTTGGATTAAGCCATCATGGCCCCTCTTCTGGTGGTTGCCTCTTTAGGTTGTGTGGTATCATCTTACGGATGAGCGGACTACTCCTTTGAGTTGGTAAATCTAAATTAGGTCTAGGCAATTATAGCCCCTCCTTAGTATGGCCCATTACAAACCAACTAGGTCCATATCCTTCCAACAATCAAATGTAAATCAAAATTGACATGAGTTATTAAATTCAACCAAAATTCATCAACTAAACAAATTAAAAAATTAAATCAATCAATTTAAACCAATTATAATACAAATCTCATTCGTCCTTAACAAGTCCTCATTGATGCCCTTAGCATGATTCAATCCTCAATGAATTTTTCTTGTGAGCTTAAAATAAAGACAAACTTCAAATGATCTTTCTTAGCAAATCTTCATTTATGCCATTGGCTTGATCCGGCAAGATCCTTCTTCGTGTCCTTGACACTAAATCAAAGGACAAATAAATCAAACCAAATTTGAACAATCCTTCTCTTATGCCCCTCCCCTGAAGCAAAATAAACCAAATTGCATTAAGGTTCAAGTCCTTTACCCTTGATTTAGGTATGAATAATCTTCATTAATCTTCATAACCTTCTCAGATGCTTTAGATCATCTCAATCAATGCCAATACATGCAATGTGCTTGTTAGTTACACCTCACTTATTGGGTCCTTTTGTTGACCTCACTTTTGGAGTGAGGATTGATCACTCCCATCTTAGATCTAGGAGCCTTCGAGACACTTAAACTTCCTTAGTGCTATTACACATATAGTGATTAAGAGAACACTAAACTTAAGCCTAAAGACACAAAGGGCATAACCCTAAGCCTAGAGTTTACCTTAGGACAAGTAAGCTTTACTTACCTTATGGCCCAAACCAAGACTCATGCCAATCAACTCATCCAAACTTAAGCTCATGTGATTGGAGCTAAACCAACTCATCAATCAATCTTAATTGAATGTGGTTTTTGAATTCTACCTCCAAGCCAAATTAACTTGGACTTTAACCCAAGTTAATATACTATAATCCTATAACTCCATTTAAACCCATTTAAGCAAACTAAACCTAATTTGGTTTTCTCAATCACTCCAATTATTCAATAGATCATTTCAAACTACTCCAACACTTGCAATCAAACCAATTGAACCAAGTGAATTTGATCAACCCAAGTTAGCCCATTTGACCTAAAAGGTTCATATGAGCCAAAAATCCAATCAAGCCCAAATCAATTGCAATTTGAGCCATTAATAAACTTCAAATTTATCACTGAACACATCTCAACCATCTATAACTCCAATTGGTCCAAGTTGACTTGACCAAGCAACATGACCTAAAGTGACTTAAAATGCCTAATTAAGCCAAACAATCAAACCCATGTTGGATCAAGCCAAGCCATTCAATTTCTTTATTGATGTTTGTAGGTCACTATTAAACACTCCACTAATCAATTGAACCTAACCAAGCCAATTTAGCCCTTTGACCTAGGTTGACTGAATTTGACCTAATGGGTCAAATTATACCAAATCAAATGCTAGATAAAATTGATTAAAATCAATTATTCTAATTTATCATCAGTTGAATATTGAGCATGATCCAACCTATAATTTGACCCAATTGGGTCAAATCAACCAAATTGACCTACTTAGCCCAAATTGACATAAAATATCATATTGAACCAAATCATTTCCTAATCCAAAATAATTTAAATCAACTCTTCTAAGTAATCACCGATGATTAATTGAACATAAACTAAATACAATCTCAAGCCAATTTGGTCAATTTGGTCAAATTAGTCAGCATGACCCATTTAACCTAAATAGCACTATATGAATCAAATCTAAGTCTAACTCAAATTGAATCAAACTAATTCCACTCACTCATTCCAAATGACTAATTAAACTTACCTAAACTCTCACTTTGACCTAATTTAGTCAAAATGGTCAACTTAGCCCAACATGACCCATTTGACCTAAATTGAACCATATGAATCAAATCTAAATCTAACTCATATTGAATCAAACTAATTCCACTCACTCATTCCAAATGACTAATTAAACTTACTTAAACTCTCACTTTGATCTAATTTAGTCAAAATGGTCAACTTAGCCCAACATGACCCATTTGACTTACATAAGTCAAATTGTGCTAAACCCAACCAAGCTTGACATGACTCATCCTTAGGTCATCATGGGCTTGCCCGAGTGGGCCCAACCCATGATGAACCTGATTTGGGTCAAACTCATTGAACCCAACCCTTTGAATGAGATAAAATCCCTATTTGGAAGGGTTCTCCAACTCTCCACCCCTTGGCAGCCACCTTTGGCCTTCATTTGGACAAAGAGCTGCTAACACAACCTAACCAAAGGTTGTTGGGTTCAGCCTTTGGCCAAGAAAGGGTGAGTTCAACCATGGGGTCCATCTAAGAAGTGTACACCTCACGATAGCCCACTACACTCACTCAGCCTCTCATACTTATCCACCTTAGCAGTCCCTTATCACCTTCGACCACTTACTCTGGCCCGATAGCTGCCAAAGGCTGAACCAATGCCAACCCTTAGTTCAGCTTGGGAGGAGAGTATACTCCACCCCATTGATTCAAACTCAACATAGAGCTTCCTTAGAGCATTTTGCATAGCCACACACTCTCTCCTGAGCTTCCGTGCACCCTACCGCCTATGAGACCAGCTCCCAATCAGACTCGAGGGCTACATTCGCCCAAACTCCCCAAACCTACACCAAACCTAACTAAACTGTTCCCACACCTTTACATCACTTCAACAAATCAAAACTAATCATTTCCCAAGCAATTCGACCACTAGAAGACATTCCTAGACCAACTCTAATGAGCTTTATGGTGTTGTTTGGTACATAGATTGATTGGCGGGGAGGAAACTTAAGATCTTCTCAATAGGGCTTCAATTTAAGCCTAAGCTACCTTAGTCATTGGACCACTGGTCAATAGCTCCGGTCAAGTAAAAATTTGACAACCGTAGTATTATCCATTAGGTGTTGGTCTTTTTGAAGTGAATCGTGTTTTCTTGCAATCTCTATCGTAGGATCTCCTTAGATTTATTCCTTGATAATTTGGGAGTCGATTTCACCATCAAAAAAGCTCCAGTGAGCTTAGATCGAGTGACAGAAGGTGGACGGTGTTCTTCTTCGGGTGCTCGTGGGATGATAGATCACTAGTCATCTATTCTGCATGATTAGAATGGATGACCGTGACTAATCATGTTAGAAATATTGATTTAATCTTTTTTAAAATCACAGGATTAATCTTGATCGTTAGATCCGAGATCGGATTGGTGACGAAATCGCGTCCACCGTTGCTGAGTCAGCTACTATGTCGAATGATTTAAGTAGCCAATATTGGCACTATGGGGAAAGTAATGTCCCATAAGCGTCCCCATGGCGTCGACTGTTTAAAAGGATTAATTAAGGGCTTAAAATGTAATTAAATAGCCAAAACTTCAAAAATCATACCAAAATGTAGAAAAATTTAAAAAATATAAATAAAACCATTTTGGAAAGCTTAGACATAGGAGAATTTAATAAAAATAATATGTTTTTATTAATATTAAATTAATAGTAATTAACTAAGGTTTGAAGCTCAGACTAATTACCTTAATTAAGGCCAAATTACTTGACTAATTAATTTCAAATTTAGTGGGAAGATTCTATGGGATGTCCTCTACCTCCCATAATTTCCTTGGAATTACTTGTCATGTGGTTTGAAGATTTTAGAATTTTAACCCTAATTACCATTTTAATTAATTAAATAATTATTAAAATTAATAAATAGTAAAAATCAAGTAATTTGTGTTAATTAATTAATGTAAAAAGTGGGTATGATGAGAGAAATAATTGGTACTCTTTTTCTAATTATTTTCCCTTAAGAAGGTTTAATTAATGTGTTTAATAATTAATAAATAATTAAGAAAACCAATGATAAAATAAAGATTGAAATTGATTTAGATAATTCAAGTGCAACTCATTAATCCCTTTATGTGTTTAATAGTATAAATTCATCAAAGAAATTATAATTATCATATTCATGTGGGAAATCATAAGAGTATTTAACTTAAATATTTTTTTCTTTAATTTAAATAACTCTTAAGAATGAGCTTAATTGCATTAGACTTCTTTAGATGCATTGCTGATTTTATTTTCTTAAAGAATATCATTGAAGGCTCATGATCAAGTGTTTAATTAAAATAAAGAAGCTTAGGGAAGGGTAATCAAATTGATCTGGTTAATAGCTCGAATATGATCAACTCATCAAACATATTTAATTACTTTCCTTAAACATGTCAAATAACCAACATGGGATTGGGTGAATTCTAAGTACCATTTCTCCTCTTTAGGTTTTAACAACTTAAACATTAAATTTAAATCTTACAAAATATTAGTTAGTGTTAAGGAATATTTATTTGGCTTGATTGTCCTTAAGATTCAATGAAATTTAGTATGTTATGTAGTGACATTTAATTACTTCCTTTCAATTATCATAAATGTGCATGTCATTTGTTTCATGTGTTCATGTTTTTAAAAAGAAAATTAAAAGAATATGATTGCATTCAAATTGCATGAGTTGGATAAATGTCATTATATTGTGTGGTTATTATCATTAATAAATCTCAAATTATTTTAAAATTATAAATTAATGATAAATCAAATAGTATGAAATTTAAATCAGTGTTTGTTATAAATACTTAATAAAGTCTTTACTTAGTTGTAATTTAAAGATAGTAATAGATTATTTTATCTTTATATTTTATGTGTTTGTTTACATGTATTTCAATTAGCAAGTATATAGTCTAGACATCCCAAAAATATGAGACTTTAAGTAGCCCCAATGAGATCTTAGATAATCTCACTTCTCTTGTTTAATAGCGACATGTACTTGCTTAATTTCATTTATGTGTATACATGTACTAGAATATAGGATAAAATGTTTCTCTTCTTGCCATTAAATTTTACATAAATAAAAGATTTTATATAACATTTGCATGGTTTTGTTTTTATGCTTATGTATATATTCACATGTATTTGAATTAGCAAGTATATAGTCTAGAGATCCCAAGAATATGAGACTTTAAGTATCCCCAAGGAGGTCTTAGATAATCTCATTTCTCTAGTTTAGCAATAACACATACTTGCTTAAGTTCTTAATACATATTTGTATATGTTTAGCTATGAGATGGAATCTTTCTTTTTTTATCAAATTTTTGCATTAACATTCATTAAGTGTGCAAAAATATGAATATGTTACATGTATATGTGTTAAATTAAATATTAAGAAGTTTAAAGATGATTGAATGTGAATGATATTGATAATGAAAGGAAGTAGTGGAATATTACTCATGTAATGATGACTTAATTTCCTTAATCCTAAGATAACTTTCATGTTCTAATAGGATTCCTTGAAACTAATCAAAACATAGGCTCAATAAAAATTCATAAGTAGTTCACTAAGTTCACTAAGAAAACCAAAGCTATAATAATTTGCCCCTTTAGAAAATAACTTAGGTTAGGGAAGAAGGAGCTAAGCCTCTTTCTTTTCTTTATAATAGTTGGACGCTAAGTAAGTATTGAATGAAATGAAAACATGTAAGTTAAAATAAATCAATCTACTAAAAGACTTAAAGTGAAGTCATCTCTAATAATTAATTTAAATAATCCTAAAAATTTAGACAATCATACTTCCAAAGCTTAACCAAGACACACCACACTAAGCTTTAATACACACATAAGAATACTAAGTCGCTGATTCTATCATTAAGTTAGGCCGGTGTATGTTATGATAATGTGTTTTATTTTATGATGTAATATTTTAAAATGAATATTAGGATTATTTGTGTGTAGACTGAATATTAGGTCGTTAATAGAATAATGATGTCTTATGCAGGGGATTGTCTTAAAAAGACTACTATAATAATAAATGAATATAAATGTTCTTACTTCTTGGTGCTGCTTATGCCCCTAAGCATAATCTAATTAGGGCACGTGGACTTGGCTATCTAAGTGTGGGGTGTTAAATCCAAATATATGAAATATAATTGCTTGGCTTATATGTTTATTTAGCTAACATCTATTTTGCGTGTAGTTAGATTTTCTTTTTCATAAATATGTAATTTTTATTATAGGATTAGAATTAGTGCTATGAATTTTAGGATGAGTAGTAACAAGATGACAAAGACTTCAGAG
The DNA here is from genome assembly GCA_021442155.1 of Cymbidium sinense. Lineage (NCBI taxonomy): Eukaryota > Viridiplantae > Streptophyta > Magnoliopsida > Asparagales > Orchidaceae > Cymbidium > Cymbidium sinense. The sequence goes on from CM038215.1 coordinate 74,292,782, forward strand.
ACCTTATGAAGCCTGGAGAAAATAGATCTAAAGAAAAGAAAAAATGACAAAAGATTCAAGTCCCCCATAAAATTTATTTTAATTGTAACATTCAGTTATAATATGGGTTATATAAGGGTAGATCTCGGTTACCCAACTTTTGATCTTTTTTGAGTTATACGACAGTACTCAGCCACATTGGCCTCTTATTCTTTAATAAAATTTAAATGTTTGATTTGTGTTGAGTTTGTCCAATAAAAATGGTATGCTTTCATAGGTTTCTTAAAGTTTGATGATTTGATGTGTGGCCTAGATGCGGTAGGCTCTTTAAGATAAAATTGAATTTTTACTCTCACTGCGTAACTCATAACTAAATTTTAATGTAACTCATTACCTCATTTTAAAGCTTAGACTTTTAATCAAGATAATAAAATATTTAGTAACTTTTTAGCTGAATGATTGCATATTATAACACCATGCATATCATATTATGTCACTCTTGAATAGAGAGGATCTACACTCTTGCATGATATGAGATATACTTGACCTTTGAAAGCGATCCCTTGTAGTGGAGAACACATATTCTAATTGATTTAGCCCATAACTTAATTTCATCATGCGTGTTGGCATTATTGTCCTAAGCCTTGGTCTAAAATGAATGTGCCAAAATGATCCAAAAGACTTGTAAATTTTTAACATTAATCTAAGTCATGTTTGCATACCACACATTATCTAGTCTCTTAGGGAGTTAGTTTAGGATTCTAACTTCTTTCCTAACTAAATAACAGCCTAACTATCATGCATTTACATAAGACCGGACTACATAGTTTTAAAGCGTAGGAGGTGTTAGTGGCGGCCACTCCAGACGACTATATATCCAGAAGAGTCAGGATGTGTACACTCTCTCTTATGAAGGGGACCATTATATCCCATTTTTCCCGGGTAGAATTAGGTCGAGCTCCGAGGCTACTCTAGAGCACTCTCAATTTAAGTTCTGAAGCAGTTTGTTTCTCTTTTACTACAAGAATAAGTCCTCACCTCTTAAGCCTTTCCACAATCTTGTGTTGTTGGACTATAAGCCCTAGCATTCTAATAAGATTATAACTTAAATAAAAGTAAATTATCTCTTTCAAATATATAAAGCCTCACTATAGGGTAGATTGAAGCATTCACTAGGCTTCTTAGTATCATGGGTGCTTCCTACTTATTCTCCTTTTAAAACTGTGAAGAAGTCTTCCTATTCAAACAATCCCATTTGATTTCTAATAATAACCAATTCTTTGATAGTCTAGCCTTGAAATATTTAGAGATGTTTATTGACTACTTTAATCGAGAGTATTCTTAAGAAAATCTCATTTTCTAAGATGTAATTAACTATGGAAGCTTACTTCCATAAGGAACTAAAGAACTCAACATAAAATAGGGGAAAGATCTCTGGTATATATGTATACTCATCTACTTTATGAGTCTTTATTAAGTGATTAGGTCAATTGTAGAATGATGTTTCTATCTTTCGAGATAGTGCATCATACCTTAATGTCGCACTCGATCACTTGAATACGTACCCTATAAGATATGCGTGATGTCCCTATGACTCTAAATTAAAACACCATAGAATGTGAAAGAGAATATATTTTAACATAAATGAAATCACTTTAAATTTAAAATGCAACTTCATCCGAGAGAAGTTTTTTTGGTAAGTGAAATATACATCAAGGGGAAGCTTTTTTATGAAATTGGATAAGAATTTTGTGTCTATAAGATCTATTTTATTTGAAAGGATGGAAATAATGAAGAAAAAAAAAAGAAAGAAGGATTAAAAATGAAAAATAATTTAATTTAAATATCTACAGAATCACTTTCTTTGGTTGAGGAGAAAATTAGCACAAAAATATTTTTGGTTTCTATTAAGTTTATTAGAAATTTATTTTTTAGCTCGTTTGAGAAGCAAGAATGGATGCAACCTCAGTTCTCAATATAAATTTTTAAACAGAGGGATGACTAATTTGACAATTTCATATCAGAGAAATTATAAAATTCAAAGGACAAATTGTCCCCCCTCAACTATCTTGAGTCCACCCCTATTGAGAAGGGAACATGTTAGTCTTCAAGTTAACTCAATAAATCTTTTTTTTTATGTGGTAGTTAATTGGTTCTAGAATTATCAATGAAAAAATAATATATTAATCCTTTTGTTAAGTAAATCAAATTATATGTTAAAAAAATTAAAATTAATTAGTTAAAATAAATGTATAAAATAAAATGTATTCATATCATTATATTTTTTTTCGAAGATAAAATAATTTTTATTTGTGCTATGAATGAAAAAGTGAAAAAAAAATACGTCAAAAAAATGATACCATATTTTAAATTTTATTCAAACCCTCAAATATTGCTCAGATTTGTATTAAAATCTTATTGAAATTCAGTTGCTGGCTGATCGTACTTTATACGACAACATTTCTATCTAATGTTATAATAATAGAAACCAATTTTTAAATAAAAAAAGTTTTCTTGAATTTTTTCTTATTTTTATTAAGGTATATTTATCTCAATTTTTTCTTTTTATATTAAAACTATAGTAAAGAAAATTTAAATTCGTCAATGCAAATCATCAGCTTAGATAAGAAGGATTAGGATATTTTGAAATCTTCGTAAAAAAAAATTCATGACTGATGTAGTACTTAAATATTCATATTATTTTAAAACATGATCAAAGGGTTGATGCATTATTTTAAAAAATAATTATTGTTTGCTCCTTACATAGAGTTACAGCTGTGTATTTTATTTAATTACGGGCGATTGGCATCTTCGCATTCTCCAAAAACATATATAAAGTAATTTAATTTTTTTTAAATAACATTATAAATTTTTAAATATAAAATTTTAAAATTTTAAAATATAAATCAAATATTTATATTTTTGAAAACGAAAAATAAAAATGATTTATTGTTTCTGATTCTCATGTAGAGCAACTTTATGTAATTCGATCGTAGTAATTTCTTCGAATGGCGTTGCAAAGCAAGCAAAACTATAATAGCAAGAATCTTATTGGCTGGTTAGGATTTTTTTTTTGTTTTTTGAAAGATTTACATACATGCCACATAATTATTATGTATTTACATATCTAATACTTAAAATTATATATTAACTTATCTAATATTTTCTTATACTTAAAAATAGTTGAAGTTTTAGAACTTAAAAATTAGTGATGATGATATTTTTAATGTGATATTGAAGATTATAATGTTATATATGTAAAAATTAAAAATATGTAAATATATAAAAATTGTGTGGTATATATATAAATCCCCCTTCTATTTTTTTATTTTAATTTATTTATATTTGATATAAAATAAATTATATTCAATGGGGATAATTATTTTTAAAAATATTCAAAATATCTAAAAGTTTGAAACAGTAAAAACAATGTGATTTATTTTTAAAAACAAAAAATAAAAACACTAAGAAGCTATTTGAGGTCATTTTTATTTTTGGTTTTTAATTTTAATTTTAATTTTATTTTCATTATAATTTAATTTGAAATAAAATATACTTAATTATGATAGAAGTTTAAAATAAATATTCATAACGGTTAAAATTATTTTGAATGTGCTAAAAATAAAGTGATTTGTTTTTAAAAATAAATAATAAAAAATACACTTAATAAATATATTTTTAAAAATAACATAAATACAAAAATAAAAAACAAAAATAAAATTGATCCCAATAAGCTCTTAAAAATGATCAATCACTGAGCTTTTGGATTAATTAGCATAATGCATACAAATTAATATTAATTTCATCTCAAAACAAACTAAATGGCTCTATGATCTATCATAATCACTTTTAAATCAGAATATGTAGATACAATAATTTTTTTATAGATATTGATCTTAGTAATATATAATTGCCTTCAGATTACGTATCATATAATTTAATCAATAATTTCAGTTACTTTAAATATGCATTTGATATTATTATTATTATTATTATTTTACTCTAATGCAAGAAAGAAAACATAATTTTTCACTATTTGTTCTACAAACCATTAATTATTCTAAAATATTTGTTTTTAGCTAATCCTCATATTAGTTTGTAGGAGATTATTTTTATCATAATAATTTAAAAATAAAGCAATAACTTTTTTTTTTCTTTTACCATTACAGAATCATCAGAAGCAATAACTTAAATATTACGCGACATGTTATATAAGAACAAGTTAATCTTTCAAAATGCGCTTACCCTCTCATTTTTAGAGATTATATATTAACATTTAGTTGTCACTTTAGAGCTTCAAAAAAACGAATTATAATTTCAATCAACAGGGAGGTGTTTATACTATGCAGAGGTAGATATAATGACCCTTTAAAATATTTTAATAATTTTTTAGCATAGTAAAAAATATTATATATTTAAACAAAATTTTGTATTTTAATTTTTTTTTTCTTAGCTACATTCGTTTTTCATATTTTATAATTGTTCTATATATTTTGTATAAAAAATTGTTTATTAAAAAAATATTTGGGATCATTTTGTATAACATCTACAAAGTTACTATGGCCGTTTACTATAAACTGATGCAAAAAATAAAACTTTCACAATCGTATCATTGGTGGTTGCCAGAGTGTCCGCTACTACTGTTGGAGAAGGCTAGCTTCAAGCTCTTAGGCTTGGCACTTAATTTTCTTTTTTATGATGAGAATGGAGATCTATTTATATAATTTAAAAAAATATATTTTAATAAATTCAACTAAAATCTTAAAATACAATATCAAATAATCTGTATAAATTCTCGATAACAAATTATGTTATAACATACAACTGCCTTAACAATCCCAGATTTAAGTAATCTTAGGCTCGTTGAATTTCCCTCGCAAATATGCTCAATTCAACTATAAGCAAGCTAGATTAAGAAATCATTTGACCCTTCAATTAATATTTTAAAGCTTTCAGTTACACTTTAAGGTTTTGATTAAGCTCATTAAATTCAGATTGAATCACATTGAGTCATTGTTAATCTATTTTTCTCATCGAGTCATTCAGTTTTATAGTATTAAAGTTTGAATGATCTTAAATTTTTTTTTTATAAAGAGTTTAATGCATGTGTTACTCCAAATTTCATGCTTTATTTAGATAAAGAGATAAAAATGAAGGTGCTCTAATGCATAAATGCATAGTTTTCAACACTAGCAAGTACAACACCAAACAAATCACATAATTACTTACATAGGAAGTACAAGACCAAAAACTTGAAATACAATGTAAAAAAAAAATTACAAATTTTGAAATATAACTATCACAATTTAAAAAATTTTGCTCTCACAGCGCACTAAGCAATAAGATGATAATAAAAGATTCATAAATGTTTTTTTTTTAAAAAAAAAAGGTTAATATCATCAGTTCTATCAAATGAAAATAATGTAACGAAAAGAAGCAAACTTTTGCAAAGATGTTAAAAGCATTAAACTTAAATCATTTGTAATAAACAAAGATCAAAACTTTCAAGATGTACTCATAAATAACAAAGTACTCAAATCTCATATAAAACTATGATGATCAACACAAATTTCAAGATAAAATCACTGAGATGAAAATTTAATATGGATAGAAAGAACTTAGAAAAAATTAAAACAATCATATCATTCAACATGCGAAATCAAAACATTCAAGCACAATTAGATGCAATCCAAGAATAATCTTACTCAAGTCATTTGAAAGAAGTTTGAGAAATAAAATCAAATTTGAATGGCTCTCCTCCAATGCAAAATAGGTGCTTGAAAATAATGGTGATTACTCCTTTGAGAAAGGTTGAAGAGAAAGATAGGAGAAGTATGCTTTTGGAATGAAAACTCCTTAGAAGATGATTTCACGAAGTAAATGCAAGGTACTATATAGAGTAAGTCCCATCACTAAGGAGATCTGAAAAGGTTTCAAATTTTGAATTTTAAATTCAAATGAATTAATTTGATTTAATTCAAATTGATCAATTTGAATTAAATCAAATTAATTCAAATAGCAAGGAAGAGGAGGGCTAAGCATCATGGAGATTCATGAATAAATTTGCAGCAAAGCAATTAATGATCAAAGTTAATTTTGGAATGGTTTGAATTTGTATGAAGTATAATCAAATTAAATTAAACTAATGAGAGGGTTGGCCAAGTATAAGAAGAGTTGGAATTAAATACAAATCAATTAGCAAGATATTAAGAAATGATTAAAAAAGAAATTTGAAATAAATCAATTAGAATATGTTAAATAAAGGAGAGGACGGACAAAGCTTCCTATAAATAGAGAAATCATGAATTAATTGAAAATCAATCAATAAGATAAGTAAAAAATTATTTAAGAAGTAATTTGAGATTTTAAAATAATAATTTAAACTTAATTTTAATCAAAAGAGGGCTTGGCCAATATTTTCTAAAAATAAGATAAATAAAATAAGAAAAAATTTAGTACAAATTTGGATTTTGAAAATGTATAAAAATAGAAACAATTAAAGAAATAATTCAATAAACCAAATCAAAATATTCTAGAAATAAACCATGTTAAAAGTCGGTCAAAGCATGATGGGGCAATTAATATAAATACAAAAATTGATAGTAGAGAAAAAAAAAAGATAATTATATTATTTAAAAGAATAATCCATGTCACATACTCAAATTGAATGGATATTTAATAAATAAATCATAGAGATTAATTAATTCAACATAGTTTAAAATAAAATGGATAAATGAATAATTAATGCAAGTGACCAAATTATCCAAAAAGATAATTTCATGATTTGTGAAAAAAATAAACAAATATTCCAAAAAAAAAATAAATGAAATGGGAATAATTTTTTTATTATTATTAAGTTTGTGAATTGTATTTGTTATTTTATGTAAGTCCTAAGAAAATTACCAATAAACTCAAGTCTGAACTGTTTATTTTATGCAAGTTTCATAATTTTTATGAAAATGCTCAAAGATAAGCATTAGTAAGTTTAAGAAAATATTAGTTAGTAATATAATCTCAAATTTATAATGATGACCACAAGATTTAGATGGATAAATTAACCTACAAAGAAACAATTAACTTTCGCCACATAAGATTTAATATCATAAAATCAAAACAAGATATATACTCAACAATTTGATGTTGGTGTGAATGACAAGTATAATAATAAGAAAAATTTTCTCCCCTCACTAAATGCATATGTGGTCAATTTAAAGCATAACCAACATCATTTGTGATATACGCTAACATCTATATTTTTCTCCCCTTTAATATCATCAAAAGGTTTACAATAAAATAGGGGTTGGTTATATTATAAAACTTCTCCCCCTTAACTAGGTATAAATGTAAATTGAGCATGAGAAAATAAACATAATTATAAATTAACATACTTGATATTCTATTCCTATTTAATTTAAACTAATATAAAAATTATATTTGATGCAAAAATTATTAAAATATATTTGAAGCAAGCAAATGTCAAATATAATGAATATATATAATTGAGCTCATATACATGCAAACATGTCTCTACTACAATACTTTAGTAATTTTTTATGCAAATTTGATATCATGCATCTCAACCATTCAAATATGGACATATTTTGAAAGTAATTCTAACTTAAGATATCAATAAAATTATCTTATCATTGATTCAAATATTAATTTTAAAAATAACTTTTTATTTAAAAAATAGATTTCACAAAATTGCAAGAACTATTAGAATATGTGCAACAAGTGAACTTTTATTCATACACAATGATTCATAAAGCCAAGATTTATTTTTTATAATAATTTAATGCATATAAGATAATTTACAAATTTATATTCATTTTATTTTATCATAAACATAAATTTGTTAATAAACATGAGCTATAAAAAGTAAGAATGAGTCAAATAATGCATACTAAGTTATTTATAACATAATATATTCTTAATAAATTTAATTGTAATAAATAAATTTATAAAAATCATATTTTATTAAAAGGGGGCATATTACATCAAATCAAGTTTAAAATTATGTTAGTATCAATTATATAAACTATTTGATCTTCAAAACTAGAAGCTAATCTAGTTTATGATTAGCATATATACTAGGATGTACTAACTAAAAGTTAGCATGAATTTTTGTAGAATTTAAAATTTGAATGTAAATCATGATAACTAAAAAAAAAACATTCATTAACATAACATCATAAAACTCATTGACTCTCTGAAAAGTTTAATACCACAATAAATCAAATAACATTTTAAATATAAATTTTATATGATTTATATAATTATTTTTAAATTATATTTTTAAGGTCATTCATTTAAAAGATTGAATATGAACCTTATATAGAACAGTTAGGCATTAATGAAACATAACTAACTTAAGGAACTAAATACATGTAAGAAAACTATTAATAAAAATACAAAATATGATACCTCATACCATTCCATTTTATATATCCTTGGATAACATGATTTTTCTTTAGTGTACATAAATCAATGATCGTTCTTGAAGATAAACATGCAATATAATCACATTTCTTAGATTTTGGAATCCAAATAACCTTGAATTCACTAACCTAAATTCCTTAAGTGATGGACAATTTAAACTAACTCCCTTAGGAATCCAAATGTCTATAAATAAAGCATCTACTAAATGAAGAAACATATGAAATAAGATCTTACCTACAACAATAAGAACAAGTGACATTTGGCAAAGCATGCATAAATGGATTATAAATTGTAGATTTATTTTTAGAGAATGAACTAATATACATGTATTTAAAGCATGTGAGAAATATGAGGATTGATTGTGAGACATGGAAGAATTTGAATGTAATGCATGTAAACAACAAAAGTTACTAGGAGGAAAAGTGTTGACCTCACTTTTGGAGTGAGGACTCACCTTCCTTATCTTAGACTTTGGAACCTTCTAGGCACTTGGATTTTCCTAGTCATAGGACACCTCTAGTGATTGAGGGAACACTAAACCCAAGCTTAGAGACTTAGAAAGACTTGTCTTAAGCTTAGGATACGCCTTAGGACAAATAGGTCTCACCTATCATATCGCCTAAACCAACCCATACTTATCCACTCATCTAAAACCAACCTCATTTGAATTTTTGTTTCCCATCCAAGCTTTAAGCCAAATTGACTTAGGCCCTAACCTAGGTTAGCTCCATCATGATCCCATGATCCAACCCAAAGCTCATTCAATTAAACCTAATCCAATTGATTTTCACAAAAGCACCCTAACCACTCAATAAACCATTTCAAACCCTTCCAATGCTTACAATCAAACCAATCCAATCAAATGAATCCAAGTAAGCCATTTGACCCAAAGGTCCAAATGAGCCAAAATCCAATCAAACCCAAATCAATTACAATCAAGGCCATCAATCAACCCTAAATCCATCATTGAACTCTTCTCAACAACCAATTCCACCAATCCAACTCAATCATTGGTCCACTTGACCCAAAGTTGCCTAAATGGCCAAATTAATTCAAACTTCAATCCAACCCAAATTAGATTGAATCAACTCATCCAATCTTCTCAATGATGATTGTTGATCATCCTTGATTGATCAATTGTAATCAATTTGATCAAACTAAATCAATTTGATCACTTGATCCAAGTTGACCCAATTAGCCCATATGGACCAAAATGAACCAAATCTCATTCCAACCCTAATTGTTTTCAATCAATGACTCCCATTAATCATAAATTAAATATTGAACATGGCTCAATCACCAATTGATCTTAACCAAGTCAATTTGGTCTATTGACCTAAGTACTTAAAGGGTCAAATTGAGTCAAATCAAATCATAAACCAAATTAATTGAAACCAATGCCTCTACTAAATCATAAATTGATTATTGAACATGATCCAACCTTTAATTGAACCATATTTAATCAAGCCAACCCAATTGACCCATTTAGCCCAAATTTACCTAAAGGGTCCAATTGAACCAAACTCTTCCCAAATCCAAATTGATTCAAACCAACACCTATAATCATTCTTAAGTTATCAATTGAATCTAAAACAATGCTCCACCCAAGCCAATTTGGCCAATTTGATCAAATTGGTCAACTTATCCATTTGATCCAAATGAATTCATATGAAAAAATCAAATCTGCTTCAAATTAAATCAAATTAATTGATCAAATACATTCCAAATTATCAATTGAACACACCCAATCCCTTAGTTTGACCCAATTTGACCAATTGGTAAACCAGACCAATTGAATCCCATTTGACCCATATGAGTCAAATTGAGCCAAACTTATCCAAATGAAGTCCAAACCTAACTAAACTTGGCATGACGCATCTTTGGGTCACCATGGGTCAGCCCAAGTGGACCCAATCCATGGTGAACTAGGTTTAGGTCAAAACCCTTGAACCAAGCCACCCAAATGGGACAAAATCTTCATTTGGGTGGGTTCACCCACTCCCCAAGCCTTGGAAACCACTTTTTACCCTTCTTGGACACTGGGACCACTGACCCAAACTTGACCTAAGGCTGTTGGGTTCAACCATAGTCATGAGATGGTGAACTCACCCTTGATTCTCCATTGGTTCACTTGGAGGAGGAGGTACACCACATTCCAGCCAATGCCACTACCTCAACCTCTCGAGTGCCTCCACCTCAGCAGTCCACTACCACCTGCGGCCACCTACCACGGCCAGACGACTGCCAAAGGCTAAGCCAATCTCAACCTTTAGTTTTCTTGGGAAGGAGAGTATACTCTTCCCCGTCCATTCAAACTACATAGAGAGCTTCCTTAGAGTGTTCTGAATAGTCCTAGACCCTTTCCCAAATACCTAGTGCTCTCCATCGCTAGTGAGACCAACCACCGATCAAAATTGAGAGCCCCATCTATCGAACCTCACCAAAACTCCACCAATTTCAAATTAACTCTTTCTACACCTTCCCCTCACTCCGGCAAGTCGAACGAATTAATCCCCGATTGATTTGATCACCAGAAGGCACTCCAAGACCTACTTCAGCGAGCTTAGCTATGGCGCTTGGTCCACAAAGGAATCGATGGGGAGGCTGCTTGAGATCTCCCAAGAGGGCTTTGTCTCTTCAAGATGAAGCTACCCGGTCGATGGACCACTGGTCTTTAGCTCCGGAGAGATAAAAATTTGACAAACCAGAGATTTTCCCTAGGTTTTTCTCTATTGTAAAGTAAATTATGGTTGCACACAATTTCTACCATAAGATCTTCTTAAATCTCCTTCCCAAATTTTTTGGAGTCAATCCTGCCTTCCTATGAGCTTCGGTGAGCTCAGATCAAGTGGCGGAAGGTAGATGGTGTTCATCTTCTAGCGCTCGGGGGATGATGGATCATCGATCGTTAGTTCCACATGATTAGAATGGGTGGTCAAGATTTAATCTGTTAGATTATCTGATTTAATCCATTAGAAACCACGATTAATCTCCTTCATCTGATCCATGATCGAATGGTGAGGATGAAACCGTGTCTACCACCATTGAGTCAGTTGCCATGTCGAATGTTTTAAATAACCTATCCTTTGGCACCACATGGAAAGCACTTCCGTGTGGCCCGATGGTTTAGGACATTAATTAGGTGATTAAAATATCATTAAATGGCTAGAACTTTGAAAATTCATAACAAATTATAGAAAATCCAAAAAATATGTGTAAACCCATTTTGAAAAAACTAAATAGAGGAGAATTTAATAAAAATAAAATCTCTAATGTTTGGTTAATGAATAATGCTTAATTAGGGTTTGAAGTATAAGATATTATCTTAATTAAGCTTAATTATTGGGCCAATTGATCTATAATTTGATAGGTTCATCCCATGGGATGTCCTCTATCTCCCATAATTTTCTTGAGATTTATTGATCATGTAATTTAGAGAATTTAAAATTTTAATCCTAATCACCCTCTTTAATCAATTTAATAATTATTTAAATTGCTAAATAGAAAAAAGTAAATGATTAATGATGATTAATCATTGTTAATAGTGGGAATGATGAGGAAAAATAATTAGGGCATCTTTCCTAATTATTTTCCTAAATATATTTTCTTAGCACAGTTAATTAATTCATGGCTTAGTTAAATATTAATTAGGCAATTAATTGTGAAATTAAATTAAATTAAAATGTTTATTATTTCAGATGATTCAAATTTGAATTCATAGGTTTCCCTTTATGTGTTTAATAAAATAAAGAGCTTTAAGGAACTTATGGTTAACCCATGGGTGTGGGAAAACTATATAAGTACTTAGTTTAGACTCTTCCTTAATCTAATTAACTCTTAAGCATAGGCCTAAATTGCATTAGGTCTCTTCAAGTTCTTTAAAAATTTTGATTTCTCATTGGCATATCATTGAAGGCTCATGGTTAAGTAGTTAATTGAATTAAAGAGGCTTAGGAAAGAGAAATTATATTAATTGCTTAATGATTTGAACTTAATCAATCCATAAATTTACTTAATTATTTCTCTTTAAATACATTAAATCACTAACATTGGATGTGATAAAATAGCAAATATCATTTCTCCTCTTTAAGTTTAATAATTCTAAACCAAAATTTAAACTTCATGACAACTTTGGTTAATTTAAAAAAAAAAATACTTTTTTAACTAGATTGTCCTTAGGAATTAATGTCATTGAATATATAATGTGGAAATTTTAATTGTTCATTTTCAATCATTATAAATTTGTATGTTATTTGCATCATGTATCCATGTTTCCAATTAAAAGAATCAAATTAATAAGGTTATATATGTACAAGTTGCATGTGTTGAATTGATCTTATTATATGATGTGGCTATTATCACTAATAAACTTTAAATTATTTTCAAAATTATAAGGTAATTATGAAAATTGAGAGGTGTTAGCTATGAATATTATAAATGATTTACATTTGCTAATAGTTTGAACATGTTAAAGATTGTTCTATTTTTATAATTCATGTATATGTTTACATGTGTTTGAATGTTAGTAAGTATATAGTCTGGATATCACAAGAATAGGAGGCTTTAAGTAGCCCCAAAGAGGTCTTAGATTATCTCACTTTCCTGGTTTAACAATGGCACATACTTACTTAATTTCATTCATATGTGTATATATGCTAGAATTTGGATAGATATTTACTTTATATGGGTAAATGATTTGCTAATATATAATCTTTTGCATGATTTTCATTCTTATGTTTGTGTATACATTTATTTGTATTTAGGATAGCAATATATAGTTTGGACATCCTGGGAACATAAGGTTTTAAGTGGCCCCAAGGAGGTCATAGATTACCTCACTTCCCTAGTTTAACAATGGCACGTACTTGCTTAAATCTCTAATACATGTGTATGTATACTTAACTAAGGAATGAAATCTCTCTTTTCTACCAAAAATATGCTTTAAAAATCATTCAAGTGTGCCAAAAATACACATATGTACATTGCATGTATAAGTATGTTAAATTTAATATCATATGCATGCTATAGATGATGAAAAGGAATGATTTAATATTATCCATGTGATAGTAGCTCAATCTCATTAATCTTAAGATGCATTTCATGCTTGAATAGGGTTCTTTAAGATTAACCCAAATTTAGGATTAATAAAATTTTTAATAAATCATTCACTTAAAGAAACCAAAAATCATGACAACATGCATTTAGAGAATAACTTAGGGTAGGGATGAAGAGGGTCAAACCACTTTCCTCTCTTTACAACAACTAGATGCTAAGTAAATACTAAGTGAAACAAAAAAAACATAAATTAAAATCTACCAATCCTTTTAATAACTTGATGTGAAACCTCCTCTCATGTTTAACTTAAATACTCCAAACCTTAGATAATCATAATTCTAAAGCCTAGCTAAGACATACCACATTAAGCCTAAGCACAGCCATTAGAATACTAAGTCACCACTTCTAGCTCTAAGTTAGGATGGTGTATGTTGTAATGTTATATTTTATTTTATGATGTAATATTTTAGACTGGATGTTAGGGTTACATATGTGTAGACTGGATGTTAGGCCGCTATTACCCTAATAATATTTTTTGCAGGGGATTATGCTAAAGGGGCTGCAGAAATGATAAATAAATAGAAATTCTTTTTTGTTTAGGTTTCTTAACCTCCTTTGCATAATCTACATTAGGACAGGTGGGCTTGGTTACCCATGTGCAGGGTGCTAAGTTTAAATTTATAGAATATAATTTCTAGGTTTGTATGGTTGTTTAGTTAACAACTATTTTGCAGGTGTAGTTAGATTTTATTTTCCATAAATATATATATATATATATATATTTACAATAGAAATTAGGATTAGTACTACATAGTTTAGGACTAGCAGTGGCTAGAAGGCAAAGACTTGGGAAACCCTATGAAGCCTGGAACATAATCAAATCAAAAGAAGGAAAGAGAGATGAAGAATGAAGACCCCCATAGCATCTATTTCATTGTAATTGTAATATTCTTCTGTAATCCGGGTTATATAAGAGTAGAGCTTGGCTACCCAAATTCTTTTATATTTTAAGGTGTTGTGGTACTCGGCCACACGACCTTTTATTCTTTTATGAAATTTATGAATGTTTGATTATCATGTTTAGCTTGTGCAATATAATGACATGTTCATCATAAGTTTCTTAAAGTTTGATGATTGAATGTGTGGCCTGGATGCAGTAGGCTCTTTAGGATAAAATCAATTTTTTTATTTTCATTAAAAAACTCATAATTAAATTTTAAATGTAACTCATAATCTCACCTTAAAGCTTAAGTTATAATTAAGATAATTAAAATATTTAGCAACCCCTTAGCTAAATGTTGAATATTCTAACATCATGCATATCATCTTATTTCACTCTTGAATGGGGAGGTCTCCATTCTTGCACAATAGGGGAATGCTTGACCTGTGAGCGCATCCCCTATAATGGAGAACACCTCCTTCCTGATTTAGCCTGTGATCTTATTTCAACATGCATATAGACATAATTATCCCATGCCTTAGTCCAAAATGAATGTGTCAAAAAAATGGTGTAAGAGATTGTAAATTTTACATTAGTTTAAGTCATGTTTTCATGCCAGTCATGGTCTAGTCTTTTAGGGAGTGAGTTTAGGATTTTAGCTTCTTTCCTAATTAAATAATAGCCTAGCTATTATGCATATACATAAGACCATACTACATGATTTTAAAGTGTAGGAGGTGTTAGCTAGCAGCCACTCTTGTTGTAAGTCCATAAGAGTCGTGATGGGTTTACCCTCTCATGTGGAGGTGAACCACTATGCCCCATTTTATTATTAGACTTAGGTCATGCTTTTAGGTTGTGCTAAAGCATCCTAGATTTAGGATCTGAGGCTACTTATTTCCTTTGGACTACGAGTATAAGTTCTCACCTCTTAAGCATTTCAATAATCTTGTGTTGATGGATTATAAGCCCTAACATCCTAATAAAATTTCAATTCAAATAAAAATAAATTCTCTATTTTAAATATATAAAACCTCACTATAGGGTAGACTAGAGTTCTCACTAGGCTTTCTAGTATCATGAGTACTCCTTACTTATCTTCCTTTGGAATCCAAAAATAAGACTGCCAAATTGAACTTCCCCACTTGATTTTCAAAAATACATAATTCTTTGATAGTCTAACTTTGAAGTGTTTAGAGATATTTATTTACTACTTTAATCAAGAGTGTTCTTGGGAAATCCCATTTCCTAGGGTGTAATTACCTATAGAAGCTTGCTTCCAAGGGAACTAAAGAATCTGGCATAAAATAAACCATTCTTTACTTTTACAAATAAATTAGGGGAAAGATCTCTAGTATATATGAAGGCCCATCTACCGTAAGAGTCCTTATTAGGTGATTAGGTCCATTATATGGTGATGCTTCCATCTTTCGAGATGGTACATAGTACCTTAATGTCATACCTGATCACTTCAATAAGTATCCCCTAGGATCTACGTGGTGTCCCTACTTAAAAGTCATATGATAACACCATAAAAAGACTTATCATTTAATTTTCTTCTATTATCATTTTACTTTTTAA
This sequence comes from Cymbidium sinense, assembly GCA_021442155.1. Taxonomy (NCBI): domain Eukaryota; kingdom Viridiplantae; phylum Streptophyta; class Magnoliopsida; order Asparagales; family Orchidaceae; genus Cymbidium; species Cymbidium sinense. Next base: position 74,308,776 of record CM038215.1, read on the forward strand.
ACTATTAATCTCAACAAGTAAATCAGGATCAACTTTATCTTTAATCAATAACTCATTTTTCAATATTTTAATTTCATCTTCTAAAGTGTTAAGTTAAGAAATAAAATTATCATGATTATAAGATGTAGAAGTGCTAAAAACATCAAACAAGAAATGTTTCATTTTTGGTATTCAATGAAGATACTTCATTTTTAAGTAATTAAATGATATCATGTGATTTTTGAACATCTAAAAAATAACTCATTTTCTTTCATCAAAATATCAAAATCTTCTTTAAAACTTATAGACTTCTTTTTAAATGAAGAATATTCCTTTTTCAATTTATTATAAACAACCACTAATTTATTTAAAGCATTAGATAGTTCTTCATAAATTAGATTATTTACCATAAAGTTATTCTCAAAATTAGATTGAGAATTGTATCTTTAGATTGATAACTTGAGGGAAGCAGTTGTAGCCATCTTTTCTTCTCCATTTGTAAGCACTATAAAACTCTTTTGAAAATTTTCTTTATTCTTCCTTCTATTATTTTTCACATTTCTCTTTTTTTTCTTCTTAAGTCTATAAGTAATTTTAGTAAGGTTAACATAGTCTCATTCTTAGCTCTAAGAGTCTTATCTTAATAGTAGAATATCCCATCTAAAGCTTAGGACACATTTAGTGACTAAGATAGGGCGCCAAAACCTAAACTAAAGCTAAAGCTATAGGATTATATCCTAAGGTTAGCTGCACTAAGTTATTGGGTCCCAACAAGCCTTCTATTACCCAAGCAAACCTAAGCACTCCCAAACCCAAAACCAAATTGAACTCTAGCACTAAACTTAACCCTATTGAACTAAGACCTAACCCATATGATCTCTAATTAAACTAATTGGGCCACTTAACCTAATTTAGCCCATTTGGCCCTTTAGTCCACCTTGGAAAAAATTCAAGCTCAATCAAAATTAGCTCAAACAAATTAATCTTAGGATTATCAAAACACCTACCACTCTAATTGAAGCCTAATTTAGTTAATTGGCTCACTCAGCCCAACTTAATCTAATTGGGCCTTAACTTGTCAAATCAAAATTAAACATAAACTAATTGAAATGGGCCATTCCTAAGGTCTTAGAAAAGCCAAGTTGAAGTTCAATTTTTTTCATGGGTCCATTTGGATCAAGTTGACTCAATTAAATCATATAAAGCCAAAATAAAATTAAGCTTAATCCATACTAAATTGAGCCAATCCTACGCCTTAGAAGAATTACACAAAGATAATTGAACACAACCAATTGCTAATTATGGTCCAACTTAACCAAAGTAAATCACTTGACCCAAGTTGATCTAATTGAACACATTGAGTCTAATCCAAATTAATACCAAATTAGACCAAATGATTTGTTGTAACATATTTCATCTTAATAAATAAACATATCCAACAACCCCCCAATTTGACCAATTAAGGCACCTGACCCAAATGACCCTTTGTTGATTTAAATAGGTCATATTGAGACAAACCAAACTAAACCAAGTTCAAAACCAATCAAACTAATCCAAACCTGATTAGATTTAGATAAACCCTTCCTTAGGTTCCCAAGTGTCTACCAAGAAAGCTTGACCCAAGGTGAACCAATTTGGGGTCAACCCCATGTTAACCAAGTCTAGAAATAAAGACAAAATCCCAAAATTAACAAATCCATCCCATCCCTTTGCATTAAGTAATCCCCTAATCACTCTTTGAGCATAAACTCATGCTTAGGCTTGCCTAAAACCTAAAGCTACTCCAAATCAACCATTAACCCATGAAGTCTAAATATATAAGACAACTCTTGGTTCACTCACTATGTGTTGTCCACTACCCCAATACCCTACAATCCAGCCAATAAGGAAGATAGTCTAAGGCCATTTTGAGCTTAGGTGATTGAGCCACCAGCTCCCATGGGTGAAACAAGCCAAAAGTTTTGTTCACATAGGGAGACCTTCTTAATTTGAAATAGAGGGGGTTTAAGTACTGAAATCACTCTACATTGACATTGTCCCAAAGCTTCCCAAGACCACACTTGTATAGGAGCAAGAGCCACCATTAGCAACCTCTTTGACCGAATACCCCCAATCCACCACTTCCATTCTCGGCAATGCATTGCCTAAATTAACTCTCCCAAAACTTACTTGACATAAAGAAAATTTGGCTAAACCAAAGCCCCTTCTATTTCAATCTCAAGAAGGTTAAGAATGGCTAGACACTGACAATGCATGGCAATGTAATTCTCTAGAGAGCAATCGATTGGGAGGCAAGCAAGAATCTCCACAAAAAGGTTTGCCTCTTCAAGTCAAAAATACCTCTGACAAGAAAACCACTAGATGTGAGCTCTAGTATGGTAAATCCCCAAAATCATAGAAGACCCCATAGGAGCTTGGTGTTTTGTGAAAAAAAATTTGAATTCCACTACAAATTAATTTTAAATCTCATGCATTTTTTTCTTAATCATTCCAAGTACATGTTTTCACTTCTCACAGCCATGGTTGTGTGGATCATCACCATTTTGACGAATGATGCTCAATTCATGTGGGTTGGGGAAGATGAATCATGAGCCATCCATTTCATTTGATTAGAATAAATAGTTGTGATCTAAGTGGAAAATAATACTACATTAATCTCTTTAGAAACTATAGGGAAAATCAAGTCATCCAAGCTTTCATCGAATGGCTATAAATAATCTCATGTGCAATGCCATGCATGCAGACTCCATGTGGGTTATGGATTCAGCCAATCTCGGCACAATGCATGTAAAGTGTGTGTCGAATCAGTGCTGCATAGATAAGTAGGAAAATAGGATTTAAAAATGATTTAAAAAACTCAAAACTTTAAAATATATAACTAATTATAAAAAAATTAATAACTATAAATAAATACTCCCTAGTCTCAGGAAAGCGAGTAAAATATAGGAAAAATAAAAGCTTCAATTTTTATTAAGTGTTTTTAAAGTAATTAAGATATTACTAAAAATTTTAGTTTTAAAATTAATCCTCAAATACTCATCCAAATGACTTAGCATTTTTAGAGAATGTCCCTAGAGATGTGCATTATTGCTTATAAAAATTTCATGAAATTTGGATGAGTAAATCTTAAATTATAAAATTTTGAAGCCTACTAATTAAACTAACTTAAATGTTTTTATAAAATTATAAAAATTACAAAAAGTATATCTTTGAGGTCAAATATCATATTCAACATAGAGGCACCTAAATAAAATGATTAGATTCATTTATATTAATTAAAACTCAAAATCCCAAAATTAGGATTAATTAACTATTAAATAATCAATTAAATTACATATAACTTAAAAATTCATAATACATTGCACAAAAAATTCAAAAATACAAATAACCACTCTTTGAGCTTAACTAATATAGAGGAATTCAGTGCTTAACTTATTAGTGTTAAGTATTTTGAAAGTAATTAGAACATTGATGAAATTCTAATTAATGAAACTAATCCTAAGAGACAAGTATAAATACTTTAGAACTTTTAGGATATATTTTGAACGTTATTACTTAGCTTTGTCATTTTTCTCAAAAACATTTGGACGTGTTTTATATGTTATTAGATTATTAGTGTTAATAGGAGTAATGACTTAGTTTATTAATTAAACAATTACAAAATTTATGAAAACCTTATATAAAGAGTCTAAATCATTTAATGAATAGAGAAGACCATAGAAAAATATCAAATATATTTAATCAACATTAAATGCAATAATCATAATTAGGACTAGCTACATAAGTTATTTTAGTAATTAATTAACCTATTAAGTTATAATTTAAATTTTTTTTGTAAATAATTCAAATTAAGCACAAATGAATTGAAAATTTTATGAATAGCCCTAGAGATCATTTGAGACTCAAAAATATTTTGACTTAATATAATATATGTTAAAATTATAATTGCAAATATTATTTTAAATAATTTATTATCGATGGATATCTTATAATTAATGTTTGTCTTTATACATTAGTAATAAGCTTATACTCGAGATTGAAATGGGCAAGATATCTAACAAAATAAGCTTTTTCCCTCACTTAGTAATTAGATTATGTCTTGAGGGTCACCCCTCTTCTTCTCGCACTAATGACCCCAAGCTGAGAACCCTTGTTTGGCCTTTTATTACATTAGCTAAGAAGGTGTAGCAGCCCAAGAGCATAGTTGTAGCGCCACCAAAGTCATCTTCACCAAGTAAGGAGAATAGCCTGTGCATGTAGAGCTAAAGTTGTCTCAAGGATAGGGAATTTAAGAAGAAGATATGAAAGATCATCTAAAGGGAAGAGGGTAAGCACCATAGATGTGTTCTAGTAGATTCTACACTAATAGATCATTCCATAAATGAGATTTTGAATGACTATCAGGATTTTGTAAAGTAGATTGAAGGTGATGATAATTAAGATTAGTATAGTAGAATAATAGACTTTGACCCAAATGATGATGCTGATGATCCATTTATGATCCTACAGATATACATGTGATCAAAACCAAGCCATCATCACATAAAAAGCAGCATCAGACCTCTAACATAGGATGTTGTGGTTGACAATGGCAATGTGTCACGCTTAACCCAACAACTGCTACATCAATTGAGATAGAAGAATGACCAAATTGATCATATAGAGAGGAAAGTTACAGAATTGATGCTATTAGTAATGTCTCTCTAAAGGCAAGCACCAGCACCACCGGTCACATCAGTTGAGGCAAATAGACTAGAGGAGGTACATTTAGTTGAGAGGAATAAATACATCATAATAGTAGAAGAGGATTCAAGCAATTTACATAGGAAGGGTACAAATAATATAACATTACATAGAGGTATATTAGCAGTTAGTGGAACAACAAGTGAATGAGGCATTGGAGCAAACCCAAAGAGGATTCATTAGTTTCAAAGAATATAGCTTACATAGAAGAATTTGATGTAGTTCAATACCCCCAAAGATTTGTGTCACCATCTTTCAAAGTATTTGATGGCACTAGGAAGCCTAAGCAGCACATTTTGTATTTCAAAGTTACAATGATAAATTATTGTTCAAATAGTTTATCAATAGCTTGACCAAGTGGCTTTCGAGTGGTATGTTGAGTTACCCAATAGCATAGTGAAGACCACTACAAAGCTAGAGTAGTTATTTATCGAGAGATTTGTAGGATCCTAGCATAAGGTCACAATAAGGGATCTAATGGTAGAGAAACATAAGGCCAATGAGTCCCTGTTGGATTAACTTTAGCATAGAGTGTGAACCCAAGCTTAACAAGTAATATGCCATTAAGATTTTGCTCAAGAACATCTATGGGATAGTGGAACTCATGCTCAAAAGATTTATCATCAAGACCTTTGAGAAGTTATTGGGTAAAGCTACCAACCTTCAAAAAGAGGCCAAGAAATTATCTTTTTAGATTAGTTATGTAAGACAAATCCTCAAAATGTATTTGAGAAGAAACACAAGGTCATGTCTATAGCAAATAGAGAAAATCAACACATGAGGTTTAACTAGAGTGACGCAAACATCAGCAGACTCTACTTCCACCTCAACCCCCAAAATAAATGTAGTTCTTTGAGCCATTAGGTAGATCTTTCCCAACCATCATTCAGAGGATAAAAAAACCATTCCCACTTTAAAAGATAAGCGGATAAGAAGATCTTTAAAACTTAATGAAGAAGGTAGCAGTCCAATTTCTTGAATCTAAGAAGCTGAAGGAAGTGTGCAAGAGTGATAATCCTAACTATTCCCCCTATTTTTACTTACTTAAGAATACCATAGAGGAATGCCTTACCTTTAAGAACTGGTTAGATAGGAATCGTAAGATTAGAGTTATGGTAATCTTGAAGGAATACTTTATAGAACTTGAGATATGATATATTAAAATAATTACTGAAGAATCATTCAATCGCTTGAAGACTGAAGAGGATTAGGATATCTCCTTGTCTAAAACCTCTTTGATGACCATTAAAAAATTAAGAAAATTTTCTTTGTATGTACCTAAACAAGCTCAAATCTCCACTCCATTGTTGGTTTGCAAGTTTTAAAAGGAAAACTCAAAAGGGGATGATATCAAACGTAGACATCTAGTAAAAATTTAGGATGTAGCAATTGTATCATCTAACAATATGAGTACATTACTGGGAATGGGGACATCATGCCATTCATGCTGCTAAAACGTGTTAAATTTATAAAAATTTCGAGTAATTAATATGTCCTTATCATATTTTATAAGTTAAAATATATTAATTTAAGTATATGTTGTGTTATAATAGAAAATTTCTTTAAAATATAAAAAAATAATTTAGGCATATCACTTATGTACTACCAAAGCAATGCCACAGCATTGAAAATGGCCTAAATTGGAGCAAATCAATAGCAAGGCTAATGCCTAAGCGCTATAACAGTAGCACTGTGGCATTAGATCAGGCTCATTTTGGGACAGTTTGATAGGAAGCTCCACGCTTATGCACTGTATAAGCAATGTAGTGGTGCTGGACTAAAGGAAAAAATATGATGTAGAGGCAGTGTTGGGCATAGTGCTTCAGCCTCATAGAACTAATTTGTGTTATTTTAGCAATGATTTCAAGTATTTTTTGAGGGAGTTTCAACAAAAACTGAAGAATAACTTATTAGGGCTACTATTAGGCAATAAACATGGGACCTTTCTTGGTATTAAAGAGTTTTTTCTAGAGTTTTTGGCAAGTGGCGAGTGTAGCGTAAGTGTGTGTGAGTTTTTATAAAACACTTAGAGAGTGACACTCCAAGTGTTGTAAGAGTGTTGTGTGGGAAGCATGGTATTGTATTCATTTTAAGTAAGTGGTAAAGAAAGAGATCAAAAGAAAGAATTTTCAATATGGTATGCTAGCTATTTCCATGAGGAAGTAGCAGAAGATCACGATGAGTTGACTTAATCGGTATGCTCTTTTCTTTCTTTTTTGGTTATCTTACATCTTATTTTATAAATTTTAATAATTCTTCCTTCTTCTTTACTATAAAGCACTAATCATATAAGTACTCTGAATTCATGTGAGTTTTTGGATGTATTGTATTGTATTACACTATGTTTGTGATTGAATATAAGAGGATTGTTCATGTTCAACATGAAATTGGTGTTTTATTTTATCTCTACTTTGTTTACTTGTGATTTGACCAAATACAAAGTTAAAATTAAGTGTGATCTAAAAATATATATGGAGTTCTAAAAAAATAACTAGGAAAAAGATAAATGGATGTACTAAGTAGCCATTAATGTGCTAAATAGTCCTGAAGTGTTAAATAGCCATTAAACATATATCTATTTTTAAGATTCGCAATCATTTCAAGAGAAATCTGGGTAATGCAACAAATCAAAATTTACTTGGCACTATGTATAAAATTAACTAAAGAGATTAATTTGGTTATACTTATCTAGACATAGAGGGTATACAATTTTTCTCCTAATTGGCACTACAAGCTTAAAATTAATTATACTACTTAGTTTAATATAATACATAATCTATAAATTCATAGTAATATTTTCAAAATTAAGAACAACGCATATAGTTTTTTTATAACAATATAAAAATTAGCCTTTTTAATAAAAATATTTTCTTTTTAAAATAGTAAATAATTATTTGACTTAATCACTATATATTTTATTAGATAAAAATTAAGTTTTAAAAAGATAAGTATTTAACTTAATATAAAATTAATATAAAAATTTTACCCTAATCCTCGTGGAACAATACTCTATTAACTTTATATTACTTGATGCGACACGTGCACTTGTGTATAAAAAAATATATCAAACAAATTTTAGGCACTGTTGTTGAGGATTAGAAGTAAAATAATAATTATTAAGTTAATATTAGTATCATTGAACTATTTTTAATTCAATATTTTTGTTGTGTGTGTGTGTGTGTGTGTGTGTTATGTATTAATTGTGAAATATCTTTCATATATACATCCTTGTACTTGTTTAGTGTACTACTGCCAAAGTTGTAATTTTAACCGTGCATGTGTAGAGACAAAACTATAGAAATATTTCCATTGAACTTAAGGAATCAAATGACTTTGTAAGAAAATTAGAAAAGAAAAGAGAAATCAAGTGAGAAAACTAACAATGGACAATCAACCAATATGAGAATCATGTAGACCTCTTAGAGATTATGCTACACTAATAGCAAATGGAGTACATCAAAGTATTGCTAAACTAACTATTCAAGCTAATAATTTTGAACTAAAACCTTCTATGATTTAAATGGTGCAAAAATCTTAGTTTGAGGATTCACTTATTGAAGATCCTAATATACATATTGTCAATTTCTTAAAAATTTGTTCAACATTTAAATACAATGGGGTAAGTGATGATGCCATTAGATTAAGATTATTTCCTTTCTCATTAAAATATAAGACTAAAATTTGGATAAATTCACTGCCTCAAAGATCTATAATAACTTCAAATAAATTATCTCAAAAAATCTAACAACTTATTTTTTACCATCTAATGTAGCTAAACTAAAAAATGATATTACACATTTCATTAAATTAGACAATGAATCTATATATGAGGCTTGGGAGAGGTATAAAGAATTATTAAGGAAAGGTCCTCATCATTCATTACCTGATTAGCTTATCAATCAATTATTTTATAATGACTTAGTATGATCTCTAAGAACTATTATTGAGGTAGTAGCATGAGGTAGCCTTATGTCCAAACCTTTTGATGAAACATATACTTTAATAGAAGAAATAATAACTAATAATTTTCAATGACCTTCTGATAGATTAAACCCTAAGAAAGTAGCCAATATTAATAATAATGATATGATTGCAATGTTGACCTCAAAAGTATCATTCTATCTAAGAAATTAGATAGTTTAGGAATTAAACAAAAAATTAATAATATTAATTAAGTGGGAGAAAATGGTGAAATATGTGTATTGAAAGTTCAAACTAATCAAGAATTAAAAATGCTTAATTATATCTCAAATAGACTAAATTATCCTTATTCAAATACATTCAATACAAGTTAGAGGAATCATTCAATTTTTTTATGAAATAATAATACAAACTTTAATCAAGATGGAAATATGAGAAGCTTAAATAATAGAATTATAACTCTCAAAACTCTAATTTTAGACCTATCATTCTACCAGGATCAAAATCAAATTGAGGAAAAGAAACCTTTTTTAGAAGAATTAGTATTATAAATGGAACTATATTACAAATCCATGGAGCTTCAATTGGAAATTTAAAAATTCAATTAAGGCAAATGACAAATAATCTTACAAATAAACCTCAAGGGAATTTACCTAGTAAAACTGAAGTAAATTCTGAAGATAAAGGTAATGAAAAGTGTAAGAAATTGAATTAAAAAGTGGAAGAAATTAAAAGAATTAGGGTTGAAAGATAAAAATGAAGAAACTAAAATATTAATAAAAGAAAAAAAAGGAAGAAATTGAAAAAAAAATGTTATTTAAGAAAAGAGAAAATAAACAAAAAGAGAAGCATTCATAAAAAATGAGAGAATGACTACCACCTCCATTTCTCCAAAAATTTCAAAAATAAAGTTTGTATAATTAATTTTCAAAATTCTTAGATGTATTTAAGAAATTATCCATAAATATAAAATTTACTAAGCCTTATAACAAATGCCTTTATATGCTAAATTTATAAAAAATGTTCTATATAAAAAAAAGAAAATTAGGAGAAAATGAAATAATATCCCTTACTGAAGAATATAGTGCAAGAATTTAATTAAATTTATCTAAAAATTTTAAACATCAAAAGAGTTTTACTATTCCTTGCACTATAGGAGATAATTTTTTTTTAGAAAAGTATTATGTGATTTGAGAGCTAATCTAAATTTAATGCCTTTATCAATTTTTAAAAAATTAAGATTAGGAGAAGTACAACCTATAAATGTAACCCTATAATTAGCAGATAGATATTAGACTTATCCAAAGGGTATAATTGAAGATGTTTTAATTAAGGTAGATAAATTCATATTCCCAATAGATTTATAATATTACATATATTAGAAGATAAGTAAATAGTTCTCATCTTAGAGAGACATTTCTTAACTATTGGAATAACTATGATAGATGTTCAAAAAGAGGAATTAACCATGAGAGTACAAGATCATAAAATTAAATTTAATGTGCTCTATTAAATTTCTTGATGAAAGAAATGAAGAATGTTATAAAATTGGGTTAAGTGAAAGTAAAATAGAAAAATTAAATTCCTATATAATAGATAATTTAATAAACAAAAATAAAAAATGATGATGGAAGAATATGAAAATATTCAATTACTTAGAGTTACACACAATTAGTTTAAAGAAAAATTCAAATCATTAAAAATGTTTATAGAAAGAAAGAATCTTAAACCATACATAATAGAGGCCTAAGAACAAAAGATAAAATCATTACCAAGTCATTTGAAACATGTTTACCCAAGAAAAGTATCAACATTACCAATAATCATTTCAGCAGATTTAGAAGATAAATTAATTGAAGCTCTAAAAGAACATATAAAATTAATTTGGATTGATAATAGTAAATATTAAAGGAATTAGTTCTTCAATATGTATCCATAAAATTTTAATGGAAGAAAATAGTAAACCAATCATAGAAAGCTAAATGAAATTGAATGTTATCATGAAAGAAGTAGTAAAAAAGAAAATCATTAAGTGGTTGGATGCAAGAATGATACATCATCTCTCTAATAGTATATGGGTAAGTCTAAACTATTGTGTGCCTAAGAAAAGAGAAATAGCTATTATTACCAATGTAAATAATGAAATCATTCCTACTAGAACAGTCACAAGATGGAGGATTTGTATTAATTATAGGAAGTTAAACAAAGCCACTAGAAAATGTCATTTTCTTTTACTTGTCATTGATTAAATGTTAAAAAAGTTAGCAAGTCATTCCCATTATTGCTTTTTACATTAGTATTCTGAATATAACCAACTTGTCAAAACACCTAAGGATAAAGAGAAAATATCATTTACTTGTCCATATGGTACCTTTGGTTTTAGAAGAATGGCTATTAGTTTATGTAACGCACCTGCTACTTTTCAACATTACATGATGACTATATTTTTTGAGTTAATTGAAATCTACATTGAAGTAATTATGGATGATTTTTTCTATATTTGATCTAACATTTGAATATTGCTAAGAAAACCTAGAAAGCATTCTTAGGAAATGTGAAGATAAAATTTAATACTTAACTACGAAATTTGTCATTTTATGGTTAGAGAAGGAATAAAATTAGGTCATAAAATATCATACAGAGGAATAAAAGTGAATAGCGCAAAAGTATGAATAATAAAATAACTTACACCCTTAACTAGTGTTAAAAGGGTTAGAATTTTTCTTGGACATGCTCGATTTTATTAGAGATTTTTAAATTTATTTCAAATATATCAAAACTACTATGCAACTCAATAAAAAAATATGCCCTTTATTTTTACAAAGGAATGTCAAAAAGCATTTGAACTATTAAAAGTTAAATTAAATTCATCACTGGTTATTATTACACCTAATTGGAACATTTCTACTGAGTTGATGTGTGATGCAAGTGATTTTGTAATAAGGGCAATCTTAAGACAAAGAAGAGATAAAATTTTTATGTAGTATATTATACTAGTAAAACTCTAAATAAAAATCAATTAAACTACTCAACAACTGAAAAAGAATTACTAACTATATTCTTTGCCTTCGATTAACTTAAATCATATCTAATTGGAATAAAAGCTATAGTATATACTAATCATGTAGCTATTAAAAATCTAATAGAAAAGAAACATGTTAAAATTAGATTAATTAAATATGTATTATTGTTGCAAGAGTTTGATCTAGAAATTAAAGATAGAAAAGGTTCTTAAATTAAAGTAGTTGATCATTTATCTTCCTTAATAGTTGAAGAACTGATCGCTCCAAACAAAAATTACCTTGGAGGATGCACTCTGCCATCTTTGAATGGATATGGACAAGAGTGTGTTCTACTAGATATTCAATTAGATTTCTCCTAGATCTGGGTTCTACTTCCTATGGAAGCAAGCCTTCATAGTTAATTACCCATCTTGCCATGGCAACAGAGCACTCTCTATTAATGTTAGAAATAGGCCTATGCTGCTGATATGAGAAGGTGCCTTAGAGGTATGTGTGACATCGTTGACTGTCATGTAGAATTTGCATAGCGAATAAAGAGATTAACATCCATCCCTTCGGAATGAAAAAAATATAATTCAAAATATTTGCTTAATGAAAGATATAAGTATTTACTGCCTATTAAATATTTCATGATTCATAGCTCAATGAGTAAATCCATTAAGGAACATATGGGCAATTGTCATGACCAAAATATAGTCGAGTTGTATAGTTGTCAAGCCACCTGGTCTAAGGGTTCTAGTCATATCCACACTTTTTGTGGTGTCATTTGATGGCATATCCACACAAATAGAGAACACAGTCATATCCTTACTAGCATAAGATTCTTTGAGTATGAGCATAAATGCATTTATTTGACATAAGCTCTTTTATGAGCAAAGGTTTTCTTAGGTTATCATCCCTAATAAATAATGATGGATGGATGGATGACTATTTACTTTAAGTTATAGTGAATGATGAACTTCATTCAATTTAAACATATCCCCTCTGAATAAATTTTATAATCAACACGACCATCATTGGGGAAAGATTAGATTTTTTTGGTAGCCCCAAACACTAGAGTTACATTTGTTTGCATATGTCGGGGTACATGCAAGAAATTTAAGCTTATGTTTAACCCATGAAGCATCCTTAGCTAGTAAATTTAAGTGATTATTATTTTTTTGAGTCCATGTGGGTTATTCAAGCTTATTTTTAGGCATAATTCCTTAGCCTTGCAAATATGTTGCCTAAGCGTTATATCTCTAGCATCATGGCACTGCATGGTTTATGCCATAGTGCTGATGTCATTAACCATGTTGACCACTTTACTGATGCCATGGCATTGATAATGTAGCATAGTTGCATTGGTCAAAAGTAAGTTTATGATAACTAATTGATGTTCAAGATATTTAATGGCATAAGACAAACTTTTTGACTAGTGTTGCGGCACTGTGTCAGAGCACCGTGACGCTACATCAATGCGACGTGTCATTTTATGTTTAAGAATTTATGATAATTAATATTCTTTTTGACCAGCAAAGTAACAACATTGACCATCTGACCACCAGACCTATACTGCATGTGACTGTCGTAGTGTTGGGCCAGTATTTCAAAATCCGAGAGGTTAACATCGTGGCGCTAGGCAAGGCTTATAAATAGACCCCTTGGGCAACTGAAAATTTTACTCTACATTCTATTTAGAGCTTTTCCCTAGAGTTTTCTCTGCCTCTCTTTCTTCTAATTTATACTTTCTCTTCCACCATGCCGGTAAAATATTTCAATAAAGGAAAGAAGAGAGTCGTCATCACACTAATAGATTTGTTAGTCTGTAGGCCGAGGAGAGGTACCACCACGCCCTCACACACAAGCATCTGATCATGGAGAGGAGCTTCAACAATTTGGGCGGGCATGTGGAGAGCATCTTTACCAAGCAAGGCTAGGAGAAATTGGCCTATGATAATAAATCAGGTGTCATCCTCATGGTGCATGAGTTATTTTCCAATGCAAAGTAGCACCAGAATAATCAAATTTTTGTACAAGGAAAACTAGTGAATTTTGCTAGTACTTCCATTAATGCATATTATGATCTACCAAATGTAGATTATGATCAGTATCTTTTTATTATAATGATCATCCTAACTTTGATGAAATCTTTAATTTTCACACTATTAGAAATTCTTATACATAGTGGAAAAGGCAGGAGGAAAAAATTATCAATTTTTCATCACTGGCCTCACTACTGAAGCTAAAGTTTTGCAATTGTTTATTTCGCCAAGCTGATGCCCACTGAGAATATCAATGAGGTAAATAAGGATAGGGTTATTTTTAATTTTGTAATTCAGAAAAGTTGTACTATGGATGTAGGGAAGATTATTTATAATTCTATATGTAATATACTTCGAGTAGTACTATAATAGAATTTGGTCATCCTTCTCTTATTTATGCTTTGTGTGTTTAGGTGAGCGCAATAGGGAATCTTAATGAGGAAGTCTTTATATAAAAGGCTCCCTCTTAGACTTAAGGAAAAAGGTTAATGAGACTAGTCGGAGCTAGCAATAACTACAGAGAAAATTTGACCATCACATAGATCAGTAGAAACAACAATTTTTATACATGATCGAGTTTAATACCTTGCTTGTGCACATATTTGAAAACTATTGCCTCTATGTGGGTTTTGGTGAGGCCTCTTTTCCTACAGCACCCCATTACCCACCCTATGTTAATTCCCCACCAGAGTCGAAGGAAGAAGAGGAGGATGTGTAAGATGATGAAGATTACACTCCATCTTTTTTGTATTTCTTTCTTTCTTTCTTTTCTTTTTTTTTAATACTTTATGTACCCCACCTTTTTTATATTAATAAATTAATAAATACATTATTTTTTCTTTTATGTATTTATATTTTTGTGTGTGTGTATTTTCTTGTCATTTCGAAAGCTCTAGGATTAAAAAAAAATTTCTTCAAACAAAATTGCAACAAAGGGGTACCGTTGCAATGCTATTATTACAGCATCTCAGTTCCCTCATGAAGTAGGTATCAGCTTAGAACCTGAGGATGCATTTTTTTTCCTCTACCTGAGCGAGCAGTGCCTTGGCGCTCATTGTGCAGCATCGTGGCACTCTATTTTGGTTCATTTGGTTCCTTTACGAGAGCAAGCAATGTCTCGCTCATTATGCAGCTCCTCGATGCTCATTGTGCAATGCCTTGGCACTTATTGTACAATATCACTGCTCTATAGAGGTTCATTGTGTTCCACTACTTGAGCAGGCGGTGCCTCAGCGCTTGTATCTCAGTGCCATGACATTTTTGTTGGCAAAACTCAAGCATATGTATTTTTTCTAAAATGTCCCAAAAAGTATTAAAATTTTATAGCATCGTGGAGCTTGATATATGGCATCACGGTGCTAATGGTATTATTTTTTTATATCATTAGAATAAAAGAAGTTAGCATCGCGGCACTCGTGATACAACGTCGAGGCATTATTCATTTAATACTTATAATTGAAAATATTGGCGATGTAATGCCTTAGCAATGCTAAATTTTTCTACATGTTTAGTACAGAGCACTCTTCTCCCTTATTTTGGATATAATATCAATGGAGGGGGGAGTTTTATTACACATTAGAACTAAGTTTGATAGCAGAATAGATTCTAAGATGTGATGCATTGGTGCTTAACGAATGGCTCTGTAGTGTTGAATAAAGTGCGAGAGACCAAAGGAGTCGATGTTGCAGTGCCGTGTAGTAAGCACCAACAGGCAGAGTGATAGGGCTATATTTCTCGAGAGCTTGGTGCCTTGATGCTGAGATTTGGCACCACGTCACTAAGAGTCAAGAATTCACCTTTAAGAGATAAATTCATGCTGAATCTAGCGATTATTATGAAAATTTTGGCAGAGTGACATATTAGTAATGCTAGATTCTCGTATTTTAATGTCATTCTCTCTTGTTTTAGATCTAAGATCGACAGAGGTAGGTTTTCTTTCTACTTATGCTGGAACTAAGTTCAACAGCAAAAGTTCTTTGATAAATACTAGTGCAAAAAAAGAAAGATCGGGTAAAAGAATTTAAGAAATATTATTACAGTGAATACCTAACCTATAGTGGATGAGAGATGGCTTTTGTAAGGGCAAGAGTCAATCTTGGAGCAATGCGGGTTCATGTAAGCAAGAATTCACCAAAAAATAGAAGTAAAACTTAAGAAAGGAATTGGGCAGGAAGGGAGGTTTTCCTTGCTTCTTTAAATGGTAAATAATGCTTTCAGTGACATTGTCATGGAAAAGTGGTGCTAGGTCATTGACTTGTCAACTAAATAAATCTTAATAGTTATAGCGTTGTCGCATTGTAATAAAAAATTTTAAATTCTTACACCAAAAAATAGAAGTAAAACTTAAGAAAGGAATTGGGCAGGAAGGGAGGTTTTCCTTGCTTCTTTAAATGGTAAATAATGCTTTCAGTGCGTCGACATTGTCATGGAAAAGTCGTGGTGCTAGGTCATTGACTTGTCAACTAAATAAATCAGTTAATAGTTATAGTGTTGTCGCATTGTAATAAACAATTTTAAATTCTTACATTTTTATGCAAACAAGAAGAATTTAGAGTTAGTGAAAATATTAAAGAAGAATTCTCAGATGAATAATTATTTATATTTAAATTTAAAGTTATTCCATAGTATGTAGATATTATCAATTACTTAGTAAGTAAAATTATATGTTATGGAATCAATTATCATCAAATGAAGAAATGTTTACATTATATAATATTCTATTTTTAGGATGAACCTTATCACTATAAGAAGTGTCCATATCATATTCTAAAAGGATGCATACCTCATAATGAAATTCTAGAAATTAAAAGATCATGTCACAATTCTGAATATGGTGGACATTTTGGAGGTAATAATATAGCTATTAAAATATTACAAAGTGGATTTTATTGGCCAACTTTAATTATACATGAATATGCTAAAAATTATGAAAAATGCCAAAGAATGGAAAATATCTCTAAGCATCAAGAAATGCCCTTAAATTATATTTTAGAGGAAGAAATCTTTGATGCGTAGGGAATAGATTTTATGGGACCATTTATTTCTTCGAATGAAAATGAATATATTTTGGTAGGTGTTGATTATATTTTCAAATAGAAAGAAGCTATCACTACACCGAAAAATGATTTTAAGATAATTATTAAATTTCTAAAGAAAAATATTTTTACAAGATTTGAAATACCTAAAATCATTTTTTTTGTGATGAAGGTACTCATTTTTGTAAAAAATATGTGAAATAAATTTTTTTAAAATATGGAGTACAACATAAAATAGGTACTGCTTATCATCACAAAATTAGTGGGCAAGCTTAAATTTCAAATTGGGAGATAAAATTTTTTTTTTGAAAAAACTATAGGGTGCATTATGAGCTTATAGGACCACATACAAAACCCCTTTAAGAAAGTCTCCTTATAAATTATCATTTAAGAAGGCTTGTCACTTACCATTAGAATTAGAGCATAGAGCATTTTGGATAATTAAGAAATTAAATTTTGATATAAAAAAATCAAAAAAGTGACTCGTAGATTTGAATAAAGTAGAAGAAATAAGATTAAGAGAATATGAAAATTTGAGGATATATAAAGAACAAATGAAAAATGACATGATGTTGGCCTCACTTTTGGAGTGCTGATTGATCCCTCCCATCTTAGATTTAGGAACCTTCTAGACACTTAAACTTCCTTAGTGCTAGGACACTTCTAGTGGTTAAAGAAACATTAAATCAAAGCCTAGAGACTTATAGAGCATAACCCTAAGCTTGGAGTTTGCCTTAGGACAAGTAGGTTTCACCTACCCTAAGGCATAAACCAAGACTCATGCCCATCAACTCATCTAAAATTGAGCTCATCTGATCAGAGCTAAGCCAATTCTAACATATTCAATCGATCTTAATTGAACTTGGTTTTCTAATCCAAACTCCAAGCCAAATTAACTCGGACCTTAACCCAAGTTAACCCATCACAATCCTATAACTCCATTCAAACCCATTCAAGCAAACTAAACCCGATTTAATTTCTGAATCAGTCTAACTATTCAATAGATCATTTCAAACTACTCCAACACTTGATATCAAGCTAATTGAATCAAGTGAATTTGATCAACCTAAGTTAGCCCATTTAACCGAAGGTTCAAATGAACCAAAACCCATTCAAGCCCAAAATAATTGCAATCAAAGCCACCAACCAACTTCAAATTCACCATTGAAAACATCCAAACCATCCATAACTCCAATTGATCCAAGTTGACTTGACCAAGCCACTTGACCCAAAGTGACCTAAAAGGCCTAATTAAACCAAACTCCAATCAAACTCTTCTTAGATCAAACCAAGCCATCTAATCTTTTCATTGATGATTGTAGGTCACAATTAACAACTCCGCTACGACCAATTTAACCTAATCAAGCCAATTTGGTCATTTGACCTAAGTTGACCCAATTTAACTTAAAGGCTCAAATTGAATCAAATCAAATCTTAGGAAAAATTGATTGAAATTAATGCTTCCAATTAATCACCAATTGAATATTGAACATGATCCAATCTGTAATCGGACCTAATTAGGTCAACCCAACCAAATTGACCAACTTAGCCTAATTTGATATAAAGGGTCAAATTGAACTAAATTACTCTATAATTTAAATCAATTCTTTCAATCAATTATAGATGATCAATTGAACATAGACCTAACCCATGCTCAAGCCAATTTGGCCTATTTGGTCAAATTGGTCAACAATATCCATTTGACCTAAATTGAACCAATAAACCAAATCCAAATCTAGTCCAAATTGAATCAAACCAATTGCACTAACTCATTCCAAATGACCAATTCAACTTAATCAAACCCCCACTTTGACTAAATTTGGTCAAAATGATCAACTTAGCCTAATTAAGCCCATTTGACCTACATAAGTCAAATTGAGCCAAACATAGCCAAACCAAATCCAAACCCAACCAAACTTGGCATAACTCATCCTTGGGTCACCATGAACATGCCCAAGTAAGCTCAACCATAGTAAGCTTATTTTAGGTTAAACTCATTGAACTAAGCCCTCTAAATAGAATAAAATCCCCATTTGGAAGGGTTCTCCAACTCCCCACCCCTTGGTAGCCACCATTGGCGTTCCTTAGAAAAAGGACCACTGACCCAACCTAACCCAAGGCTATTGGGTTTAGATTTGGCCAAGAGAGGGTGAGTTCACCCATGGGCAAAAATTGGTCCATAAAAGAGGAAAGTACATCTCATGGTAGCCACAACACTCTTTCACCTCTCATACTCATCCACCTCAGCAATCCCCTACAACCTCTGGCTACCTAATCCGATCGAATGGTTGCCAAAGGCTGAACCAATCCCAGCCCTTGGTTTAGTTGTGGAAGAGAGTATACTCCTCCCCATTCATTCAAACTCAATAGAGAGTTTTCCTAGAGCATTCCACATAGTGATATACCCTATCCTGAGCTTCTTGTGCGCCCCACCACCGATGAGACCAATTCCCGATCGGACATGCGAGCTTCATCCATCCAAACACCTCAAACCTATATCAAACTCAAATTAACTCTTCCCACACCTTCACCTCGCTCAAGCGATTCAAAATAAATCATCTCCCAAGCAAATTGACCATCGACAAACATCCCTACAACTCCAAATTAAAACACCACACACGACAAGAAGATCATTAAGAAGCAGTTTAAGTCTGGATAACATGTATTATTATTTAATTCAAAATTAAAATTATTTCTAGTATAACTAAGATCAAGATGGGCTGGTCCTTTCTTAGTTATCAAAGTTTATGCATATGGTTCTTTCAATATACAAGACCTAAAGACAAACGAGATTTTTAAAGTGAATGGTCAACAACTTAAGCCATACTAAAAATCAATTCAAAAAATAATTTCTAAAGAAAAATCTAATCCTATGCTTGTCTTCTCCAACAGCAAAGAGGAAAAGAACAATTTCTAAAGCAAAATATAATCGTATGCCTTTCTTCTCCAACATCAAAGAAGAAAGACCCAGCCTTCTTTCTTTCAAGCACTCAGTCACCATGTCTTCTAGAAAACTCTTTTTTTTTCTCTTATGGTGTGTATCTGACCATAGATTAGGCCATAATCACCTTTTCCCCAGTCATCAAGTTTATCCTTGGGTTTGAGCACTTCAAAGTTACTCGTGATGGTCCTGCCTCGTACAATGAGTAGGGAGGAGGTGGTCTACAGGAACCACTTCTACATTTTGATCTCCAATCAAAAATTGAGTTCTCATCATTGAAGAGGAAAGCCTTAGAGGTTTCCATGCCAAGATTACCATTTGTGCCTGCCATAATTTTTGTGAGGACTAGTATCACTGCCACCCCAATCTTCAAGGGGAAGTCAGCCTTAGCATCTTAGATTCTTTCTCCCACCTTCGAGGTCGGTACTAGCTACCGTCATGTACCTTTGACTAAGAATTAATGTCGCAACAAGAACAAAAAGATTAAGTGGTACTATGAGTGCATAGCTAAGGAGGTTGAGTAAGCCTCCCATGTAGTTGAAGAGGGATCCATTCGTGAGACCTCTCCCATTCTTGGTGGTAGTATGTTTCACCCTCTCTCATCTCCAAAGGGAGAGGAGGATGTGAGAAAAATAACAACATCACTCCCACAACCCATAGAGTATGAGACAACATATAGGGAGAGAAGGAAGCCCTATGAAGGTTTGAGGTCTATACCTAGGAGGGTAGAGAGAGTTCATGGATGATCTGAGTCTGCCACAATTCATGATCTGAGATGAGTGATTGCTAGGAGTGTGAGGGATCATATTTATAGAGAGAAGGCCACAGAGACCAAGGAATACCCAAGTGGGAAAGAGATATTCATGGAGGTTTGCTAGATAGTCAACAACCTCTACATTGATTGACCACCCTAATCAGGGAGCTAACAGAGAAGATCATTCAAACTAGATAGTTCTTACTGGTTCTAGCCATAGGAGGAGACCTTCAGCGGAGAGGGAACTAGTGTTGTCACCACCATACTGCCAAGTATCATAAGTCAGCATCTGGAGAGAACTCATCCCCCTTGGCCTCATCCATCAGAGTGGTACTCTTTGAATGATCTAGGATATGTACTAACTCAAGTCTATTAGACTCTATAAGAGTGGGTTGAGGAATAAACATTTGATTCAACAATGCTAATAATACTACCATCAACTCCTCTACTCTCCTCTCCATTCTATCAATCTGATCATCATTGAGTTTAATTTGTTGGAGAAGGCATTGAGTTGAGTCTGATGCCTCATCTTCCTCAATTACAACACTCTGAGCTTCTTGGCTAGGCTGCTCTCTATGGAAGGATCCTCAGATATCAACCATGTAAACTATAGTAGTATTATCTAAGATGTCATCGTCATTGGCATTGAAATCTATCATTCCCTCTTCTTAGTCAGAATGATCATCTCCAACTATCTGGCTCACCAAGACATGATAGTCCTCAAATATCTCATCCAATGATGGTTATCTACTCTACATATGACTACTTACAAATATGTTGAGTGATGACTCACTATTGGACTGTGTTCTGAAGAGATGATACACTGTATGTTTTGGACAGGAGGAGTGCCAGCTATGATTAGTTCGATAATCAAAGGAGCTAACCTATAATTTCCTTCTTCCTCCTCCTCCGATTGTGGTGGTGGAGCGACTACGACCTTCTCAGGTCAGCACTCCTTCTTCTCTACTATTGTGGTGGAAGAGCTCAACATCACATCAACCGGTAAAGTGGATGGAGTGTGGTCCTTACAATATAGTCGTATCACTGGTAGCTTACAAAGAAAGACAACCAATAGCACCTCCATGCATGAGAAAGAGATCAAGTAGATGGTAGAACAACAAGTGAAGGAAGCGTTGGCACAATCCCAAGAGAGCTCATCAATTCCAAAGGGTAGACCCTACCCAAAGGAGTTTGATGTAGTTCAATACCCCAAGAATTTTGTGCCACCATCCTTCAAGGTGTTCGATGATAATGGGATCCCCAAGCAGCATATAGCATAATTGAGGCCGAGTTGGTGCAACGTCGGTGGTAGTGATGCCCCACTTTTTAGGCAATTTGTCAATAGCCTTTTTGAAGTCACATTTAATTGGTACGCCAAACTACCCAATTGTGAAGTCTTTGTGGAGTTAAAGTAACTTTTCATTAAAAGATTCAGAAGAGCTCAGTAGAGAGTGATTATAGGGGACATCATTATAGAGAAATAGAAATCTAATGTGTCACTTATTGATTATATTCTTAGGTGGCAAAACTTGAGTATGAAATACGTATCACAGCTACAGAAGTAACATAACATTAAAATTCTTCTCAATAATATTCATGGACCAATCGCCTTCATGCCTAAGGGCTTTACTATTAAGATATTTGAGAAGTTAATCAATAAGGCAGCTAATGTACAAGAGGAAGCTAAATAATTACCCTTCTCAGACTAATCATCCAAGCCTAAGCCTCAAAAAAGTGTTTGAGAAGAAGCTTAAAATTATATAGTAGTGGATAAGGGGAAGAAGCCAGTGAGAGTATAGTTTGAGAGGTCTAGAGCTTAGCAACTTCCACACCCACCTCATCTTCCACTACCTCAACCATCACAAAGGACACCCCAGTAGCCTACATAGTAGTGATATCAGCATCCGTCACCAGGTAGCTGTTATCCAACTCTTGTCAATAAACTCAACAAGCCATATTCATTTAAGAGGGAGGTAGTTAGGAAAATCTTTAACAACCTCCTTAAGAAGCCTGATTTTTAGCTACACGAGCCTAGAAAGCCAGAGGAAGTGGGTAGAACTGAAGATCCTAACTATTACCACTACCACCGCATGCTAGGCCATGTCTTAGAGGATTGCTTTACATTTAAGAATTAGCTTGAGCATAGCTACAAGTCAGGAGCCATGGTGATCCCTAAAGAATACATAGTGGAACAATCTTATGGTTCCATTAAAGTATTCTTTGGAGAGACATCCAATCCTCTTAAGATAAAAGAAGGTTAAGATATCCTTTATCTCGTACCTCTAAAAAGATCATCTCAAAAATCAAGAAACTTTTTCTGTAGGCAACTAATTAAGCTCAGACCTCCTACACTAAGAAAGGTATGTCAGTTGTTAGGGATAGCTCAGGGAAGGTTGAAGCCCAGCAGCAGTAGCACCACCATCCAAGCCCAGCATTCTCTCTTCTACCATTGTAGCTACCACATATACCAACTCTACCACCAGTAGGAGTGTTGTATCCACGAATGAGGGCACCAAGCCTCTCATACCACTTACTTTGCTAGGCTTTTATCATGTATCTCTAAAATTGAAGAAATCAATGAAGAAAAATAATTTCACTTACATCATGTCTACTTTTAAAGATCTCAGTGATTTCATTCCTATTGATAGCTCTCAAATTCACAATAATAATAATTTAAATAATTCTGATCAACTTAATTCTGATTCAAAAATATATTTCCCTTTTCTGAATCTCCAAGGTTTACCACTTTAGATAGATTTGGACTTGTCCGACTCTGATGATCCTTAGGAGAATGCGTGGGTATACCCGATAAGTGGGTAGAACATTCCACAAACCCATCATCACAAGAAGTCATCAAAGTCAACCTCAGTAATGACAAAGTTCTACCTCCTAGGGTAGTACCTCAAGATAAGGCTAAACAGGTTGTTGGTTCTGGTGAGCAACTAACCCTCCAAGAGATGTTTCACCTTTGGATATGCTTGTGGAGGATCAGCCTAAAGTTTACTACAATGTCTTGGAGCATCTTAGAAAGTTGCTAGCTAAGCTAAACTTTTATGACGCCCTCATTTTATCTAAAGAAATGAGAGAGTCACTAATCAAAGCATTATTTGACCTGAAGATATGCTTATCTCAGTTGGTTGTAACTAATCCAACTACAAAAGAGGCATGTTTTTCAAAGGAAGTCCTAGGAGTCACCTTTCCATATGAAGACTTACTACTAGGATAGAGCATAACCATCCCCTCTACATCGTAGTAGATGTTGGCAAGTTCAGGCTATCTAGAGTATTGGTTGATTTGGATGCATCAGTGAACATTATGAGTCTAAGAACCCTTGCCTACTTGAAAATAAACATCTCTAAACTTCAATCTAAAAAGATGATGTTGAAATGATTCAATAAATAAGGAGAGAAGTCCTTAGGCTCCATAATGTTACCTTTAGAGATAGATGATTTGAAGACTGAGGCCAAGTTTCACATAATAGATTTTGATATATCCTTCAATGCTTTGCTAGGGAAACCATTGATTCATGAGAATAACATGGTTCCATACTCCCTACATCAATGCATAAAGTTCATTAGGGATGGGATTGAATATTATGTCAAAGGAGATCTCAAATGGTTTGTAATACATGATGTCAGGATTTACGAAGATGCAACCTATTATCTCCCTAAGAAATAAAATATCTTTTCACATGAACTCAACCAAAATAAAAAAGAAAAAGAAAGAAAAGAAAAGAAAAAAAAGAAAGAAAAGAAAATGAAAATGAAAATGAAAGAAAAAGAGAACGAGAAGAAGACATTAGAGAGGAAATAGAGCATGAGATTAGATTCTACTCATAGTTCGTTACTCCATTCAAGCAAGTGGGGAGGATGACCTGACCTCCACCAGGATGAGGAAGAGGCAAATCTAGAGGGAACCCCAGGGATGGTAGACCTCCATGCCAACCACCTACTAGGAGGTTCATTCCAGCATCCAAGAGTACACCTGCCATCTACATAGACCTAAAATCTAGTTGAGGATGAGTCATATGTAGTGAGCACATAAACTACTTCTCTATGTCAGCAGAATCCATTATAGGTAATAATAGAGCCCAACAGTGATCAAGACTGGGTCCCCAAGCAAAGCATAAGTGTGTTTGAGTCTTATTTATGTGAAACTGTTAGATAACATGTGGACACTTTAGCTCTAACCTCATTTTTCTCACAAAAAGTTGAGGGTTTGGTAGTTAAAGAAGCCCCTAAAACATATACAAATGTTAAGCCTCAAAGGTTTTATCTAAGACTGTCATCAACAAGCTGAGAAGTTGATGTAGAGCTTAAGGATGAGTCATTCAAGGAATTAATAGAATTATCATTTGATTGGTATTCACCTAGTGTTCTTAATTTAGCAAAAAAGGTCTAATTCAACGTACATATTCTAAGCACAAGTTGGAATACTTTGAAAATCTATGGGATAACAAATGCAATAACTCTAAATCAAGACCTGGATTAGGCTTCAACACAGTAGGCCTAGTGGATGATGGCAATTATTGATTAATCGTCACCAATCATTTGAAATCTAATAGGTTCTTCCAAATCACATTAACTTGTACAAGAAAGTGTGTTTAGAAACTTTAGATGATCCAAATAATTTTCAAGTCAAATATGCACCCTTAAAACTTGAAGAAGAAATCAAATTAACCATCGATGAGCTCAAAGAAATCAACTTGGACACTGAAGACAATCCACACTTAACATACATCAGTTCCTTGTTGAATGAATTTGAATCCAATGACTTAGTTAGGCTACTCACTGAGTTTAAAGATTGCTTCACATGGAGTTATAAAGAAATCCCGGATTAGTTCCTAAAGTTGCAATTCATAAGCTAGCGATACAACCTAATGTTAACCCCATCAAGCAAGCTCTTAGACGCATGTGATTGGACATTGAACAACAAGTCATTTCTGAAGTCAAGATATTGAACGATGCTGGTTTCATCTGGGAGGAAAAATAGTCCACCTAGTAGGCCAGCATCATTCCAGTTAAAAAGAAAAATAGTTAAATTTTCATATGCATTGATTTTAGGGATCTTAACAAGGCATGTCCAAAAGATGAATTTTTACTACCAATACTAAAATTGATGGTGGACATCACATCATCTCACATAGTTTTCTCCTTCATTGATAGTTCATTTAAGTATAACCAAATTAAGATAGCCCCTAAGGATGAGAAGAACAATGCCTTCAGAACCCCAATCAAAACTTATTATTATAAGGTCATGCTTTTCGGCCTTAAGAATTGGTGCCACGTACCTAGTAGGCCAGGACTCAAATTTTTGATGAACTCATTCACCACTAAGTATAATGCTACATCGATGATCTCATGGTCAAAAGCAAAGAAATAGAAGACAACATCTTTCACTGAGAGTAGTTTTTGAGTAGTTAAGATAATATAACTTTAAAATGAACCCTCTGAAGTGAGCATTTAGGATATTTTCAGGGAAGTTCCTAGGGATCATTATTTGATACCATGGGATTGAGATCGATCCAGAGAAGATTAAAGCAATATTAGAAATGTCACTCCCTAAAAGTCTAACCTAACTTAGATCATTCCAAGGGAAGTTAGTGTATCTAAGATGCACTTTATATCCAACCTATCAGGCATATGTCAACCATTCTCAGCACTTGTCAAAAAAGATGCCAAGATTAAGTGGAATGATAAATTCCAACATGAATTTGAAAGTATCAAGCAGTATCCTATGATGCCACCAGTCCTAGCCTCCCCTATCCTCGGCAAACCCCTCATACTCTACTCTATTGCACTAGATGATTCCCTTGGTGCTTTGTTGGTATAGACTAACAACGAGCTGAGGGAGAACACACTCTATTATCTTAGTCATCATCTACTAAGTCGAATTATCTACCCATTGAGAAGCATTGCCTAGCTTTGATCTTTGCAACCTAGAAGTTATGGAATTATATGTTCTCTCATCAAAGTAAACTTAATTTCTAGAGTTAATCCATTACAATATTTCATGACATAGCAGACACTATCTAGAAGATTGGCATGATGGTCCATGATTTTTATCACTGTTTGATATGACATTCGTACCTCTCTATGTAGTGAAAGGATGAGCACTTGCAAATTTCCTAGCAGCACATCAGCTTTTTATAGATTCCCCTCTTAATGATGATATACCCAATGAACAAATCATGAATCTAAAGGAGGCAAACATTAATTACTGGGAGATGTACTTTGATGGTGCAGCTTCATCTCAAAGAGGAGAAGAACCATAATCTACTCTTTCAGGTATGGTAGGGGTAAGGATAGTCCTCTTAACACCATATCACGATATGATGAGATTCTCATATCATTTGTGTGAACCTTGTCAACAATGAAGCCAAATATAAGGCTCTAATCATCAGTCTAGAGTTAGCCATCTCATTAGGAATCCAAAATATTAGTATCTCTTGAGATTCACATTTAGTTGTCAACTAGATCATTGGGTCCTATAAAGTTCTAAAGCCCAAACTCCATCATTATCACAAGTACACTATTTAGTTACTAGCTCAAGTTCTAGAGGTCACAATCTATAAGATCCCTCGACAAGAAAATGTCATAGCTGATACCTTAGCCAAACTTGTCAAAGAATTGGCATGTCTAGAAGATGAGTCCATATTAATGGAGGTTCACAACAGACAAATTCTACCTCTTATTAATGTTGAACTCATCAACAAGTACACTCTTGAAGGGGAGGTTAATGTTGCTGAAAAGGAGGAAGAGCATTGAGGTAACCCTTCATTGATTATCTAAATAAAGGCAAACTACCTCAAGAAAAATCTCAAGCCCATCAAGTCAAGTAGAGGGCAATCTCTTACGCCCTCATCGATGGTGTCTTATACCGATGGACCTTTGATCATATGTGATTATGATGTTTAGACAAATTGATCATATATGGTTACGCAATTTAGACAAACATGAAGCCCATAAGATTGTGACCAAGGTGCACTCAAGACTATGTGGAGCTCATCGATCTAGTCCTAAGATGAAAGCCAAAATCAAGAGACTTGGGTATTATTGGTCGATAATGAACATAGATTGCATGGATGTAGCGAAGCACTAGCCACCCATGTCAAGTGCATGGAGTAGTTCTACATCAACCACCAAACATTCTACATCTGACTATAGCCTTGTGGTCATTCGAGTGTTGGCCGACATAGTGGGTCCAATTGATCCTCCATCAATCAAGGTCACTGGTTCATTCTATCAGCTACAAATTATTTCTCCAAGTGGGCAGAGATGGTTTTGCTCAAAGAAGTCAAAGCTTAGATCATGTATAGATTTAGAGTACCTCGCCAAATCATATCTGATAATGGTACCACTTTCAAAAGCACTAACATCAATATTTTTTCCCGAAAACATAACATAGACTAGAGGTACTCTACCACTAACTATCAACGGGTGAATAATTTAGCAGATGCCTTCAACAAAACTCTCATCCAAATACTCAAGAAGATGTTCAATGACAACAAACGATAGTGGCATGAGCAGTTAGTTAAAGCTTAGCGAGCTTACCGCACTACTTACATAACTCCAACATAAACTACCTTATTCTCCTTATTATATCGGTTCGAAGCCATTCTTCCCTTAGAGGTTCAATTCTCATCATTGAGGATAGTTGTGAGTGGTAAAATTATAATCAAGCAAAATGCTAAACTACGGTTAGAAGAACTCGAAGATTTGGAGGAGAGATGCTTGTGAGCATGTCATAACCTCGTGTTGTATAAAGCTAGAATAGTTCAAGCTTTTAATAAGTTAGTTTGGCCTAGAGCTTTTGAATTGGAGATCTAATTTTAGTTATAAGGAGACCAATTGTGGCCCACCGTAATATGGGAGGCAAGTTTGAACTTACTTGGGAAGGCTCTTTCACCCTAGAAAAGTCCTACCATGATGGCTATTATCAATTGATCAACCATAAAGGCAAATGCCCAATGCTTCTAATCAATGGGCTTATTTAAAAAAATAATATGCATAAATAATCTCCCAAATAATCTTTTCATTAATAAAAATTCCAATTTCACCAAGTTGTTCTCCAAATTAAAATATTTTTTTATTATCGAGGGCCTGATGTGTTTAGGATAGGTGTAAGAGAACCCGAGTGACATCCTAATCCTTACTTGTATAATAAAAAAATACAAAATGCACAGGAACACAAACAAAATAAACACAAATCCAAATAACTTTGGTTACTTTAAGTTGAGATAAAACCCAAGCAACCCTCATTTAGTAGCTACTATAGGTCGAGTTTGACTTACCATTTGGCCAATGAATCACCACAACAATTTCCCTTGTCTATAAAGATGTGAGTCTAGTGCTTTCTTTCTAGCTTGACCATTACAAACCACTGATCCCCTTTTTTCAGCTTGATGTACGTTACTACAACTAGTAAGTCATCCTAATAGCTAATTATATTCTTGAAGATGTGAGTCTCCGAACTTTCTTCTTAAGCTGGTTATCCAATGCTGACCGGGTCCAGATATTTATCTGAGGGTTAGGGTAAGACCTCCAGTGGCTTCTCTCTCTCGATTACCTCAAGCTTGGGTTCAGTCCTCCTATATAACTCCCATTTAGTAGCCACCCTAGGTCAAATAGTAATTATCTAGCCGATGATAAACTATCTCGATTATTAGTTATGCTTAGGAAGATGTGAGTCCTCAATATTTTTTTCCTAGATTGATCGTCGCAAACCAATGGACACCTTAGGTTGTCTTGGTGTTCTCATTTCTGACGGCAACCCACCTGGTGGATAACATCGCTCAAGTAGATGTGAGTCTTAACGCTTTCTCCCACAGTCGGCCACTATATACCTACAAGATTTATATATTTCATGAATTAGGATAAGACCCCCAGAGGCACTATTGACCTCACTTTTGGTGTGAGTTCTCATCTCCTCTTCTTTGACTTAGGAGTATTCTAGGAACTAAGGCTTCATTAGTCATAAGACACTTCTAGCACTTAAAATAACACTAAACCTAAGCTTAGAGACTTATGAGGGTTAATCATAGGATTAGGTTATGCCTTGGGACTTATGGAAATTCACCTACCCTATAACCTAAACTCAATCCACGTTCACCCTCTCAAAATCAAACCTCAAATTCAGTTCAAAATATCAAATTCAAATCCAAATTTAAATCCAAATCAAATGACTAAAACCTGTAACCAATTCCAAATCAAATCAAATCAAACTAACCTAAGCACTGTAGTTTTACCTTATGAACTTAGCCTTAGCCAAAGTAAAATCAATCCAAACCAAGTTGACTTTCCCAAATATTAATTCAACCCTTCAATCAATCATTCAAACATATAATCAAACTTAATTCCAAAACCAGTTGATTGAAACACAAAAATCAAACTCAAAATCCCTCTTAAGCCATGTAGTCAGTTTCATGAACTTTGCCAAAATCCCATCCAAATCAATTCAAAATCAATTAATTATTTCATAACCAATTTATATATTTAATCATCTTCCCAAGTATAAACCAAACATACATTCAAATAATCAAAACTAAATCAAATTAACTCAAAGCATTTCCTAAACCACATCAACCAACCTTCATGAGCTTAGCCAAATCTTAACCTTTTCTAAACTAAATTCAAACTTAATCAAATCCAAATCTAAACCCTTTAAGCCTATTTTATGGACTTAGCAAAATTCCATTCAAATTCAAACCAAACTCAATTGATTTTCTCATAAATAAATTACTCCTTCAATCACCATTACAAATATAAATGAAACCAATAATCATCAAACCAAATCAAAATTAACCCAAGTCAAACCCAACTTAGCCCATTTGACTCAAAATATTCAAATAAACCAAAACTCATTTAAACCCAAACCAATTGCAATTGAATTTATATATCAATCCCAAATCTATATATAAACTCAATTAAATCAAACTCAACCCAAAATCAAGCCAACTAAACCCAATTAGCTCACTTGACCCAAAGTGACCAATTGGACCTATATAAACTAAGTTTCAATCCTATCCAAATTGGATTGAGCTAAGCCCACCAAAACCTAATAACATGATTGTTGATCACCCTAGGATGATTAATTATCATAAATTGAGTCAAACCAAGTCAACCTAGACCTTTGACCAAGTCAACCCTTAACCCATATGAATCCAAACTAGCCAAATTGAAACCTAAGCTAAATCCATTGAAACCAATAATTCAAATCAACCTAAAACTAACATTTAAACATGACTTTACCTTTAATAAGCCAAACCAAGCCCAATTTGCCCTATTGACCCACGTTGACCCAAATTGACCTAAATGCAAATCAAAATATGAACCAAATTGATTGTAATTAATGGCTCAAGTTCATTCCAAATTTATTATTGAACTTCACCAAAGCCTTAATTGAGCCTAATAACTCATTAGACCCAAATGACCTATTGAACCCAACTTGACCTAAAGGGCCAAACCAATTGAAAACCCAATCATATCCAAATTAAACTCAACCAAAGCTTACAAAATATCCCAAATGACCAAACAAACTCAAACCAAGCCAATTTGGCCAACTAAGACAAATTAGTCAGCTTCACCTATTTGACCCAAATGAACTCAAATGAGCCAAAACCAAAGCTAAACCAAATTGAACCAAACTAATGATGCCAATACACTCCAAATGGTCATGAGAATTTTTCAACCCTTGGTTTGACCCAATTTGACGAATTGGTCAACCTAACCTATTTTGAACTAATTTGACCCAAATTGGTCAAATTAAGCCAAACCTAACCAAATGAACTCCAAATCATATGAAATTTGGGCTAACCCACTTTTAACTCATTTCAAATCTTTCCAAATCAAATTTAATATCAAATGACAAAATACCTTGGGCTAGCGGTATCACATCGAGCAAATCACCCATGTAAGTGGTCATTTCCATTTTTTGACCACTTGGCACTCTCCCATTCATCCACCTAGGTTTTTAGGATACTAACTAACCTGACCTAAAAGTGGTTGGGTTGTCCATGACCCATAGCGAGGTGAAATCACCTCACCTCTCCCATTGGAGCATTTGAAACCACCAAGGACACCCATTATCCCCCTTAGCAGCCACCTCCCATGCCTTAGCCACTTAAACCAAGCCACCTAAGGAGAATCCCTACCATTCCTATCCACCACCCATGACAAAGCATCAAGAAGAAGACAAACTTTCCCGAGCCATTCAATCCAAGGGAAGGGGGTATACACCCCCTCATTTCCACTCAATCACACACACTTGTACTCAAATCCCTAGCTACCCAAGATGAGTCTTCAGAGACTTCCCCCAAGCTCCCAAGCTCATCTCACATTCCCCACTCTCGAATTTCTTCAAGTCAAAATAGGAGAGCCTCCTATTTGATCCCATTTTCTCAATGCTTCACCAAAGTGCAATTAACTTTGCACACACCATCCTTGGAGGTAGTCGAGCAAGAAAGAATCACCTCCCTAGCTCCCCGACAGTTGGAGGGTGGACTTCAATCAACACCGACCACCTACATCTCGTGTATTGCACTTCTGAGCAAACCACCTCAAATTGGAGCTCATGATGATCAATAGAGCTTCATCACCACTAGAAGAAGCTTCCTTAATCAAATTTGGCACTGGTCTTGAGCTCTAGTGAGTTATTCCATTGAAATTGATCCTTATATGAAAATGGGTTAGAGCTTTCTGAAGGAAACTTGCATCTCATGCAATCTTGGCCATTGGATCCCTTCATATTCTCCTTGCAAAGCTGTGGATTGATTTGAGATCGATCTGAGCTCGAGTGAGCTCAAATCAAATAAGGGAAGGTAGATGATATTCATCTTCTGTCGATCGATAAATGAGGGATCACACACCATCCATTTCATGTGATTGGAATGGACGGTCGTGATTAAATCTGATAAAGTTATCCATTTTAATCCTTTAGTGCCATGAGAATAATCATGGTCGTCCGATCTTAGATCAGACGGCGTACGAGAAAGCGTGTTTTGACATTTCCATGCAAGCACTGACTAGGAAAACTTTAAATAATCAATCCCATGATGCCATGTGGAAAGCACGTCGGGTTAGTGCGCCATATGGCACTGACGGGATTTTAGGCTTAATTAATATGTTTAATGGCTGAAACTTACTAAAATCATAACTAATTATAAAAAAAATCATAAAATATAAATAATAACTCATTTTAAAGATATTTTAAAGGAGAATTTATTTAAAATATTCTTAATCAATTTTGAATAGTAATTAGAGCTTAATTAAGATTTAATTATAAAATTAGTTAGCTTAATTACTCTTTAATTATTTAACTAATTAATCCCAAACTTTGTGGTCAATTCAATGGAATGAATTCTCCCATAATTTTCTTCAGATTTGTTGCTTAATTAATTAGGAAAATGAACTAATTAAGCTTTAATTACCTTCCTAAGTTAATTAATCATTAATTATTTACATGAATAGTAAAATGCTAGAAAATTAATTGTTTAATCACTATCTAGTAGTAAAGGAACCAATGGGATGGGATTAAGGTCTCCTCCTTAATTTATTCCCCTAAGTTCATTTCCTTAGTTAAATTAACCAAGGATTAATTAATTAATTAAGTCACTTAATTAATCAATATGAAATTATAATCATAATCATAACTAAATTAAGTCTGTCCTTAGGTGTTGAAATAACCTAAAGAAGTTTAATTAAATTATGATTAGTCCACATGTATGGGAGAAACATAAGAGTAATTAGTTAATTTCCTTAGCATAATTACCCATTAATCGTGACCAATTGCATTAGGCCCTTTCATTTCTTAGGGTCATTGCTAATTTAATTTTCAATGTATGTACATACAATGTTGGCTCATAATTATTTGAGTAATTATGTTAAGGTAACATAAGGAGGGGTAAATTAATGGATCTAATATATTTTATAACCTAATTAACTCATAAAATCAACTTAATTACATTTCATTAAACTAAATCAATTTACTAACATGAAAATGGGTTAGGATCAGCAAAACTTCTCTCACATCCTCAAATCAAATCAAAACATGAAATTTAAAATGATATTAAAGAAACTTTGGTTTATTTTAAGTGGTTTTATTTGATATGATTGTCCTTAGGAATAAATTTGATTGAATAAAATTATGTGTTTATGCTCCTTTATTCATTTACAATCATGTTAAATATTGTATACCATTTGAGATCATGCATTCATCTTTTCAAAGTTAATTGAATCAAATGGCTTCCCTTTATGTAAGCTTGCATGTGTTGGATTAATTCATAATTTATGTGGCTATTATCACTAATAAATTCAAATTACTTTCCAAAGTTTATGAATCAATTATATTGATTAGAGTGATAGTAATTATGAACCTATATAAGTTTTCATGTGCTTATAACCTTAGACATATGAAGTAAAGTTTTATTTTCCTTAATTCATATGTAGTTTTATATGTATTTGAATGTTAATAAGTATATAATATGGACATCCCAGAAATATGAGGCTTTAAGTAGCCTCAAGGAGGTCATTTGATTACCTCACTTCCCTGGTTAACAGCGACACATACTTATTTGATTTCATTTACATGTGATCCCACATTAGAATTTGGATAGAACTTTGCTCCATATGCATAAATGTTTCAATCAAATAAAAACAAAATCTTTGCATGGTTTTCCATTCCTTTATTTATGTATACACCCATAGGTATTTGAGAAAAGTGAGTGTTTAGTCTAGAAATCCTGAGAATACGAGGCTTTAAGTAGCCCCAAGGAGGTCATTTGATTATCTCACTTCCCTGGTTAACAATGGCACATACTTGCTTATATTTCTTATACATGTGTGTGTGTATTTAATTATGGAATTAGAATCCCTTCTCTTTTATCAAGGATACATGCATTCATAATTGACTAAGTGATTGAATTCTTTAATCATGTGATTTGGAGCTTTCTTTCTTATATTCATGTATGCGAATTTACATATATTTAAATGTAAATAGGTATATAGTCTGGACATCCCAAGAACACGAGGCTTTATTTAGCCCCAAGGGGGTCATTAGATTACCTCCCTTCCCTAGTTAATAATGACACGTACCTATTTATTCTTATTCTTTTATATATTTGTATAAGAATTTAGATAGAGCTTTAAACCAATAAGATTGAATAATCTAATCACATAAAAGAATATAAACATGCACATACATTCATCATATAAGTGTGCTAAAATATGTTGCATGTATAGGTATACTTAAGATTGAAATCATATGTATGTTACATGTGATGGAAAGGAATGGATTATCATATGTCTTGATAGTAATTCAATTGATTAATCTTTAGATGTCTTTCATATTGAATGAAGTTATTTAAAGTGAACCTAAACATATAGATTGATTTAAAATGTATAACAAGCCATTCACTAAATATAACTAAATCAAATTAATATACTTTAGAAAGTGGCTTAAGGTAGGGATGAAATAGAATAATTCCCTTTCTTCTCTTTATAACACTTAGTTACTAAGTGTAATCATATGAAATAAAAGAAAATACAAATTAAAATCTATAAATCAATTAAACAACTTAAAGTGAAATCAATTCATTATATTAAATCGAATCCTTCTACACTTAGAAAACATAACACTAATAGTTAGTTGAAATGCACCACACAAGCCTTAACACATACATCAGAATTTAGTCACCACTTCTAGCTCTATGTTAGGATGGTGCATGGTATAATGTATACTTTATTTTGTGATGTATTGTTCTAGGTTGGATGTTAAGGTGTATATTTCATAGACTGGATGTTAAGCCCTAATTAGACTAATCATGTTTTCTACATGGATTATTCTTAAGGGGCCACTAAAAAATAAATATAAATGCACTTTTTGTAGGTTGTTTAAACCTTTAAGCATAATCCAAGTTAGTACAGGTGGGCTTGGTTACCCATGTGCAGGGTGCTAAGTCCAAATTAAAAATATAGCTGCTTGGGAATGTATGAATGCTTAGCTAATCTCTATTTTGAAGGTATAGTTAGATTTAATTTTCTTATTTTTAATGTAATTTTGCATTAGGAATTAGGATTAGTGCTATGGGGGTTTAAGATGAGCATTGTCCAGAAGGCTTTGCCCAGGTGCCATGTGATGCCTTGAAACCTACCAAATCAAAGAAGCAAAGAAGAAAGACATGAAGAATGAATGATGAAGAATGAAGACCCCCCATAGATTCCATTTAGTTTCAATTGTAATATTATTTTGCAATTCTAGGTTGTATAAATTTAGAGCTCAGCTACACGTCTTTTCTTTTTGAGTTGTACGGTGGCACCCGACTGCACTGGCCTCTTATTCTTTTGCATTAATTTTATAAAAATGTTTGATGATTTGTGTAGTTTGCACATTAGAAATGGCATGCTTTTCTTAGTTTCTTAAATGAATGATGCTTTAATGTGTGGCCTCGATGCAAATAGGCTCTTAGGGAAAAAAATTAATTTTTCATTCATAATTAAATTTCAAACAATTCATAACTTCACTATAAATCCTAAGCATTAAATAAAATAATTAAAAGATTTAACAACCCCTTAGCTGAATGTTGTATGCCTTACATCATTCATGCATATTTCTCCATCCTTCAAATTGGGGGATCTCCATCCTTGCAGGATAAAAGAATGCTTGACTTGTAAAGGCATCCCTTGTGGTGGAGAACACGCTCTTCTCATTGATTTGGCTAATAATCCATTTCATCATGCATTTAGGCATGTAAAAATCTTAAAGCCTTTGTCAAAATGAAATGTCAAAATTGAAATAAAATTTGAAAAGATTTTGCATTAAATTAAATTATTATACATATCACTCATGCTCTAGTCTCTTAGGGAGTAGGTTTAAGGACTTTAGTCTCTTTCTAAATTAATAATAACCCAACTATCTTGCAAATTCATATACTGGACTACATGAATTTAAAGGGTAGAAAGAGTTAATTGGCTGCCACTCCAGGCAGTTATAAGTCCAGCAGTCGGGTGGTTTATCTTCTCTTGTGGAAGTAAACCTTATGCTCATCTTCGCTTAGATTTAGGTCATGCTTCAGCTCTTGCTAAAGCTCCTTATATTTAGGATCTGTGGTAGTTATTTTGTTCTAACTACAAGCATAAATCCTCACCTCTTAGGCTTTTCCACAACCTTTTGTTGATGGATTATAAGTCCTAGTAATCTAATAAAATTTTAACTCTAACAAAATAATTCTCTTTACTTTCAAATATATAAAGCCCAATCATAGGATAGATTGGAATGCTCACTAGGCTTCCTAGTATCATGAGCATTCATACTTATTCCTTTTGCCTTCCAAAAATAAGTCTTCTCCTTGGTCTTCCCAATTGATTTCCTAACATAACCAATTTATTGATAGTCTAGCCTTAAAATCTTTGGAGACAATAATTACATACTTTAATAGACAGTATTTCTAAAAAATTCACCTTCATTAGGATGTAATTAACTTTGGAGGCTTGCCTCATAAAAACTTTAGAACCAGGTTTAATATAAACCCTGCTTTATTCATCCATGTAAAGTAGGAGAAAAATCTCTAGTACATTCGAAGACCCATCATGCCTTAGAAGTCCTTATTAGGTGATTAGGTCCATTGAAGAGTGATGTCTCTATCTTTTGAGATAGTATATCATACCTGAATGTCATACTCGATCACTTCAAAAAGTACCCACTATGATCTGTGTGGTGTCCCCCCCCCCCCCCAATACATCTAAAAATAAACACCATAAGTACCTTCCTGTAGGCATTCTTTTTGGATCATGTCTTCATGACCCCATCTAGACATGACCTAGGTTACTATTGGATTGGACCGTTCCCCTTTCCTAATAGCTAGCTCTTTGGTTGGAAGCTCTATAATGGGGATATATGGACAATCCCTTGGGCTAGTAAATTTGAGATAGGCCAAAGCTCCCATAGCTCTTTCTTATTATGGATCATCATAAACCAATAGGGTGCACACTAAACAAACAAACAAACAAAATGAAATCCCTTGTGAACTAGGATAAGACCCTCAGCAGCACCTTTCACAAAAAAAGTATATTAATTCTCTTACGCAGTGTTAGCAATACTCCCTATAGGAATCACATTGACTATTCTAGCTGAGATAAGACCCCCAGAGGCCCTCACTTAAAAGTCGACCTAGGAAGGGTTCAACCTACTACATGATCAGCTGGTCACCCTGGTGGTTGATTCCACTTTGAAAGATGTGAGTCCCCACATTTTCTTCCTAATTCAACAATCACAGACTAATGGGCAACCCATAGGTTGGATAGTCTCTACTATACTGCCGGTAGATGATAAGTGTTTTTTATAACCCTTTCCTTAGTATGACTGATCGCAAACCAACTGGGTCCATTTTCATATGTTTAGGGTTGGAATCATGCCCTCGATGCTCCTTTCCTGAGTGACTACCTTAAGTTTGTATTAAACTATGATGGCCCCTCTTTTGGTGGTTTCCCTTTAGGTTGAGTGGTATCATCCTGTGAATGAGCGGACTACTCCTTTGGGATGGCAAGCTTAAGGTGGGTCTAGGCTTCTATAGCCCCTCCTTAGTGTGGTCCATCTCAAACCAACATGGTCTATATCCTTCCAACAACTAAATATATGCCAAATTCGACACAAATTACAAAATTTAGACAAAAAATCATCAACTAAATCAATTAAAAAATCTAAATCAATCAAATAAAACCAACTCTAACCCAAATCTCATTCATCCTTAACAAGTCCTCATTCATGTCCTTAGTATGATTCTATCGCCAAAGAAATTTTCTTTGTCTGCCTTAACATAAAGATAAACTTCAAGTAACCATTCTTGGCAAATATTCATCCATGCCCTTGGCATGACTCAATTCCCTACAAGATCCTTCTTCATGTCCTTGACATAAAATGAAATTGCATATAAATCAAACTAAATTCAAACAATCCTCTTTCCATGCCCCTAGCATAAAACAAAATGAACCAAATTACATTAAGATATAAGTTACCCCTCCATTTGGGCATGAACAATCTTCATTAATGTTCATGACCTTCTTAGATGCTTTTGATCATCTCAGTCAATGCCAATATGTACGGTGTGCCTTGTCAATTATAACTCACATATTAGGGTCCCTTTATTGACCTCACTTTTGGGTGAGGATTCATCTCTCCCATCTCAGATCTAGGAGCATTCTAGACACTTAGACTTCCTTAGTTCTAGAACACATTTAGTGGTTAAGGGAATACTAAACCTAAGCTTAGAGACTTATAGGGCACAACCCTAAGCCTAGAGTTTTTCTTAGGAAAAGTAGGCTTCATCTATCCTAAGGCCTAAACCAAGACTCATGCACTTAAACTTGTCCATAATTAATCTCATGTGATTAAAGTTAAGCCAATTCAAACTTATTCAATCGATCTTAATTGAATTAGATTTTCAATCCAAACTCTAAGCCAAATTAACTTGGACCTTAACCCAAGTTAGTCCACCATAATTCTATAACTCCATTTAAACCCATTCAAGCAAACTAAACTCAATTTAATTTTTTTAATCACTCCAATAATTCAATAGATAATTTCAAACTATTCCAACACTTGCAATCAAGCCAACTAAATCAAGTGAATTTGATTAACCCAAATTAGCCCATTTGACCTAAAAGGTTCAAATGAACCAAAACTCAATCAAGCCCAAATCAATTGTAGTCAAAGCTACCAACCAACTTCAAATTTATCATTGAGCACATCCCAACCATCAATACTCCAGTTAGTCCAAGTTGACTTGACCAAGCCACTTGACCCAAAGTGACCTAATAGGCCTAATTAAGCCAAACTCCAATCAAACTCCCATTAGATCAAACCAAACCATCTAATCTTATCATTGATGATTGTAAGTCACTTTTAAACACTCTGTTACAATCAATTGAACATAATCAAGCCAATTTAGTCCTTTGACCCAAGTTGACCCAATATGACCTAAATAGTCAGATTGAACCAAACCAAATCTTAGGCCAAACTGATTGAAACCAACGCTTCCAATTAGTCACCAATTAAATATTGAACATGATCCAACCTTTAATTAGACCCAATTGGTCAACCCAACCCAATTGACCTACTTAGTCCAATTTGACCTAAAGGGTTGAATTGAACTAAATTACTCCATAATTCAAATCAAATTTAATCAAATCTTTCAATCAATTATAAATGATCAATTGAACATATACCTAACCCATGCTCAAGCCAATTTGGCTAATTTGGTCAAATTGGTCAACATGACCCATTTCACCCAAATTGAATCATATGAACTAAATCTAAATCTAGTCTAAATTGTATCCAGCCAATTGCACTAACTCAGTCCAAATGACAATTTGAACTTAATCAAACCCCCACTTTGACTCAATTTGGTCAAAATGATCAACTTAGTCCAATTGAGTCCATTTGACCTACATGAGTCAAATTGAGTCAAATCAAACCAAACCAAACTAGGCATGACTCATCCCTTACATCACCATTATCCTACCCAAGTATGCCCAACCCATGGTGTACCCAATTTGGGTCAAACCCATTGAACCAAGCTCTCCAAATGGGACAAAATCCCCATTTGGAAGGGTTTTTCGACTCCCCACCCATTGGCAGCCACCTTTGGCCTTTCTTGGACAAATGACCATTGACCCAACCTAACCCAAGGTTGTTGGGTTCAACTTTTGGCCAAGAGAGGGTGAGTTCACCCATGGGTAACCATTGGTCCATTTAAGGATGGGTGTACACCTCGCAGCCCACTACACTCCCTCCCTTAGCCTCTCATACTCATCCACCTCAGTAGTCCCCTGCCACCTCCAACCACCTACTCCGGCCGGATAACTACTAAAGGTTAAATCAATCCCAAACCCTTGGTACAGTTGGGAAGGAGAGTATACTCCTCCCCATTCATTCAAACTCAACAAATAGTTTTCCTAGAGCATTCTACATAGTCCCACACCCTCTCCTGAGTTTCTCGTGCACCCCACCACCGGCGAGACCAGCTCCCAATCAGGCCCAAGAGCTTCATCCATTCAAACTCCTCAAACCTACAACAAACTCAAATTAACTCTTCCTGTACTTTCACCTCACTCTGGCAATTCAAAATGAATCATCTCTGAAGCAATTCAACCACCAAAACATCCCTATGACTCCAAATTAAAACACCACAAATAATAAAAAGATCTTTAAGAAGCAATTTAAGTCTATATAACATGTATTATCATTTAATTCAAAATTGAAATTATTTCTAGTATAACTAAGATCAAGAAGGTGAGGTCCTTTCTTAGTCATAAAATTTTATGCATATGGTGCTGTCAAAATTCAAGACCTAATGACAAAAG
Organism: Cymbidium sinense; assembly: GCA_021442155.1. NCBI lineage: Eukaryota > Viridiplantae > Streptophyta > Magnoliopsida > Asparagales > Orchidaceae > Cymbidium > Cymbidium sinense. The sequence goes on from CM038215.1 coordinate 74,349,550, forward strand.
AGATTTTTAAATTGAATGGTCAACAACTTAATCCATACTATGGAGAAAATCTGACTTAGTTTAAGAATCTATTAATTTATTTGAAGACCTTACAAAATAAAAAACCTACATTGAGCTGAAGATGTTAATCTAAGCTTGTTTGGAGGAAACTCAATATAGATGTTTAATGTTTAATAATGGTGAGTTTAGTATTTGATGCAAAAGATCAAGAGTTAAAGGTCCATTAAAAAATGATTACATTAGTGGGAGGCTTAAGCATTGGATTAAGACCAAAGCTCTTTCCATTATTTTTATTTTCTAGAATGGTCTCATACAATCAAACTTATAAATATTCTTTCCTCTTATATATATATATATATATATATATATATATACACACACACACACACACAGCTAACAGTACCAATGCATTGTCAAAGTATCATTGTAGTGCCAATCAAAAGGGTAATCTAAATACCGGTATGTGGACGGACACATCTAGTACAAAAAGATGAAAAATTGTACTAATGCCTAGGCACTACATAAATACCTAACAAGATTTTTGTACCCAAATATTAGTGTTGTTTACGTAATAATGACCACAAATGAACTTTTTGATGTGAGTAGAACCCACTTTGACTAGTGCTTAGGCATTGCATGTAAAACACTACGGTGTAATACCGCATACTAAGACATTAAGGCGTTGGACCTTATCTTTAAATAGGACTCCTAGATAGTCAAAATTCTCATTCCAAGCCCTATTTTTCAAATTTATAAATTCTCTTACTATCATTTTCTTAGCATTACCCCACTTTATAAAATCAAAATGCTGATTAAATTTGTTAACAAGAATAAGAAAAGAGCAATAGCTAGCGACTCTGATCACTTTATCAATGTTGAGAAGGAGGAATGGTACCAACATGTCCTTATCCATAATATCCTAATTCCATAGAGAGGATTCCATAATCTGGGTGGGAGTTGATCGCTAAGGAAAAAATATCATTTTAGAAATTTTGTCATCTTTATTGGATGGGTAGAGTATGTACTTCAGAGGTAGATTGATATACATTCAACTAGATTTCCCTAACATTATGTTAGGGTTTATTTAGATCTTAGTTCTACTTCCTATGAACACAAGCATTCATAGTTAATTATCCATCTTTTTGCAGTAAGAGAGAACTCTTGATTAAGGTTTGAAATAAACATATCTCTGATATGAATCAATGTTTAATGGTGCATGTTACATGACATAGATGACTACCTAAGAAAAATAGGAGGGCAGTCTTGATCAAGATCCCATGATTTCATCATCCTGAGACTACATTACTGCAATCTACCAACACTAGAGGGCTATTAGCCATAATTTATCAGGAGTCTGAATAATATCCATGGGTTTCCTTATCTCAGATATCTCGAGTAGGCTAGAGTTTAGTGTAAGGATGTTCACATGGAAAACATATAGGTTGGATTTACATCCCTTGGACTGTAGTAGGACCTATAAGTTGGACTTACATCCCTTTGAAATTTTAGATAGAGTTTGGTGGTTCTTGCATTGCAAGCATGGGTCAGACTTACACCAATTAGAAGGTCATTAAGGTGTTTTCATGGTGAACAAATAGATTAATTGGGCTTACATACGTTCATATGGCAAATAAATAGATTAATCCATTAGAATTCTATATATGTTTAGATTGTTCATATAGTGAACATATGGATTGGACTTACTTCCCTTTGAAATGCCAGATAGGGTTTATATTACGTTTGTATTATAAGCATGGGCCAAACTTACATCGATTAGAAAGCTATTAGATTGAACTTACATCTCTTTAGAATGCCATCAAGGTGTTTGCATGGCAAATAAATAGATTAATTGGGCTTACAGCCATTGGAATGCTAGATAAGGTTTGGGCTATTCTTGCATTGCAAGCATGGGTCAGACTTACATTGATTAGAAAGCCATTAGATTGGACCTACATCTCTTTAGAATGTCATTATTTATTAGATATTTACATGGCTAATATTAATTCATGGTTTTAAGTAGCAGTGCTTTGACATTGGGCACAAAGCTCCTAGACATTATCATAGTAGCTCCTTGGAACTACTAAAATGGTGCCTTGGCATTAAGTAATAAGTATTATAGCATTATAAAGCAAGAATTCATGTCTCTGAAAAATCCAAGGGTTCGACGCCTCGGCGCTATAAGGATTTCACTATAGTGCTTAAGATAGAATGAGATTGGAAAATTTGATCAGGTTGACTAGTTGATCAGCGCCTAGGCGTTGACAATGTGGCCCAGCAATGCCAGCCAAAGGTTAGTTCAATCAGGCTAACAGATGGATAAGAACTTTTAATTAGAAAGGATAAACTTTTTGACTAACGCTATGACACTATGTCAGAGCACCACGGTGCTACATCAATGTTTGTCACGCCTTCAACACAGTGATGGTTACAGTATTAATTATAATAAATAATAATAAGCATTCTTTTTATCAGCACAATAACCATTTTAATTGGGTAACTAGCGGTTATGTGCTGCATGTGGAGCGCAACAACACAAGTCCTAAATCTCAGAAACTGAGAGGCCAGTGCCTCGACATTGTCCATGCAGCGCTGGGGCATTGGATCTAGTCTATAAATAGGACCCCAAAGTTATAAATTTTTCATTCTATAGCCTTGGTTTCCTTTTTGAAAATCCTTACCCTCTTCTTCTATTTTGCTTTTATTGACTTTAGGAAAGCCTACATGCTAATAAATACATTGACAAGCTCAAGAGGAGGGTAAGAGTCAAGGACACTAACATGTTTGTTAGTGTATAGGTAGAGGAGAGGTATCAACATGCCCTCATCCATAAGCATTTCATTTCAAAGATGAGTTTCTACAACCTGGGTGAGAGTATAGAGAGAATCATCAATGAGAGAGACTAAGAGAAGCTAGCATATGAAAACATATCTTACATAGTCCCCTAATTTTGAGAGTTTTTTGCCAACATGAAGGATCACAAGAATAATAAAATTTTCATCTGGGGAAAACTAATATGTTTTAATAACGCATATTATAATTTATTGGATGTAGTATATAATCAGTATTTGTTTTATTATAATGATAATCTTGATTTTGATAAAATTCTTAATTTTCTCATTTTAGAAATTCTAATGTTCAGTGGAAAAGTCATGATGATAAATTATTAATTTTCTCGTTGCCAACCTGACTATTGAATCCAAAGCTTGGTATTAATTCATTTTTGTCAATTTAATGCCCACTGGCAATATTAGTGAGGTGGGTAGGGATAGAGTCTTTTTGAATTTTGCAATTCAAAAAAACTTTCTTATAGATATAGTGAAGATTATTTATAATTGATTTGTAATATACTTAAGGGTAATACTACCATGGGGTACATTCATCCTTCTTTAATTTATTCTTTATGTGTTACGAAAGGGTGCTCAAGGGGAGTCAGATGAAGAAGTCCTTATACAAAAGCCTCCCCTAACTAAGAGATCAATTGAAGGATTTAGCTCAAATATTGAGGTAAGAGAAAGCCTACGCATTCCTCTTCCAAGACCTTAAACAAGCAACTCCATGAAATTGGAGATTAAGTCTTAGATTTAAGGAAAATAGTTGGTGAAACTAGTCGACAGCATCAAGAACTGGAAAAAAAAAAAATTGACCACCATATGGCTCAGTAGCAATAGCAATTTTCATACATAGCTGAGTTTAACCCAGTGCTTGTTCATATGCTTGAAAATTTTGCTTTCAAGTGGGCCCAGGTCTAACTTCTTTTCCTATAACACCTCACGATCACCCTTATGTGACCACCCCGCCAGAGTAAAAAGAAGAAGAGGTAGACAAAGTTGACGACTACGATTATTGGTTTTCCCATTTTTTCTATTTTGTTTTGTATATTCCTCTTCTTCTTTTTTATTATAAAACTTTTCTAATGAATTTTATTATTAATAAAGATGTCCTTTCATTTCTATTCTTTGTGTTTGTTTCTATTGTGTGGAATGCTCTAGCATTAAAATGTTTAACAACAAAATTTTTTGTTGACAATGAACAATATTAGGGGCTCAACTACTTGGCACCATTAAACTGAAAGATATATATTTAGAACTCGACAGCTCAAAGCTTCGATGCTATAAGTGCAGCACTAATGATATGATTTGAGCTTATGTTATAGAGATCACCACCTCGGTGTTATGATATAAGTGCTTTGGCATTATCAGTTAGGTGTCTAAAGCTTAATTTCCCAAGAGCTCAATGCCTTAGCGCGAAGAAATCAGCATCATGGCGCTATCAAATGACTATCGAAGTTTAATTTTTTATACAACACAATGCCTCTACACTAGAACATAAGCCCCTTGGTGTTGTGAAATGCACGTTTATGGTTCAAGATTCCTGAGGACTCAATGCCTCAGCATTGGATGTTCAGCGCCTTGAAACTACTTCTTCTATGCCTAAGATTCAATACTTTTGGGGAAATTTGAAATTTTGGCACCATAACACCTTAGCAATACTAACTTTTAAATATTTTTAGTGCAAAGGATTATTCTCCCATGTTCTGGATCCAAGATCAATGGAATGAGGATTTTGTTTCACACCAAAACTAAATTTGATGGTGGAGTGGATTTCAAGATTTAACGCCTTGGTGTTGTGAAAATAGCACAGTGATGTTGTTCTAAAGGGGTGAAACCCGATAGGGTAGTGTTACGATGCTGAAATACAATGTTGTGGCACCAAAAATGAGATACAAATCTGAGAGTTTAGTTAGCGCCTCGGGCTATAAGATGAAGCGTCAAAAACTTCATCCCTGAGCACTCAACACCTCAGTTTTGCGGTGCCACAGAGCAAAAACTTTATTTTTTAACTGGATTCTTGGAGAATTTAATAATTTTTATAAAAATTCGGTGGCATAACAGTGAAGTGACTAAGGATCATATCATTTTGAGTTATGCGAACCAAAAGAGTTTTCCTATAGATAAACGAAATGTAATTTTAAATTCAATTTATACTATGATTAAGAGTACTATTAAAATAAGATTTGATCACTCTCTCTTATTTATGCTGTGGTTTTTGAGTGGTACGATGGGGGAGCCTAATGAGGAAATTCTTATACAAAGGATTCTCCTCACTAATAGGTCAATTGAAGGGTTGAGATCTAAAATGGAAGTAGAAGAGAGTTCACGCACTCCTCAATCTAGATCCAAATCCTTCAAAACTTTAAATGAACAACTCAAAGAAATTAGAGAATAAGTATTTCACCTGCAACATAGGGTTAATGAATGCAACTGACAGCAGCAAGAATTGAAAATAAAATTTGATCATCATATAAATCAGCAACAACAGTAATTCTCATATATGACTGAGTATAACTCAACACTTATTCACATGTTCGAGAACTACAACTTCAATGTTGACCTGCACCAAATTCTCTTCTCTACAGTGGCACACATCAACCCTATGTAAGCCACTAGTCGAGCTAGAAGAAGAAGAACAAAACAAGGAGGATGATTATAAGGAATTTTTATTTATTTTGTGTATTTTTATTTATTTTTGTTTATTTTATTGCTTTTAATTTTATGTATTTATATTTATATTTATTTCAATCATATTAATATTAAATGTTCGTTGCCTGAATGTGTTTTATTTAATGTGTTGTTTATATAATGTGAGTTAGTAATTCAAAAGTTTAATTATTATACTTCTTGAGATTGATATATTTGCATTTTAAATTTGATGTTAGTTTGAAAAATTTTAAAAATTGATAGAAGCTAAAACTAAGTAAATAAAATTTTAACTCAAAAATAGTAATTTATATTTAAGATTTAATTTAATCATTGAATTACTTTCAAACTAATAATAATCAAAATAGTTTAGAAAAACTAATAATCTTTGTTAAGTTAAAATTTTCTTAACCACATCACATATAGAAATTTATTAATGAATTTAGTTAATTGATATTAATATATATATATATATAAAATAAGAAATAATATAATTTAAACTATTATTAATTAAAATTTATTGAACTTTGTTAAGTAAATAAAGCCATATTTAATTGAGTTAAGATTGTAGCATATTTTTCTTGAGTTACAAAATCAATACGATGAACTATATATATATACATCAAGAAGATAAAAATTTTAAAAGGTGTCATTTGAGGTTGAGTATCATGACTGAACTTTAAACTTATTGTAATATAAATCAATTCCACGAAATTATGAAACAATAATAATCATAATTTAAATTGAGAAAGTAACAATTATACTTACTTCTATTATATAGATACCTATTTATTAAAAAATTCAATTAATTCATCTTCATAAGAATTAACTGCAACAATATGCACTAAGTAATTTTAACATAAGACAAATATTAGTTCATAATAAGATTTTGGAATATTTTAATTTAGAAGGATGAAATGAAGAATAAACATTAAAATGAGATTTTTATTTTTAGTTAAAATTTTCATTTAATTATTTTAGACTCCCAAAATCTATATTATAAACTAACTAAAGAAGACAATATATGGACAAATATATCGAATTACTTGAGGACAAGTAATAGTTTAAATTTGGGGGTATTTGATAAGTATTAAATTTATGAAACTTTCATGTAATTAAAATGTCTTTATAATATTTTATATGTTAAAATATATTAATTTTAAATGAATTTTGTGTTATAACATGAAAATTCTTAAAAATATGAAAAATAAGAAATTTAGGAATAGCACCTAAGGGTACAACCATGACACTAAAAATGGCCTAAATTAAAGCAAATTGACAGCAAGGTCAGCCCCTAAGCGCTATAATAGCAACACCATGACATTAGATCAAGCTCATTTTGGGACATTTTAATAACAACATGAAGCAGCACTAGACCGAAGGCAAAAATATGAAGCAGAGGTAGCGGCAGGTCTACAATGATGTAGTGCTTTGACCCGACAAAATAGATTTTCATCTCGTTTAAGTGATGCTTTTGAATGTTTTTCAAGGGAGTTTGAATAAGAACCAAAGGATAACTTACTAGGGCTACTATTAAGCTATAAATATGGCACATTTCCTAGTGTTAAAAGTTTTTTTAAGAGTTTTTGGAAAGTGGTGGAGTGTAGCGTAAGTGTGTGTGAGTTTTTGTAAAAGACTTAGAAACTTACACTCCAAATGCTAAGAGAGTATTGTGTGGGTAGTGTGGTAGTGTATTCTTCTTAAACATGTGGTAAAAAGGGAGATCAAAAGCAAAGATTTTCAACTAGGCATGCTGGCTATTTCCACGAGGAAATAATAGATGATTACAAAGATTGGACTAAGAAGACTTAGTCGGTGTGCTCTTTCATATCTTCTTTGGTTATCTTACATCTTAATTTATAATGTTTAATGAGTTTTCCATCTTTTCTACTATGAAGCACTAATCCTATAAAGTGCTTTGAATTTAAGTGAGTTTTTGGATAATTTGTATTATATTAAACTATATTTGTGGATTAATATAAAAAAAATTATTCATGTTTTTCATGAAATTAGTGATTTGGATTTCTCCATTCTTTATTTACTTGTACTTTGGAAAATTGCAAAGTTAAAATTAAGTGTGATCTAAAATATCGACCGAGTCATAAAAGAATAATTAGAAAAAAGACAAATGAATGTACTAAATAACCATTAATGTGATTAATAGTCTTGAAGTGCTAAATAGCCATTAAACATATGTCTATTTTTAAGATTTGCAATCATTTCAAAGAAAATACAGGTAAAGAAACCAATCAAAATTTACTCACTAGGCAGAAAACTCACTAAAAGGATTGGTTAGGATTTACTTGTTTACACATAGAAGATAAGCATTTCACTCTTGATTGACACTACAAGGTTAAAATTAATTTCATTACATAGTTTAATATAGTACATAATCTAAATTTTTTTATAAATTCATAGTATTATTTTTAAAATTAAAAACAACACATATATTTTCTATGAAGATATAAAAATTAGTGTTTTTAATTAAAAATATTTTCTTCGCAAAGTAGTAGATAGCTATTTGACATAATCACTTTATATTTTATTTGATAAAATTTAAGTTTTAAAAAGATTAATATTTAACTTAATATTTTTTTTCTAATCCTCGTAGGAATGATACTCTACTCATTTTATATTACTTAGTACGATACATGAACTTGAGTATAAGAAAAGTACCAATCAACTGCTCACTTTGTATGACTTCTGCTTCGTTCCCCTAGAACTAATAAAGCAACGAAGAAGAATTCTACATATATCTGATATATTTGTGATGAATATGACTAAGATAATTCAAATAATCAATCTCTATATAAACACAACACCAACAATAACCCTCTTAATGATAATCATAACAATCAAGATAAATTTCAAAAAGATTCTAATTAATACATCCCTCATAATGATTTTGACTTCGACGGTGATTCCTTACCCTTGAACTTCCAAGGCATCCATGGTGAGATAGAGTTAGAATCTTCATATTAGAAGAACCCATAGAAGAACCTTCAGATACCACCTAAAAGCAAGTAAACACCACTATGAGCCCTCCATCAAAAGAGATGGAAGAATTTAACCTTTGAAGTGCAAAATTTATAATGATAGTCACAAAAAATTATATGGATAAATGAACTTGCAAAGAACTACTCTTCACAACATAAATTTTTTATCATTAAATTACAACACACACGAGTACAAATGCATGTGTTCTAATATTAATTAGTTGTCTTTTATACTATGATTAATTACACATTCTCATTTATATTACTCAATACACATTTGTACATTTTATCCTACATTTGTGCTCATGATATTGTGTATTTAATTTATAATATAGCATTATTAGCTTCACACATTGCCTTATTTGTTATATTTATTGTTTTTAATTTTTGTAATTATTATTTTAACTTCTACATTACATTGTGCTTCATTGTTTGAAATTTGAGTTACGAATAATATCATAACAAGATTTTAAAATTTAAGGACTTGCATGCTTAATTCATCCCACTTTTAGGGTCTGTTTGGCACAGCAGTAGCTGTATGAAAAAGTAGATGTGAACTTGTAGGGAAAAGTGTTGTTAAAAAAGTGATTCTGATGAAGCAGTTTAACTGTTTGAAAAATTGAGCTGTGCAAGTACTTTGCTGCAGCTGTTTCCAGAAAAAATACAAAACTACCCTTATGTGTATCAAAACTACACTATTTTAAGATAGCATCAACAGAATAAGAAAATTAAAATTTTAAGTTCATACAGACTCATAAATCAAGTATTTGACAACGAAATTTAACACATCTCATTACATTAAATAACATAAAATTTAGGATAATATTTGTGACTAGTAATGCCAACATAATATTAAACGTCATATTCAAATGGTCAAATCTTTTAGAAAATTTATTTTCCAAAGCTCTTCTCCAAACATCAATTGTTTCTTCATAATCACCCATCTAACAAAATTACAGTCATCCAGTGTTCAATTTTGAGGACACCTATAAAATCTTCATCTATAGTTTCCTTCTCAGTGTGAAGTGAATACGCAACATTGTAAACCACAGTTGTAGTTCACAATTCTAGAGGCACTAGAAATCCTTGAGTTAATATTTGTTGAGCCATGTTAATGTAAGCAAAGAAAAAATATTAGCATATATAGAAATTTAATACATATAACAAGGACGATTTTAATACAACCACTATTGGAAAAGTTTCTCATAATAATGAGCTATATAATTAGCAAAAAAAAGGTATTTAAATATTAAGATAAGAAGTAAAAAAGGTCTCATATAATACATAAATGGAAATTATATTTTATCATTCTAACTAAGAATAAGAAAACACATTTTACATATTCATTAGAGCATTAGTGATATGTTCTCTCAGCTACTTCATCTTCTCAACCTCTTCCCCATATTGTGTCTCCTTATCATTCACAATTAAAACACTCAACAAATGATTGGCCCATGTGATATTCATATGCTTCAGGAGGTACAACTGTTAGATCATCATCTAATATTAAAATCAATATCTTCTCGAGTTGAATGCCGACATATATAATTATGTAAAGCTATTGTTGCTACTACTATCTTTACTTGTTTTTGGAATAAATATGTTGACAAGTCAAGTAGAATAAACCACTTCTTATTCCAAACTCCAAATGTCCTCTCAATAACACCCCGTAATGAAGAGTGCCACTTGTTAAACATTTCTCTTCTCCCTCTTACTACTTGGCTGCTCCTCTCAAAAATGGGGATATGATATTTTGTATACAAAATAGCTTAAGAAAGCCTCGTTGCATTGGATATCTAGCAGTATGGTAATATTTTCCTGGAGATGCTAAAAACATAATAAATTCAAATGAATTGCTTTAAACAATACTTTCTTACACAAGTACTAACCTAGAACCTACAATAAAAAATTACACTCTCACCTACATGTTATATATTTGAATATACAATTATCATGTGCACTACCCTCCCATCCAGCCATGATAAAAGTAAAACTCATGTTGAAGTCGCATACTACTAAAATATTTTGCATTGGTGATCCACAATGTCTGATTTATGCTACTTTCTCATTGTTAAAAATAAGAACATCAACATATGTTCCATCAAGTGTTCCATACAATCCTGTCATACACTTTACTCTATTTAGAAAATATTATTAAGAAAAAAGGCATAACATGTGTAGCTTAAGGAATGACATATATCTAACATCTCTATGTATTTTTGGTGGAGTACTTCCAAAAGTTGGATCAATTGACTTAACAAAATTTTTGGCCAAGCTTACTAATGCATCTAAACCCACAGACAAGTATTTAGTAATAGTCTCTGATGAATGTTGAAAATGTTCACATGTTACTCGTATTGATTCATTGTGTAACAAAATATATAAAGTTATAGCCAACACTTCTCTTGTGCTTGTCTTGGATGAACCATGAACCCCATGAGAAGCTTCAAATTCTTGTAGAAGGCTAGAAAAAATTATTTTTGACATCTAAAACACAATGTGAAACCTGGTAGGGTGACCTCCTAGCAGTTCCCCAATCCATTTATCTCCAATGTGAGATGAGTTCATACATGGAGTCTTGCATATTTATGTTTCGTAGAATTCATTTATGAGGTATGTCATCATTGCAATAAGAGATATGTGTTTATCCCTTTCTAGTAGCTCATCAATCTATGTTTCCCCCATCAATACGTAACCTTCTACATTAGAAAACATAAAAACTAAATAAATCATAGTTTGTACAACATTAAAACTCAGCTATAGAATGAGAATTACAAATATGATGACTAGCAATGAATAAACATAATCAAACAAAAAAAATAAACTTAAAGTTATTAATGTTTTGCAAGAGTTGATATATAAATAAAAAATAAACTATCAAAGCTAGTTAAAAATATTTAGACATCACTATTGTTCATAAAACAGAGAAGGTGATGAACTCTTCACTCAGGCACCATTGTTAGAAAAGCCTCTCGCTTAGTTGGATCTTCAAGGAGTTTTGCCGAAAATAGATATAATGACATATCATTAAAAATTTTAGGAGTGCTATCAAGTATCTTAACAACTTCTGACATTAGTGGACAAACATGCACTATTCTAGCACTCGAAGTTATACATGCACATGTTGAAACCAATTGTGATATTTGGTCTCCTATAAATGCAGTGTTATTTTTTATTTTCTTCTGTCTTTGTTGGCCTAGTAATGATGTGCATTTTGAATGACTATTTTCACCTCGTTCACCAACATCATGCATTAATTCATCATTTATTTCATTGGAATGTGCTTCTTTAGGCTCAGTTAAATTTTGGATAATTTTCTGACTTGGACCCCAAGCATGAGCATCAATAACTACAACACCATTAAACATCATGTCAAGCTGCTCATATAGCTCCAGATCTATGTCACATAGCCTAAATTATTTTGCATTACACTCAACCTACATTTAAGAGTGCCATTTTGGACTTTAAACATGGCAATATTTAAAGATTCAATTATATAATAGACTCAAAAAAGGACTACTTCGATAAAGTGTTAGTTCACCTTTAGTTTTTTTTTCCACCAATCATCTGAGGCCTCAATTATTTTTCTAATAAGATCCCACCCAAATCAAGTAGATCCTCATTTTAGCTCTTTCCAGAGTTTTCAATTTTTTTTTATGTTAGTCCCATTTATTCTTCAACTGTGTTTTATCATATTGTCTTCCTATTTTCTCTTGGAAAATTATTAAAATGTTATGCCAGCCTTCTTTATTGAAGTGAGTTTGTGGTCTATTCCCCAATTCCTCCTCTTTTAAACATACTTCACAAAATATAATCTTGATTTTCCTCTCTTACATGGCAGATACACCACCATTTTTTGGTTTTTCCCATTTGGCAAGCTATAATATTCACAAAGCAATATAGTAATAGGATATTAAATATGTTTAGAAATTATGCTTATATATATATGTGTGTGTGTGTGTGTGTGTGTGTGTAATACAGAACTTATTGTCAATTTAAATGTAACCACTCAAACAAAATGTCTTTATGTGTAGCTCATAAACTATCGTATTGTTGTTCGACTAATAAAAATCTATAAATAATAAAATATTTTTAGAAATTAAACATTACAAAATTTTTACAACTATAATAGAAATGATTGAGTGCAATGAAACTAGACAACCAATATATGTAAATCATAGAAATATATACTTCAATGATAACTCTAACAGTATATGGTCATCATGATCTAGATAGGGCAACAATAGGTACATAAGGACGAACCTCTTACAATCAAAGAGTAAGAATATAATAGAATTTACATAAACTAACATAGTTACACATAATGAAACTTAACCATATTAAAATAGGAAACATGCACACTAACTAATGTCGAACTTAAAAATTTCTTGTTATGTAACTAGGTAAATAAAATGAAAATGAAGTAAGAGAAAAAATAAGGAAATTTTGACATGGCACATAGTTCTTATGCATTTAATATATGAAACACCTAAATTTTGGTATAGCACTTTTTTATTTATGAAAAAGTGCATTTTAGCCCAAAAAAAATAGGACAATAGAAGATTTAAATATATAAGAATTAATAGCTATGTATGTAACAGCCCCAGAAAAAATTAGTTTGAAGAAACATTTGATAAACTCTTACAAATAAAAACTCTTTAAGATAGGACTATAGATGATCGAAAATGCTTATTGAAAAACTTGCATTTGAATAAATGGTTAGCTCGCTAAAGCCCAGCTCCATTACACCTCTAAACATGATGCAAGAACTGAACTAGGATTAGTGTGGAAGGTTTTCCCTAAAAAAATAGTTCCCTAATTTTCAACATTTTCTTGCCTATAAAGAACTACTTGCAAATCAAGAGAAACTGAGAGAAATTGGTATCACAACTTCTCAATCAAAACAAATCTGCAACACTTTTTTACTTTATTCACATAAATTGAATGATTACAAAAGAAACCGAGAGATGCACTTAATGGCTCATTGCAAGGACATACCTTTGTTCATTGTTGGAGTCACAATCGATGGGATGAACGGGAGATAGTGCTCATCGACACAAGGGAAATGAATAATCGGAGGAGAATTCGAAGCTCCATTCTCATTCGATGCCCTGTTTAGTGAAGCCCTAGCTCTAGGCCCTTCACGGTTCATAGGTTAGAGAATAGGGAAGTGTAAATTCAAGAAATGCCAAACATGGGAGATGGAAGGGTATTATCATGGCTTTCATTTGTTATACTGGGTTAATAACTAGGGTAAATTGAGAAGAAAATTTTTTGCGAAAGGCAAAATGGTATTTCAGGCTCCGACCAGACATCCACTCTCGAGATGTGCAAAACAACTACCGACCGAGATTACTAACAAAATAAGATTTAGAAAGTAGCTCCCAAATGCTCTAGCCTGCTTTTCTGAAATAGAAAGCAACTACAAAGTTGCACCAAGTGCTTACTCTACTAGTTGTTATTTGAATGAAGTACTCACATTTAATATCATTGTCGATTTTATTAACTGCTATTAGAGTTAGTACTCATGATAAATTTTAAAGTTAAGATCAAATGAAAAGTTTCAAGTTTTTTTTTCCTTTTGAGTGAGATATATTTCAAAATGAAGAGGTATAAGTCAAGGTTGAGATACTTTTTAATATAGGGTGAAATTAGGCACCTTTATTATTTCAAATTTTAATACTAGTTTAAAATAGAGGAAGGCAAAAATAAAATTCCTATATTTTTATAATTAATTATAAGTATACATGTGATAAGTGAACTAATACCTATATTGTAAGACATTGCTTTATAAGGTGTTGACATGTAGTGGTGTTAATAAAGGATTATCCTCAATGATGGAGAAACCCAAATTTGATGCTAATATTAATAATTAATCTTTAACATAATTATCATTAGGCATAACTTTTTAAAATTTATTTAGAGGACACATCTACTTGATTAGCCCTTAAATAGTATGATATAATCTTTAATGCCTTTATAAATCAACTAAATTATAATTCTTCGATTCCCCCTCAACTAAATCCATGTTCATATTCCAAAACACACACTCTTCAAATACCTATCTAGAACTCTCAGTGCCCTGATTAAGGGTTACATGTTTCTGCAACATCAAAATTTCTCTCACCCACTTCTCTCTCAGTTTCTTCCTCTAACCGACTCTCGACCATCACCCTAGCCATCAAGCTGACATCTTAATTTCTAGCCCATGTATCAACACCTATATATTGTTATGTCAATGTTTTCTTCTAGGGTGCCTCTCAAACTCTCTTGACTATCACCTTCCACTCTTAGCAGGCTTACCAACTTATAAACTCCAAGGCTAATGACTCTTATAATGTTGCAAATGTTGGCACTATAAACCACCCGTCTAGTGACAACATGTTGATTCACTCATACACCTTCTACTTTATTTCAACTATTGTAAAAATTTTCTAGGAAACCATTGGTTTTATAATGCATGGTCTAGTTAATGGATACATGATACCAAGAGGTTGAAGTACTTGTGATAAGATGAATTACTTGTGATGTATAGGATTATTTGGTTACATTTATATACAAAATATATTTTTAAAATGTTGGCTTTATTTCCTCTTATAGAGTGTAAAAAAATTAATATTTTTTGTATAACAAAATTGCCTTGGAGCAAATTCAAAACAATATTTCATACCTTTTATTATGCTTAAGACAAGGTCATAATGCAATTGGAATATTTCAAGAATGTGAAGTCTAAGCCTAACAAACTGTAACCATAATAACTGAATGGAATGAGCCACATAATTGTGTAACTGACTATGCAACTTTGTCGACTACACCATTGAATTCAATACATTATATTTGGTTTATTCATGTAACCAATCATGCACCACCAAAGGGTTGATCCAAACCTATAAATACTAAAAGACCCTCACTACTAGAGGATTTTTTAATATTTTTTCTCCCAATTCAAAAGCTATTTTTTTTAGTTTTCCCTCAAATTTTTTCTTTCTCTCTAAGTTTTTTTTCTTTCTCTTATAATTAGGTGGTGTGAGACCATGGATAAGTCGTGATTCAACATTATTTAAGGTGTAGTAAGCATGGATCATATCACAAATTATAAAAAGAGCTTTTAGGGAGAAAACATCAATGCAAAGGTGATTTCAGAAAATATGGTGTGTACCAAAGAGCTTGTTGAGAAATTATGAACGAGTTATGGGTGCATGTTGATAACAATCAAAAGGCTCTAGAGCATGTGCGAATGGTGACTCTAATAGTCCAAATTTCATAGGATTCTTCTAAATCAATGGTGAATATAGGAGATCTACTAGTGGCAAGAGCAAGGGGAACTCTACCATCTATGTCAGGAGAAGAAGATGATACTTACTGCCTAGATAGTGAAGATTCTTCTCCATCTGATCATGGGATGGATAGAAAGAGATGATAGACAAACAAGACCACTACATAATGTTTTTTCCAAGGAGATCATAAGGCTGAAGCACCAAAAAAATTCAAGATTCATCTTTAAAATCATACAAGGAAAGATCACATCTAGCTGAACATGTGGCATCCTTTGAATTCATTGTTTGCATACTAATGATTAATGACATGTTAACGTGTCAATTATTCTTCATGACATTAAAATAATAAGTCTTACGTTGGTTCAACAATTTGCACTTAGGGTAATTACTTTAGTTGAGTTCAAGTTCATTGTTATGTGTAATTTGCTAGTGCTCAAAATCTTACCAAGAGTTCACATGCTTTACTATGAATTCACCAAGAACCAAAGGAATAGTTGAGAAGTTTCATCACAAGTTTCTGAGTGGAGATGCTAGAATTGTGATATCTCATGTGGTTGCTCACATTGCACTAGCTCAAGGCCTCCAATAAGGTTCATTTCGCTATGTGTTGTGTTGCAACACCCAAAAATGCAAGCTAAGTTGTTGGAAATGGCTAACAATCATATTTCTACAAAGGAATATGATTCTCTACAGAGCACATCAGGAGTGAAGAATAAGGAGAAAACTCTTTGAAGTAAAAAATTTAATAAATTTTATGAGGAGAGAAGTCATCTTGTAAGGAAAGAAGATAAAAGAAGCTTTAATAAGCTCTGAGTTCATCCTTTTGAAGGGTGAGTTTGATTTGATGTCAAGAGGACTGATAAAAGAGGAGAGAGCAGGTCACCACTTCTAATTCATCATCCACCTATAATGACTCCCATAAAACTCTCAATGGCTAAAATCATTGAGACCATTCAAAATAAAGACTACTTTAAAAGACCACCACTGATAAGGGTAAATGCAAAAATGAGTGACCCGAAGAAGTATTGTGTAAATCATAGAGATCATGGTAGCAACAATGAAAAGTGTCAACATTTGAGGAGTTTGATTTAAATCTTATCAAGGCTAAAATGTTTAAGGAGTTTGTTGCTCCTAAGGTAAATACTAGTAGTTAAGGGAAGGTGCTTGCTATAAAAGCAAGAAATAAGCTCGTGCTAGCTCAAATAATTCATTTTGTAGGGGTGGTACTTGCAATTCTTATAAGAGATGGGTCAAAAGATCTTCGCCAATTTAACCTCAAATGCTCCAATCATGAGAGGTAAACTTGGTGAACTCAACCAAGCTGGTGGTGGTTAGTCAGCCACTAATAATTTTACTTGATGAAGATTTTCCTGCAAAGGAGAACACCTACAAGGATGCTATTATGGTCTCTTCTTTGATCATGAATTTCCAAATTAGAAGCATGCACATTGATACAAGGAGTTCAATGAATGTCCTCTTCAAAGTGTTTCGATAAGGGACTTAAGGAACTTTTACGCCTATCCTTTTGTTGTTTCTCTAGAGCGAGACTTGTGAGTTGATTTATCTTCCAATTACTTAAGGAGAATGGAGAAAGCAATTCACAACTATGGCTAATTTTGTAGTAGTAGATGCTCTAGCTATACATGCAATGCTATATATGATCATCCTTTGTAGAATATGTTCAAGGCAGTTGTTTTTACTTACCATGTAGCCATGAATTTTCTTGTGGAGGTGAAGTAATAATAGTTCATAATGATTAGCTGCAATCAAGAACATGCTATTTGAAGTTTGTAAGTAGTATTTAGGAGGACATTATGCAATTATAAGTGAAGAAAGGAAGTAGCTTGGAAGCTACTGAGGCTACAGAAGAATTCATTGTTGAACAAGGAAAAGCTGGCATAACTTTTTAGATTAGTTCATCTTTCAACATCGAAATAAGAGGAAATTGATATCAACACTCAAGAATTACATTGATGTATTAACATAGTTAGTAGATTAGGATATTGATATTTATTACAATTGATGGATCCTAAAGCCAAGCCAATCAAGTAGAAGATGCTACCTATTATATTCTTAATTAAGAATAAGAATGATTCTCAATGATTATACATCAAAAATATTTAATTTGGCTTATAAAATATTATCATTAAATTCTTTAATTAAATAATGAGCTTTTTAGATGATTTTTCTAATTATCACCAAATTAAGATGCACATTATGGATAGTGAGAAGACTACTTTTATCACAATAGATAATGTTTATTATTACAATGTAATGCCCATTGAACTAAAAAATATAATCATCACTTATCATTGGGATATGGGTGTAATTTTTTAAATATCAAAATGATAAAAAATGTTGAAATTTATAGTGATGATTTACTAATTAAATGTAAGTATTCAAAGTTGCACATCAAAGGCATGGAGGTAGTGTTTTTAAAAGCATGCTTCATAAGTGAAGTGAAGTGTAGCATAAAGGCTATGCTCACTATAGTGTAGTGTACTCACTGTTCGCAAAACGCTTTCGAGCATAGTCGTAATAACAAAATGCAAGGAAATTACATTTTTTTTATTTCAAATCGTTCGGCCTTTCATCTCTCTGGTCTCTCTTCACTCTACCTCTCACTTCTCCCATTATTTGTAAGCCACACGCATGAGTTTGAGTCAAATGCCATTTCCAATCGTAGTGGAGCTTTGTGCTAACTTGTGCTGCCATTACTTCTATGAGATGACTCTTTTGGAATTCATGCCTCCATTGCTTGTCAAAGTAGAGCTTCAATCTAATTTATGTTTTCAATGCTTCTTCGACTTAAACATTTTGACATTCGATGCAACTATTGCTTATCATAATGGAGAGTCGATCGAAAGCTACTATTCTCTTTGACACCACGATCTGTAAGTATTTTTGTTTTATTTTTTATTTTTTATTTTTTAGGCAAAGTTTTTAGACTGATTGAGTGAGTATGATTTTTTTGTTGTTGTTTTATGGACTGTTTAGGAGCTGATTGAAATGATCATTTTGGAATGCTTATTTTGTTAATGTGTTTGTCTTTGATGAGTTCAAACTATGAAGTTTTGGTCTATAGAGGTTTTTATAGAAACCTTTTTATGGCTTGTTCTGGATTATAATGAGTATTTATATCAGAAGAGTAACTTTTGTGCTCATTATTTATGGATTGTTGAAAATAAAAATTTAAACCTTCCTCTCATTGGATGGCCACGAGCCAATTGCACTATGAATTTTTATCAAATTTTAAAATATAGTTCTACACTGACAACTTATCTCTCCAATTTGTCCATTTGCATCTTCTAATTGGAAGGTCCTCGACAACCTGAGAGGAGATTCTTTTGGTAACTACTGGTGGGTTCTTTGCACATTATGTTTTACTACGAGTTCATTTTATTTTATAGAAAGTTGAATTTTAGATGTGTTGACCTCACTTTTGGGAGTAAGCACTCAACTTCCTCATCAAAGATCTAGGACTCTTGTAGACACTAAGAGCTCCTTAGTCTTAAGACACTTCTAGAGATTAGGTGAACACTTAACCTAAGCCTAGAGACTTAGAAGGATTAGCCATGGGAATAGGTCATGCCTTAGGGATTTAGGAAGACTTGCCTATTTTATAGCCTTAAACCCAATCCTTTCCTCCTTCCCCAAAACCTCAAATTCAAATCTAAGATCATAAATCCAATCCCAAATCAAATGATTGAAACCCAAGATTAAATTCAAATTCCAAATCCCTTCCTAAGCCCTTTGATTTTATCTTATGGACTTACCCTTAACCAAATTCAAATCAACCCCAATTCAATTTATTTTCTCAAATATAAAATTTAATCTTAAATCAAATCCCAACCTAAATTCCAAATCGAATCCAACTCCAAATGATAGAAACCAATGATTAAATTCAAACTCCAAAATCCATTCCTAAGCCGTATGAACCACCTTTATATGCTTAGCCAAAACCTCTTTCAAACCAAATCAAATTTGGTTGATTTCTTTATAAATCAATCATTCCTTCATTTATATTCACAAATATAAATGAAATCTAAATTCAAACCATTCAAATTAAATCAAGCTAAACCAAACCAAATCAATTCCCTACTTAAGCTCTTTTGACCTACATCCCTCAACTTGGTCAAATTTGCTTCCAAATCACTCCAAACTCAAGTGATTTTCTAATGAATCATTTATGTCCTCATTTAAATTCACAAATATAAATTAAATATAAATACAAATGGCCAAAACCAAACCCAAATCAAGTTAAATTCTCAATTTTAGCCCTTTTAGCCTATTTCTAGAACTTAGCTAAATGATATCCAAATCAACTCAAAACCCATGGATTTCTTCATGATTCAATCATTCCAGTTATTTTTCCAAATATAAACACAAACTATAATTATCAAACCAAACCCAAGTTAACTCAAGTCAAGCCCATGTTGACCCCTTTTGATTTGAAATTATCATATGAACCAAAATCCATATGGCTTCAAGCCACCTGCAATTGGATTTATATTTCCATCCTAAGTCCATATGTGAGTTTAACTTGAATCAAGCCAAAATTAAGCCAATTGATCCATTTAGTCCACTTGACCCAAAGTGAGCTAAAGACCCTTTTTGAGCTAAGTTCTAATTCAACCCAAATTTGATTGAACTAAACTCTTTCAAATCTCATATCATGATCAACAATCATCCTAGGGTGACCAACTACCTTGAATTGGGTCAAACCAAGTCAACTTGGTCCTTTGACCAAGTCAACCTGACCAAGTCAACCCTGAAATGAAACTAGCTAAAAACCATATACCAAATTGATTGAGACCTTTGATCCAAACTAACTCATAATCATTAATTGAACATAACCAAATCCTCAATTGAGCCAAACCAAGTCCAATTGGCCATTTGACCTAAGTTGACCCAAATTGGCCTAAAAAACAAAATGGGATAAATCATGATTTGATGCAAATTGATTGCAACCAATGGCTCAAGTCATTCCAAATCACTTATTGAACTTGACTAAAATCATGATTTTGAATTTAATTTCTACTTGACCCAACCTGTCTAAAGGATATAATTGGCCAAAATCCAAATCAATTCTAAATTAAACCAAACCAAAGCTTACAATCATTTTCAATTAACCAATTGAACATGATCCAACACTTAACCCAACCCAATTTGGTCAAATTGGTCAACTTATCCCATTTGACCTATTTGAATCCAAATGAGCCAAAATCAAATCCTAAGCCAAATTAATAAAAACAATTTGAACCAAAACATCATTTGAACCTAACCTAAGTCTTGGTTTCACCCAATTTGACCAATTGGTCAACTCCAACCAAATGAGCTATTTTTTGTCATATGAAGCCAAATCACCCAAAACTTAACTAGTGGCTAACTGACCCAAACTAGTCCTAACTCATCCTAAACAAGCCCAAATCCATAATGGGCCCCACCCAAACAATGAGCCATTGGACAAACCTTCTTTCCATTAGATCTTCACATTAACAAGCAAAGTTGACTTCCCCATCACCGTAGTAGCACTCAATTGAGGCTCCACCTAACCCACCTAGCTCACTTAATCCCCCCTAGGTCGAAAGGAAAATTGGTCTTCCTCATTCAAGCCAAAATTGAAAACTCAACGATTGAAGCCAAGATATCTTTGCACACCGGCCCTTGGACAGCCTCCCACAGTTCCTGCCACTCAATTCGAGCCACGTGGAGTTGGATAAGACCTCTCCAGTGCCCTGACAAAGGCCTACCATCCTAAATAAGCCAGCCCATCCCATCCATCCCTCGTGCATGATTTAGGGGTATACTCCCCCAATTCGAGTGGGAATTGACACAAATTGCATTATGAGAGTTCCCTAAGAATTTTTTGAAACCCACAATGCCTTTCCAAGCATTCTGGAAGCCTCCCTCGATCAGATTTCTTCTACATGCAAAATTGAAATAGGGCATCCTTCTTTTGATCAATACTCCCCCTTACTTTTCTTGGAATTTATTGGATAGTTAATTAGGAACATCAATGGATTAAGCCTTAATTACTCTCCAACCTTAATTAGTGTTAATTAAGCAAATTAAAAGTGGTTTAATTATTTAATTAAGCTCATTATCCTCTGTTAACAGTGGAAAGCCTTAGGGAAGTGGTTTAGGTTCGTTTCTTATAATCATTTCATTAAGCCTTTTCATTTATTTCAAGTTAATTAAAAAGCTTAAATAATTAATTAGCCATTTAATTAACCAATTAAAATAAAAGGGAACCTAATTATTTTAGAACCTAATTGAGTGTTCGAAATGACTTAAGGGTTAGGGTTGAGGCCTCTTCCTTGATCCCTTTCCCTATGTTAGTTTCATCATTCTAATTAAAACATAATCAAAGAATTTAAGCAATTAATCAAAGGCTTAATGAAATTAATTTAAAATCCATTCATTCACAGCCTAACTTTGTTTAATCAATCTTGGGTAGCTCTTTGGGTGTTCAATAACCTAAAGAGAGAGCTAATGAAATTATGATTAGCTTACATATGTGATAAAATCATAAAAGTAGTTAAGTGAGCTCCTTAAGCTTAAGTAATTATTAATTATGAGCCAATTACATTAGGCCCCTTTTATTTCTTAGGATCATTGCCAATTTATCTTTCATATGGTTGCATCTCATATTGGCTCATCATTATTTAGTTAATTAGCTTAAGGTGATGTATGTAAGGATTAATTAATGGACTTAATTCATACCTCAATCTAATTAAGACATAAAATCAACCTAATTATTCTTCATTAAACCAAATTAACTCACACATGGGGATGGGATTAGGATTAGCAAATCTCTTTCACATTCTTTAAATCAAATCAAACATAAAGATCAAAAATGGCTTTAAAAAACTTTGGTTCATCTTAAATGAGTTTGTTTAGTATGATTGTCTTTAGGACTTAGTTAGACTGAATGAAATCACATACTTATATTATTTTATTTCCATCTATTCATGCTAAAAATATTGTATGCCACTTGTACTCATGCATTCATATCTTTCAAATTAATCAAATAAAAAAAATTATTTCCTTTATGTTAATTTGCATGTTGTTGGCTTAATGAAAAATATGTGTGGCTAGTATCATTATTAAATCTCATATGTATTTTCAAAAGTTTATTAATGAATGAATATACACATATTTTAACTTTAGTTATATATATATATATATATATATATATATATATATATATATATATATATATATATATATATATATATATATGAAATGCAAGTGAATATAAATTTAGTGTATGAAATAAAGTCTCTTCCTTACATTTATGTGTTGATTTGTATAAGTAAGAATGTTAGCGGCTATATTAGTCTGGACATCCCAGGGATGCGCAGATTTAAGTAGCCCTAAGGAGGATCCTACCTCATTCCCTTGGTGCGAAACAATGGTAATGTACCTACTTGATTTCATTCTTATACATTATGATATTAGAATTTAGATAGAGCTTTAATTCATTTACACAAAATAAATTGATCAAATCAAAATACAATTTTTTTCATGGCTTTCTATTATTGTAGTTTTTATACATCCATATGTATCTAAGGATAGTGGGTATATTAGTCTAGAAATTTTAGGGATGCACGGCTTTAAGTAGCCCTAAGGATGTTCCTACCTCATTCCCTTAGCGCAGAATAATGGTGACATACTTGCTTAAAATTTTTATACATGTGAATGTGTACTTAGCTAAAGAATGAAAACCCCTTTTTTTATTAAAAAAATACATGCATTCATACTTTGTTTAATTGGTTGAGTTGATTAGTCATGTGATTTAAGGTTCTTTCCTTATGCTTTTACATAAGAATTTAGATAGAGCTTTAAATTAATATGAAAAAATCATTCAACCAAATGAAATATTAATCCTAAATACATTTACGAACATTCACCATTTAAGTGTGCTAAGATATAAATTTCATGTATAGCTATGCTTAGGATTTAATCATATGCCTGATATACATGATGGAAAGAAATGAACAAACATGTGTTATGTGATAGTAATTCATTCCAACTAATCTTAAGATGTCATTCTAACTGAATGAGTTTATTTAAAGTAAGCCTAAACTTAGGACTAATTAAAACATGTAATAAGTCATTCACTAAAGGGAATTGATTAATTAACTTGCTTTAGATGTGACTTAAGATAAGGATAAACGAGAGTGGTCCTCTCTTCCTTTCTCTTCATAACATATAGTTGTTAAGTGTAGGTCAAATGAAATAAAAGAAAACATTAAGTAAAATTTATAAATTAATTAAACTATTTAAAGTGAAACCACCCTTCATAATTAAATGCCCTTCGTATTTAGAAAATTTTAACTCTAAAGCCTAGTTAGGACGTACCACACAAGCCCTAACACACACATTATATTATATCCCCACTTCTAGCTTTATGTTAGGGTGGTGTATGATTTTATGTATGCTTATTTTGTGATGTATTATTGTAGACTGGATGTTAGGGTGTATGTTTCATAGACTACATGTTAGGCCATGATTTGCCTAATTATATTTTCTATAGGAGATTATGCTTAATAAATATAAATGCTCTCTTTTATAGGTTTCTTAACCCCTAAGCATAATCTATATTAGGACAGGTGGACTTGGTTACCCATGTGTACGGTGCTAAGTCCAAATTATTCATATAACTGCTTGGGTTGTATGGTGTGTTTAGCTAACACTTATTTTGCAGGTGTAGTTAGATTTACTTTTCAATTATTTTAATGTAATTATGCATTAGGGATTTGGTTAAGTGTTATGGGGGTTAAGGATGAACATTGGCCAGAAGGTCTGATCCTAGGGTGCCATGTGATGCCTAGAAGCCTACCAAATCAAATGAAGAAATGGAGGGAGCATGAAGACTTGAAGATACCCCATAACATCTATCATTTTGTAATTTATAATTATTCTTTCATTATCGGGTTGTATAAGGGTAGAGCTCAGCTACCCAATTCTTTTTTCGTATAATGACCCACTATTATTTTCTTTCACATTGAGATTATAAATTATTTGATGATTTGTTTACTTTGTGCAATAGAAATGGCATGTATTTTTCTAGTTTTTTTTTTTTGTATGATGATTTAATGTGTGGCCTGGATCCATTTAGGCTCTTAAGAAAAAAAATTTTCTACCCCACCTATAACTCAAAATTAAGTTTTAAAATAACTCATAATTTTAAATAAAGCCTAGGACATAATCAAGATAATATAATATTTAGAAACTCCTTAGCTGAATGTTGTATGCTTAACACTATGCATATCATCTCGTTCCTCTCTTGCAAATGAAGGGTCTCCATCCATTGCACATCAAGGGAATGCTTGATCTATGAGGGCATCCTTTGGTGGTGGAGAACTCCTTCCATCTTATTTGGCCCATAATTAACTTCATAACACATTTAGGCATATAAAATCTTATAACCTCTATCAAAAATAAAGAGTCAAAATCAAATAAAATTTGATAAGATTTGTATTAGACTAAGTCATTACTCATACCTATTATGTTCTAGTCTCTTAGAGTGGGTTTAAGGACTTTAGTTTTCTTTCTAAATAATAATAACCTAGCCATCTTGCAAAATATATGACGTGCCCACATTATTTTAAAATGTAAGAGGAGTTAGCTGGTTGCCACTCTAGTGGTTATAAGTCTAGCAGTTGGGTGGTTTACCCTCTTTGTGGAGGTAAACAATAGACCCACTTTTTGCCTTAGATGTAGGTTGTATTTTGGCACTCGCTAAAGGTCCCTAGATTTAGGATCCAAGGTTGTTATTTCTCTTTGGGGCTACAGGCATAAATCCTTACCTCTTAGGAATTTCAATAATATTATATTGTGGGAATATAAGTCCTAAATTTCTAATAAAATTTCAACTCAAATATAATTCTCCTCAATTTCAAATATATAAAGCCCAACCATAGGATAGTTTGGGATGCTCATTAGGTTTCCAAGTATCATGAGCATCCCCTACTCATCTCCTTTTGGCTTCAATAATAAATCTTTCCTTTCGATCTATCTCATTTGATCTTTCAAACATAGCCAATTTATTGATAGTCATATCTTTGAATTCTTTCGAGACAACAATTGCCTACTTTAATCAAGAGCATTCCTAAGAAATTCACCTTCCTTAAGATGTAATTAACTATGGGGGCTTGCCCCATAGAAACTTTAGAACCCAGTTTAAATAAACCCTACTTTATTCATCCATGTGAAGTTGGGAAAAATCTCTATACATTCGAAGACCCATCATGCCTTAGGCTTATTAGGTGATTAGTTCCATTGTAGGTAGTGATTTCTATCTTTTGAGATAATGAACTATTCCTTGATGTATCACCCGATCTCAAGTACATCCTCATATCTGGTGTCCCACCACCCACATACACACACATCACATACAAACTAAAAAAACACCACAAGATGTTAAATATTTAATTATATATATTTACATTTTTTTTTCAATGCTTTTTTACTCTTAGTCCATTTTGCATTATTTAGGTGTTGGTTAAATCAAACACAAGAAGGAAAAACTTAACTTAAAAATATATAAAGTTAAAACCTGAGATGAACACTCTTCGCCACATATATATTTATTTTAATAAAGAGAGATGGAGGGATATCTAGAATGATGAACACCTTATCAGTTATTGTAACACTTATAGAAGAAGTAATATTGCCAAATGTTAAAAAGTCCTATAAAAGTAAAAGGGAAATTATGGACTTATCGAGAAAGAAAAAAATGTAGCTTAATTATAGAATATGAAAAAAACATGGTTGACATTATTGAGGAATCATTAAATCAATCTGCTAAGAATTTTGGTAAGAGGCCAGTTGAAATATGTTCTGGATTGAGAAGTGCTAGTACTTCTAAGTTGAAAAGTGCAATAGATCAATTCATGTTTAAAGAACCTGAAAAGAAGGCAGAGAAAAGAAAATAGATGACATAGGTAAGTATCAAAGAGAATATAGATAAAGGAATTATAGAGGAAATTGTTTAATATACTACAAGGTGGTTCCATCAAATAGATATACCTTTCAATGTAGTTAAATTAGAAAGCTTTGATCATAAAGATAATTAATTATATAATATGGTCCTAGTCATCGATCACATTCATATCATGAGTTGAGAGATCCTTTTCTTGAAAAGGAGCTGTAGGCAACTATGAAAGATATGGAAGAACACTAAAAGATTTGGTAGGAGAAAGATTGCACTTTAATGTTTTATGGTTGGACTGATTGTTAAGAGTGATCAATAATTAATTTTTTGATTAACTCACCAGTTGAGATGGTATTCTTGGAGTCAGTTGATTCATCTGAATATTCAATGCGATTAAATTCTTTAAACTATTGGATGCACAAATTAAGAAGATTGGAAAATAAAATATCATTCAAGTGGTATAAATAATCACTCAAGCTATGTTCTTGGAAATTTGTTATTCATGTTATTTAGTATTATATTTCATATTTTTATTAAGTTTGAGTGATAGGAAATATTTATAATCTTTTTTTTAGGTCAAATGCTTATGGAAAAGAGGAACCATATATACCAGACGCCATGTGCAACTTAATGTACGGACTTGATATTGAAGGGTATTGGAAAAATAACTAAAGTAAAAAAAAAAGTGTCTTCATAAGTGCTTTGTTGTTAACAAGGTACTTTTACAATCATGAGCATTTCTTAAACATGATGAGAAAATACACATGTGATGCAGAATTGATAAGACCAGGTATTGCTCATTTTGCAACTTCGTTCTTGACTCTAGCAAACATACATAAGCAAAAGGAGACTTTAAGATGTTTGTTTGTTTCTTATGATTGGAACAAATCCAAATTTAGTGTGGATTATTAGAGGAATAAAAACTAAAGAGATTGTCCTCAAGACTATATTTTGGAATGGTGTCTCTTACATCTTGATTGGTGACAAACTCAATTGTGAAGATTTTAAGGTTAGTAGAAGGAGATAAGCTCCCAACAATAAGTTATATATATGATGACATGGATAGTGAAGGAAGCAATCATAGTTGCATTTGGAGAAGATAAGAAAAAGTATGAGAAAGTCTTTTGTATCATTGATGACAGATGAAGATGTTGACTTCGACATTCATTACATTAAACTAGATATTATCTTAATCCAAAATTCTTTTTCAAAAATAAATCAAAGATACAATCAAATGCATAATTAATGGAGGAAGTGTATACAGTCATCAATAGATTAGTGGTAGATTCCACTGAAATAATGGTTATAAATCAAGAGCTATTTATTTATAATCATGCTTGTGGTATATTTTTTATCGAATATGTTATTCATAATAAAGATAAAAAATCTATAGGTATAAATCATAATTTTAATTGCTTAATTAGATCATTAGGTTTTAAAATGTGATGTATAGATTCTGAAGCGAAATAGTGTGAAATCTATGGTGCATCTGCTCCAACTTGGCTAAAAATGACAATAAGATTTTAGAGTTAACTTATAGTGTTGCTAGTTGTGAGAGAAAATTGGAGTATTTTAGATCATGAATATAAGGTATAAAATCCATGTGGGAAAAATTATGATACCAAATAAGTTTTAAGAATTTCTTATTTGAATGATCAAATACATCATTAGAAGTGAATATATTATCTCGTAAGATAAATATGTTATTCTATAATGGATTTGATCATTTAATAAAAATCTCCTAAGACTAATGAGTCATTCATGTACTAAAGAGTTTTCCCCTGAACTATAGGAAGTAAAGCAGGGTTTATTTTTAACTGGGTTCATGGTTCCTTATAAGGGCAAGCCCTTATAGTTAATTACATCTTAGAAATGGGGGACCTCTTCCTAAGAATACTCTCGATTAAAGAAATAAGCTATTATTTCTATATATTTTTAAGCTAATTTCCAAAGAAAATGATATTTTAAAATTTCATTTGGAAATGATCTAAAGTGGAAAGATTTTTTAAAAAAATCAATTGGGATTAAGTAGGAAATGATTGTTGATAATGAGATGCTTAGTAAGCATTTCAACTATCCTACCATTGGGCTTTAAATTTTATAATTTAATTTGAATTTTGAGTTCACATTTTATTAAAAATCTAAGATTTAGATTCAAACAGCATAAGATTGTAAAAATACTTAGGGTTAAAGATTTACTCTAATAGGATGCTTTAGAATCTAAATCTATAAGTGCTTCTAACATGCCAAAGGCTCAACCTAGTTTCACTTTTGGAAATTATTGAACTTTTCCTCTTATTTGAAGGAATAAACCTATCCTTAACTATTCTAGACTTATAACCTGTCAAGAAGGGCTGCAAGCTAACACCACCTAAGCTCATTTTAAATCCATGATGCCAAGTCTCATGTATGCAAGATGACTGGGCTATTATATTTTAGGAAAGATCTATGAACCTAAACTCACTTCCTAATCCTTAGAATCATGTTTGGATATGAAATGATCCTAACTAACGCACATTTTTTAGCTTTTACATGTTTTGACTCATGATTCATTTAAGAACTTGGGGTATGCATTTTATGCCCAAATGTCATATAATTATAAGTAATCATGGGTCAAATCAATAAGAAATGTAGACTTCCCCAATAATGTGGTCATCTTTAATGGTCAGATGCCCCGAATGTGCAATGGGTGAAGTGCCCAATTCATTAAGCTAGAATAATATGATAGCATGATTCACAAGAGCTAATTATTTTTAATTGATTTTAAGTTATTCCTAGGGCTTTAATTTATATAAAATTTCAAGTTTTTTTATTTTTGTCTTTAAGTTGATTAGATTTAGATTTGTAGAAAATTTTATTTTCCTAAGATCCTAATCATAGAAGCATCCATCAAGAAAATACAGCACAAAGAAAATCTAAAAAAGCAGGATGATTCTATTGCACATCCTAAATAAATCAAACTAATTTTAAATTAAAGAAAAGGCCAATGCGATCAAATACTACTATAAACCCCAGAAAAAAGAGAAAACGGGTAAACAAGCTCTACCCTTATACAACCCGGCATAGAACTAAAGGTTATATCTATGGGTCTTCTTTCTATGATCGCTTCCTTCTTTAGGGACCTCCATTGGGCTTCACAAGAGACCTCTGCACCCATCTATTGGTATGATTAGCTCTTGCTAATCTTAGACCTCATAGATCCTAACTTAATTCTAAGTTAAATTTTCATTTCAAATTTAAAAAAAATCATAAGCCCTGCAAAAAAAATGTTAGAGAAATACAAACAGTACACTAAAAGTATATTTTACAAACATGCGGACTTAGTATTAGTTATTTTTCAAGTCCACCTATCATATTGGGCTATGTTAAGGGACTATTCAGCACCTGCAAGCAAATAGCAATTTTATAATTTATTTTTACAATTGTCCCTTTTAGCATAACCCCCTATAGAAGATAAGGTTAATGACTATCAATCCTAGCTATCCAATCTAAAATGGTACACCACAAAATAATAAAAATGCATTTCACATCACATCATCACAACTTCACAAAATATTGCATAATATCACAGAATGACCTTTTGAAAGTATATGAAGAAAGAGGGTTTGTGTGGCAAGACATTGTTAGGCCTTTTTTTTTAGTTTCAAATTTCAGTTTAGGTTTCCAATTTTTAATTTAATTTGAGTTTTAACCTTTATAATTTTTCATAATTTAGCTTCATAGGTATGTGTCATTGTTATACTAGAGATTTGAGGTATCAAGACCTCCTTCAGACTAATAACCATACGATCTAGGGTGTCCATACTATATATCATATATTGCTAATTATGAAAATTCTTTTTTTATTTTTTAACTTTTTTAGTTTTAAAATTAGTTTAATTTACCATAAGTGGTTTTAATTTGAGTAATTTAATGATTTGCAATTTCATTTTCATTTTAGTTGTATTTCATGCTAAAGTGAGATTAAGTTTTCAAGAATGAAGAATATAATAATTTCCATTTTGAGTGAAATCCATTCTATTCAACATCCTAAATCCTAAAAGAATGAAGCATTCATCCTAAGAAGAAGATTCATTCAAAAATGCTAACTAAAATCTTAAGTATCTTAATTAATTCTTCTTAGCTTCATTTAGATGATTTGATTTGATTTAAGTTTGTAATTTTAATTCTTTTGAAATTTGATTTTTCTTTTAATTTCTTTTTTATTTAATTTATTTTTCATTCCTTGTATTAATGTTCATATTTGATATTTATTTTTTTTTTAATCTATATTCATTATGTCAACCAAACATATTTGAGTTAATGTGTTCCACTCTTTTCCATTTTGTTCATTAGTATTATTATGTTTTAGTTTAGATTAAACTTTTATGTTTGATTTTTCTTAACCTTATGTTTTATCTTTCATCTATATGTTTCATTAAGTTATATTCATTTTATTTTTTTATTTTTATTCACTTAATTTTAGGGTGATTTGTTTTACTTGTATTTATCATATTTATTTTTCAATTTAAATTCATTTATTTATTTTTTGATATTTATTAACTTAAGTAAACTTACATTCAATCTTAAGTTTAATATTATTCAATTTACTATGTTCGTATAATCCGTATCATCTTGGATTGATTATTCAAATTTTATTATTTTAATCTCTTTTATTTTAGTTTATTCATTTCATTACTTTTTCTAATGCTTATTAATGAACTTAGATTAAGATAGTTGATTCTGAGTTATGATTTCATATATTATGGAATAGTTCAATTCATTTTAATTAACTTAAAGAGAATGATAATTATTTTATTTTTTAAAAAAAATTTTTTTTATCATTTGTATAATGTGATTACCCTTATTAACCATGATCTAAGAAGTTTAAGGAAGGGTTATTATTATTTTTTTCTTATGTGACCTAAACTTATCCTAGGTTACTTTAACTCTTATGTCATTTAAAGTTAAATTAAACTTAATCTTTCACATTTACATTTATAGCCACTTTATTCCTTAATCTAAATGGCCTTACTATACTCATATGTTGATAGATTATCAAATTCAAAGGTTAATGAATTTTATATTTTAGTTTATTAAAGGGTTTATCATGGTTTAATTGATTATTAATTTTGGAGTGTAATTAAATTCCATATCTTCGATTATCCTTAATCCCTAAATTATGCTTAATTAAGTTCCTTTACTTTCTTAGACATTTTTCTTTAAGTGTTCTGATATTAATTATGATGTTTTAAATTTATAATATGGTTTCATAATTTTTGTGATTTTTTGATTTATTATTTTCTTTAAATTGACAAAGACATTTGAAAATTGAATAAATCTTAATCCATAGGTCAATTGGGCATGAAATTTTTATGACAAGTAGGGTTCCTTGCCAATTTGATCTCTCTAAAATTTCACTTTGATTAGATGTGTAATTTGGGATTAATTAAGATTTTAGTTATTTCATTAAAACTTAAATTAAGCCTAAATTAATGAGGATTATTTAGGGGTTTTATTTTTTCTAGATTCTCCTCTAGAAGATGCTTCAATAAAATAATTTTTCATATTTTTTAAACTTTTGTTTGATTTATTATGATTTATTTAAGCTTAAGTTAATTAATTGAATTAATTAACTCAATTAAAGGTCAAATTATGTCATTTTATGATTAATTAGGTTAGAGTGGTTTTCAATGATGTATTTAAGATCATAGGGTGTGTCATGATATTTTGGATTGTATTCATGTTTTTCTAAATTTATTTTTATTAAAATTAGGGTTTAGGATTGAAATTTCATATGGTTAGATTTATTATTCAATAAATTATGAAAAATTAATCTAATATGTATCTTCACACCAATTTTAGTTATCCAAAGTTTCAAATCATTTTGATCAATGGTTTGGGATTAACTTAGATTTGAAATTTTTCATTGAAACCTAGATTAATGCAAAAATACCCAAAATTAATTTGGGATTTTAATTATTATGGATTCCTCTCATCAAGAGGAGTCCAAAGAGCCATCATTTGTATTTTTTTGAATTTATATTTTATTTTCTATGGTTTATTTAACTGTTTGACATTTTTCTTTAATTTTAAATTTCAAAAAATCCTGAATTTTCTCTTGATAGTTCCTCATGGATTAGACATGGCTCTACTTTACACGCAATGATGTGGTATTCATCCACACGGGATCTATGTGGATCACATGTTAAAATGGCAACTGCATGCGAGATTCTTATGGGTCATCTGATCTTCGAGATTCTTACGAGCCATCCATTAGAAGATTGACGGCCAAACAATCCACAATTTTCTTCAGAGATTTAATCAAATGATCCACCTAGGAATGGATGGCGGAGATTATCTCTCCTTTAATAAAGACAAAGGTCGAGATCCATCTGCTGATTTGAGGAAATTTTTGGTGATCCAACCATTGAGATCGCTTGATTTCAATTACAAAACCATCAATGATTAAAATAGGAGGGATATATACAGTTTGATCTATCTTAAGATCAAACTCATTTAAAAAAAACCCCAAAACTGAAAGCTTAAGAGGTGGCTTTAATGGCGTACCTTAATTTTGGTGATCTCCGATGGTGGGGTAGCTTCAGAATGGTGCAACAAAGCTGTGGGAAGGAGGAATTGGATCCACTCCTTATGGATTGCCCTATAGACCAAGCTTGACCTCTTTCCCATCGGCTTTAGTCATTCTCTGGCCTCCCGGTGGTGAGGGAATCAAGAAAAGGTTGCGATCTGCTTCGTATGAGGAGGAAACGGTAATGTAATAGTCAATTTGACTCAAGATTCACTCTATATCCTTTTGCCATTAAAGGTTGAGGGCCTATTATGCCATTTTCCTTCCTCTTTGTCAGTCATGCTTAATTGTTGTTCTTCGAGGCTGCCTCCAAAGATCAACAGTTATTTAACAGTTGTCTAGAGGTGATGAGGTGAGAAAGCAAAGAGAATGATGGATTGGAGAAGTTAGATTTGGCTTCATTCTCTCTTTGCTTGCCACGGCATATTCCATCATATTGGATTTTAGTTAGAATTTGTTTAATTTCAAAAGCATGTTGTCAATCTCTCTTAACCCATCTTAGGATGGGTTTGGATGAGTTTAGATGGATTTGAATGGGTTTGGTTCAATCTTGAATTCAATTGATGGTTAATTATGCCATTGGAATCAATTTAATTTCAAAAGCTTTAATTACATTTTTTTCATTGATTGGTTTTAGATTTATGTTTAAATAATAATTAATTATCTATTTTATAATTAAGATCCAATTAACACATGCCACATGAGAATTTAATTCTATTCCAAGTCAACTTGACCCAATTTATCTTTAATGGGTTAAGTTGAATTTGATTGAGTCAAATGACCAAATTTGACCCAATTTTATTATGCTTGGACTCCAAGCATATTTAAGCACATGTCTGAGATGATTTGGAGTGATTGATTTCAATTAGTTTGAAGTTATTTTGACCCCTTTGGCTCAAATTGAGCTTAATGGATTAAGTTTGGGTTCATTTGGGTCAAATGATCAAAATGGTCAAATTAGACCCAATGACGGGTTGAAGTATGTTTGATATCAAATGATTTTCAACAATTAATTTGGGTTTATTTTGGTTTAATTTTAATTTGAATCTAATATGATTCATTTAGGCCAATTAAGTTCAAATGACCTATTTAGTCTAATTAAGGCATTATTGGATTTAGTTTATAATAAATTCATGTTTAAACATGATTATATTATCATTTAGATCATTTGGAATGATTTTATTTAATCAAATTTTGATGGGTTGGCCATTGACTTTGTGGGACCCACCTAGGTCAAACCTATGTTAAATGGGTTGACAACTTTTGGAACTTGATTTGGATTTAGATTTATTCATTCTTTTAATTTGATTTCATGGTTTCAATTTAGATTTGCATTTGTTTTAGTTTGATTTGAGTTTCTTTAAGTTTAAATTGCATTAAGGTTAAATAGAATGAATATATTAATTACCCTATTCACTTTGATTTAAATTCAAGTGTCTTTAGTTCAATTTTCTTAGGCTTGGATTTCAATTTGGTCTAGGTTTATCCAATCTTGTTGAGTTAAATTAGATCCTAAAAGGTGCATTATGCCACTAAGTGAAGTGTCCTAAGTATTTTATTAGAAGATTCCTAATTACTAGTTTTGGAAGTAATATTAATCTCATCCAAAAATGAGTTCAACAATCCATAGTTTATACTTTAAAAAAATTTATTTCTCAGTTGTGCAATAAATTCAATGATTTTTTTATAGATCCACAGAAAAGAAATCGATTGGACCAAAAGTGCTTAAACAATTTAGTTTTCATCAAATATAATCAGGCTCTAAAAAGAAGATTCAATTTAAGAGACACTATTGATCCAATTAGTTTGATTCAATTGGCAAAAGCTATGAGTGATTAATTGGAGAACGTAAAGATGTTGGTGACCAATATTTTAGAAATGAAGAACTCACTTAGAAATAAATAAAAGAAGCAGTTGAAGAAATTGATCATTTCGTAGGCTAAAATAAAAGGGGCTTCATCCCAACCTATGCTCACTCCTATCCCACAAAAAATATAAGGTGATTATGATTCATAATAAGCAGAGGAAGAGAAGGAAGAAGAAGAAGAAGAAGTAGAAGAAGAAGAAAATTTAATGATGATGGAATTTTATTTGAAAGAGAGGATGATGAGAGATTTTTTTTAAAACTTTATAATTTATTACTTGCTTTATGCTTTAGAGTTTAACTTTTACTATGAATTTATTTAGGAGATGACACTAATTTATTTTCATTTTATTTATGCTTTCAAGTTTATTTTAAAAGTTATCATAAATTGTAAGTTGCAGGTTCACCCTCAATGCCTATCTTCAAATTTGGTATGTGTTTTTTTTTAATACTCTACCAAGTTTTACAATATGTCATATAATAGAAGTTTTATAAACTATCAAGTTTATACTCTATCAAGTTCTACTTTTATTTTGTAAATTATCATTAAATTTAATTTGCAGGTTCTCCCTCAATTGTTCATCTTCAAAGGTATGTGAAAGCACATTACTCTTGTTAATTATTATACTCTTCCAAGATTTACAATACCATAAAGTTCTAGATTTACAATCTAACCAATTAATACTCTTAATTTATTTATCATTTACATTTTTAAGATAATTAGCCAATTAGATATGTGTTTTACCATTTATTTTAAGACAATTTGTTATATATTTCAAATTTTATACAAACCTTGAGTGCTTTTGTAACAAAAGCACCACTTCGCACCTCGCTTTACACTTTGAAATGAAATTAGACCCTTGTGGATCAAATTGTACTGTGTGCTTTAAAAGCACGGCTTAAAGGAAACATTCAATACATTAAAGTAATTCAACATGCAACTCAATTTGCTCATGTACTTTTAGAACTAGATTAAGCAAATTTCCCAACTCTAGAAGGCATCAAATTCAATCTTGAGAAGTTCAAATTGATCTTGGAGATGTCGACTCCCAGGAACACCAAGGAGACTCAAATGCTAATATGATAGGTTGCTAGGCTTGGGAGATCCATTTCTAGATTCTGAGATAAATGTTCAACTTTCTTTAAGATTCTAAGAAGTTCTAAACACATCTCTTCATCTAAGAAGTGTTAAGTCTTCTTACAATTAAAGAATTTTTATCTTCTCCACCTTTTCTTCAAAGCCCAAAACCTACCAAAGAACTTTTTATGTATTTTATAGTAGGGAACTGTTGACCTCTCTTTTGGAGTGAGTTCTCAACTTTCTTATCATAGATCTAGGACTTTTATAGTAGGGAACTATTGATTCTTGTAAAGATTCATGGCTTACATTTGATCAGTTACATCAACTGGACTCACAACTGGACTCACAATTATTATAAGAGTACCTAGATTTTCATTCTCCAGAGGAGAATGCTTTAAGAGTCTTGGCTGGTATCATCATCACGCCACATCATCATCATAAAGCTTAAATCCATGATTGGGCTTTTTGTTATAATTTAAGTTATGTATTATTGGGATTTTATATTTTGTATATGTCATGAGCTTATATGTATTGGGCTATTCTTATGTCATGGTCCATGAGTCATTATAGTAGGTATGATATTTTGGGTAGGTATGGAATGAGTGGTAGGTTTGATAATGGTGGTAGATTTGGTAGTAGGTGGTGGTAGGTGTAGTTATGATGGTGTTAGGTTTGAGTTTGGAGTTAGGTTTGAGTATTCTTAACTCTCTCTTTCAATCCTATAAATAGGGAGGCTCTTGTAATGCTTGGCACTTGGATTTGAAATAAATTTATCTTCTTAAATTTCTTTTACTATTATTATGTGCTTTCCTTGATGACAGACTACTCGAGTGTGTGAGCTCGCAATCCATAGAGAAGGACTTCTAAGGAATGAACGTGATCTCCACAATGACAAACTATTTGTAGAGGTCAACTTCAACTTATCTCCGCTTCGCTACTGGTTATTTTAAATCTAATGTAGGTTAGATCGTTCATAAATTTTAGTTATTTCTTTGCACTTATAAGAGTCGTATCTCTAGTGTGATTAACATAACTTTAATCAAAATCT
Organism: Cymbidium sinense; assembly: GCA_021442155.1. NCBI lineage: Eukaryota > Viridiplantae > Streptophyta > Magnoliopsida > Asparagales > Orchidaceae > Cymbidium > Cymbidium sinense. The sequence continues at coordinate 74,386,809 of CM038215.1, forward strand.
TTCAACTTCACTAAATTTATAATATTGTGAATGTACTCAATAGTAATGTGCATTTATCATTACTCTTTTTTGAGAATTTAAGAATTATCGGTGTAATAAACATCATATCATGAAGGCACTCTTGTCCTACATCATATTTGGTATCAGAGCAAGTTTGTTTCTTTGGGAACCTCTTATTTAGTATTGAGTTTTATTTTTTCATTAGAGTCATCTTGTAATTCATTGTTAAAAAAACATACAAAAATTTTATTTAATTAGGGCATTTACTTACTTTTTTTTAATCGTGTCTTTGATTTCATTACATTGCATATTTAAAAAAAATTAATTAAATATTTGCTTATATTAAAATTTTAAAAGAATATCATCATGTCATGTCATAGTGTGGTCTTAGATATCAAGATCAATCTTTAGATGAAAACATGATTCCTATGAATTTTACTAGAAAAAAAAGAAAAGCTTACCCTTATGCACCAACAAACCTATAATGAATTCCAAAAAAGAATTGAAGCCTTAGAACAAAAAGTTGGTAGGCTTACAACACATTCACCAAAAAACATCACAGAACACCAACTTGAAGAGAGAAGGTCATCTTGTGATCCTTCCTCTTCCTCTCCCTCTTCATCCACATTCTCCTATTAGACCCGTTATGCCTAGGAATAACTTTAATGAATATCCCAAATTTGATGAGGTACTTCCTCACCCACCTCATCGAATAAGAAGATAATTAAGATGAGATGAAGGTTATGCTCATCGAACTCCTTATAAGCATTATCCTCGACATTATGAAGAGCCATTATTGAGTTTTGTTGCCCCTTGGCATACACTTAGAGAACTTGGTGATGATGTTATTCATAGGGTTAAAAATGATCCACCTACTTTTGATGTTCAACTTGATCCTAAAATTTTCTTAGATTTGTTAGTAGATATGGACCAATATTTTGATTGAATGCCCATGTCAGACGAAAGACAAGTTCATTTTGCCTACATGAAACTAACTAACCATGCTAAGACTTATTGGATTAATTTCACACAAAAATTTCAACGATTAGGACAACCACCTATTGCTTCTTGGGATGAGATGAAAGAAACTTTAAAGAAAAAATATGTACCATTAAATTTTCATGATCAACTTATGGATGAAATGACTATGCTTAAACAAGGATCTTTGACAGTAGTTGAGTATATGACATATTTTGATGAATTGATGACCCATTGTGATATTAGAGGATCACCGCACCATAATCTCTAAATTTAGATCTGGGTTATGAACTGATATTCATAATGAAATGTTAACCCGAGAAATTTATTCTCTTGAGGATGCATTTTGAGTGGCGACTCAAATTGAACAATATCTTATCTCATAACCTTATAAGCGATTCACAACTTCATCTAGAAACAACTCTCAATCATGTGTTACCCCTCCTACCTTAGCTATTCCTAAAGGACCTAGTGAAACAAAAGGAAAAGCTTTAGTGGGAACATCTGAGTTCTAAGACTTCTAGCATTACTTGTTTTACATGTGGTAAAATTGGTCATTATGCAAGTACTTGTCCTCGTCAAAACTTACACTTAGATTATGAAAATGAGGATCAACAAAGTGAAAATAATGATTATCAAATTACAGTTGACCCTTGTGAAGAAGCTAGTGATGCAAAAGAAGCATTAGATGGGTCTCATATAGCTATTATGTGTTATGTGTTAGCTACCCCACGAGCTAATATTGATTGGAAGCGCACATCAATTTTCCACACTTATTTTAAGAGTGGTGAAAAGACGTGTAAATTAATCATTGATAGTGGCAGTTGTATGAATGTTATTGCTACCTCTGCTTTGGCTAGGATGAAGCTCATCCCAGACACTCACCCACAGTCTTATAAAGTTGCTTGGGTAGATAAGACCACTATCTCTATATCTCAACATTGTTTTGTACCCATTCAATTAGGAGAATATAGTCATAAAATTTTATGTGATGTTCTCCGATGGATGTTGCTCATATACTCTTAGGTAGACCTTAGTTTTTTGATATGGATGTCACAAATTATGGGCGATCTAATACATATGCTTTTATTTTCAAGGTAAGAGAATTGTGTTAAATCCAACTAAGTCTAAAGAGGTCACTCCGCTTCGACCCCAAAATTCTTCTCCTCCCATAGAAAATAAATTCCTACATATTATTAATAACATCAATTTTAACAAGAGATTAATGGGAATATCATTTTTGCATTAGTTGTCCTAACCTCCGAAAATCAACCTTGTGTTGAATCATTTTCATCTAAAGTATATGAACTTTTATTGGAATATCGAGATATTTGTCCCGAAGAACTTCCTAGTGAGCTTCCCCCATTAAGAAGTATCCAACATGCCATAAAGCTAGTTCTTGGATCATCACTCCCAAATTTGTCACATTATCATATGAACCCAAATGAACATGCCGAGCTAAAATGATAAGTTGATGATTTATTAGAAAAAGGATTTATTAGGGAAAGTTGATCTCCATGCGCAGTGCCTGCCTTCTTACCCTAAAGAAAGATGTTACTTGGCATATGTGTATAGATAGTCATGATATAAATAAAATTACTATTAAGTATAGGTTTCCCATACCTAGACTTGATGACATGCTAGATATGATGGCTGGATCAATAATTTTCTCTAGAATTAATCTTAGAAGTGGATATCATCAAATTTGCATGAGAGAACATGATGAATGGAAAATAGCTTTCAAGATAAAAGATGGTTTGTATGAATGGTTAGTAATGCCTTTTGGATTAACTAATGCTCCAAGCACATTTATGCAAGTGATGACTCATATCTTACATCCTTTTATTGGAAAATTTTTATTTGTGTACTTTGATGATATTTTAATTTTTGGTCAACTAAGAGTGATCATGAAAATCATTTATGATAAGTTTTTGAAGTGCTTCATAAAGAAATACTATATGTTCACTTTAAAAAATTCTCATTTATGATGTCTTCAATAATCTTCTTAGGATTCATTGTTTCTTGTGATGGCATCTCTATTGATCCTGAAAAAATTAAGGCTATTGAAGAGTGGCCTATCCCAACCATAATTCATGATGTACGTAGTTTTCATGGGTTAGCCACATTTTATCGAAGATTTATTAATGGATTTAGCACTATTATGGCCCCGATAACTCAATGTCTTAAAAAGGGAGACTTTGTTTGGACAAAGGCAGCTTTTGATGCCTTCTCTAAAATTAAAGAACTTTTAACAAGTCCACGAATATTGAAATTGCCAAATTTTGATAAAGTATTTGAGGTATCATGTGATGCTTCTGGAGTTGGTATTGGAGGTGTTCTTAAACAAGAAGGTCATCCTATTACTTTCTTTAGTGAAAATTAAATGAAGTGCGTCAACAATATTTCACATATGATCATGAGCTATATGTTGTCATCCAAACTTTACATTATTGGCGACATTATCTTCTTTCATGAGAATTTATACTTTATTTTGATCACCAAGTGCTTAAATTTCTAAACACCCAAAAGAAACTTATTTCTCGTCATGCAAAATGGGTTCAATTTCTTCAAGAATATACGTTTGTTCTTAAACATAAATCGGGTGTCGAGAACAAAGTAGTAGATACCCTAAGTAGAATATGTACATTATTGAATACCATAACTGTGAAGGTTACTAGATTCGTAAAGGTTAAAGATGATTATCCTAATTGTAAAGATTTTCAATAAATTTTTGAATCTTTTAAATTTGATGTTTCAATTAATAGTACAGATTATCAAATACGAGATGGCTATCTCTTTCATGGCACACAACTATGGATCCCAGATTAATCACTTTGAAATTTTCTTATTGAGAAAATTCATTCAGGAGGTGTGTTTGGTCATTTTGGTCATGATAAGACAATAACCATAATGGAGGATAGGTTCTTTTGGCCTAGTATTAAGAAAGATGTTGCTCATTTCATTGCCCAATACTTTCCAAGTAGCAAAAAGTGGAAAACAAAATTATGGTCTATACACACCACTCCCAATTCCCCAAAAACCATGGGAAGATCTTAGTATGGACTTCATCTTAAGATTACCTCGCATTGTACAACATTTTGACTCTATCCTAGTAGTTGTTGATCAATTTTTTAAATGGCACACTTCATTCCATGTTATAAGACATCAAATGCATCACATATAGCGACTATTTTTTGTGAGATAGTTCGCTTACATGGACTTCCTAAGACAATTATGTCTGATCGTGATGTAAGGTTTATGAGCTATTTTTGGAAAACTTTATGGAAATATCTTGCCACAAAACTCTTATTATCTATAGCTTATCACCCTCAAACAAATGGACAAACTGAAGTTGTTAATAGAAGCTTAGGAAATTTACTTAGGTGTCTAGTGATCGATCATACTACTAGTTGGGGCTTAGTTCTTCCTACTACAGAATTTGCTTATAATAGTTCAATTAATAGGTCAACTGGTATGAGTCCTTTTCATATTTTAACTCGTTATGATCCAAGAAAACCAATTGATCTTGTTGAATTTCCAGTAACATATAGGTCTAATGCATTTGTATCTTCATTTGCACAAAGCATGCATGATTTACATCATGAAATTCAACAAAAACTTACTTTGAGTTATTATAAATATAAAGCTAATGTTGATGCACATAGACGATATGTAAAATTTAATGATGGAGATTTGATTCTTGTTAAAGTTAGACCTGAGAGATTTCCAACTAAAACTCTTAAGAAATTAACTCTCAAGAGATCTGGTCCTTATAAAGTTATAAGGAAGATAAATGATAATGCTTATAAAATAGATCTTCCAATGAATGTTGGGATTTCTCCAATATTCAATGTATTAGATTTAACGTTGTACCATGGGAAAGCAACGAATAAAACTATTCCCTCTATAAATAGTATTAACATGCAGGTTAATACTTCATCACCAACTCCTATACCATCTCGTCGCTTAAGATCACATCATCCGGGTCAAATTTTAAAAGACCATATTATCATCATCTGGATGGGCACTCAAATGTTTCGTTGGTTGGAAAGGTCTTTCTCCACTTGAAGATTCATGGCTTACATTTGATGAGTTACATCAACTGGACTCATTATTACAAGATTACGGATTTTCATTCTCCAAAGGAGAATCCTTTTTAGGGGAATGCTTGATCATCATCACCGTCATCGATGTCATCATCATAAAGCTTAAATCCATGATTGGGCCTTTTGTTATAATTTAAGTTATGTATTATTGAGCTTTTATATTTTGTATATGTCTTGAGCTTATATTTATTGGGCTATTCTTATGTCATGGCCCATGATTTATTGTAGTAGGTATGACATTTTGGGTAGGTATGGAATGAGTGGTAGGTTTGATAGTAGATAGTGGTAGGTGTAGTTATGATGGTGTTAGGTTTGAGTATTCTTAACCCTCTCTTTCAATCCTATAAATAGGGAGGCTCTTGTAATGCTTGACACTTGGATTTGGAATAAAAGTTATCTTCTTAAATTTTTTTTACTATTCTTCTGTGTGCTTTCATCCTGAGTGACGGACTACTCGAGTGTGTGAGCTCACAACCTTTAGAGAAGGACTTCTAAGGAAGGAATGTGATCTCCACAATGATAGACTATTTATAGAGGTTGACTTCAACTTATCCCCGCTTTGTTGCTGGTTATTTTAAATCTGCTACAGGTTAGATCGTTCATAACTTTTAGTTATTTCTTTGCACTTATAAGAGTCAGATCTCTAGTGTTGTTAATATAACTTTAATCAAAATCTTTCAACTTCACTAAATTCATAATATTGTGAATGTGCTCAATAGTAGTGTGCATTTATCATTGCTCTTTTAGAAGGATTTAAGAATTGTCTGTATAATAAACATCTTATCATAAAAGACACTCTTTTCCTACATCACCCATCCAGATCAAATCAAAATCCATGGATTTCTTTATGATTCAATCATTCCTTCAATCATTGTCCCAAATACTAAACATGAACTATAATTATCAAATCAAATCCAAGCTAACCCCATCAAACCCAAGTTAGCCCTCTTTGACTTGAAATTATCATATAAATCAAAATCCAAATGGCTTCAAATCACTTGCAATTGGATTTATATTTTCATAGCAAACCCATTTATCAATATAATCAAACTTGACCAAAGCCATGATTAAGCCCAATTTGACCAATTAGTCAACTTGACCTAACTTAGCCTAAATTGACCTAAAGGGAAAATTAGCCAAAATCCAAACTAAATCCAAATTAAACCAAACCAAAGCCTATAATCATTTTCAATTATCCAATTGAACTTGACTCAACACCTAACCTAACCCAATTTGGTCAAATTGGTCAAATTGGTCAACTTGACCCATTTGACCTATATGAACCCAAATAAGCCATAATCAAATCCAAAGCAAAGTGGTCAAACCAATGATTCCAATACACTCAAATTGGTCATGTGAACTTGACCCAACCCTTGGTTTGACCCAATTGGGCCAATTTATCAACTTAACTCAACCTAACCCAATTTGACCTAATAGGTCAAATTAAGCCAAAGTAAACTAAACAAACTCCAAACCACTTGAAATGTGGCTAACCCACTTTTGACCCATCCCAAATCGGCCCAAATCAAATTATAGCCAAATGACCATTTTGTCCTTAGGTTTAGGGCATCCCATGAGAAAACACATGCACATTGGGTCATTCTCTCCCCTTTGTCACTTGGCACCCATTCATAAATCCACTTAGGCACCTAAGACCATGGCTAACCTGACCCAAAGGTGATTGGGTTGACCATGACTCATGGAGAGATGAAATCACCTCCCCATTCCTATATGAGCTTTTCAACACTACCTCCCTTGGCAGCCACCTCCACACCCTTACCCAACCAAACCGAGCCACATCATCCACCCAAATACCTGCACAACCCTTTAAAATGGGCAATTGATCAAGAAAAATCCAAACCATCCATGATTATCGATCCAAGGATTAAGGGGGTATGCCCCCTCATTCTCACTCAAACTCACACACACACACTCGATTCAACCCTAGCAACCAAGGAGAGAAATCCCATAGCCATTTCAAGGTTTCCCGAGCTCCCCAAAATCCCCATTCTCAGTTTTATGCAAAACCGAAATAGGAGAGGCCACCTTCGATTCCCATTTGCTCAAACCTCCAACAAAGTGCAATTAACTTTTCACACACCTTCCTTGGAGATAAATGAGCGAGAATGAATCATTTCCTAAACTTTCTGATGGTCAGAGGGTGGAGTTTAAACAAGACCAATCACCTACACCTAGTTCATTGGTCTTCCAAGCAAACTACACTAAACCAAGGCTCGAGTGACTCAAGCTTCATTTTACTAAATGAAGTTCCTCAATCATTGGAACCACTAGTCATAAGCTTCGATGTTGTATGCCATAGAAAATAATCCTTGAATAAAAATATTTTGGTCTTTTGTGAAAAAAATTTCAATGTCATGCAATTTTTCACTGTTAAATTTGCTTATTGTGCTTCCCAGAAGGTGTGGGATCATTTTCATCTCCATCTGAGCTCGGGTGAGCTCGAATTGAGAGATGATCGATGGATGGTAGCCATCGTTCGACACTCGGGAGGAGATAGATCATGGATCATCCATCCCGCGATCGAAATGGACGGTCCTGATCTGATCACGCATATAGCCTCTGATTAATCCTTCAAAACTGCAGGTTTAATCATGGTCATCCATTCTTAGATCGGGCAATCCATGGAGTTACTGTGTGCACCACCATCCGAGTCAGCACTTGGATGTGACAACTTAAATAGCAAATCCCATTGCGCCATGTGGAAAGCGCATCGCGTCAACCGCCACATAGCCTGATGGGATTAAGGCTTTAATTAGTTCTAAATAATTTATTTTTAATCTTAAAACTTCTAAACTCATAACTAATTCTAGAAAAATCCAAAAAAATATAAACTTAGATTCATTTTAATGATATTTCATAGTAGAATCTAGGAAAATTGTTATTAATTGATTTTGAATAGTATTTTTGGCTTAATTAAGATTTAATTAGAAATATAATTAGCCTAATAACTTCCTAATTAACCATCCAATTAATCTCAAACTTTTATGGATGCTTAGGGGGGTGACCTCTGCCTCCCCTATTTTTTTGAGATTTTTATTGGTTTATTAATTAGGGAAACCAATTAATTAAGTCTTAAACACTTTATTAATATAATTAGTGATAATTAAACAAATAAATAGTAAATTAATCGATCAATTAAGCTTATTAACCTCTTTTAATTGTGATGAAGTCTAGGGAAATGGATTGGGACTCCCCCTTCCAATCTTTTCTTCAAGTCTTCTCCAATCCCTCTTAAATAATTAATTAATTAACACCCCTTAATTAATTAATTAATAAGATTAATCTAAATCTAAATCATACCTGAACCTTAATTAACTAATCAAGAGAATTTAAGGGTTGAGACTTAGGCTCCCCTCCTTGTCTCTTTCTCTAAGCCCATCTCACTTTGATTGGTTAAGGTTAATTAAGATTTAATTAGTTAGTTACTGAACTTAATTAATTCAATTGAATCTATTTCTCTAATTTAATCTTTGGTAGCTCTTCAGGTGTTCAATAGCCCAAAGTGAAAGATGATGAAATTATGGTTAGCTCAGTGAGAAAACTATATAAGAGATTGCTTAATTGTTTATTCATTATTGCAATTTACTTATCTTATGCAAATTAATATCATATGTAAATTTTAACTAGTTAATTAACTTGATGTAGTAATTAAATTAATCCATATCTTAACCTAAAATATTCAACCTAAATATAATATTATTAACACATGGGGAATGGGATTAGGAAAATCTCTTTCACATTTCTTAAATTAAGTCAAGCTCAAAATGAAATAACATTAAACAACTTTGGTTCATTTTAAATAGCCTTATTTAGTATGATTATCTTTAGGAATTAATTAGGATGAATGAGATTATGTGCTTATGTTCCTTTATTTCTTTCCAATCATGCCAAATATTGCTTTCCATGTGTAATCATGCATTCATTCCTTTTAAAATTTACCAAATGAAATGGTTTCTTTTATGTCAAATTGCATGTGTTGATTTAAATTAAAAATAGGTGTGGCTATTATTACTATTAAATCAAAAGTTATTTTCAAAAGCCCATAAATCAATTATAATAAATGGAATGATGTTAATTACAAATAGCTATAAGTTTGCATGTGTTGATAATATAAGACAAACAATATAAAGCACTCTTTCCTTATCTTACATGGATTCACATAGGATTTACAAATGTGTAGTTCATTTGAAAAGAACACAACATTTGTCAAAATCTATTCCTATGCATCTCCATGCTAAGACTTAGGAAGAATTTCATATCACATATATAAATCATATAATCAAATCAAATATGACTTCTTGCATGATTTCTCATTCTTATGGTTCTTTTTGTACATTCACCTGTTTCTGAGAAAAGTAGTATATTAGTCTAGACACTCTGAGCGAGGCTTTAAGTAGCCCTGCCTTACGCCCCTAATGTAGAACAATGGTGCCATACTCACTTAAAACTCTTATACATATGTATGTATGATATGACCAATGAATAAGAATCATAAGTCAAATAAATCAAATACAGTCTTTGCATGGGTTTTCCTACTTTTATAGTTGCTTATACATCTATATGTATCTAAGAAAACCCCGAAGCTATGAGACTTTAAGTAGCCCTAAGTAAGTCTTGTACCTTATGCCCCTAGGGTGTAGAACAATGGCATCGTACTCACTTAAAACTTTTATACATGTGAATGTGTACTTAGCTAATGGATAAAAAAATCCCACTTTTTCTATTAAAAAGACATGCATTCATACTTTATTTATTTGGTTGAGTTGATTAGTCATGTGACTTAAGGTTCTTTCCTTATGCTTTTGCATAAGAATCTAGATAGAGCTTTAAAGTAGTATGATGAAATAATTCAATAAAATGAAATATTAGTTTCAAATGTATTTTCTTACATTTATCATTCAAGTATGCTAAAGTATAAATTGCATGTATAGGTATGCTTAGATTTAATCATATGCATGGTACACATGATGGAAAGAAATAAATAAACATGTGTTATGGGATAGTAATTCATTCTAATTAATCTTAAAATGCCTATCTTATTGAATGAGTGTACTTAAATTAAGCCTAAACTTAGGACTAATTAAAACATATAATAATTTCATTCATTAAAAGAAATTAATTAATTGACTTACTTTAGAAGTGACTTAAGGTAGGGATGAAAAAGAGTTTCTCTCTTTTTCTTCTCTTTATAACACTTAGTTATTTTTTGTAGGTCAAATGAAATAAAAGAGGATATTAAATAAAATTTACAAACTGATTAAATCACTTTAAGAGAAATCAACCCTTTATAAATTAAATCCCTCACACTTAGTAAATTATAACTCTAAAGCCTAGTTAAGACATACCACACAAGCTTTAATGCACACATATTAGATTAAGTCATCATCTCTAGCTTTATGTTAGGACGGTGCACGGTTTGATGTATGTTTGGTTTTGTGATGTATTATTTTAGACTAGATTTTAAGGTGCATGTACATAGTCTGGATGTTAGGTTGATATTATCCTAATCATGCTTTCTGCAGGGGGTTGTGCTTAATGGGCCTTTATAATAAAAATATAAATACTTTTGCTATGCAAGTTGCTTAGCCCTTAAGCATAACCCAAACTAGGATAGGTGGGCTTGGTTGTCTATGTGTGGGGTGCTAAGTCTAAATTATCCATATAACTATTTAGGTTGTATGATTTATTTAGCAAACATTTATTTTACAGGTGTAGCTAGATTTATTTTCTTTCTTTTAATGTAATTTTTCCTTAGGATTAGGATGAGCATTGGTTATAAGACAAAGTCTTATGTACCATGTGATGCCTTTGGAGCAAGCAACATCCAAATCAAGCCAAAAAGATGAAATAAATATAGCAAGTCAAAAATGAAGAAATGAAGAGATGAAGAGATGAAGAATGAAGAATGAAGAATGAAGATCCTCATAACATTCATCATTTGTAATTGTAATTATTCTTTTGTAATCTGGGTTGTATAAGGGTATAGCTCGGCTACCTATATTTTTTTTTAGATTGCACACTAGCACCCGACCGCACCGACCTCTTATTCTTTTGTAATAACTTTATAAAATTATTTGATATTTTATTTAGCTTGTGCAATAGAAATGGCATGCCTCTTCATAGTTTTGTTTAGCTTGGTGATTTTTGTGTGGCTTGGATGCAATTAGGCTCTTAAGATAAAAATAAATTTTTTACCCCATTAATAACTTATAACTAAGCTTTTAAAACAACTCATAATTTCATATAAATCCTAGGCATTAAATCAAGAAAATAAAATAGTTAACAACCCCTTAGTTGGATGTTGTATGTTTAATATCTTTCATAATCATCTTATTTCACTCTTGTTAAGAGAGAGCTTCCATCTTTGCCAAATAGTAAGAGCTTAACCTTTGAGAGCCTATGATGAAAGAATACCTATTTTTCTTTTGATTTGGCCCATAATCAACTTCTCATGCATTTAGGCATACAAAATCCTATGGCCCGTGTCAAACTAAAGAGTCCCAAATTAAATAAAATTTGATAAAAAATTTTATTAGATTAAGTCACTATTCATACCTCTCATACTCTAGTCTCTTAGGGAATGGGTTTAAAGACTTAATTTCTTTTCTAAATAATAATAACCTAGCTATCTTGCAAAGCATATGACTTTCCTACATGGATTTAAAATGTAGGAGGAGTTAACTGGCTGCCACTCCAGGCGGTAATAAGCCCAATAGTCGGGTGGTTTACTCTCTCTTATGGAGGTAAACCATATACCCACTTTTGCCTTAGATTTAGGTTGTGCTCTGGCCTTCACCAAAGCATCCTAGATTTAGAATCTGAGGTTGATGTTTTCCTTTGGGGCTACAAGCATAAATCCTCACCTCTTAGGCATTTCCACAATCTTGTATTGTGAAATTATAAGCCCTAGATTTCTAATAAAATTTCAACTCAAATATAAATTCTCCTCAATTTCAAATATATAAAGCCCACCCATAGGATAATTTGGGATGCTCACTAGGCTTCCTAATATCATGAGTATCCCCTACTCATCTTCTTTTAACTTCGATAATAAGTCTTTCTTTTTCAATCTATCCCATTTAATCTTCCAAATATCACCAATTTATTTATAGTCCTATCTTTGAATTCTTTGGAGATAATAGTTACCTACTTTAATTGAGAGTATTCCTAAGGAACTCACCTTTCTTAAGATGTAATTAACTATGGGGGCTTGCCCCCATAGGAAACTTTAGAACCCGATTTAAATAAACCCTACTTTATTCATCTATATAAAGTAGGAGAAAAATCTATGGTATATTCGAAGACCCATCATGCCTTAGGAGTCCTTATTAGATGATTAGGTTCATCGTAGGATAGTGATTTCTATCTTTCGAGAAAGTGCACTATTCCTTGATGTCGTACCTGATAACCTCAATAAGTACATCCTTAAATCTGCATGGTGTCCCCAATATATACACACATATACACATGAATCAAAAATAAACACCACAGGAATGAAGCTGTTAATTCTATATTATTATTAGAAGAGAATAGAAAACATTTTATTATATATTATTTTAGCAAAATCCTAAAGGGAGTTGAGCTATAGTAACTAATCAACATTTGAAGTTGGTATTTTCCAAACCTAATCACTCTAGTAGACTTCTTAAATGGGTTGTTGAATTTAGTGAGTCCAATACTTATATATGTCGATGATTGTCATCAAAGCACAATTTATAGTTTATTTTTTGGTAAACTTTTTTAGATCTAGCAATGTTGAAGCCAATGTATCAAAAGTAGAGTTATGGACTTTATTTATTAATGGAGTATTAGGCACTCAAAGTGTTGTCATTAGGATGGTGTTTCATAGTCTTGTTGAGATTTTTCTAAGCCATTATATTCAAATATACTTTAAATCACAAATAATTAAAGCAAAATGCAAAGCTTTAATTACATGTATAAGATTTGCTCATGAAGTCAGAGTGAGAAATTTATTTATCAAGTTTGATTCTCAACTTGTGGTAAATCAAGTGAATGGCCTTATGAAGTTAAAGAAGAAATCATATAGAGATACTTATACAAAGTGAAGATGGAGATTGAGAAATTTAAACATTTGAGAACATATCCCCAAAGAGGAACATTAGTTCTCTAATCAACTATTATAATTGGAAAATGTGATGTAGACCTATCTTAAAGTTAACTCTACCAATAATCAAAGAACCTTAAGTCATGTAGGTTGATAGAAAAATAAAGCCAAGTTGAGTAGATTATTGCATCAAGCATCAAAAGACTAACATCACAACTTCTAACACCTCACACCCACAAAGGTTTAAAATTAAATTAGCATAATCCTTTCTTATTGATAGCAAATTATTTAGGAGATCAATATCATTACTCTACCTTCATTGCATAAAAGAAGATGAAGTCACCAATATCTTGAAGGAAGTTCATTATGTAGAATGAGGTAGTCATTCTAGAGGCAGAACATTAATGAATAGAATTCTGAGGAAAGGCCATTTCTGGCCTACACTTCACAAGGATGGAAAGAAATTCTCTAACAATGTGAGAAATGCTAGAAATTCACTCATATGCAACTTCAATCTTCACATCAGCTCTAGGTAATTATCAACCCATGGCATTTTGTTTTGTGGAGCATGGATCTCCTTGGTCCATTTTCACCTTCAAAGAGTCAAAGAAAATATATTATGGTCATGATTAATCATTTCTCAAAGTAGATTGAAAGTCAAGGTGCTTATTAAAATCACCACTATTATTTGTAACTTCATTTGGACTGATATCATCTGTAGGTATGAGCTACCTATTGTGATTATTATTGATAATGCACACAATTCATTAGAAGGTAAAAAAACTACTACCAAAGTTAAGGAATTCACTTCAAATTCATTTAAATCTGCTATCCTAAAGCTAATGATGAAGTCAAAGCTGCGAATAAGCTTAATCTTATGTTCTCAGGAAGAAACTTGAAGGCATAAAAAGTAAATGGGTTGAAGTTTGTGGGCACCTAGAATTACTACATCCTCTATTACTAAACAAACACCATTTATTCTATCCCATGGCACTAAAGCAATGTTGCTAGTAGAATATAATCTGCATACACATTAATTAATTATTGCAACTAATTTTGGAGACTCTAAACTTGATGAATGGAAAAATAATAACTATGAAGAGTTGCAAGCAGTCCTAAATTTACTAGAAGAGTTGCATTTTCAATCATCGGGAAAAAAAATCAAGAGAAGGGTTGTCAAGTATTATAACTATAATGTGAGGGTCAAAAAATTCCAACCAAGTGATGTAGCAACTCACAACATGACACTCTATAAGTTAGAGCTAACTTGGGTAGGGACTTACATTGTCAAGGAGTATGTCAGAGCTAGAGCATACAAGTTTCACTCATGTTGGAAAAGAAGTTCTAAGGACCTGGAGTAGAGATGATTTGAAGATATTTTAACTCAAAACTCTATACTTTTATTTACATTAATGTACAACACTCAAAGAATTCACCCAAATGAGTTCACCCATCTCTAAATTCATATTCAAAAACATAATGAAAATTCATGATAGAATATCTAAGCCATCATATAGAAAGATTTTACATACCATTATTATCAATTATGTGGATTTAATTCAAGTTAGGTGAATTAATTCTTAAATTTAGTCACTATAATTTTAGGAATCAAGACTCTAGGAAAGTTAACATTTTTAGGAATCTAATATTAAAAAAAAAATTCAAAATTTGATCATTTATCAATTTGAAATTCAACTATTAAACTATCATAATTTATTATTAGAAATTCATTAAATTTGAGCACATTTATTTGTTAAAGATAAGTATATTAGCATTTATATTCACATATTTGATTTTCATAATTGATTTATAGAAATTTTTTTACACTACTTATCAAGTATGAAATTGTCATGAGAGACTATCAACATTTCAAGGGAATTTATTCATATTCATTTTCTTACAACACTCACTAACATTCAAACTTCAAAAATATTAGCATTTTGTAACAATGTCTTATCATGCCATGGTTACAGTCAAGAAGGTAAGAGTCCCTCCTTTGTGATAAGATCCACACTGAGTAACAACCAAGTCTCTTATACGAGGAGTCTACATATTTGCAAGATCAGCATAATATAGCACACAACACATTAAAGGTGATGACTTCACTAGTGGAGCAATTTGGAGCAAGGATAATATAAGACTTAAACCAAACGAGCCTTATAATTCGTACCCACTTTTCAAGGCTACTGTAAGTTTGAATTCAAAATAGATTAAAATTCATTAAACTATTCAATGTTTAATGTGGAATTCATACTAAGGAAACATCAATGTTAATCACAATATATTTGAAGGCATTCAATCACACAAAGCAATAAAATAGTGAATGCAATATTCTTCAAGAAAATATTTTATTAGATGTGCGAAAAGAAATCATAACTTTACATCAAAAGAAAAAAGAAAATACAAGTATAATTATGCATTAATAGAACTCCCATCATCCTCATCCTCTTTTTTGAACTTAGCTCTTCCATCATCCTTTTAAAGCTGCTAAAGTTAGACTATTTTTTAGGAAGTTTATCTTTCTTAACCAAATGAGCTAAAAAATGTTTTATTCCTTCTTTGAAATTTTTTTTCTCAAATGCAATCATATATGCTAGAGGAATGAGTCTAAAGTGTTCATGCTTGATATTTGTCCATTTGATTTATGAAGCTTTTCCATTAAAATAAGATTCAACTTCTATAATGTTTCAGCCTTCTGATGGAGAGCTTCAGCCATGCTATAGTTCCTGATGGTAATAGGCTTCATATCATCAATCTCTTTGTCAAGCTTCTATACCTCATTTCTCCACTTTTTCATTGACAACAACTTTCAATTTTGTTATGACATTTGGAGAGTACTTCTTTTTCTTATCTAATAGTTACTTAACAAGATCATTTATGTTGCTACAACTTTATTATTTCTTCTTTATTCTTGTTGATTGTTTTCATTAAGAGTAGAAAGTTCTTTTTCGATCAATGTTTTGTGGAAAGAGCCACCTGATAAGTGCTCTGTCAAGTCATGACCTGACTTAGCATGAGCAACATGTGGTAGTTTTTCAGCTCAATCTCTATTAGATATTAGCATATGATTTAGAGTAGAGAGTCAAGCCAAGTTCAAAGGCATGAGAATAAGATGATACATGGAAGAAATACCAATCTATAGACATATTAATTGTAGTTACATGTTTATTGCATACCAATCTATAGACATATTAATTGTACATACATTTTTATTGCAATCATAAGAAAAAATTCCATTATTTCTTAAAGAAGAAGCCTCGATTGTTGAGGGAGCTTCATCCATAGCTGCAACTTCAGGGATGAGAATTTTTGGAGCAAGTGTGAATTTATTTTCTTTATTTAAGGTTCAGCATCTTTGGATGGCTCCACAATTGTCTTACCTATATTATTTAATGGTTGCACCTCTTACCGAGTTGTTTGACTCAAAGAGTGAAGTACAATTCTCTTTATTCATATTATTTATTCTCTTCATTTACAGGAGAATCTCGGAGTTGGTAATTGAAAGAAAAGTATGGAGTACTTACCCTTGCTGAGAAGGATCTTCTATAGGAATAAACTCCTAAAATCTTTTCCAATAATGCAAATAACTAAAATTATACAAGAACAAGAAATTTAGGTGTTAACAAAGCACAAAAAATAAACTTACAAAAGGAGCTACCAAAGTTGGGCAAGCTGGTTCCTAATGAGTGAGGTATTGTTTCAATCCTCATAGCCTCCTTAATTAGTTCTCAATCCATCTTTGAATCTTGCTCAATATCTCTCGTCAATAAGGGTTGCAAACTCACCCTTGCTGAAGAGAATCTCATGGAAGGCTTCTCTCTCAATGCTTTTTCTTATAAAATGAGTTAAGTAGGTGATTCATATGCGAAAAAAAATAATATATGTTATTTACAACAAAATGAGTTGAAATCAAGAATACTAACAGCTAGAGGCTCAACTTAAGAAGCCTCACTCTCTTCGATTTCATCAATGAAACCCTCTAAGTAATCCTTAGTCTCAGCACATAGAGGGGGAGAAGCTCAATTGACACTAGTATTAGTTACAAGAAAAGCATTATGTTAGAATTCAAGGAACTCAATGAGCATAACAAAAATTAAGTAAAATATTGAAAGATAAGTGGTGCATTCACTTATGAGCTGGCAACTTCCTAAAGAACTTTCAAGTTTATCTTCTTTAGAATGGAGAGTCTCTTATCTTCATCTAAAGTAAGCTTATGGAGAGCTTCCATCTCCTCCGAGAATGGTTGTGGCTTGGTCGGCACAGGCCATTATCCCCAGCAACTCACAAAGAAAAACTAGTTCTCCCATTCATGCACCTTATTCCCTAATTCAATAATCTTTATTCCAATGGAGAAGAATAGAACTAGCTCATTATTGTATGCCTTCATGGTGAATAGGTGTCTAAATAGGTTCAGTGATTAGTGGCTCTTCTTGCACGACATGCACAAGATGACAGAAATCATGGTCATGAACGAGTTTCGCACCACTTGCATTGGAATGACCCAGTAGAAATTGAAGCCATTTATGAGCACAACATCAAAGAGAAGATGAAGACCGATATGGAATTGATCTCTATAATAATATATCTCATCATCATACATTATGATCATCATCTCATTCACATTTTCCACTTAGAGCTTAATGCTGCTCTTGAAGATGCAGGCAGCTTGGATCTAATCCAAGTTATACTTGGTCATATTCAATTCTAGGGAAGGAACTATCAATGAATGACTTACTCCTATTATTGAATTAGAATGACATTTGACTCATGAACAAAGTTGAGATATGGAGAAAATGTTAGGGATTCTCAAAAAAGGAAATGAGGATATAGTGAGTTCTTGAGCACTAGGAGATTTTGAAGGAAAAAGTAAAAAATAAAAGAGCTCAAGCTATTAACCCAATAAGCCTCCACATGGATTCTAGATTTTGATGATCGCAAACATTCATGATTAACTATTTATTTATAAAATTCAACTGTGAGTATAAGTTGTGATAAGTTATCAATGTAGGTTCCATAAATTAGTAGCTCAATCAAGATTGTCCAAGAAAACATAAGCAATAAAAGTTTAATCAAGAGCTATATCTAGCAAAAGTCTTAGAAAACTATATAAAAAATGATTTTATGTTAAAAGACACAAGTCAAGCTCAAGGTTGCATCATTTTAGAACTTATATTTGTTTTTATGTATTTGGCATGTAAACACTGCGTTTATCGGGTCCCAAGTCTCAGATGTGGAAAGCAGAAAGTTGTGATAGGCAGTCAACAACCGGCGTAAAACTTGTCAAAATAATCATGACATGAATCCTTTAAAACAATGTCTTAATGTCAGGATGTCCCCTAGAAGTGACGCATTGTATGGCCTAAATATAATGAAAAGTGTGCTCGCTACATCGATGCCTATGTAGTGTTAAATAAAGGTTCCTACATTATGGACAGATGCGGGCAAAGAAGTTAGTCCATGAAACTAGAATTAGGTTAGGAACTTGAAATATAGGTACTCTTATAAGTAAATTAATGGAATTAATAAATATTATTCATAGGAAGATAAATATTTTAGGTACTCAAGAAACTAAATAGGTTGAGAAGAAGGCTAAGGAGATCAATAGTTTAGGTTTTAAACTTTAATATTTAGGTAGAAGTCGAATTAGAAATGGTATAGGTGTGATTATAGATACAAATTTGAAGAATAATATTATAAATATTAATAGGATTGGAGATAAGATTATAGCTTTAAAGATTATTATTGATATTAAGATTATCAATGTTATATGTGTTTATGCTCCTCAAGTAGGTTTGGATGTAGGCTCAAAAAAAAATTTTGGAATGACTTAGAGGAAATAACACAAAATATACCTCTTGAAGAAAATTTATTTATTGGAGGATATTTAAATGGACATGTTGGTAAAGTGATAGAAAATTTTAAAATTATTCATGGTGGCTATAGATTTGGAGTGACTAATGAATAAATTAGAACTATATTAAATTTTACTTTAGCCTGTGATTTTGTAGTTGCAAATACTTTATTTAAGAAAATAGATGAACATATTATTACTAATAAAAATAGATCTAGTAAAACATAGATTGATTATTTTTTATAAGAAAAAATAGATTATTTAGATTGTAAGGTCATTCCAAGTGAATATTTAAGCACCCAGCAATTTCAAGTGAATATTTAAGCACCCAGCATCAACTGTTAGTTTTATATTTTAAGATGAATGATTGGAAGATGAAAAATAAATCAAATTATTATTCTAAGATAAAATGAGGCACTTAAAGAACACTAATGAAAATATTTTTAAGAGAAAGCTATAAAAGCTTTGAATTTGGAATGTTCATAAGAAAGCTAATGTTATGTGAGAAAAAATAGCAAGTGAAATTAAGTAAATTGCAAAAAATGTGCTTGGCGAATCAAAAGGAAAAGTTTCATTTAATAAAAATAGTTGATAGTTGAGTCAAAATGTGCAAGAAAAGATAAAAAATAATAAACATAATTTTAAATTTTAGTTTAGATGTAAAAACTCACAGAATTAGGAAAATTATAAAGTGGTTCATAAATATTCTAAAAAAGTAATATATGATGCAAAAAAATTAACTTTTAATAATTTATATAATAGATTGATACCAAAGAAGGTGAAATATGTATGTAAGTTAGCCAACCAAAGAAATATGAGAACTAAAGATTTAATTCAAGTGAGATGTATTAAAAATAAAATCATAAAGTAATTTTCTTAGAAAATGATATTGAAAATAGGTGAATGAGATATTTTGATAAACTTTTCAATGAATAATCTGAAAATACGATTGATTTTAGCAACCTCAATAACCTAAATAAACATACAGAATTTTATTTTTATTGTCGTATTAGTAAATTTGAAGTTGGGCAAACTTTAAAAAAAATGAAATGTGAAAAAACAGTATGACGTGGTAATATTCAAATAGAAGTGTGAAAATGTTTAGGAAATCAAAGATTTTGTTAGCATAGAAATCTTTTTAATGTTATTTTAAAAACTAAAAAGATGTCAAATGAGTGGAGAAAAAGTTTGTTCGTTCCTATATTTAAGAATAAAGGTGATGCACAAGAGTGCAAATTATAGAGGAATTAAGTTAATGTGTAATACATTAAAATTATTGGAGAGAGTAATTGAGCATAGGTTACCTGTGATACAAAAGTTTCTCTAAATCAGTTTAGTTTCATTCCATGTAGATCTACTATGGCTGATATACATTTGTTGAGAGGTTTGATGGAGAAGTATAAAGAAAGTAAGGATGATCTACATATGATATTTGTTAATTTACAGAAATCTTATGATAAAGTTTTAAGAGATATTCTTTAGAAGGTTCTAGAAAAGAAAGGAGTTAATATTTATTATATTCAAGTCATTAAGGATATGTATACTTAAGTTGTTACTTGTGTCCAAACACAAGGAGGATTGGCAAAATATTTTCCTATTTCAGTTGGATTACATCAAGGATCGGTTTTAAGCCCTTATCTTTTTGCTTTAGTTATGGATGTTCTTACTAGTCATTTATAGGAAGATGTACCTTGGTGTATGCTTTTTGATGATGATATTTTTCTTGTTGATAAGACTAGAGAGGGAGTCCAAGAGAAACTTGAATTATGAAAGTCAACCTTAGAGTTTAAAGATTTTTTGTTTGAGTAGATCTAAAACTGAATATATGGAGTGTAATTTTAGTTGTAGAAGTTCTAGTGGTGGTATTATGATATTAGGTGACAAGTCATTAAAAAGAGTGAGTGATTCAGATATTTAGGCTATATTGTTCAAAATGATGGTGAAATAGATGGAGATGTTATTAGTAGAATTTAAGTTGGATGGTTGAAGTGGAGGAATGCATCTGGCCTATTATGTGATTGAAAAGTACCGCTTAGACTTAAGGGAAAATTTTATAAGATGATGGTAAGACTTGCAATGATTTATGGTGCAGAATTTTGGCCAATAAAAGAAAAGCATAAGACTAAGCTAAGCGTTGCAGAGATAAGAATGCCTAGATGGATGAGTGGCTTTACTCTTAAAGATAAAATGCAAAATGAATATGTTTGGGAAAAAAATTGGAGTAGCTATAGTGGCAGATATGATTAGAGAGTTGTCTTAGATGGTTGGGCCACATAAAGCATCATCGTCCGATGACCCGGTTAGGAGAGTAGATGTATTAGATTTGCCTTGTGTTAAGAAAAGAATAGGTAGACCTAAAAAGACTTGGTTAAAATGTATAAAAATGTCCATAGTTTACTAGAATTAAATGATAATTTGACACATAATAAGACATATTAGAGAAGAAGGATTCATGTAGCCGACCCCACATAATGGGATAAAAGCTTGTTGTTGTTGTTGTTGTTGTTGTTGTTGTTGTTGTTGTTGTTGTTGTTGTTGTTGTATTTGGCATGTGAATGATGAAAAATAACCAAGCACAAATAAACTTGAGAATGAAAATTAAAAAATTTCTTTAAAATTAATCTTTTTCTTAAGAAATCATAACGTATAATTGAAATCATATTTTATGATTATCCATTCTTGTTAATTAATTTAGTCATCATGATTTAATCGGTTAACACTAAATTTGCCTAAATTGAACTAATTGTATTATATAATTGTTCATTTTTGTTAGTTAATCACAACTGTCATGATTAAGAAGATTAATTATAATTTGTCAAATCTAAACTCATCATATGATATGAACTTCTTTATATAGTGTGAATTTATTTAATAATTACTTGACCTAGTCGTATAGTATGATAATGATAACTATTGGGACAAATAAAATATAAGAAAATTAACTGAATGTATAGTATGATGGTTGATCATACAATGCAATTGATATAATTTTATTAAAAATTAATTTTTAAAATTTTTATTCAACATCCTCCCTATAAATAATCATTTTGAGGAGCCTAACCTTTCAACTTAAAAGTGAGAGAGCTTAAGGAAGGCTTAAGGAAGGGTGTTTTCTTGGAGAAAAGTGAGAATAATTCTTTCCTCCTCTTACCCTTAAAAAACACTTTGTGAGATTATTTTTAATGAGGTTGTAATTTAGTTTTAGTTGTTCTTTTTCATCTATCTTGCTATTATGAGTTGAGCTTCAACTTGATAATTTATTCTTGTAAGAGAACTTTTGTGAGATTTGTTATTGAGAGAAGCTTTTATATCTAAAAGAAGAAATGACATCCTTCTTGTCTTGAAACAGAAGGGGAGCAACGATAAAAGATTTCTCCATTACCCATTAAGAAGTGATGCATCTCCGCCTTGGCTTCTTATATCAAAAGAGAAATAATAGAATTTTTTTGAGATGATTTAAACAGTGCATGTAAGCCCATTAAAACCTTATAAATTCATTATGTGCCCCTCTTTTTTTTTTTTTTTTTTTTTTTTTTTTGGAAAGGTTAAGAGTAGCCCAATTGTATTCCAAAAGTAAAGTTACAAAAGACTAATCCCTTACAGTGAAGTAATAAGAAAAACTAAGCTAGGACAATGCTTCTAGAAAGCGAAATCAATAAAGCTAGGCGAGAGAGAAAATCCTACAGAGAGTAGGAGCAAAAAAACTCAATGGACTCAGGGATACAAAATACATCAACGATGTCTAAGATAAGCACAACACAAAAACAATCATATAGGGACAGGAAAGTCCCCCCACGGTTGTCTAGCCGCCCTCCAAACAATCCCCAAAACTGACCATAAATAGAATCGTTGTAGACAAAAGGGATCGTGGTTGAGAGACCATCCGTGAGAAGGAGCAATCAATAGATCTATAAGTTGTGCTGAAATCCTCATCATTGTCCATTCCAAAAGCGACCCGGCTCCACCAAAACCGCAAAGAAGTAGCGAAGGAAGAAGATCAGATTTCTTATCATGAAATCCATCACGTTGAGAGTAAACAACAAAACCATAATGATGACCATAACCTCCATAGCCGGAAAAACCATAGCCAACAGAAGACCATGAAACAGCAGGGAAAAGAACAGAAAAATCCTTCCACTGCCAGAAATGCCAGCGTAATGATAGGGAGAACACAGATGGGCAGTAGTAAGAAAACCGCAGCCTCCATATATAAAGATAGAGAAGATAACCATAAATCCCACAGCCATCCAAAGGAGATCCAGAAGAAAACAGAAATGGAACGAGAAGACATCAAGAAGAGCCATAATACCAGTACAGTAAGACCCATAACCAGCCAATAACTTCCAGATAATCCTCAACAACAAAATGCATACAATGAAACAATCCGATGAAAACGAGGATGAAATCGAACCGCAAATGAACTTCCAAAGACATAAGAAACAGTCACAAGTAAGAGGATAGTTAAGGAGGGAAATAGTTTTTCCATGTCCGAATTAAATCCTGCACAGAGCTAGGCCAAGCAACCTTTAATTTCCACTTTTGCAATTTAGCCGAGACCCTTTCCTTAACTTGATGTGATAAAGCAGCAAAGGGGAGATTGGTAGAAGAGAAAAGGCGGTTATTCCTTTCTCTCCACAGGGTATACACAAGAACAGAAATAATCAGAAAATGTAATCTTTGTAACACTTTATGCTCCCCATCATCAATAAAATTAAGAACCTGCGGGAGAGTAGACTGCAGCAAAAGAAACGTACCATTTGGAAGGAGAGCCCTCACTAATTTCATAGCCAATGGACATTCAAAAAACAAGTGGTTGTGAGATTCTAAAAGCAGAATGACAAAAGCAAGAAAGGAGTTGGGTTCCAATCCCTTTATTTGCAAGTTTATCAGATATTTTAAGACCCTGAATATAAGCCATCCAGCAATAAAGAGCATAAATAGTCCAATCTAAAGAGGGATGAGACTCGAAGATGGCTTCTCTAAACTCCTTGGTCGAAGGAGATAATGTTTTAAGCCAACTAATAGAATCTGTTCCATTCTCAATAGAAGTATCCAAAATCTTAATGGATAACCAAGGATGAGAGGACTCAAGAAGAGAGGGGAGATTCCAATGCCCATTGTGGAGAAGAAAATGAACCTTAAGATCTTCTGAGAAGTTTAAATGTTTCAAGCCATTTACTCCCAACCAATAACAAAGAGAGTGTCCATTGCACCAAGGATCAAAGTATAAAGAAAAAGCATTACCCTCTCCAACTTGAAAATGCAATTTGTTTTTAAATTTTTCAGCAACTTTGACAATTGATTTCCAAAGAGGAGAAACTCTATAAATGCAAGGATTCCATAGAGATGTATACTTAGCTAAACACCATTTAGCAAAGGAGTCTCTCTCTTGCAAATTTTCCACATTAATTTCAATTTGCTTATCAAATTAAGAGAAGCGAGTAACCCAACTCCTCCTTTGTCTTTGGGTAAAGTAGTGCGTTCCCAAGAAATAGTATGCAACTTTTGCCTCCCAGAATGATAGAAAAATTTAGCTGTGAAAGCGCAGATTTTTTTGATGATACCATCTGGAATGGCCATAGAGCGAAACCAGTATGATAAATAACTATTAATAGAGGACCTGATAAGCTGCAACCTTCCCCCTAATGAGAGGAACTTACTTTTCCAACCAGCTAACCAAACATGTAGTCTATCAAAGAGAGGTGTGAAATGAGCCATCTTGATTGTGCCTTTAATAAGAGGAAGCCCCAAGTATTTGAAAGGGAAAGAACCCAATTGAATTCCCAATACCGAATAAGCATTATCCAAGTTCCTTGAAGAGAGGCACAAAGATGATTTGGAATAATTCACCTCAAGACCCAAATAATACTTTAGAGATTGAAGAGTAGAATTGAGTGAGGTAAATGTAGAAGAGTCAACAGTACCCATCACAAGGAGATCGTCAGCATATAAGAGATGAGAAGAGCATTGTCCAGCCAGAGAAATAGGATTATATAATCCTTTGCTGATTTCATTTTCTAACATGCATGAAAAAGTGTCCATGGCCACCGTAAAGAGGAAAGGGGACAATGGGCAGCCCTGTCTAAGGCCATTGGAGGAAGAAAAGTAACCAGAAATATTCCCATTTAACACAATAGAAAAAGGCACATCAGAGATACAAGCTTCCACCCAAGTAGTAAATCTCCTAGGAAAACCTTTGTCGATGAATCAGAGCTCTTCTATTAATTTTATCGAATGCTTTTTCAAATCAATTTTGTTAAAAAAGAGCTATTAGAGGTGGAGAACTCATTGCAAATCTCAAAGGCCATTGCAGATTATCGAGATATGTCTCTTCCTTTAACAAAGTGATTGAGAATTGTTGATAATAGAAGGAAGATATCTCTTCATACGATTGGCAAGGATTTTAGCCACCACTTTATAGAAAGTGTTACATAATGAGATAGGATAATCTTCAATTCTATTGGAATGTTTCACCTTAGGTATGAAGTTAAGAGTATGCTTGAAACAATTGGGCAATCTAGAATTCTTGAAAAAGAAAAGAACTGCATTAACAAAAGATTTGCCAATAATACTCCAAGAATCAATGTAAAATTTTGAATTGAAACCATCCGGGCCAGGCGATTTGTTTACACTGATACTATTCAAGGTAGCAATGATTTCCTGTTCAGAAACATCAGCATCAAGATCGGCTGCAAGATCTAATGAAAGACAACTCCCAGCAGGAAAATTATGAACAGGTAAAATAAGAGAATCATCACAGTTGAAGAGATCCTCATAGTACCTACAAAAAATAGCTGAAATATCCTTATGATCAGAGAAGACCCCGTCGGTTTGCACTTCTCTAATCAAATTGGAACTTTTCCTTTCCTTAATAGAGGTAGAGGAATTTTAAATCATCATGAGTAAGCCAATGTGCCTTAGCTCTCTGTTTAATCCAAAGCATTTCCTTTATAAGTAACTCAGAGTATCTAGATTTGATTTCCTTAGCATCATGAATGAGATGGATGTTGAAAGGATCTTTTTCCCGAAGCCTAAAAACCTCACTTTGTTCTGCTTTAAGAATATTGATTTCTTTAGGGAGAAGTATCCCTATATCTATCTTTCATCATATTTCTAACAAGCTTTAGCTTGATAGAGGACATAAAAGGGTCTCCTTGTATGTAATTGTTCCAAACCTCAATGTCATCCTTAAAGCCGGCTTTAAAGACCAATAATTCTGAAAGGAAAGCGATGAGATACCAAAGAGGGAGCTTGAAGAGTTACCAAAGGAGAATGATCCAAGATCTTGAAGAGAGGACTTTATAAAGGAAGATGGGAACATCTCAATCCAGTTGGAGTTGCAAAAAGCCCGGTCAATCTTAGAGTAAATAGGATGTTCCAACTGCTGATTGAACCATGTAAAGTGTAAGCCAGTGCTAGGGAGTTCCATCCAGCCACAATCATTAACACAATCTTTAAATTCCAAGGAAGAGTTGAAAGAAACCAGGTTACCCCCTTGTTTATCCCTAGCACTTAAAGGGCAGTTGAAGTCACCTAAAATAACCCAAGGGAGAGCATTAACATCTGACAAAGCCTTTAAAGAAGACCACAAGGAGGAACGGGCAGTAGAATCATTTTCAGCATAAATACTTGTTAAGAGAAAGCTGTTCACCCCTGGAGCAGAAACTCTACCATGGATAAATTGCTCAGACTTGCAAAGTAACTCAAAATTCAACCTACCAGAATTCCATTTGATCCAAATACGACCACCACTTGCACAATCAAAATTATTTACACAGGATTCTGAAGTAAATAAATTGTAAGAAGAGACCTGATTGCTATACAAAGGATTAAAATGAACTTTGGTTTCCAAGAGACAGAGAAGATCTAAATGAGAGTCTTTAATAAGCTTTCTACAGTCAGAAAGTCTTCCAACAGCAGATAAACCCCTAACATTCCAACTACCAAATGATATTTGATTCATTGGGAGGAGGAAGAAGCGGGTTTTTTACCCTTTTTCTTGTTACCTTTAAGAGGAGTGGGATTAGAAGAGATATTCCCTCCTTCAAAATGAGTGTTGCTACCTTCATGATTCCCTTTATCAATACCAATACCAGTAGGAGGTCGACCAGGGGTAA
Source organism: Cymbidium sinense (assembly GCA_021442155.1). NCBI lineage: Eukaryota > Viridiplantae > Streptophyta > Magnoliopsida > Asparagales > Orchidaceae > Cymbidium > Cymbidium sinense. The sequence continues at coordinate 74,413,947 of CM038215.1, forward strand.
GCAGAGCCGAGCGAGTAACCACACCAAGAGAGAGCTGATCGGCTGAATTAGTGTGATCAATCGAATCCTTGATAGAAACAGAAGCATCAAAACACAAACAATCCTCCTGAGGTGGAGAATGAGATGGTAACTGGTTAAGGTCAGCTATAGAGGAGGAGGAAGGACAGATAGAAGTCTCCATAATCTTGTCATCTTGTGAGGTATTAGTAGAAGAAGGAGGGGCAGGCAAGATAGTAACTAGAGAATGAGGAGAGCGTAGGTATATATTCCTTAGTAATGTTTAGTCACTTTGGCGAACTTTAGGAGGGCATGCGCCCTCACAGGAGGAAGCCAGGGTTAAGGGCAAATCGGAGAGAAGGTATTACTGTCGAGCATACGTGACTTCAATCGTAAACAACAGGCGCATGAATCTTTTCCCATTTAGATTAATCGAATCGTATCGAAGAGGAGTAGAATTTGACGCAGTGCAAATGTTATCAGGGATCTAGCAGTCAAATTATCCAGCCAAGGGACACCGATTTACTAGCAACCTAGAGAAACCAACCTCATTCCAACGTTGGGGGAGTTTGATCCAAATCTGATAGGAGAGATCGAAAGTCCCAAGTCCATTTTGGAAAATGAAAGACCATTGAGAAAACAAGGGCGTGATTCCACACCAAATCATAGTCTTCTTGACAATTGAACTTAAGTGAATGTAGTAAATCTAGCGTACCTTTAAAGCTCCATTTCTTTTTTGATTCTTCAATGATCCATAATAAGGCTTCCGTCGAGTAATAGAGAGATGCCATTCTTCCTTTCCGGACAAATCATCCTCGAAGTCCACTTCATTGGAATCCGGCACACATACGCATGAGGGGGATTGGGCATTTCAGAGCATAGAATCTTTCCATGAGAGAGATCCGGTTTAGGTGAAATGGGGAATGCAATGAGGAGGATATGATATTAAAGGGGAAAGGAACCACTGCAATCGAGGAAGCCATCCCTGAGGAAGGACTGACCTCAGACGGTCAGGAGCGAGGAGAAGGGAAGAAGACCCAAAGAAGGAAAGCAGGGTGATAGAGAAAGGGAGAAGAGGTGAAATAGACGGAGGAGGTGGAGGAGGAGAAGAGCAAGCCAGGATTTTTTTATGTTGCTCTTATCTTTTACACAGATTTATTGGTCTTGACTTTTAAGTGTTTTCTCTTACTGAACTTCAAAGGTTTAATTTGATTTTTCTTTTTAAAAAATTCTTCAAAGCACGTCAACCGCTCCAGCACCCCCTTGTCATTTTGACATAAGCAACACAACTTGTAAGAGTTATATTTTTGAATTGAGGTAAAATGATAATTAGTTTAAAAAAAACAATGCATCGATTACAGAAAAAATCCTTTCACGTGTGTATCATCATGAGAGAGAGAAATGAGAAAATAATCTAAACATAGAAAGGCATTATTAATTAAATTTTTTAACATTTGTAGACAAGTCATATACAATAAAGAGTACAACAGTTACCTAACTAAAGAGTAGTTACAAAATAAAAAATAAAAAAATTAAATAAGGGTCATTTAAATCTTCACTCGAAATTTTTACTTCTCTAGGAGCCGTCACAGCACGTACTTACCTTCCATAAATTAACTTCAGCTATTTTCCATCAAGTGCTTTTGAAATACTTTAACGTGAGGGATCACCTCTGCTACTCACTTCTTCGTCTTCTCAAGAATATTTTCTTTTTACCAACTGAGTTCTTTTAACTCATACATTTGGTTGTGAAGTTCAACTTCATCTGCTTCAACTGTCGACTTCATTTTTTTCATCTCCTTGATGAATTCGTTCATCTTCCTCAACTCAATATCAATATCTACTTGAGGAGCTTTTAAAGTCGCAGTAACTTCTTGAACTAGCGACATCAACATCCCCTATATTTCTGCCACTTGAATTGTTAGAGTTGTACCATTCTCAGAGGCTACTTGTATAGCTTCAAAAGGCGTATTTATTGGGAGTACACAATCATACTTGACAAGTATCTGCAAAGCAACCAGATGGGAAGACAAACTGATACATTCAACAGCTGAATTCGCCGCCCGTGTTTTGGGAACAAGCTAAGCGACTTCATTAGGAATCACTTTCTCATGTTCCTCAACTAATGGAGCAATTGAATTGATGCTCTCACCAACTAATTCTACTACAACTTCAACAGTAGCTGGTGGTGGAGCACCTTGATCAGTAGACCATTCCTCACTTACGAGTTCCACTTATATTGAATCTCACAATAAAATTCAGATAAACTTTAAAATTTATGAATTCACCAAACTTATTTACTTTAAAAAAAGTTAAATCTAGATTCAATATTGTCAGGAATGGATGAAGAGCTCAGTCCCTTAAATTTATCCGCCATTGAAGGAACTGCAGTTGATGCAACTTCCCTCAAGCTCACCAAGGTCCCCGCAACCTGGATTGACATCTCAAGCCTCATCAACATTCGAAGGCCTTCTTGTAACAGGAAGTTTGTTCCTTGGGAACTTCTCTATTTCTTACTCAACTCTTTCTTCAAATTTTTTTTTCTTGTAGAATTTTCTTCTCTCTTGGACTTAACAAAAAGAATTCTTCCTTTGAAATGTTGACTTGATCTGATGTAATCTTCACCAATAGCCGCAGGAAGCATGGAAGGAATAAGTAGATACAAAAAAATATCTTGATGGAGCTGATGCAAAGATGCTAACAAAAATCATGATTTTTTTTCATCAAACTCACAGCAAACAACTATATGAGCCATAACATTTAAATAAACGTGAATATTCAAGATCATTAAAATGAGCAAAAAGGACACTTAAAAAAGGTCTGCAACGTGTATGTTAGTAATTTCCTCAAAGTTGAGTTACAGAGGTGGTAGAGTGGAGTTCCTCTATCTACTCCCAAATTAAAAGGCACATAAACACCTTTGTAGCAACATAATCGTGAGCTACTCCATACAACTCAAAACACCCCTCAACTTGAACGAACCAACATTCATGATTAGATGAATGATGTGAAACTTCTAAATCAGTTGGGTTTTCTTTAACAAATAGATCAACTTATCTTCGACTTAAAAAAAAAAAATGCTAAAATACTCTTCAGGCATTAAATAATGTAATTTGAATCGGACACCTTATGGTGACACGAAGAATATATGTAACATTCAAAACTACATGACCGTATCTATCAGCATTCAATTGCACACGATCATCTTTGGTAGACCGACACCAACAGAGCAACTTGAGAAGTGAGGCCCTCACCTATTAAAAACACACCTAATTCTATTCCATTCATAAATGCATATAGCCACAATTCGCATGCCCAAAATATGATCATCCTATGCCATGAAATATAAATTAACACAAATCTTTGGACCCTACACAGGATCTAACATAGTCAAATCCTCATTACCCAAAAAATAAAATTCATTATCATGAATCATAACCAAAGTTCTCGATAATGTTTATGTAATTAATCCCCCAACTTAAAAGAGAATTTCTTACCTTAATGCTGAGTTACACTATTAAAATATTATAAAAAAACGGTTCCCAACAAAGCCTATGTTATCAATGCATAAGCAAATACTTGAAAACCTCCAAGACCTCAATAATGTGTTTTGTTATCAAAATATTACAACCAAAAGGTTCCCAACAAAGCCTCTATTATCAATGCTAAAATACATGAAAACCTCCCAAATCTCAATGAGGAGTTTAAGTATTCAAAATTACAGATATAATGGTTCATTAACAAATAAATTGCCCTTTACTACTATGACAACTCAAATCAAAGCACCTGCACTCAACCCCAATAATGGATTTGGTCCTTGCAAATTATAATAGAAGGGATTACCAATAGTAGCAAAGCTCTTAACAAAAAAGAAGAATACAAGGCTCTTAACAATAAAGACAAATATTCTTTAAGTTAATTATTGATGATGAATTTGATTATTCAAAAAATATACTCAAAAGTAATCCTCATCACAAAAAATATCAATATATCTACCATGTCCACAATAATTAGATCAATCATAGATCGTCTCAACCCAAGGGATCGATGCTATAGTCACCCCTTCAATCCAAAGAATAAATCTCAATCACTAGATCAAAGCCCCAACACACATCAATAATTTGCATGTTGATGATGGGCTCAAAAAGCAAATTTAAAATGTGGGAACTTTAATGCCTAAATTTGAACCTCCACAATCCAAAAATACAATCTCCTCAAAACATATCAAAAAACTTAAAGCAATAATCAATCATCTGTGCTTAGATTAGCCAAATATCCATACTTTCACAAGTTTGCTCATTGCAAAAAATTCAATTTGACCAAAACTCACAAAGAGACAATTTACTATCATTGGTTTTCGTATAATCATAATCAAACAACACAACAATAAAAAAGTGGTAGGGTCCCTTTATCACAAAATAATGCTGAAAATGTACCCCGTAACCAGGATAACCGAACAAATTATAAAACTCAAATGTTCCCTAATGACTAAATTTAAGTGTTTAAGCTATAAGATGTACTCATTAAGGTATGAAGCCCTGCATTAACCAAGGTGAACCTTATACTAGGCCGCTTCAGCAAGCTGAACACAAAAGCATATAGAGTTTCCATGGACAACAAAACAAATGACTGCTAACAAAGGTCATGTGATCAGGATGGCATCAAGTAGATTGAGGCTTATGACCCAGATAATGAAATCTAAGATCTTGTCATCATTCTCCAAACATCCGATTTGAGCTAGTATCAATGTATAATTTTCACCTCAAATTGTTTTTGATAGATCTAAATTGAAAACTATCATAATGAGCTATCATAGTGCCTATTGTGAGCTCCAAAAATTTGCTCACCAGAAATCTGTGTGCTCTAAAAATTCGCCACCGACCTCTCGATGAAGAGAGTATGATTTAAGTGTCGGTTAAACTTTCGAAAAGCAAATGGAATAATAGATAGGACACTACTCAGAGATTTCACCTTCATTTTGCGAGGACTTTAGATCTAGTTCCAGGTTTCCTATAGGCGCAAGCATCTATAGTTAATTACCCCTCCCAATGCTAAGAGACAACTTTCATTAAGGTCTTTAGATCAAGCTAAATAACATATATAAGAGACGTAGAGTTTTAGAATTTGAATTTATGAAATTCATTTAACTTAAAGATGGTTGGGAACGCGACGCCTAGATCCCATGATTCCATCATACCGCATCGTGGTCTACACTTAATGGAGAGAGTACCAACGGATGTAAGGATCCTCATATTTGCCTTCCAAGAGCAGACCTTGCAGAATAGTGCTAAGGAGATGACTTAAGTCTACCTTAACCAACAGAGGGGTATTTTGTTCTATGCACCCTATGGTTCACATCTCAAAGTACGTAACCATTGTGAGCATACAACTACGCGACCGTAATATAATATAATAGTGTCATTTTGACAACCACGATCGTGAGGACTCGTCCTAACTATATCATATGAGCTACCTGCACACAACCGACAAGGTCACGCTTACGCATGAGATTGATTGAAAGTGAACATAATCGAACACTTGATTTGACATTGGCTCCTTTAGCTAGAGTTTTCTTAATTTATCATCTTCAACAAACAATTGCGGAATGTGGGTTCGATTGAGTTTTATTTTAAGTTATAAATAGTGAATTTCATTTAACAATTTAGAACTTAATAATTTATCTGATTTTATATTTGTATTAATACTTGATTTTGATTAATTTGATTTGAACTTGCAAGCACATTTTGAAGATGAATATCCCCTCCGATAGAAATCTCCATTCAATACAACTATCATCGAGGTGGCAAATGCCTTGAGCATTCATACTATAATTTAATAATTTTATTTTGAGATTGAACTCCTCCGATTGAAATCGACAATCATCGCTGGAATAGACCTTGTCAATTTTGTTCTTTTGTTAGCAGAGGATTGGGTCGACAACTTGCATTTAGAAATTTGGATTTGAGATATTTTAACAAAAATACTTTGAAAATTTAGATAATAATAACCTCCGGTTAGATTCTACAATCAACACAGCCATCACTGAGGGGTGAATGATTTAAATATTCATATTACAATTTTATACTTTCATTTTAAGATAGAACCCCTCCAATTAAAATCAACAATCAGCGCAATCATCACTGGGGTATATAAATATAAAATTTCTTTGCTTTGACATTTGATGGTCATATGCAAATGTATAAATAATTTTTTTTTTTTGGTGATTGAGCATTTGATTTAGAATCAATCATGTCAACTCCTATTTTGCAAGAAGAACTGGATTGATTGAGTGGGACTTACGTCTTCACCATATAAATAAAGCGGCCCAGGCAAATTTGTTTCGTCTCTTGATGTGGTTATTTGCACAAATCTCGAGATAGTGATTAGAAGTTTGACTATCTCGTAATACGTGCATGAATGATTTCATTTTGAAATAGTTGATTGTCCATATGCATTCGAACACAATTCTTCACCATAAGACTTGCATTGAGATTCATGCATCACTCATTCTATTAAGTTGCTTATACACATTTTGAGGCATCTGATTTGAGTATATTGGCTTCATAAGGCATGCAAGACTCATCTCCTTATAACACTTACATGCATCTTGGTGTGATGGACTTGTATGTATAGTTTCTTTGGAGTATCTACAAGTATTGGTTGGAAGACTCGCTTCTAGTTCTATAGTTGATTGTACAATTTATGCTTGAACAATTGACTGTTGAGCACACAGTTCAGCATTTCTCTTTCTCCATTGTTTCTAGTTTAGCTTGCTTCCATATGACGAAGTTTCTGTGTCGCTACTTCTTCTCGAGGCTTCACCTCAATATTTATTTTCCTTTCTACCGGGACATTTCGGTAGCAGATTCTTGAATATGCGATTCAGGTGTCACGCCCCGATGTTTACGGTGCAGAAATTGCTTAGGATTATCTTGAGCATTACCAACTAAGAGTAGCCTTTTTAGTAAAGCATTCTCATTTTCTCTGATAATCGGGTCTTGATATTTTTTCTTCATAAGACTTCTCCTTGACAACTTTCAACACCCTGTGCACTCGGAGGACAGTCTCGAGATACCTCATTTGTAGAGTTGGAGCTTGTTGTCGTTACTCCCAGAATAATTTTTTGATATCACCAGTAGAGCTGTTCATTTTTACTCACTTGGATTTTTAAATTTGTTGTGAGTGAGGAACACTCACTTCTAGCATCAAGTCTGGTCACGTGTAGTAATTCAGCGAACCACTGAGTCTAGCTCAAAGATTTCTTCCGCTTTGCCTTTCTACTCAATTTTCCTCTCGAAGAGAAGGCTTTAACATCGTGAAGGTTCAACTGGCAGAATAGTCGCATTCACAAGTATGACTGAAACTTTCTACCTAGTGACGGTTTTTTTCATGACTGACACCTCAGAATGGCCCAATCTTTCGAATACAAAGGCTCTCTTTCGAGGAACCTTAGTAGCAATAGTGGTCATTCCAGTTGTCCTCCTCCCCGGCACAGGTTAGTGTGTACAATATGTATGTGCTTCAAGTAGAGGATTATTTGTAACACCGATAGTTAAGAAGTTTAAACTACCAAATTGAATAGTAGCTCCAACATACTCAGTATTGATAACAGTATTAACTAGAGATGTTTGCTCCGCAACCTAGTTGCATGATTAATAGTGTGCTCTGAAAATCCATTGATATAGAGAACAAGCAAATTAATCATAAAGATATGATTGGCTAAGATTTAATTTCATTGATAATTGATTTTTTTTTAATTTCAATTTTTATTATAGTCCACTTTTACTACAGCTTAAATTGACTAACCAAAGATAGAAAGAAAAACTTATCCCCAACGGAGTCACCAGAAATCTGTGGGCTCCAAAAATTAGCCATACCTCTCAATGAAGAGAGTATGATTTAAGTGTCGGTCAAACTTTCATAAAGCAGATGGAATAATAGATAAGACACTACCAAGAGATTTCAACCTCATTTTGCGAAGACTTTAGATCTTATTACAGGTTTCCTATAGGCGCAAGCACTTATAGTTAATTACTCCTCCTAATGCTGAGAGAGAACTTTCGATTAAGGCTAGTCGTTAGATCGTTAAATGCATAACGTATAGTGGCAGCATGTTGAGTTTTAGAATTTATATTTATGCAATTCATCATTATTTAACTTAATGCATGGGAACGACGACGCCACCGATCATCCCATGTTCCGATCCCAGCCGTTTCCTGGGCCTACTTACTCGAGGAGGTCGACTAACCTGATCAAGTGAAAGAATCCGTCATGGGTCGGGAATCTTATGACTGGATGATGTTTATCTTAAGAGATATAAGTCTACCTTAACCAAGTCTTTTTTCCCTATTAGTACCCTATGGTTCACATCTCAAGACACGTCACAGGAGCATACGCTACAAATAAGCAATATAATTGTCATTTATACAAACCACCCGGAGGATCATGGGTAATACATCATATATAGTCTAGCCAAGCCACGTAGGAGGACACGCCACATCCTTCTACAAGATTGATTGAAAGTGAATATAGCAGAATACTTTATTTGGCATTGGCTCCTTTGTGAGCTAAAGTTTTCTTAATTTCTCACATTTAACAAACAGTTGCGGAAGATGAGTTGGATTGAGTTTTATTTTAAGTTATAAATAGTGAATTTCATTTAACAATTTAGAACTTAGTAATTTATCTGATTTTATATTTGTATTGATACTTGATTTTGATTAATTTGGTTTGAACTTCCAAGCACATTTTGATGATGAATATCCCCTTCGATTGAAATCTTCATTCAACACAGTCATCATCGTGGTGGCAAATGATTTGAGCATTTATACTATAATTAGATAATTTCATTTTGAGATTGAACCCCTCCGATTGAAACAATCAGCATAATCATCACTAGAGTAGACCTTGTCAACTCTATTCTTATGTTAGTAGATGATCGGATCTACAACTTGCATTTAGAAATTTGGATTTGAGATATTTTAACATAAATACTTGAAAATTTAGATAATAATAACCCCTCAAGTTAAATTCTACAATCAACATAGCCATCACTGGGAGTGAATGATTTAAATATTCATATTGCAATTTGATATTATCATTTTAAGATAGAACCCCTCCGATTGAAATCTACAATCAACACAATCATCACTGGTATATAAATTTGAAATTTCTTTGCTTAGACCTTTGATGGTCATATGCAAATTTTCTTCTTGGTGATTGAACATTTGATTTAGAATCAATCCCGTCAACTCCTATTTTGCAAAAAAATTTGGATTGATTAAGTGGGACTTACAACTTCACCATATAGATAAAGGAAAGTAAATTTGTTTCGTCTCTTGATGTGGTCATTTGCACAAATCTCAAGATAGTGATTAGAAGTTTGACTACCTCGTAATGTGTGCACGAATGATTTTATTTTGAAATAGTTGATTGTCCATATGCATTCGAACACAAGTCATTAAGATTCATGCATCACTCATTCTATTAAGTTACTTATACACATTTTGAGGTATATGATTTGAGTGTATTGGCTTCATAAGGCATGCAAGACTCATCTCCTTATAACACTTACATGTATGTCAATGTGATGAACTTGTATATATAGTTGCATTGGAGTATCTGCAAGTATCATAAAAGCAACTTGATATGGATGTCCATTTAATATATTGGGCTTTAGGTTTGATAACCTCACTTCATGGTCATTTAAGGTTCTCTTAATCATCTCAATATAGATTGTCAAAAAATCAGATATTCAATATGATATGTATTAATATCTGTAATTACAGCTGAGAGAGTGAATAATTTCTGTAATTGGATTTGATGTGAGCTTGAGTGTATTCGCTTTATTGGAATTCGCCTGACGGGTTTAGTTTCCGGTTTGTGCTTCACCCGACTTGAATCGGTTTATCGAGTTAACTCACCCTGATTCAACCCCCAAGAAGAGGTCGAGGGTTTTTGCGGGTGCCTTCTGATCCGTTAGATCTAGCGCCTTTTAATCTCTGCCGTTGGATGGGATCACGTGGATTGAGTTCTTTTGGTTTGATTAGAGTTGGATTATCTCATTCTCTCAATGCCCTGGATCTGCTTGATCACGCCGCTTCTCTTCCTTCTAATGAGTGGATGATGTTAAATCACGGTTTGATCGGCTTTGATCAAGAAGCGTTGGATGAGTTTAGTGGATAACAGATGTCACAGATCGGTCGGTCACTATTCGAATTTCTGAATTGAATCGGGTAAACCCTAATTCATTTGCTTCTCATGCTTCGTGCTGCTTCGTCCGCAGGGTTTCGAGGAGATCTGAGGGAGATGGAGGAGATCCACCACGATGGTCGATCCGGAAGATCCACCGTAGAATGTTCACGAGGATGCCTAACACTGAGAGAAATTGAGGAGCTCGTGGATTTGCCCGCTGTTTGGGTTTTCCGGTTTCCACCGTGAGAAGTGACCGCAGGGAAGAGGGAGACCGGAGAAAGAGTAAGAAGACGAGAAGTTAGACAGAGGAGTTCAGATAATTTCTTCAACCCTTTTTTTGATTTCTTCATCTCTATTTATAGTTTGGATTTGTTCAGAATGTTCTTGCTATCTCTAACTAATTTCTATTTCGCTTATCTTCTTGCCTCGTATATTCGCTAGGATTGATCTCATGCTATTAGTCTTCTTGTTTTACGCTATTCTAGAAGTTATGGCATTTGTTCTTTGGCCGTTTTTTGTGAGGAAGTTTTCTTTCTGAAAGTGTAAGTAGTCTGTTTGTTTTAGTTCCAAAGACTCTTGAACCTCGTGGTTGTAACCGATTCTGCTAATCTTTCTCAGAGTAATTACCCTTGTTCTTGTTCTTCAGTATAATTACCCAAAGGTCAGCCAGTATAAAGATGAATAGAGGTTCAGAATGATTTGAGCTATTATCCGTTGTATATTGTTCCCGGATTGTTATTTCTCGCTCAACTTCAGTAATGGATTATTGTAATGGTAATTCTTTTGTATGTTATAATTTGCACTTTAGAGGATATGGGATCATATCATTACTCTCTCACCATGACCTTGTCCTCAAGGTCAAAATTGAACATTTGCTTTCTCTGCTCCTTCAATCTATTTCTCAGCCGCTTGATACTTTCCTCCTTCCGACTTAAAGTAGCAACTGATTACTATATCCGATTGCTATAATTTCTTTGTTCTACTTAATTGGATGGCTCTTTGCGATGTAGATGTAAGAACTATCCCTTGTTGTAGTATTGTTTTACGCCTCTGTATGCTCATGATCATGTAATTTGGATTACCTCTGTATGCTAAAGCTGGACTCATCATCTATTAGATAGTAATGTTGACTTTTCACTTTGGGAATTCTTTGAGACTCTTTAATTGGTATTGAAAGCTTGTTGTGCCTCAATCTTTGCTTCTAATTACGGCATTTCTTCTTTGCACTGTTTGATGGCCTTAGAGAATTGGCTATCTGAATTATACTTCTAAGCTACTTCAATGGTCAGAATTATTGCTTACTATGTATACTAATTTATAATTAGACACTTATATATCTTATCTTAACACGGATTAAAAGGCGATATTTGAAGCTTGTTTCTAATGGATTTTCTTGTATCCTTGAATTTACGGTTGACTATAATCTTTGTAGTTGATATTCTTGTTCTTCATTGACACTCATGAATGCACATAAGTTGGCTAAGGCTGTTTGTTGTTGCTATATTGATTGCCATTTGGTGGATTAAGTGTTGGTGTTTCTTTGTATTTCTTTGTTGCTTCTTCTTGTATTTCTTGTATTCTTTGTATCGATAGCCTATCCTCCATTAGCTTGGCCAATTGAAATGCTTGTTGTAATGAAGTAGGTTGTAGGGCTCGATTTCTCTTCTAATTTACGGTTTAAGCCACGATTCAAAACAACTTTGTAGCAATTCACGTGGGATATCGACATTTGGTTAGCTAGGTCTTCAAACTTCGATTATAAAAGCATTTGACCTTGTTGTTTGTTGTTGAAGCTTAGCTAGTTCTCCTCTTAAATCTGTAGAGGAAGGGCCAAATCTAACTTGTTCTTTGAGCGTGGCCAAGAATGCAATTGTTTATTTGCTTGCATCCATTGATACCAACTTAATGCGGTCCATGTATATTGAGGATATTAAAATTTCGATCATCGAGGATTGATATCTTGAAAAAATTGCTGCTTTAAAGATCCATCCTCAGGGGTCTTCTCCAAAATCTGGGCATATCTATTTTAAGAGGCATTGATATGGGTGTGTGTGTATGTGGTATGTTTGGAGAATAGGATTCATCGAGGGATGCATCACATACACGGCTTTGAATTTGTTTTTCTAACGTTTTCTATTGATGTCAATCTCTTTGATATTTCATTCAATGCCATAGTGATTGAGGTCATTTCTTTGTTCATTGTTGTTGTCGGTAACACATGCTTCAAGTGTTTTGGCATTGTTTACGGTTCCTTACGCCATTTTAGTGTTGTAGGTGTGAGTTGTGGGAATCAGCGAGAGCCAATGATGTCTGTTATGTTCTTAATTACTGAGAGTGAATAATTTACTTTGGTTGTCTGATGAGCTTAATTTCTCTGTTTTATTGGAGATTCGATTGGGTTTAGTTTCGGTTGTGTTGGGAGTCGGTTTCCGTTAACCTTGATTAACGTGAGTCTTAGAGGAGGGGTTTTCTTGATCCGTTGTCTGGATCTTCTATTGGATGGGATCGATTGAGTTCTTTTGGTTTGATTGAGTTGGATTATCGTTCTCACGACCCGGATTTCTTGATCGCTTCTCTTCCCAATGTGAGATGTTAATCAGGGTTTGATATCGGCTTTTGATCAGCGTTGGATGAGTTTAGTGGATAAGATGTCGTTGTCTTATTGAATTTGGATCGGGTAAACCTAATTCATTTGCTTCCTTGCGTTTGACTGGGGTTTTGAGGAGATGGGATGGAGGAGATCACTTGCGTGGGTCGATCCGGTGAAGATCCACCTAGAATCAGGATGCGATTGGGAGCAGAGAAGTGGAGGAGCTCAGGTGGATTTCTCGTCTGTTTGGTTTCCGGTTTCCAAGTGAGAGTGGCTAGGGGAAGGAGAGAGGGGAGAAAGAGAAGAAAGGCGAAGTTAAGCAGAGGAGTTCTTGAGATAAATTCTTCAACCCTTTTGATTTCTTCATCTCTATTTATAGTGTTGGATTTGTTCTTCTGTAATGTTCTTGCGTTCTATCTCTCACGTAACTAATTCTCTGGTATTTCTGCTTATCTTCTTGCTCAGTAGATATTAGGATTCTTGATCTCATGCTATTAGTCTTGTTTTACCAAATATTCGGAAGTTATTTCGAGCATTTGTTCTTTGGCCGTATTTTTGTGAGGAAGTTTTCTTCGGAAAGTCGTAAGTAGTCTTTGCTTTTAGTTCCAAAGACCGGCTTGAACCTGTTGGTTGTAATCGATTCTCGTTAATCTTTCCAGTACTGTAATTACCCTTGTTCTTTCAGTATAATTACCCCGAAAGGCTTGTATAAAGATGAATAGAGGTTCAGTAATGATTTGAGCTATTATCCGTTGTATATTGTTCTGGATTGTTATTTCCGGTCGCTCAACTTCAGAATGGATTATTGTAATGGTAATTCTTTTGTATGTTATAATTTGCACTTTAGAGGATATAGGATCATATCACAATAAGTTACATTCATACTCGTTAGTAGGTTGCCAAATTTTGTTGTTGCTTGCGAAAACATATATTCAAATGATGTTCTTGAATTGAAAGAATTCCAAGGCTTTACCAATTCACGTTTGTTTGACCCTTGTTCGTGCTCTTAAATGAGCTACTTTATATCATTCTTCTATGTAAGCAAGATATCAAATCTAGCAGAAGAGTTATCAAACTTAATTCAACTTTGCTTCGAGTCCAATTGAAGTCTCATTTGTGCATAGATTCAAGAGCTTTCAATGTCACCACAAATTTCATTTAAATTTTATTTTAATATATTTTTTTTTCAAGTTCATTTTTTTCAATCTAGGAGTTTGCATTTTCATTTAATACCAATTTTGACTTCAATTTAAATTTTAAGTGTCTTTTTATTGTTCCTTGTTGGTCCAGGTTTTAACAAAATTTCGACAACACCTCCTTAGCCGAGGAGATTTTTACCGAGCTAGGCCTGCCCACCCGTCTAAAAAAATACACATGAGTGGTATTTTGCAACACCACGTGAATCCTCCAACCCACCGTCTAAAAGGACACGCATAAGCTCTTTGATTGCCTGCATAAAATCAAACACAATATATTTTGTATATTCATAGACATTTTATACATTTGTGAACGACACAACCACAAAATCAATAAGGATCGACAATGAAATTTGCAAAGCCTCTTTTCTTTTTTTCTTTTTTTTTGAATTTTCTACTCATTTTTTTTTGTAATTTGGTGGGGAGTCTGATTTCTGCTGCTCGGTTTGGAGAAGGGAAGGAGGAAGCTCGAGTTGGCACATCCAGTGCTTATGGGTTTGTTGCGAGGGACGGACGAGGGAACGACGCTGCGATTCGCGCGACCGGGCACAGGAACGGAGTTGCGGGTCGTACCGGAGATGGGCGAGAGTAGAGGTTTGCGCGGCTGCGCGGGAGCAGCAGTTTGCTGGTGTTGTTCGCGTGGCTGCGCGGGAGCAGTTCGCTGGTGTGGTTCGCATGGCTGCGCGGGAGCAGTGGTTCGCGCAGATCGGTTCGCTCCGCACGGGAGTGTCACGTGCAGTTCGTGTGGTTGGGAGGAGGCAGTAGTTCGCAGCTCAGAGGAGGGAACGGCGAGAAGGAAGAGGAAGGCCGTGGCTTGCTCTATTGGGCTCGGTTTGGCCCGCGTGCGGCTCGAGATGAGAGAGACGGGAGGAAGCTTGTGGTGCTCGGGTGCGCAGGAGAGATAGGAGGAAGGTCGCGGTGCTCGGGTGCGGGAACGGACGAGGGAGCATGGGAGGCCAGCCACTCGCTGTTGGGAAGCTCGAACCGAGAGCACCCGTGCGGTGTGTGTGGAAATAGGATTAGGGCCGGCTGGGTTCTCTCCATTGGGTCACATATTAGGATATATATAGGATCGATTCATTCAAATATAAATTAATCCTAATTTTGACTTTTGCGATGACAAAATCATATATTCAATATATATGTCAACCTTAAGTTATTCAAATGTTTGGACTTGGCAGTGCAACTGTTTAATCGGGCCGTTTAATTCGATTCAGTCGAATCGATTAATTTCTCCGATTTACGTTGTCGCTCGATGCCGATATTCACGCTCATCCACTGAGTGTGGATTTGCCTCATTTGAAAATTTGGCTTTTAATAGCGTGATAAATTTCAACAGGTCGCAGCGTCGTCTCGATATCGCGCGTCGACGGCTCTTGATCGATCGGCCGTCAATTATGCATATGTATATTCAATTTGATGATCGAATCGGCGAAATGTTCATCGATCAGTCTGATTTTGACGATGTCTGATGCATTTCAACTTCGATTTGCGTGTCGTTGCATCCGAAGCCCGTCGAATTCAGCTCGTGAGCTCGACTCGATTGATGTGACATACATGGAGGTCAATATCTATAAATTAGTCCGAATCAATTATTTTCTCTTGTGATCAAAGAAGAAACATAAGATCATCTATGAAGACAAAATCATTAAATAATTTTGTAGCCACTATCTAATTTGCATCATCAAAATATCAACCAAAAAAACACTCAAATATATGCAAAGCTGAATAGGGATCTTTTAGGTCCCACAATATAAAATGTATAAAGGGAGGAGAGAGAGAGAGAGAGAGAGAGAATTTTGAGTTCAATCAAATATTGTTTTGCTGGCTTGAAATAAACCAATATGAGGTTGTTATTAAGGTTACCCATTGTGCATGACTGCCAGCACCAGGTTTCCAATCCAGTAAAGGAATACTTTCATATTAGGCCAAAAAAAAAGGAAGCAAAAAACTACTCCCGCGGGTGAGGTTTAGGAAACTGAATAATTGTCTAAAAAAGAATTTTGTACAACAATATGTAACTCTAACATCCAATATAAGCACACAGACGCTTGTGGATTTTGATCTCATGAGTATCAATAAAAGAATCTAAAAGAGACTAAAATTGCTATTATTATGCATTGTCAAGAATAGATGATTAAGTAAAAATTATCATGTAATTAAAAACAATGCTAAAAGTTTATTTGCCAGCCGAAATAATACCCATGCATAGCAAGTGTTATGAATCGTCTCTATAATCCCTATAATCCGCCACCTCAGAAGATCAAGGATTTCTTCAACTTCCTGATTGTAATTTTTAAAAAACAATTACAGAAAATACATGACCAACTAATCCGAATTCAGTTACTTTGTACATTTGTATTAAAAAATTAATAATAAGAAAATATAACCTCTGTAAACTTTCCTTCATCTTGGACGTCAAAAATACTACAGAACATTTTCTCATGAAATCTGACATAAGTGGACAGCCATACGTCCAGTGGCAGACTTCGCCAACTAAATCACCACGAGCAGGCCTCGCAGTAGAAATGCCTCTTAATGACCGAAGGAGTTCTGTGCGTTGAATTTCAGCAGTTAATGGTGGAAGAGACGCAAACACTTTGACACGTATAAGCATAAATTGTAAAATGTAGCATGCTGCATCATAATTACTACAAAGTCTACAATAGGCAGTGGACGGGGAAAGAAAGAGAAAATAATGCAAGGAACTTGAGCTGCTTTTCAACGATTTGAAGAATAAACCTCGGATTCCTCAATCTTTCCAAGAAGGATCCGTAATTCACTTTCTAAGATAGCTGGGGCATGGCTTCTGGCATGGTTTTTTACACTCATCTATCTCAAGCTCAATACTTCATGTTCCCTTGTCATCTTCGGTCATGATTGGAAGATCAATCACTGCCACATGAATGTTGAAAAGTGAACTTGAGATATTGTGTTTGAATACAAAAAGTTCATATACCAATGGCTCTTATTTCTAACACAACCTCAGCCAAAATGACAGAAATTGGTATTAGGTTGGCAGATGATTTATAAACTTTATCAATGTTATCAAACAAATAATTCAAATATTGATAACAGCTACTGGAATGCATGTTGTCCTCATATAGAAAGTAGTTGGCCTTTAATTTATTGGTAATACCCATTCAAAAAAGTTCAGCTGTAAAATATATGAACAACGGGATGGCAACAGGAAATGAACATTCCTCAAGCTGAGCACGCATAACTTCCAGCAAACCAACCCACCCATGAACTTGCTGTGGATGGGATGCAACATTGTCATTCTTACTGCAGAGCAAGCTTCTTTATCAATCTAGTTCTCTTTGGTTCTTCATTTTTCATCGTATGAAATTACCAAACCACTGCATGAGCAGAGGCAAAAACAAATATCACATAATCACATGGGAGAAAAAGAATAATAGATAATAGAATGCATAATAGATGCATGTTTTGGTAGAATTAATACTGATGATTATTTATTAGAAAGAAAGTTCATGTTACTAAATTGCATGGTGGAAGAGCATACAAGGAGCATGCTGTATTTTTCTTTTAATTCAATTAATTTTGCATAGCTTTTTTTAGTTGCTTTGTATTGAGGAGCAATGTGTGTAAATTTCAGTTTACACAAATACTTTAGTGTGTGGCTATAAATAGACCTTCCAGTTTTATATTTCATTCAATCTTAACTCATTGTCTCATTCCTAGAGAATTCTTTCTCCTATCCCTCTCCTCTGTTAACAGTTTTTCTGTGTTGGTTTACAGGTTCTTCTCACAAACCATGAGATCTAATGAGTTCTCATCCCACGAGAAGTGAGGCCTTTAACTTTAAGCTGTTCCAGCTTCTATAGTTAAGAACTTCGGAGCTAGCCGACCACAGCCAAACAGGAGAAAGGATACCACGGTGGAAAGCTAAACAGCGGCAAAATTGATGCCCTGTTGCTGAGAAAAACATCAGGAACAATTTCTTGCTGAAGGCAAGAAACCATGAGACTTAAACTTCCATGAAGGAAGCCTCTCTTGAAGGCAGGCTAAACTTTAGCTGCTGGCTGATTGAATCATCTTCCCATGAAGGTGTTCATTACAGAGTGGTGGGTAACAAAATTTCAATTTGCTGAAGTGAAACAGAGGGGCTGAAGAATCCATTGTGTTAGACTGCTGTTCTAAAGAAATCTAAGAAAAAAATATCTGACATACACTACAGGTGTGAATTCTTGTTTGTATTATTGCATGTTTATTATCATTTAGAAGCAGTTTTTCTTCTACAGAGTCCCCAAATTAGAGCAAAATTCAACCAAAATATTGTTAAAAACGGCCCTCCAAACTGAAAAACCCACAGAGCAATTTCATTTCAAAACAGACTAGCCCAGCATAATGTTTAAAATTTATAACATATGTATATTCCTATCAAATGAATTTGTATATCTCAAGCTATAAGTGAAGATATAAAAATTGATTGGTAAGAAACTTAAAATGCAAGCGGGTAACAAGATTCAGAAGTGTATGTGACATTGGTGTGCCTATAAATGCAAGGATAATAGACTACACAAAATTAGGAGTTAAATCAAATGCTAGCCTAAAATACCACAGCTGCCCATTGGTCCATTGGATGCAACAAAATAATAGACCTTCTTGTAGAACAACAACTGCAGATTTATACAAAAGAAAGTAAACTAAATGGCAATTTAAATAATCCAATCATTTATAAATTTAACAGCACCTGAAAAGACAACGCCTAAGTATTTAAAAAACATAAAATGTTTTTATTAAGTTGCACAACTTTCGTGCAATGCAGTTACACACATCAAACAACCAAAAATAAGATAAAGGTAGGTTACAGCTTACCGTTGATGGGAAGTCAAGGCTTTCATGGTAAAGTCGGATGGCCTCTGCAAGATCAAGTGTTTCACCTATGATGCACCAAAGAGTCGTCACAATGTTTCACTAAAATTTATTTAGCAAGCTTTCTAGAATGAAATCTCATTACCCTTTCTCACACAGTTTACAGCATAATTAACACTGACTTGATCTATATCTACATCCTCCAATGATACAGCAACAGGAGGCAATACAACTTTCTTAATCAAACTACCAGAAAGAATGAAATTTAGAAGCATGATCACAATGATATCACTGAAGAAGATCAAACAAATTCTCTCTGAAATAGTGAAGAGAGATGACATGATTAAATAAAGTACCCAGTGAAGACGTAAATTTGTAGTTTTTAGAAAAACAAAAAGTAATCAGCCAAAGTAATGGAAAAGAGATGCCTTATGTTTCAGCGCAGGCCCATTTCAAATGCTACTCCAGCTGACAAAGAATATCCTAGTTATAAAAAATCAATGTTGGGTGACTCTCCATTGCATATTGATATTGAATTTCACTAAGAAAAAGAAAGAATAAAGTCCAGTCACCTATGACATTTAAAAAAAAAAAATCAGTTTAAGGCTAGGTGTTCAACAGAATTGGTTGCATATTCTACAGTACTGTGCTAAATTGAGACATGGATTTCAGATTTATCCACAATGATACTACTAGCCCTTCTAGCGAGAAAGCCATTAGTTGCAATATCAACATGTGGAGGGTTATAAGGATAGTACAGCTGAAAAAGGTGGATAACCAAATATCCTATGCCAAACGCATGGTAGTTTTGTTTGAGTTTTTAAATTGCAGTCAATAAGTGCATAACTTCTGGCCTTCACATTGTTTATGTTATTTCTAGCATAAATATAAATAAAGTTGTCCTACAAAAACAAAGTCTAACATAACTAATATGTTAAGTTTCCTAACTACCAATATAGGGTTGCCAAAGAGTCGAGTTTAGGAAAGTCAACCTTGGCTCAAGCTTAAAATGAACATTCAAGCTTGAATCAAATTCCACTCAAAATCAATTCACTACAAAAGTCAACCAAACTCAACTTTGAATAATTTTGAGCCAGCTATAAAATATTCAAGCTAGTTTGAAAGTATCAAGTGCATAATAATTTTCGATACACTATCACATATATTCAATAAGTAAACAAAACACAATTGAAATAAAAAATTTGGTCAAATTAAAATATAAAAACCAAAAATAACACAAGAAAATGTTTGCATGACTTTATATGAATATATCTAACATATCTGGACATAAATAAATATATATCTTATATGCCTTATATTTATATCAATATTACTAATTTGACCCAGATCATATCACAATTCAACAGAGCCTCAAAATCAGCTCCAAACTTTTTTCAAGCTAATAATCGAGTTGGTGACTCTGCCAGAAATGACAATCCAATTTCAAATCTACACAAAAATAATAGCAAGTTTTAAGCAAGTTTCTATTAATATTACTACCTGAAGAAATTGTAAGGGAGAGTAGCAGACAGCAGAAACAAGCTAATATAAGCATTTGTCTAGTGTTTTCACTATACCGTGTGTAGATGCATCAATTATTTATAGCAATGCTTGTTAGACAATGAGTGGTCAGTTAGTGAGGTTGTTATAGCAATGCCCGTAGTACAGAAATTTGTTATGGCTTTCACATGAGCTATTGTGGAGGCTTAACATCCCCCTGCAAGGTGATAGTGCCTGCGGGAAGTGTCGCCTTGGAGTTAAGAAGTTGATGTCGACTATGGCACAATGGATTTGTGAAGAGATATGCGAGTTGATCCTAAGAGGCAATGTGAAGGATTTGAATTTGGCGAATCTAAAGATATTCTCGAATGTAATGGCAGTCAATTTCATTGTGTTCGGTGCAAGCATAAAAGACTGGATTGTTTGTCAATGCAATAGATGATGTGTTGTCGCAGAATAGAATGGTCGATGATTGTCGTTGAATGTGAAACCCGTGCAGTAATCTTCTAAGCCAAATGATCTCGGTGGCGGTAGTGGTAAGAGCTCTATATTGTACTTCAATAGAAGAGCATGTCATAATGGTTTGCTTCTTGACAAAACAAGAGGCATGTTATCAACAGGGGTGGAATCAGCCATTTTTTTAGGGTGCATAATCTAATTGTCAATATTTGATGACAAAAATTGTTATCACTAATTATTGATATTTAAGAATAATATTAAATTTATTATCATTTTTATAATTTAAATATTAAAGAATTTAAATACAAATCATATTTTTATATAAAATTTATGATAATTTTATTTTATTTTATTATATATATATATAATAATAATAATATAATTATTAAGATCTAGCTTTCACAGAAACTTTTAGCCAATTAAAGCTTGATAGAAATCCCAATTAGAGCTCTACGTGATACTTGACATCATCCTCGATTAAGTATCTTATAAATTTAATTAATATTAATAATAACTATTAATATGTATATAGATATATATGATTTATAAATATCAATATATGCATATTAAATATTTTAAAATAAATTTATAATTTAAATATAAAAATATAAAAATAAGTTATAATAAAATATATTTAAAATATAAAAGTTCTAAAAATTAAAATTTATTATCTAAAACTAATAAAAATATATAATTAATAATAATAATAATAATAATAATAATAATAATAATATGTTGAAATGTAATGTTTATAAATGATGCAAATTGCTTTTTTAAAGATTAACAATGGGCCCACCCATTGCCCATTCACACTTTTTATATTTAATAGTACAACATACTCTTCTTATTTAGTAACACATTGCTTGGGAATGCTAAATTATCTTTCATTATAGGAACTAAAGACAACATTTTACTGTTATGTGTAGCTCTGTGAGTTATTAAGTTTGAAATATTGATCAAAATGTTTAATAAAATATATTTTTATATATTATTATGATCAAAATGATTAAGTTATTTGTGATAGAAATAATTAAACTTAAAATACATAATTATATAAATAATTTCAAATAAAAATAAGCTTTAACTAATAAAGAGAAATTTTTGTCTTTATTGGGTATGAGTTGTTATTATAGTGGGCAAAATTACTTTAAAAAAGAAAGTTATATTCAGAAAAACAAATTTAAGGGTGGGAAATTGGTGCCCACCTCACCTTTGGGTGGTTCCACCCATGATTGTCGAGGAAGAAACAGTAACCAAAGGTTGATTTGTAGTCTTGAGGGGATCTTATGTCCAGTCGGAATATGCATATGCTATGAGTTGAAATTTGGTGGAATAGATTGGAAGACCAAGATGTTTAGTTCCCTGGATGTAGCAGAAGATATATTTGAAGTGTTGATAGCAAAAAAATAGTGAAGAGTGCATGAATTGATAGGCTTGATTAATAACAAATTGGATGTCTGATCAGGATAATATAAGATATTGGAAAGAGACGACAATACACTGATAAAGAGAGGGATCAGTGAAGGGTTGATTGTTTTCCTAGAGGTGGGGCTTTTTGAGGGAGCATGGAGTGAAGATGTGTTTGCAGTTTAGCATTCTAGTTTATTTAAGTTTTTGAGTGGCATAGGAGGATTATGAGAGATGTAAGCCATATGGTGTTTTGGTAATTGTGATGCCTAGCAAGTGAGAGAGAGATGAGATTGTTCATATTGATTTTTTTTAATTAATTGGGTTAGAATGGAATGAAGAAGGTTAGTGTCATTGCGTGCGAAGAAAATGTTGTCCATCCACATAAATAAGAAAGTGTAAGTGGGTGGAGTTTTGATGATAACAAAAGAGAGAAGGATCAGCTAAACTGGATCGAAAGCCGAGTGCGTGAAGGTAGGTAGAGAGGGTACCAAACCAATAATGATGAGCTTGCTTAAGGCCACAGAGTACTTTCTTTAGGAGGCATACATGATGCGGATGCTTAGGGTCAGTGAAGCCCGGTGACTATTTCATGTAAATGCTATTTGAGAGGTTGTCGAGGAGGAAGGTGTTGGAAACATCGAGTTGTAGAATTGACAATAATGAATAATCGCAATGGTAAGAAGAACTTGGATGGTGGAAATCTTGGTAATTGGGCTAAAAGTTTTTGTGTAATCAACACCTTATTGTTAATTGAACCCTTGAGCAACTAATTTGTCTTTGTAATAGGCTATGGAGCCATCTGAGTTGAACTTTGTTTTGGATGTCCATTTGCACCTAATGATATTTTGAGTTGGTGAAGGAGGAACAAGGATTCATGTTCTTTGAGATTTGAGAGTTTGAAATTCTTCAGTCATGGCTCGCCGCCAGATAAGGAATTTTGGCAGCCTTGGAATAACAAGTGGGATCTAGACGTAGTTGATGAGTAAGATCTAAGATTAGGCATGGTTTCAAGTGGGTTATTTTAAGTTCAGTCTACATAGGATGATTGGATTTGGTTGGAGGTTTGGGAGGTAGATTGTGAGGAGGTACAATGAAGAAAAAGAGGACTGTTGTGGAGAGTTGGGAGGTGGATTTTGGTGGGAGGGGGTGGAGGCAGAGATGTACTTAAGTAGATGGAGTTGTTGAAAGGAACTAGAAGTAGAGGTAGTAGAGATGTAGATGGAGGTTACAGTGAGTTTTGTTGTAGTTGTTTGAAGGTAAAAATTGTCTCATTAAAAACCACATGTCGAGAAATGTAGATTTTATTGGTAACAGCATCTAGCCAATGAATACACATGATTTAGAGAGGAGAGAGAGTTTGCTTCGATGAAGATGAGGTCAAAGCCATGGGAAACTATGACACCTAAATATTTTGAGATGGTTATAAGTAGGTGGTGTGTTGTAAATGAGTTCATAAGGGGATTTGTGTTTGGTATAAGAAGAAGATAGTCAGTTGATGAGGTTGCTGTTGTGAAAGCTTCAGCCCAGAAGGAGTGTGGCAATAAAGCTTCAAGGAGAAGGGGTGTGTAGTTTCAAGGAGATGTCGATATTTCCTTTTAGCGATGTCATTTTGTTGTGGTGTATAAGGATGAAAGTATTGATGAATAATACCCATTGTTTGAGAAAAGTTTGAAGTGATTGATTAGTACATTCACTACCTCCATCAGCTCGAAGAATTTGAATTGGTTTGTTAAATTATTTTTCGACTAGAGTTTTGAATTCGATAAAAAAGTTGAGTACTTTATTTTTTATTGTGCAGAGGATAAACTCCTGAAAAGCGAGAAAAGTCATCAATGAAAGTACGATAATATTTGTATCATTGTAATGATAAAGTAGGGGCATCAAAAATGATAATTTGTAGTGATTTTTTTGCATATGTAAAAGACAATCTAAATGCATTTTGTGGAATTTTGCTAGACAACAAAAAGTACATTGAAATTGTTTTGGTTGATTACAGATATAAGAAAAAGTTTTAGCTAATGTTGCTTGAGTTTTTGCATTGAGGTGGTCAAGACATCTATTCTAGAGGTTAGGAATGTGGTAAGTAGTGCTTAGAGCCAACAACTTGAGGAATGATCTAAAGACTAGTAGTGGATTGGATATAGCCCACAAATGAAGGGTCCTTCAAGCAAATCTTCTTGGTCTACAGATCCTTAATGAGATAACCATTGACAATGAAAGTAATAGAACAGGACTTATCGGAGGTAAGTTGATGGACTAATATCAAAATGTATGCTGGATTAGGCGGTCGATGGAGTCGAGTAATAATTAACTTTTGATGAGGTGTAGATAGCAATTCTTGGCCAGTGTAAGTGATGGGTAAGGACTACCCATTGCCAACAGTAATGGTGCTACTTCATTTGTATTATGTGACTTATAAGAGTTGAATTTCATCAAAAGTAAGATGTGTAGTAGCTCCATCTAGGTACCAATTATTGTATAAATAGACTTGCTACCAACAAAGAGTGACGACTATTGTGGTTGATATGTTTTATCATGTTTGCACCAACATTTGATAGCGGAATGCTCAATTTTATTGAAAACTTGACAGGTGACAGTGGGAAGGGCTCTGGATGTGTTTCTATCAGCGTAGTGAATTGTGATCGAGTGGACCTAAATTGTGTTCTTCCTCATCTACAACCCCTAGTTGTAGTTAGAGCTGTCAGGTTGTCATCAAGTTGTAGTTGATGCAATTCTTTGGAAGCTTCTTGAGCTAGATTGAGCTCCTCACTAAATAAGAGTGTTAAGATCATCCAAACTAATCGGTTGGAGGTGAGTTCCGATGGCCATTTTGAAGGAATGGTATTTTGGTGGAAGGCCATTTAGTGTGTATAGTATTATATCTTTGGGATCTAGTGGAGCTCTTGCTACTGCTATGATATCGAATTTAGTTCTGATTTCAAACAAATATTGTGTCATAGTTTTATCCAGTAATGAAAGTGTGTAGCTCATTCTTTAGGTGTATCACACGGATCGATTTCTTGATTGCAATCTCCTTTCAGTCATAAGCCAGATGTTGTGATGAAAAAGTACATAGGGAATAGGAGACACAATATTATTGAGTATAATGCAACTGCAAGATTTTGATCGATTTGATTCCACTTGAGGTGTTCGAGATTTGGAATGATACTACCCGAATAATCAATTATGTTTTTGGGTGGTTGCATACAGCTTTCATTTAGAAATCCTTCATAACCATTGGCACGAAATAGTTTGACGTCTGAGCCTGCCAAGTAGTATGATTTTCAGGGGTAAGAGGTGTTAAGATGGTATTCTTTATATTGGACATTAGGAACTTCAGTTGAGTAGGGATTGGATTGTCATCTGGAAGAATAGGGTGAGCTGGAGGTCATATGATGTTTGTGGATGATGATTACATGAGATGGACAGAACAGAGGATAAATTGGTGCTGTTTGGCGAGAGCTCCGGTACCATGAAGAAATTCTAAGGGAGAGTACCAGACAGCAGCAACAGAGAAGCTAATATAAGCATTTGTGTAGTATTTTCACTATATCAAGTGTGTAGATACATCAGGTATTTAAAGACATGCTTGTTACACAGTCAGTGATCAGTACAGTGAGGTTGTTATAGGATGAAAAGCGTAGATTCCTGCAGTACAAATTTGTTATAGCTATCACGTGAACTGTTGCGGAGGCTTAGGCTTAACACTATCCCTATCGCAAAATAAAAGGAAATTTCAAATGCGCAACAGAGAGATTGTTTCTGTGAACAGTAAAAACGAAAGCACTTATTGTGTCCAAGACATTCACATTGTATCTCTGATAATGCAGGCCAAAACAAATCAGCAACACCTAACGCAAAGAGTGAGCGGCTGTTCGGTAGTAGGATTTACGCAAGAGTTGTCAAGAATACAAGCCAAATCCTGCCAAATGGCCTTAAAGACCAAACATAATCGCACACTTTTTTAAATCCCGTTTTACCCCCGTCTCACCCCAAATCCATGATTAACAGAATCGCGATAGATTTTACGGATTTAGACGAACAGAGAGCGCGCGGCCCTTGTCTTCACCAGCGAGCTGCCGTCGCCGTTTCCCGTCGAGGGTTTCGGGAAGCCGCAGAAAGGAGACGGACAGAATGGCGAGGATTTCAGCAGAAACACCAACATATGATATAATAAAGTAGGAAAAAGGGAAAACGAAACTATACTTAGATCTAGACGAATGAGTATTCTTACCTAGTCCATGCGTTTCATCGCAGTCTCCCCCCGCCGTGGCCAAACAACCTCCTCACCCCTTCCATCTCTAGATCTTGCGAGATGATCCGGGCTCAAGAGGGGTAACCGGGGTATGGCAATCAATTTAGCCTAGGCAAAATTTTTGAAATAGACATCGTTATTTACGAAATTAATTGTACGAGTAGTGTTAAAAAAAAATTAGGAAGGGCTACAGTCGCAGTGGCGACTGGCTTGCCAAGATAATAGACTAGGTACCTATATCAGGATTGGGGAGCACCCTGTCCCCATTTCGCCATCGCGGCCGGTTCAACCCTCCCAAAACCCACTCGCACACCTCGCCGCACTGAACAACAGCCATCGAACAAGGATGAGATGTCTTTCCCTCATTTTAGTCCGAGATTTTTTTTTGAGGTGAGGAATTACATGCATACGACTTAAAATAGGGGCTTTTACATATATTATCATCTTATTCTTATATATTTATAAATTAATCATCCTTTAACATCAAAATTTTAAATTGATATTCAAATATCAAAATTCATATAACCAGATAATTGATTTATAAATATCTCCTTAAAATATTATTATTTTCTTATCTAACACCTAAAATTTTAATATTACAAAAACACCGCCAAAAATTATTTAATATATCAAATCTACCATTCTCTTATAACTTGGTTAACTCACCAATCAAAACAACCAGCCGACGTGGTCATCGGAGTAGGTCTACCGTCGGTCGTTGCATCATCTTCCATGCTATTGTGGCACAGGAATCGCCAGATTTTTCAAGTATTGCTAATTCATCAATTATGCGTTGGGTAGAGCTAATTCATCGAAGCAGGAGCTAGAGGTCGAGCCTGGCGCGGAAGCTTGAGGTGCTGTGAGGTGGGATCGAGGAGGGGATGGTCAGCCCAGGTGCAGGTCAAGTTGAGAGGCTCTTGCAACATGAGAGGAGGGGCGTGCTGAGTGGACTTGTGGTAAACTGGGAGATGAGGCCTTATGTGTGTTAGGGCTCCTTCAGTGTTGCTGATTGGAGAACGTCAGCTTGCACTTAGTACAATCTTTGGGATGTCATGCGAGCAGGGCTTACCGAGGACGGCTGGGTGTAGTCTGGAGATCGTGCAAGTTGGGCTGACTGAGGAGGGATGCGTAATCGCAACTGTTGCATGAGGTCAATCGAAGAAGAAGAAGAAGAAGGTCGAGATTGTTTTGATTGGAGAGTTAACAGAGTTATATGAGCCTACCGTCTCTTAGCTAGATTGGTGGGCCAGTGCAGTCGGGAATCATCCGGATCAGATTTCTTTCTCTCTTCTGAGATATCATGACTTACATGGGATCGACAGAAAATTTGGATAATAACGATAACCCCACCCACAAGATGGGTGGAGTGTTGAGTGGATACCCTTCAAAAAAAAAAAAAAAAAAAAAACAGAGTTACATGAGGATGATAGATTTGATATATTATAGAGTATTAGGTGGTATGTATGTAATATTTAAATTTTAGATGTTAGATAAAAAAATTACAATATTTAAGATAGTCCCCCTTCTCTTTATTTTAGCCAAACTTCTGAAGTTTGTTTAATTGTTTTTTTCCTGAAGTTGTCGCTATTGGATGTTTATTTATTTATTTTTGAGCTACATGTTTATTGTTTTGCATGAATGAAAAATACCTCTTTTTGATGAGCTACTTTTTTTCAACTGAACTGTCATTATTTCCCATTTTTCAGTGAGTGAGATTTAGGTTATGTGATTGCTTAGAGTTTATCTTTTTATCAACATATGTCTTCTAATTGCTATTGTTATGAGAGTCTATGAGTAAAGTGGATGTTGCTCTTCTGCACAAGATATTCAAAATAATCTATAGTTCTATTTTTTTTTCCTGGCTTATATATATGCCTTGAATTCAAAAGTATATATAAGCCTGGTGATCATTATCATAGTATTTTCTTACATTAAAATTTTATTAGCTACTCACACTTTTTTCCCCACTCTCTCTTTTTAAAATTAAAATTTAAAATTATAGTATTTTCATTAAAATTGAGATGAGTCTTCAATAAAGAGTGTATTTATCTACATTAAGTATGACCTGCACCTCATTATGTTGTATGTTAATGTTACATTTTTCACCAGGTCATTGTACGTACCTCAATAATGTCATGAGATTTGGTTTCATTGATTTTATCTTATGATGAGCATCTAAGTGTTGATGAGCATTTCATGCCTACTTATATCAGTAGGTAAAATCATTCCATATAAGCAAGGATGTCAAAATAGTTTATTTGCGACTATATTCGTGATAATAATAAGGGTTTGTTTCGTTAAATTAACAAGACGAACATGAACAAAAGATTTTAGCTCAAAATATAAATGAGTCGAACACGAATAAAAGTTTGTTCACTCATGTTTGACTCTCTTAAGCTAAAAACTAAAACTTATTAAACAAAATTTATAAAAAAATTATTAATTATGTATGTATATATATATATATATATATATATATATATATATATATATATATATATATATATATATATATATATATATATATATGTTGATCTTATTTTAGTGAGGTTGACAACCCTCCTCTTAGACTTAAGACTTGATCTAGGAACTTAGATTATGTTTACCTCAAATGAGATTGATAATCACCCTATTCTTAGAAATTAGGATCTTCAACCTTAGATCGAGAGCTTCCTATTAAGACACTTACGATATTGTGATTAGTAACTAAATGTACAACCTAAACTAAAGTAGAAATGTAAACAATAAATATGGAATTAAAACTAAATTAAAAAGTCAACGCATTAAGAAGAAAACCTGAGGTAGTTTAGTAGGTCTCACATAACCCAATTAGATTAGATGAAACTCAAATAAAACTTAAATCTAACATAACTCAATAAAAGTATAAATCAAACATATTTGAATTGAAATCTTAATTCAACTGAACCTAGATCGAGGTAATTAGTTTTGGTTAACTCAATTAACCCATTCGAGCTAAGAATCATATAAATCCAAGAAAATCATATAAATCAAAATTAAATTTAATCAAGTCAAACCAATAGCACAGAATCTACATATAAATCTAAATAAACCCAAAAATAAAATCTAGATGAGGTCCAAAATGATCAATCGGTCATTTGACCTAAAGTTGACCCATATGAGCCCCATCAAGTTAAAAGTCAAACTAATCAAATTTTGATCAATTTAAGTCATCCCAAATGCTCAAATTTATCAAATTAATATAATAGAACACAACTAAATAAATATAAATCCAATGATGACTCAAATAGCCTAAACGGGGACCTAGCTAAGTGAACCCGAACGAACCCTATTGAATCTAAGCTCAAAATAAATTAAAATAAATTAAAATTAAATATTCATAAATTCTTTCAAATCATATTTGAACATAATTTGACACTTTCTTAAATTCTTGAATCCACCATTTGACCTGATTAGGCTGCACAATTTTAGCCGAAATGGGCCTAAATAAAAATTAAATTTAAATTAAATCAATCCCACCAAATTACTTTAAATCCTCAATCAAATATAATTAAAGCCTAAACACACTTCAACTTGGATCATATTGATTGTTTGATCCAAATGAATTTGATTCGACCTATTATACCCAATTTGGGTCGGAATGGGTTCAAATCAAAACTAACTCTAAATTTATTAAAATCAATTACTTTAAATCATATTAAATATCAAATAAAATATTATTATAACCTAATTTAAACCATAAAATTAAAATAAATTAAAATTAAATATTCATAAATTCTTTCAAATCATATTTGAATATAATTTGACACTTTCTTAAATTCCTGAATCCACCATTTGACCTAATTAGGCTTATTGAGCACAATTTTAGTCGAAATGGGCCTAAATCAAAATTAAATTTAAATTAAATCAATCCCACCAAATTACTTTAAATCCTCAATCAAATATAATTAAAGCCTAAACACACTTCAACTTGGATCATATTGATTGTTTGATCCAAATGAATTTGATTCGACCTATTATACCAATTTGGGTCGGAATGGGTTCAAATCAAAACTAACTCTAAATTTATTAAAATCAATTACTTTAAATCATATTAAATATCAAATAAAATATTATTATAACCTAATTTAAACTCGATTGAGCTTAATTAAAGCATTGAACCTAACTTGACTCATTTGAGTCAAATGAGTCCAGAAAAGTTCAAACCAACTCAACCCAACTTAAGTGGACTCAAACCACACCCAAAATTTGACACATGGAGGCTAACACTTTAGCCCATGTGGAGTAGAACTTCAAGTCAATAATGCAGGCCATGGAAGAGAGGAGAATCAATGACAATATTTCAAAATCTAAGATCCATTTAAACACATGCCATATCTCCACTTGGTTGACATCTAGCAGGCTCTATAGTAGTTTAAGCACCGAATTTAACTTTTCTAAGCTTCCTCCCAGCTAGCAATCACCTCCCCAACCATCATTAATAGTGATTTTCTTCTATTATTAAAAAGGGGGGAAAAGAGAGCCCATGATTCCTCTTGGTTGGCCCAAAATAATTTCTAGAGCTTCCATGGTCAAAATTATATCACCTTTCACACATAAAATAATAAATTCTGACCAAATTTTTGTGAGGAGGAGGCAACCATTGGTGAAGAAGGTGATCGATGGGGAAGTAAGAGGGTGTACCCATTCTAGAGCTTCATCTCATGCCTTGGAGCATATTTGGATTAAAAATTCCGTCGAACGTAACTTAGAACACTATAGATTGTCTTGTTTACTAAAATCTTTGCATGATTCTTAAAATTTCTCTTAGAAATCCTTGCATTTTTCATTTAGAAGCTCCCACACTTGAAATACCCCATTTTCCAGTGAAGATTGCCGGAAAATTAGGGCTTGGATGGACGGTCAAGGCGAAAAACCTGTTTGTTCGGTTTCAGTTCGCCATCCAAGAGGGAGATGACATAACAACCATCTCATCGCTATTACATGGGACGGATGACTGTCATTTAAATTCCCTCGGGATTCAATTTGCACCCTTAACAATTTCTTGCCCAAAAGGCCATCTTAGTGTCGGCTGGGCTAATGGTCGTACGACACACATGAGGTGAAGCCTAGTCAGCACTAGTTGAGCACTAACTAGGTTAAGTAAAAAAAAGAAATTTTCTAAAATTTAAAATTACTTTAAAATATCTAAACTTTTTAAAAATCATAATAAATAAAATACTTAATCAAAAATTACAAATAAGGGGTCATTGGATTCACCTTTCAATATGAAACCAATGAACCTAAAAAAAACCCAATTTTATTATCTATTTTAAAATTAATTTGAGTTTTAATGGAAATCAAATTTCTATAATTTATCCTAAAATATTATTAAAAATATCCTAAAATTTTAGGGGATAAAATTAACACTATAACACATCTACCATTAAAATTTCAAGTTTAAATAATAAGTAGGTTAAAAGTTATTAAATTTCAAAGTTCAAATACCTATTTTTATGAAATAATTAACTAAAATTCAAGAAAATTAAGAAAAATAATCAAAGTAGCTCAAACAATCATAGATGACTCTAATGAACCTTATAAAGATATTAAAATCCTCTGAAATCTATTAAACCTCAAAATGACCTAATTAGGGGATTAACTGAATTAAATAAATCAGTTAATTGACATGAGCTTTGAAAAATCATAATAAATCATTCAAAACTCTAAAAATTCTTAATAAACCCTCTTTGAATTTTTTAGTAAAATTTCTAGAAATAAAATATTAACATAAATTTAAAAATAAAATAATATTTAAACCCCTCATTAATAGAATCCTAATTTAAATCAAACAAATGTCACATAATCTTTAATTCAAACCAAATTAAACCTTAATCTAATCAGACACAAACTTGAACTTAATTTAATATGTGAAACCCCATTAAATATTAATTAAACTTTAAATTAAACTCTACTAAATATTTCTAAATCATTAAATCATTAATAGCGCCATTGATCTAAATTATAAAATCAAAATTAAAAGCTTCAACAAGTAATTAACTTAAACTAAACCATACTTTATTGAACTTGATAGAAGAAAGCATAATCAACCCATAATTATATTTTTATTAAGCATTAAATCTTAACCCTTAATCAATAAACTTTAAATTAAAATAATCATAAATCAAATCCACATTGATTAATCATTAAATAAATAATCAAATCAAATTAACCAAATAAGTTAAAGCCTAATTAACTATTAATAATCAATCAACCTTTAATCTCATAACCACTCAATAAGTTAATGCTAAAGAAACTAAAATATACACTTAGTTAAGATTTGTTTAGTTGATCATTAAATAAATCAAATTTCTTACTTAAGTTTCTTTATTAAGTAAAATCATTTAATAAGGTTAAGTTTAATCAATCTTTAATTTAATGTTAGTTAAAAAAAGTTAAGAATAATCCCTATTTAAACTCTTAAATTAACTATCAAATCAAATTAAACATAATTAACCCATTGACTTCTAATTAAGGTAGACCCTTAATCAATTTGATAATGAATTTCAAAATAAATTGATCAATCATTTAATTAAACTAAATTAAATTAAACAAGTCATATTAAGTTAATCTTTGAACCAAAATTAACTTAAATAAAACACTTGATTATAAAAATCCATCAAAATTTTAATCTAATCAATCACAATTAATTAAATCATTGATTAATATCTAATCAATCCTATTGAAACTCTTTAATCGAATTAAAACCCTTTAATTAAATTAATCACTAAATCAAGTTAAGTATGTCAAATTCAAGTTATCCTTAATTAGATTAATTCAATGCTTAATTAAGTTGAACTCAATTTAGCAAACAAATTTAAATAGAATAAATTAAGTTAGCTATTAACCAAGCTTCAATTATCTAAAGTAACTAATCAAGACAATCATAGATATTCCAATCGAGTGAGTTATAATAAATTCATATAACTAGGGATTAAATATTAATAAAATTAATCATGTCTTAAATAAACTAAGAATTCAACCAATAATATTTAATAGCTATTTACCAAGTCTAAATATATGGTCAAGTTAACTTGATTAAGTGTTGACCAATTATTAAATCTTAATTAAATAGGACATTTAAATTAGATAAACAATAAAACTAAAGTGAGTACCTAAACTAAATAGACAACAAACTAAAAATTTTTTGAACCTTAATCACTCAATCAAGTCAAATAAAATTAAAATAAAACCAAAACCAATTCAATTAAACATATAACTAGGTTAGTTCACTTGAATGAAATAAATTGAGTTAATAATAAATAAAATTTTGAGTATATAATTTAAATGATAAAATTGAACAATGAATCATTAATTAAAGCCAATAACCAAATTCTAACAAACATGGTGGATGAATGAAGATAAATGAAACTCTAATAGTCAAACTTAGTTAATTCACTTAATCAAATCAAGTCAGTAAATAAGTGAACTTTAATCCAATCAAATAAGTTAAAGTTAGATATAAATTCTAAGTTATAATCATATTTAATTGTTATCAAATCCAAACAACATCAAAATAGATCAATCAACATAAAACATGAACAAACCATGCCAATCAAACAAATTAAAATTGATCAAATCAAATAACTTAATATCAAACTAAGCTAAATAAATATCAAAACCAAAATAATCAACATACCTTGGAGCTATTAAACTTAATGAGTTATCAAACTCTTAATTAGAATTCAAACAATATCAAATTAAATTTTAGTCAAATCACAAGTTAATTGAGATATATCAACCAATTCAAATCAAATTAAAATAATAATAATAATAAAATAACTTGTTAAATTTAAATAACATTGAAATGATCTAATTAGTAACAAATCAATAAAGTTAAACCTTTGATGTAAAATTTAAATAAAGATTCAATATCAATTGAATTACCAAAACCCAATTAAGCTAAACCTTGAAGAATCCAAAATCAATATCAACAATTAAAATACATAAAGTTAAATAAATTCAAACTCTAAAATTCAAACTAAATCAAACAAACTTTGAATAAGTTAGATTTAATTTGATTAAATCATTCAAATAAATCTAAATTGACTAATTAAGATGCTTAGGTTCATAGTTTAATATGTAGAATGAATTTTTACCCCAGGGATAAAATTCTATTCTACTAGGATTAGGATATTAAATAAAAAAGGTTCTATTCGAAGTAGTAATTATTTTTATTCTTCATTCTTTAAAACTAATTCAATTTTAACAATAAATTAAATCTAAATAGGGATTAAATTATAAAGTAACTAAACCATTTTGATGGTGAACTAAATAAACATTAAACTGAAATCAAAACTTAAACTTAAGAAAGCTAGTATAAACTTGCTATACTAGCCTGATTTTTACACACTAGACTATTAGGCCACAGATCTTAGACATTAATTCAAGTTGATGTTTTATTATGGTGTATTGACTTTCTTATTTTGTGATGTAATATTTTAGATTGGATGTTAGGATTGTTTATGCGTTAGTCTGGATGATAGGGTGTTATTTATTAGACTAATGATGCCTTCTACAGGGGATTATGCTTAAAAGACTATTATAATAATAAAAATTATAAATGCCTTTATTTGCAAGTGATGCTTAAGTCCTTAACCATAATCATTAATATAGGTGGGTTTGGTGACCTAAGGTAAGGGTTAAGCCTTAATGTCTGAAATATAACTGCTTGGTGTGGATGCATGTTAAGTTGGCTTCTATTTTACAAGTGTAGTTAAATTTTCATTTTTATAAAAACATAATTTTTGAAATAGGATTCAAATTAGAGCTATGGATTTAGGATGAGTACTGGCTAGATGTCTTAGACTTGGGAGGTATTGTGATGCCTAGAGTGGTTAGTCCATAAAGTAGAAATGAAGATGAAGATTGAAGAATCCCATAGCTTTAATTTTATTTATAAATTAATTATAATTTGGGTTGTATAAGGGTAAAGCTCAGTTACCTAATTTTTTTATTTTTAGAGTGTACTATGGTGCCCGGATGCATGACCTTTATTCTTTTACATGATTAATGTTTGATTATTGTGTTTATATTAATTACAGAATAGAAATGACATGCTTTCATAGGTTTCTTAAATATGATTATTTACTGGATGACTTAGATATGATAGGCTCTTTAGAAAACTAAATTTTCTACTCTAACTATATAACTTTAACTAAATTTTAATAATTCATAATCTCATCTTAAAGCTTAGGAATTTAATCAAAGAAATAAAATATTTAGTAACCCCTTAGTTATATATTGTATGTTATAACACCATACATACACCTTGCTTTCACTCTTGTAAATAGGGGACCTCCACTCTTGCATGATAAAAGATAAAGCTTAACCTATAAGAGAAATCTCTTATAGAACACCCCTTCCTTCGTTGCTCAAAACTCAATTTCATCATGCATTTAAGCATAAATCTTCCTAAGCCTAAATCATAAATTAATGAGTCAAAATGAAATACAATTTGTAATTTTATTGTATTAGTCTAATTCATAACTTTCATACCAATCATGATCTAGTCTCATGGGGAGTAAGTTAAAGACTCTAGATTCTTTTCTAATTAAAAATAACCTAGTTATCTTGCATTTACAAAAGACTGCCCAATATGATTTTAAATTGTATGAGGTGTTAGCTGATAGCCACTCCATGCAGTTGTAAGTTCAAAAGTCAGGATCGATTCACTCTCTCTAGTGGAAGTGAAGCAATATATTCCACTTCCCCAAGTGGAATCAGGTCAACTTTTAGGTTATACTAGGGCACTATAGGTATAGGTTTAGAGGCTACTTATTATTCTTTTGGTATGAGCGTAAGTCCTTACCTCATATGCATTTTCACAATCTTGTGTTGTCGGAATCCAAGTCCTAATCTTCTAATAAAATGCCAACTCAAATAAATAAAAAAATTTCTTCAAAAATATATAATCTCACTATATGAGAGATTGAAGTGCTCACAAGGCTTTCTAGTATCATGAGTGCTTCCTACTTATCCTCCTTGGAATATATTGACCTATTTTTGGAGTGAGAATTGATCCCTCCTATCTTACATCTAAGAGCATTCCACACACTTAGACTCTCTTAGTGCTAGGACACTTTTAGTGATTAAGGGAACACTAAATCTAAGCTTAGAGACTTATAGGGCATAACCCTAAGCCTAAAGTTTGCCTTAGATAAGTAGATTTCACCTACCCTAAGGCCTAAATGGAGATTCATGCCCATCAAATCATCCAAACTTAAGCTCATGTGATTGGAGCTAAACCAACTCAAACTTATTCAATTAATCTTAATTGAATTTGGTTTTCCAATCCAAGCTCCAAGCCAAATTAACTTGGACCTTAACTTGAGTTAATTCACCACAATCCTTTAACTCCATTCAAACCATTCAAGTGAACTAAACCCAATTTGATTTTCTCAATAACTCCAATTATCTAATAGATTATTTCAAACTATGCCAACACTTGCAATCAAACCAATTGAACCAAGTGGATTCGACCAACCCAAGTTAGCCCATTTGACCTAAATGGTTCACATGAGCAAAACCCAATCAAGCTCAAATCAATTGCAATCAGAGCCACCAATCAACTTTAAATGTATCATTGAACACATCCCAACCATCGATAACTCTGATTGGTCCAAGTTGACTTGACCAAGCCACTTGACCCAAAGTGACTTAAATGGCATAATTAAGCTAAACTCCAATCAAACTTCCATTGGATCAAACTAAGCATCCAATCTCTTCATTGATGATTACAAGTCACTATTAAACACTCCACTATAATCAATTGAATTAATCAAGCCAATTTAGCCCTTTGGCCCAAGTTGACCTAATTTGACTTAAAAGGGTTAAATTGAACCAAATCAAATCCTAGTCCAAATTGATTGAAACCAATGCTTCCAATTAATCACCAATTAAATATTGATCATGATCCAACCTTCAATTGGACCTAATTGGGTCAACTCAACCCAATTGACCTACTTAGCCCAATTTCACCTAAAAGGTCATATTGAACCAAATTATTCCTTAATCTAAATCAATTCAAATCAACTCTTCCAATCAATCACCAATGATCAATTGAACATAAACCTAATCCATGCTCAAACCAATTTGGCCAATCCATTTGACCCAAATTGAACCATATGAATTGAACCAATTATACTCACTCATTCCAAATGACCAATTAAACTTACTCAAACCCTCACTTTGACTCAATTTGTTCAAAATGATCAACTTAGCCCAACATGACCGATTTGACCTACATGGATCAAATTGAGCCAAATCCAACCAAACTTGGCATGACTCTTCCTTGGGTTACCATGGTTTTGCTCAAGTGGGCCTAACCCATGGAGAACCTAGTTTGGGTCAAACCCATTGAACCAAGCCCTTCAAATAGGACAAACTCCTCACCTCTTGACAACCACCTTTGCCTTTTCTTGTATAAAGGACCACTGCCCCAACCTAACCAAAGATGTTGGGTTGAACCTTTGGCCAGGAGAGGGTGAGTTCATGGGTAACCATTGGTCCACCTAAGGAAGAGTGTACTCCTCATGACAGCCCACTACACTTCCTTAGCCTTTCATATTCATCCACCTCAACAATCCCATATCATCTACAACCACCTACTCTAGACGGATGACTCTCGAAGGCTGAACCAATCCAAGTCCTTGGTTCAACGGGGGAGGAGAATACTCTTCTCCCTATTCATTCAAACTCACCATAGAGCTTCTTCAGAGCATTCAACACAGTTCCACACTCTTTCTCGAAGCTTCTTGTGCACCCTACTACTGCACGAGATCAACTCCCGATTGGAGTTCGAGCTCCATCCATCCAAACTCCCCAAACATACACCAAACTCAAAGTAACTCTTTATACACCTTCACCTCACTCCAACCAATCAAAATGAATCATTTTCTGAGTGATTCAACCACCAGAGGACGTCCTAGCCCAACTCTGATGAGCTTTGGGTGGCATTTGGTCCACAGATCGATTAACGGGGAGTCAGCTCGAGATCTTTTCAATAGGGCTTTATCTTTTCAAGATGAAGCTATCTCGTTAGACCATCGGTCTATAGCTCTGGCGAGGTAAAAATCTAGCAACCGTAGTCTTTGTCATTATGTGTTGGTCCTTTTTGAAGTGAATCATATTTTGGTGCGATCTCCACCATAGGCTCTCCTTAAATTTATTCTCTGATTGGTTTGGAGTTGATTCCTCCATCGAACGAGCTTTGGTGAGCTCGAATGGTGGAAGGCGGATGGTGCATATTTTTCGGCCCTCACGCGATGATGGATCACCAGTTCGTTCTGGATGATTATCATGAACAATGTGATTAATTTGTTAGAAATCTCAATTTAATCCCTTCAAAATCATGAGATTAATTTCAACTGTCCATCCGAGATCAAACGATCAAGATGAAACTACATCTGCCGTTGTTGAGTCAGCTGCCACGTCGGACGATTTAAGTAGTCAATACCACGCCACATGGAAAGCACTATCGTGCCAGTGTCCCCATGTCACCGATAATTTAAAAGGATTAATTAAGGTTTAAAATATAATTAAATAGCCATAACTTCAAAAAAAATCATAACTAATTGTAGAAAAATTCAAAAATACAAATAAACCCATTATAAAAAGTTTGGATAGAGGAGAATTAAAAAAAAATAAAATCCATAATTAAGACCTAATGAACAATACTTAATTAAGGTTTGAAGCTCACACTAATTACCTTAATTAAGACTAAATTACTTGGCTAATTTATTTTAAATTCGTGGAATGATTCTATGGGATGTTTGTTGACCTCATTTTTGAAGTGAGAATTAACCTTTCTTATCTTATATTTATGAATCTTCTAGACACTTGGCTTTTCTTAATGTTAGGACACTTCTAGTGATTAAGGGGACACTAGGACCTGAGATTAGAGACTTAGAAGGTGTGACCTTAAGCTCAAAGTCCACCTTAAGATAAATAGGTTTCATCCATCCTATGGCCTAAATTAAGTCTCGTACCTATTCACTCATCCAAACTTAAGCTCATGTAGATGAAGCTAAACCAACTCTAGCCCATTCAATAAATCTTATATGAATTTGATTTTTTTTAATCCAAGATTCAAGCCAATTAACTTGGGCCTTAACCCAAGTTAACCCTACCACAATCTTATAACTCAACTCAAGCCCATTCAAGTAAACTAAATCCAACTTAATTTTCTCAATCACTCTAATTATTCAATAGATCATTTCAAGTCATTCCAATACTTGCAATTGAGCTAATTGAACCAAAGGAAGATGACTAACCCAAGTTAGCCCATTTGATCTAAAGGTTTCAAATGAGCCAAAACCTAATTGAACATAAATCAATTATAATCAAAGCCACCAATCAACTTTAAATTTATCATTGAACACACTCCAACCATCCATAGCTCTAATTAATCCAAGCTAGCTTGACCAAGTCACTTGACCCAAAGTGACCAAAAGGGATAATTAAACCAAACTCCAATTAAACTCTCATTAGATCAAATCAATCCATCCAATCAGTTCATTAATGATTGTAGATCATTATTGAACACTCCGCTACAATCAATTGGACTTAATCAAGCCAATTGAACCCTTTGACCCATGTTGACCTAATTTGGCCTAAAGGGTTAAATTGAACTAAATCAAATCCTATATTAAATTGATTGAAACCAATACTTCCAACCAATCACTAATTCAATATTAAATATAATCCAACCTTCAATTGGATCCAATTGGTCAACCAAACTCAATTAGCCAACATAGATTTGACTTAAAGGGTCAAATTGAACCAATTAACTCCATAATATAAATTAATTCAAATAAATTTTTCCAATCAATCACCAATGATCAATTGAACATTGACTTAACCCACGCTCAAGTGAATTTGATCAATTTGTTCAAATTGGTCAACATGACCCATTTTACCCAAATTGAGCTATATGAACCAAATTCAAATCTAACTCAAATTGAATCAAATCAATTGCACTAATTCATTCCAAATGATCAATTGAACTTAGCCAAACCCCCACTTTGACCCAATTTGGTCAAATTGGTCAACTTAACATAATTAAACTCATTTGACCCATATGGGTCAAATTGAGCCAAACCCAACCAAACTTCGCATGACTCATCCTTGGATCACCATGGGCCTGCCCATGTGGACCCAAATGATGAACCTAGTTTGGGTCAAACCCATTGAACCAACCCACTCAAATGTGATAAAATCTCCATTTGGATGGGTTATCCACCTCCTTACCCTAAGGCAGCCACCTTTGGCTCTTCTTGGACAAGAGGACCACTGACCCAACCTAACCCAAGACTGTTGGGCTCAGCCTTTGTCCATGAGAGGGTGAGTTCACCCATGAAAGCTTGTTGGTCCACCTAAGGGAGGATGTGCCACCCCATCCCTCAACCTCAACCTCTCACCACCTCACAATCCCTGCCAACTCCGACCACCTACCATGGTCGGAAGACTATCAAAGGCTGAATCAATCTCAACCCTTGGTTCAACCATGGAGAGAGTATACTCCTCTTTGAGCATTCAAACTCAACAAAAACTTTCCTTAGAGCATTCTACATAGTCCCATACTCTCTCCTGAACTTTTCTTGTGCTCCACCATCGGTGAGACTAACCTCTGATCGAGCTCGAGAGCTCTGTCAGTCCAAGTTTCCAAAATCTCCACCAAACCCAAATTAACTCTTCACAACTTCACCTCACTCCAGCGAACTAAAATAAATCATTTCTCGAGCAATTTGACCACCAGAAGGTGTCTCAAGACTAACTCGATGAGATTTACGATGGCATTTGGTCCATAGAGCGATCAATGGGGAGGAAACTCGTGATCTTCTTAACAGGACTTTGTCTCTTCAAGACGAAGCTACCTCTATCAATGGACTACCGTTCTATAGCTTCGGCGAGGTAAAAATTGCAATCGTTGCTTTGGCCCTTAAGTGTTGGTCTTTTCTAAAGTGAATCATGTTTTCATGTGATTTCTACCATAGGATCCTCTGGTGTTTTAATTTGAAGCCATAAGGACACCATAGATCTTACATATGTACTAGAGATCTTTCCTCTACTTTACATGGTGAAGTAAAGTAGGGTTTATTTATTCTAGGTTCTTTAGTTCTCAATGGCAGCAAGCTTCCATACTTAATTACATCTTAAGAAATATGAATTTTCTAAGAATACTCTTGATTAAAGTAGTTAATAAATATCTCCATAGATTTCAAAGTTAGACTATCAAAGGATTATCCATTTATGGAAATCAAATGGGAAAATTCAAATGGAAGTTTGATTTGTGAATTCCAAAGGAGGATAAGTAGAGAACACTCATGTAGTAAGAAGCCTAGTGAATGCTGTAGCCTACCTTATAGTGAGACTTCACATATTTGAAAGAGAGAATTTATTTTTTTGTTTAAGTTGGAATCTTTATTAGAATGCTAGGGCTTATAATCCATCAATACAAGATTGTGAATATTCCTAAACGATGAAGTCTTATACTCATAGCCCAAAGAAAATGAGTAGCCTTGAAACATAAATCTAAGATGCTTTAGCATAAGCCAAAAGCATGACTTAAGTCCAATCAAAAAAATAAACATAATGGTTTACCTCAAGAGAGGATAAACCCATCCTGACTCTTCTGAGCTTACAACTGCTTGAGTGGCTGCTAACACCTCTTACGCTTTAAAACTATGTATGTCATTCTTATGTAGATGTAAGATAGCTAGGCTGTTAGTTAATTAGGAAGGAAGCTAGAATCCTAAACTCACTTCCTAAGAGACTCGATCATGACTGGCATGAAAATATGACTTAAACTAATGAAAAATTTTACAATCATTTGCACCATTTTGACACATTCATCTTAGACTAAGGCTTGAGACAATTATGCCTACATACATGATGAAATAAAGTTATGGGCTAAATCGGAGAGATGGTGTTTTCCATTACAAGGGATCACTCTCAAAGGTCAAGTGTATCCCCTATCGTGCAAGAATAGAGACCCTCTGTTGACCTCACTTTTGGAGTGTGGACTCAAACTTCTCATCTTAGAATTAGGAATCTTCTATGCATTTGTATTTCCTAGTCATGTGAAACTTCTAGTAATTAATGGAATACCAAACCCAAGCCTAGAGACTTAGGAAGGCATACCTTAAACTTAGGTTATACCCTTGGGAAAATAGGTTCTACTTATCCTATGGCCTAAACCAAAACCCATGCATATCCACTCCTCCAAAACCAACCTCAAGCTAACACAACCAACCTCATTTGAATTTGGTTTCCTATCCAAGCTCCAAGCCAAATTAACTTAATCTTTAGCCTAAACCAATCCCACCATTATTTTATGGATCCAACCCAAGCCTATTCAAGTAAACCAAATTCAATTGAATTTCATAAGAGCACTCCAGTAATTCAATACTCTATTTCAGACCCACCCAACTTACAATCAAACCAATTGAACCAAATGAGTCCAATTTACTCAAGTTGGCCCATTTGACCCAAAAAGGTCAAATGAGCTAAAATCTAATCAAACCCAAATCAATTGCAATCAAAGCCATCAATCAACTCTAAAGCCATCATTAAACTCTTCTCAACACATAATTCAATCCAATTCAATCCAATCAACCCATTTGGTCCACTTGACCTAAAATTTCCTAAATAACCAAATTAATTTAAACTTATATCCAACCTAAATTGGATTGAATCAACCTATTTAATCTTCTCTATGATGATTGTTGCTCATCCTTGATTGCCTAATTGCGATCAATTGGGTCAAACCAAGCCAATTTGATCATTTGATCATGTTAACCTAATTAACTCATATGGACCAAAAAGAACCAAACCTCATTCCAACCTCAATTGATTAAAACCAATGACTCCCATCAATCATAAATTTATTGATGGACATGACTCAACCACCAATTAAATCAAACCAAGCCAACTTAGCATCTTGACTTAAGTTGACCTAATTTAACCTAAAGGTCCAAATTAGGCCAAATCTCATTCCAAACCAAACTAATTGAAATACATCTAATCAATCACAAATTGATTATTGAGCATGATCCAATCTTCAATTGAATCCAATTTAATCAAACCAATACAATTAACCCACATAGCCCAATTTGGCCTAAAAAATTGAACTAAATCCTTCCAAATCCAAATTAATTCAAACTACCACCTACAATTATTCTCAAATGATCAATTAAACCTAAACCAACCCTACACCCAAGCCAATTTAGTCAATTTGACCAAATTTATCAACTTAACTCATTTGGCTCAAAGAACCCATATGAGCTAAAATCAAATTCACTTCAAATTAAATCAAACCAATGGCACCAATACATTCCAAATGATCAATTGAACTTACCTAAGCCACCAATTTGACCCAATTTGACCAATTGGTTAACCTAATTGAATCTCATTTGCCCCATATGGATCAAATTGAGCCAAACCCATCCAAATCAAGTTCAAACCCAACCAAACTTGGCATGACTCATCCTTGGGTCACCATGGCTCAACCTAAATAGGCCCAACCCAAGGTGAACCTAGTTTGGGTCAAAACCCTTGAACCAACCCACCCAAAAGAATAAAATCTCCATTTGGTTGGTCTCAGCTACTCCCCAAATCATGACACCACCTTTAGCTCATTTTGGACACTTGGACCATTGACCCAACTTAACCCAAGGTTGTTGGGTTCAGTCTTGGGTCATGAGAGGGTGAGCTTACCCATAGCCCACCATTGGTTCACTTAGAGGAGGAGGTACACCCCATGCCAGCCCTTCCCAATGCCTCAACCTCTCAAGCTCCTCCACCTCAACAGTCCACTACCATCTCTGGCCACCTACCTGGGATGACTACCAAAGGTTGAGCCAATCTCTGCCCTTGGTTCACTTGGGGAGGAGTATCTCTTCCCCTTCCATTCAAACTTCACAGAGAGCATCCATAGGCCATTCTAAATAGTCCCAAAGCTTCTCTCAATCCCCAAGTGCACCCCTCCCCGTGAGACCAACTCCCATTCAAAATCAGAGCCCCATCTGTCCAACCTCACCTAAACTCCACCAAATTCAAATTAATTCTTCCCACAACTTCCCCAAGCTCCCACGTGTAGAAATGAATTGATCCTCAATGATTTGATAATCATAGACCACTGCAAAACTAACTTCAGAGACTTTTGTGGTGGCATTTGGTCCACAGAGACGTCGGTGGGGAGACAGCTCAAGATCTTCTCAACAGGGCTTCGTCTCTTTAAGAAGAGCAACCTCAGTTGACGGACAACCAGTCTCTAGCTCCAGCGAGATAAAATTCTGGAAAATCGTAGAAAGTCTTCTAGGTGTTGGCCTTTTGTGAAGAAAAGTATGATTGCATGCGATTTCTACCATAGGATCCTCTTAGATCTCCTCTCTCACATTTTGGAGTCAATCTCGACA
The DNA here is from genome assembly GCA_021442155.1 of Cymbidium sinense. Lineage (NCBI taxonomy): Eukaryota > Viridiplantae > Streptophyta > Magnoliopsida > Asparagales > Orchidaceae > Cymbidium > Cymbidium sinense. The sequence continues at coordinate 74,458,821 of CM038215.1, forward strand.
TCCTATGAGATTTTGTGAGCTTAGATCAAGTGGTGAAAGGTGGATGGTGTCCGTCTTTCAATGCCCGGGGACAGATCATTGGTCATCCATTCCACATGATTAGAAGGACTATTGTATATTAATTTGTTATAAATTTTGATTTAATCTAATAGGAATCACATGATTAATCTTAGATCAAACACCGGGACAAAATAACGTCCTCCACCGCTAACTTGACCACCACGGGGAACATTTTAAATAGCCCATCCCAAGTTGTGTTTAATAACATAAATACCCTTAAGGAACTTATGGTTAACCTATGGGTGTAGGAAACCATACAAGTACTAAATTGATTCTTCTTTAATCTAATTAACCCTTAAGCATGAGCCTCATTGCATTAGGACTTGTTAAGTGCATTACAAATTTTAATTACTCATTGGCATATTATTATAGGCTCATGGTTGAATGGTTAACTAAATTAAAGAGACTTAGAAAGAGAATTAAAATTAAATGCTTAATAATTTGAACTTAATTAATTTTTCTTAAACACATTAAGTCACTAATTTGGGATGGGGCAAAATAAAAATGTCTTTCTCATCTTTAAGTTTAATAATTCAAATCCAAATCAAACTTCATAACAACTTTGGTTGATCTTAAATGGTTTTATTTAACTTGATTATCCTTAGGAAGTAATGTTGTTCAATGTATTATGTGGAAATGTTTAATCATTTCTTTTCAATCCTTATAAACTTGTATGTCATTTGATATAATGCATTCATATTTTTTAACTAAAATAAAATAAAATGAATATGATTATATATGTGTAACTTGCATGTGTTTGATTAATCCTATTATATGTGTGGATATTATCACTAATAAATCTCAAATTATTTTTTAAATTTATAAATCAATGGTGAAGATTTAAATTAATGTTGGCTATGGATATTATATAGATTTACATTTATTTATAGCTTAAACATGCTAAAGTGTTATTCTTTTTTCATGATTCATGTGTATGTTTACATGTATTTTAATGTTAGCAAGTATATAGTCTGGACATCTGTGAATGAGACTTTAAGTAGCCCTAAGGAGGTTTTAGATTATCTCACTTCTCTAGTTTAACAATGACACATATTTACTTAATTTCATTCATATCTTTACATATATTAGAATTTGGATAGAGCTTTACTTTACATGAATAAATTAATTTAGTAACATATAATCTTTTGCATGATTTTTATTTCTATGGTTATGTATACATTTATATGTATTTAGGATAACAAGTATATAGTCTGGACATCCCTGGAATACGAGGTTTTAAGTATCTCCAAGGAGATTTTAGATTACCTCATTTCCCTGGTTTAACAATGATACATACTTGCTTAAAACTTTAATACATTTGTATGTATACTTAGCTAAGGAATAAAATTCCTCATTTCTACCAAAAATATATGCATTAGAAATCATTCAAGTGTGCCAAAAATACATTACATGTATAGGTATGTTAAGTTTAAAACCATATGCATGCTATTGATGATGAAAAGAAATAATGTAACATTATCCATGTGATAGTAATTCAATCTCATTAATCTTAAGATGCCTTTGATGTTCGAATAGGAAGATTAACCCAAATTTATGATTAATAATATTTAATAAATCATTCACAAAAAGAAACCAAAAATAATAATAACATGCCTTTAGAAAATAACTTAGGGTAGGGATGAAGAGGGTCAAAACGTTTTTCTTTTTTTTTATAACCATTAGATGCTAAGTGATTATCAAATGAAATAAAAGAAAATACAAATATAAATTAATCAATCCTTTTAATCACTTGAAGTGAAACTTCCCCTAATGTCTAATTTAATAATTCCAAACTTAGATGATCATAATCCTAAAGCCTAACTAAGACATACCACACTAAGCTTAAGCACACACATTAAAATATTAGGTCACTAGTTCTAGCTCTAAGTTAGGACGGCGTATGTTGTGATGTAATGTTTTAAATTAGATTTTAGGATTATTTATACATAGACTAAATGTTTGGCTGCTATTAGCCTAATGATATTTTCTACAGGGGATTATGTTAAAGGGGATACTGAAATAATAAATAAATATAAATTCTCTTACTTGCAAGTTGCTTATTCTCTTTTGCATAATCCACATTAGGACAAGTGGGCTTGGTTACCCATATATAGGGTGCAAAGTCCAAATGTATGGATTATAATTGCTTGGGTTTGTATGGTTGATTTAGCTAACATCTATTTTGCATGTGTGGTTAGATTTTATTTTCCATAAATATTTAATTTTGTAATAGGAATTAGGATTAGTGCTATGAATTTTAAGATGAGTAGTGGCTACAAGGCAAAGATGTGGGAGGCCATGTGAAGCCTGGACCAAAACCAAAAGAAGAAGAAGAGAAGAAAAATATGAAGAATGAAGACCCCCATAGCATTCATTCTAATTGTAATATTCTTTTGTAATCTGGGTTGTATAAGGGTGGAGCTCGGCTACCCAACTTCTTTTATTTCTAGGGTGTATGGCGATCGCATAAACCTCTTATTCTTTTACAGAAATCCATGAAATATTTGATTGTCATGTTTAGTTTGTGCAATAGAAATGACATATTTTTCATAGGTTTCTTAAGTTTGATGGTTGAATGTGTGGCTTGGATGCGGTAGGCTCTTTAGGATAAAATTAATTTTTCTACCATCAGTAACAACTCATAACTAAAATTTAAATATAATTCATAACCTCACTTTAAAGCCTAGGCTATAATCAAGATAATTTAAAGATTTAGTAACTTCTTAGCCAAATGTTGTATGTGAAAATAGTCATGCATATCATCTTGTTTTGCTTTTGAATAGGGAGGGTCACCACTCTTGCATGATAGGGCAATGCTTGACTTGTGAGGGCATTCTTTATAGTGAAGAACACCTTCTCCCACTGATTTAGCTAATATTCTAATTTCTTCATGTATTTAGGCATAATTGTCCCAAGTCTTTATCTAAATGAATGTGTCAAAATGGTATAAAAATTTCTAAAAGTTTGCATTTAGTCTAGGTCATGTCTTCATACTAGTCATGATCTAGTCTCTTAAGGAGTGAGTTTAGAACTGAAATCTCCTTTTTAATTAAATAACAACTTAGCTATTTTGCTCTTGCACTTACATAAGATTGGCCTACATGGTTTTAAAGTGTAAAAAGTGTTAGCTGGTAGGCCACTCCAAGTGATTATAAGTCTAGAAGAGTTAGGATGAGTTTACCCTCTCTTATAGAGGTAAACCATTATGTCCCTCTTTGCTTAGATTTAGGTCATGCTTCTAGCTTGTGCTAAAGCATCCTAGATTTAGGATCCGAGGTTGCTTATTTTCTTCAGGCTATGAGTATAAGTACTCACCTCTTATGCATTTTCATAATCTTGTGTTGATGGATTATAAGTCCTAGCCTTCTAATAAAATTTTAACTCAAATAAAAATAAACTATCTCTTTCAAATATATAAATCCTCAATATATGATAGACTGAAGTGCTCACTAGGCTTCTTAATATCATGAGTGCTCCTTACTTATATTCTTTTGGAATCCAAAATAAGTTTTTCCAAATTGAACCTTCCCACTTGATTTCCAAAAATACATAATCCTTTGATAATATAAACTTGAAATCTTTGGAAATATGTATTGACTACTTTAATCAAGAATTTATGTAGGAAATTCCCATTTCTAGGCTGTAATTAACTATGAGAGCTTGCTTCCATAGAGAACTAAAGAACCTGACATAAAATAAATCCTACTTTACTTTTCTATGTAAAGTAGGGGAAGGATTTTGTATATGTGAAGACCCATCTGCCTTAGGAGTTCTTATTAGGTGATTAAGTCATTGTAGGGTGATATTTTTATCTTTCAATATGGTATATCATACCTCAGTGTCATACCTAATCACTTCAATAAGTTCCCCCCTAAAATTTGCGTGGTGTCCTAGTGACTCCAAATTAAAACACCACACCCTCCCTATTTGAGAGTGGGATAATATGGTATGTATGATGTGATAACATACAATATTTAGCTATAGAGTTTCTAAATCTTTGTATATCTTAATTATGAACCTAGGCTTTAAAATAAGGTTATGAGTTGTATTAAAATTTAGTTATGAGTTATTCAGTGAGGATATAAAATTTAATTTTATCCTAAAGAGCTTACTATATCCAAGTCACACATCAAATCATCACACTTTAAAAAACCTATGAAAAGCATGCTATTTGTATTATACAAACTAAACATAATAATCAAACATTTAAATTTTTGTAAAGAATAAAAGGCATGTATAGCTAGGTATTGTTTTACACCCCGAAAAAAAAAAAAAATTGGGTAGCCATGCTCTATCCTTATACAACTTGGATTATAAAAGAATATTACAATTACAATGAATGTTATGGGGGTCTTCATTCTTTATCTTTCTTCCTTCTTTTGGATTGGTTTTCTCCAAGCTTCATAGGGCCTCCTAGGTCTTTTCCTTCTAGCCACTGCTCATCCTAAACCTCATAGCACTAATCCTAATTCTTATTGCAAAAAGTACATATTTATGAAAATAAAATCTAACTACACTTGCAAAATAGATGTTAGATAAACAAGCATATAAGCCAAGCAATTATATTTCACATATTTGGACTTAACACCCATCACATGGGTAACCAATCCCACCTGTCCTAATTGAATTATGCTCAGGGGCATAAGCAACCAACAAGCAAGAACATTTATATTTACTTATTATTATAGAGACCATTTTGGCATAATCCCCTGCATAAAATATCATTAGGCTATTAATAATCTATCATCCAGTCTATGCATAAACAATCCTAACATGTAGTCTAAAATATTACATCATAAAATAAAATATAACACTACAACATACACCATCCTAACCTGAGCTAGAAGTGGTGACTTAGTATTCTAATGTGTTTGCTAAGGTTTAGTGTGGTATGTCTTTAGCTAAGCTTTAGATGTATAATTATCTAAAGTTTCAAATATTTAAATTACACATTAGGGGAGGTTTCATCAAATTATTGAATGAATTAGCCAATTTTAATTTGTATTCTTCTTATTCAATTGATACATACTTAATACTTAATTATAAAGAGAAGAAAGGGGTTTGACACCTTTCATCCTTATCCTGAATTATTCTCTAAAGTATGTTGTTATGACTTTGGTTTCTTTAGTGAATGCATTATCAAATCTTTAAAGAATCTCATCTAGGATTATTAAAATTGGATCACTATCACATGGAAAACATTTCATTATTTCTTTTTATCATCAATAGCATACATATCTCTTTATTTTTACTATTCATAATTTTTAATTTGGCACACTTATTTATACATGTAATATACTTTAATATTTTTTCACACTTGATGATTCTTAATGCTTGTATTTTGGTAGAACAAAAAAGATTTCATACCTTAATTAAGCATTATACATATGTATTAGAGATTTAAGCAAGTACGTGCCATTGTTAAACTAGGAAAGTGAGATTATTTAAGACCTCCTTGGGGCTACTTAAAGCCTCGTGTTTCTAGGATGTCCAAATTAAATATATACTAACTTAAATACATGTAAACATATACACAAGCATGAGAATGAAAATCATGTAAAAATTTTATAATAGGAAATTCTTTATTCATGTAAAGCAAAGTTCTATCCCAAATTCTAGCACATGCACACACATGAATGAAATTAAGCAAGTACATGCTACTTTTAACCAAGGAAGTAATATTATCTAAGACCTCCTTGGGGCTACTTAAAGCCTCGTGTTCCCGAGTTGTCCAAACTATATACTTGCTAATTCCAAACATATGTAAACTTATACATTAATCATGAAAATAGAACAATTATTTACCAATTTGAAATTATAACTTAAATGTAAACTTCATTGAATATTTATAACATTATTTCACATCATTAGCTTATAATTTTAAAAACAATTTAGGATTTATTAGTGATAATAGCTACACTATCTAATATTTATCCAACACATGCAATTTAGATATAATTATATTCTTTTAATTCTTTTTTTTTAAAAACATAAATTTATGAAACAAATGGCATGCAAATTTATAATGAGTGAAAAGAAATGACTAAACATTGCCAAATAATACATTCAATCAAATTAATTTTTAAGGATAATCAAGTCAAATAAATTCCTTTAAGATTAAACAAAGCTTTTATAAAATCTGATTTTTTGGCATTTGAATTATCAAAACCTAAAGAGGAGAATTGAAATTTAATGTTTTCCCTATCCCATATAGTGTTGACCTCACTTTTGGTGTGAGCTCTCAACTTTCTCATCATAGATCTAGGACTCTTATAGATACTAAGAATTCCTTAGTCTTAAGACACTTCTAGTAATTAGGTGAACACTTAACCTAACCTAGAGACTTAGAAGAGTTAGCCATAGGAATAGGTTATTCCTTAAGGATTTAGGAGGACTTGCCTACCCTATAGCCCAAATCTCATTCTTGCTTCCTTCTTTCAAACCAAACCTCAAATTCAAATCCAAATTTGAAAACCAAATCTAACTATCCAATGATTAAAATCCATCACTAAATTCAAACTCTAAACCCCTTCTTAAGCTCTTTGATTTTATCTTATGGACTTAGCCTTAACCAAATACAAATCAACCCCAACCAATTGATTTTCTCAATATCAAATTCAATTTCAATCAAATCCAAATCATAAACTAATTCCAAACTCCAAATGATTGAAACTCATGATTAAATTCAAATTCCAAATCTCTTTCTAAGTCATATGAATCACCTTCATATGCTTAGTCAAAACTCCTTCAAATCAACTCAAGCTTGGTTGATTTCTTTATAAATCAATCATCCCTTCATTTATATTCATAAATATAAATGAAATCCAAATTCAAACCATTCAAATCAAATTAAAATAAATCAAACCAAATTAAGACCCTTCTTAAGCCATATGGACCCACCTCCATAAGCCCAATCAAATCTTGATCCAAATCAACTCAAACATGATTGATTTTTTTATAAATCAATCATTCCTTCATTTATATTCATGAATATAAATGAAATCCACCCTCCAATGACCAAAAAAAAAAATTCAAAACCCAAGTTTTCCCTTTTTGACCTACATCCCTATGCTTAATCAAATTTGCTTCCAAATCACTCCAAACTCAAGTGATTTTCTCATAACCCATTTATATCTTCATTTATATTCACAAATATAAATGAAATATAAATTCAAATGAGCAAAGCCAAACTCAAATCAAATCAAATTCCCAGTTTTAGCCCTTTTAGCCAAACTTTTGAACTTGGCTAAATGACATCTAAATCAACTCAAAACCCATGGATTTCTTCATGATTCAATTATTCCTTCAATCATTGATCTAAAAATAAACATAAACCACCATTTTCAAACCAAACCCAAGTCAAACCAAGTCAAGTCCATATTGACCCTTTTGACTTGAAATTATCATATGAACCAAAACCCATATGGCTCCAAACCACTTGCAATTGGATTTATGTTTCCATCTTAAATCCATATATCAACTCAACTAAACTCAAATCAAACATTGATCAAGCCAATTGACCCATTTAGCTCACTTGACCTAAAGTGACCTAAAGACCATTTTGAGCCAAATTCTAATCCAACCCAAATTGGATTGAACTTAGCCCACCTAAACCTCAATCATGATCAACAATCATCATGGGGTGATCAACCACCTTGAATTGGGTTAAACCAAGTCCAACCTAGCCGTTGACCAAGTCAGCACTTAGCCCAAATGAATCCCAAACTATCCAAAATCCATCATATGCCAAATTGATTGAAATAATTGACTCAAACTCATTCATAATCAATGATTGAACATAACCAAACCATCACTTGAGACAAACCAAGCCTAATTGGCCATTTGACCCAAGTTGACCCAAATTGGCTAAAAAGCCAAAATGAGTCAAATCATGATTTAATCTAAATTGATTGCAACCAATGGCTCAAGTTCATTCCAAATCACTTGTTGAACTTGACCAAAGCCATAATTGAGCACAAGTTGATCAATTGGTCAACTTGACCTAGTCCAAATTGACCTAAATGGTCAAATTGGCTAAAATTCAAATTAATTTTAAATTAAACCAAACCAAAGCCAATACTCATTTTAATTGACCAATTGAACTTGACTCAACACCTAACCCAACCTAATTTGGTCAAATTAGTAAATTGGTCAAGTTGACCAATTTAACCCTTTTGAATCCAAATGAGTCAAAACCAAACCTAGGCCAAACCAATCCAAACCAATTAAACCAAAACATCCCAAATCATCATTTGAACCTAACCCAAGCCTTGGTTTGACCCAATTTGACCAATTGGTCAACCCAACCCAACTTGACCCAAATGAACCATTTTGACCAAATGAAGCCAAATCACTCCAAACCAACATATGGGACCCTAAGACTTGGTCAAACCTGACCCACACATGTACTAATTCATTCCCAAATTAGCCCTAAAGCTAAGTGGGCCCCACCAAAGGGATTAGCCATCAAACCATGGGATTTAAGTTTCAAAATTAATGGATCCAAACCAAGTCAACTCTCCCATCTCAATGGTAGCCCCTTTTCACTCAAAAGAACCTTCCCATGACCCATCTAGCCCACCTAACCCACCCTAGGTTGGCCAAGGATCTTTGGGAGGTGAGTTGACTCACCTCCAACCCAAACCGAGCACCCAATGGATCCAAGACCTTGCAACCTTGGCATAATGGATCCATGGTAGTCTCCCATCACTTCTCCCATCCCTAACATGCAGCTTGACCCTGATGGAGAAAACTCAAATGGCCGGATAGTGACGAGCCAGTGCAAATTGTACGCATACTACCATTCGACCATCATGGGCATGAGAGTATCCCCTTAATTCAAGTGAAAAAACATAGAATTACATTGTGTGAGTCCCCAAGCCCATTCCGAAACCCCTAAGAGCATTTCCAAGAATCCCCAAGTCCTCTTTGGTCGGCATTCCTCTTCTCCGAGCAAGGCTGAAATGACACCACTCATCCGAGCAATACTCCCTCTCCACTAAATCAAACTCAAATTCCTCTTAGCCACACCATCACCACACTTCGTCGAACCCAAACGAATCATTCCCGAGCTCCTATGTGGCCAGTGGTGCGACTTCAATCAAAGTCAAAGCCTTCAGTTCGTGGATTGGTTGATCAAGCATCCTACACCAAATCAAGCCCGAACTTCTTCAATAGGGCCTCACCTCAACTAGGTGAAGCTACCTTCGATGACCTACCGTGGGACATTAGCTCCAGTGAGGTAATTTTGCAAATTGAGCCTTGTATGCAAAATTGAGTTGGTCTTTTTCGAAGGAAATTTAAATCTCATGTGAATTCAACTATTGGATGTGTGTTTCCCTTCCTTGAAGGTGTGAGAAGAATTTGGAGATAATTCAAGCTCGGGTGAGCTTAGATCGAACGAGGGAAGACGGACGACATTCATCTTTCATCTCATGAATGAGATAGATCATGAGCCATCCATCCGACGTGATTGGAATGAACGGCTTTGATGAAATCCCGCAGTAGATCCTTTGATTTCTCCCCAACCCACATGATGGTGGGTCGATATTAAATCCATGGAGAAAGCATCCATTGCCGGTGAGTCGATTACGGTGTGACTACTTCAATAGCCAATCCGTTGCATCATGTGGAAAGCGCACCGCATCAACCGGCACGTGGCCCAATGAGATTAAGGCTTTAATTGGGGCTAATTAATTAATTTTAATCCTGAACTTTCTAAAATCATAACTAATTGTAGAAAATCCAAAAAAATACAAATTTAGGCTCATTTTGAAGATATTTCAGAGTAGAATCTAGAAAAATTATTATTAATTGATTCTAAATAGTGATTTTTTTGCTTAATTAAAGTTTTATCAAAAATTTAATTAGCTTAATTACACCTTAATTAAGCACTCAATTAATCTCAAATTTTTGTGGATGTTTGGGGATGACCTCTACCTCGACTATTTTTTTGAGATTTTATTGATTGCTTAATTAGAGAAATCACATGATTATTCTAATCACTCTCTTAATCTAATTAATTATAATTAATGAATGAATAGTAACTTGATTAATCATTTAAACCCAACTACCTCTCTTGAACAATAAGATAACTTAGGGGATATGGTTGGGGATACTTTTTCTAATTCATTTCCTAAGTTTTCTTTACTTTTAAAAATCAAATTAATTGGTTAATGAAATGATTAATTATGATTAATCTTCAACATAAGGAATCAGATTCTAATTGAATGTTTAAAATGATTTAGGGATTAGGATTGGGGCCTTTCCCTTGATCCTTTCCCTAAGTTAATTTCATCATTCAAATTAAAACATAATCAAAATGTTTAATCAATTAATTAAAGGCTTAATAAAATTAAAATAAGAAAATCAATTCATCCACACCTAAGCAACCCTTAATTGATCTTGGGTAGCTCCTTGGGTGTTCAATAACCCAAGGTGAGAGATAATGAAATTATGGTTATCTCACATGTGTGAGAAAATCATAAAAGTAGTTAGGAGAGATCCCTTAAGCCTAATTAACTATTAATCATAAGCCAATTGCATTAGGCCCCTTTCATTTCTTAAGAGCATTGCAAATTTACTTTCCATGTGATTGCATATCATATTAGCTTATTATTAATTAGTTAATTAACTTAAGGTAACATAGGTAAGGGTTAATTAATTCACTTAATTCATACCCTAACCTAATTAAAATATAAAATCAACTTAAATATTCTTCATTAAACCAAATTAATTCATACATGGGGAATTGGGTTAGGTTTAGCAAACCTCTTTCATATTCTCTAAATCAAATCAAACTCAAAGTTAAAAATGTCTTTAAAGAATTTTGGTTTATTTTAAATAGCCTTATTTAATGTGATTGTCCTTAGAATTAATTAGATGATTGAAATCATGTGCATACATTCCTTTATTTCTTTCCAATCATGTTAAACATTGCTTGTCATGTGAAATCTTGCATTCGTTTCTTTCAAAATCAAATGAAAATGATTTCTTTTATGTCAAATTGCATGTGTTGGCTTAAATTAAAATAAGTGTGTTATTATCATTATTAAATCAAACATCATTTTCAAAAGCTTACAAATCAATTATTATAAATGAAATGATGTTAATTACAAATATCTATGAGCTTGTATGTGATGATAATATAAGATGTACAATATGAAGTTCTCTTTCCTTATCTTCACATGGATTCACATAGGATTTGTAAGTGTATAGTTCATTTGAAAAGAACACAACATTTGCCTAAATCTATTCTTAAGCCTCTCCATGTAAAGACTTAGGAAGAGTTTCATATCACATATGTAAATCAGATAATGAAATCAAATATGACTTTTTGCATAATTCCTTATTCATGTGGTTCTTTTTGTACATCCATATGTATCTGAGAAAAGTGGCATATTAGTCTGGACATCCCGGGGCTACGAGGCTTTAAGTAGCCCTAAGTAGGTCTTGTACCTTACGCCCCTGGTGCAAAAAATAATAGCATCGTACTTACTTAAAACTCTTATACATATGCATGTATGATGTGGTCAATGAATAAAAATCATAAATCAAACATAACCTTTGCATGGGTTTTTCCTATCCTTATAGTTGCTTATATATCTACATGTATCTAAGAAAAGTGGTATATTGGTCTTGAAATCCTGGGCTGCGAGGCTTTAAGTAGCCCTAAGTAGTTCTTGTACCTTATGCTCTTAGTGTAGAAAATAATGACATTGTACTCATTTAAAACTTTTATACAAGTGAATGTGTATCTAGCTAATGGATGAAAAATCCCTCTTTTCTATGTAAAAATACATGCATTCATAATTCAATCAAATGAAATATTCAAATTCAAAATACATTTCTTTGCATTCATCAATCAAGTATGCTTAATAAAAATATAAATTTCATGTATAGGTATGCTTAAGATTTACTCATATGCATGATATACATGATATACATGATGGAAAGAAATAAATGAATATGTGCCATGTGATAGTAATTCATCCTAATTAATCTTAAGATGCATTTCTTAATGAATAGGGTTATTTAGGGTGAACCTAAACTTATGGTTAACTAAAAAATATAATAAACCATTCACTAAATAAAATTCACTAATCAACTTGCTTTAGAAATGACTTAAGGTAGGGATCAAAGAGAGGTCCCCTCTCTCTTCTCTTCAGCACTTAGTTATTTTGTGTAAGCTAAATGAAATAAAAAAAATCAACTAAAACATGCAAATTAATTAAATCACTTAAAGAGAAATCAACCCTTTATAAATTAAATCCTTCACACATAGCAAAATTATTACCCTAAAGCCTAGTTATAACATACCACACAACCTTGATGCACACACTTTAGACTAAGTCACCACTTCTAGCTTTATGTTAGTGCGGTGTATGGTTTGATGATTACTTGTTTTGTGATGTATTATTTTAGACTGGATGTTAGGGTGTATGTGCATAGTCTGGATGTTAGTGCTTTAATCATATTTTTTTGCGTAGGTGCTTAAGGGGCCTCGAATAAAAATATAAATGCTTTTTGTTGTGCAAGTTGCTTATACCCCTAAGCATAGCCCAAGTTAGGACAAGTGGGCTTGGTTACCCATGTGTGGGGTGCTAAGTTCAAATTATCTATATAACTACTTGGTTTGTATGGTGTATTTAGCTAACATTTATTTTGCAAGTGTGTATCCCAAGTTAGGATAAGTGTTATGGGAGATTAGGATGAGCATTGGTTATAAGACCAAGTTTGATACACCATGTGATGCCTTTGGAGCAAGCTACATCCCAATCAAGCTAAAAGAAAGAAAGAAATAAAGCAAATCAAAATGAAGAAATGAAAGATGAAGAGTGAAGAATGGAGGATGAAGACCCCGATAACTCTTATCATTTTATAATTATAATTATTCTTTCATTATATCGGGATGTATAAGGGTAGAGCTCGGCTACCCACATTTCTTTTAGGTTGTCTAGTGGTACCCGGCTGCACCGACCTTTTATTCTTTTGCAATAGCTTTATAAAATTGTTTGATATTTTGTTTAGCTTAAGCATTAGAAAATAACATATCTTTTCATAGTTTCTTCATGAATTATTGATTGCTGTGTGGCCTGGATGTGATTAGGCTCTTAGGATAAAAATAAAATTTTCACCCCATTAATAACTCATAACTAAATTTCCTAAAATAATTCATAACCTCACATAAAAAAGCCCAAGCATTAAATCAAGATAATAAAATATTTTAGCAACCCCTTATTTGGATGTATGTATAACATCATGCATAACCATCTTGTTTCACTCTTGCTAAGAGAGGACTTCCATCTTTGCCAGATAAAAATAGGCTTAACCTTTTAAATCCTATGATGGAAGAACACATATTTCCCTCTTAATTTGGCCCATAATCAACCTCTCATGCATTTAGGCATATAAAATCCTATAGCATGTGTCAAAATAAGAGTCCAAAATCAAATAAAATTTGATAAAAATTTGCATTATATTTAAGTCATTATTCATGCCCTTCATATTCTAGTCTCTTTGGGAGTGGTTTAAGGACTTAGTTCCTTTCCTAAATAAATAACAACTTAATTATATTACAAAGCATACAACTTGTCTACATAATTTTAAAAATATAGGAGGAGTTAGCTGGCTGCCACTCCAGGCAGTAATAAGTTTAGCAGTCGGGTGATTTACTCTCTCTTGTGGAGGTAAACCATATGCCTACTTTCATCTTAGCTTTAGGTCATGTTTTGGCCCTCTCCTCAAATTTAGGATCTGAGGTTGTTATTTCCCTTTGTGGGCTACAAGCATAAATCCTCTCTCTTAGGCATTTCCATAATCTTGTATTGTGGAATTATAAGTCCTAGATTTTTAATAAAATTTCAACTCAAATGAATAAATCTCCTCAATTTCAAATATATAAAGTCCAACCATAAGATATATCAGAGTGTTCACTAGATTTCCTAGTATCATGAGCACTCCCTACTCATCTCATTTCATTTCGATAATAACTCTCCCCTTTTGATCCATCCCATTTGATCTTCTAAAATACAACCAATTTATTGATAGTCCTATCTTTAAATTATTTGGAGACAACAATCACCTACTTTAATCGAGAGTCTTCTTAGGGAATTCACTTTCCTTAGGATGTAATTAACTATGGAGGCTTGCCTCTATAGAGAACTTAACAAATCTGATTTAAATAAACCCTGCTTTACTTTTTCATGTAAAGTAGGAGAAAAATCTCTGGTATATTTGAAGACCCATCATGCCTTAGGGGTCCTTATTAGGTGATTAGGTCTATTATAAAGAAGTGACTTCTATCTCTCAAGATAGTATACTATTACTTGATGTCATGCCCGATCACCTTAATAAGTACATCCTCAGATCGTGGTGTCTCCTCACATATACACACACAAAAGCCAAACCAAAAATAAACATCATAATTAGTGACTTAATGTGTTTAAGGAAAGTAATTGAATAGGTTTTATGGATTGATTAAGTTCAAGTGATTAATCAATCAATTTAATTATTCTTTCCTAAGCTACTTTAATTTAATCAACTACTTAATCATGAGCCTCCAATGATATGCTTATGAGGAATTAAAAACTTACAATGCACTTAGAAGGACCTAATGCAATTAGGCTCATGCTTAAGAGTTAATTAGATTAATGAAGGAAATAATCTATGTTAAGTACTCTTATGGTTTTTCCACACCAATGGGTCAACCATAAATTTCTTAATGACTTTGTGTTATTGAACACATAAAGAGGAAACCTATGAATTATATTTGAATTATTTGAACCAATCATTAGTTTAATTTGATTTTTGTTTTATCAATGCTTCTCCTAATTAATCATTAATTATTACATGTATTAATTAACTCTCCTATGGAATGTATTTGAAAAAAAATTAAGAAGGAAGTCTTAATTATTCCCCCTCACAATTCCCACTGTTTATAGTGATTAATCATCATAAATTATTTAATCATTGTTGTTTAGCAACTTTATAAAATATTAAATAGATTAATGAGGGTAATTAGCACTACAATTCTAAATTATTTAAATCACATGGCCAATAATTTCAGGAAAGTTATGGGAGGTAAAGGACACTCCATGAAATCACCTAGCCTAATTTGGGATCAATCAGCCAAGTAATTAAGCCTTAATTAAGATAATTATCTTAAACTTCAAATATTAATTAAGCATTGTTCACTAAACAAAAATTAGGGATTTTACTTTTCTTTGATTCTTCTCTGTTCAAACTTTCCAAAATAGGTTTATTTGTATTTTTTTGGACTTTTCTACAATTAGTTATAAATTTTTGAAGTTGTAGTCATTTAATTACATTTTAATGCCTAATTAACCACTTAAATCATCAGCGCCATGCAAACACTGACATGACAGTGCTTTTCAGGTGCTGCCACGATATTGGTTATTTAAAATGTCCAATGCGGGAGCTGACTCAGCTACGATGGATGTAGTTTTGTCTCGGCCATCCCATCTTGGATCAGATGGCCGAGATTAATCCCATAGTTTCAAAAGGATTAAATCAAAAATTCTAGAGCTTTTAATCACGATCATCATCCATCTAATCACACAGAATGGATGATCGATGATCTATTGACCCTCGAGCATTGGAATACAGGCACCGACTACCTTCCACCACTCGATATGACCTCCATGAAGCTTGTTTGATGATAAAATCAACTCTAAAATGATTAGGGAGAAAAATCTAAATCTTACGGTGAAAATTGCATGGAATCACTCTTTACTTTCAAAAAAGACCAACACCTAGGGGAAAAAGCTACGGTTGCTAGATTTTTATTTTTTTGATGCTAGTGATTGGTAGTCCATCAACAAAGGTAGCTTCATCTTGAAAAAATGAAGCCCTGTTGAGAAGATCATGAGCTGCCTCCTCATTGATCGCTCTGTGGACTAGAAACCACTGTAAAGCTCATTGGAGTTGGTGTAGGGACTCCTTCTGTTAATCAAATTATTCAAAAAATGATTCATTTTGACTTGCTAGAGTTAGGTGAATATGTAGGAAGAGTTAATTTGGGTTTGGTGGAGTTTTGGGAAGTTTGGATAGATGCTCTCAATTTCGCTTAGGGGTTGGTCTCATTAGTGGTGGAATGCATGAGGAGCTCCGAGGAAGGTCTCAAACTGTGTGGAATGCTATGAGGAAGCTATGTGTGAAGTTTAAATCCTTGGGGAGGAGTATTCCCTCCTCCCCAACTAAACAAAGGGCTCAGATTAGTTCAGCCTTTGGTAGTTGTCCGACTGAGGTAGGTGGCCGGAGGTGGCAGATGACTGCTGATGTGGATGAGGGAATGGAATGGGCTGGCATGGGGTGTACAGCCCTCCTTAGGTGGACCAATGGAGCGTCATGGGTGAATTAACCCTCTCATGGCCAAAGACTAAACTCAACATCCTTGGGCTAGGTTGGGTCAGTGGTCCTCATGTCTAAGAAGGGCCAAATGTGGCTTCCAAGGGGTAAGGGAGTGGAGAACCCATCCAAATGGGGATTTTTATCTCATTTGGGTCACTTGGTTCAATAGGTTTGACCCAAACTGGGTTCACCATGGGTTGGGTCCACTTGGGTAGGCCCATGGTGACCTAAGAATGACTCGTGCCAAGTTTGGTTGGGTTTGGCTCAATTTGACCCATATGGGTCAATTTGGGTTCAATTGAGTTAAGTTGACCAATTGGTTAAATTGGGTCAAACCAAGAGTTTGGGTGAGTTCAATTGGTCATTTGGAATGTATTGGTGCAATTGATTTGATTTAATTTGAAGTGGATTTGGATTTGGTTCATTTGGGTTCATTTAGGACAAATGGGTTGTGACCAATTTGGCCAAATTGGATTGAATGGAGGGCTAGTTTATATTTGATGGATCATTTGAAAATTATTGTAAGTGGTGGTTTGAATTAATTTGAATTATGGAATAATTTGGATCAATTGGACCTTTTATGTCAAATTAGATGAAGTGGGCTAATTAGGCTTTGACCAAATTGGGTTTAATTAATGGTTGGATTATGTTCAATAATCAATTTATGATTTGGTTAGAAGCATTGGTTGCAATAATTTTAGATTAAAATGAGATTTGACCCATTGTGGTCCTTTAGGTCAAATTTGGTTAACTTAGGTTGAGTTATCAAATTGATTTATTTTGACCCAATTGATTGCAATTGAGTAGTCAAAGATGATCATCAATCATTATGGAAGGGATTGATTGAGTTGATTCAATCTAATTTTGGTTGGATTGAAATCTAAATCAAATTGGTCATTTTGGTCACAATGGGTCAAGTGAACCAAATTGGGTTGAACTGGGTTGAGTTGGTGTCAATTAGGTGTGAGAGGGGTTCAATGATGGATTTAGAGTTGGTTAGTGGCCTTGATTATAATTGATTCAGGCTTGATTGGGTTTTAGCTCATTTGGACTTTTTGGGTCAAATGGGCTAACTTGGGTTAATCATATTCATTTGATTTGATTGGTTTGATTATAAGTGTTGGAGGAGTTTAAAATGATCTATTGAATGATTCGAGTGATTGAGAAAATCAAGTTTGATTTAGTTTGCTTGAATGGGTTTTAGATTGGATCATATGATCATGATGGAGTTGACTTAGGCTAAGGCCTAAGTCAATTTGGTTTGGAGCTTGGATTGTAAAGCAAATTCAAATGAGGTTAATTGAGTAAGCTTGAGGTTGGTTGTGTTTCACTTATATGAGTTTAGGTTTGGATGAGTGAATTGGCATAGGTCTTGGCTTAGGCCATAGGGTAGGTAGAACCTAGTAGTCTTAGGGCATATCTAGGCTTAGGGTATGTCTCCTAAGTCTAAGCATGGGTTTAGTGTTCCCTTAGTCACTAGAAGTGTCTTATCACTAAGAAAATACAAGTGCTTATAAAGTTCCTAAATCTAAGATGAGGAAGGTTAATCCTCACGAAAGTGAGGTCAACAAAAGGACCCCTAATAGGTGTGGTGTAATTAGCAAGGCATACCACACATATTGGCATTGCCGAAGATGATCAACAACATCTAGGAAGGTCACAAACACTAAGACATCTATCTATACCTAAGTAGAGAGGTAAATGGAAATCAGTCCTAGTGCGATGTAATGTGTTTCATACAAAGGGAATGTGAGAGTTAAGTAGATTTGGTTTGATTCATTGAGAATTAGTTTCATTCCAAGGATACAAAAAGGGATTTTTTGGGGATTGCACATGAATTTGGTTGGATTATAGATTGATTTATGCCAAGGGCATGAGTGACGGCCTTGTCAAAGGCAAATGAGATTTGGAGTAGAGTTGATTTGGTTTGGTTGATTTAGCTTAGTTAATTGGTTTAGTTCATGAACTATTATTTATTTAACTTTTATGATTTATATTGATTTTGACTTTATATTAATTTGTTGAATGAGTGTGGACCCTATCAGTTTACAATGGACCACACTAAGGAGGGGTCCATGTGATCCTGGACCTGCATTAGATTTACTAGCCCAAAGGGATAACCCTCTTATCCACATAATGATGTTACCTTGCCTAATGGAGAAACTACTATGAGAAGGGCCATGATGACTTGATCCAATCCTAAGATAGTCACTAGGGAAAGGGGCCTTGAGGACATGATCCTAACCCTAAATATATGCAAATGGACTTATTCTATGTGCGATGAATCATACTAAGGAAGGGCTATGAGATCCTGGACTTACCTTAGACTTACTGACTCAAAGGAATAGTCTACCAGCCGTAGTAGAGAGACTATCCAACTTAAGGATTTCACGTCAGTTTGTGACAATTGTACTAAGAAGAAAGCTTGAGGACTCACATCTTCTAAAGTAGAATCAGCCATCGGGGTGACTTAATGGTATAACAAGTCAAACCTGACTTAGGGTGACTACTAAGTGAGTGCCTTTGGGGGTCTTATCTTAACTTAGGTAGTGAGGCAATTCCTATAGGGAGTCTGCTGACATTACCCAAAAAGTTAGGATGCCTACTTGGGAAGGGTGCCTCTAGGTCTTATCCTAATCCATAAGAGATTTCATTTTGTTTGTTTGCTTGTTTATATTTTTGTTAATTAGTTTATTTAGCGTGAACCATGTTGGTTTATGATGGGCCACACTAAGAAGAAGCTACGGGCTTTGACCTATCTAAGATTTACTAGCCCAAGGGATAGTCTATACATTCATAGCATAGAGCTTCTAACCACAGGTGTGGCTACTAGGAAAGGAGGATTGTCCATTTTGATAGTAACCTAGGTCATGTCTAGATGGGGCCGTGAAGACGTAATCTAAATTGAATGCCCATAGGGAAGGTGCCTCCGTCTTATCCTAATCTTTGAAATATAAAGCTAGGTGTATTATGGTTACCTTAGGGAGAAATCACGGGGACTCACATCTATTTAAGCGGTGTTATCCACTAGGTGGGTTGCTGTTAGTAAAGCAAATGCCAGCCAATCTAAGGTGCCCGTCAGTTTGTGATGATCAATCTAGAAAGAAAGTGCCAATGACTCACATCCTCTTAAGTGGAACTAATCATCGAGATAGTCCATCATCGACTAGATCTGACCTACGGTGACTACCAAGTGGGGAGTCACAAAGAAGGACTAAACCTAAGCTTGAAGTAATCAAGAGGAAGAGGAGCCACTAAGGGTCTTACCCTAATCCTCAGATATATAGATTCGGGCCCAGTCAAAGAATGATGACTTTTTTAATAAAAAAGTGTGGAGACTCACATCCTCTTTAGTGAAGCAAGTCATCGATGTAGCTCATTGGCCATGCAATAAGACGTACCATACTAACAAGGTGCCCATTGGTTTGCAGTTGTTAAGCTAGGAAGAAAGTATTGGGTCTCACATCCTACTAAGCAGAAATGACCACTAGAGAGAGACTAACCAAGTAGTTAATCAAGCTCGGCCTAGAGTGGCTATTGAGTGAGGGCTACTAGGAGTCTTATCCTGACTAAAAATAGCCCAAGGTAATTGGATTTGTGTTTGATTTATTTATTCTTATGTGCAATCTTGTGTTTATGTTGTGCTAATAAGGGATATGATGTCACCGGGTTCTCTTACCCCTACCCTAAACACATCAAGAATTTAGTAATTAAAAATATTGTGACTTGGAGAAAAGTTTCATCAAAATGGAATTTTTATTGATGAAAAATCATTTGTCACATTGTTCATGCATAATATTTCTTTAGATAGAGTCTATTGATCGGGAACATCTGATATTTGCTTTTATGATTGATGAGTTGATAGGATCCACCCTGGTAGGCTTTTATGGAAAAGGACTTTCCCAAGTAGGTTCAAACTTGTCTCCTATCTTGTGATAAGCTACAATTGGTATTCTTAGAACTAAGAAAAGCTCTCTAACTTGTAAAGCTCTAGGACGGACCAACTTGTTATGAGCTTCAACCATTTTTTCTTTATAGTTTTGACATGCTTGCAAGCATCTCTCTTCCAAACCTTTGAGTTCTTCTCATTATAGTTTAACATTCTATTCAATTATGGTTTTACCACCCATAGCTATTTGTAGTGATAGGAGCTAAACTTCTAATTATAGGAAGACTTCATTCCACCCATACACTAAGGAGAATGGGGTAGATTGTGTTTGAGTCATATGTCATACTATAAGCCCATAAAGCTTCAACTAACTACTCATGCTATTATCTTTGGTGTCATCGAGTGTTTTCTTGAGTATTTGGATGAGAGTTTCAGTGAAGGATTCCACTAAAATGTTCACCCACGAGTAGTAGATGGTAGAATATCTCTAATCTATGTTGTGTCTCTGGGCAAAGTTGTTAATTTTAGTGCTCTTGAAAGTACCATTATCAGATATGATTAAGCAATGCACTCCAAATCTATACTGTATGGTTCTTAATGAATTGGAGCACATGTTGAGCTTTGACTTCCCTAAGCAAAATTGCCTCCTCTTACTTGGAGAAGTAGTGTAGCTGCTAGAATGAACCGGTGACCCTTGGATGATGGAGGATCGATCAAACCCACTATGTCGGTGCCCTAACACTCGAATGGCCATGAAGCTAAAGCTAGGTGTAGAATGTTGGGTGGTTGGTGCAGGACCACCCCATGTACTTGGCATTGGTGATAACGCTTCCTTACATCCATGCAATCCATGATCATCATTGGCCAGTAGTATCAAGTCTCTTAATTTTGGCTTTCATTTTAAGACAATATTGATGAGCTCTGTATAGTTTTGAGTGGACCTAGGTCACAGCTTCGTGTTTATCTAAACAACATGACCATATATGATCAAAGGACTGTTGGTATAAGACACCGTCCACAAGGGTGTAAGAAAGTGCCCTCTGATTTACTTAATGGGCTAGAGATTTCACTTAAGGTATTTTTTTCTTTATTTAGATAATCAATGAAGGGTTTCCTCCAATCAAGTTCTTCATCCTTTTGGCAACGACAACCTTCCTTTCAAGAGTGTGTTTATTAATGAGTTTAACTTCAATAAGAGGCAGGATCTACCTGTTGCTCTATTGATAGACTCATCTTCCAGATACACCAACTCTTTAGCAATCTTGACTAAAGCATCGTTATGGCATTCTCTCCTTGAGGAATCTTCTAGATTTTAACCTCTGGGATTTGATCTAGTAACTCTATGGTGTACTTATGGTACTAATGGAGTTTGGGCTTCAAAACCATATAGGACCCAGCGATCTGGTTGACATCTAGTTGTGAATCCCTAAAGATATTGATACTCTGAATGCCTAGTGAGATGGCTAGTTCTAGACCGATGATCAGAGCCTCATATTCAATTTTGTTATTGGTGCAAGGCTCAGATAGATGATATGAAAATCTCATCATATCACGGTCTAGTGTGAGGAGGGCTATCCCTACCCTTGCCTTGCCTGGGAGAGTGGACTGTGGTTCTTTTCCTGTTTGAGAGAAAGCTACACCATCAAAGTACATCTCATAATGGCAGGTGTTCGCATCCCCTATGTTCATGATTTATTCTTCGGTGAGTTCATCACTGAGGGAATCCACGAGAAGTGGATGTGCTACTAGGAAGTCCGCGAGTGCTTGTCCTTTCACTGAATGGAGGGGTACAAACGTTATGTTGAAACTATGATAAAATCATAAACCAACATGCCAACCATCCGGTAACATCAACCGTGTCATGAGATATTGTAGTGGCTTGACTCTAGAAATTAAGTTCACTCAGTAAGAGAGCTTATAGTGCTGTAGCTTTTGTGCTGTGAAGATTAAAGCTAGGCAATGCTTCTCAATGTGTGGATAGTTTTCTCAGTAGATATCAGATGATGACTGAGATAGTAAAGTGCATTTTCTTTCCCTCATCATTGGCTTTGGCCAACAAAATGCCTAGGGAGTTGTCTAACACAGCAATGTAGAGTATAAGAGATTTGCTCGAGATAGAGTGACATTATGAGATATTACTTGATTCTTTCAAATGTATGTTGGCATTTTTCATCCCACTTGAACTTAGCATCTTTCTTGACTAGTGCTAAGAATGGTTGACATTTTCCTGATATGTGGGATATAAAGCATCTTAGATACACTAGCCTCTCTTGGAATAATCAGAGTTGGGTTAGACTTTTAGGGGGTGGCACTTTCAATATCACTTTAATCTTTTCCAGGTTGATTTCAATCCCACGGTGTCAAACAACGTACCCAAAAACTTCCCTAAAGTCACTCTGTATGCACACTTCAGAGGATTCTTTTTAAGGTTGTACTGTCTTAACTGCTGGAAAACTACTCTCACATTAAAGAGATGATCTTTCTTTTATTTACTTTGACCACTGTAGATCATTCAACTTGGTGAAAGTTCATCATTTGCCCATTGGTATGTAGAGCTATCATTTTTGAGGCCAAAAGGCATGACCTTATAATAATAAAGTTCAATCGAGGTTCTAAAATCAGTGTTCCTTTCATCTTCAGGTACCATCTTTATTTGGTTATATCCAGATGAACCATCCATGAAAGAGAAAATTTCATGAGATGAGGCAATGTCCACCATCAATTCGGTATTAGTAATGGAAATTCATCTTTTGTACATGCTTTATTAAGATCCCTAAAGTCAACGCATATATGAATTTGACCATACTTCTTTTTAACTGGAATGATGCTAGTTAACTAGGTGGGGTATTTTTTCTCTTGGATGAAACCAACATCAATCCATTTCTTGACTTCAAAATGACCTGCTACTCAATGTCTAATCGTATGCATCTAAGAGCTTGCTTGAGAGGGTTAGCATCATGCTATAATGTTAGCTTATGAATTGCTACTTTGAGAGCTAATCCGAGTAGTTCTTCATAACTCTATGCAAAATAGTCCTTAAACTCAATGAGTATCTTAACTAAGTCATTGGTTTCAGATTCATTCAACAAGGAACTGATGTATGTTGGGCGTGGATTGTCCTCAGTGCCCAAGTTAATTTTTTTAAGCTCATCGATGGTTGATTTGATTTCTTCTTCAAACTCCGGGGTGCATCTTTAACTTGGAGATCACCTAGATCATCTGAATTTCTGAACACACCTCTTCATATGAGTTAATGTGGTTTGAGAAGAACCTATCAGATTCCAGATGATTAGTGATGGCCAAGTAGTAATCATCATCGTCCACTAGGCCTACTATACCAAAGCCTAGTCCAGGTCTTGACTGAGAATTCTTTAACTTATTGTCCCATAATCTTCCAAAATACTCTGATCTATGCTTAGATCATGTATGTGGAATTAAACCTTTTTTTTGCTAAGTTAAGAACACGAGGAGAGTACCAATCAAATAGTAATTTTATTAGCTCTTTGAATGATTCATCCTTTAGTTCTACATTAACTTCTTGACTTGAAGATGTTGCTCCTGGGTAAAAGCTTTGGGTTTTAGCATTCACATTGTTTTGGGAGCTTCCTCAACTACCAAACCCTCAAACTTTTTATGAGAAATTGGGTTAGAACTAAGGAACCCATATGCTATTCAACACTTTCACATAAAAGGGATTTAGATAAATTCATGCTTTATTTGGGGCATCTATCACTATTGAGCTCTAGTGTCACCTCTAATTGGTTCTGTTGATGAAAAGAGGTAGCGAGTGTGCTCACTACATAGGACTCATCCTCTGAACTATATTCTATGTTTATGTAGATGGCAGGTGTACTTCTTGATGCTGGAATGAACCTCCTAGTTAGTGGTATGTATGGGGGTCTTCCACCCGTAGGGCTCCTTGTAGACTTTCCTCTTCCTCATCGTGGTGGAGGTCGGGTCATCCTCCCCACTTGTTCAAATGGAGTAATGAATTGTGGGTGAAATCTAATCTCAGGCTCTATTTCCTCCCTAATGTCTTCTTCGCTCCTTTTTTTCTTTTTCTTTTTCTTTTTCATTTTCTTTTCTTTATTTTTCTTTCTTTTCTCTTTTTTGATTAAGTTCATGAGAGAAGATATTTTGTTTCATAGGAAGATAATAGGCTGTATCCTCATAAATCACAACCTCATGTACTACAAATGATTTGAGGTGTCTTTTAACACAGTATTCAATCCCATCTTGATGAACTTGATGCACTGATGTAGAGGATGGAACCATGTTGTTCTCATGAATCCAAAGTCACCCTAGCAAATTATTGAAAGATATGTCAGAATCTATTTTGTGAAACTTGGCTTCTATCTTTCTATCATCTTCTCCAAAGGCGACACTATCGAGGTTAAGTCCCTCTCGCCTTGCTCATTGAATCCTTTCAACATCATCTTCTACAATTGGAGTTTAGAGATGTCAATCCTCAAGTAGGCAAGTGTTCTTAGAGTTATAATGTTCACTGATGCACTTGGATTAACCAATACTCTGGATGGCCTAAACTTGCCAACATCCATAGTGATGTAGAGGGGGCGATTGTGTTCTATTGTCCCCACTAGTAAGTCTTCATCTGAGAGTGTGACTCCTAGGATTTTCTTTGAAAGCATGCCTCATCTCTAGTTTGATTAGTAGTGGCCAACTGATCTAATCATATTTTCAGGTCAAGCAATGCTTTGACTAGTGACTCACTCATCTCTTTGGATAAAACACGGGAATCGTAGATGCTTAACTTAGCTGACAACTTTTTGAGATGTGTCAGGATGTTGTAATAAACTTTTGATTAGTCCTCCACAAGCATATCCAAGGGTGGAGCATCTTGTGGAGAGGTTATCTACTCAGTAGAATTAATGACTTGTTTACCCTTATCTTGAGGTGCAACCCTAGGAGGAAGAACTTTTCCACTACAGAGGTTAACTTCAATGACTTCTTATGATGAGAAACTTGCGAAACATTCTACCTACTCATCAGACATATCTATAGCTTCTCCTAAAGGACCATCAGAGTCAGATGACTCCAAAACTATCTTAAGTGGTGAACCTTGAAGATTCATAAAAGGGCAATCTATTTCAGAATTAGAAGAAAATTGATTGGAATTATTTAGATTATTATTGTTATGACTTGGAGAACTATCTATAGGAATGAAATCACTAAGAATTTTAAAAGTAGACATGATGTAAGTGAAATTATTCTTCTTCATTGATTTCTTCAGCTTTGGAGGTAGATGATAAAAGCCAAGTAAAGTGAGTGATATGAGTGGCTTAGTGCCCTCATCCGTAGATACAACACTCCTACTAGTGGTGGTGGAGCTAGTAAATGTAGTAGTTGCAATGGTAGGAGGAAGAATGTTGGACTCGAATGGTGGTGGTGCTATCGAACTATCCTAAGCATATGATGGCTGCTACTGCTGCTGGGCTTCCTACCCTCACAACTGGTAAACCTTCATTAGTGTTGGAGGTCTGAGCTAAATCATGTACATATAGAGAAAGTTTCTTGATTCTAGAAATAATATTTTTAGAGGTACGAGATAAAGATATATCTCAACATTCTTTTATCTTAATAGGAATGGATGTTTCCCCAAAGATTAATTTAATAGAACCAAAAGGTTATTCTACTAAGTATTCTTTGGGTATAACTATAACTCCTGACTTATTGCTTTGCTCAAGCCAATCCTTGAATGTAAAGTAATCTAAAATATGGCCTAGCATATGATGGTAGGGGTAGTAGTTATGATCATCATTACTACCCGCTTTGTCTCATGGCTTTCTAGGCACAGATAGCTGGAAATCAAGCTTATTGAGAAGGTTCTTGAAAATCTTTCTGACTACGCCCCTCTTGAATGAGTATGACTTATTGAGCTTATCGATAAGAGTAAGTGGATAGTAGCTACCTGGTTGTGGATACTGATATCGCTACTGTGTAGGCTACCTGGTTGTGGTTCACATTTCATACTTAGGTTATGTCATATGAGAATATAATCAATAAGAGACTCACTAGGTTTTTTCTTCTATAGAATGAGGTCCCCTTGATTTACTCTCTCCTAAGCTCCTGGGAATCTCTTAATAAAGAGTTGCTCTAATTTTGCAATAGACTTTACCAAACCATTCATTTAGCTTAGGGCATTCATAAAATGTGTAATGTATGCTGTGTTCTGCTACTCAATACCTTGAAGGATGGTGGAAAAAAACCCTTTGGATATTGAACTACATCAAATTCCTTCGGGTAGGGTCTACTTTTTGGAACTGATGAGCTCCCTTGGGCTTGTATCAATGCTTCTATCACTTGCTGCTCTATCATCTATTTGATGCCTTTTTCATTCATGGAGGTACTATCAACTATCTTTCTACGCAGGCTACTAATATCCTCATCCATCCAAATAGTGTTTTTGGGATGATTTAAGATATGCACTAACTCAAGTCTATCGGCCTCCATAGGAGTGGGTTGTGAGACAGGTGCTTGATTCTGCAATGCTAGTACCACTTCCATCAACTCATCTACTTTCCTTTTCATCTTATCAATCTGATCATTTTTAAGCTTGATTTGTTGGAGACCCTGAGTTGAGTCTAATGCCTCACCTTCCTCAACTACAACGCCCTGAGCTTTCTGGCTAGGCTATTCCCTATGTAAGGATCCTTGGGTATTAACCATATGGACTTCAAAAGTATCATTTAAAAGGTCATCCTCATTAGCATTTAATTCTATCATACTCTCTTCTTGGTCAAAATGATCATATCCAACTATCTGCCTCTCTATGGCACGGTAGTCCTCTAATATCTCTTCTAATGACTGGTCATCCACTTTATCCAAAACTATTGAGATATATGCTTGGTGGTGACTCACTACTCGACTATGTCCTAAGTCGTGATGCACTATATGTTTTGAAAAGGGGAGTGCTATCTCTAACTGGCTCGATAATCATGGGAGCTAACTCGATATTTCCATCTCCTTCACCTACAGCTGCGGTGGTGGACCAATTACTATGCTCTTGGGTTGCCACTCCTTCTCTACCATTGGGGTGGAAAGTGGAGTGGGAAAGCTTAGCCTCACTTCAACTAGTGGAATAGATGGAGTGTAGTCCTTGGGATGTAATTGTATCACCAAGGGGGAGTGTCTTTCCTCCAGATGCCAATTTGTGGTATTTGATAGGCACTTTAGATGATAAGACATTAATAGGTGATGGTGGTTAGCGAGTGGAGCGGTGTGATGGTGGTAACATCGGCTGCCTCTTCATCAAAGGTCTCCTTCTGCAGCTAGAGCCAATGAGAACTATCCTATCAGAATGATTGACTCTATCAGCTCACCGATTAGGATGGTCAATCAAAGCTGAGGCCATTGATTATTTGGAATACCTCCTCTTATCTCCCTTTCCCGCTTGGATAGTAATCTTAGCCTTTGTGGCCTTCTCTATAAATTTGATCTATCACACTCTAGGGATCACTTGTCTAAGATCATGGATAGTGCACAGAACATCCATGAATTTACCCTACTCTCTTGAGCATGAACCACAAACCAACATAGCACTTCCTCCTCTCTCTATACAGTGTCTCATACTCTATAGGTCATGGGGTGATGTTGCTATCCTCTTAACATTTTCTCTCCATCTATAGCTGAGAGAGGGTGAAACCTACTACTGCCAAAAATGGGAGGCTTCCTCAACCTCTTTGGCTATGTGCTCATAGTATCTTTTGATCTTCTTATTTTTATTATTGTGCTAAGTATTGGTCAAGGGTGCATGGAGGGAGTTAGTACTGACCTCAAAGGTAGGGGAAATAATATCAGATGCTAGTATGGACTTCCCCTTAAGAACTGGGGCTACGGTAGAGGCGGTACTAGTCCTGGCAGAAACTGTGGCAGGCACAAGTGGTACTCGTGGCATGGGAACCTATACACTTTCTTTTTTAAAGATGGTAACTAAGTTTCTGAAAGGAGGTCAAACTAAAGAAGTGGCTTTCTATCAGCCACCTCCTCCCTATTCATTGTGTTGAGGGCGGGACCTCACTAGTGACCTTGAAGTGCTCAAATCCTAAATAAAACCTGATCCATGGCCAAATCCACACCCGAAGCAAATAAGAAAATAAACTTTCTAGAAGACATGGTGATTGACTACTTATAAAGAATGGAAATGAGGCTTTGCTTTTTTGTTGTTGGAAAAGAAGGGAGTAAAATTAGACTTTGGTTTTGATTGTTCTTCTTTTGTCTTAACTTTTAGATTGAAACCCTTATATAACAATTTTGGTTATGCTAGATGGGATTCATATGTGTGTTGGAGAGATTTGTGATTTTGAAGAGGGTTAATTAACATGTGTAACAATTAGGAATTAATTAGGAAAATTAATAATAAAATGAAAATAAAATAAAATTTATAGTTAGTTCAGATGATTTAAACATAATCAATTAATTCTCCTTTATGTGTTTAATAACATAAAGTTGTTGACCTCACTTTTGGAGTGAGCTCTCAACTTTCTTATCATAGATAGGACTTCTTATAGACACTAAGAGTTCCTTAGTCTTAAGACACTTCTAGTGATTAGGTGAACACTTAATCTAACCCTAGATACTTAGAAGAGTTAACCATAGGAATAGGTTATTCCTTAGGGATTTAGGAGGACTTTTCTACCCTATAGCCCAAATTAAATCCTTGTTTCCTTCCAAATCAAATCTCAAATTCAAATCCAAATTCCAAAATCAAATCCAACTATCAAATGATTGAAACCCATGATCAAATTCAAACTCCAAATCCCTTCCTAAGCCCTTGATTTTATCTTATGGACTTAGCCTTAGCCAAATTCAAGTCAACCTCAATCCAATTGATTTTTCTCAATTACCAAACTAAATCTCAAATTCAAATCCAAATTCTAAAATCAATCCAACTATCAAATGATTGAAACCCAAATCAAATCAAATTCTAATTTTAGCTTTTAGCCAAATTCTTGAATTTGGCTAAATGGTACCCAAATCAATTCAAAACTTATGAATTTCTTTATGAATCAATCATTCCTACAATCATTGTCCCAATTATAAAAATAAACCACCATTATCAAACCAAATTCAAGCTAACCCAAATCAAACCCAAGTTAGCCCTTTTGACTTAAAATTTTCATATGAACCAAAACCTATTTGGCTCTAAACTAATTGCGATTGGATTTATATTTCAATCATAAGCTCATATGTTAGTTCAACTAAACTTGGATCAAGCCATGATCAAGCCACTTAACCCATTTAGGCTCACTTGACCCAAAGTGACCTAAAGGACCTTTTTGAACCAAGTTCTAATCCACCCCAAATTGGATTGAACTAAGCCCATAATATAACCAACAACCACTCTTGGGTGATCAATTGCCTTAAATTGGTCAAACCAAGTCAAAGTAGCCTTTGATCAAGTCAACCCTTTAACCCATATGAACCCAAACTAGCAAAATTGCAACCTAAATCAAATTGATTACAACCAATGGCTCAAGTTCATTTCAAAGTAATTATTGAACTTTAATAAAGCCTCAATTTAGCCCAATTTGACCAATTGGTCAACCTAACCCAACTTAGCCCAATTTGATCTTAAGAGTCAAATCAACCTAAAATCCAGTGAAATTCAAATTAAACTTAACCAAAGCCTATAATATATTCCAAATGATCAACCAAATCCAAGCAAGTCATGATTCAAGCCAATTTGGTCAATTGGGTCAAAATTGGTCAACTTAGCCCAAATTGGCCTAAAGGATCAAATTGGCCAAACTATAAATTAAATCCAAATTAAATTAAATTGATTGAAACCAATTGAACCAATATACTCCAATTGATCATTGAAACTTGACTTAACTCTTGGTTTGACCTGATTTGATCAATTGGTCAACCTAACCCATTTTGACCCAATTTGGCCCAAATGGGTCAAATTGACCCAAATTAAAATAAATGAATGACAAATGACATGAAATTTGGTCCAACTCACTTTTGACACATTTAAAACTTGCTCAAATAAAATTCAATGCCAAATGACCACTTTGCCCCTTGGGTTAAGGGTATCCCATGAGAAAAGTCCTCACTTAAATGATCATTTCTCTTTCTTGGCCACTTAACACTTATCCATTGGTCCACATAGGCACCAAAGACACTGATTATATGACCAAAGAGGTGGTTGGGGATGCCATGACTCATGGGGAGGATAAATCACCTCCCCTCCCCCATTAGAACACTTAGCATGAAGGACTCCCACCTCCCCTTTGCTAGGACACCCATTTTCATTCATAACAACCACTTTCCATGCCTTAACCAACCAAAATAAACCACATAGGATGATTCCCTTTCATTCCCAACCACCACCAATATTTTGGAGCCAAACATTCAAAAAATATGTGGATTTTTAGCCTCATTCAAACCAAGAGAGTTAGAAGCAGCAAAACTCATTCTATTCTTTTCATTTTCATCCCTTAGAGCTCCCAAACCAACCAACAATCATTCTCACTTGAGTTTGGGGTAAAAATATCAAAAATAAGTGAATTTAGGTGAGGAAGTGGCAATTGGAGAAGCATCATTCCAGAGTGAAAGTGAAGATCTAGGCTCATTCAAGGCTTCTTCCCCCACTTAAAAGCGTGCTCGGATCATCACTGCCACCGAAAACCATCCATGATGAGGTAATCTTCAAAAACTTGTAGCCTTAGGACTTCATATTTTTATGATGATTTTCTTGCAATTTTAGGGATTTCCCTTAGATAAACCTCACATTTTCCATTTTACTTGATCCCAATATGAAATAGAATTTTTTAGGCAAAAATTGACGTGAAAATGAGCCCAATCGGGCATTATTTCACATTTTTTATGGTTTTTTTGTCAGTTTCACCGGACAGAGAGTAGCAGTTGTCTGATCCCATGTTCAAGGAATCAGATGGCTCAGATCGCATTGGACCTATATCCATTTGACTGTTAGGTCACATGATCTACCTTGATCCTGATCGACGGACCATCTGATCTACAATCGCAGCTCATGATCCGATCGCTTCACCCCCCCGCGATTTCCAACCCATGCGCCGATATTTATGTGGCCCAACCATGCGGTGGTGCCACGTGCCATGCAGAATCACACTACCAATCGTGACATCAGTGTCGCGCCCGGTGCTGACTGGGTTAAGTGGGAAAATCTGAATTTTCTGGTTTTAGAAATTATTTAAATCACTTGAACTTCAAAAATTTATAGAAAATAAAATAGTTAATTAAAATTGCAAACAAGGCTCATTGGATTCATCTTTTGAGAGGAATCTAATAAACCTAAAATCTCTAATTTTCACTAAATATTTTGAGGTTAATATGAGTTTTAGTAAAATTCAAATTTTATTAATTAAACCAAAAATATACATCAGATTAAGTTGAAATTTCTAATAGTTAAAACTAAAGATACGATACACCTACCATAAAAATGTCAAGTCAAAATCACTTCTGGATTGAAAGATATTGAATTTTGAAGTTCAATTGATTTATTTTGATAAAATAAATTAATAAACTTCATGAAAAATATCTTAATCAACTGAAACTTTAAAAATTCATAACTAGTTGTATAAAATGTAAAAAAAATACAAACTTAGTCTCATTTTAAAAATATTTTAGAGTAGAATTCAGGAAAATTATCACTAATTAATTTTGAATAGCAAATTTGGCTTAATTAAGGTTTAATTGAAAATATAATTAACCTAATTACTCCTTAATTAACCATCCAATTGATCTAAAACTTTTTCTATTTGTTTAGGGGGATGATCTCTACCTCCCTTATTTTTTGAGATTTTATTGGTAGTTTAATTAGTGAAACCAATTGATTAAGTCTCAATCATTTTTTAAATATAATTAGTGATAATTAAGAAAATGAACAGTAAATTAATCAATCATAAGCTCACTGGCCTTTGTTAATGGTGATGAAGTCTAGGGAAATGGATTGGGACTCCTCTTCTAATCTTTTCTTTAAATCTTTTCTAATCCCTTAAGTAATTAATCAATTAACCCCCTTTTAATTAATTAATTAAAAAGATGATCAAAAATCCAAATCATACTTGAACCTTAATTAATTAATTGAGAAGATTTAGGGATTGAGACTTGGACTCCTTTATTTGTCTCTTTCTCTAAGCTCATCTCACTTTAATTGGTTAAGGTTAATTAAGGTTTAATTAGTTAATTAATTATTAATTAATCCAATTAAATCTAATCCTCTAATCTAATATTGGGTAGCTCTCTGGGCATTTAATAACCCAAAGTGAGAGATGATGAAATTATGGTTAACTCACATGTATGAGAAAACTATAAGAGTAGTTAAGTGAGATCCCTTAAGCTTAATTAACTATTAATCATGAGTCAATTGTATTAGACCCCTTTAATTTCTTAAGAACATTGCAAATTTACTTTCCATGTAATTGCATATCATATTGGCTCATTATTAATTAGTTAATTAACTTAAGGTTATGTAGGTAAGGGTTAATTAATTGGCTTAATTCATATCCTAACCTAATTAAACCATAAAAGCAACCTAATTACTTCTTCATTGAACCAAAATTAACTCACACATGGGGACTGGATTAGGACCAACAAACATTTTCACATTTCCAAAAAAATATAAAGTTGAAGAACTTTAGAATTTTGATGAAATGAGATCATGTATGATTGTTCTTAGAAATGTTGTTTGCCATGAATGAGATTCATTTCTTTAAAATTAATTAAATGAAATGTTTATTTTATGTCTAATTGCATGTGTTGATTTAAATTAAATAAGTGTGGCTCTATTATCACTACTAAATCAAAAATTATTTTTTAAAGTGTATGAATCAATTATAACATATAGAGTGATGCTAATTACAAATATCTATAAGTTTACATGTGTTGGTAATATAGGATATGCAATATGAAGTTCTCTTTCTTTATCTTATATGGATTTACATAGGATTCACAAATGTATAGTTCATTTGAAAAGAACACAACATTTTCCTAAATTTATTCCTATGCATCTCCATGTTAAGACTTAGGAAGAATTTCATATTACATATATAAATCATATAATCAAATCAAATATAACTTCTAGCATGACTTCATATTTGTGGTTCTTTTTGTACATTCATATGTATTTTAGAAAAGTGATATATTCCGACAACTTGCGGGTTTTAAGTAGTCCTAGGTCTCATACCTTATGGTGCAAAAAAAATAATGGCACCGTACTCACTTAAAACTCTTTTACATATGTATGTATGATGTGGCCAATGGATAAGAATCATAAATCAAATACAACTTTTGCATGAGTTTTTCCTATCCTTATAGTTGTTTATACATCTACATGTATCTAAAAAAAGTGATATATTAGTCTGGACACCCCGGGGCTGCAAGGCTTTAAGTAGCCCTAAGTAGGTCTTATATTTTATACCCCTAGTGCAAAAAATAATCGCACCGTACTCACTTAAAACTTTTATACATGTGGATGTGTATTTTGCTAATGGATGAAAAATCCCTCTTTTCTATTAAAAAGACATGCATTCATAATCTAATCAAATGAAATATCTAAATTCCAAATATACTTCTTTGCATTCATCATTTAAGTGTGCTAAAACATAAATTGCATGTATAGGTATGTTTAGGACTTAACCATATGCATGCTATATATATGATGGAAAGGAATAAATAAACATATGTTATGTTATAGTAATTCATTCCAATTAATCTTAAGATGCCTTTTTTGTTTAATGAGTTTATTTAAACTAACCTAAACTTAGGATTAATCAAAAAATATAACAAGCCATTCACTAAAGAAAATTAGTTAATTAACTAGTTTTGAAGTGATTTAAGGTAGGGATGAAAGAGAGATTCTCTCTCTTTCTTCTCTTTATAATACTTAGTTGTTAAGTGTAGGCTATATGAATAAAAGAAAACACTAAATAAAATTTTTAAATCAATTAAATCACTTAAAGAGAAATCAACTCCTTTATAAATTAAATCCCTAATACTTAGTAAATTACAACTCTAAAGCCTAGTTAGGACATCCCACACAAGCTTTAATACACACACATTAGACTAAGTCACCATTTCTAGCTTTATGTTAGGGCGGTGTATGGTTTGATGTATGCTTATTTTGTGATGTATTATTTTAGATTGGATGTTAGGGTGTATATGCGTTGTCTAGATGTTAGGCCAATATTAGTCTAATCATGCTTTCTATAAGGGGTTATGCTTAAAAGGCTGCTAAATAAAAATATAAATACTTTTTATTGTGTACTTTGCTTAGCCCCTAAGCATAACTCAAGTTATGATAGGTGGGCTTGGTTATCCATGTGTGGGATGCTAAGTTCAAATTATTCATATAACTGCTTGGGTTGTATGGTATGCTTAGCTAACATTTGTTTTGTAAGTACAACTAGATTTACTTTCCTTCTTTTAATGTAATTCTGCATTAGGATTAGGATGAATGTTATGGGGATTAGGATGAGCATTGGTTATAAGTCCAAGTCTTATATACCATGTGATGCCTTTGGAACAAGCATATACAAATCAAGTCAAATAGAAGAAAGAAATGGAGCAAATCAAATGAATAAATGGAAGATGAAGAAATGAAGAAGGAAGAATGAAAAATGAAGACCCCTATAACATTCATCATTTGTAATTGTAATTATTCTCTTATAATTTGGGTTATATAAGAGTATAGCTCAGCTTACCACATTTCTTTTTTGGGTTATACAGTGGTACCCGATTGCATTGGCATTTTATTCTTTTGTAATAGCTTTATAAAATTATTTGATATTTTATTTAGCTTGTGCATTAAAAAAAGCATTCCTTTTCATAGTTTGTTTATGATTGGTGATTATTGTATGGCCTGGATGCGATTAGGCTCTTAGGATAAAAAAAATTTTCTACATACTAACAACTCATAATTAAACTTTTAAAATAACTCATAACTTCACATAAAATCCTAGGCATTAAATCAAGATAATAAAATATTTAGAAATCCCTTAGCTGGATGATTGTATGTTTAATATCATGCATAACCATTTTGTTTCACTCTTGTTAAGAGAGGGCTTCCATCTTTTCCAGATATAATGGGCTTAACCTTTGAGAGTCTATGGTGGAAGAACACCCCTTTCCCTTTTGATTTAGCCCATAATTAATTTCTTATGCATTTAGGCATACAAAATCCCATAGCCTGTGTCAAAATAATGAGTCCCAAATTAAATAAAATTTGATAAAAATTTGCATAGATTTAAGTCATTATTCATACCCCTCATACTCTAGTCTCTTAGGGATTGGGTTTAAGGACTTAGTTTCTTCTCTAAATAATAACAACCTAGCCATCTTGTAAAAGAATATGACTTTCCTACATGGATTTAAAGTATATGAGGAGTTAGTACTCCACGTGAAATAAGTCAGAATCGTGGTTTTCTCTCTCTTATGGAGGTAAACCATATACTCATTTTTCCCTTAGATTTAGGTCGTGCTTTGGCCCTCACCAAAGCTCCATAGATTTAGGATATGAGGTTGTTGTTTTCTTTTTTGGGCAACAAACATAAATCTCACCTCTTAGGCATTTATATAATCTTGTATTATGAAATTATAAGTCCTAAATTTTTAATAAAATTTCAACTCAAATAAATAAATCTCTATATTTTAAATATATAAAGCCCAACCATATGATATATTGGAGTGCTCATTAGCATTCCTAGTATCATAAGAACTCCTACTTATCTCATTTGACTTTGATAATAACTCTTTCCCTTTTGATCCATCCCACTTGATTTTCTAAAATACAACCAATTTGTCTATAGTCCTATCTTTGAATTCTTTGGAGAAAATAATCTTTTACTTTAATCAAGAGTATTCTAAGGAATTCATTTTCTTTAAGATGTAATTAACTATGGGGCCTTGCCCCCATAGGGAACTTTAGAATTTAGTTTAAATAAATCCTACTTTATTCTTCCATGTAAAGTAAGGGAAAATCTGGTATATTTGAAGAGCCATCATGCCTTAGGAGTCCTTATTGGTGATTAGGTCCATCGTAGGATGGTGATTTGTATATTTCAAGATAGTGCACTATTCTTTGATGTCAAAACTGATCACCTCAATAAGTACATCCTCAGATATGCATGGTGTCCCCTCACATATATACACATGAACTAAAAATAAACACCACAAAAGTTATTAAAGATATTATGGTTAACTCATTGGTATAAGAAAATCATAAGAGTACCTAACTTAGATTATTTCCTTCTTTAATATAGTTACTCTTGAACATGAGCCTAATTGCATTATATTTCTTTAGGTGCATTCCAAATTTTATTTTTTTAAAGCATATCATTGAAGGCTCATGATCAAGTAATTAACTAGATTAAAGAAGTTTAAGGAAGGGTAATTAAATTGATATGCTTAATGAATTGAACCTAATCAATCCATAAAACCCATTTAATTGCCCTTTTAAATATGTTAAATCACCAACATGGGGTGTGGTAAGTGTTAAGTATCATCTCTCCTCCTTAGGTTTTAATAACTCAAATATCAAAATTAAACCTCATAAGAACTTCGATTAGTTTAAGGAATATTTATTTGGCTTGATTGTCCTTAGGACTTAATGTAATTGAATATGTTGTGGGGCAATATTTAATTACCTCTTTTTAATCATCATAAACGTGCATGCAAAATGTGTCACATGTTCATGTTCTTAAAAAAAAGAGAGAACTAAAAGAACATGATTATGTCTAAGTTGTATGTGTTGGACAAATATTATTATATGGTGACTATTATCACTAATAAATTTCAAATTATTTTTAAAATTATAAGCTAATGATGTAAATTTTAAGCTAATGTTGGTTATAGATATTCATTAAAGTTTACATTTAATTATAATTTCAAAATAGTAAAGAATTTATTTTATCTTGATGTTTCATGTACATGTCTACATAAATTTGAATTGGAAAGTATATAGTATGGACATGCTAGAAACACGAGGCTTTAAGTAGTCCAAAGGAGGTCTTAGATAACCTCACTTTCGGGGTTTAACAATGGCACATACTTGCTTAATTTTATTAATATGTATTCATGTGCTAGAATTTGAGATAAAATTTTGCTTTTTGTGTCACTAAGCTTTGCGGGAATAAAAAGATTTATTATTATATAATCTTAGCATGACTTTCATCGCTAAGCTTGTGTATATGTTTACATATTTTTTATTTGGCAAGTATATAGTTTGGACATCCCAGGAACATGAGGCTTTAAGTATCCCTAATGAGGTCTTAGATAACCTCACTTCCCTGATTTAACAATGATACATACTTGCTTAGTTTTATTTATATCTATTCATGTGCTAGAATTTGAAATAAAACATTGCTTTTCTTATGACTAAGCTTTGCCTGAATAAAAAGACTTCATATAATATAATCTTTGCATGATTTTCATCTCTAAGCTTGTGTATATGTTTACATGTATTTAATTTGACAAGTATATAGTATGTATATCTAGGGAACACGAGGCTTTAAGTAGCCCTAAGGAGGTCTTAGATAACCCTATTTTCTTGGTTTAAAAATGGCATGTACTTTCTTAAATCTCAAATACATGTCTACATATGCTTAACTAAGGAATGTAATCTTTCATTTCTACCAAATTCATGCATTAAGTATCATCAAGTGTGCAAAAATACAAATATGTATTGTATATATAAATATGTGTATTCATTCAAATATCATGAATAATGAGAATGAAGAAATGTGTATGCTATTGATGATGAAAAGATATGGTGAAATGTTATCCATATAATAGTGATTCAATTTTATTAATCCTAAGATATCTTTTATGTTTGAATAAAGTTTCTTAAGACTAACCCAAACTTAGGCATAATAAAATATTTAATAAACGACCCACTAAAGAAACCAAAGTCTTAATAATATACATTTATAAAATAACTTAGGATAGAGATGAAGGGGGTCAAACCCCTTTCTTCTCTTCATAATAATTAGATATTAAGTAAGCATCAAATGAAACAAGAAAGTGTAAATTAAAATTAATCAATTCATTCAAAGATTTGAAGTGAAACATCATCTAATGTTTAACTTAAATAATTATGAACTTTAGATAATCACACTTATAAAGCTTAGTTTATATACACCACACTAAACCTTAGCACACACATTAGAATGCTAAGTCACCAATTCTAGCCTTAGGTTAGGCTGGTGTACGTTGTGGTGTTATATTTTATTTTATGATGTAATGCTTTATATTCGATGTTAGGATTGTTTGTGCATAGACTAGATATTAGGTCGCTAATAATCTAATGATGTTTTCTACAGGGGATTATGCTAAAGGGATCATTGTAATAATAAGTAAATATGAACGTTCTTGCTAGTGCCGCTTATGCCTGAGCATAATCCAATTAGAATAGGTGGGCTTGGTTACTCAAGTGCAGGGTGTTAAGCCAAAATATGAAATATAATTGCTTGGCTTGTATGTTTGTTTAATTAGCGTATGTCTTATAGGTGGAGTTAGATTTCATTTTTTTCATAAATATAGAATTTTTTCAAAGGATTAAGATTAGTGCTATGGGGTTTAGGATGAGCAGTGGCTAAAGGAAAAGACCTGGGAGGCCCTATGAAACCTAAAGTAGATTGATCCAAAAGAAGGAAAGAAGGACAAGAGATTGAAGACCCCCATATCATTCATTATAATTGTAATATTCTATTATAATCTAGGTTGTATAAGGAGTTCAACAACTAATTTTTTTTTTCTTTTTGGGGTGTACAGTAGTACCGGTTGCATCGACCTCTTATTCTTTTATGAAATTCATATGTTTGATTATTGTGTTTAACTTGTGCATTAGAAATGACATATTTTTTATATATTTTTTTAAAATGTGATGATTTGATGTGCGGCTTGGATGCGATGGATCTTTAGAATAATATTAAGTTTTCTATCCTCACTAAAAATTCATAACTAAATTTTAATATAACTCATAACCTTATTTTAAAGCTAGGTTTATAATCAAGATAAATAAAAGATTTAAAAATCCCTTAGCTGAGTGTTGTATGTTATCACGCCAAGCATATCATATTATGCCACTCTTGAAAAGGAGGTCTCCATTCTTGCATGATATGTGATTTGCTTGACCTTTGAGGGCAATCCCTTGTTGTAGTGGAGAACACCTCCTCTAATTGATTTATCCCATGACTAAATTTCATCATGCATATAGACATAATTGTCGTAAGCCTTCATCCAAAATGAATGTGTCAAAAATGGTTTAAAATTTATAATCTTTGCATTAATCTAAGCCATATCTGCATGCCAATCATATTCTAGTTTCTTAAGGAATGAGTTTAGGATTCTAGTTCCTTTCCTAATTAAATAACTGTCTAGCTATCTTGCATCTATATAAGATCAGCCTACATGGTTATAAAGCATAGGAGGTATTAGCTGACAGCTACTCTAGGAGATTATAAGTCCAGAAGAGTCGAG
This sequence comes from Cymbidium sinense, assembly GCA_021442155.1. NCBI lineage: Eukaryota > Viridiplantae > Streptophyta > Magnoliopsida > Asparagales > Orchidaceae > Cymbidium > Cymbidium sinense. The sequence goes on from CM038215.1 coordinate 74,498,620, forward strand.
GTGTGTTCATTCTCCCTTATGGAGGTGAACTATCATATCCCATCTTTCCCGATTAGACTTAGGTTGTGCTTTTAGCTTATGTTAAAGTATTTTAGATTTAGATTCTAAGGCTACTTATTTTTTTGGCTATGATTATAAGTTCTCACCTCTAGGTATTTCCATAATCTTATATTATTAGACTATAAGTCCTAGTATTCTAATAAGAATTCATCTTAAATAAAAGTAAATTCTCACTCTCTCAAATATATAAGCCTCACTATAGAGTAGACTAAAGCACTCACTAGGCTACTTAGTATCATGGATGCTTCTGACTTATTCTCCTTTGGAATCCATAAAGAAGTCTTTTTATTTGAATTCTCCCATTTGATTTCCATAAATAGTAAATCCTTTGATAGTCTTGCTTTGAAATCTTTCGAGATACTTATTGGCTACTTCAATCAAGAGTGTTCTTAGAAGATTCTCATGTCCTAAGATGTAATCAACTATGGAAGCTTGCTTTCGAGAGAACTTAAGAACCCGACATAAAATAAGCCTTACTTTATTTCTCCATGTGAACTAGGGAAAGATCTCTAATATATACATAGACTCATAAGCCTTAGGAGTCTTTATTAGGTGATTAGGTCCATTTTGGGGAGATATTTCTATCTTCCAGGGTAATACATTATACCTTAATGCCTGATCACTTCAATAAGTACCCCTTAAGATCTATGTGGTGTCCCTATGGTTTCCAAATTAAAACACCACAATGTCCTCTACCTCCCATAATTTTCTTGGAATTATTTTCCATGTGATTTGAAGATTTTAGATTTTAACTTTAATAACCCTCTTGAATTAACTAAATAATCATTAAAATTAATGAATAGTAAAAATTAAGCAATTGGTGTTAATTAATCAATGTAAATAGTGAATATGATGAGAGAAATAATCAAGGTCCCTTTCTTAATTGTTTCCCAAGTGTACTATCTTAAGAGGGTTTAATTAATGTGTTTAATAATTAAGAAATAATTAAGAAAAATTAATGATAAAATAAAAATTGAAATTGATTTAGATAACTCAAGTGCAACCCATTAATCCATTTATGTGTTTAATAGCATTAAGTCATTAAAAAATTATGATTATCCCATTGGTGTGGGAAAATCATAAGTGTATTTGACTTAATTTTTGTTCTCCTTTAATTTAACTAACTCTTAGGCATTACCCTAATTGCATTAGACTTCTTTAGGTGCATTGTTGAGTTTATTTTCCCAAAGCACATCATTGAAGGCTCATGATCAAGTGTTTAATTAAATTAAAGAAGGCTGGGGAAGGGTAATCAAATTGTTGTGATTAATGGCTTGAACCTAATCAACTCATAAAATAGATTATATTTCTTTCCTTAAATATGTCAAATAACCAACATGGGATGGGGTGAATTCTAAGTATCATTTCTCCTCTTTAGTTTTAATAACTTAAACATTAAAATTAAATCTTACAAAAACTTTGGTTAGTATTAATGAATGTTTATTTGGCTTGATTGTCCTTAAGACTCAATGAAATTGAGTATGTTATGTGGTGACATTTAATTACTTCCTTTTAATTATTATAAATGTGCACATCATTTGTTTTATGTGTACATGTTTTTAAAAGGAAAATTAAAAGAATATGATTGCAGTTAAATCGCACGAGTTGGATAAATTTTATTATATGATGTGGCTATTATCATTAATAAATCTCAAATTATTTTAAAATTATAAATTAATGATGAATTAAATAGATGAAATTTAAATCAATGTTTGTTGTAAGTACTTAATGAAGTCTTAATGATAGTAATAAATAATTTTATCTTTATGTTTTATGTATATGTTTACATATATTTGAATTAGCAAGTATATAGTCTGGACATCCCAGGAACATGAGGCTTTAAGTAGCCCCAAAGAGATCTTTGATAATCTCACTTCCCTGGTTTAAAAATGGCATGTACTTGCTTAATTTCATTTATGTGTATACATGTATTAGAATATAAGATAAAACTTTTCTCTTCATGCACTTAGATTTTACATAAATAAAAGATTTTATATAACCTTTTCATGGTTTTGTTTCTATGTTTATATATATATGTTTACATGTATTTGAATTCGCAAGTATATAGTCTGGACATCCCCAGAACATGAGCCTTTAAGCAACCTCATGAAGGTCTTAGATAATCTCTCTTCTCTGGTTTAACAATGATAAATACTTGCTTAAATTTCTAATACGTGTTTGCATATGCTAAGCTATAAGATGAAATCTTTCTTTTCTATCAAATTCATGCATTAACATTCATTAAGGGTGCAAAAATATGAGTATATTGCATGTATATGCATTAAATCAAATATTAAGAAGATTAAAGATGAAAGAATGTGAATGCTATTGATAATGAAAGGAAGTAGTGGAATATTACTCATGTGATGGTGGCTTAATTTCATTAATTGTAAGATGCCTTTCATGATTGAATAAGATTCCTTGAAACTAATTTAAACTTATGCTAAAAAAAATCATAAGACCAAACCTATAATAATTTTCCCTTTAGAAAATAACTTAGGGCAGGAATAAAGGGGGCTTAGCCTCTTTCTTCCCTTTATAATAGTTAGATGCTAAGTAAGTATTAAATAAAATAAAAACATGTAAATTAAAATCAATCAATCTATTAAAATACTTGAGGTGAAACCATCCCTAATTATCAATCTAAACGATTCTAAAACTTTGGACAAACATACTTTCAAAGCTTAACCAAGACATACCACACTAAACCTTAGCACACACATTAGAATGCTAAGTCACTTATTCTAGTATTAAGTTAGGATGGTGTATATTATGGTGATGTGCTTTATTTTATGATGTAATATTTTAGACTGGATGTTAGATTATTTATGCGTAGAATATATGTTAGGTCATTAATAGCCTAATGATGCCTTATGTAAAGGATTATGCTAAAGGACCACTGTAATAATAAATGAATATAAATATTCTTACTTCCAAGTACTACTTATGCCCCAAAGTATTATCTAATTAGACGGTGGACTACCCAGGTGCAGGGTGCTAAGTCCAAATATGTGAAATATAATTGCTTGGCTTGTATGTTCGTCTAGCTAATATCTATTTTCAAGTGTAGTTAGACTTTATTTTTCATGAATATGTAATTTTATAATAGGATTAGGATTAGTGCTATGGGGTTTAGGATGAGTAGTGGCTAAAAGATAAAGACTTGGGAAGTCTGTGAAACTTAGAGCAAATAGATTCAAATAAAGAAAGAAGAACATGAATTGAAGACCCCCATAACATTCATTTCATTTGTGAAATTTAATTGTAATCTAGGTTGTATATGGCTAGATCTTGGCTACTCAACTTTTTTCTCTTTTTGGGGGTGTACGGCAACACCCGTTTGCATTGGCCTCTTATTCTTTTACGAAATTCAAATGTTTGATTATTGTATTTAGTTTGTGCAATGGAAATGATATGCTTTTTATAAGTTTCTTAAAGTGTGATGATGTGTGGCCTAGATACAGTAGGTTCTTTAGGATAAAAAGTAAATTTTTTACCATCACTAAGTAACTCATAACTAAATATTAATGTAATTCACAATCTCATTTTAAAGCTAGGCATTTAATCAAGAAAATAAAAGATTTGACAACCCCTTAGCTAAATGATTGTATGCTGCAACAACATATTTATCATATTATGTCATTCTTGAATTGAGAGTATCTCCACTCTTGTACGATAAGGGATATGCATGACCATTGACAGCAATCCCTTATAGTGGAGAACACCTCTTCTAGTTGATTTAGCCCATAACTTAATTTCATCATGCATGTAGGCATAACTATTTCAAGTCTTAGTCTAAAAATAAATGTGTCAAATAATTTATATAAATTTGTAAATTTTCAATTAGTCTAAGTCATGTTTGCATATCAAACATTATCTAGTCTTTAGAAAATGAGTTTAGGATTCTAGCTTCCTTCCTAATTAAATAACAACCTAACTATCTTGCATCTACATAAGACTGGCCTATATAGTTTTAAAGCATATGAAGTATTAGCTGGCAACCACTCCAATTAGTTGTAAGTCCAAGAGTGGTTGTGTTCATTCTCTCTTGTGGAGGTGAACTACTATACCCCAACTTTCGTCGAGTAGAGTTAGGTTGAGCTCTTGGCTTGTGATAGAGCACTCTAGATTTAGGTTTTGAGGCAACTTGTTTTTCTTTTGCTACGAGTATAAGTTCTCACCTCTTAGGCATTTCTATAATCTTGTGTTACTAGATTGTGAGTATTAACTTTCTAATAAAATTTTAACTTAAATAGGAATAAATTCTCCTCTTCAAAAATATAATGCATCACTATAGGGTAGATTGAAGCACTCACTAGGCTTCTTAGTATCATGGGTGCTTCTTACTTATTCTCTTTTAGAATCAATGAAGAAATCTTCTTATTCGAGTAATCCCATTTGATTTCTAATAACAACCAATTCTTTGATAATTTAGCATTGAAATCTTTGGAGATACTCATTGACTACTTTATCAAGAGTATTCTTAAGAAATTCTCATTTTTAAGATATAATTAACTATGGAAGCTTGCTTCCATAGGGAATTAAAAAACCCAGCATAAAATAAACCTTACTTTACTTATCCATGTAAAGTAGGGGAAATATCTATAGTATACATGTAGACCCATCTACTTTAGAGTCCTTATTAGACAATTAGGCCCATTGTAGGATGATGTTTCTATCTTTTAAGATGGTATATCATATTTCAATGTCGCATCCGATCACTTCAATAAATATCCCTTAAGATCTACATGGTGTCCCTATGACTCTAAATTAAAACACCACCAAATACATTAAAAACTCTCTCCATTTAAGCTTTCCCACTTGATTTTCAAAATTTATCAATCCTTTGATATCAAAATTTAAAATTCATAGAGATGTTAGTCAATCACTTTAATCAAGAATTTTTTAAGGGGTTATATGTCCTCTAAGATGTAATTAACTATGTGAGGTTGCCCTTATATGAAACTTAAGAACCCACTTTTAAATAACCCCTACTTTACTTTATCCATGTAAAGTAGGGGAAATATCTCTACTAAATGTAGACCCATCAGCCTTAGGAGTCCTTATTAGATGATTAAGTCTATTAGAGAGTGATATCTCTACCTTTCGAGTGGTATATCATTTATTATTATTATACTCAATCATTTTAATAAGTACCTCCTAAGATTTACGTTGTCCCTCATCACCACAGTTTTAAACACTACAATTTATAAATATATACTATACCAAGGCGCATAACCTTAAATCCCTAATCTATTATTTGGTTCTCCTTGACTTCAAGCGGTAGCCTCCCATAGTCCCTCTCTCTCATTCTTGTGTGCTGTCTCGAGCAAGTGGAGCAGTAGAGGTCTAAGGTTTCTCTATTCCACACTTGATTTCATTTTTTATCACACTCCTCTGAGTTCTCTCTGTAATTCCCTTTATCTTTTCGACTCTCTTAACTCTCAATCCCCGGCTCTCAACCACTCGGCCCACTCAAGTATTGCATGAGCCTCTAGCTTTTAGGAAATCTCTCATTATCGTGATTTCGATGATGATTTTTTAGGGCATAACTGCTCTTATGTAACCGAGTCTCTATTAAAAGTGATTCTCTATGTTAGAAATTAGCTATGTTAGTTTTTTTTCTCAATGTGAAATTGATTCTAAATACACTTATGTTGAAATCGATTCTAATGTTGATTTTTTTTAATGTGATTATATGCTTTTCATTTATTTAGGATTTTACATATATGTGCTTTACTGCTTTGGAAAGGTTTAGGGTTTCACATAAATGTGCTTTGAAAATGTATTCTAAAGGTTAAGGTTTGCTAAATACCCATTTGTTGAAATTAATTCTAATGTTAAGGGTTTGCTTAATGAAGTTTTATAAATTTTTCTATTAAGCTATATGTTTGGATTTGACTTAAGAAAGTTTATTTAAACATGAATGCCATCTTAAATTAATAAACGAAATCATAGCCAATTTAATGACATCTTCTTAACCTTGCTTTATCATCCCTTAATATTCATTTAATTAAATAATATATTTAATTAAATAATTAGATTTAATAAATGCATATATATCATTTGAATATTTCACACTTTAAGGTATGGATGAATTAATGTATTTTTATTTATTAATATTTAGTATATAGTATGATTATATGATGCATGAATTTTGTAGAAAATATGATTTAATTATCTCTTATACATATACATACACAATAATATAATGTATTTGTGTATAAGTATGTGCAATTGTTGAACCCAGGAAGTGAGGTAATCAAATAATGATGAAATTATAAAAATTTGAAGAGGCTCAAATATATATGTGAAAATAATTTAACCTTAATAAGTAGTTCAATTTAAATCTTAAGGTGCGTGCTGTTGTTATACTAGAGGTACAAGGTATCAAGATCTCCTTCAGACTAATATCTCTACGACCTCGGGTTTCTAGACTATATACCTTTTAAACTGTAGCATATATAAAATTTTAGATTTTCTATTTTAATTATTCATATTGATTTACATTTAGATTGATAATTATTTTTAATTAATTAAAAAATAATTTAAGATTTACTTAAGATAATTGCCACATTATTTAATTCAAAGCATATAATTAAATAAAATATATTTTTTTATTTTTGAAACATGAATGCATGAAATATATGAAAGACAAAATTATGAATGAATGAAGCAAAGCAATTAAATATCATTACATAACCTATTTGGAGTTATTAATTCCTAAGGCTATTCACATGAAGATAAGCACCCTTCAGCCTAATCAAATTCATTAAGGGTTGATTTCTAAATTTAAATCATTTAATCCTAATGAGGAGAGAAAATTATGCAACTAATCTCTTGACTCATCTGTGTTCATTGAGTGATTCAAAGTGGTTTAGACGATTTCTATGAATTAATTAAGATTAATTAATTATTTTATCAATTAAGCCCAAAAGAGCTCATAAATTCAAGTAACACCTAATTATAAGCCCAAAAATTATGAAAAACTTATAAAAAATGAATCAACATGAAATAAATATGTTCTAAAATTTCTAATTCAATTGGACTTATAATTAAGAATTAATTAAAGAAATGGGAATAACTTAAAATCATCAATTACACTCAAAATAACTCAAATCAATTGGGAATTTGATTTCATTGAAAACCTCTTTGTTAGTTGATTATAAAAAGAGCTTAGTCAAAATTTTGGAGATTTACACTAATTATTATGATTTTTTTAAGTTCTAGGTTAATTAATAATTTAATTAATTAAATAAAAGCCCTTTAAAGTGATTTTGAAGAATAATCAAGACCAGAATTCCCAATTAATGTTTTTGATTAGTTCATTATTTTAATACATAATTAGACTTTCATATTTAATTTTATAATCTTCTTAATTTAATTATTTATTAAATACATAAAATGGCTAATTTAGGTTTGAAAATTTGGATATCTCAAATCACTAAACAAATTAACTTGAAATAATTATGGGAGGCAAAGGTCATCCCATAAGATAATAATACCAAATTTCATGCTAATTAGATAAGTGATTAAGGCTTAATTATACTATAAGTGAAATTTTAAAGTCTAATTAATTACTCTACACTTAATAAAATTTAAGACTTTTATTTTTCTTATATTTTCCTCTATCTAAGCTTTCTATAGAAAGTTTATTTATACTTTAAAATTTTTCATCATAATTTTATAAAGTTCTATGTAATTCCAATAATTAATTAATATTCAATTAAATCCTAATTTAATCATTTTTGTGATTTATGTGATCAAGAGGGTCTAATTAATTTTTTTTAAAATCTATGATATTTATAAAGTGATTTGAATTATTTTGATGAATTTTCATAATTTCTATAAATTTTAATTTTTTATTTATTCAAAATTAGCCAATTGACTTTAAAAATCAATAACTCTTAAACTAGAAGGCTAGTTAACATGAAATTTTTTATGATATGCAAGCAATAACATTAAGTGTTTTTTTCTAAAAGTTTTAACTTAATAGGTTTCATATTTTAAGAATAATTAAAGAAATATAATTTTCAGTAAAACTTAAATTACTCTTAAAATGTACAACTAAATTTGAGGATTTGATTCAATGGATTCTTCGTGGAAAGATAAATTCATAGCACCCTTATTTGCATTTTTTGGTTAAGTATTTTTTATGATTTTTTAAAATTTTGTGTTAAATCTAATGGAATAAATAAAAAATAAGACATAATCATAGCTAGTCATTCTATCCAAGTAAGATGGATGACCCAGAGGTTGTCTTCCTAATAGGAGATAAACCAAAAAAAAAGGTTGGGATCTACCCCAAATATCATCGGATCTCACAATCTTCCAACGGTCTAAGTTGAAAATTGCTTTATTTCACATTGGAGAATTGAAAGAAAGAAAGAAAGAAAGTGCAATGGGATCTAAGGGAGACTGCTAGATTCATGCCAAAAATTCATCAAATACAAACACCTTTGGTTGATCTAAGATTTAGAGAAGTCATCTCATCAACCCCGTTCAACGGATGCCAGAAGTTCTTCTTAGATCTCCTCCTTTACCTCCTTATAGAATGTTTCCGCTACGTGCAGCACCACCCGTTGCTAGAAATTAGAGACTCTTGGACTTAGAAAGCAAAAGAGGGAGGGAGGAGAGAGAGAGAGAGAGAGATGTTTTCTTCTGGTTAGAAGAAGGTGTGTGTGTGCGTGCGTGTGTGTATTTTAGTATGTTAAGAAGAAAAGAAAAGAGGTGTATAGAAAACTCCTCCCTTTTTTGTCTCCATACCCTCCCATATAAAGAAAGAAATATATATATATTTTCCTCCTCATGATTAGCTCCTTTTTTCTTTATTCTCTTATGTTTGACATGCCCTTTTCTTTATTGAAGTTTAAATTTTGATTAGATTTGGTGTATGGGGAGGTGAGTGAACTCATTTTAGGTTAAAACTTGAGTTGACTCACCTTAATCCAAATTGATTTGGGTTGAGTGAAGTGAGTCTTGTTTACCCAATTAACTTAGTGTTAAGTTTAAATTATATTAAATTAATTATTATAATACTTATGATTAATTAGTTTGATTTATCTTAAGCTTAAGTCAACATAATTTGACTTAAATAAATCAAATTTGGTCAAATGACCTAATTTGTCATTTTGAGTTCAATTAGGTCCAATAATCAAATTACTCCCAAATTAAGCTTAGATTAAATTCAAATGAGTTAATTCATGATTCTAAGATTTTAGGTAAGTTTAATTTATTTTAATTTTGATTAAATTTGATTTGGAATTAGTGGGGTCCACATGGGCCAATTTAGGTTATATGGCCCAAATGGCCAAAATACGGCCCAAATTGAGCTTACATTACGATTGAATTAATTTTGAATGAGATAATATAATAATTTTAAGCCTTTATACAAGTTCATTCTCATTTGATTCTAGTTAAATTTTGTACGAGCTTAGTGCGGCCCACATGATTCAAATTTGGTCAAATGATCTAACTAGTCATTTTATATTTGTTTATATTTATACGTTGATTTTTTGCATTTAGTCTAATTTAATTTAAATTTATTTGTATTTTATTTAATTTTTATGGACCTAGATGATTTTGAACTTAAATATGGTTAATTGGGTCGATCATACCAATTGACTCAATCTAGTCTCAATTGAATTTAGATTTTAATTTAGGTTTACTTAATTTAAGTTTTTATTGAATTATGTTAAATTTGGATTTGATTAGACTCACTTTGTCTAATTGGGTCAAGTCATGTCCTGTGGGTCTACTAGGCTAAGCTAGGTTTCACCTTAATGTGTTTAATTAATTTTTGATTTTAGATTATGATTTAGTTTTACATTAATTTGTTATTTCCATTCTTGTCTTAGTTTGGGTTATACACTTAGTCACTAATTATAGTATTTTAAGAGTCTAATTAGGAAGCTCTTAATTCTCCTAATTACTAAAATGAGGGTGATTCTCAACCTCCCTCAGGGTTAACAGAACCTAAATGCCTAGATCAAACTCTAGGTCTAAGAAGAGAGTTGTCAACCTCACTAAAAGTGAGGTCAATATTTGGCATTTTTATTTTCATGATCCTAGAAATTATGGTCAATGAAAAATTAGAAAAATAATTATAATGATGATTATTGTTTGTAAATATCCATTTATGATGATAGAGCACACTTGGTTCAACATACTATTGTAACTACAAAAGTGTACCTAGAAACACCAATAAAAATGATTGCATGTGACTTTATGATGTTGAGAAAGAGAAACTTAAGATTTATCATAGCGGTGTTCAAAGAGTTGCATTAACATTGGACTATTGGACATATAATCATATAATAGCATATATGCGTTTGACTATCCATTTCATTGATAAGTCTTGGAACATCCAAAAAGAATTATTAACTTTATTAAGCTTGAGCCTCCTTATATTAAGACTTTCATTTGTTATGCTATATGTGATTGCTTGGCAGAATAAAATCTCTAGGATAATTTTGAATCAAGAGAAAAATTACATTTTTATGATCATTTTTTCATATCAAGTGTTGTGCACATATTTTGAACATAATAGTTTATGATGTTTTGAAGGAAGTGCATGATATGATTTGTAATATTAGTGAGTCAGTTAAATATCTAAAAAATCTTTTGTTAAGCTATTCAAATTTGTTAAGATTACAAAATAACTAAGAGTATCTACTTCACGATCTTTTTGTATTGATGTGGATGCTTGAGTCTGCTTTTATCTATCATACTGTTTTAACTCATTATGCAATTAGAGATATAAATTATAGGTGGCTACCACTAAACTCTGATTGGTTGAGGTATAAAAAAATTAGAATGCTCTTGTTAGTTTTTAATGATGTCACTAAGATAATTTTTGGCACTTCATATCCAACCTCAAATATTTTTTTTTGCCAATTATTATGCATGTTAAGAAGCTTCTTTGAAAATAATGTAGATCTGAAGATGAGTATATGAGAAAAGTGGTTGTACTTTTTAAAATAAAATTTGATAAAAATAAAAGGTAGTGTAACCTACTAATGTTTATTGCTGCAATTCTTGATTCTTGTTTAAAGTTGAAGTTCATCTCATTTATATTTTCTAAGAACTATGAACCACATGAGCTTGATTTCCACATTATAGCTGTTGAGGAGGCTCTTTGGGGAATACATACAATATATGCTGCTGAGAGTTCTACAATGACTGCAAAAATGATTCACTTAATGAAGGGTCTTCTTCTTCTTTCAGATTTGTTATAGATCTCTTGTCACATCTTAATTTGATTACATGCATAGTTTTAAAGATTTTGTTATGTTATCTGGTTCCATACAACCCACTGAGTCTGACATATAGGTGTATCATGATAAAGGGTTATTTATTTGCAGTTTTGAGCAATTTGATATATTGGATTGGTAGAAGATGAATAAATTAAAATATTTATACTTGTCTAGAATAACACATGATATATTATCAATTCCAATAACAATAGTTACTTTTGAATCTGCATTCAGTGCTAATGGTGGGGTGCTAAAGTTAATGCTAATAGTTATTTATTTGCTAATTAGTTAATTCATAGATTAGATCATCCCTAAAAAAATGCTAAGACACTTTCGGTAAGTGCTTCTCACATGGCATCATGCAACTTAGCATTATTAATGCATTATATTTTCCAAGTATTTTAACAATTTTAATATCTCTTTTAAATCTATTTCAAGCGAATTGAATTTGAGCAAATAAAATGAGCAATATCGAGCTGAACACAAACATACTCTTTATGAGTCTAATTTAAACATGAGCCAAGCACAAACAAAAATAAATATAAATAAGCCAAACAAGAGTAGAGCCTTAGCTTGCTTGTGTTCGGCTCGTTTACACCCTTACATACAAGTTCTTTGCATACTAATTTAAGCACAGGATTTTGAGGTCTTTATACTTGGATCCCAATAATTACACAATTAACCTAACATATCGTTTCCCTATAGACAAGGGTTTTATAGCATCTCACATATTTGATAATAAAGTTTGTGATGTTTTATTAAATCAGGCTAGTCTTTAAATATTGCTGCTTTCACATAGAAGTGGACCATTGCTACAACACTTGCCCAGCTTTGGATACTTCCATAATGCAGCATAATATTTCGCCATATTATGAGAAAGACTTCACTTCCCCTCTACCAATTGCGATGTTGCAGAGCAATGAGAACCTTGTACTACGTTTAGTTAGCTATTTCTTCGAAATTACATTTCCATTGGGCCTTATATATATATATATATTGAATGTGTAGATCCATAATGAATGTTGAGTTTCCTCTTATGAACAGCCCATTGCAAATTTTCCTATGATTGATGCAGATTACAAAACAATGAACAATTATTCATTAATGAATCAGAAGATAATGACAACGAGGATGACTCCTCATATAGATAACCAAATGGGTGGCAAAACCATGGGTCATGATCTTAACAAAAATTACTCATTTAGAAATGTCGAACAAAAAGCTCAGATGATTTCCAGCAATGATTATATTCGAAATTATTGAGATGACAAGGGAATGAGATGAGGAGATTGTAATTGATGGGCAAGTTACCCATTAACTCTGCATGAGGAGGTTGTCTTGATGAGCAAGTCAACCATAATGATAGACTGTAGTCATTCCTAAATTTTAATACTTGGCTAATTAATTTCATAAATAATGATGTCAATTATAAAATTTTGCCTTTAGCCTCAATCCCCTTCAATTACATTATAATTAGTTTAAAATAACGTCTCAATTAAATATTAATTCATAATTTATTAAACTAAATAAATATTATGACTTATGTTTAGACTGATTTATTATTAAAGCTGAATTATTTTTTCAACTTAATTTATTTATAACTAATTTATTTGATCCAATACTAATATTTTTAAATAATGCTTTTTTGGATTTAAAATAGGCCAATTAAATTATAATTAGTATAAAATAGCATCCCAATTAATATTAAGTAATGATTTATAACCTTAATCAAAAATCATTAAGTAACTAGGTAATTAGTTAAAAAGTTATTTTATATGAATTATGACTTAATTTTAATTAAAATGGACATATGATAAGTTTTTCTAATAAAATATCAGAATTATTTAAATTATTAAACTAGAAAGAAAAAGTCAAATAAGTTTTCAAAATTTTGATGAATGTAATTTTGCACGATGATCTCATGAAATTTAAGGATGAGAAATGACTTTGAATGAATTTAAAATTCATTAAAGATAGGTTCGTTGAGGACAATGAATGAGTAATTGAGTTGCATGATCAAGATGACCAGATAAATGTGAGCATGAGGGACATTATGTTGTGAAAGATAACGTTGCAAGGTTGGGAAGATTGACACACAAAATTGTGTTATCATGAATGAATGCGAGCACGAGGGACATTGTGATGTGAAAGATAAGGTTGCAAGGTTGGGAAGTTTGGCACAAAATTGTGTTATCATTATGGCTTCATGAAATTTAAGGATGTGAATGACTCTGAATGAATTTGAAATTCATCAAAAATAAGTATTTTGAAGAATTCTAAAATTTGTTAAACAAAACTTTATATTTTCTTTTTATAACAATAAGTACTTGAAAACTTAAAATTTGAGCATTCCTTCTATTTTATAATCGTAATACACAAAACCAAATAACCACTAGTTTTTTTTATTACTTTCATATCTTTCCAAGAGATGTTCTTTGGAGAGTTCTAGAAAAGAAAAGACTTAATAGTTGTTATATTCAAGTCATTAAGGATATGTATACTAGAGGTGTTACTTGTGTCCAAACACAAGGAGGATTGATAAAATATTTTCCTATTTTAGTTAGACTACATCAAGGATCAACTTTAAGCCCTTATCTTTTTTTGCTTTAGTTATGGATGTTCTTACTAGGCATTTACAGGAAGATGTACCTTGGTGTATGCTTTTTGCTGGTGACATTCTTCTTGTTGATAAGACTAGAGAGGGAGTCCAAGAGGAACTTGAATTATGGAGGTCAACCTTAGAGTCTAAAAGTTTTCGTTTAAGTAGATCTAAAACTAAATATACGGAGTGTAATTTTAGTTGTAGAAGTTATAGTGGTAGTGTTGTGACATTAGGTGAACAAGTCATTAAAAAGAGCGAGTGATTCAGATTTTTAGGCTCTATTGTTTGAAACGATGGTGAAATAGATGGAGATGTTATTAGTAGAATTCAAGTTGGATAGTTGAAGTGGAGGAATGCATCTGGCCTGTTGTGTGATAGAAAAGTACCACTTAAACTTAAGAGAAAATTTTATAAGATGGTGGTAAGACCAGCAATGATTTATGGTGCAGAATGTTGGCCAATAAAAGAGGAGCATGAGACTAAGTTAAGTGTTGCAGAGATGAGGATGCTCAGATGGATGAGTGGCTTTACTCTTAGAGATAAAATGCAAAATGAGTATGTTAGGAAAAAGTTGGAGTAGCTCCAGTGGCAGATAAGATTAGAGAGAGTCACCTTAGATGGTTTGGCCACATAAAGCATCAACCATCAAATGACCTGTTAGGAGTAGATCTGCCTTATGCTAAGAAAGGTAGAGGTAGGCCTAAAAAGACATGGTTAAGATGCATAAAATGACCTTAGTATACTTTAATTAAATGAGAATTTGACACACGATAGGACACAATGGAGACGAAGGATTCATGTAGCTAACCCACTTAGTGGGATAAAGGCTTGTTGTTCTTGTTGTACATGCATATCTTTCCATATGCTTCACACTATACTTTATGCTAAGACAAGAAATATGATAGAAATAATGGGTGAAAGTTAAATTAAAAATAGATGCAATAGAAAAAAATGTATGTTCTTGAATTCTCGTTTTCCATAATTTTGGATTTAAAAAAAATGATATATTCAAATATAAATGTAACTAAACTTATAACTACTCAACTCTACATGATTTATATTGATGTTATGTACTGAAAAGTTTTCATATTAAGAAGAAATTTAACATTATAGAGTTGCACGAGGATCTTGCACACATACATAAATTTTAAAAAGACATGAAAAATTATTATGGGAAAAAATTGAGAACGGAAAAAATTGAGGGGCATTACTAAGTTGAAATACTTTCAAGATGAGGTGGCAATGAATACAAGACCATCTTATACAAAAATGTGTGATCAAATCAAATCAAGATATAACTCAAACTTGATTTTATTTATCCATCTTTTTCTTTGAGATATAGCTCTCATTTATAAATGTGAGCAAATACAGTGAAGGAAAAAACTAAAATAAAAAAAATGCAAAACATACTAACAAAAATAAAGAAAGGAAGATAACATGTCCTACATTAATTCTGAGATTAAAATTAGTCAATTATATATAAAACATTACACTACAATTCTCTCCAGTTAAAGAATGATTGCTCTTAATTTTTATAACTAGAAAGATAATTCATTTGGAGGGAGGTTCTTGAAAATATCAACAACATCAAACATATTAGAGATGTTCATTGTGGAAGGAAGCTCAATTTTGTAAGCATTGTGGCTAATTTATTGATGTATGAGAAAAAGATTAATATTTGTTGCTTTACAATGCTATATGTACCCAAAAAGAAATGGATCTTTTGGAGAATTATCATCGCATTATAAACCTTATTTAAATAATTTGAAACACTAATGTAAATATTCAACACACTTGTAAAGATAATTAGCTTCTTCAAGATTTTTCTTTGCCTTTGGATGGATTTAATGAACATGTGTTACGAACTCCTTAGCCTTGGAATTAATGTCAATAGAGAGAGGTAACTTATTCAAATCCATAGCATGCCTAGGAATGTTAGTACATACAATTTCAAAATAGATCTTCCTCTTAGAGCATGTTATTAAAAATAAATTATTTTTATAAATTGGAAGTGTACCATTAGGATTGCAAACAAATCAATAAAAGGTGAGCAAGGTGTAATGAGCCATGTTGAGCTGAGTATTATATTATTTCAAATTAGTTCATTTGTTTTTTTTATTTAGTTCATGCCAAGCTTAAACATGATTTGACTTCTAAGATATTGCTCAAGCTTATTTTTTAATTTCTAGTTGAGTTTGAGTCAAATTTGAGCTTTAATTAAGCCTAACAAATTATGTATTAGATGTTAAAAAATAAATATGTAGTCAAATTAGTAGACATAATTCTATCTATAAGTTCAACAAAAAATGATAAAATTCATTTGGTTTTATTTAAACTATGTGATGAAGACTAAATGCCCAACTTAAGGACAAAATTCAAAGTTTTGAAAGATAAACTCTAGCTTCTTAATGAAATTGAGCTTATTAATGAGATTTAATTAAGCTTTATATCTAGTCTTAATTGAGCACAATAGTGAGCTTGCTCGTGAACTTTAAATGATATTGTTCATAACCACAAAACAAATCAAACAACAAGCTATTCAAGCTTGTTCTTATAATAATAAAGTATTTATAAAAGCATTTAAGCTTATTTGATTAATTAATCCAATGGTTGTAAATAAATGCTTACCAAACTAAGCTGAGTAGCTTGTTGAATGCTTGGTTCATTTGTATTCATACAACCCATTGCTTCAGTTTTAACACACAAATAAATCAAATTGGGTTTTAAAAAGTATAATTAGCTGCCTATGCTTGCATCTATATGCATGCAAATGAATAAGCTCGTAAAAGTACATATTAGTTATTTGGGAAGTAACCAAAGTCATTTTAAATGCTCATGTTTGATTTTCAAAAATATGATTAGCCATTAAAAAAACAAAAAAATAAATTGTTCTAAAGTTTGAGGAAGATAAATAACTATACCCATAATTAAATGCTTGAAATATATAAGGAGTGTAAGGACCTATGTTATAAGATTAACATTTATCTCATCATTGCATCGAATAAAGTGTGTAAAATGCCCAATTCTCATTTTAAGCTAATTCTAGAAAAGAATCTCCACCAAATTGATGATTTTGTCTTGATCAACATGTCCACCTAGTTCACTTTTTTTAATTCATTGATCAACCATTACGAAAAGGATTTCAAGAAAAAAAAAAAAAAGTTGTGTGCCCTTAAATGAAAACTCATGTTGAATAAAGAATTTACAAAAAAACTCATTTTTGTTGCATTGGTTCAATATGCTCCAAAGTTCTTATCACTAGCATAAATATTTTCTTAAATAATCAAAACCAACTACTACAACGCTATTGGTTGTGAATTTTTAAGCATCTCTATTTAATGTGTTAGCTACTTTTTTTGCTTGATAGGACTTCTATTTCATAACAAAAGTATTTATTTATTATTTATTTTTTGTAAAAAGTTGTGAGGAAAATAAATAATTTGTTGCAAAAGAGGAAACACATGTAGCATGAATTAGATTCACAATCATTTGACAATTAATAAACTTCAATATGGCAAATGAACATCCCTAATTTTCCTTTAAATAAGATAATAATCCCATTGCTTTACATTTCTAACATGCTTATCTAACCTCTTTGGTAAAAAAATCCTAACCCTTGACCTCCTTGGGATAAGAACCCCAAATCCCCAAATTATTGTATTACACTTTATCTTTAATGTGTTATCAAAATTGAGATGTCAGTATGTAAGGAAGATATTACTTTTTTATTATATTAAAATTTTTTATAAGCTTGGCCCAAAATAAATCTCCCTCTTTTCAAGCTCCTAAAATAAGAGTTATAAATAGATTAATTTTATGAGTGATGTTTGTAGAAGATTGTTAAGCCACGAAAATTATATGATTTTTGCATAGTTCTTGGAGTTGGCTACTCTTTGGTCACTCCACTTTTGTCTTAGCATCTTCAATGCCTTATTTTTATAATAAACTCAAGAAAAAAATGATTAGTAAGAAATTAATATTTTTTAAGATTAATGTACAACTTATTAAAATTGGAAGTTAAGAGAAACTTTTTAAGATGCGACTATTTATCTTCTCCATTCCTACTATAAATATATAATCAAACCATGATACTACTAGTCTCCTAATAATGGGTTGAAGAACTTAATTATTAGATGAACATGCTTAGTGCACTAGATTTCCAATTGGAATTACTTACCATTCATAAGTCTTTCTTTTGTATTGAAGTTGATTTTCCATTCTACACATAATAGGATTCAATCTATATGTTAAATGCTATGTAAATCAACCTTAGTGAACACCATAAAAATTGATAATCTGTCAAGCATATATTTGAGCCGTGGAATTAGAAACTAATACTTAACAAAAATCATATTCATCATGAAGTTGTTCACACGTAAACTCGAATTGGCATCTTTCTTTGAAGTGAGCAAGAATGTACTACATGGGGACTCATACATCTTTTAATCAATCCATTTTTAGACATTGAATTGACTTATCATTATAGCTCATTATACTTTATCAAAGTCATGACATAATATCACAAATTAGTAGGGCTAACCTCATAAAATATTGAATACAATGCATTAGTTGTAACTTATTTGGTAATCCTATAGGCAATAAATCTATGAATTATTCAAGAAATTGACTAAACTTCTTAAGAAATATTAGCTCATCTTCAGATGATGCCTTAATAATTAAAGCCAAAAGAAAGTGTAGCGCTCTGATGCACCACAAAAATTTTAATCCCAAATTAGTGGATAACATTTTGCTTACATTTATAGGCACCATTGGTTGTTTTACAATAATAGTACAATTTTCTTATCATGCCACTAAAATATATAATTGTTATCCCCACTTTTGTAAATATTGTTAGCATCAAAATGGCATATTAGTCACTTTGTGTAGCACATATGTTCAACACCAGATGAGACCTACAAAATTATTTGTTTCTAAATGCTATATATTACATAATATTGATTAATTTATTGTATTTCAAATATTTATGATGATAATATTTTCATAGATGATCAATTAGATATGTTGTTAATGAATAAAATATAACAGTGCAAGTTTTAGCAATAAGTTGTTGAACTACTACTATAAAAAAATAAAGTAAGTATAATATGCCTAATATATAACAATACATTTTCAACTTACAAAATTATAAATCATTAAAGATAAATGTATTATAAAAATTGTGTGATTTACTACTTCCATAGTAATGAATAGTCATATTTAAGTGTACATAAGATTGCATAAAGATTTGCATGATAATATATAATACAACCACTTGATAGATTAATATTTTAACTTATAAGGATCATGGAACACATTATTGCATGTGTATGCTTTTTTATGAACCAATACTAAGTGCACATAATATATATAGTGCATGAAAGTCTCATCAAGAAAAATCTTTTGATTTGATTCATATTATCAAATGTTGCCACTTATACATCTATGCTTAAATTCATTTAATTGAATAGAGTGATGTTTCATAAACATATAAATTTGTCTTTTGCAATGTATGTTAATATCCATAAATATAAAAAATTACAAGCTACTCTACATACTAGTGTTTCTAGTAAAAATCTATAAAATCCTCAAAACATAGATGTAATATTATGTTCATATAATAAAAATGTGCAAGTAATAAAATATTAAAATCTAAATTAGGATAATGGTGTTTAATCCTATATGGATTAAATTAATCAACTGGTTTAATGGTTAAATCAAAATTGATAATCTCCGATCTAAGCTTTTGCTCTCCCTCTTTCTCTTCTCTCACTTGACTTACCAAAGATGAATGGGGAGGAAAATAAGGGGGATGCTCATTAAAATAGCTTAAAGGTATAAATGTATTTTATCATATTTTAATAATTTAATTTAAATTTTCATCGACAATTAATAGAATTTTAGGTCAAATTAGTGTTCCTAAAACTATTAAATAAATCCATATTAAGTACTTCGGTAAGTGATAAGCACATTGGTGAAGACTATTTATAAAATGAATATCATATAGCATTAGATCATATTATAGCTCAATAGATAATATCAAATATTTACCAACCTTATTATATAGATGATTCATAACTGTATCTAAATTAGCTTTTTTTATATAAGATCTTCGAGCATAAATACAATCTTTAAGCGATTATAATACCTTTAATTTAATTTAGGGTGCATACAAAAATATATATATATATATATATCTGTGCTAAAAAATTTGTCTCGAGAACATAGATTATATACAGTTACTTATTAAGCCAAAAAGATGATAAAGACTCTTATTGATTATAAAAAAAAAATTGATTGCTACAGCAAAAAGGTTATTTATTGATGAAAAATCCATCAAAAAATAGTCTAAACCTATTGGTGATCAAATTTATTGGCAAATTTCCAATAGATTTCTATTGCTAAGAAAATACTCATAAAAAAAGTTTCCTTGCATAAGAAATTCATTGGAAACTTTTTTGTTGAAAATTTTGATGGATTTTTCTCCATAAATTAATATTGAATATTATATTACATTAAAAAGAGTTTATTTATTGTATTTTTGATAACAGCCATATAAATATAAACTTATTTTAAGAATATTTTAAAAGTTACAAAAAATTAATTATCTATTATTTTTGTGTGCTTATTTATAATTAGTTTTTTATGATTTAAAAATATAAAGTAAATGATATTTTTTCAATACAAGGAGTAATTGAATAGAAAAGCTTGCACTTTAAGTTTAGGCACAAAATTATTAATTTTCTTAACTTTTGAGAAAAATTTAGAATGAAAATAATTTTGCATATTCATTTAAAGAATTAAGAAATCTCAATCTAAAAATTTTAGCGAGTTCATGCTCAAAATAACTTATTTGAAATTATATTTTCTAATAAGAAATAATTTATAACTACTTCACAAAGTTTATAAGGGAAGCTCTAGGTGATGTTAAAATTAAAGTTTATAATTTTCTTTTATTGGTGATTTATACATATTAATGTGAACTTTATATTTTTTTCGGATGAGATTTATTTTGCCAAATTTTTCAAAGAAGAAACATAATAACACTACTAAAATTATTGTGCAAAGGTTGAAGTACATAGCATCGGTAATTAAATCGCTGCCCTTTTTAAATATATCAGCATCAAAAACCATTGTTATATTTGACGGTTTAAATAGCTGTTAAAATCACTGCCGTAGATCCATCTATTATAACAACAATTTTCTCAATTGACCTCAAATCCCTAATTACCAAACCGTGCAAATGGGTCTCGGCCGACGACTTCCCCCTTTCATTTTTAGGTACATCTTTCCATTTTTTGGTTTCATTTCTTATTTTTAAGCAAGATTATTGTTTAATCTATTGATATATACTATTTTCATGAAAGGGCAATCGAATTTTTTGGACCTCACAAGGGATTTTCAGCCATGTACTTCGTCGATCGATTTTGGGTATGTATTATCGTTTTTTTTGGTAATTTTCATTTTCTATGGATTTATACATTTTGCTTCGAATTTATATATTAATCCAACAAGTTTAGCTTAAGATTTATATGTTTTGATAAATGCTAATAATATTGTTTAGATTGCAGAATATTTATGGGATTAGATTACAATAAAGTTGTTATATATGGGTTTAGAATAATTTATGTTCTTAAATATGTATATATAGGTTTAGATTGCAATAATATGTATATATTTAGAAAAGTTTATAAGTTCTTATATATATAGTAGCTAGGAATATTTATAGGCTTAGGTATGTGGTTTACCTAGAAAATGTTAATGTTATTGCATGATGTTGTAGCATGTTCTATTGATTAGTTTCGTTTTATTCTTTTTGGTATTGCACTATAACTTATTTTGAAAATTGTTGGGACGAGTTTTGGAAGTGGACCTTGTTGTTATCACTACAACTAAGATTAAAACTTGTCGTTCTTACTTGAGTTTGAATGCATTGCTTGAAATTGCAATATTAAATCATATCAACATTCACAAGTTGACTCTCCTTATATTGGTGTGTGATTTGGATCATTAAATTGATGATTTCTATTATTTTTCTTTCTTCTAAATTATTTATTGATTGTTTTTTTGAGTGTGATTGAAATCTTAATTGATATAAATTTTGTATTCATTGTTAAAGTTTTTATAAAATTTTAAATTTAAATAAAGTTTAGATCATCACATCATAGGTTTATGTATTTCTTTTCATATCTCAGTATAAGTTTATATCACTTAATCTTATCGATGTTTTACATCATGCAAATTAGTATTAAAAAGTAAATAGTGATCTTGTCGGCCTATATATCTTCTTCATTTAGCAATATTCAATTTCATCACAATATAGATTTATGATTTGATTAATCTCGTTAATTACTTCTTTACTTTGTCCTAATCAAATAAACTAAAACTTTCAATTTTTAATAGTAATTTTAGAGTTTTACTTTCATTTGATATGGACAATAGTTGGATAATCAA
This sequence comes from Cymbidium sinense, assembly GCA_021442155.1. Lineage (NCBI taxonomy): Eukaryota > Viridiplantae > Streptophyta > Magnoliopsida > Asparagales > Orchidaceae > Cymbidium > Cymbidium sinense. The sequence continues at coordinate 74,520,988 of CM038215.1, forward strand.
ACCCAAATTGGAGTCCCAATTATATAGAAGGAATTGATGTTTTTCTAAAATTTGCAAGTTAGAGGAGGAATAAATCAGAAAAAATTTTATGTCCATGCAAAGTTTGTATTAATAGGTATTTTCATACCACAAAAGGTGTCAATAGTCATTTAATATAGAATGATTTTTTTCCTACATATATTATTTGGAATCAGCATGGAAAGGATCATACAACTGATTCTAAAGGTATAGAAAAAGATGCACCATGTACCACATCAACTATTGAGCAATTACCTATACAAGTGGACCAATCAAACATAGATGATATAGAAAGATTATTAAAAGATACTTTTAGTCTATCACAAGAGAACATTACTTTAGAAGATGATTATGAAAATCATAATATAGATCCATCAAATGTCGATCAGAAATTTTGAAGTTAATGGAAGATGTAGGGGCAAAGTTATATCTTGGGTCATTCTCATCATTATTCGTATAAATCTTATCTTTTGAGCTACTTTGATGCATTTCTTAAAGGGGTTTCAATACCTAAAAATACCTCTTTGATATATGAAATATATTGATACTATATTTGGATTCTTAAAGGTTTCAATACCTAAAAATACCTATGATAAATTATGAATATGATTTATACCAAAATAATTTTAATGATTGCATGCTCATTTAAATAAAATTGTTATATACATATATTTTTTCCTGATTTATAGATACAATCTGAGATATTGATATAATTTTATTTATAAATAATATTTTTTTATGTTATAGATTACAATGATTATCTATATAAGAAATTTTAGGGATGATTTGTTTATATTTTTTTGATATTGATAAATTATATAATGCTTTTTTGTAAATATGAATAAGAGATTATTTTCTTGCAAATAAATTTTTTGATTGCTTATTGAACATCAATTTGGTATGACTAATATATATTTCTTGTCAATTGGTGGAAGTTTTAAATTTTTTTTGATTGTTTTTTATGATAAATATTATAAAATTATAAATGAGTTTCTACATATTTGTCTCATATTTGTGAATTTTTTATCAAATTTATCTCAATGATGATGCTTAGTGTTTACTTTATGTTAAATAAAATTTTCTTTTTTCTAAATTATTTATTTCTTGGTAAATATATTTTTGATGTCTTGAATTTGTTTTTTTGTAAAAAAATATAGATAATTTATAACACTTATAAAAAATATTTTATTGATCAATTTTTTATAATTTCTTCAAATTCTTAAACATTTATAAACATTTTTCAATTAAAGTAATACCAAGATAAAATTTTGTAAAATATTTAAAAAGAGCTTATCAACATCATAATCAATTTTTTATGAAGAGAGACTAGTTTATTTCTCAATGAATCTATGAAAGGTGATTTGTCTTAGAAAAAAATATTGATATAAGCTCATAAATATGTTCTTTACCGTTGTGATAATATTTATTCATATAAAGAACTTATTATAGAAGGTGAAAAAAGAAAAAGGTGTGGCCATACACATCTTACCTCATTTCGACATTGAGATTGAATGAAAATTTTATTTAATTTTGACAATATGTGAGTTTTCAATTTTACAAGCATTATAAGAGATAATTTCTTTCTCTGAGTTTTTAATATTATATTTTAGAAGAAATAAAAGTTCTAGCATACGAACCTAATCAATTTGCACAAAGATATAAAGATTTTATATTAATGGATATAACTTTCATATTAAAGATTATGGTGACAATAAGAAAATTCAAAATCATGTTGTTAACACTACAAAAGTTGAAAATTTTAATTACTATGGTAGAGTGAAAGATAATAGTTACTCTAAGTTATTTAAGATTATGTTGCTCAAATGTGATTGGGTGAATATTAATGCTACAGGGATGAAGTATGCTTAATTTGGCTATACCTTGGTGAACTTTTCATGTTTAATACATACTGGAGAAAAATTGGAACATGATCCATTTGTTATCTCCTTACAAGTCTCCACATTGAAGTTAATGAAAATGTTGTACCTTACAATATTCTAGAATTCATATTATTGGGCTCCTATTTGGGTGTTATTGCACAAGATCCAATATTGACACCAACATCTTTTCAAGGTAATATTATGGATCCTTAAAGATGTTAGTATGGATATATTACATTATCAACTTATAAATTAAAATTTTAGTTTGCTAATAACATTTTATTTTAATCTAAATTTTAATTTCTTGAACACATTCAGCCATGGATTCTTCAATCACTTGGAGTTAAATGGCAAAACCACAAGACTAGATTGAAGATGGAGTATGGGGATAATCATCCAGTTGAAGATATTATGGAATTTGTCCCTCCAGGAGTCGATACAACATAATGGCATCAGCTAGTGACATAATGATCACAACCAAAAGATCAGGTAAGTGGTTCATTTATTTTTAAAGTTGTTTATATATAAATAACTGACCTAAATATTTTATATGAGAGGATGGCCAAGAATAGTGAGAATGTAAAAAAAAGCAGACATGTCTTCACATGATGGGTGGTGTGAGTTCTATTCGTAGACAAAAAGAGATGTTATGAGAAGTCACTCTATAACGTATTACAACTAACTTTTATTATTTTTTATGTTTATATAGGGCTATTCAAGATAGACTTTAATTATTGAGAGTTAGCAGAATGCATAAGGATGGCTCCTGGTCTTCAAAGAATGCTAGACTTAATGGGTATTATTAAGTTTATTTAATAATTTTTTCTTATTAATTGTTTAATTAAAAATATTTATTTTCTTAACTTGAACACATGTGAACTTTTTTGGACAATTACACTAGAGGTGAGAATATTGAGCTAATGAAAAAATAGTTATGATGATAATGGGTCTTGAACATTAGAGTAAACATATTTTTTTAAGTCAACTAATATTCTTTCCTCATAGCCACCATGGGAGAGTAGTGGAGGTAGATTTTTTTTGTACTAGAAGAGATGAGGTTAATAAAATCAGAATTAAAAAGTATCAATTCTTTGAAAGATGAGATGAGACAGTTCATGCAACAATTTCAGTTGCACAATGCGCCTTCTAGCAATTTGCACATAATACAATAATTTTTCAATTTACAAATTTTTTAATAATTATCATTAGTATAATTTAATTAATATTATTTAAATTTATATTGGCAGGGAGGCAATGAGCCATCTGATGAAGACTGATATATAGGACTACAATGCAGTAGTTGTTTCTTATTTTATGTTTCATGTTTCTAATACTTCTTATATGAGTTGAACTATTCTCTAGTTATTTGCTTGATATAGTTGTTTATCTAATCATTTATATCACCAGACAATCATTAGTTGGGATGATATTTTAAGTATGGAGTATTATCTAGTTATTTGGTTGACACAATTGTTTATTCTTGTTTCAGTTACTTATATCTACGGTCGAACTAGTTCAATTATACTAATTGGTTGATGAAGAAAGATTTTCTAATATCAAGTAATAGTGTTCTCATTCATTAATACACAAATTTTATGTATGTAAATATATAAAAGTTGTCATATGTATATATGTAAATATAGTTTTAAAATGTGGCTATCTAAATTATATGCTTATCTTTAATTATCAAATTAAATGATAGGAATGGATATAGAAAACATGTGGTTTAATTTTTTTTTTAAATACTTTCCTACTTGTGGCGGTTATTACCGCCAATTCTGGCCAATTTGTCGTGGTTTTAACTATAGTAAATCTAAAACATTTATGGCGGTTTAAACCACCACTATACTGCAACTCTTGTGGCAGTTTCAACCGTGGCTAGAGCAACAACCATAGTGGCAGTTATAACTATCATATTATACCGTTGCTATTTATTTTCCCCACCGGTTCTAAACTATTGCAGAATAGCTTTGTGGTGGAAAGTAAAAAAGCAGTTGTGTGATGGTTTTAGAACCACTGCAACTATGTTTATGGTGGTTTTAACTGCCATAATAGATGATTTTAATGCTGTTGAAAATATTTTCATGTAGTGTAAATAACAAACATAATAACTAAAATCAAAGACCTAGTACTCATGGGCATTAATATAATTGGGTTTGGGAAACCTTGTAGCCTCGTTTTATATTGTTGAATTTTACTTCTTATTTTGGAGCAAGAGGTGACTCGTTAGCCACTTCAAGGGCATGTGCCATAGTGACATTATATTAACATATTAATGCATGACTAGGAAGTATTTTGGCATGATGAAGGACTCTATTAAAGCATTATAACGAGTTGATAGTCATTATTCTATATCTATAGTCACCATCATGCAATAGACCCACCTACTTACATCTCTACCAATCAACTAGTCATAAGTCTTTTGTTCCATATTTCTTATGTTAGTTAGATGTTGATTGAAAATTTGAACATCATTAGTATTTTCTGCCTAGTATATCTGACACATCATCTCTACATCACTAATCTCGCCTACCTTATTGCTTTCTTAAAATTCTTCTTTAGATGTCTTAAGCAAAATCTATGTATTGCCCGTGAAAATATATCTCTATAGCCATAAACAATCCCATAATGGTAATGGGAATTATACAAAGGAATGCTCAATATGCAACCATGGGCAATAACTCATATAAATTTATATGAACTAGAACCATGACTCATTACACTTAGACTCTACAATAGTAAATGATTGTGGAAAAAAACTATTGTTCACGTCGACTCCCCTACACTAAGTCTCTCGATACTTATCTAATAGAAATGTGCCATCGAGACTAAAAATTAGCCTGCAATAGCTCCAACTCTCTATGGAGAGACCAAATGCCTAGAAATGCAATGGAAATGATTTCTATTGTCACTTTGAATATCATAAATGGATCCTCTCATAGTACCACAAATAGTATTCATTAACTTATACAACAAAGGGTATAATTCCTCTGAACTACTGAAGATAGTCTTAATGACCTTACGTCTCTCATCTCAAGCTTTCATATAAAAAATTTGTACATTAAATTTATGATATTGAACTAATTATTCATAAACTTTCATATAAGTCAACTTAATTTTATTGGGTGTCTAAATTGTGTAAATCACTTATACATTAAATTTTATGCCTAATTATATACTTTTAAATTATATAAAATTATATTCACAAATTTCACCCATAAAAAATTATTGTAATAAAGCACAAATTAAAGTTTCATCATACCATTTTAATGGTGAAATCTACAGAAATTTAATTAGTACAATGAAATTTTTTTTCAAAAGTTTAAATCATGATATTTCCTTAACTTGGTTTTCCTTAAACTAAACTAATATTAACTATACAAATAAAAAATCAACCACATAAATTTTTGCAAAAATTTTGTCATGGCCAAAAATTATATTATCAATCATTAATATTGTATAAACTTTCATGGATTTTCACATCCAAATCAAAGATCAAATATTTGACTATAACAATTCATATAAGAGAAAAAAAAATCTTATATCTAATAACATTTTTGACTTAATTAATTAAAAGCTTTATATTAAGAGAAAAGTTGGATGATTGTAATATAATTAAAATTAAATCATATGAATTTTTGGGTCATTCAATTCAATTAAATATGTGTAATTCGTGATTATTCATTAAAATCTTACATTTTATTCATATTAAAATAAATTCAATGATTTTAAATTATATACCCTTTTTCTTTATATTTAAAAAATTACTATCTAATAATATCATATGTTTTATATCAAAGTCAGCCATTTTATCTATCAAGCACTCACAAATTTCTAACAATAATTCATCGAAGATAACTAAAATTAAAATATTTGTTTGATGTAATGTTTAATGAAATATATTTGAAAAAAGAGAGAGGTTCGATCATATTAAAATATTTGTTTTGTTTAACTACAATACTATCTCACAAGTATTAACTCTACACATGAGTTTTAAAAAATTAATTTGTGATACATTGTTAAAAAATAAGACAAAATTTTTCTCTAACCTCATAGAAACGATGAGTTTGAATGATCTTGATGCATCTATAAGAAAATTTTTGCATTCATCAAAAATATTTTCTTAATCATGCAAAGAACATTTATCTTATAAATTCTTTAACCCATGAACTTGAATAAGAGATCAACACAAAACATTAATAAAAATACTTACACATGCCTCAATTCGACATAAATTTTGATTAAACATGAGTTTCCTCAACTTTGTGAAATTAGATTTCTCATCCTTCACCCCAATCTTTATTCTTACTATAGTTATCATTATTGAGAGACACACTAACATTTTAAAGAATAGGAAGAGGGCTGGTAGTTACAAGGAACAATTATTTGATCAAACGTTCCACAAATCTTTGATGAAACACTCTCTTGGCTAATAAAATTTAAGCAAATCATTAATTTTTAAATAGTAAATTGAATAAGACTTAATGTCAGCCACACTTCATGAATAATTACATTAATTTTAAATTATGTAACTCTAACATTCTCCTACTTGGCCCATATGAAATTATTCAATTTAATTATTTAATAATTATAAACATAAACATAATGCACATTACATATCAAATATTTTATTAAATTTGTAAAAATATAATTTATTATTAAGCTAGAGATCATACTGATTATACATCATTAGTGGAGAAATTTTCCTTCTACAAATCACTATTAATTTTACACTTATGATTTGTAATCAAAATTGTCCAATATTAATATCTTTATAAGACAAATTTTCTCAACATTCACATAATTCCTTCATGTTTATTATACATACCAATATAATGAAATAAGATGTCATAATGTATTGAAAATAATACAATAAAGAGCTCAAAGAGTCAAATATATAAAAAGTAATAAAATTAAATATAAAATCAATAATGCTTTCCAATATATCCTCTTAACAAGTTCATTTAATGTTTTAGGTAGCAACTTTTTAGTTAATGGATCATTAATCAATGATTGGTATTAATGCGCTCAAATGGCATTTTATTTTTGATCTTCTTCTATAATGATAAAATATGTCAATTTTATGTATTTGTTACCCTTTGAATAATTGTAATTCTCAGAAAATAAGATTTCTTCAACATTATTATATTAAAATTTTAAAGGCTTTGGCAATAATGTTGACAACTCTTAAGTCCTAAAATAAAATTATGTAGCCATAATCTATAATAATGGCTTTAAAATATGCCACAAACTCAGCTTCCATAGTGGATGAAATAATGATAGACAACTTTGCACCTTCAATGTGATAGCTCTAGCTAACAAGAACAAATAGCCAAATGTAGATTTTTTAGTATTCGTACATTTAACAAAATTTGAATATGAATATCTAATCACCTCAAAATAATAAGATCTCCTATAAGTGAACATGTATTATTTTGTTATTTCATAAAACTTTCTTTGTAACTTTTAATAAACAATTTTTGGATTACTTTGATACATGCTTAACATTTCCACAACAAAATTGATATATGGCCTAGTAGAAGTGTAAGCATACATTAGATTCCCTATAATAAATGTATAAGATATTTGTTCTATTTGTTAATTTTCCAATTCATTCTTTGGGAATTGCATATAGCTCAATTTATCTATCTTTTGAATTTGATCAATATTTGCAATGCACTTTTTCATCTTAAATCTCTCTAAAATTTTATTGATATATGCTTTTTGAGATAATTGATAATCTTTGTGATCTATCACATAATATTTTAATTCCTATTATATAAGATGCTTCACCCATATCTTTTATTTCAAAATTTTTGAGAAAAATTTCTTGATCTCATTTAATAAACTATGACCATTAGTAGCAAGCAAGATATCATCCATATACATAATAAAAAAATATAAACTTGTTCCCACCAATCTTTAAATACTAATCAATGGTATTTTCTTTAAATCCAAAGGTAGTGATAGTATTATTAAATTTAAGATACCATTATTAGGAGACTTGTTTAAGACCATATATTAATTTCTTAAGTTTAGATGCCATGTGTTCTCTTTCTTCGAAAACTCGTGATCTCTATAAACGCTTTCCCTCTAAATTTCTATTTAGAAAGACAATTTTCATATTCATTTGATGTAATTCTAATTCATAATGAGCCACTAATGCCAAAATAATTTTTATTGAGTTCTTTTTCGAGATAGAAGTAAGTCAACACAATCTCTTTGAGTGAAGCCATTGACAGTAAATGTCATTTTATAATGTTCTATATTATCATAGAGTCATATTTGGTCTTAAAAATTACTCTTATCCAACTATTTCGAAACCTTCAGTCCTAATGATATGCTAGACTTTATTGTGATTTATTGATTTTAACTCTTCTTTCATAGCATCTAACCACTCATTATACTTTGTATAGCCTATGAAAATAAAAGCAAATTATTGTCAATTCTTAAGTCAAATTTGACTCTTGTAAATAAACCATATAATTGCAAGATAACGTGTATTCTACTTTAAGTTTTAAAGTTTTTTTACTAGAAGTTTTCCCAAGATGGCATTATTAATCATATATATTTCTATTAACTTTGTCCAATGCTATTTACTCCTTAAAGACTCAACTACTCTTTTTTATTTTATATTGTTTTTGAGCAATTCTCCCTTATAGTTTATAATGTAGGATGTCACATTTATCTTTGACTATAGTGTTTTTACATACAACATTTCATGTATAGGTAGATAACGACATTTCTATTAGTAAGGCTTTATTCAAACATGACAAATGGTTGAGGGATACAGGAATTAAATGTAAAAAATTTACTATGGTTACATCGACTAACTGGGAATGTTAAACGATGCTGGAATCCGAATGTAAATTGAAGAGCATATACAAGACTGTCTACTTTAATAGGTAGATTCATTCTTTTTCTCTTTGATAATATTTTTATTTTGGTTTTTTTTGTATGTTTCAATTTTATTCTCACAACCTTAAATTTGAGAAATTAATCACTTAAGTTATTAATATCAAAAAACCATGCAATGCAAATGAACTTCAATTGAAAGAAAAGACGCAGAATGGGAGAAAGATCAAAGATGGAGGTAGGTGGAGAAATTTTTCATGTACATACTTTTGCGGTAATTTGTTGTGGTCTCATCCCTCTTTATATTTGAAAAAATATACATGATTATGTGTAATATAAAAATTTTATTCTTGAATTCTCTTTCAATTATATAAGATTTTTTTATTTAAATTTCTTTTAGGATAAAATAATAAAAAGAAATAGTAGATCGGCTTCATTTTTGAGAGCTAAGAGCTTTTCACACAATCACCTTCACCCATTGATAAAAGTGTTGCCATCATGTACCTTAAATTTATGTGCAACTTTTATCCTGGTGATGCTAATTGAGACCATGACCACCTCCTTCTCAGATGACCTCAAATCTTTTCTATGCTACTGACATGATCTCCATTTTGAGTTGTCGTGCCCTAAATTAAGTTGTCAATTTACTTTCAATCAAATACAAAAAAAAAAAAAAAAAATGATATCTTAAATTTATTTTACAATCAACCAAACAATAATGAGCATTTTATAAAATTTTATATTTATTTTACAATTTGTTTTTTATACTTCTAAATTCCAAATACTTCAAGCCAATCAGCCCCTTAGAATTTTATGGCTACTCCTAAATGATCATAGTGCGATAATAAAATCATGAATAATAATGGAGTAATTTTGATCACTATCTCTTTGCAAATAATTATTTATTTATGATAGTTTGAGATTGGTCCCAAATTCAATTACAATGTAACAATAAATTTTTTATATTTGTATTTTTTATATATATATATATATATATATATATATATATATATATATATATATATATATATATATATATATATATAGAAAGAGCAAAGGATGCACAATCATTAAAAAAATCATATATGGCCTATGTATTTATCATCAAAAAAAAAAAAAAAAAAACAAAACAAAACAAAAATAATAATAAAATTCTGAGGAAGAGAGAGAGAGGGAGAGAGAGAATGCAAAAACATGTGATTCTAATTTCTTTAAGCCAATCAGCCCCTTAGAATTTTATGGCTGCTCCTAAATGATCATAGTGCGATAATAAAATCATGAATAATAATGGAGTAATTTTGATCACATCTCTTTGCAAATAATTATTTATTTATGATAGTTTGAGATTGGTTCCAAATTCAATTACAATGTAACAATAAATTTTTTATATTTGTATTATTAATATATATATATATATATATATATATATATATATATATATATATATATATATATATATATATATATATATATATATATATAAAGAGCAAAGGATGTACAATCATTAAAAAATCATATATGGCCTATGTATTTATCTTCAAAAAAAAAAAAACAAACAAAACAAAAAAAATAATAAAATTCTGAGGAAGAGAGAGAGAGGGAGAGAGAGAATGCAAAAACATGTGATTCTAATTTCTTTAAGCTCAAAATTTATGGACCTATTTTTTGCTAATTTTAACTTTAAAATGACAGCTCCAAGAATTTTAAGGTCATGAATCTTTGGATATAGAATTCATCTACTTTTTAAGAATTTAAAATTTATTAAAAATAATCCTACTCCAAATGCAGATTTTCTACAAAAAATACTTTATATTTATCTTATTTTATAAAACAATATATATTCTTTTATTTTATACTTCTAAAAGACCAAAATAAATATCCCATACATGAAAATAAGGTCTTCTAAAAGCACTTTTAGCCTTTTTGTTTTCTTTCTCCCACCACTTTAATCGTATAGTATAGCTTATATTTTTGTTAATTTTTTTTTTTTTTAAAATGGACACAATAATATTTCAAACATCTAACTTAAATGAAAAGGCAAACTACAAGAACTTGCAACAGATAACCCTTAAACCAACTGGTGGTAAGATTCAAAATCAACCATTTCTCAATGTCGGATGACGATTTGATCATGAGATAATAGATTTCCAATTGCTTATTTAACAGATCAATTCTAGTTATCTTATACTAACCTTCTAAACTGTTGTAACAATCATTAAAATATTTATTTATCTAGTTGATCATTTGATAATAAAATCAAATAAAAATTGGATAGTTCTTATGACATTGATTTCAAAGATGTGACTTAAATGGTATCCTGTTTGTACAAAAGCTAATTTATTTGTAGTGAGTGTCAATTGGTCCGAGTTATAAGGGCTTTAGTAATTGTTGTCAAAATCTTGAATTCGAATTTTGCTTACACTATAATTCGAATATGACTATGAACCGGTCATATTACCGGTCCAATTTTTCTAAAAATTAGTCTTCTTATTGAAACGACCAAGATCTGAACGAACTAGCCTCAATTTTAGAAAATCGGCCAATTCAATTAAATCATTTAAATATATTAAATAATTATATTTAAATATTAAACTTAATAAATAATTTAAATATTTTTATAAGAGGTTTTATAAATTTTAAAATTATTTTTATTATTGTAACTAACATAAACTAAATTAATCACAATATATCAACCAAATAATACAAAATATATTACAAGATTATGTTCTCAAACTTTACTTCTCAATATAAAATATGCAACACTAAGTTTTCTTCATGATATGAACTAAAAAAAATTTGAATATGATGAAATTTATTGAGTTAGGTTTTAGGACTGGGAGAAATTTGAATTATATGATGTGGGTTTTAGTTATATTAAATGTGTTTTAAAATGAAAGAACATAAGAATTATATTTTAATTTTATATCTTTAGTGTAAATTATATTTTATAATATAAATTTTTTTAAGAATATAAAATTAATAATATTATTTCATAAATAATTTACATATTATATTTTATAAAAATTTTAAAATACCATTTAATATTATAATCTCATATTTTATTATTATAAATTATATTTACATTCATAAATCTACATTAGCAAAACATATAAATTTTTTAATATTTTTAATATACATATATGATGATTTATAATAATATTTTAAAATATTTTATATATTATTTTTTATATTTGTTATGTTTTACAATGCTTTTAAAATAATTTTATTATAAATTTTATATTTTTATTATAAACTGTAATTTTTTATGATAAACTACATTTATATTTATAAATTTATATTATAATTTTAAAAAATTTTTAAATATATTTAATATACATATAATTAGATTTATAATGTATATATAATTATATCTTATTAAATTTTATACTGATCATGAAATTAATAATTATTAAAAATATTATTTATATATTTACTCTATTTATTTTTTATTATATATTTATATTATTTCATCATTTAATATATAATTTGAGTCCTTGTCAAAAGAGTCATAATATAATTTATGAACCTTTAATAAAGATTAGGTGGAAGCCCCATGAAAAATGTCAAACAAGAGTTCACCTGCATCTTTGTTCACCGGCGAAAAAAAATTATGCATATCTATGAATTATTCCTTCAATAAAAGTCAAATATATTAAAAGCAATTTAGAATCACTTTTATCTTTATTTTTTATATTTTAATTTATAATAAAAATGATTTATATCAAAAAATATATTAGTTTTATTTTTGGGTGGTGATGACCACAATAATTAATGATGATAATGATGATTTATGAAAATGATTGATGACAGCAAAGGCGAGAAATAGTGAAGGGCACCGAGCGAAGGGCGATAGTTGTAAATGATTGTGGTGATATTTATTTTAAAAATGCTCAAAAATTTTAAAATTATTTTGAGTATTTTTAAAAATAAAATGACTTGCATTTATAAATAAAAAAATAAAACATATATAAAAATGCTTCAAGTAAACTATTTTTAAAAATAAATAAAAATACAAAACAAAATTGATGTGAAATTGGTCATGAACTAAATGAATTTGTCTGAATGTTGAAAATTATATGCGTAATATATGAATGATTAGTAGCAGAGTTTGGAGCATTAAGGAGGTGACAACTAATTCAATCCTTGTCATGGAATGTATATATATGTTGACCATGCTTACATTTTCTAGTTTGAGGGACACGTGTTGACTAGTGAGATGACTTATGCTATATGCAGAGCACTCCTTTGTTGGTTGTGCCAAGAGAAAATAATAGGTCATGGCCGTTAACAGTGCAAAAAATTCAACTAAATTTTAAAGGAAGACTTTGGTTTGGCTAATCTTAGTGTGATAGAAAGATGGGAAACTCAAGTTTTATTCTAATATTTGCCATCTGTTTGGTTAGATTGAATCAAGATTTTTAACTAGATGTATTTTCAAATACAAAAATAGATTAACCAAATGGATAATGGAATTGATGGTTATTCACAATTCGGTTTTCATATACTAAAATTGATCATTCTTCATCAATGACATTAAATTTGATCAATCTTCACAATTTAGTTATGATATGGTTTATTATTCTCATAATGCCATACAAGTGATCTTGATTAAGTATAATAAAGGGCAAATTTTTAAAATAAGTATAGTTTAAAACATAATTAGTAATTTAAGTATCTTTTAAAAAAAATTTTGATATAATAATAGTCACCATTTAACAATAACCAAATACACGTTGAATGACGTGGCTAGTCGCTTAAGTCTTAATCTACATTGACGAGAGATTTATAGTATTAATGTAGAAGTCGCCTGCTAAACGACAATTTATACGTAACAATTTTTAAAGATTTTGACAACTTTGTTGGATTTATGTTCCACTATTATCTGTCATTGGAGCTACTCCAACTTTCCGATACTTATATAAAATCTCTCATTCTTTTGATCAATATTTTATTAAATTCTTAATGTTTTATCTCAAATTGCATAAATATATGAATTTATTAATTTAATTTATTTTGATAAAATTTATAAATAGATATGTTTGCACATATTTTTATGCTATATTTTACAAGTATTTGATTAATTAATCAAAAAATATAATTTAAATGACTTTTTATTTAATTCTAAATTTGTTTATATCCTAACTGGATTATGCTTAGGGGCATGAGCAACTTGCAAGCAAGAACATTTATATTTACTTATTATTATAGTGACCCTTTTAGCATAATCTCCTACAAAAAATATCATTAGGCTATTATCGACCTAACATCCAGTCTACGCATAAATAATCCTAACATTCAGTCTAAAATATTATACCATAAAATAAAACATAACACCATAATATACACCGGCCTAACCTAAAGGCTAGAATTTATGACTTAGTATTCTAATGTGTGTGCTAAAGTTTAATATGGTATATTTTAGTTAGGCTTTAGAAGGATAATTATCTAAATTTTAGAATATTTAAGTTAAACATTAGCAGAGGTTTCACTTCAAGATTAGTTAATTTTAATTTGCATTTTTTTTTGTTTCATTTGATGCCTACTTAACATCTAGTTATTATAAAGAGATGCCTTCATCCCTATCATAAGATATTTTCTAAAGGTATGTTATTATGACTTTGGTTTCTTTAGTGAATCATTTATTAATATTTTATTAAACTTAAGTTTGGGTTAGTCTTAAAGAATCTTATCCCAACATGAAGGCATCTTAGAATTAATAAAATTGAATAACTATTACATGCATAAAATTCCACCAATCCTCTTGGTCATCAATAACATGGATATTTCTTCATTTTTATTATTCATGGTATTTGATTTAATACACATATCTATACATGCAATATATATATATTTTCATTTTAGCACACTTGAATGATCGTTAATGCATGTATTTTGGTAGGAAAGAAAGATTTCACCACTTAGTTATGTATATATGCACATGTATTAGAGATTTAAGCAAGTATGTGCCATTGTTAAACTAGAGAAGCGAGATTATCTAAGACCTCCTTGTGGCTACTTAAAGCTTCGTGTTCCCAAGATGTCCATACTATATACTTGCTAACTCCAAACATATATAAACATACACATGAATTATGAAAATAGAATAATCTTTTACCATGTTTAAATTATAAGTAAATATAAATTTTATTGAATATTTATAGCCAACATTAACTTAGATTTTCATCATTAGCTTATAATTTTGAAAATAATTTGAGATTTATTAGTAATAATAGTCACACCATATAATAATATTTATCCAACAAATGTAGCTTAGATGTAACCATATTCTTTTGATTCTTTTTTTAAAACATGAATATATGACAAAAATGGCATGCAAACTTAGAATGAATGAGAAGGAATGACTAAATATTGACACATAATACATTCAATTGCATTAATTCTTAAGGACAATCAAGTTAAATAAATATTCCTTAAGACTAACCAAAATTCTTATAAAATCTAATTTTGGTGTTTAAATTATTAAAACCTAAAGAGGAGAAATGACACTTAGTGTTGGCCCCATCCCACATTAGTGACTTAATATATTTAAGAAAAGTGATTAAGTAGGTTTTATGGATTGATTAGGTTCAAGTCATTAAGCAATCAATTCAATTACCCTTCCCTAAGCCTCTTTCATTTAATTAACTACTTAATCATGAGCCTCCAATGATACGCTTTTAGGAAATTAAAAATTGCAATGCACCTAAAGGGATGTAATGCAATTAGGCCCATGCTTAAAAGTTAATTAGATTAAAGAAATCTAAGTTGAGTACACTTATGGTTTTCCCACACCAAGGTTCAACCATAAATTCCTTAATGACTTTATGTTATTAAATACATAAAGAGAAACTAATGAATTATATTTGAATTATCTAAACCAATCATTAATTTAGTTTGATTTCTATCTTATAACTAATTTTACTTAATTAATCCCTAATTATTACATGTGTTAATTGACCCTCCTAAGAAAATACATTTAGAAAAATAATTAGGAAATATGCCCTAATTAATTCTTTTCATTATTCCCACTGTTTATAGTGATTAATTATCATAAATTATTTAATTTTTATTATTTAACAATTTTGATATATATTAAATTAATTAATAAGGATGATTAGGATTAAAATTTAAATTATTTAAAGTACATGGACAATAAGTTCAAGAAAATTATGATAGGTAGAGGACAACCTATATAATCATCCCACCAAATTTAAAATTAATTAGCCAAATAATTAAGCCTTATTTAAGATAATTAGCCTAAACTTCAAACCTTAATTAATCACTGTTCACTGGACATAAATTAGGGATTTTATTTTTCTTAAATTCTCCGCTATCTAAATTTTTCAAAATGGGTTTGTTTGAATTTTGAATTTTTCTATAATTAGTTATAATATTTTGAATTTATGTCCATTTAATTACATTTGTAATACCTAATAAATCACTTAAACTGTTGGCGCCATGCAAACATTGACGCGATAGCGCTTGCCACGTGGTGCCACGGTGTTGATTATTTAAACCGTCTGACGAGACAGCTGACTCGACCACGGCGGACGCAGTTTTGTCCCAGCCGTCTCGATCTCAGATCAGACGACTGAGATTAATCCCATGATTTCAAATGGATTAAATCAAAAATTCTAGCGCAATTAATCATGGCCGTCCATTCTAATCATGCGAAACATACGATCGATGATTCGTCGCGCCTGAGCACTAGAAGATGGAAACCGTCCGCCTTCCGCCACTCGATCCGAGCTCGCCAGAGCTCGTTCGATAGTGAAATAGACTTCGAAAGGACTAGGGTGAGAATCTAAAAAGATCCTATGGTATCACTCTTCACTTCAAAAAAGACCAACACCAAGAGGGGAGAGCTATGATTGTCGATTTTACCTTACGAGCTTAAGACCCCATCTAGAGAGGTCTTCCAAGAAAGCCCTGAGTATCATGAATTCCCTCCCCCCGATTGCTTTATAAACCAAATGCCACCAAAGCTCTCTAGAGTTGGTCTAGGGACACCTTCAGTGATTGAATCATTCAAAAATGATTCATTTCAGCTAACCGGAGTGAGGTGAAGGTGTGGGAAGAGTTAATTTGGGTTTGGTGGAGATTTTGTAACCTTGGACGGATGGGGCTCTCATGTTCGCTCAAAGGTTAGTCTCACCAATGGTGGAACACATAAGGAGCTTGGAAAAGGGTAGGGGGCTGTGCGGAATGCTCGAGGAAGGTGTGTGTGAAGTTTGAATCCTTGGGGAGGAGTATAATTTTCTCCTTAGCTGGACCAAGGGCTGAGATTGGTTTAGCCTTTGACATCCGTCATGCCAGGGTAGGTGGCCGGAGGTGGTTGTGGGTGAGTGGCTGAGGAAGTGGAATGGGCTAGCATGGGGGTGTACAACATCCCTTAGGTGAACCAATGGGTTGTCATGGGTGAACACACCCTCTCATGGCCAAAGGCTAAACCCAACAGCCTTGGGTTAGGTTGGATTAGTGATCTTCTTATCCAAGAAGAGCTAAATAAGGCTGCCATGGGGCGAGGAGTTAGAGAACCCATCCAAATAGAGATTTTGTCCCATTTGTAGGGCTTGGTTCAATGGGTTTGACCCAAATAGGGTTCACCATGGGTTGGATGGGTTGGGCCCACTTGGGCAGGCCCGTGGCGACCCAACGATGAGTCATGCCAAGTTTGGTTGGGTTTGGCTTAATTTAACCTATATGGGTCAATTAGGTTCAATTGGATTAAGTTGACCAATTTGACTAAATTGGATTAAACCAATGATTTGGGTGAGTTCAATTGGTCATTTGGAATGCTTTAGTGCAATTGGTTTGATTCAATTTGGGTTAGATTTGAATTTGGCTCATATGGTTCAATTTGAGTCAAATGTCATGTTGTCCAATTTGACCAAATTGGTCAAACTGGCTTGGGTATGGGTTAGGTTTATATTCAATTGATCATTTGGGAATAATTATAGGTGTTGGTTTGAATTGATTTGGATTAGGGAATGATTTGGTTCATTTGAACCTTTTAGGTTAATTTGGGCTAAGTAGGTCAATTTGGTTGGCTTAGTAAAATTATCTTCAATTGATGATTGTAGAGTTCAATAATCAATATGATTGATTAGAGGCATTGGTCACAATCATTTTGGAATGAAATGAGATTTGGCCCAATTTGGTTCTTTAGGTTAGTTAGGTCAACATGGGTCAAATGGTCAAATTAGTTTGATTTGACCCAATTGATTGTAATTGGGTAATCAAAGCTGATCAACAATCATTATGGAAGGGATTGGGTGAGTTGATTCAATCCAATTTGTATTGGATTGAAGTTTGAATCAAATTGATCATTTAGGTCATATTCGGTCAAGTGAACCAATTGGGTTGATTGGGTTAAAAATGATGGATTTAGAGTTGATCAGTGGCCTTGATTATAGTTAATTTAAGCTTGATTAAGTTTTTGTTCATTTGAACTTTTTTGGCTCAAATGGGCTAACTTGGGTTGATCTAATTTAATTGATTTGATTAGTTTGATTGCAAATGTTGGAGGAGTTTGAGATGATCTACTGAATGGTTGGGGTGATTAAGAAATTTAAATTGGATTTAGTTTGCTTGATTGGGTTTGGTTAGGTTCATAGGATCATGATGGAGTTAACTTAGGTTAAGTCCTAAGTCAATTTGGCTTGGAGCTTGGATTAGAAAATAAATTAAAGTGAGATTAATTGAATAGGCTTGAGGTTGGTTACGCCTCATGTATATGAGGTTAGGTTTAGATGAGTGAATAGGCATGGGTATTTGTTTAGGCCATAGAATAGGTAGAACTTATTTGTTCTAAGGCATATCCTGGGCTTAGGGTATGCCTATTAAAACTCTAAGCTTAGGTTTAGTGTTCCTTTGGTAACTAGAAGTGTCTTATCACTAAGGAGATCCAAGTGCCTAGAAGGTTCCTAAGTCTAAGATGAGAAAGATTAATCCTCACTCCAAAAGTGAGGTTAACAAAAGGACCTCCAATAGGTGTGGAGTAACTGGCAAGACATACCACACATATTGGCATTGACCGAGATAATCATTAGCATCCGGGAAGGTCATGAACTCTAATGGCAGCTATCAAAACCTATGTTGAGAGGTAAATGGAATTATGGACCCTAATACGATGCAATTCGTTTCATACCAAGGGCATGGGAGAGTTAAGTAGATTTGGTTTGATTCATTAAGAATTGGTTTCATGCCAAGGACATGAAGAGGGATCCATTGCGGATTGTACATGAAGTTGATTGGATTATAGATTGATTTATGCTAAGAGAATGAATGGGAATTTCTTAAGAGTTGATGAGATTTGATTGAATTTATGTTTGATTTAACTTAATAATGTTGATTAATTTGATTTGATTTTGGTGATTCGTGTTGGTTTTGATTTTATATTAATTTATTGAATGAGTGCAGACCCTGTCAGTTTGAAATGAGTCATACTAAATATAGGCTACAAAAGCTTGGACTAACCTTAGACTTATTGACTCAAAGGGGCAGTTTATCGATCATATAGTATAAACTATTTAACCTAAGGGTTGTCTGTCGGTTTGCAATGGCTACACTAGGAAGAAAGCTCGAGGACTCACATCTTCCAAAGTAAAATCAACCATCGGGGTGACTTACTGATGGTACAACAAGTCAAACCTGATCTAGGGTGACTACTAAGTGAGTTCCTCTAGGGGTCTTATCTCTACTTAGATAGTCGAGATGGTTCTTATAGAGAGTTTTGCTGACACTGCCCAAAAAAATAGGACGCCTACTTAGGAAGAGGTGCCTCTAGGGGTCTTATCCTAATCCACAAGAGGTGTTGTTATGTAGTTTGTTTGTTTATTTGTTTAGTTTAGTTTAGTGTGGACACTATTGGTGTGCAATGGGCCACACTAAGAAGGAGACACAAGAGTTTTGGCCTATCTTAGATTTACTGGCCTAAGGGCCACAATATAGAGCTTCCAACCACAGGGGTGGCTACTAAGAAAGGGGATTTGATCAATCCAATAGTAACCAAAGTCATGTCAAGATGGGGTCTTGAAGACGTAATCCAAATATAATGCCCACATGGAAGGTGCCTCTGGGGGTCTTATCCTAATCTCTAAAATATAAAACTTGTAGGTGTACGACGATTGACTCAAGGAGAAAGTGCAAGGATTCACATCTACTTGAGTGGTGTTATCTACCGGGTGGGATGCTATTAGCAAAGCGAACATCAACCAACCTAAGGTGCCCGTCGATTTAGAATGACTAATTTAGGAAGAAAATATTGATGACTCACATTTTCCTAAGCAAAACTGATCATTAGGATAGTCTGGCCTATACATCTACTATTCGACCTAGGGTGATAACTAAGTTGGGAGTCACAAAGAAGGACTGAGCTTGAACTTGAAGTAGCTAGGTGAAAGAGGAGCCATTAGGGGTCTTAACCTAATCCTCAGATATATAGATTTGAACCCAGTCAATGAATGATAGCTAGTTCAAGAAGAAAGCTCAGGGATTCACATCTTCTTAAGCAAAGTAAACTATCAGGGTAGCTTATTAGCCATACAATAAGGCGTGAATAAACAAGGTGCCCATTGGTCTGCAGTGGTCAAGCTAGGAACAAAGCATGGGGTCTCATATCCTCCTAAGTAAAATTGATCACTTGGGAGACACACTAGCCAAGTAGTGAATTGAGCCCAACCTAGAGCAGCTATTGAGTGAGGGCTGCTAGGAGTCTCATCTCAACTCAAAGTAGCCTGAGGTGATTGGATTTGTGTTTGGCTTTTTTATGTTTGTGTGCAACTTTGTATTTGTGTTATGCCAATAGGGGCTAGGATGTCACTCAAATTCTCTTACACCTACCTAAACACATTGTCAGTTTGGTAATAAATAATATTCTGACTTGGAAAAGTTTGATCAAAATAGAGATTTTATTGATGAAATATTATATGGAATATCATTTTAAATATTATTTCTTTAGATAGAGCCCGTTGATCTAAAGTAATAGGTGTTCTCCTTTATGATTGATGAGTTGATAAGATCCACCCTGGTAGGACTTTTCTATGATGAAAGAGCCTTCTTAAGTAGGTTTAAACTTGTCTCTCATCTTGCGATGGGCTACAATTGGTCTCCTTAGAACTAAGACAAGCTCTCTAACTCAAAAAGCTCTAGTGTGGACTAACTTGTTATGAGCTTGAACCTATTTTTACTTTGTACAACTGAGAAGCTCTAGGGCGGACCAACTTGTTATGAGCTTGAACTATTTTTGCTTTGTACAACTTGATGTTCTAACATTCTTGTAAGCATCTTTTTCCAAACTTTTGAGTTCTTCACCATAGCTTAGCATTTTTCTCGGTAGTGATTTTACTACCCACAACTATCCGTAGTGATGAGAGCTGAACCTCTAATGGTAGAACATCTTCAAACCCATACACTAAGGAGAATGAGGTAGATTGTTGTTGGAGTCCTGTAGGTAGTATGGTAAGCCCATAAAACTTTAACTAACTGCTCATGCTACCATCACTTATTGTCATCAAGCATCTTCTTGAGTATTTTGATGAGAGTTTTATTACAGGCTTCTGCTAAATCGTTCACTCATGGGTAGTAGATGGTAGAATACCTCCAATCCATGTTATGTATCTATGCAATGTTATTGATCTTGTTACTCTTAAAAGTAATGCCATTATTATATATGATTCGACAGGGCACTCCAAATATATACACAACATGGTTCCTAAAGAATTGGAGCACATGTTGAACTTTAACTTTGCTGAGCGAAATTTTCTTTGCCCACTTGGAGAAGTAGTTTGTAGCTGAAAGAATAAAATGGTGGCCCTTAAATGAGAGAGGATCAATCAGACCCACTATGTTAGTGCCCCAACACTAAATGGCCACGAGACCTAGGTTGGGTGTAGAATGTTGGGCGGTTGGTGTAGAACCACCCTGTGTACTTGACATTAGTGATAGTGCTTGCTACATCCATGCAATCCGTTATCATTATTGGCCAGTAATACCCAAGTATTTTGATCTTGTCTTTCATCTTGGGACTAGATTGATGAGCTCCACATAATCTTGAGTGAATCTCAGTCATGATCTTACGGGCATCATGTTTGTTTAAATAATGTAACCATATATAATCAAAAGATTGTATGTATAAGACACCATCCACGGGGCGTAGGAGAGTGCCCTCTTCCTTACTTGATGTGCTTGAGAATTCTCTTGAGGTACATTGCCTTTGTTCAGGTAATTAATGAAGGGTTGCCTCCAATCCAACTCATCATATTTTTTGCAAGAGTATATTTATTAATGAGTTCAATATCAATAAGAGAAAGAACTTGTTGTGAACCTCATCGATATAGACTCACCTTCTAGACATACCAACTCTTTAGTGAGCTTAGCTTAGGAATCAGCTATGACATTTTCTCCCTTGGAATCTTATAGATTATGACCTCAGGGATTTAGGCTAGCAATTCTATGGTGTACTTATGGTAGTGATGGAGTTTGGGCTTTAGGACCTTATATGACTCATCAATCTAGTTGAGAACTAAATATGAATCCCTAAAGATATTGATAGTTTGAATGCCTAGCAAGATGGCTAGCTCCAGATCAGCAATAAGAGCCTTATAACTTTGTTATTGGTGCAAGTCTTGGATAGATGATATGAAAATCTCATCACTTGCCTTACTTGGGAGAGTGGATTATGGTTCTTCTCCTCTTTGAGAGAAAGTCACACCATCAAAGTACATCTACCAACGACATATGTTTTCATCCCCTAAGTTCATGATTTGCTCATCTAGGGAGATCATCATTGAGTGGGGAATCAACATGAAGTGGATGTACCACTTAGAAGTTTGCAATTGATTGTCCTTTCACCGCACAGAGGGGTATGAACGTGATGTTAAATTATGATAAAATCATGGACCATTTTGCCAATCATCCGGATAACATCATGTCATGAGGTATTACAGTGGGTTGACTTTAGAGATCAAGTTCACTTTGTGAGAGAGCATATAGTATCATAGATTCTAGGTTGTGAAGATTAAAGCTAGGCAATGCTTCTTAATGGGTGAATAGTTTGCCTCAATAGGTATCAAACAAAGTTAGTGTATTCTCTTTCCCCTCGTCATTGGCTTGGGCCAATAAAGCACCTCGAGTCATCTAATGCAGCATTATAGGGTTTAGGGTTTAAATTTTAGGGTTATAAGAGGTTTGACTGGGATAGGGCCGGCTAGGACTGGTGGCATCATAAGATATTAGTTGATGCTTTAAAATGCATGTTGGTATTTTTCATCCAACTTGAACTTGACATCTTTGTTGATTAGTTCTGAGAATGGTTGACATCCGCTTGATATGTTGGTGTGGTGTTTATTTTTAGATGTATGGGGGGACACCACGTAGATCATAGGGGGTACTAATTAAAGTGATCATATACGACATTGAGGTATGATGTACTATCTCAAAAGATAGATACATCACCCTTCAATGGACCTAATCTCCTAATAAGGACTCTTAAGGTTTGATGGGTCTTCGAATGTACCAGAGATTTTTCCCCTACTTAACATGGATAAATAAAGTAGGATTTATATTAAATTGGGTTATAAAGTTCCCTATGAAGGCAAGCCTCCATAGTTAATTATATCATAGAGAATGAAATTTCTAAGAATACTATCGGTTAAGTAGACAATTATCATCTCCAAAGATTTCAAGCTAGACTATCAAAGGATTGGTTATATTTGGAAAATACTTATTTTTGAAGCCAAAGAATAGGTAGACAATGCTCATGATACTATGAAGCCTAGTGAGCCTTCCAATCTATCTTATGATTGGGCTTTATAATTTTGTAGTTGAAGAGATTTATCTATTTTTGAGTTGAAATTTTATTAGATTGCTAAGGCTTATAATCCGCCAACACAAGGTTGTGAAAATGCCTAAGAGGTGAGGATTTATGCTTGTAGCCTGAAGAAAATAGTTACCACAGATCCTAAATCCAGGGAGCTTTAGTAAGAACCAAAGAATGATCTAATTCTAAGTGACGGGTAGACATAAAGGTTCACCTCCACAAGAGAGAATGAACTGTCTGACTTTACTTATAACTGAGTGGCTGCCAGCTAAGTCCTATAATTTTAAAACCATGTAGTCCTGTCTTATGAATTGCAAGATAGCTAGGGTGGTTATTTAGTTAGAGAGAGACTAAAATCCCAAACCCACTCCCTAAGAGACTAGAGCATGAGTTGTATAAATAATGACTTAATCTAATGTAAAATCTTTTCAAATTTTATTCTATTTGGACACATCATTTTGATAGAGAGTTTAGGATTTTTATATGCCTAAATGTATGATGAAAGTAAATTATTGGCTAAATTAGTGGGAAGGAAGGGGTGTTATCTAACACAAAAGGTCAAGCATTCCCTTATCATGTAAGGATGAAAATCCCTTATTTTTAAGAGTGAAATAATATGATATGTATGTTGTGAAACATTCAACCATTCAACTAAGGAGTTACCAAATTTTTTATTTATCTTATTTAAGACCTAGGTTCTATGGTGAGGTTATGAATTATTAAAATTTTAATTTTTAGTGATTAATCAGGGTAAAAATTTTATTTTATCCTAAGAGCCTAATAGTATCAGACCACACATTAAAGCATCAATCATTAAAGAAACTATGAAAAAGATTCAATTTCTAATACAAAATCTAAAGAAATCATCAATCAAATTCTATAACTATCATGAAAGAATAAATGACCTATGTGGTCGGGCGCCACCGTACAACCGGAAAAGTGGAAATATGGGTAGCCGAGCTCTACCTTTATATAATCCTGAATATGAAAGAATAATTATAATTTGAATGAATACATGCTATATGGGTCTTCATTATTCATTCTTCCATCTTCCTCATTTCCTCCTTCTTTGATTTGGATCACTCATTCTTTGATTTGGATGTACTTGCTTCAAAGGCATCATATGGCACCCCAGGACAAAGCCTTCTTACCACTACTCATCCTAATCCCCCATAAGACTAATCCTAATCTCTATTGCAAAAATTACATTTGTAGAAGAAAATGTAAATCTAACTACACCTATAAAATAAAGAATAGCTAAACATACACCATAATCCCAAGTAGATATATATATATATATATATATATATATATATATATATATATATATATATATATATATATATATATATATATATATATATATATATATATATATATAATATATATATATATATATATATATATATATATATATATATATAGACTTAGCACCTGCACATAGCTAACATGGATTATGCATAGGAGTTTAAGCAACCTGCAAAGAGAGTATTTACATTTATTTTTAAGCATCCCCTTAAGCTTAATCCCGGTAAAAAATATGATTAGGCTACGAATGGCTTAAAACTAGTCCAAGATGCATGCACCCTAACATCTAGTCTAAAATAATACATCAAAAATAAAATATACATCACATCATGCACCATCCTAATATAGAGCTAGAAGTGATGACTTAATTCTAATGTGTGTGTTAAGGCTTGTGTGGTATGCCATACTAAGCATTAGAGTTATACTTTTCTAAGTGTAGAAAATATTCAAATTATCATGAAGGTCAGTTTTACTTTAAATTATTTAACTGATTTGAGAATTTTAATTTGTTTTTTTATTTTGTTTCATATGATATACACTTAACAACTAAGTGTTATAAAGAGAAGGAAGATGGGTTATCCTCTTCCATCCCTACCTTAACCCATGTCTAAAGCATATTAATTTTATTTAGTTCTTTTTATTGAATGGCTTATTAGACATTTTAAAATTAATCCTAAGTTTAGGTTCACTTTAAATAACTTTATTTAATATGAAAGACTTTTTAAGATTAATCTAATTGAATTACTAACACATGACATATATTAAATTATTCCTTTCCATCACATGTATCATGCATATCATTTAATACTTAGCATATCTATATATACAACATATTTTAACACATTTAAATGATAAATGTATGTGTGTATTTCAAATTTATCTTTTCATTTGATTGAATTATTTAGTATATGTCAATTTAAAGCTTTATCCACATTCTCATGCAAAAATACATAAGAGTGAAATTAAATAGGTACGTGCCATTGTTGAACCAAGGAGGTAATCAAATGACCTCATTGGGGCTACTTAAAGCCTCATATTCCTAGGATGTCCAGACTATATACCCATTCCATTCAAATATATGTACATTTGCATACATAACATAGGAAAGAGAGCTCCAAATCACATGATTAAATAATTAAATTATTTAAATGATTATGAATGCATGTATTTTCAATAGAAAAGAGGATCATCATTCTATAATTAAATATATAAATGCATGTATAAAAGACATAAACAAGTACATGCTTTTGTTAACCAGGGAAGTGAGGTAATCAAATGACTTCTTTGGACTACTTAAAGCCTCATATTCGGGATGTCCAGACTATATACTTATTTGTTTAGATACATATGAATGTATAAATAACTAAGAGAGTGAAAATCATGCAAAACTTGTATTTTGTTTAATTTAATTATTTATGTCTATGAATTTAAGCTCTATTTAAATTCTAATGTCAAAGATACATAAGAATGAAATCAAATGGGTCCATGCCATTAGGTAATAAAATGACCTCCTTTGGGCTACTTAAAGCCTCTTATTCCCAGGATGTTCAGACTATATACTCATTATCATTCAAACTTATGTAAATCAACATGCAAATAAAGGAAAGGGACTTTACTTCATACACTTTAAATTATAAGCACATACATCTTTTATGTATTTATAACTATCAACATTCAAAATATTGTTATCAATTGATAAACATTGGAAAATATTTTTGAATTTAGTAGTGATAAAAGCCACACATATAGTTAATTAAGCCAACACATGCAAGCTTACTTAAATAAATTATATTTATTTTATTTTGATTTAGAAGATGAATGTAAGAAACTAAATGACATACAATATTTAAAGTGATTGGAAAAGAATAACTAAATATAAACATGTGATTTATTCAATTAAATTATTCCTAAGGACAAACACATTAAATAAAATAACTTAAGGAAAATTAAAGCTTCTTTATCCCATTTTAACTTAATGTTTTGTTTTAATTTAAGGGTGTGAGGAAGAAGTTTACTTATCCTAACCTATTCCCATGTATGTTAGGTAATTTAGTTTAATGAAATATAATTAAATCAATTTTATGAATTAATTAAGTTATAGTATGCATTAAATACATTAATTAACCCTTTCCTCTGTTACCTTGACATAATTATCCAAATAATTATTAGCCAACTTGAAATGCACATGAGTTGAAAATTAAATTAGCAATGATCTTAAGAAATAAAAGGGTCTTGATGCAATTGGCTCATAACTAATGGTTAATTAAGTTAAAGAACTTAATTAAGTGCTTTTTTGGCCTCCCCATATATGTGGGTTAACCATAATTTTCTCAAGATATCTTTAGGTTATTGAACACCTAAAGTTTTACCCATGAATTGATTAATTAAGGTTTAACATGATTATGATTTAAATTAATTAAGTGATGTAATTAATTAGTTAATAATTAATTTCATTTTGAAAATTTAAATGAACTTAGGAGAATAGGTTAGGAAAGAGGTCTCAACCCTATTCCTTAATTTATTTTATTGTTGAGCAATGATTAATAAACTTAATTAACAAATTTGTTACTGTTCATGGTTTTAATTAATCATTAATTTACATGAAGGAGTAATTAGGATTTACTTAGTTAATTTTTCTAATTATGTGAGAAATAAATCCCAAGAAAATCATGGGAGACTGAGATTATCCCATTAAATTAGCCCTCAAAATTTGGGATTAATTGCTCAAGTTATTAAGGCATAATTGAGCTAATTAATTTTTTAATTAAACCCTAATTAAGCCTTAATTACTATCTAAAATTAGTCAAGATCATTTTTAATTGATTCTCCTCTAAATACCTTTAAAATGAGTATTTATATATTTTTTTATAATTTTTTATGATTTGTTTTGAATTATAGAAATTTCAGTCATTAAAATTAAATAATTAGCTCTAATTAAGCTTAATCCCATCAATGCCACGTGGTGCATTAACATGGCACTTTCACATGGCGTAATTAGCTACTTAAACTTATCGACTCAATGCTTATGTGGTGGCAACGGGGCATGTTTTCTCATCCGTCGTCCCATCTAAGATCGGATTATGATTAATCCCATGGTGCATTAGGATAAAATTGGTAAATTAACAAATCTATTCATGACCATCTATTTTGATCATGCAGGAATGGACGGTGCGTGATCTACTATCCCGCGAGCAATGAGAGACGAAGTCTGTCCACAATTGCTCGCTTGATTTGAGCTTACTCGAGATCGGATCAACTCTAAAAGGATCCACACCTTCACAACGTCGATCGATGGGGATCCAACAGTCAAGATCACATGAGGTGCACATTTCCTTTACAAAGCTCTAACACATTTTCACCAAAAGCTCAGTTTTGGAAGCATACCTAACTAAGCTTAAGACCGGTGGCACAAATGATTGAGGAAGCTTCATCTAGTGGAAATAATGCCCTATTGATCAACATGAGCTTTGATGCTTTGCCATTTGCTTGGAAGACCAACACCTGAAGGTTGGGAGGCTGGCGTTGATCGAAGTATACCCTCTGGTGGTTGGGAAGCTCAGGAGAAGATTTTTCTTGCTTAACAAGCCCTAGGTAAGGTGTATGCAAAGTTAATTTGGTTTATATGGAGATTTGAGCAAGTTGGGTCAGGAATAAGGTGCCCTATTTTGGCTTAGGGGAAACCGATAATGGGGAGCTTGGGGAACTTTAAAAAAGCTCTAGGATGCTCGCCTTGGGGTGCTAGGGTTCTCATTGAGGTCTCTCTAAGCTCACATCTTGATTTTGATTGAAATGAGGGGGTTATACCACCTCATTCCAAATATCGGATGGCTTAGCTTGATTTGGAGCTTTATGGATGTTTGGTCACTAGTGGTGGATGAGGATGGTAGGGAATCATCCTAAGTGGCTTGATTTGGTTGGCCAAAGCTTGGGAGGTGGCGGTAAAGAGGGATTAGTGGGTGCCCTTGGGTTTCCATGTGCACCAATCGGGAAGGTGAGGTGAGTTCATCTCCCATGGGTCATGGCTGACCCAATCACCCCTTGGGTTAGGTTAGGCAGTGTCCTAGGTGCATAGGTGGACCATTGGGAGAGTGTCAAGTGGCCAAGGAATGAAACTGACCATTTATATGGGTGATTTATCTCATGTGATACCCTTGACCTAAGGGTACCATGATCATTTGGCATTGAATTTGATTTGGGCAGATTTGAAATGAGTCAAAAGTGGGTTAGCCCAAATTTGAAGTCAATTGGAGTTGATTTGATTTGATTTGGCTCAATTTGACTCATTTAGGTCAAATTGGGTCAATTCGAGTTAAGTTGACCCATTGGTCAAATTGGGAAGGGTTGGGTTATGTTCAAACGATGATTTGGAGTGATTTAGTTTGATTAGTTTGGGTCAATTTGGTTTAGATATTATTTTGGTCCATTTGGGATCAAATAGGTCAAATGGGTTAAGTTGACAAATTTGACCAAATTGGCTTGGGTTAGGTTTGGTTAACCAATTGAGAATGATTGTAGGCTTTGGTTTCAATCAATTTGAGTTTGGTTTTGATTTAAGCCAATTTGACCCTTTAGGCCAATTTAGGCTAAGTAGGTCAATTGGGTCCAATCATGGTTTTAGTTAAGTTCAATAATCAATTTGGAATGAACTTGAGCCATTAGTTACAATCAATTTAGTTTATATTTTGATTTGGCCAATTTGGTCTTTTAGGTCAATTTGTGTCAACTTGGGTCAAGTGGGCCAATTGGGTTTGGTTTGGCTCAATTGAAGGTCAAGTCATGTTCAAATAGGTTAAGAGAGTTGGCTTGGTCAAAGGATCAAGTTGACTTGGTTTGACCCAATTTATGATAACTGATCAACCTAGGGTGATTAACAATCATAATAGGAGGTCTTGGTGGGCTTGGTTCAATCCAATTTAGGTAGGATTGAAACTTGGCTCAAATAGGTCAAATTGTCACTTTGGGTCAAGTGGACCAATTGGGTTTAGTTGGATTGATTTTAGGTTGAGTTGGATTTAGTTGAGTTTATATATGGATTTGGGATTGATATATAAATTCAATTGCAATTGATTTTGGTTTGGATGAGTTTTGGTGCATTTGGGTATTTCAAGTCAAAAGGGTTAAGTTGGGTTTGACTTGGGTTGATTTTTGGTTTGGCTTGATGATTGTAGATTTCATTTATAATGCTGAACATGATTGAAGGTATGAATGATTCATAAGAAAATTAATTGAATTTGGGTTTTGGAATGAAGGAATTTGGCTAAGTCCGTAGAGTTGGGTCATGTGGCTTAGGTTTGGATTTTGATTTAGTTTGATTTAGTTTTGATGATTTAAATGCATATTTCATTTATATTTGTGAAGATGATTGAAGATATGTTTGATTTGTGATAAAATCAATTGAGTTTGAAGTGATTTGAAGGCAAATTTGGCTAAACTCATGTAGATAGGTCATAGGGCTTAAAAAAGGGTTTGATTTAGTTTGATTTCATTTTGATGATTTAAATGTATATTTAATTTATATTTGTAGAGATGATTGAAGATATGATTGATTTATGAGAAAATCAATTGGGTTTGGGTTTTATTTGATTGGAGATTTGGCTACGTTCATGGAATTAGACCACATGATTTAAGATGGATTTTGAGTTTGGATTTGATATGATTATAGATTTTGGCAAGTTGATTTGATTGTAGAATTAATCTAGGGAAAATTAATTGAGTTTGGATTGACTTGATTATAAGTTTCAATCATTTTATTTGGATGGTGAGTTGAATTTGAGGTTTGGTTATGGCTTAAGAAGGTGAACATATGTTGGGTTTAAGCTATAGGGTAGGTAGATTATCCTAATCCTTAAAGCATATCCTAATCCTATGGTTAACCTTTCAAAATCTCTAGGCTTAGGTTAAGTATTTATCTAATTGCTAGAAGTGTTTTATGACTAAGGAAGTATTAGTGTTTAGAAGACTCCTAGTGTCAGATGGGAAGATTGAGTCCTCACTCCAAAAGTGAGGTTAATAGTTGGATATAAAGATTCTTAGATATTCCAACCTCCCTTGGAATGATCTGAGTTGGGTTAGACTTTTAGGGGGTGTCATTTCCAATATAACTTTAATCTTTTTTAGGTCGATCTCAATCCTAAGGTGTTGGACAACGAACCTCAGGAATTTCCCTGATGTCACTCTGAATGTACACTTTAGAGGGTTCATTTTAAGGTTATATTGTATTAATCGCTCGAAAACTACTCTCAAGTCAAAGAGATAGTCTTTCTTTTCTTTACTTTTTACCATGAGATTATTGATGTAGCATTTGACTTGATGATGAATGAGTTCATCAAAAATTTGGGTCCTGGCCCATTGGTATGTAGTGCCAGCATTTTTGAGGTTGAAAGACATGATCTTATAATAATAGATTTTGATCGGGGTTCTAAAAGTTGTGTTCCTTTCATCTTCAGGTGCCATCTTTATTTGGTTGTATCTAGATGAACCATCCATGAAAGAGAAGATTGCATGAGATAAGGCAATGCCCACCACTAATTCTAGTATCGATAATGGAAATTCATCTTCTATACATGCCTTATTAAGATCCCTAAAGTCAACACATATGCAAATTTGGCCATTTTTCTTCTTTACAAGAATGACGCTAGCCAACTAGGTGGGGTATTTTTCCTCCTAGATGAAACCAACATCAATCAATTTCTTGACTTCAAAAATGACTTGTTTTTCAATATCCAATCAATGCATCTGGGAGCTTGCTTGACATAGTTAGTGGTAGGCTATATTGCTAGCTTATGAACTAATACTTTAGGAGCTAATCCAAGCATATCTTCATAACTCCATGCAAAGCAGCCCTTAAACTTAGTGAGTAGCCTAACTAACTCATTGGTTTTAGTTTCATTCAATAAAGAACTGGCATATGCTGGGCGTGGATCGTCCTCAGTCCTCGAGTTGATTTATTTAAGTTCGTTAATAGTTGATTTGATTTCTTCTTTAAATTATGGGGGTGCACCACTAACTTGGATCATCGATGTTTGAACACATCATATGATTGGCATATCTGGATGATCCTCTCAGTTGATTTATTTAAGTTCTGATAGTTGATTTGATTTCTTCTTTAATTATCACCACTAACGGATCATCATGTTTACCTCATATGAGTTAATGTGGTTTGAGAAGAACCTATCAGATTCTAGATGATTAGTGATGACCAAGTATTAATAATCAAAGTCCACTAGGCCTACTGTACCAAAGCCTATCTAGGTTTTGATTGAGAGTTATTGCACTTGTTGTCCCATAATCTTTCAAAATACTCTAACCTGTGTTTAGACCATGTGTGTGGGATTAAACCTTTCTTTGCTAGATTAAGTTAACAAGGCGAGTACCAATCAAATAGTAATTCTATTAGCTCTTTGAATGATTCATCCTTACATTCAACATCAACTTTTTGACTTGAGGATGTTGCTCGGGTTAAACCTTTGGGTTTTAGCATTCACATATATTTTGGGAGCTTCCTTAACTACCAAACCCTCAACCTTTTATGATGAAATGAGGTTAAAGTTAAGCCATATGATGCATAACATTTTCACATGAAAGGAATTTAGATACATTCATGCTTTGCTTGGGCACCCGTTCATCACTGTCAAGCTCTAGTGCATCTCCAATGGGATCTACTAAT
The DNA here is from genome assembly GCA_021442155.1 of Cymbidium sinense. Lineage (NCBI taxonomy): Eukaryota > Viridiplantae > Streptophyta > Magnoliopsida > Asparagales > Orchidaceae > Cymbidium > Cymbidium sinense. The sequence continues at coordinate 74,553,536 of CM038215.1, forward strand.
GAAAAGAGCTAGCTAGTGCACTCACTACATAAGACTCATCGTCCGAACTAGATTCTAAGTCTATGTAGATGGCGGGTGTACTTCTGCATACTAAGATGAATCTCCTGGTAGGTGGTAGGTATGGGGGTCTTCCACCCTTGGGGCTCTCTCTAGACTTGCCTCTTTCTCATCTAGGTGAAGTTCAGGTCATCCTCCCCTCTTGTTTAAATGGAGTAATGAACTGTGGGTGGAATCTAATCTTAGGCTCTATTTCCCCCCTAATGTCTTCTTGCTCCTTTTTCTTTTCTTTTTCATTTTATTTTTATATTCCTTTTATTCTTTTCTTTCTTTTCTTTTTCTTTTTCTTTTTCATTTTGATTAAGTTCACAAGAGAAGATTTTTTTTTCTTTGAGAGTTCATAAATCCTGACCTCATGTATTATAAATGGTTTGAGATCTCATTAGACATAATATTCAATCCCATCCCTGATGAACTTGATGTACTATTGTAGGAAAGATGGAACCATATTATTCTCATGAATCTAAGGTAACCCTAGCAAAGCATTGAAAAAGTATTAGAATCTATAATGTGAAACTTAGCTTTTGTCTTCCAATCATCTATCTCTAAAGGCAACACTATAGAGCTTAAGGCTCTCTTGCTTTGTTCATTAAATCCTTTCAACATCATCTTCTCGAATCGGAGTTTAGAAATGTTAATCCTCAAGTAGGGAAGGGTTCTTAGACTCATAATATTTACTAATGCACCTGGATCAACTAGTACTCTAGACAGCCCGAACTTGCCAACATCCATAGTGATGTAGAGGGGGCGGTTGTGATCTATTATCCCCAGTAGTAAGTCTTCATTTGAGAACATGACTCATAGGATATCCATTGAAAAACATGCCTCCTCTTTACCTGGATTAGTAGCGACCAACCGAGCTAAGCTTATTTTAGGGTCAATCAATTCTTTGACTAGTGAATTTCTCACTTCTTTGGATAAAATAAGGGCATCATATATGCTTAACTTAGCTGGAAACTTTTTAAAGTATGCCAGGACATTGTAATCAACTTTAGGATGGTCTTCCATAAGCATATCCAAAGGTGGAGCAACTTGTGGAGGGGATATCTGCTCACTGGAACCAATGACTTGTTTACCCTTATCTTAAGGTGCTACCTTAGGAGGTAGAACTTTATCACTATGGAGGCTAACTTCAATGACTTCTTGTGATGATGAGCTTGTGAAAAGTTCTACATGGTCATCGGGTATACCTACAACTTCTTTTAAAGGATCATCAGAGTCAGATGACTCCAAGTCTATCTCGAGTGGTGAACCCTGAAGATTTAGAAAAGGGCAATCTATTTCTAAATTAGAATGAAATTGATGAAAATTATTTACATTATGATTATTATGACTTGGAGAGCTATTAATGGAATAAAATCACTAAAATCTTCAGAAGTAGATAAGAAGTAAGTGGAATTATTCTTCTTCATTTATTTCATCAACTTTGGTGGTACAAGGTAAAAGTCAAATGGTAAGCAGTATGAGTGGCTTAGTGCCCTCATCCATGGATACAACACTCCTACTGGTGGTGCTAGAGCTAGTAGATGCGGTAACTACAACTGTGGGAGGAAGAATACTGGACTCGGACGGTAGTGGTTCTATGGAACTATCTGAGTATATGATAGCTATTGCTGCTATTGGGCTTATAGCCTCCTCGAGTTGTCCCTCATTACTAGCAGACCTTCCCTAGTGTTGGAGGCCTGAGCTGTGTTAGGCACCTCAAAGAAAGTTCTTAATTTTAGAAATAATCTTTTTAGAAGTATGAGATAAAGAGATATCCCAACCTTCTTTTGTCTTGAAGGGATTGGATGTATCCTCAAAGATTACTTTAATCGAACCAGAAGGTTGTTCTACTAAGTATTCTTTAGAGATCACTATGGCTCATGACTTATAGCTATGCTCAAGGTAATCCTTGAATTTAAAGTAGTTCTCCAAGAGATGGCCTAGCATGCGATGGTAGGGGTAGTAGTTAGGATCATAACTCCTACCCAATTCCTCCAGCTTTCTAAGCTCGGGTAGCTAGAAATCAGGCTTCTTAAGAAGGTTCTTGAAAATTTTTCTGACTACCTCTCTTTTGAATGAGTATGGATTCTTGAGCTTATCGATAAGAGTAGGTGGATAGTAGCTACCTAGTGATGGATACTGGTATCGTTGCTGTGTAGGTTGCTGGGGTGGCCTTTATGGTGGTCTAGGGGGTGGAAAAGAAGGCAGTAGTGGAGGTTGCTAAACTCTGGGCCTTTCAAATTGGGCTCTCACTAGGCTTCCCCTTTATTACTACTACTACTGTCCTTGGCTTCTTCTTAAACACTTTATATGGTTTATGCTTGGATGATTGGTCTGAGAAGGGAAACTATTTTGCTTTCTCTTGTAGGTTAGCCACCTTGTTGTTTAGTTTCTCAAATATCTTTATGGTAAAGCCATTGAGCATGAAGGTGACCGGACCATGAATATTCTTGAGAAGAATTTCAATGGCATGCTGCTCTTGTAGTTGTGGTTCATATTTCATACTCAGGTTTTACCATCTGAGAATATAATTAATAAAGGACTTGTTGGGTTTTTGTTTCTCTACAACGAGGTCCCCTATAGTCACTCTCTACTGAGCTCCTTTGAATCTCTTGATAAAAAACTATTATAATTTTCATAAAATACTTCACCAAATTGTTGGGTAGTTTGGCGTACCAATCAAAGGCTACTCTAGAAAGACTACTTATGAACTATTGGAAGAGTACGGCATCACTACCACTGATGTTGAAATAACTAGCTATAAAATGTGCAATGTGCTTCCTAGGGTTTCCATTTCCATCGAAGACCTTGAAGGATTATGGGGAAAAGCCCTTAGGGTAATGAACTACATCAAACTCCTCGGGTAGGGTCTAACCTTTGGAACTAATGAGCTCCCTTAGACTTGCGTTAATGCCTCCTTCACTCACTATTCTACCATATATTTGATGTCTTTCTCATGCATGGAGGTACTATCAGTTATCTTCTTATGCAGGCTACCAGTATCCTCATCCATTGGAGTAGTGCTTTTGGGATGATCTAAGATATGCACTAACTCAAGTTTATAAGTCTCCATAAGAGTGGGTTGCAAGACAAGTGCTTGATTCTACAATGTTAGTACCAGCCATCAACTCCTCTACTCTCCTCTCCATCCTATCGATCTTATCATCCTTGAGAGTCTGATGCCTCACCTTCATCAACTACAACACCCTGAGCTTCCTGACTAGGCTATTCCCTATGCAAGGATCCTCGAGTATCTACCATATGGACTTTTGTAGTATCATCCACAAGGTCATACTCATTGACGTTGAAGTTTATCATACCCTCCTCTTGATCAGAATGGTCATCTCTAACTATCTACTTCATTGCGACACAATAGTCCTCTAATATCTCCTCTAATGATCTGTCATCCACTCTACCCGAAACTAATAGGACATATATTGGGTAGTGAGTCGCTATTGGACTATATACTGAAGAGGTGCATTGTATGTTCTGAATAGGGGTAGTGCTACCTCTAACCGGCTCGACAATCATGGGAGCCAACCTGGTACTTCCCTCTTCCTTCTCCTCCGGCTATGGTGGTGGAGTGATTACGATGGTCTTGGGTTGCCACTCCTTCTTCTCTATTGTTGGGGTGGAGAGTCAAGCAGGAGAGCTTGTCCTCACCTCAACTAATGGAGTAGATGGAGTGTGGATCTTTGAAATGTAATCGTATCACTAATGGGGATGTCTTTCCTCCAGATGCTAATTTGTGATATTTGGTGGGCACCTAGATGATGGGACATGAATAGGTGAAGGTGGTCAGCGAGTGGACGATATGATGGTGGTGACACTGGTTGCCTCTCTATTGAGAGATAGAATCAGTGAGAACTATCCTCTCAAAATTATTGGCTATATTAGCTTACCAATCAGGATGGTCAACCAATGTTGAGGCCACCGATTGTTTGGCAAACCTCCTCCTACCTCTCTTGCGCTTGGGTAGCAATCTTGGCCTCCGTGGCCTTCTCTTTATAAATTTGATCCCTTACATTCCTTAGGGATCACTTGTCTCAAATCATGGATAGTGGTGGACTCAGAATGCCCATGGACTCTCCCTATTCTCCTAAGCACAGCATAAGGCTTCCTCCTCTCCCTATTCAGTGCCTCATATTTTATGGGTTGTGGGGTGATGCTGCTATCCTCCTAACATCTTCCTCTCCCTTTGTAACTAAGAGAGGGCGAAACCTACTGCCATCAAGAAGGAGATGTATCACAGATGGATCCCTCTTCTGCTACATGGGAGGCCTCCTCAATGTCCTTGGCCATGTGCTTGCAGTACTTCTTAAATTTTCTATTCTTATTGAGGTGTTGACTCTTGGTCAAGGGCGCATTGCAGAAACTAGTACCGAACTCTAAGGTAGGAGAAACAATTGCAGATGCTAGAAATGACTTCCCTTAAGAACTGGGGCTGTGGCAAAGATGGTATTAGTCCTAGCAAAAAATATGGCAAGCACAAGTGGTACTCGTGGCATGGGAACCACTAAGGCTTTCCTCTTTAAAAATGGGAACTCAGTATCTGACTGGAGATTAAATTGAGAAGTGGCTTCATGTTAGCCACCTCCTCCTTACTCACTGTGCTTAGGGTAAGACCACCATAAGTGACCTTAAAGTGCATGAACCCCATACTAAACTTGATGATTGGGGATGAGGTGAGTATGGCCTGGTCCATGGAAAAACTCACTCACAAAGAAAATGAGAAGATGAGCTTTCTGGATGACATTGTAACTAACTGCTTGAAAGAAACATAAATGGGGCTTTTCTCTTTACTGTTGGAAAAGAAGGGCATAAAATTAGAAATTGATTTGATTGTTGTTATTTTGATTTGACGTTGAATTGAAACCCTCGTTTAACAAATTTGGTTATTCTAGATGGGGTTCATATGTGTGTTGGAGAGATTTATAATTTTGAAGAGGAATATTTTATTTTTCTTGAACTTCATAAAAAAAGTGAGTTTAACTGAATCTTGAAGATGTTAGATGAACCTTATTTTGCCAAGCTAGTGGTAAGAGGTTCTTGATTTATTTTATTTTAGGTGATTTATTTGATTAATGTTTCTTACCTATTGGAGGTTCAATAGAAGTTTTAAGACCTACTAGAATGAGGTCCTAAAACTTAAAGGATGTTGGCCATCCTTGCTTAAGGATGAAGTAGGCAAGGTGCCCAACAAAAAGAATGATAATCTTGGACTTACATAAAATATAAGTTCCCTATCGATGTTTGGGGATAATGATTGACTACTAAAGATGGAGAGAGGAACACTCCTCAATGGAGTTGCTAGAAAAATCTATGGTGTATTAATTTGGAGCCGTAGGGATACTATGCAGATCTTAGGGGGTACTTATTTAAGTGATCGGGTATGACATTAGGTATGATATACCATCTCGAAAGATGGAAACATCACCCTACAATGGACCTAATCACCTAATAAAGACTCTTAAGGCAGATGGGTCTATGTATATACCAGAGATCTTTCCCCTACTTTACATGGAGAAGTATAATAAAGTTTATTTTATGGCAGGTTCTTTAGTTCCCTATGGAAATAGGCTTCTATAGTTAATTACATCTTAGGAAATAAGAATTTCCTAAGAACACTATCGTTTAAAGTAGTCAATAAGTATCTCCAAAGATTTCAAAGTTAGATTATCAAATGATTAGGTATTTATGGAAATCAAATGGGGGAGTTCAAATATGAAGACTTATTTACAAATTCCAAAAGAGAATAAGTAGGGAGCATTTATGATAATAGGAAGCCTAGTGAGTGCTCCAGTCTACCTTATAATGAGGCTTTACATATTTAAAAGAGAGGATTTACTTTTGTTTAAGTTAAAATATTTATTAGAATGTTAGTGTTTATAATCCATCTACACAAGATTATGAAAATGTTTAAGATGTGAGGACTTATCCTCATAGCTCGATAAAAATAACTAGCCTTGGAACCTAAATCTAAGATGCTTTAGGACAAGCTAAAAGCATGACTTAAGTCTAATAAAAAAAATAAGACATAATGGTTTACCTCCATAAGAGAGGATAGACTCATCCCGACTCTTTTGGGCTTACAATTGCTTGCCGTGGCTGTCAACTAACACCTCATATATTTTAAAACCATATAGACTCATCTTATATAGATGCACGATAGCTAGATTGTTATTTAATTCGGAAGGAAGCTAGAGTCCTAAACCCACTCCCTAAAAGACTAAATCATGATTAGCATGAAAACATGACTTAGACTAATGCAAAAATTTATAATCTTTTACACCATTTTGACACATTCATTTTACACTATGGCTTGGGATAATTATGCCTATATGCATGATGAAATAGAGTTGTGGGCTAAATCAATGGGAGGACGAATTCTCCACCATAAGGGATCACCCTAAAATGTCCAACATATCTCTTATCATGCAAAATGGAGACCCTCCCTATTAAAGAGTGACACAATATGATATGCATGGTGTGATAACATACAACATTCAACTATGGTGTTTCTAAATATTTTATTTATTTTGATTAGGAACCTAGGCTTTAAAGTGAGGTTGTGAGTTGTATTAAAATTTAGTTATGAGTTCTTTAGTGAGGATAGAAAATTTAATTTTATTCTAAAGAGCTACTCATCCAGGACACACATCAAATCATTACACTTTAAGAAACCTATAAAAGCATATCATTTCTATTGCACAATCTAAACATAATAATCAAACATATGAATTTTATAAAAGAGTAAAAGGTAGGTGCGGCCGAGTACTGCTGTACATCTTAGAAAAAGAAAAGAAATTAGATAGCCAAGCTCTACCCTTATACAACCTAGATTACATTAGAATATTACAGTTACAATTAATGCTATGGGGGTCTTCAATCTCCTATCCTAGTGGTGGACACATTTTCATCTCAGTCGTCCGATCTTGAATAGGAAGGTCTAGATTAATTTGGTGATTTTGAAATGATTAAATAAAAAATTTTAGGCCAAATAATCATGGTTGTTTGTTCTAATCATGTGAAATGGACGGTTGATGATTCGTCATCCCCTCGAGCATCGAAGACGGACACCATTCACCTTTCATTTCTCGATCCTATGATGGAAATCAAATTCTAATCCAAATTGATTGAAACTCCCAGCCGGTTGCTTTATAGACCAAATACCATTGCAAAGCTCATGGAGTTGGTCTAGGGACACCTTCCAGTGTTTGAATCATTCAAAAATGGTTCATTTCAGCTCATCAGAATGAGGTGAAGGATTGAGAAGAGTTAATTTGGGTTTGGTGGAGATTTTGGAAGCTTGGATGAATGGGGTTCTCTAGTTCGCTCAAAGGTTGGTCTCTCTTGTGGTGGAATGCATGAAGTGCTAGGGAAAGGGTAGTCGGTTGTGTGGAATGCTTTAAGGAAGGTGTGTGTGAAGTTTGAATCCTTGGGGAGGAGTATACTCTCATCCCCAGCTAAACTAAAGGTTGAGAGTGATTTAGCCTTTGGCATCCATCCGGCGGTAGGTGATCGAAGGTGGCAGAGGACTACTGAGGTGGTTGAGGGTGAGAGGCTGAGGGAGTGGAATAAGCTGGCATGGGGGTGTATAGCCTGCATAGGTGGACCAATGGGTTGCCATGGGTGAAGTCACCCTTTCATGGCCAAAGGCTGAACCCAATAGCCTTAGTTTAGGTTGGGTTAGTGGTCCTCTTATCCAAGAAGAGCTAAAGGTGGTTGCCAAGGGGTGGGAGTTGAGAACCCATCCAAATGGGGATTTTGTCCCATTTGGAGGGCTTAGTTCAATGAGTTTGACCTAAACTTAGTTCACCATGGGTTGGGCCCACTTGGACAGACCCATGGTTACCCAAATGAGTAATGCCAAGTTTGGTTGGGATTGGACTTATTTTAGTTAGGTTTGGCTCAATTTGACTCATATGGGTCAATTGGGTTAAATTAGGTTAAATTGACCAATTTGACCAAATTGGGTCAAACAAGTGGTTTGGGTGAGTTCAATTGGTCATTTGGAATGCATTAGTGCATTAGTTTGATTCAATTTGGGTTGGATTTGAATTTGGCTCATATGATTTAATTTGGGTCAAATGGGTCATGTTGACTAATTTGACCAAATTGGTCAAATTGGCTTGGGAATGGGTTAGGTTTATATTCATTGATCATTTGAGAATAATTTGTAGGTATTGCTTTGCATTGATTTGGATTAGGGAATGATTTGGTTCAATTAGACCTTTGAGGTTAATTTGGGCTATGTTTGTTGACCTCACTTTTGGAGTGAGGATTCAATATTCTCATCCTAGATCTAGGACTCTTCTAGATATTAAGACTTTCTTAATTACAAGACACTTCTAGTGGTTAGGTGAACACTTAACCCAAACCTAGGGAGTTAGGAGGATTCTCCATAGGAATAGGCTATGGCTTAGAACTAAAGAAACCTACCTACCCTATAGCCTAACCCATGACTTATCCCTAATCTTAAGTCCAAAACCAACTTTGAATCAATGAAAAACCAAGCCTCAAATTAAACCAATATAAAGTGATTTCAATCTCATATCCAAACTCCAAGCTAAAATCAAACCATCTTAACCCTATGATTCAATCCTATGGATTTGACCCCAAACCTCTTCAATCAAACCAAACTCGATTGATTTTCTCAAACCATTCAAAACCCTCATTCCAATCTCTTCAATCAAGCTAAGCATTGGCCAAAATCAATTCAACCAATCCAAGATAGCCCATTTGAACCCAAAATGTCCAAATGAGCAAAATTCAATTAAACCCAAATCAATTGCAACCAAAGCCATTGATCCTAAATTAATTACCAAACTCAATCAAACTCAATTCAACCCAAAATCAACTGAATTGACCTATTAGTCCAGTTGACCCAAAGTGACCTAAAAGACCCATTTGAACTAAACTCCAATCCAACCCAAATTGGATTGAACTAATTATTCCAAAACCTCCTATGTTGATTATTGATCACCCTTGATTGATTAATTGCAATCAATTGGGTCAAACCAAGCCAATTTGGACATTTAATAAAGTTGCCCATTTTAGCCTACATGAGCCAAATAAACTAAATCCCATCCTACAAATTAATTGAAACTAATGATCCACATCAATCATAAATCAACTCTTGAACCCTTTGACCCAAGTTGTCCCAATTTGACCTGAGGGCCAAATTGGGCCAAATCAAATTCTAATCCAAATTGATTAAAACCAAAGACTCAAATCCATTCCATATTAATTATCGAACATGATCAAAGCCTATATTGAATTAATTTGATCAATTGAACCCAATTGACCCATTTAGCCCAAATTGACCTGAAGGGTCAAATTAGTCTAAATCATTTCTAAATCTAAATTGATTGAAGTTAAAACCTACAATCATCTTCAAATAATTAATTGAACATAAACCAGCACTTAACTCAAGCTAATTTGACCAAATTGGTCAACTTAGCACATTTGACCCATATGAACCCATATGAGTCAAATTCAAATCTAATGCAAACCAAATAAAATCATTTGAACCAAAACATCCCAAAAACTCATGTGAACTTATCGCAACCCATGGATTGACCCAATTTGACCAATTAATCAACTTAACCCAACCTAGCACAATTCGACCTACATGGGAGTGGTTTTTTTTTTATGATGGGTGTTATGTGTGTGTTTATGTGAGGGGATACCATGCAGATCTGTAGATGTACTCATTAGGGTGATCAAGTATGACATTAAGGAATAGTGTATCTTGATAGATAGAAGTCACTACCTTATAATGGACCTAATCACCTAATGAGGACTCTAAACGATGAGTCTTCTAATGTACCAGAGATCTTTCCCCTACTTTACATGGAAAAGTAAACTAGGGTTTATTTTAAGTCAGATTCATTAAGTTCCCTATGGAGGAAAGCCCCCATAGTTAATTACATCCCAAGGAATGAGATTCTTAAGAAAACTCTCGATTAAGTAAATGATCATTGTCTCCAAAGATTTCAAAGATAGGATTATCAATCAATTGGTTATTTTTAAAAAATTAAGTGGGATTGATAAAACGGAGAGAGTTATTATCAAAATCAAAGAGAGATGAGTAGGAGGTACTCATGATACTAGGAAGCCTAGTGAGCATCCCAAACTATCCTCCAGTTGGGCTTTATATTTTTGAAATTGAGGAGAATTATATGTTTGAGTTAAATTTTTATTAGAAATTTAGGGCTTACAATTCCACAATACAAGATTGTAGAAATGCCTAAGTGATGAGAATTTATGCTTGTAGCCTGAAGGAAATAGCAACCTCAGATCTTAAATCAAGGGAGCTTCGACATAGGCCAAAGTACGACCTAAACCTATGGAAAAAGTGGGTATATGATTTACCTTCACAAGAGAAGATAAACCATCCGACTGTTGGATTTTCAACCGTCTGGGGTGGCTGCCAACTAACTCCTCCTATGATTTTAAATACATGTAGGAAAGTCTTATGCTTTACAAGATGGATAGGCTGTTATTTATTTAGAAAGGAGACTAAGTCCTTAAACTCACTCCCTAAAAGACTAGAGCATGAGTGGTATGAATTCATGACTTAATCTAATGCTAATTTTGTCAAGTTTTATTTTGATTTTTGGACATTTTTATTTGACATAGGCTATGAGATTTTATATGCCTAATGCAAGAGAAAATTAGTTATGGGCCAAAATTAGAAAGAAGGAGGTGTGTTTCCACCATAGCTCTCAAAAGTCAAGCCATTTTCTCTGGCAAAGGGTGGAAGCCCTTCATTGGCAAGAGTGAGACAATATGATTTATGCATGATATGAGACATACAACATCCATCTAAGGGGTTGCTAAATCTTTTATTATCTTGATTTATGTCCAAGGCTTTAGGTGAGGTTATTAATTGTTTAGTTTAATTTTGAATTGATTAATTGGATAGAAAATTTAATTTTTCCAAAGAGCCTAATAACATTCATACCATTCAACAACCATCAAACAATTACAAAACTAAAAAAATCATGCCATTCTAATTGCAATCATAAATATAACATCAAATAATTTATAAAATTAGCAAAAGGATAAAAGGCGGTGGTCGAATCAGTAGTAGTACCAAAAGAAATTTGGGTGAGCTCTACCCTTATACAACCCGGATTACAAAAGAATGATTACAATTAAAAGGAATTAATGTTATGGGGTCTTCATTCTTCATTCTTCATTTTTTCCATTTTTTATTTATTCATTTTGATTTGCTTTTTTTTTTTCTTTCCTCTTTTTAGCTTGATTGGAATATGGTTTCTCCTAAGGCATCATATGGTACATAAGACTTGATCTTATAACCAATGTTCATCCTAATCCCCCATAACATTCATTCCAAATCCTAATTGCAAAATTTACATTAAAATGGGAAAGGTAAATCTAACTAAACCTGAAAAATAAAGGTTAACTAAACATACCACACAACTCAAGCAGTTATATGAATAAATTTAGACTTAGCATCCCACACATGGGTAACCAAGTCCACCTATCCTAATTTGGACTATGCTTAGGGGCAAAGCAACCTACTCAATAAAAGCATTTATATTCTTTTTATTTTTTTTACAGTGGTCCTTTAAGCATAATCCCCTGCAGAAGCATGATTAGGCTACGATCATCCTGTCATCTAGTCTATGCACATACACCCTAACATCCAGTCTAAAACATTACATCACAAAATAAAATCATGCATCAAACCATGCTCTGCCCTAACATAGAGCTAGAAGTGGTGACTTAGCCTAATATGTGTGTTATTTAATGCTTGTGTGGAATATCTTAGCTAGGTTTTAAGGTTGAAATTTTCTAAGTGTGAAAGATTCAATTTAGATGGTGGTTTCATTTCAAGTGATTTAGTTGATTTGTCCATTTTAGTTGGTGATTTGATTTGGTTTGAATGAACCTACACTTAGTGACTAAATGTTATGGAGAGAAGAAAAGAGAGGAGAGCTCTCTTTCATCCCTACCTCAAAGCATTTCTAAGGTAGATTCATTAGTGAATTTTCTTTACTGAATGGTTTATTATGTGTTTTAATTGATCCTAAGTTTGGGTTCTCTTTAAATAGTCCTATTCAATAAGAAAAATATCTTTGGATTAGTTAGGTTAGATTATTATCACATAACACACACCCATTCATTTCGTTCCACCATGTATACCATGCATATGAATAATTCTAGACATACTATACATACAATCTTAGCACACTTTGATGATGAATCCAAAGAGATGTGATTTGAAAATTTGGATATTCCATTTGTTAATTGGATCATTAATGCATATTGTTATTATGTAGAAGAGAGAGATTTTTCATCCATTAGCTAAATGTACATCCACATGTAAAAAAGTTATAAGTGAGTACGGGGCCATTATTTTCTGCACCTGGGGTGTAAGGTACAAGACCTACTTAGGGCTACTTAAAGCCTCACAGCCCCAGGATGTCCAGACTGATATACCATTTTTCTTAGATACATGTAAATGTACATAAATAACTAAATGGATAAGAAATCATGCAAGAGGTTATGTTTGATTTGGTTGTGTGATTTACATGTGTAATATGAGGAATCTTCTTAAGTCTTAACATAGAAAAACATAGGGATAGATTTAGGCAAGTGTTGTGTTCTTTTCAAATGAACTATACACTTGCAAATCCTATGTGAATCCATGTTAAGAAAATGAACAAGAAGTTCATAATACACATCTTATGCTATAAACACATGCAAGATTATAAATATTTATAATTAGCATCACTTCATTCAAAATCTTTGATTTATAGGTTTTTTAAAAAATAATTTTTGGTTTAATAGTGATAATAGCCACTCATATTCTTAATTTTAGCCAACCCATGAAATTTGACATAAAAGGAAACATTCAATTTAATGAATTTTTAAAAGAGATGAATGAATGATTTTAAATGGCAAACAATATTTAGCATGATTGGAAAGAATTAGAGGAATGTAAGAATATGACTTCATTCACCCTAATTAATTCCTAAGGGAAATCATATAAAATAAGATCATTTAAAATGAATCAAAAATTGTTTAAGGAGACTTTTTTTTGAATTTGATTTGACTTAGGAAATATAAGAAGGGTTTGCTAGTCCGAACCCATTTCCCCCATGTGTGAATTGGTTTGGTTTAATTTAGAATAATTAGGTTGAGTTTAAGTTATGATTAGGTTAAGGTTAAATCCATTATTTATCCCTTACCTATACCACTTTAACATAATTATCCAAGTAATTATGAGCCAACATATGATATGCAACCACATGGAAATTAAATCAATAATGCACCTAAGAAATGAAGGGCCTAATGCAATTTGGCTCACAATTATTGGTTAATTAAGCTAAAGAGTTTGATTAAGTATTTTTACATCCCTCCTACACATGTTGTTTAATTTTAATTTCCTTTGGAACTCTCTTATGTTATTGAACACCTAAGAATCTATCCAAGAATTTAATGATTAAGTTCTGGAATGATTTAGTTTTGAGTTTGATTAATTAAATTATTTAATGAGGTGATTAAACCATTAATTAGTTGCAAATTAATTAAGTGTTACCCAAATGAAGTAAACTTAGGAGAAAAGATTGGAGGAGAGGTCCTAATCTCATATCCTATGTCCATTCACTATTTTATCATGATTAGCAAGCTTTATTAATGAATTCATTACTATTTAACATGGTAATTAATCACTTAATTAATTAGGAAAGTGATTAAGAATGAAACAAACCATTCCCCTAATTAATCAAGAAATAAATTCCAAGAAAACCATGGAAGGCAGGGGTCATTCCAATAATCAATCTCAAAAGTTTAGAATTAATTACTGGAGTAATTAAAGAGTAATTAGCTTAATTACATTCCCAATAAAACTTAAATTGAGTCAAAATCACTATTCAAAATTAATTAATTTTAAATTTCTATTATTCACCTCTGATTTACCTTTAAATTGAGTATTTATTTGTATTTTTAGATTTTTTATAATTAGTTATGAATTTTGGAAGTTTCACCATTAAAATTGAATTAATTAAGCCTATTAAACTCCTAATCTTATCGGGCCACGTGGTGGCTGACGTGGCGCTCTTTCACATGATGCAATGAGGCTGGTTATTTAAGTTGTCACATCTTCAGCAGAGTCAGCTGGCGGTGAACGTGTCTTCTCTCCGTGCCATCCGATCTAAGATCAGACGATCGAGATTAATCACACAGTTTAGGCTTAGAATTACAGTGGATCTAGCATGATCTGATCACAATCGTCCATTCAATCATGCGGAACAGACAATGTATGATCCTTCTCCTTCACGAGCGATGAGAGATAACACCGTTCATCTTTCATCTTTCAATTCAAGCTCACCCAAGCTTGGATTAGGATCAAAATGATCCCACACCTTTGAAAAGAGGGGGGATGCATATCCAATAGTCAAGATTGCATGGGATGACAATTCCCTTCTAAAAAGATTGTTGACCTCATTTTTAGAATGAGCTCTCAACCTCTCCATCTTAAACATAGGTTCCTCTTAGACTTTAAGAGATCCTTAGTCCTAAGACATATCTAGTGACTAGGTGGACACTCAACCTAACCCTAGAGACTTAGAAGAGTTAGCCATAAGAATGGGTCATGCCTTAGGGGTGTTAGGAAAATTTGCCTACCCTTAGCTTGAACCACTCCTCACCTTCCTTCCTTCCTTCAAGAAAAACTCCAAATCAATCTTATTTGATTTTTTTCCAAACTCAAATCAATGCCACATGATTGAAATACATGATTGAAACCCATGATTGAAACCCTTGATTGAAATTCCATGTTCAAAATATTTACTAAGTCCTTAACTCTCTCTTAAGGGCTTAGCCTAGATCATGACCTAAGCCAAATCAAATCCTTGAAATTCTTTATAACTCTTTTATATTCTCATTTATATTCACATATATAAATGAAATATAAATTCAAATCAATCAAAACAAATTAAAAATTAAAATCAATTCACAAATATTTCCTAAGTCCTTTAAATTTCCTCTTAAGGACTTAGCCAAAATCATCCTCAAATCAAATCAAATCCATGAGATTTTCTCATAACTCATTTATATTCTCATTTATATTTGCATATATAAATGAAATATAAATTCAAGGAAATCAAACTAAACTCAAAATTCAAATCCAAAACTCCAAAATTTCCTAAGTCCTTTAAATTTCCTCTTAAAGACTTAGCCTAGATCATGATCAAATCACTTCAAATTCATCAAAATTTCTCGTAACTCAACTATATTATCATTTATATTCACATATGTAAATGAAATATAAATTCAAATCAATCAAACTAAACTCAAAAATCAAATCCAAACTTCAAATCTTTCCAAAGTCCTTTAATTTTCTCTTAAAGACTTAGCCTAAATCATGATAAAATCACTTCAAATTCATGAAATTTCCTCATAACCCATTTACATTCTCATTTATATTCACATATATAAATGAATTATAAATTCAAACAATCAAACCACTTCCAAAAATCAAACTCAAATTCATTCAAAATCGAACCTAAGCCTTTCAATTCAAAATCTTGGACTTAGCCAAATCAACTTCAAATCAAGCTAAACTCTTGATTTTCCTTCATGATTCAATCATTCCTACAATCATGAATCCAAATATAAATATGAACTTCAATCCCTTAATCAAAACTCAATTCAAAAATCAAGCCAAAATCCATTTCATGTTCACCCATAGAACTTGAAATTATCAAATGAAATAAAACCCATTTGACTTTAAACCTCTTGCAAATGGATTTATATTTCAATCATAAGTCCATATACAAGTTCAATCAAACTCAAATCATGCTTTTTGACCCACTTCGGCTCACTTGACCCAAAGTGACCTAAAGTATCCTTTTGAGCCAAATTATAATCCTAACAAAATTGGATTGAATCAAACTCACCTATACCTCTCATCATGATCAACAATTATCATGAGATGATCAATCAATCAAATTGGCTCAAACCAAGTCAAACTTAAGGGTTGACTAAGTCAACACTTAGCCAAAATGAAACCCAACATAGCCAAAATCCACCATAGGCCAAATTGATTGAAACCAAAGATCTAAGTTTATTCATGACTAATATTTGAACTTGACCAAGTCAATATTTGAGCCTAACCTAGCCCAATTGGCAGTTGACCAAGTTGACCCAACTTGATCTGAAAGGTCAAAATGATTCAAAACTTGATCTAAGCCAAATTGATTGAAACCAATGGGTTAAGTTCACTTGAAATCCTTGTTGAACTTGACCAATGCCTCAATTAGCCAACTAGACCTAACCTAGCCAATTGAGCTTGAACCCAAGTTGACCTAAAGGATCATGTTGAGTCAAATTCAAACTTAACCAACATTGATTGGAAACAAAGATACCAATCAACTTCATTTGACTAACCAAACCTAAACTTACCATGACCTAGCTCAAATAGGTCAAATGGGTCAAATTGGTCAACTTGACCCATTTGACCTAAAACCAAATTGAATCAAACCAAAGCTACCAAAACATTTCAAATGGTCATATGAACTTGACCCAACCCTTGGTTTGACCCAATTTGACTAATTGGTCAACTTGACCCAAGTTGACCCATTTTGACCTAAATGGGTCAACATGAGCCAAACCATACCAAATGAACTCCAAATCCAATGAAACTTGGACATACCTATTTTCTCAACATACCCAATATATCCAAATTCAAAAACAGTCAAATGACTATTTTACTCCTAGGCCATAGAATAAATTTTGGCCAATTCCACTTGGAATTTGGTCAAACCCTCTTCATACCTACTTGATACTCTCCTAATAGGTGAAGTAAACCCTAAGGAGGGTGGTGCACCCAACCCAATGGGTTTGGGTCAGCCAACTCCATCATATGGCCAAACCGAGCACATGGCTTGAAATGGCCACCTGAAAAACCTCTTACCACTTATTTTGAGCACATGGCTACTCCAATAATCCACTCCCTAGCCTAAAACAAACTTAAGAATAACTTAAATAGCCTAACAAACCCACTGCCTAAGCTTAATTGGATCAAAATATCTTTTCCCTTCTCGGCCGTTCGATTGCCAAAGGGGGAGATATACTCCCCCTATTTCATTTGAAACTTCACTTGCCTATTGTCGATTGAGTGTGAGAGAGCCAAAGGAGTCTTTTCTTAGTGAACCCAAGCTCCCTCAAGCACTTGCCAACTTCATCTTCTTGGTTTTCACAAGGTGAAAATAGGGGAGCTCCATGGAATTTTGAACTTTCTCCGCACTCAAACTCTACTCAATTCCCTTTGTATACTCCATCAGTAAGCTCAATCGAGCTTGCCCATACTCTTTCCCAAGCTCAAAAGGAAGAGGAGGATTCACCTAGATCAAGGCCGAGCTCATTAGGAGGAAGGGTTGGTCCATAGAGCAATCCACTCAATCTCAAGAGCTAAAACTTTCACCGAAGCATTGTCTCAACTAGAGGAAGCTCCTCCAAGGGAATCGAGTGTCTTTGATCACCTTTGGCGAGGTATGCCATTTTTTGACCATTAAACTCAATGTGGTGTGGAGTTTTGTAAAATAACTTTTGATCCCATAGAATTTTGACCATTAGATGTGCTTGCCATTAGGTTTAGATGGTGTGGGTTGAGTTTCAATCCAATCCGAGCTCAATCGAGCTCGGATCTTCCCTTTGAAAGTGGACGGTCTCCATTTTTCCATAGGGAAGAATAGGGATGATCTATGGCCGTCCATCCATGCATTTTGGATGGACAATTGAGATTAAATCACATTTTAGAATTAATTTAATCCCCTCTGAATGGCGGCTTTAATCTTAACTGTTTGATCCATGATTAGACGACTGAGGCAAAAGCGCATAGAGCCACCATGCGGCGCTATGACGTGATGTTTAAGTGGCTGCTCAGGGAGTGACTCATGTAAAGTGCAGCGTCAGTTGCATGTGTGTCATACCATAGGATTAGGGAATTATTTAAGGTTTAAATAATTCTAATTAATTACCTAAGCTTCTAAAATTTATATCTCTCTGAAGAAAACTCAAAAAAATATTAGGTAAATTTCCACTGAAAGATAATTCAACCTAGAATATCTAAAATTGGTTTTAATGGATTTTGAATAGTGTCTTTCTCTGATTTTGGGTTTTATTGGAAATATTAATTTTCTAATTACTCTTTAATTAATCCACTGATTAATCTCAAACTTCTTGAGTGTATTTTGGGGAATGACTTCTGCCTACCCTAATATTCTTGGGATTTATTGGTGAAATTGAGAAAATTGCTAATTCATTTTGTAATTCCCCCGTTAATGTAATTAAGGTTAATTAAGGGTTTTATTAGTGGTTTAACCCTTTGTTGAAGTTAATTAAGGTTTGTTTTAGTGAATATGAGGTTTAGGGAATAATTTTTGGGGCATTTTCCCCAAGCTATTCCTTAAACCCCCTTTTCTTTCTTAATCCTCTCTTAATTAAGGTATAATCCACTAATTACCTTTTAATTATTTTTTTAAAATTCTAAAACTTTCCATAACTTAATTAATCTATTTGGGGTAGATGCTTAGGTGTTCAAGAGCCTAAGTTTAATTCAGAAAATAAAAATTTTGCTCATATGTGTGACGGGTGTTTTGAAATTAATTAAGTTAAACCCCTATAGCTTAATTAATCATTAATCATGAGTCAAATTGTATTAGGCCCCTTTGTTCCTAGGTGCATTGCAAATTTAAAATCCTTGTGAGATTTTATATCATCTCATTGGCTCATAATTATTTGATTAACTATGCTAAGGTGGTGTAGGTAAGGGATAATAAACTTGTTTAATTCATACATTAACCTAATCAAAGTATAAAATGAATCAAATCATCTAAAAATTAAACAAAAATGTCAAACACATGTGGGAATGTGTTAGGAATAGCAAACTCAACTCACATTTTCAAAATAAAATCAAATTCAAAATCAAATAAAAAATCATATTAAATAAACTTTGATTTACTTTAAGCTTTCTTATTTCATGAGATTGCCTTTAGGATTTAATTAAAGTGAATGTGTTCACATGCTATCATAGCTTTAGTTCTTTCCCAATATGCTAAACATGTACGTAATATGGTTTCATGCATCCATGCCTTTCAAAAATCAAATTTAAAAATGAAAAATATTTCCTTTATTTTAAATTGCATGTGTTGACTAAAGTAAGAATATGAGTGGCTATTATCACTATTAAATTCAAATTATCTTCAAAATACATAAATCAATAATCAAAATTGAAAGTGTGTTACTTATATCTTATTTATAAGTTTGCATGTGAGTAAAAATATAAGGATGTGCATAGTGTAGGTTTTCCTTCTCCTCTCTTTTAGTATAATTTTGAATAGGGTTTGATAAAGTGTATCGTTCATTCGAAAAGAACCTAACACTTGCCTAATTCCATATCCTATTCATTCCTATACTATCACTTAAGAAGGATACTATGCTTGCACATATAAATTGCATAAATAACAGAAATAAATCAACCAACATAAACTTTTGCATTCTTTCTTTTCGATTCATTTCTTTTGTACATATGCTTGTATTTAAGGAAAGTGGTATATTAGTTGGACAACTCTTGGGTTGCGAGGCTTTAAGTAGCCCTAAGTAGGTCTTGTACCTTACACCCTTAGTTAACAATGGCGTCATACTCACTTATGCCTTTCATACATTCATGTGTGCATGTGAAAATTGGATAAGAAACCCCTTTGCTACTTAATGAAAATCATGCATCATAAACATTCAAATTTTCTTAAATGAATTACTTATCATGCATCATAAAGTGTGTTAATCATTCCCATTTGTATGTGTAGATATGCTTAGGACTCATTCATATGCATGCTATACATATTGGGAAAGAAATAAAGTGATGTATGTTTTGTGAATTCAGTTCATTTTATTTAATCTTAAAATGCCTTTCTTTTTGAATAGGTTTGTTTAGAGTTTATCTAAACTTAGGATTAATTAAAACACTTAATTAAAACATTCACTAAAAAATACTAAAACATGAATCCACTTTAGAAATTACTTAGGTTAGGGAAGGAAAGAGAAGTTCTCTTCTTTTTCCCTCTCTTTATAACTTAGTAATTAATTGTAGGATTCCTTTGAACCTACTCAAAACATAAAATAAAATCAACCCAAAATAATTAAATCACTTACCTCCTCTAAGTTGAACATCCAACACACTTAGAAAATTTTAACTTAAAGCCATAGCTAGGCATACCACACAAACCTCTAAAGCACACACATTAGGCTAAGTCACCACTTATAGCTTTAGATTAGGCCGGTGCATGGTTTGATGTTTGCTTTTGTTTTGTGATATATGTTTTAGTCTGGATGTTAGGATGTATGTGCGTAGAATGAATGTTAGGGAGATCTTAGTCTAACCATTATCTTCTGCAGGGGATTGTGCTTAAGGGGCATTATAATAAATACAAATATAAATGCTTTTTGCTATGCAGGTGCTTATACCTAAGCATAATCCAATAGGCCAGGTGGACTTAGTCATCCATTTGTGGGGTGATGAGTCCAATATACATGCTTGGGATTTTGTGTGGTTTGTTTAGCTAATATCTATTTTATAGGTGTTAGCTAGATTTACTTTTTCTTTTCATGTAATTTTTGTAATTAGGATTTTGGAATGATTGTTATGGGGATTAGGATGAGCATTGATCATAAGATCTCATATTATGTACCATGTGAAGCCTTGAGCATCCACCTTCCAACCATCCAAAAGAAGGAACCAAAAAAGAAAGAAGAAGAAAGAAGAGAAGAAGAATGAAGACATGAAGCTTGAAGACCCCCATAATAATGAGTTCCTTGCTTAGTTATATGTAATTCATTTATAAACCAGGTTGTATAAGGGTAGAGCTCACAATTTATTTTCGGGTTTGTGCGGTGTTACCCGACCACAATGGCCTCTTATTCTTTTGCAATTAGCTTTATAAATTGATTGATGATTTGTTTAGCTTGTGCATTAAGTGGCATCCTTTTCTAGTTTCTTCCTTTCTTTATGTATGGCTTGGATCTGGATTAGGCTCTTAGGAAAAATAAATCTTCTACCAAATTTAACAATTCAAAACTAAAAATAAAGAACTCATAACTTCACCTAAAGATGAGGGTAAAAATCAAGATAAAAGAATTAGCAACCCCTTAGCTGGATGAGTACTTCTTTATAACATCATGCACAAATGCATATTATTTTCACTCTTGATTGGAGGGCTTCCATCTTTGCCAGAGAAACTTGGCTTGACCTATGAGAGCCATGGTGGAAACACACCTCCTCCCTTCTCACTAATTTTGGCCAATAATCTCATTTCTCATGCATTAGGCATATGAATCCTATTAGCCTGAGTTAAAATAATTGTCCAAAAATAAAAATAAAATGAAATCTTAATTGCATTAGATTTAGGTCATTTGAAGCATGCCCTTACATGATCTAGTCTCTTTAGGGAGTGAGTTTAAGGACTTAGTCTCTTCTAACTAAATAATAGCCTAGCTATCTTATATAAAGCATATGACTTACCTACATAAATTTAAAATTATAGGAGTTAGTTGGTGGCCACCCCCAGGCAGTTGTAAGTCCAAGTAGTTGGGTGGCTTATTCTCTCTTGTGGAGGCAAGCCAAATACCCATTTTTACCTTAGATTTAGGTTGTGCTTTCAGCCCTCACCAAAGCTCCTTAAATTTAAGTTCTGAGGTTTCTTTTCTCCTTTGTGGGCTATAAGTTTAATCCTCACCTCTTAGGCATTTCCATAATCTTGTGTTATAGAATTATAAGCCCTTAATTTCTAATGAAAAAATTCAACTCAAACAAATTAAATCAATTTCAAAAAAATGTAAAGACTAACCACAAGATAGTTTGAGATGCTCACTAAGTTTTCTAGCATCGTGGGTATCTCCTACTTATCTTCCTTTGGCTATAATAATAACTCCCTCTTTTGATCAATCCCATTTGATCTTACAAAATAAACTAATCGATTGATAGTCCTACCTATTGAAATCTTTGGAGACAATGATCATTTACCTTAATCGAGAGTATTTCTAAAGGATATCATTCCTTAAAATGTAATTAACTATGGGGGCTTGCCCCTGTAGGAAATTAATGAACCTAGTTTAAAATAAACCCTACTTTACTTTTTCCATGTAAAGTAAGGGAAGAATCTCTAGTTCACATGCATACCCATTATCCTTAGAAATTCTTGTTGAGGTCATTAGGTCCATTATGGGGTGGTGACTTCTATCTTTCAAGATAGTACACCTCTCCTCAATGTCATACTCAATCACCCTCAATAAGAACATTTGTGGATCTTCGTGGTGTCAAAATGCATAAAAAGAAAGAGATGTATATTTCCATCCTCATTTTATCCCGCATAGAGTGAAGATGGAAGTATATATCTTATTCTCAAAAGGAAATTGATAAAATTTTCACCACAGATTTTTCTAGCGACTCCACTTGGGATGGTTCCTCTCTCCATCTTTGGTAAATGATCATTGTCTTCAAGTATCGATAGTGGGTTTGTACTTTGGTATGAATTTGAGACTATCTTTCATTCTGTTGGCACTTAACTTACTTCATTCTTAAGTTAAGTTAGCCAACATCTTTAGGTTTTAGGACCTTACTCTATGTTGATCTTAAAACCCCCGTTGAGTTCTTTAATGGGTAAAAATAAAAAGATCTAACTGAAAAGAAAACATTTAAAGACTTCCTCCTTATCATTTTTATGATAAGGAAAGGTTCATTCTAAATAATAAAGTCAAAAAAAAATTTTCATAAAAACCCTGCTTTTCAAAAAGCAATCTTTCAGAAATGCACATAATAAAATATTTTCCACAAAATTTTCTTAAATCACCCTCATCTAATAATTCTCATAACTGTTACATGTAAGAATCTTCAAAAATAAAACTAATAATATTTTCCAAAAGCACAAATGAACATCTTCCTTCAATTCATTTTGATGAAGATTTTATTTCCAAAATAAAATAAACAATCATCTTTTCAAAAATCAAAATCAAAATTTAAAATAAAACTTTCAAAAAGCACACATGAACCTTTCCATTCAATGCACTCACACCTATTGAATGGAAGTTTCATTTTCAAACAAGGCTAAAATTTTCAAATGCACATATGAACATCTTCATTTAATATACTCAAATTTGTTGAATGAAGATTTCATTCCCAAATAAAAAAAATAATATCATTTGATTATCCCACTTAAACATATTCCATATATGATTAAGTTGGAAGTTCCCCTTTCAAAAAGCAATAATCACGCACAAAACAAAATTTTAACACTTCAAAAATAAGATTGACTTCCATTCATACATACCCAAATTTGTTGGATGAAAGTCTTCTTCTCAAAAATCAAAACTTAATAATCATATTTTCAAAATTAAAAACACATTAGGAACTTCATTTAGTATACTTAAATTTGCTAAATGAAGTATCCAAATTCAAAACCAAAAATTTTCAAACACATTTTGAACTTCATTTAGCATACTCAAATTTGCTAAGTGAAGTATCCAAATTCAAAACCAAAAATTTCTAAAACACATTTGGAACTTCATTTAGCATGCTCAAATTTGCTAAGTGAAGTCTCCAAATTCAAAATAAAAAATTTTCAAACACATTTGGAACTTCATTTAGCATACTCAAATTTGCTAACTGAAGTCTCCAAATTCAAAACCAAAAATTTTCAAACACATTTAGAGCTTCATTTAGCATAATCAAATTTGCTAAAATAAGTCTCCAAATTTAAGTCCAAAAAATTCTCAAGCACTTTTGGAACTTCATTCTTTAGGATACCAAATTTGCTAAAGAGAAGTTTCCACTTTCAAAATAAAATCATAAACACAAAAATTTTGAACACATCTCTTGAAATTTTATTCAATTTGCTTTTGCTAAGTGAAATTTCCAAAAAATTAAGTGGAACTTCATCTTTATCATACCATATTTGCTAAAGTAAAGTCTCCACTTTCAATCAAAAATAAATCAAAACCAAATAGGAAACACATTAGGATTTCCTTTGCATACCTAAATTTTCTAAGGATCCTACTTTTTCAAAAATCAAATTATCCAAAACAAATGAAACACATTTAGGATTCTCTTAGCATATTCAAATTTGCTAAGAATCCTATTTTCAAAAATCTTTCAAACAAAAATAAAACATACTTGGGTTCTCCACTTAGAATTCCTAAATTTTCTAAGTGGGAATTCCAATTTTCAAAATCAAACAATAATTCACAAAAGGAAACAATTATTTTTAAACACTTCACTTAGTATACCTAAATTTGCTAAGTGAGTAAAATTCTAAAATACCAAATAAAAAAAAAAAAAACAAAATCAATTGACCCTTACTTTAACATACCCAAAAGTTGTTAAAGGAAAGGGTTCTCAAATAAAAATCTAATTTCAAACATGAACCTTTGGAATCATCCTTCTAAAAATATTTGAATCCATTTTTCAACATACCCAAATTTGTTGAAGTTGGATTCATATTCAAAATTCCGCCTTCCATCAAATTTCTAAATCTTCTCTAATCCATTTGAACCCCACTTAAACACTTCCAAGATGTTGGATGTGGGTTCAAATTTTCAATTCAAATTTAGAAATCAAAAAAAAAAAATAGAAATATGATCCAAGCTCGCTTCCTATATTTTAGATTCTCAACATCAGTCATACCTACAATTACAGTTCAGTCTTTCAATTTTGCAGTTGATTAGAAATGGTAGGCTCACAAAAGTTTGTGTTCACTTTCCCTCACGGCATGGACTTGGCCTTGGATCAGACCAATTTCCCCCGAGTGGATCATACCCACCTTATCCATTTTGGTAGGGGATTTGAGGGAGTGAGGATCACATGTGAGGGCACTCATGTCGCCGAGGATCTGGTGGGTAGAAGTAGATCATCCAGATCGATCTACCTTAGGATTCTGACATCTCCTCATTAAAGAGGAAAGAAGTAGCAATCTCACCAGTTTCAATAGTGATAGTGACATCGCCTATGCTCCTCATGGTTTCCCGTGCTGCCCTAGTAAAGTCTAACAACCACTCTTTGGCACCCTCTAAGAGTATGGCTCCTCTAATTCTAGAGATTACCTCCCCAGCCTTTGAGGTTGGATCTAGTTCTTACTCTACTCATCCTACCTGGACATAGAGGACAAATAAAAATTAAATGATCAAGCGATATCATAATAGGATTGTCAGGGAGATGGAGGCCGCTATGCGGTCAGTAGTAGAGGAGGTACCTACTTTGATCACCCCATTGGTTACAATGAACCAATTTCATCCTCTCTCTAGGTTAGACAGAGGATACTAGGAGGATATGCACTTCACCTCCACCAGTGGTTCATCATCAGCCCTCAGTTACTCAGAGCAAGAGGTCGTATGCCAACCTTCGATTAGTCTTGGGCGGTTGGCGGAGCTTATGAATGTTCAGAGTCGGGAGCTCAATTTGATTTGAGATCCATCATTCCTAATAGTGTGAGGAAACATTTGTGATAAGAGAGGGCCAGAGAGGCCCATACATATGCTCATATTACCAGTAGGGAGAGACGAAGGTTCAGTCGCCATTCAGTAGCTTCTACACTTGTTAATTTTCCAGCTAGGTGCGCTACCCATGCCGACCATACATATAACATCCTACTTATTGGGACCAGTCATCACAGGAGGATAAATCCTGTTCATAAAGAGTCGGTCGTGTCTCCACCACACTGCTCTACCCCCCGTCCACCATCACTTGTTCATGTCACAGAATCTCCAGTTACATAGAAGTCCATGAAGGCCATATCCGGGGAGAAGTGTACAATGTTGGTGATCCGGCTATGGATGAGGGATCCTACTCTATGTACACCACCTATTGTGTCAAGGCCGAGCTCTCTTGCTTGACCTTCTGCCCTAGTGGTGGTGCGGAGGGAGTGGTGACCCCGAAGCATAGTGGTCGCCTTCACCAACTCCACTAGTTCAGCAGGACATGGAGATGGTAGTAGCTATTACAGAGGGAGCAGATGATAGTCCAACTGCACTGATGATAGTAGAACCTCCTAGGAATGTCAACCTTTTCATAGCTAGTGATAGTCAGGAGTGTGTCTTTTCTAGTGAGTACAATCCTCATAGGATTGACTCTTCAGCAGCAGGTGAGGTTCGATGCCTCTCAGTACATGACAGTGATCACATCGATCAAAATCATTTGTTCCTATTCATATTGATCATTCTCTCGAGGAGATAGTAGCACATTATCTTGTAGAGAAGAAGAAGATTCTAGGGTATGACTGGTCAGATGAGGAGAAGATCAGCTTCGATCCCAATGAAGATGATTTGTTGGGAGAACAAGCTCCTCTTCAATGGCGATCGATCTTGATCGAAGTGGCACTTCTTGTTGCTTAGAGGCTTGGGAAATGGTTTGATCTAGCTCGATGAGGTGTAGTGAGAGTGTGGTAAAATGAATTTGGGTTTGCTGAAGTGAGGAGGGAGTATCGTTTGGAATGGACTTGCCTTGTTTCAGCTTTGCACACAGAGGAAGAATGCCTATCGAGGGAGCTTTAAGAGACCTTGGGAAAGCTTGGAGGGTTCAAAAGTGCTTCTAAAGCTCTAAGGAATCAATTGCTTATGGTTTGAGTGAGAATGAGGTGGAGTATATCCCCTTCCTTGGATCAGACGGTGGAAGGCTGATTTGCCATTGTGGCTCAATGGGTTGGATTGGCTGATCAATTTGAGTTGCAAAATATCCCACATGGGTCATTTTGGGCAGAAGAGTGAGGGAGAGTGGCTTACAAATGGTGAGTGATTTGGTCAAGCCAACTCAAAGGTGATCGAGGTGCCTTGGGAAATAAATAGCTAAATTCCAATTGAATTTGGTCATGGGATACCCTTTGACCTATGGGAAAAGTGGTCATTCGGCTATGAGCTTGATTTGGGTAGATTCTAAATGATTTAAAATTTGGTTGGGCCAAATTTCAAGTGATTTGGAGTTCATTTGATTTGAATTGGCTCAATTTTACCCATTTGGGTCAAGTTGGATCAAATTGGGTTAGGTTGACCAATTGGTCAAATTGGGTCAAATCATGGGTTAGGTTAATTTCAAATGATCATTTGGAACCTATGGGTATCATTGGTTTGGTTGAATTTGGTTTAGATTTAGTTTTGGTTCATTTAAGTTCATTTAGGTCAAATGAGTCAAGTTGACCAATTTGACCCATTTGACCCAATTGGGTTAGGTCATGGGTTGGCTTGGTTGATCATTTAAAATGTATTTTTGGTTTCAATCAAATTTGATTTGGTTTGATTTCAAGTTGATTTGACCTTTTAAGTCAAGTTGAGTTCATGGTTAATTGGGCTAGGTTGGGTCTATTTGGTCAATTGAAGCTTTGGTCAAGTTCAACAATCCATTAGTTGCAATCAATTTGGCTTAGATCAAGATTTTACCCATTTTATCTTTTTAGGTCAATTTGGGTCAACTTAGGTCAAAAGGCCAATTGGGCTTGGTTTGGCTCAATTAGTGGTTTGGTCATGTTCAATCATTGATTACGGATTGCTTTAGATTAATGGTTTCAATCAATTTGGCTCATAGTAGATTTTAGCTAGTTTAGGTCTCATTTGGGTTAAGTGTTGACTTAGTTCGACCTAATTTGAGTTATTGATCATTCTATGATGATTGTTGGTCACAATGTGAAGTTTGGATGGGCTTAATTCAATCCAATTTGGTTTGGATTAGAATTTAGCTCAAAAAGGTCTTTTATGTCCCTTTGGGTTAAGTGAGCCTAAATGAGTTAATTTACTTGATCAAGGCTTCATTTAAGTTTGGTTGAACTTACATATGGACTTATGATGGAAATATAAATCCAATTGAAAGTGGTTTGGAGTCAAATGGGTTTTGGTTCATTTGATAATTTTAAGTCAAAATGATGAACATGGGTTTGACTTGGGTTAGTTTCATTTTTCCTTGTGATTGTAGTTTATGTTTATATTTGAGCATGTGATTGAAGGAGTGATTGTTTGAAGAGAAGATCCAAGGGTTTGGATTGATTTGAGAATGATTTGGCTAGGTTCAAGGATTTGGCTTGAAAGGGAATAAATTGGATTTTGATTTAAGTTTTGAATTTAAATTGATTTGATTTTGGCCATTTGAATTTATACTTCATTTATATTTGTGAATATAAATGGGAATATAAATGATCCTTGAGAGAATCATGTGAATTAGGAGTGATTTGAATGAGAATTTAGCTAAGGTAGGTCAAAAAGTTTGGAAAAGGGGTTTTGATTTGGTTTGATTTATATTCATTTGATTTGGATGATTTTGATGCCAATTTCATTTATAGTTGTGAATATAAATGATGGAATAAGTGATTTATAAGGAAATCACTTGGCTTTGGGTTGATTTGAAGGGTTTGGCTAAGCTTTTGGATGTGATTCATAAAGCTTAGGAAAGTTTAAGATTTGGAGTTGATTTTGGATTTGAATCATTTAGATTGGAATTGAATTTGGAGTTGATTTTGAATTTGAATAACTCAATTGAGTTGGAATTGATTTGAAATTTGAGAAAATTAATTGAGTTGGAAATCATTTGAGATTTGATAAAATCAATTGGGTTGAAATTGATTTGAGAAAATCAATTGAGTTGGAATTGATTTGGGATTTGATTTGGATTGGTTTGAAGGAGTGTGCATGGGCTAGATTTGAGCTATAGGATAAGTTCGTTTTAAATCCTCAATGCATAGTCTAATCCTATGATAAACCCTTCTATAAGTCTTTAGGGTTAGGTTAAGTGTTCACCTAATTACTAGAAGTGTCTCAAGATTAAGGAACTCTTAGTATCTAGAGGATTCCTAAATCTAAGATAGAGATTTTGAGAGCTCACTCCGGAAGTGAGGTCAACAATGGGTAAAGTTGAGCCAAACCTAACCAAACCAACTCCAAACCCATTCAAACTTGGCATGACCTATCCTTGGGTCACCATGGGTCAACCCAAATCAAACTCAACCTAGGTCCAACCCAAATTGACTCATTACCCAATGGGTAAAGCCCTCCAAATGGGAAAAAACCCATTCTTGGATGGTCAAACCCACTCTCCTCCCCTTGGTAGCCACCTAAGCTTGAAATAGGCATGAGGGCCATTAGCTCACCCTGACCCAAAGCCTTTTGGGTTAGTGATGAGCCAAGTGGAGGTGAGGTAACCAACTTCCTCCCATCGGCTCACATAGGAAACCAAAGACAACCACCTCAGCCCTTGGCAGCCACTCCCCTTCACTTAGCCACTCAAACTGAGCCACCTCACTGATTCCCTGCCACCCACGGCCACCTGCACTAGCCACCCACCTTCAAACTATAGAGATCATCCTAGTCATCAAATTGAAGGAGGGAGGGAGTATACTTCCCACAATTTTGACTCAAACACACACATTGAGCATCCTTAGAGCTAGAGAGAGCCGAGATGACCTCCACGAGCATTTTTCGGATCCTCCCCATTAAGGGAAACATCAAGCTCGAAATAGGATAGAGCTAATCTCTATTCAACCTCCTCCAAACACCACCATTTTTAAATTAACTTTACCTATATCTTCACAGAGCTCCAGCGAGGAGAAACGAATCAATTTCGGATCGATTCGAGCACCCGAGACCTCTCCTAGGCCAACTCCATTATGTTTTATGATGATTCCTGGTCCACAAAGCTACTGACGAGGAGGAAAGACACAAGCTTCCCAATAGGGTTTTGTTTCTTCAAGATGAAGCTTCCTCGGTCTGTTAACTACCGATCCTGAGCTTTAGTGAGATAAATTCTAGCAAACTATCAATTTTCCAATTTTTTCTAGGCCTTTGTAAGAAAAAATGGTGATTTCATGTGATTTCCACTATTAGATCCCTCTAGATTCTTTCCCAAATGCTTTTGGTGTCAATCCCAAGAATTGATGAGCTCTAACAAGCTCAGATCGAGAGGTGCAGGGCGGATGGTGTACGTCTTCCATCACTCGGGGGATGAAGTATCATCCGTTGTCTATTCCACATGAATGGAATTAGCAACCATGATTTAATCTACTAGTTTCACTCGATTTAATCCTATAAGAACTACAAGTTTAATCCCCATTGTATATTCTTAGATCCGAAGGCGGGGATGAAAGCACGTACACCGCTACCATGTCAGCACCGTGTCAGACAATTTAAGTGTCCAATCATGCGATGCCATGTGGAAAGCACTACCACGTCAGTCGTTCACATGGTGCCGATGCTATTAGGGATAAGTTAGGCCTAAAAATGTGTTTTAAAAGACAAAAAATTCTTAAAATTATAACTAATAATAGAAAAATAAAAAATGCAAATAAATATATTTTGGAAAGGGTAAATAGAGGAGAATATAATAAAAATGATTTCATTTGATTCTGAACAATGATTAAGGCTTAATTAGGGTTCAAATATTTTCTTAATTAGCTTAATTAAGCCCTAATTACTTGGGCAATCAATCTCAAACTTGGCATGTTGAATTAATGGGATGACCTCTATCACCCATAATTTTATTAGGATTTATTAGCTATGTAACTAAATAAATTTGAAATTTAAACCTAATTACTCTCTTAATTAAGTTAATGATTAATTAAGATTCTAGATAGTAAAAATTAATTTTTAACTTCATTAATCATTAATTATTAGTGGCATGATGAGGGTGAGTGATTGGGAACTCTTTCCTAATTACTTTTATCAATTCATTTCATTAAGAGAGTTAATTAATACTTGGCTTAATTAAGGAATTAATTAATTAATTAATGGTCAATTCAAATCAAACTAAAATTTTAATCACTTTAGGTAATTAATGAAATTAAGGGTTCCTCTTTATGTGTTCAATAATATAAAGATCCTTAGGGAAATTATAATTAACCCATAAGTGTGAGAAAATTATAAAAGTACTTAATTTGATTCTTTAACTTAATTAATCTCAAATCATGTACTAATTGTATTAGAATCTTTAGGAGCATTGTAATTTTATTTTCCCTCATGTTCATGTCATTTGTGACTCATGATTAAATGAATAATTGAAATAAAGAAGCATAAGAAAGGGTAATTAAATGGATTGCTTAATGATTTAACTTAATTAAATCATAAAGTCAACTAATTATCTTTCCTGAAACAAATTAAGATTACCAACATTGGAATGAGATTAAAAAAGCAACTGATTTCTCTTCTTTAAGCTTAATCAAAATCCAAAAATTAAATTAATAAGAAGCTTTGGTTTACTTTAAATAATTTTATTTAATTTGATTGTCCTTAGAAATTGGTGTAGTTGAATGAATGATATGGTTATGTTTAGCTATTCCTCTTTAGAAATTGGTTTAGTTGAATGAATGATATGGTTATGTTTAGCTATTCCTCTTCAACTATTTTAAATGTTGCATGTCATGTGATCTCATGCATTCATACTTTCAAATTCAAATGAATCACATGAAATTTACTTATGTAAGCTTACATGTGTTGGCCTAATTTTATTATATGTGTGGTTATTATCAGTAATAAATCCAATTTTATATTTTCAAAAGCTATAAGTTGATAACAATATTTGGAGTGATAATAGTTATGAATACTTATAAGATTAGCATGTGGTTATATCTTAAGCATGTGAAAGTGAAGCCTTCTTTTATATGTTCATATATATATTTATATAAGCTTGAATGATAAGTATATAGTCTAGAAATCCCAAAAATACAAGTCTTTAAGTAGCCCCAAGGAGGTCATTTGATTACCTAACTTTTCTAATTTAACAATGACATGTACTTGTTTGATTTCATTCTTATGTATGTTTGCATTAGCATTTGGATAGAGCTTTAATTTATATACATAAATAATTCAATCAAATAAAATACAATCGTTTGAATGAATTTCATTATTCTAATCATGTATACATTCATATGTACTTAAGATATCGAGTATATAGTTTGGACATCATGGGAATATGATGCTTTAAGTAGCCTCAAGGAGGCTATTTGATTACCTCACTTCTCTAGTTTAACAATGGCACATACTTCCTTACATCATTTTAACATGTATATGTGTATTTAGTTAGAGAATAAAAATCCCCAGCACCCATAATCACTTAAACATAGAAAATACATTACATGCAAGGTTTGGCTTTCATTCCTACATTCCTATATAGATTTACATATGTTTGAATGATAATAAGTATATAGCTTGGACATCCCAGGAATACGAGATTTTAAGTAGCCCCAAGGAGGTCATCTGATTACCTTACTTCCTTAGTTTATCAACAACACATGCTTATTTAATTTCATTCCCATGTAAATTTCTTTCCTACATTCCTTTAGGAATAATAAAATATTTAATAAATCATTTACTAAAGGAAACTAAATAATAATAGTATGCTTTAGAAACAACTTAAATTAGGGATGAAGAGGCTAAGCCTTTTTATTCTCTTTATAACACTTAGATACTAAGTGTAAATCAAATGAAACAAAATAAAATATAAATTAAAATTTATAAGTCATCCAAACAACTTGAAATCAAACCACCGTCATGATAACCTAAACATCCCAAATTTAGAAAATCATAACTCTAATGCCTAGCTAAGACACACCACATAAAGCCCAAACATACACATTAGAATGCTAAGTCACCACTTCTAGCTTTATGTTAGGAGGGTGTATTTATGATGATTTATTTTATTTTATGATATAATATTTTAGACTGGATGTTAGGGTGAATGACTCATAGACTAGATGTTAGGCCGTTGATAGCTTAATCTTATTTTGTATAGGGGATTATGCTTAAGGGTCTGCTTAAAATAAATATAATTATTCTCTTTGCAGGTTGCTTATGCCCCTAAGCATAATCCATATTAGGACAGGTGGGCTTGGTTACCCATGTGCACAGTGCTAAATCCAAATTATGAAATAGAATTTCTTGGGTTTGTATATATGTTTAGCTAATATCTATTTTAGTGGTGTAGTTTGATTTACTTTGCCATAAAAATATAATTTTATAATAGGAATTAATATTAGTGCTATGGGGATTGGGATGACCAGTGGCTAGAAGGCTTAGTCTTGGGATGCCCTGTGATGCCTTGAAGCAAATCAAAATCAAATGAAGAATGAAGACCCCATATCATGTATTCAATTTCAATTATAATATTATTTAATAATTCTGGGTGATATAAGGGTAAAGCTCGGATACCCAACTTTTCTCTTTTCGGGGTGTACGACAGTACCTAGCCACAACGACCTTTTATTCTTTTACATAATATATTCATGTTTGATTGATGTTTTCTTTAGATTGCATAATAGAATTGCATCTTTTCCATAGTTTCATATCTTTATGATTGATGTTTGAATGTGTGGCCTAGATGCGGTAGGCTCTTAGGAAAAAAATAATATTTCTACCTAATGTTGACCTCACTTTTGGAGTGAGGATCTAACCTTCCCAGCATAGTTCTAAGGGTCTTCTAAACACTAAGGGCTCAGTCATGAGTCACTTTTAGTAGATAAGAGAACACTTAACCTAAGCCTAGAGACTTTAGGAGTATTAGCCATAGGATTAGGCTATGCCTTAGGACCTAGGTAAACTTACCTAGCCAATAGCTAACCAAGTCTATGATTAACATTTTAGCCCAAAATCAAACCTCCAATCATCATTCCAAATCAATTCTTAACTCATATTCAAATCCTCAAGCTAAAATCAAATCTAAATGAACCAAATCTAAGCCCATGATTTGATTCTATGGACTTAGCCAAATTTCCTTCAATCCAAATTAAACTCAATTGATTTCCTCATAAACCAATCAATCCTCTAATCAAAATTCAAATCAAATCTCAACAAACATTCAAATCCAATTACAAACTCCAAAACCTAAACCAAATTCAAATAAGCCAAACCTAAGCCCATGATTTGATCCTATGGACTTTAATCCAAATCAAATTCAATTGATTTTGATAAATCAACTAATCCTTCAATTATCAATCCAAACCATATCAAATATATAATCAAATCAACCAAGCCAAAATTAATTCAATAAACCTAAAATATCCCATTTGAACCCAAATATTCAAATAAGCAAAAATCCATTTGAACTTAATTCAATTGCAACCAAAGTTATAAACCAATATTGAATCAATATCCAAACTCAACTAAACTCAACTAAACTCAATTCAACCCAAAATAAGTTCATTTGACCTTAAGGCTCACTTGAACCAAAGTGACCTAAAGGACCCATTTGAGCTAAATCTCAATCCAACCCAAATTAGATTGAACAAAACCAATCAAAATCTCCTACAATGATTGTTGATCATCCTTGATTGATCAATTACCATTAATTGGGTCAAACAAGTCAACTTAGCCATTTGATCAAATCAACCAACTTAACCTCCATGAGCCAAATTAACAAAATCTCATCATTAGCCAAATTAATTGAAACCATTGATTGATACCAACCTATAATGAATCCTTAAACATGACTTAATCATCAATTGAGCCAAACCAAATCAATTGCCCTTTGACCCAAGTTGACCTAACTTGACCTAAAGGTCAAATTAAGTCAAATCAATATCTAACCCTAATGATTGCAACCAATAGCTCAAGTTCATTCCAAATTGATTACTGAACATGATCAAAGCCTTGATTGAACATAATTTGATCAATTGAACCTAATTGACTTATTTAGCCCAAATTAATCTAAAGGGTGGTCTAAATCATCCCTAAATCCAAATTGATTGAAACCAAAGCCTACAATCATCTTCAATTGATCAATTCAACCTGAACCAATGCTTAACCCAACCCAATTTGGCCAATTTGGCCAAAATGGTCAGCTTGACCCTTGCCTTGGTTTGACTCAATTTGACCAATCGGTCAACTTGACCCAGCCTACCCAATTTGACCTACATGGGTCAAATTGAGCCAAACCCATTCAAACCAATCCCAAATCCATTGAAACTTGGCATGGTCCTTCCTTAGGTCACCATGGGTTAGTCCAAATCCAACCCAACCCAACCCATGCTTGACCCGAATTTACCCATTACCTAATTGGTAAAGCTTGCCAAATTAGAAAAATACCCCATTTAAATGGTCAAACCCACTCTTCTCCACATTGCTACCTCTTAGGCCTCCACCTAAGTAAGAGGGACACTAGCTCACCTGACCCAAAGGTGATTAGGTCAGCCATGAGATAAGTGTAGGTGAGTTCAACCCTCTCCTCCCATTAAGACACTTAGAAACCAAAGACTACAACTTCTCCTCCCATGGCAGCCACTCCTCCTCATTCACCCACTAAAATCAAGCCAACTCAGCACCTCCCTGCCACCCATGACCACCTACACGGTGGTCAACACTAGAGGCTACATTGGTCCTGTTAGTATGATCCATGGGCAGAGGGGGTATACCCCCTCAATTCATTCCAATTTGAGACACCAAGCATCTTTAGAACCCTAGAAACTCAAGAAGAGCTGCAGAGCTTCCTCCCTGAGTTCCTTAAGCATTTCCATCATTGGAGATGATGGAAACAAGCCAAACCAAGGCTTAGCTCAAACCATCTCCACCAAAACTCAACCTCATTAGTTAACTCTTTCCACACATTTTCCAAGTTTCAGTGAGGCGAAATGAACTCTCCCCTGAGTGATTTGAGCACTAGAAGCCCTCCCTAGACCAACTCCGATGAGGATTTCGGTGACATTTGGTCCACAGAACCATTGATGAAGACTCAAGGCCATCTACTCAACAAGGCTTCTCCTCTACAAGGTGAAGCTACCTCGGTATGTTCATCACCGATCGAAAGCCTTTGTGAGGTATTTTCTAGGAAATTGAGTATTTTCCAAAATTTTTTAGACCTTTTGAAGAAAATATTGATTTCTTATGAATCCAATTGTATGATCCTTATAGATCAACCCCATGGAGGTGTAGGATTGATCCCGAGCCTCCCTGAGCTTTGGTGAGCTTGAATTGGGCAGAAGAAGGCAGACAGTGTCTATCTTCCATCCCTTAGGGGATGGTAGATCATCTACCATCCATTTCGCATGATTGGAATGGACATCCATGATCTTCTGATTAAATTAATCTTAATTTAATCCTTAGGAACCGCGGGATTAAACTCCACCGTCCTAAGCTAAGATCATACGATGGGGATAAAAGCCCAATCCTCTACAGCCATGTTAGTGCTGATTCGGATGGTTTTAAATAACCAATCTAGCAATGCCACATGGAAAGTGCACCACGTCAGCGGTCTACATGGTACCGATAGGATTAGGCTTAATAATGGGTTTTGATCATTCAAATTTTAAAAAATCATTACAAATTATAGAAAATAAATAAAATGCAAATGAGTACTCATTTTAAAGCTAAAATAGAGGAGATTTAGTTAAAAATATTTGCATCGGGATTTAAATAATAATTAAGGATTAATTAGGGTTTGAATGCATACTTAATTAGCTTAATTAAACCATAATTATTTTAAGAATAGATTCCAAACTTGGGGAATTGATTTAATGGGATGACCTTGCCTCCCATGATTTTCTTGAAATTTATTGCTTAGGTAATTAGGGAAATTGATGCTTCAAACTCTAATTACCTACTTTAATTAATTTAATGATTAATTAACATTCAAAATAATAGAATTAATTAATTAAATCCTATTAATCATTTATTATTTAACTCAATTAATCTTTAATTATGAGCTAATTGTATTAGGTCATTTAGGAGCATTACAACTTTGCTTTTCACATGTTCATTTCATTTAGGGATCCTGATTAAATGATTAAATAAGAAAGGGAAATTAAGTGATTTAATTAATAATTCAATTTAATTAATTCTTAAAATTTATCTAATTATCTTTCCTTAAACTAATTAAGATCACCAACATGGGAATGAGATTAAAATAGCAAATAATTTCTCTCCTCTTTAAGTTCAACTCAAATCTAAAATCAAATTAATAATGAGCTTTAGTTTTCTTTAAAAAATTTTATTTAGTATGATTGTCCTTAGAAATTAACATATTTGAATGAGCCATGTGTTTATGTTTAGTCATTCCTTCCCAATCACTTCTAAATGTTGTATGTCATATGATTCCATGGATTCATGTTTTCAAATCTAAATGAACCAAATAGATTTTATTTATGTAAGCTTGAATGTGTTGGCTTAACTTAATGATATGTGTGGCTATAACATGAAGAACCTTTAAGGAAATTATGATTAACCCATGAGTGTGGGAAAATCATAAAAGTACTTAATTAAATTCTTTAACTTAATTAATCTTTAATTATGAGCCAATTGCATTAGGTCCTTTAGGAGCATTGCAACTTTACTTTTCTCACATGTTCATATCATTTGTGGACATGATTAAATGATTAATCAAATTAAAGAAGCATTTTAAAAGTAATTAAGTGATTTAATTAATGATTCAATTTAATTAATTCATAAAATTTATCTAATTATTATTCCTTAAACTAAATTAAGATCACCAACATGGGAATGAGATCAAAATAACAAATAATTTTTCTCCTCTTTAAGTTCAACTCAAATCCAAAATCTAATTAATAATGAGCAGTGGTTTTCTTTAAATAATTTTATTTAATATGATTGTCCTTAGAAATTAACATATTTGAATGAACCATGTGTTTATGTTTAGTTATTCCTTTCCAATCACATCTAAATGTTGTATGCCATATGATTCCATGCAGTCCTATTTTAAAATCTAAATGAATCAAATGAATTTTATTTATGTAAACTTGCATGCATTGGCTTAACTTAATGATATCTATGGCTATTATCACTAATAAATTCAATTCTATTTTTCAATGCTTATAAATTGATGGTAACATATAGAATGATGATAATTATAAACTCATATAGGACTTTCATGTGCTTATAGCTTAGCTATGTTAATGTGAAGCTCTCTTTCTTGAATTCATATATAGATTTACATAGATTTGGATGTTAATGGGTATATAGTCTAGACATCTTGAGAATACGAGGCTTTAAGTAGCCCAAGCATGTCATTTGATTATCTCACTTCCCTGGTTAACAAAGGCATGCCCATTTGATTTCATTCTTATGTATTTTGGTATTAAAACTTGGATAAAGCTTTAATTCATGTGTATAAATAATTCAAATAATGAAAAATGCAACTTTTTTGCATGATTTCTATTCTTCTAATCATATATATATATATATATATATATATATATATATATATATATATATATATATATATATATATATATATATATATATATATATATATATATATATATATATATATATACATATATTCATATGTATCTAAGATAGCATATATATAATTTGGACATCCCGGGAATACAAGGGTTTAAGTATCCCCAAGGAGGTCATTTGATTATCTCACTTTCCTAATTTAAATAACGACACATTTTTGCTTATGTGTTTTATACATGTGTACACATACTTAATGAGAGAACAAAAATTATCTTTTTTATTAAAAATACATGCATTCGTAATTATACAAGCCAAAAAAACATAACATGTAAATTTAAACCTTTCTTTCCTATGTTTATGTATATAAATTTACATATGTTAGAATGATAATAAGTATATAGCCGGACATCTCGAGAATACGAGGCTTTAAGTATCCCCAAGGAGGTCATTCATTTATCTTACATCCCTGTTAATAAAGGCACATACTTATTCAATTTCATTCCTCTGTATTTTTGTATTATAATTTGGATAAAGCTTTGATTTACATGTATAATTAATTCAATCAAGTAAAATACAATCACTAAACATGTATGCATTCATGATCATTTAAGTGTATCAAAATATATTGTATGTATAGACACGTTAAGTGACTAAATCATGTTGATGTTACATGTGATGGAATGGAATGACTTGATATATGTCATGTGGTAGTAATTCAATTATATTAATCTTAAGATGTCTTTCATATTGAATAGAATTATTTAAAGTTGGCCTAAACTTAGGATTAACAAGAAAATATTTAATAAGCCATTCATTAAAAAGAACTAAGTCATAAGAATGTGCTTTAGAAAATAGCTTAAGGTAGGGATGACAGATGGTAACTCTCTTTCTTCTCTTTATAACACTTAGATACTAAGTGTAAATCATATGGAAAAAAACCAAAATATAAATTAAAACTCACAAATCAACTAAGTAACTTGAAGTGAAACCAACCTTTATGTTAAATTAAATATTTCCAAACTTAAAAAAATCACAACCCTAATGCTTAGTCAAGACATACCATAAAAAGCCTTAGCACACATTAGAATTAAGCCACCATTTCTAGTCTTGAGTTAGGATGGTGTATGTGTGATGTATGTTTTGTTTTGAAATGTAATGTTTTAGACTAGATGTTAGGGTATATGATTCGTAGACTAGATGTTAGGCTGTTATTAGCCTAATGATTTTACAGAGGATTATGCTTAAGGGGTTGCTTAAAAATAAATATAAATGCTTTGCATGCAGGTTGCTTATGCCCCCAA
This sequence comes from Cymbidium sinense, assembly GCA_021442155.1. NCBI lineage: Eukaryota > Viridiplantae > Streptophyta > Magnoliopsida > Asparagales > Orchidaceae > Cymbidium > Cymbidium sinense. The sequence continues at coordinate 74,593,060 of CM038215.1, forward strand.
AGCATAATCTAAGTTAGGATAGACGGGTTTGGTTACCCATGTGCATGGTGCTAAGTCCAATCATGAAATATTACTGCTTGAGATTGTATGTATGTTTAACTAACCTCTATTTTCCAAGTTTAGTTACATTTATGTTTCCTATATAAATGAAATTTTTACAATAAGAATTAGGATTAGTGCTATGGGGGACTTGGATGAGTACTGACAAGAAGGCTTAGTTCTAGGGTACCCTATGATGCCTTCGGAGCATAATCAAATCAAAAAGAAGTGAAGGATGACATGAAAAAATGAAGAAAGGAAGACCCCCATAGCATATATTCAAATTATGATTGTAAATTTTCTTTTATATTATGGGTTATATAAGGGTAGAGCTCGGCTACTCAATTTTTTCTTTTTCAGGGTGTATGATAGTACCTGGCGGCACCGACCTCTTATTCTTCTACGATAGTTTCTAAAAATTATTTGATGTTATGTTTAGCTTGGGCATTAGGATTGCCTCCTTTTTTATAGTTTTTTTTATGATTGATGTTTTAATGTGTGGCATTGAAGCTGTAGGCTCTTAGGAAAAAAAATTATTTTTTTACCCAACTAATAACTGATAACAACATTTTAATGCAATTCATAACCTCACCATAAAGCTTAAGCTTTAAACAAGATAATTAAAAGATTTAGCAATCTCATAGTTGTATGGTTGTATGTCTCACATCATGCATGTCATATTCCTTCTGCCTTAAAAATGAGAGATCTCCATCCTTGCACGATAGGAGAATGCTTGACCTGTGAGGGCATCCATTATGGTGGAGAACACCCTCTTCTAGTTGATTTAGCCAACAATCAATTTTATTATGCATTTAGGCAATAAAATCCCCAAAGCCTTTGTCCAAAATAATGTGTCAAAATAATATAAAAATTGTAAAGTTTTGCATTTAGACTAATTCATATGTTCATACCACTCAAGCTCTAGTCTCTTAGGGAGTGGGTTTAGGATTTTAGTCTTTTTCTAATTAAATAACAAGCCTAACTATCTTGCAATTTCATAAAACTGGACAACATAGATTTAAAATGTAGGAGGTGTTAGCTGGCGGCCACTCTAAGTGGTTATAAGTCCAGAAGAGTCGGATGGTTTACTCTCTCTTATGGAAGTAAACCATTATGTCCCCTTTGCTTAGATTTAGGTCATGCTTTAATTTATGTTAAAGCTCACTAGATTTAGGATCTTAGGTAGCTATTTCCTTCAAGCTACAAGCATAAGTCCTTACCTCTTAGGCATTTTCACAATCTTATGTTGATGGATTATAAGCCCTAAAAATTTAATAAAAATTCAACTCAAACAAAATAAATCTCTTCACTTTCAAACATGTAAAGCCTCACCATAGGTTAGGTTGGAATGCTCACTAGGCTTTCTAGTATCATGAGCATTTTCTATATACTCCCCTTTGGATTCCAAAATAAGTCTTCCAATTGAATGATCCCACTTGATTTTCCAATATAACCAATCCTTTGATAGTCTTAACCTTGAAATCTTTGGAGATAATAATTGACTACTTTAATCAAGAGTATTCTTAGGAAATCTCATTTCCTAGGATGTAATTATCTATGGAGGCTTGCCTCCATAGGGAACTTAGGAACCCAGCTTAAAATAAACCCTTTTTTACTTTTTCATGTAAAGTACGGGAAGAATCTCTAGTATATTCGAAGACCCATCATGTCATAGGAGTCCTCATTAGGTGATTAAGTCCATTGTAGGGTGATGTCTCTATCTTTTGAGATTATACATCATATCATAATGTCGTACTCGATCACTTCAAAAAGTATCCCCTATGATCTACGTGGTGTATACCGCACATCCAAAAAATAAACACCTCACCTAACTAACAACTCATAACTTAATTTTAAACAACTTATAAACTCATCTTAAAGCTTAAGTTATAATCAAGATAATTAAAATATTTAGCAACCCCTTTGTTGTATGTTGTACATTTCACAACATACATGGCATCTTTTATCACTCTTGAGTTATAAGATCAACCTTTTATGATGGAGCTTCACCCTCTTTCTATTTTGATTTGGCCAATGACCAAATTTCATCATGCATTTAGGCTTAAGAAATCCCAAAGCCATTGTTTAAAATATTGTGTCAAAATTACATAAAAATTATAAAATGCTGCATTTTTAGACTAAGTCACATACTCATGCCAGTCATGATCTAATCTCTTGGGAGTGAGTTTAGAGTCTAGTCTCTTTCAAAATTAAATAACAAGCCTAATCGTGTTGTAATTACATAAGATCAGCCTACTTGGGTTTAAAACGTAGGAGGTGTGTGGTGTTTATTTTCGGATGCACGAGGTGGACACCACATAGATCTTAAGGGGTACTTATTAAAATGATCGGGTACGATATTAAGGTATGATGTGCTATCTTGAAAGATTAAAATATCATTCAAATAGAATTTAAATTTTCTTACCACTAGCTTGGTGAAGCAAGGTTCATTTCATATTTAACAAGACTTCAATACAATCCAAAGTAAAACAAGTAAAATCTTTTGCAAACTTTTCAAAAATATTTTCCAAGCAAAATCATGGGAACTTCACTTAACATAATAAAATTTGTTAAGTGAAGGTTCTCTTTTAAAATCAAAGTCAAATAAAATAAAATAAAAATATTTTCTTCAAAAATTTTCAAATCCCTTTTCCAAATAAAATTAATTTAGCCTCATTTAGCATACAAAAATTTGTTAAGTGAGGGTTCCTCCTTCAAAATTAAAATTAAATCAAATGACAAATCTCTCTTTCAAAAATAATTATATTCAAACCACTTTTTCAAAAAATTATCTAACTCCATTTAACATACTTAAATTTGTTAAATGAGGGTCCTCCTTTCAAAATCAAACCTACCCAAAATATTTCCAAACAAAACCAAATCCATTTAACATACCTAAATTTATTAAATGTGAGTCTCATTTCCAAAAATTAAAATAAAACCCAACAACCAACATGCAATTGGATTCCACTTAGCATACCCAAATTTGTGAAGTGAGGGTTTCCTTTTCCAAATCAAAATAAATTTAAAATATCAATAATTAAGATATAATTGAACTCCATTTAACATACCTAAATTTGTTAAATGAAAGTTCCATTTTCAAAACTAAATTGAAATCAAAATATCTAACATACATTCGAACTCTATTTAACATACCTAAATTTGTTAAATGAAGTTCAATTTTTAAAATAAAAAAAAACAACACATCAACAAACAACCAATCAAACATATTAGTGAAATCCATTTAACATACCCAAATTTGTTAAATAAGAGTCTCATTTTCAAAATAAAATCAAACTCCAACATCAATAGCAAACATACAATTAAAAAAAATAAAATCAACAACAAACATCAAACACACATTTAAACTCCATTTAGTATACCTAAATTTGTTAAATGAGAATTCTATTTTTCAAAATCAAATCAACACATCAACAATCAACGATCAAACCATCAAAACAAAAAATCTTTCAAAATTTTCAAACATACAATTGAACCTCATTTCACATACTCATGTTTGCTAAGTGAGGGTTGCAAAATAAAATTCCAACAAAAGAAAATAATAAACATATTTTCAAAAGTCTCTCCAAAATAATCAAATCCTACTTAACATACCCAAATTTATTGAATGTGGTTCAAAAATCAAAAGTAAATTCAAACATACAACTCAAGGCAAAGTCTCTTCTCCAAACCTCTAAATCTCTCCAATAGAACCCTATTTAGCATACTTAAATTTGTAGAATGAGGGTTCTAATTTAAAAACTCAAATCAAACTTAACAATTCAAGGCAAGGATCTAATTCAGTTCTCTCTTCCAATAATGCAGAGATACTAGCCCAGTTCTTTCTTCCTTCCTTTAGTCAGTTCATCGCCATGTCTTCCATCAAGCTAATTTTCTCCTTTGCACCCTATGTGGACTTGGTCAGGGATTAGGCCATACTCATCAGTGCTTTTGCCATAAAGATCAGCCTTGGATTCAAGCAATTCAAGGTCACCTGTGAGGGACCAGCCCTCACCATTATCAGTAGAGAGGAGGTTGCAGGCAAGAAGCCACTTCTCCAGTTTGATGTGCACTATGATTCTGAGTTTCCCTCTTTGAAGGGAAAGGCTGTTATAGTTCCCACACCTGTATTAGTGTTAGTGTCAGTGCTAGTGTCAATTGTATCAGTGCTTGTAGAATAGTCTGTTACCCCTGCTATAGTTCCAGCACGAGCTGGTACCTCTTCATTGGTTCCCCCTACTTTAAAGGGGAAGGCTATCTTGAATTTTGAGATAGTCTTCCCTACCTTCAATGTAGGTTCTAGTTCTTGTTCCGCCTCTCTCAACAAGACCCAACACCACAATAAGAACCACAAGATCAAGCGGTAGTAGAGTGCTAGGTAAGGCAGATAGATGAGGCCTCCCATGTTATTCAGGAGGGTTTTTCTCGTGAGACCTCTCCATTCTTGGGTGGTAGTAGGTTCCACCCCCTCTAAGCTTCAAAGGGAGAGGAGGACTACTGCAGGATCACCGTGATCATCCCCCACCAGAGTATGACACCAACTAGGGATAAAGCCCTGCTAGTCTACACCTGTTCTTCATCGAAGCAAGAAAGCCCATGGATGCTCGGAGTCCAACACTTTACATGATCTAAGGAGCCTGATCCCTAGTAGAGTCAGGGATCAAATACATAGAGAGTGGGCCTCTGAGGCTAGAGTTATTACCCAAGTGAGCAAGAGAGAGAGGAGGAGGTTTGCCAGACAATCGGTGGCCTCTACTTTGATGGATTTCTCTGATCAGTGAGCTATTAGAGCTGATCATTCTGACCAAGTAGTCCTTGGTACTATTAGTTGTAGGAGGAGATCTCTAGTAGAAAGGCAGCTGGTGTCTCCCACTTTACACCACTCCACTCAGTCCACCTTCACCAGTTCAAGTTCCAGCATCTATAGTCCCGACCAAGTTTCACAATCCTCTTTCTGAGAGAGAGCTTCTCCACTGGTGATCTAGATACAGCCTAAGGATTCCACTCCATATACTCCACCCATCAAGGTGAGGCCCAGCTCCCCTGCTCGACCTTCCACCTCAACTGTGGTAAAAAAGGAGTGGTGACCCAAGAGCATCATGGTTGCTCCACCATCATAGTAGTTGGAGGAGGAGAGAGGAGGGGATACCGAGATGCTCCCTATGACAGTTGATCCAGCTAAGGAGTGCACCTCACAAGCTCAGAGTGTTAAGTGCATAAATTCTAGCTTAGTCCAGTGGTTAATCATCAGCCAACCAATGTTTCCGTAGATCAGGGTCAAGTAGATGACAATTCATTAGATAAAATCTTAGAAGACTATTGTGTAGTGATGAGGCAGATAGTTAGGAGAGATCAGTCTAATTAGAAAGAGGGTAGAGTTGATTTTGACCCCGATGAGGATGACATGTTGGATGACCTAGCAGAAGTCCACATGGTTGATACCCAAGGATCCTTGCATAGGGAGCAGGCTAAACAGGAAGGTGCTATAGTTGAGGAATATGGCACATCTAACTCAACTCAACACCTCCTCCAGTAGATCATATAGAAGAATGATCATATTGACATAATGGAGAAGAAGGTAGAATAATTGATGGCATTAGTTCTATCCTTATAGAACCAAGCCCGTTTGCCTTCCCCCATGGTTAATACCCTAAGGGTTTTGTGCCATCATTCGTCAAGAGTTTTATGGTAGTGGGAACCTGGTATATATCACACTTTAGGGCCTGCTGTTGCAACACTGATGGAAGTGATGCACTTCTTTTCTACCTCATTATTTGTAGCTTAATAGGCATCACATTTGATTGATATACCAGACTACCTAATGGTTTGGTGAAGACCTTTGCAGAGTTAGAGCATCTCTTCATCAAGAGAGTCACAGGCACTCAACAAAGGGTAACTATAGGTGACCTCATTGTAGAGAAATGAAAACCTGATGAGTCCCTTATTGGTTACATTCTTAGATGGTGTAACCTGAGTATGAAATACTAACCACATCTATCTAAGCAGCATGTCATTGAGATTCTACTTAAGAATATCTATGGTTCGATCACCTTCATGCTTAAGGGCTTCACCATTAAGACATTTAAGAAGCTAATCAGTAAGGCAACTAACTTACAAGGGGAAGTCAAATAGTTACCCATTTTAGACCAGTCATCTAAGCCCAAGCCTAAAAATACATTTGAGAAGAAGCTTGGGATAGTTGTGTAAGTGGAGAAGGGGAAATAGCTAGCCATAACACGGTTTGAGAGGCCCAAATTACAACAGCCTCCACTGCCACCACCTCTTCCACCACCTCGGCCACTACACCGGCCACCACCACTGCCACAATCCACCACCACTGCCACAATGGCTACCACCACCACCAAAGCAGCCTACTTAGCAGCTGTATTCAGATCCACCACCAGGTAGCTACTTTTCACCTACTCTTTACTAAAAATTAAGCAAGACATACTCATTCAAGAGGGAGGTAGTCGGGAAGATCTTCAAAAATCTCTTGAAGATGCTTGATTTCCAGCTACCCACGCCTAAGAGGCCAAACAAAGTGGGCAAGAGTGAAGATCCTAGCTATTTCCCCTACCACCATAATTTAGGCCATGTCTTAGAGGATTGCATTACTTTCAAGGATTGGCTTGAGCATAGCTACAAGTCAGGAGTTATAGTCATCCCTAAGAAATATTTAGTAGAACAACCACATAGTTCTATTAGAGTAATCTTTAGGGATACTTCTAATCCTCTTAAGACCAAAGAAGGTTGGGATATTTCTTTATCCCAAATATCTAAAATGATCATCTCTAAAATCAAGAAACATTCTCTATAGGTGCTTCAAAGTAGCTTAAACTACCAATACCAAGGAAGATTTTCTAGTTATGAAGGATAACTCGGAGAGGGAGGAAGTCTAGCAGCAGCAACGTCAACCTACCTCACTAGCCTAGGATAGATCCATAGCACAAACACCATCCAAGTCTAGCATTTCTTCCACCGTTGTAGCTACTACCACCTCCACTAGCTCCTGCAGGAGTATTGTATTTGTAGTTAAGGGCACCAAACCCCTCACTCTATTTACTTTGCTTGATTTCAATTATGTACCTCCTCTAAAATTAAGGAAATCAATAACGATGATCGATTCCACTTACATTCTCTCTACTTTTGATGCTCCTAGTGTCATTCTTATTGAAAGCTCTCCAAGTCAAAATAATAATAGCTCAAATAGTTCTATCCATTCCTCTCTGATTTAGAATCAATTTTCCTTTTTTGAATCAATCGGGTCCACCTCTTGAGATTGACTTAGAGTCATCCGACTCTGAGGATCTTTTAGGAGAAGTTGTAGGTATACCCGATGAGTTGATAAAATGCTTTACAAAATCATTCCAAGAAGCTACTGGAGTCAACCTCCGTAGTGGCAAAGTTCTAATGGTAGCACCTCGGATAAGGGTAAACAGGTCATTGGTTCTAGTAAGCAGATAGCCCCTCCATAAGATGCTCCACCTACGGATATGCTTATGGTGGACTAACCTAAAGTTGATTATATTGTCTTCGCTCATCTTAGAAAGTTTCCATCTAAGCTAAGCATATATGACGCCCTTTTCTTATCCAAAGAGATGAGGGAATCTCTAATCAAAGCCTTGCTTAATCTAGAGATATGCTTAGCTCAACTGATCATTACTTTAGAGAAAGTGTGCTACTTAGAGGAGATCTTAGGAGTTACATTCACAGATGAAAATATACTTCTAGGAATGATCGAGCACAACCATCCTCTCTACATTATAGTGGTTGTTGGTAGATTCTAGCTATCTAAAATTTTGGTTGACCTGGGTGCATCAGTCAATATTATGAGTCTAAGAACCCTTACTTAAGTATTGGCATCTCTAAACACCAAAAGGAGAGGATGATGTTGAAAGGATTCAATGAATAAAGTGAAAGGGCCTTAGGCTCTATAGTGTTGCCACTAGAGATAAATGATTGGAAGACTAAAGCCAAGTTTCACATAATAGACTCGAATACATCTTTCAATGCTTTGCTTGGGAGATCATGGATACATGAGAACAACATGGTTCCATCCTCTCTACATCAGGGCATCAAGGTCTTAAGAGGTGGAAATGAGTATTGTGTCAAAGGAGATCTCAAACGAGGTCAGGATATATGAGGATGTGGCCTACTACCTCCTCCAAAACTAGAAAGTCCATTCTAGAGAACTTGGTCAAAATCCCCATGTGGGAGAAAAGAAAAGAAAAGAAAAAAAAAGAAATAGAAAAAAAAATGGAGTGAGAAGTAAACTTTGGGAGGAAGTGGAGCTTGAGATTATATTCCACCCACAGTTCGTTACTCCATTCGAACAAGTGGGGAGGATGACCCATTCTCCACTAGGACGAGAAAGAGGCAAGTCCAAAGGTAGTCCTAGGGGTGGAGGACCTCCATACTTACCACCCACCAGAAGATTTGTCCTAGCTACCAAGAGTACACTTACTATCTATATTAACTTAAAATATAATTTAGAGGATGAGTCCTATATGGTTAGCAGATTGGCCAACTCTTCTAATAGATTCCTTTAGAGGTGACACTTGAGCCAAAAAGTGATGAAGATCAAATTCCCAAGCAAAGCATAATTATATCCAAGTCATCTTTATGTGAAACTATTTTGCCATCAATTGGGAATCTTAGCTCTAACCCCACTTTCCTCACCAAAAGTTAAGGGTTTTGTAGTTAAGGATGCCCTAAATCATCCACAGTTGTGAAGATTTAGAGTTTCTTTCCTCGAGCATCATCCTTAAGTCAATAAGTTGTTGTTGAACTTGAGGATGATTCATATGAGGATTTAATAGAATTATCTTTTAATTAGTACTTGCCTTGTGTTCATAATTTAGCAAAGAAAGGATTAATTACACAACATGGTCTAAGCACATGTTAGATTACTTTGAAAGACTATGGGATAACAAATAAGCTCTCAATCAAGATCAGGACTAAGCTTCATCACAGTAGGCCCAGTCGATGATGACATAATTACTTCTTAGTCATCACTAATCATTTAAAATCTGATAGGTTCTTTTCAAATCACATTAACTCATATGAGGAGGTGTGCTTATAAACTTTAGATGATCAAAATGATTTCTAAGTCAAAGATGCACCATTAGAGTTTGAAAAAGAAATCAAATTAGGAACTGAAGGAAATCCATGCCTGATATACATGAGTTCCTTGTTGAAAGAAACTAAAACCAATGACTTAGTTAGGCTACTTACTGAGTTTAAGGATTATTTTGCATGGAGTTATGAAGAAATGCCTGGATTGGCTCATGATGTAGCGGTCCATAAGCTAGCAATACAACTCGATGCTAACCTAATCAAGCAAGCTCCTGGATGCATACGATTAGACATTGAACGATAGGTCATTTCTAAAGTCAAGAAATTAATTGATGTTAGTTTCATCTGGGAGAAAAAAATACCCCAATTAGTTGGCTAGTGTCATCTCACTTAAGAAGAAGAATGGACAAATTCACATATGCATCAAATTTAGGGATCTAAATAAGGCATGTCCAAAAGATAAATTTCTACTACCAATATTGGAGTTAATGGTGGACATTGCCTCATCTCATGCAGTCTTCTCTTTCATGGATGGCTCATCTGGTTATGATTAAATAAAGATGGCCCATTAAGATGAGAAAATGCTTCCTTTAGAACCCCGATAAAAATATATTGCTATAAGATCATTCCTTTCCACCTTAAAATGCCGCCACATACCAAAAGGCCATGACTAGAATCTATGTTGATGATCTAGTGGTCAAAAGTAAAGAAAAGGAAAACCATCTTTTTTACTTAAGAGTATTTTTTGAATGGTTAAGATAATTTAACCTCAAAATAGATCCCTTGAAGTGTGCATTTAGAGTAGCTTCAGGAAAATTCCTTGGGTGCCCGACACTGTGGAATAAAAATTGATCCAAGATGATTATAACGATATTAGAGATGTCACCCCCTAAAACTTTAACTCAACTCAAATCATTCCAAGGGTGGTTGGCATATCTAATTATATCCAACCTATCAAGAAGATGCCAGCTATTTTTAGCACTTGTTAAGAAGGACACCAAGTTCGAGTGGGATGACAAGTACCGACATGTCTTTGAAGATGTTAAGCCTGATGATGCTGCCCTAGCAGCCCCTATCCTGGGCAAGCCTTTGATCCTCTACACTCCTACATTAGACAATCCCCTTGGTGCTTTGTTGGCCCAAACCAATGACGAAAGGAAGGAGAACACACTCTACTATCTCAGCCATCATCTAATGCCTACTGAAGTAAATTATCTACCCATTGAGAAGCATTGCCAAGCTTTAATATTTACATCCCAAAAGCTATGACATTACATGCTTTCTCATAAAATCAACTTGATTTCTAGAATCAATCCACTACAATTTCTTATGACACGGTCGATGCTATCTCGACAGTTGTCACATTGGTCCATGATCCTATCACAGTTTGACATCACTTTCATACCCCTCCATGCGGTGAAAGGACAAGTACTCACAGATTTCTTAATAGCACACCCACTTCTTGCTGATTCTTTGCTTAATGATGATCTCCTTGATGAACAAATCATGAACTTAAGGGATACTAGCATTTTCTACTAGAGATGTATTTTGATGGTGCTACTTCATCTCAAAGAGGAAAAGAAACACAATCCACTCTTTCAGGAAAAGGAAGGGTAGGAGCAGTTCTCCTAACTCTAGACTGCGATATGATGAGATTCTTATATCATCTATCTGATCCTTGCACCAATAATGAAGTTGAATATGAGAATCTGATTGCCGATCTAGAGTTAGCCATCTCGCTAAGCATCTAGAACATCAATATTTTTGGAGATTCTAAGCTAATCATCAATCAAATTATTGGGTCCTATAAAGTTCTAAAGCTCAGAATCCATCACTACCATAGGTACACCATGGAGTTGTTGGCCCAAATCCTAGTTACCATCTACAAGATTTCTTAAGGAGAGAACACTATAGCGGATGCCTTAGAAAAGCTTGCCAAGGAGTTGGCATGGGTGGAAGATGAGTCCATACCAATAAAGGTCCAAAATAGGTAAGTCCTACCTCTGATTGATATTGAACTCATCAAAAAATACTCTCTTGAAGGGAAGCTTGCTGTTGCCAAAAAGGACGAGGAGCTGGATTCAAGGCAATAATTCATGGACTACCTAAATAAAGGTAAACTGCCACAAGAGAAGTCCTAGGCACATCAGATGAAGTAGAGAGCACTTTCCATGCCCTTGTGGATGGTATCTTATTCTACTGTGGTCTTTTGATCATATGTGGTTACGTTATTTAGACTAACATGAAGCTCATAAGATCATGACTGAGGTACTTTCAGGATTTGAAGCTCACTAATCTGGTTCGAAGATGAAAGCAAAAATTATAAGACTTGGATATTATTGGTCATCAATGATTACAGGTTGCATGTATGAAACTAGGTGATGCCATCAATGTCAAGTACATGGAGTGGTCTTACACCAACCACCCAACATCCTACATCCAACATTGGTCTCTTGGCCATTCGAGTGTTGGGATACTGACATAGTGGGTTCCATCGATCCTTCTTTCAAGGGTCATCAGTTTATTTTAGCTGCTACTAACTACTTTTCCAAATGGGTGGAGGTGATTCTACTCAGAGAGGTCAAAGCACAGCACATGCTCCAATTTTTTAGGAATAATATCATATATAGATTCGGGGTACCCCACCAGATTATATCTGATAATGGTACTGCAGTCAAGAGCACCAAAATTAACAATTTTGCTCAGAGACATAGCATAGATCGGAGATACTCCACCATCTATTATTCGAGAGTGAATGATTTAGCAGAAGCCTTCAACAAAATACTCATCCAAATACTCAAGAAGACACTTGATGATAACAAATGATAATGGCATGAGCAATTAGTTGAAGCATTGTGGGCCTACCACACCACCTATAACTCCAACTCACTCTACTCCTTTCTCTTTAGTGTATGGGTTCGTAGTCATTTTACCATTAAAAGTCTAACTCCCATCACTAAGATAACTTTGGGAAGCAAGATTACGATAGAGCAGAATGCTAAGTTATGGTTAGAAGAGCTCGAAGGTTTGGAGGAGAGACGACTATGGGCATGTCAAAACCTCAAGTTGTGCAAAGCCAAAATAATTCAAGCTCACAACAAGTTGGTCCACCCTAGAGCTTTTCAAGCATGGCAGTTTATTTTAGTTCTTAGGAGACCAATTGTTGCCCGTCGCAAGATGGGAGACAAGTTTGAACCCACTTAGGAAGGCCCTTTTCCATAGAGAAAGCCTACCAGAGAGGATTATATCAACTCATCAACCATAAAGGAAAGCATCTTATGCTTCCAATCAATGAGCTCTACCTTAAAAAAATACTATCCATAAAATCATATTTAAAAATAATTATCATCACTAAAAATTCCATTTCAAATTCTATCTCTTCAAATTGAAAGTATTTATATTTGTGAATCCACTATGATGTTTTTAGGATAGGTGTAAGAGAACCCAAGCGACATCCTATCCTTCATCAACACAACACAAACATCAAATTGCACACAAACATAAAACAAACACATATATTTTATCTCAAGCTACTTTGAGTCAAGATAAAGCCTTAGCGGCCCTCACTCAGTAGCTGCTCTAGATCGGGTTGATTCACTACCTAGCTAGTGCGTCACCCCACCAGTATTTTTTCCTATGAGGATGTAAGTCTCTATGCTTTCCTCTTGTCTTAACCACAACACACCAATGAGCACCTTGTTAGTATGGTAGGCCTTACTGTGAGGCCGGTAAGCTACTTTCATATTGGCTCTGTTTAAGAAGATGTAAGTCCCTTCACTTTCTTCTTGAACTAGCCATCGTGTATTGACTAGGTCGAGTATATTTGAGAATTAGGGTAAGTCCTCCAATGGCTCTTTTCTTCCTGACTGCTTCAGGTTTGGGTCTAGTCCTTCCTTGGGACTCCCTGCTTAGTAGTCTCCTTAGGTCGAATAATACATATCTAGTCGATAATAGACTATTTCGATGATCATTTTTCTATGAAGATGTAAGTCTCCTAGGCCTTCTTCTTATTTTGATCATCGCACACCGACGAGCACCATAGATTGGTTGGTGTTCGCTATGCTGACAACAACCTACGGTAGATGACACCACTCATGGTAGATGTAAGTCCCTGCGCTTTCTCCTTGAGTTTGCCACTGCACACCTATAGGTTTTCTTTTAAGGGATCAGAATAATGCCCCTAGTGGAACCTTCCCTATGGGAAGTCTACTTGGACCATGTCCTTGCAACCCCATATAGACACTACCTAGGTTACTACTGGATTGGATAGTCCCTCTGTCCTAGTAACCACTTCTATGGTTGCAAGGTTTGTACTATGGATGTGTAGACTCTCCCTTTGGGTTGGTAAATTTGAGATAGGTCTAGGCGACATAGCCCCTTCTTAGTGCGGTCCATCGCACACCAATAGGATCCATGCAAACATATAATCAAACAAAATATATATTTACTTATGGATTAGAAGGACACCCAGTGCTTTCTCCAAGTAGGCATCCTATCTTTAGGGCAGTGTCAACAAAACTCCTTATATAAATTGCCTGACTACTCTTGAGTTAAGATAAGATCCCCACCGACACTCACTCAGTAGTCCCTAGGTCGGGTTTGATTTATTGTGCATCAAACAAGTCATCCCAATGGTTGTTTCTACTTTGAAAGATGTAAGTCTTCATGCTTTCTTCCTAGGACAGTCATTGCACACCGAAAGAAAACCCATAGGTCAGTTAGTCTCACCCTTCAGTTGGTAGACTACCCCTTTGGATCGATAAATCTAAGATAGGTCCAGTCTAACATAGCCCTTTCTTAATGCAGTCCATCACACACCGATGAGGTCCATTAAATCAAATGAAATCCAATTAATCATTATGACTACTCTTAGGTTGAGGTAAGATCCCCAACGACATCACTAAGTAGTCACCCTAGGTCGGGTTCGATTTATTGTCCTACCAACATGTCACCTAGCAATTTCTTCTTTGGGAGATGTAAGTCCCCATGATTTCTTCCTAGCATAGTCATTGCACCCTGAAATGCAACCCTTAGGTTTGATAGTCTTACCCTTAAGTTGGTAGACTACTCCTTTAGATTGGTGAATCTAAGATATTCCAAGGCCCCCATGGCTCTTTCTTAGTGGGTCACACACTGATAGGGTCCATAAATTAAATTAAACTAAATCAAATTCAATCAAACAAATCAAATTAAACAAATTAATGAAATCAAATTAATCATTTTTACTACTCTTGAGTTGAGGTAAGATCCCTAGTGGCACTCACTCAGTAGTTGCCCTAAGTCAAGTTTGATTTGTTGTCCTACCAACATGTCACCCCAATGGTTATTTCTACTTTGGGAGATGTAAGTCCTTGCACTTTCTTCCTAGCACAACCATTGCACACCAAAAAGTAACCCTTAGGTTAGATAATCTTATCCTTCAGTTGGTAGATTACCCCTTTGGACTGGTGAATCTAAGATAGGCCAAGGCTTTTGTGGCTCTTTCTTAGTGGGTCCATCGCACTTCGACAGGGTCCATACCATATCAAGAATTAAATAAAAAATAAGTCAAATCAAATCAAATTTTATCTACCTAGTGGAGTTAAATCACATTCCTCTCCTCAGTATAGCCCAAATCAACAAACAAATCAAACAAATAAATCAAATTCAAACCAACCTCCCTAGTGGATTCATAACAAATTAAATTAAAACAAATCCATTCTTGATCCTTAGAGATTTAAGCTCATATCCCCACTGGATACGCCCCCAAATTAAATCAAACATAAACAAAAAATCAAACCTAAACTAGTATCCCCAATGATTTTCCTTCCATTAAATCAAACAAATAAAAAAAAATTAAATCAAATTTTCATCCCTAAAGGATTCCTCCCAAACAATTCAAATGTATAAAATTAAATCTCAATCCCTAGTGGATTTCCTCTTTTATGCCTTTGGCATAAATCTATCTCATATCATATCCAATTCATATGTGATTCCTCAATAAATCCTTCTTCATGTCCATGACATGAAATTCTTCCAAATCAAATCTTCTTGACTTTTATGCCCTTGGTATGAGACGAGTTGCTTTATTGATGATCTATTTTGTTTTATGATGTAATATTTTAGACTAGATGTTAGGGTGTATGACTCGTAGACTAGATGATAGGCCATTGATAGACTAATCTTATTTTCTGCAAGGGATTATACTTAAGGGGCCGCTTAAAATATAAATATTCTCTTTGTAGGTTGCTTATTCCCCTAAGCATAATCCACTTTGTAGGTTGCATAAATATTCTCTTTGTAGGTTACCCATGTTTAGGGTCCTAAGTCTAAATTATGAAATATAATTGCTTGGGTTTGTATGTATGTTTATCTAACATCTATTTCAGAGGTGTAGTTAGATTTACTTTCCCATAAAAATGTAATTTTGTAATAGGAATTATAATTAGTGCTATGGGGATTGGGATGAGCAGCGGCTAGAAGGCTTAGTCTTAGGATTCCCTGTTATGCCTTGAAGCAAATCAAAATCAAATGAAGAAAGAAAAAATGAAGAATGAAGACCCATATCATGTATTCAATTTCAATTATAATATTATATAATTTTGGGTTGTATAAGGGTAGGGCTCAGCTACCAAACTTTTCACATTCTGAGGTGTACATGGTACGCAGTCGCACTGACCTTTTACTCTTTTACAGAAACTATTTATGTTTGATTGATGTTATCTTTAGGTTACATAATAGAATTGCATCTTTTCCATGGTTTCTTTATGATTGATGTTTGAATGTGTGGCCTGGATGCGGTAGGCTCTTAAGGAAAAATTAAATTTTCTACCCTAAAATTGAACTCACTTTTGTGAGGATCCAATCTTCCCATCATAGATCTAAGGGCCTTCTAGACATTAAAGTCTCCTTAGTTATAAGAAACTTCTAGTGGATAAGAGAACACTTAACCTAAGCTTAGAGACTTTAGGAGGATTAACCATAGGATTTGACTATGCCTTAAGGCCTAGAAAACTTACCTAGCCTATAGCCTAACCAAATCTATTCCTAGCTTTTTATCCCAAAATCAAACCTACACTAATCATTCCAAATCAATTCTCAACTCATATTCAAATCCTCAAGCCAAAATCAAATCCAAATGAACCAAACCTAAGCCCATGATTTGATTCTATGGACTTAGCCAAATTTTCTTCAATCCAAATTAAACTCAATTGATTTTCTCATAAACTAATCAATCCTCCAATCAACATTCCAAATCAAATCTAAACACACATTCAAATCCAAATCCAAACTCCATAACCGAAACTAAATCCAAATGAACCAAACCTAAGCACATGATTTAATCTTATGGACTTAGCTAAATTATCCTTCAATCTAATTCTAATTCAACTTATTTTCTCATAAATCAATCAATCCTTCAATTGTCAATCCAAATCATATCAAATCTACAATCAAATCAACAAAGAAAATCAATCCAATCAAACGTAACCTATCCCATTTGAACCCAAATATTCAAACAAGCCAAAATCCATTTGAACCAAAATCAAATGCAACCAAAGTTATAAACTAATCTCAAATCAATATCCAAACTCAACTAAACTCAATTCAACCAAAAATCAATTCATCTGACACTTTAGGCTCACTTGACACAAAGTGACCTAAATGACCCATTTGAGTCAAATCTCAATCCAACCCAAATTGGATTGAACAAAACTAATCAGAACCTCTTACAATGATTGTTGATTATCCTTGATTGATCAATTTCCATCAATTAGGTCAAACCAAGTCAACATAGCCATTTGACAAAACCAACCAACTTAACCTCCATGAGCCAAATTAACCAAATCTCATCCTTAGCCAAATTAATTGAAACTATTGATTCATACCAACCCATAATGAATCCTTGAACATGATTGTTGGCATAATGAGCCTCATGTTCAATCCGATCAATTTTGATGATAACAAACGAATGCTTGGATGTTCTAATGTATGTTTTATGTGATTCAGATATATTAATGGCTAATTACATATACAATACATCTCACAATATGTTTGAAGAAATTACAAGAATAGAAGAATGAAAGATAAATCAAAATGGATAATTTGAAGCTCAAGATATAATATTTTAGGTTATATGCATTTATAACTATCTTAGAAATTCATATGAGTTCATTGGCATGAATCAATTTGCTAACAACTTAACATATTATTTTTATTTATTTTAAATAATGATAATGAGGTTAAATTATATAAATCTCTATCTAATTAACATTCAATTATATGTTTCATACATATCATTTGAATTATCAAAATAATAAATGATAATAAATTATGATTATTAAGTGTAATTAGTTTATATACTTAATATAATTAAATATTTTAATTTAATTTTAGGGTTATATGATAATTAACATATGTATAATTATATATAAATTATATCATAATATTTAAATGTCATATTTCAAAATTAACAAAAATATGTGGAATTTTGTATTTTAGCCAAAGTCATTTTATAATCAAAGAATTTATATCTGATTTCATCTCCAATGGATTCCTTAGATTGTTTTCTTTAATTTGATAGATTACATGACCCGTGTTTAATTAAAATTGAATTTATTATGACATTCCAAATATTAGCAGATCTTAATAATGAATGCATGCTACATGCTTTGAATATATTAAGAGCCATATTTGATTATTTTTTACTTGCCATTTGTGAATAGCTAAATTTTTTCTGTTTGAATATAATATTTATTTATATTAATTATATTTTTATTAAATATAAAATTATTATATAATAAAATAATATTAAAATAATATATTTTTTAAATAATTCAAAATGATATTCTTACTTATAGATAACCCTCATTATCTTCATGAATGCATTCCTCATTCAAATTCAAAATCCCTCCAGTAAATCTAAGAGAAAATTTTCTAGATTTTCCTTTCAATTGTTCTCTAAATATTACAAGATCAAATCCTTGGTTTGGAAGCTTCAACATCTTCAACTAAGCAAGCTTTCTTAAATTACTTGAGTTTATTTTCTTGATCTTAATCCTTTTTAATTGTTCATATTATTTTCACCATCTATTTATTCTTTTTAATTTATACTTTTTGGTGGATTAGTGTTTGGACATCAAAGTCTAAGATTTTCATATCAAAGTTTCTTCAATCATTTTTTTTGTGAAAAACTCTTATGATAGTTTGTAGGATTTATTTGAACTTGTTGAAATTTTTATCTTCCTACAAATTTCTTGTGGTTTCTTGAAATATTTCTTTACATTAGTCTTATTTGAAAGATCATTTATTCTTAGATCTATTTTAAAAGTATATTTTAAGCATTTTAAATTACTTTATTGTGCTAAAATTGTTTTTATATTTGCTAGATCTCTATTTTTAATTAAAAGCTTACTAGCCTACTTAGATTTATCATATACTAATTTTATTTAAGTATTTTTTGATCATTTGCATTAATTGAAAGCATTTTTTGGTTAAAATAAAATAAATTATTCCTTACTAAAATTTATTTTATTGTGAAAAAGAATAGTGAATTTATTTTGAAATCATTTTTATATTAGTCTACAAATTGTAATAAAATAAACATCTTAGTAAGATCACTTTAAAATATTTATTTTATTATTTCCTATCAATATTAAGTGGGCATTTTATTTTGTCAAATTTTTAAGATCATTTATAAGTTATGAGATCCCTTTTTGAATTGGATAGCTTGATATATTTGTGGGAGATATATTTTATCAAAATTTATTATATTGTATTTTTTTTCTTTTTATACTGTAAAATTTATATTGGGGTTGTACTCGCCCCTTTCAAGGAGAGTACATATTTTTGTAGGGGTTGTACTCGCCCCGTTATAGAAGAGTACTATTTGTAAGCTATTTTGCATTTAGTGGATTCCTAGCCATGGGTGGCTAGGCGTGGATGTAGGTCAATTTTGGGGTTTGGCCAAACCACAAAAAAATTGTGTGCCTATTATCTCTCTTTGCTTTAATGTAAGAATTGCATCTTATCATTATAAAATCAAAAATTCATTTTCTACTAAAACTTAAAATTTAAGATTTAACTTTTAAAATTTTTAATATCCCCCAACCCTTATTGGGTGCTATAGTGACTCACAATGACTTGATTATTAATTGAGCCAAACTAAACCCAATTGGCCCTTTGACCCCAACTTAACCAAATTTTACCTAAAAGTTAAATCAAAATCTATCCCAAATTGATTGCAACTAATAGCTCAAGTTCATTCTAAAATGATTACTGAACATGATCAAAGCCTTGATTGAACCTAATTTGATCAATTGAACTCAATTGACTTATTTATCCCAAATTAATCTAAATAGTCAATTTGGTCTAAATTATCCCTAAATCCAAATTGATTGAAATGAAAGCTTACAATCATCTTCAATTGATCAATTAAACCTGAACTAATGCCTAATCCAAGCCAATTTGGCCAAATTGGTCAACTTAACCTATTTTACCTATATGAAAACAAATGAGGCAAAATCAAACCCAAGCAAAATTGAACCAAACCAATTAGACCAAAAAATTCCAAATACTCATTTGAACTTGACCCAAGCATTGGTTTGACCCAATTTGTCCAATTGGTCAACTTGACCCAACCTACCCAATTTGACCTACATGGGTCAAATTGAGCCAAACCCATTCAAACCAAGCCCAAATCCATTGAAACTTGTCATGGTCCTTCCTTAGGTCACCATGGGTTAGCCCAAATCCAACCAAACTCATGCTTGACCCGAATTGACCATTACCCAATGGATAAAGCTTGTGAAATATGACAGATACCCCATTTGAATGGTCAAACCACTCTCCTCCACATGGCTACCTTTTAAGCCTCCACCTAAGCAAGAGGGACACTGGCTCACCTGACATAAAGGTGATTGGATTAGCCATGAGCCAAGTGGAGGTGAGTTCACCCTTCTCCTCCCATTAGACACTTAGAAACCAAGGACTTCCACTTCTCCTCCCATGGCAGCCACTCCTCCTCACTCACCCACTCGAACCAAGCCAACTTAGTACCTCCCTACCACCCACGACCACCTGTGGGGCTAGACGGCCATAAGAGGACAACTTGAGATGAGCTTCCAGAGCTTCCTCCAGAGTTCCTTAGGCATTCCCATCTCTAGAGATGACACTAAGCCAAACTGAGGCTTAGCTCCGACCATCACCACCAAAACTCAACATCATTCCAATTAAGTCTTTCCATACATTCAACAAGCTCGGCGAGGTGAAACGAACTCTACCCCCGATTTGAGCACTGGAAGCCTTCCCTAGACCAACTTTGGTGAGGATTCCGGTGATGTTTGGTCCAGAGCCATCGACAAGGAGTCAAGGTGCCATCTTCTCAATAAGGCTTCTCCTCTTCAAGGTGAAGCTAGCTCGATTGGTTTACCGCCGGTTCAAAGCTCCAACAAGATACTTTCTAGCAAACTAAGTATTTTCCAAAAAAAAAAACTTTTGGGCTTTTTTGAAAAAAATTCTTGATTAAGTGCAAATCCAACCGTAGGATCCTTATAAATCAACTACTTGGGTAATTGATTCTAAACTTGGGGAACTAATTTAATGGGATGACCTCTATCTCCCATGATTTTCTTGGAATTTATTGCCTAGGTAATTAGAGAAATTGATGCTTAAAACCCTAATTACATTCTTTAATTAAATTAATGATAAATTAACATTCAAAATACTAAGAATTTATTAAAGCCTATTAGTCATTCATTCATAGTAAGTGGATAAGGGAGGGTGATTAGGACCTCTATCCTTGTCTCTTTTCCAGATTCATTTCATTTTAAAGCATTAATTAAGATGATAATTAATTAAGTGGTTAAATTAAATCAAATTGAAATGTAAATTACATCAGATAATTAATAATGAGACTAAGGGTTCCTCTTTATGTGTTTAATAACATAAAGTCCCTTTAAGGAAATTATGATTAACCCATGAGTGTGGGAAAATCATAAAAGTACTTAAGTAATCTTTAATTATGAGCTAATTTCATTAGGTCCTTAAGAAGCATTATAAATTTCCTTTTCTCAAATGTTCATATCATTTGTGGCTCATGATTAAATGATTAATCAAATTAAAGAAGCAAAAGAAAGGGTAATTAAGTGATTTAATTAATTATTCATTTTAAATAATTTATAAAATTTATCTAATTATCTTTCCTTAAACTAATTAAGATCACTAACATGGGAATGTGATTACAATAATTAATAATTTCTCTCCTCCCTAAGTTTAACTCAAATCCAAAATCAAATTAATAATGAGCTTTGGTTTTCTTAAACAATTTTATTTAATGTGATTGTCTTTAGGAATTAACATATTTGAATGAACCATGTATTTATGTTTAGTCATTTCTTTCCAATCACTTCTAAATGTTGTATGTCATATGATTCCATACATTCATGTTTTCAAATCTAAATGAATCAAGTAGATTTTATTTATGTAAGCTTGAATGTGTTGGCTTAACTTAATGATATGTGCGGCTATTATCACTAATAAATTTAAATCTATTTTCCAAAGCATATAAATTGATGGCAATGTATGGAATGATGATAGTTATAAACTCATATAGGACTTGCATGTGCTTATAGGTTAGCTATGTGAATGTGAAGCTCTCTTTCTTGAATTCATATATAGATTTGTATAGGTTTGGATGTTAATGGGTATATAGTCTAGACATCCTAAGAATACAAAGCTTTAAGTAGCCCTAAGGAGGTCATTTGATTATCTCACTTCCCTGGTTAACAAGGGCGCATACTCATTTGATTTCATTCTTATGTATTTTGGTATTAGAACTTGGAAAAGCTTTAATTCATGTGCATAAATAATTCAACCAATGAAAATGAAACTTTTTGCATGATTTATATTCTCCTAATTATATATACATTCATATGTATCTAAGATAACAAGTATATAGTCTGGACATCATGGGAATATGAGGCTTTAAGTAGCCCGAAGGAGGTCAATTGATTACCTCACTTCCTTGGTTTAAACAATGATAGATACTTGCTTATGTATTTTATACATGTGTATGTATACTTAATTAGAGAACAAAAATTATCTTTTCTATTAAAAATACATGCATTCATAATTATTCAAGAAAATAATACATAACAAGTAAATGTAAAGCTTTCTTTCATATTTTCATGTATATAAATTTACATATGTTTGTATGATAATAAGTATATAGCCTAGACATCTCAAGAATATGAGGCTTTAAGTAGCCCCAAGGAGGTTATTTGATTATCTCACTTTCCTAGATAACAAAGGCACGTACTTATTCAATTTCATTCCTATGTATTTTGAATTAGAATTTGGATAGAGCTTTGATTTACATGTATAAATAATTCAATCAAGTAAAATACAAGCACTAAACTTGTATGCATTCATGATCATTTAAGCTTGCTAAGATATATTATATATATAAACATGCTAAGTGACTAAATCATGTACTTGTTACATGTGATGGAAAGGAATGACTTGATATATGACATGTGGTAGTAATTCAATTATATTAATCTTAAGATGCCTTTCATATTGAATAGGATTATTTAAAGTTAACCCAAACTTAGGATTAATAAGAAAATATTTAATAAGCCATTCAGTAAAGAGAACTAAGTCAGAAGAATGTGCTTTAGAAAATGGCTTACTATAGGGATGAAAGAGGGCAACTCTCTTTATTCACTTTATAACACTTAGATACTAAGTGTAAATCATATGGAACAAAGAGAAAACATAAATTAAAACTCACAAACCAACTAAATAATTTGAAGTGAAACCAACCTTTATGTTAAATTAAAAATTTCCAAATTTAGACAAATCATAACCCTAATGCTTAGTCAAGACATACCACAGAAATCCTTAACACACACATTAGAATTATGCCACCACTTTTAGTCCTAAGTTAGGACTGTGTAAGCGTGATGTATATTTTATTTTGTGATGTAATATTTTATACTGGATGTTAGGATGTATGATTCATAGACTAGATGTTAGGCCATTATTAGCCTAATCATATTTTCTACAGAGATTATGCTTAAAGAGTTGCTTAAAAATAAATATAAATGCTTTGCTTGTAGGTTGTTTATGCCCCCTAAGCTTAATTGAAGTTAGGACAGGCAAGCTTGATTACCCATGCATAGGGTGCAAATTCTAAATTATATAATATAACTGCTTTCGATTGTATGTATGTTTAGTTAATCTCTATTTTATAGGTGTAGTTAGATTTACTTTTCTTATTGAAATGAAGTTTTTTGCAATTGGAATTAGGATTAGTATTATGGGGGATTGGAATAAGCAATGACTAGAAGGCTTAATCTTGAGGTGCCTGTGATGCCTTTGGAGCACAATCAAATCAAATGGAAGTGAAGGAGGACATGAAGAAATGAAGAAAAGAAGACCCCCATTGCATATTTCAAATGTAATTGTTATTTTATATTCTAGGTTGTATACGAGTAGAGCTCGACTATCCAATTTTCTCTTTTTTTGGGTAATGATGCCAGCCGACCTCTTATTCTTTTATGATTGTCTAACAAAATTATTTGATGTTATGTTTATCTTACACATTAGGATTGTCTCCTTTTTCATAGTTTCTTTATGATTGATGTTTTAATGTGTGTCTCGACGCGGTAGGCTCTTAGGATAAAAATTAATTTTTCTACCCAACTAATAACTCATAACTCATAACTAAATTTTAAATTAATTTATAACCTAACCATAAAGCTTAAGCTCTAAATAAGATAATTAAATGATTTAGCAACCTCATAGTTATATGGTTATATGTCTTACATCATGCATGTTATATTCCTTCTTCCTTGAAAATAAGGGATCGCCATCCTTGCATGATATGGGAATGCTTAACCTGTGAGAGCATTCCTTATGGTGGAGAACACCCTATTCTAGCTGATTTGGCCAACAATAAATTTCATCTTGCATTTAGAAAATAAAAGTCCCAAAGCCTTTGTCCAAAATAATGTGTCAAAATAATATAAAAATTGTAAAGTTTTGCATTTAGACTAAGTCATATGTTCATACCACTCATGCTTTAGTCTCTTAGGGAGTGGTTTTAAGATTTTAGTCTTTTTTCAATTAAATAACAATCCTAACTATCTTACAATTTCCTAAGACTAGACAATAAATATTTAAAATGTAGGTGTTAGCTGGTGGCCACTCGAGGCAGTTGTAAGTCCAGAAGAGTCAGACGATTTACACTCTCTTGCGGAAGTAAACCATTATGTCTCCTTTCACTTAGATTTATGTTGTTTTTTAACTTATGTTAAAGCTCACTAGATTTAGGATTTGAGGTAGCTATTTCCTTCTGGTTACAAGCAAAAGTCCTCTCCTCTTAGGTATTTTCATAATCTTATGTTGATGGATTAAACAATAAAAATTCAAACATGGGTTTTCAACTCAGTATCATGAGCATTTTCTACATACTCCCCTTTGGATTCCAAAATAAGTCTTCCAATTGAACGATTCCATTTGATTTTCCAATAAAACCAATCCTTTGATAGTCTTAACCTTGAAATCTTTGGAGACAATAATTGACTACTTTAATCGAGAGTATTGTTAGGAAATCTTATTTCCTAGGATATAATTAACTATGAAGGCTTGCCTTCATAGGGAACTTAAGAACCTGACTTAAAATAAATCATACTTTACTTTTTTATGTAAAGTAGGAAGAATCTCTGATATATTTAAAGACCCATCATGCCTTAGGAGTCCTTATTAGATGATTAGCTCCATTGTAGGGTGATGTCTCCATCTTTCAAGATAGTACATCATACTTTAATGTCATACATGATCACTTCAATAAGTATCCCCTATGATCTGTGTGGCGTCCACCCAACATCCAAAAAATAAACACCACACCAAATTAACAACTCTTAACTAAATTTTAAATAACTTATAACCTCAACTTAAAACTTAGATTATAATAAACATAATTAAAAGATTTAGCAGCCCCCTTTGTTATATGTTGTATGTTGCACATCATGCATGACATTTTCTATCTCTCTTGTAAAATGAGGATCTTTATTCCTGCATTTTAGGGACCGCTTGACCTATGAGAGCAACCCCTTTATGGTGGACCTTCACCCTCATTTTATTTTGATTTGGCCAATGATCATATTTTATAATGCATTTAGATATAAGAAATCCCAAATCCTTTATGTCCAAAATATTGTGTCAAAATTACATAAAAATTATAAAATATTGCATTTTTAGACTAAGTCAGATACTCATGCCAGTCATGATCTAGTCTCTTTGGGAGTGAGTTTAGGAGTTTAGTCTCTTTCAAAATTAAATAACAAACCTAACCATCTTTCCTTTACATAAGACCAACCTACATGAGTTTAAAACATAGGAGATGTGTGGTATTTATTTTTGGATGCACCGGGTTGACACCATGTAGATCTTAGTGGAAACTTATTGAAATGATCAGATATGACATTAAGATATGATGTATTATCTCTAAAGATAGTACATTGCCCTATAATGGACCCTAATTACCTAATAAGGACTCCTAAGGCATGATGGGTCTTAGAATATACTATAGATCTTTTCCCTACTTTACATGAAAAGGTAAAGTAGAGTTTATTTTATTCTGGGTTCTTTAGTTCCTTATGGAGAAGAGCCTCCATTGTTAGTTGCATCCTAGAAATTGAGATTTTCTAAGAATACACTTGATTAAAGTAGTCAATTATTGCCTCAAAATATTTCAAGATTAAGACTATCAATGAATCGACTATTTTGGAAAATTAGGTGTGATTTTTCAATTGGAAGACTTGTTTTAGAATCCAAAGGAAAATAAGTAGGAAATGCTAATGATATTAGCAAGCCTAGTGAGCATTCCAACCTATCCTACGGTGAGGGTTTATATGTTTGAAAGAGAGGATTTATTTATTTGATTTGGAATCTTTTTAGATTGCTAGGGCTTATACTCTATTAACACAAGATTATGAAAATGCTTAAGATGTGAGGATTTATGCTTATAGCCTGAAGAAAACTAGCAACCTCAAATCCTAAATCTAGGGAACTTTAACACAAATTAAAGCACGACCTAAATCTAAGCAAAATGGGACATAAGTTTATTTCCACAAGAGAGGATAAACCCATCTGACTCATATGGACTTACAACCACCTCGAGTGGCCACCAGATAACACCTCATACAATTAAAATTCATGTAGGCCTGTCTTAAGATGGTTAGGATTGTTATTTAATTTGGAAAGAGGCTAGAGTCCTAAACTCACTCCCTAAAGGACTAAATCATGTTTGGTATGAGCATATGACTCAGTCTAAAAATACAAAATCTTTTCAAATTTTATATTATTTTGACACATTCATTTGGACAAAGGTTTTGGGATTTCTTATGCCTAAATGCATGATGAAGTTATATTGTTGGCCAAATAAAAAGAGAAAGAGGGTGAAGCTCCATCATAAGGGGTTGCTCTCATAGGTCAAGTGATCCCTAAAGTGCAAGAATGGAAACTTGCATTTTACAAGAGTGATAGAAGATGCCATGCATTGATGTGAGACATATAACAAATAGCTAAGGGGTTGCTAAATCTTTTTGTTATCTTGATTACAACCTAGGCTTTAGAATGAGGTTATAAGATGTTTTAGATTTTAATTATGAGTTGTTAGTTGGAGTAGAAAAATTAGTTTTACTTTAAGAACCTATCATATACAGGCCATACATTTAAACATCAATCATAAGAACCTATGACAAAGATGTAATCTTAATGCACAAGCTAAACATAATAACAATCATTTTTAATAAACTACCATTAAAGAATAAGAGGTCAGTGTGGTTAGGTACTGCCGTACACCCCAGAAAAGAGAAAAGATGAGTAGCTAAGCTCTACCCTTATACAACCCAAAATTATAAAATAATCTCACAATTGAAATTGAATAGATGCTATGGGGGTTTTCACTTCATTTCTTCTTTCTTCTTTCTTCTTTCTTCTTTCTTCTTTTTTCCTTCTTTTGATTTGATTTGCTTTAAAGAATCAGGGCACATGACCTTTCACTCATCCCATAACACTAATCCTAATTCCTATTATAAAAATTATAATTTATGGGAAAAGAAAATCTAACTACACCTGCAAAATAAATGTTATCCAAACATACATACAATCCCATGAATTTATATTTCATAATTTGGGCTTAACACCCTGCACATGGGTCACTAAGCCCACATATCATAACATGGATTATGCTTAGGGTGTGAAACCTACAAATAAAATATTTTATATTTATTTTTAGATGTCCCCTTTAAGCATAGTCCCCTATAGTAAATAATATCAAGTTATCAGTGGCCTAACATCCAGTCTATGATCCATATTCCTAATATTTAGTCTAAAACATTACATCATAAAATAAAACACATCATCATCACATACACCGTCCTAACCTAAAGATACAAATGGTGACTTAACATTCTAATGTGTGTGCTTAGGCTTTTTGTGGTGCATCTTGGCAAGGCATTAGAGTTATGATTTTTAAAATTTGGAATGTTTAAGTTGTCATGATGGTGGTTTGATTCCAAGTTATTTAGATGATTTATGAATTTTAATTTGTGTTTGGTTTTATTTCATTTGATTTATACTTAGCATCTAAGTATTATAAAGAGAAGAAAGAGGCTTAGCCTCTTCATCCCTACCTTAAGTTGCTTCCTAAATGCACATTTTTATGATTTAGTGTTTTTTAGTGAATGATTTATCAAATGTTTAATTAGTCCTAAGTTTAGGTTAACCATAAAGAATCTTATTCAATATGAAAGACATCTTAAGATTAATCTGGCTGAATTACTATCACATAGCATATGTAGAAGTATTCCTTTCCATGACCCATAATATGCATATGATTTAACACTTAATATACCTATACATACAACATATTTTTGGCATACTTAAATGATTATGGATGCATATATTTGGATAATGTATTTTACTTGATTGAAATGTTTATACATGTAAATTAAAACTTTATCCAAATTCTAATACAAATATGCATAGGAATGAAATTAAATAAGTACGTACCATTGTTAAACCAAAGAAGTGAGGTAATCAAATGACCTCATTGGGGCTACTTAAGCCCTTGCATTCCCGGGATATCCAGACTATATAGTTATCATCATTTAAACACATATAAATCCATATATGAACATAGGAAAGAGAGCACTACCTTTACATGTAATGTATTTTATATGCTTAAGTAATTATGGATGCATGTATTTTTAGTAAAAAAATGAAAATTTTATTCTTTAATCAATTACACATACACATGTATAAAAGATGTAAGCAAGTACATGCCATTGTTTAAAATAAGGAAGTGAGATAATAAAATGACCTCCTTAGGGCTACTTACACACTCATATTCTTGGGATATACTTGCTATCTTAAATACATATGAATGTATGCATGATTAGAAGAATGAAAATCATGTGAGAGATTGTATTTTATTTGATTGAATTATTTATACATATGAATTAAGGCTCTATTCAAGATCTAATACAAATATACATAGGAATGAAAATAAATAAGTAAGTTGTTAAACCAAGGAAGTGACGTAATCAATTGACCTCATTGGGGCTACTTAAGGCATCGTATTCTCGGGATGTCCGACTATATACTTATCATCATTGAAACACATGTAAATTCATATATGAACATGAGAAAGAAAGCTTCACATTCAGATGCTTAATCTATAAACACATGCAAATTCTATATGTATTCATAACTACTATCACTCCAAATATTGTTATCAACTTATAGCTTTTGAAAAATAAAATTTGATTTATTAGTGATAATATCCACACTAATGATAAAATTAAGACAACACATGCAAGCTTACATAAGTAAATTCAATTTGATTCATTTGAATTTAAAAACATGAATACATGAAATCACATGACTTGCAAAATTTTTAAAGTGATTGAAAAGGAATAGCTAAACATAACCATATGATTCATTCAACTACACTAATTCCTAAGGATAATCAAATCAAATGAAATTATTTAAAAAAACCAAAGCTTCTTATTAATTTGATTTTTGGATTTTTTAATTGAACATAAAGAGGATAAATCATTTTCTATTTTAATACCATTCACATGTTGGTGATCTTAATTTGTTTAAGGAAATAGATGATTAAGTGATTTTTATGATTTAATTAAGTTATATCATTAAGCAATCCATTTAATTACCCTTTCCTATGCTTCTTTACTTTAATTAATCATTTAATCATGGTTCACAAATGGCATGAACATGAGGAAAATAAAATTGCAATGCTACCTAATGCAATTGGCTCATGATTAAAGATTAATTAAATTAAAGAACCTAATGAACTTCTTTTATGATTTTCCCACACATATGGGTTAATTATAATTTCCTTAAGGATCTTTATGCTATTGAACACATAAAGAAGAACCATTAATTTCATTATTAATTATCTGATGTGATTAGCATTTTAATTTTATTTGATTTCATCATTGATTGATTAATTAATCTCTTAATTAAACCTCACATTAATTAACTCTCTTTAATGAAATGAATTTAGAAAAGTTATTAGAAAAGAGGTCCTAATCACAATCCCTCAATATCTCAGTATTAATTTATGATTAATGAAGTTAAATTGATTAATTTTTATTATTTAAAATATTAAATAATCACCAAAGTAATTAAGAGAGTAATTAATGATTGAATTTCAAAATTTTCTAATTACAAAGCTAATAAATTCCAAAAAAATCATGGGAGGCAAGGTCATCTCATTAACACTTCATGCCAACTTTAGGATTAATTTCCAAGTAATTAAGGCTTAATTAAAATAATTAAGAAAATATTCAAACCATAATTAAGCCTTAATCACTATTCAAAATCAAATAAAATCATTTTATTAAATTCTCCTTGTGTTTTACCTTTTTAAAAAGTATTTATTTGTATTTTTTTAAATTTTTCTACAATTAGTTATGCTTTTAGGAAGTTTTAGCCATTAAAACACATATTTAAGCTTAATTAATCCCTAATCCCATCGGCCATGTAGACGACTGACGTGGCAGCGCTTTCCACGTGACACCGTGGGATTGAACACTTAAACGATCTGACATGGTGCCGATGTGGCGGCAAATGTACTTTCATCCCAAACATCCAATCTAAGTTTAGATGGTGAGGATTTATCTCGCGATTCTTATAGTATTAAATTGAATTAAATCTAATGGATTAAGCATGACCATCCATTCCAATCACGCAGAATGGACAACGGTTGATCCTTGGTCCCCTAAGCAATAGAAGATGGACATCGTCCACCGTCCCCCGCTCGATTTGAGCTCGCCAAACCTCATGAGGTGTTAAAATTTATCTAAGAATGTTCACGGAGGAGATCTAAAGGGATTCTATGATGGGATTTGCATAAAATAAAACTTTCCTTAACAAAGGCTCAAAATGTCAGTTTACTAGAATGTACATTATCGGATCTCAAGAATGGCAGTTAAGTGACAGTGGTAGCTTTATCTTGAAGAGATGAAGCCCTACTGAAAATTGTATGCCTTGCCTCCTCGTCGGTGGTTTTGTGGACCAATCGTCACCGAAAAACTCATCAAAGTTGGGTTTGGAGTGGTCCATGGTGCTCGAATCGATCGGGATTCAATTCATTTCTCCTCACTGGAACTCGATGAAGGTATGGGTAAAATTATTTGAAAATAGTGGAGTTTTGAGGAGGTTGGATGGAGATTGGCTCTGACCTATTTTGGGCTTGGGGTTTTGGTAGGGGGAGGGGGCACTCGGGAAGCTTGGAAAAATGGTCGGGGAGGTTATCTCGACTCTCTCTAGCTCTAAGGATGCTCAATGTCTGTGTTTGAGTCAAAAATGAGGGGAATATACCTCCTCACTCCTTCAATCCTATAGCTAGGTTACTCTCTACAATTTGCAGGTGGCCAACTGACTAAAGCCACTGTGGGTGGCAGAGAATCATCAAGGTGGCTCAGTTTGAGTGGCTAAATGAAGGAGAGTAGCTGCTAAGGGTTGAGGTGGTTATCCTTGGTTTTCTATGTGTTCCAATGAAGAGAAGTGGGTTAGCTCACCTCCACTTGGCTCATGGCTGATCCAAATAGCTTAGGGTCAGGTGAGCTTGGGGTCCTCGTGTCCATTTTGAGCTTAGGGTGCTGCCGAGGAGAGTGGGTTTGACCATCCAAATGTGGGGTTTGTCTTATTTGGAGGGCTTTATCCATTGGGTAACGGGTCAAAATGGGTTGGACTTGGGTTGGGTTGGATTTGATCCTTGGTCCCATGGTGACCTAAGGATGGGTCATGCCAATTTTGAATGAATTTGGCTCAATTTGACCAATGTAGCTCAAAATGGGCTTGGTTTGGTCAAGTTGGTCAATTGGTCAAATTGGGTCAAACCAAGGCCTGAGTCAACTTCAAATGAGTATTTGGGATATTTTGGTTCAATTGGTTTAGTTTTGTTTGCATTAGATTTGAATTTGCCTCATATAAGTTCATATGGGTCAAATGGGCTAGGTTGATCATTTTGGTCAAATTAACCAAATTGGCTTGGGTTAGGTGTTGGTTTAAGTTCAATTGATCATTTGAACATGATTGTAGGTTTTGATTTTAGTCAATTTAGATTTAAGAATGATTTAGACCAATTTGACCTTTTAGGTCAATTTGGGATAATTGAGTCAATTGGGTTCAGTTGATCAAATTGGGTCTAATGGAGGCTTTGATCATGTTCAATAGTCAATTTGGAATGGATTTGACTCATTGGTTTTTATCAATTTGGATTAGATTTTGATTTGGCCCAATTTGGCCTTTTAGGTCAAATTGGGTCAACTTGGGTCAAAGGGTCAATCGGACTTGGTTTGGCCCAATTGATGGTCAAGTCATATTCAAAGATCAATTTGAAGTTGGTATGAACCATTGGATTCAATCAATTTAAATTGGGATGGGATTTGGTTCAATTTTCTCATGTGGGTTAAAAGGGTTAAATTGGGCTAAATGATCAAATTGACTTGGTTTGACCTAAGTGATTGCAATTGATCAATCAAGCATGATCAATAATCATTATAGGAGATTTTGGATAGGTTAGTTCAATCTAATTTGGGTTGGATTACGGTTTGGTTTAAATGGGTCCTTTATGTCGCTTTGGGTCAAGTGAGTGTAAAGGGTCAATTGGCTTGATTGGAATGAATTAATGGCAATTATGTTATCGAAGATGATTATCAATCAACTTGGATTGGAGTTTGGTTCAATTTGGTCAAATTTTACTTTAGATTAAGTGGACCAATTGGGTTAATTGAATTAGGATTGGTTGAGTTTGAATTGAGTTTGATAATTGATTTAGGTTGGGTGGGCTTTGGATTTGGATTTGTGGATTTTAGCTCATTTGGTTAAAATGGCTAACAGGTTAATTGAGTCAATTGGCTTAATTATAGATCTTGGAAAAGTTTGAGATGATAATTTGAATGGTTGGATAAAATTTATTGAGTTTGGTTTGATTAGAGGAGGTTTGGATTAGGATAGGTTTGATTTTGGCTTGGAGTTTGGATAGGAGATTGGATGGCTTGATTGTAGATTTGGTTTTACATTGATTTGATGTTGGTTTTGGACTAAGGTTTACGCATAAGTCATGGGTAGGCCATAGGATGGGTAGGTCACCTTGGTTCTAGGCATAGCCTAATCTATGGCAAATCCTCTTAAGTCTTTAGGTTTAGGTTAAGTGTTTAATTAATCACTAGAAGTGTTCTATCACTAAGGAGAATCTAGTGTCTAAAAGACTCCTAGGTCTAAGTTGAGAAGAATGAATCATCACTCCAAAAGGGAGGTCAACAAAAGGACCACCAATAGGTGTGGTGTAACTAACAAGGCACACCGCACGTATTGCCATTGACTGAGATGATCAACCGCATCCAAAAGGATTGCAAGTGCTAACGAAGACAATCTATACCTAAACTGAGAGGTAGATAGAATCACAATCTTAGTGCAATGTAACTCATCTCATCCCAAGGACATAAGGGAGCACGAGGATTTGGTTTGAAATGATTGATTTCATGTTAAGGACATGAAGAGGGATCCATTAGAGAATCACACATGAATTGAATTCGATTGATTTAGTTTATGCCAAGGGCATAAAAGTGGAATTCCACTAGAGATTGAAGTTTGATTGATTTAGTTTAGGAGGAATCTACTGTGGATATAGATTTGGATCTAATTTGATTTGTTTTGATTTGGTTTGATTTATGGTAGGGATATCCTTTAGGGATACAGGTTTGAGTTTGGTTAATTTAGTTTATTTATTTAATTTGGAGGCATATCTTGGGGATATAAGCTTGAATCTATCAGGGGTCCAGATTAGGTTTGTTTGAATTAGTTAGTTTGGCTCCATTAGGGAGATTAATTTGGTTGATTTGATTTAATATGTTGATATAACTCCACTTGAGAAGTAAGTTTGGATTTGCTTTTGTTTTGCTCTAAATTTGATTTATTTTGATTGGTTTTAATTTGATTTGATTTAATTTGTTTGTTGATTTATTATGGTATGACATGAAGAAAGTGTACGATGGACCACACTAAGAAGGGGTTATGTAAGCCTAGGCCTATCTTAGATTTACTAGTCCAAAGGGGTAGTCTACAGGCCGAAGGGTAGGACTATCCGAAATAGGGGGTTGCCTTTCGATGTGTAATGACTGTGCTATGAAGATAGTGCAAGGACTTACATCTTCCAAAGTCGAGTCAGCCATTGGGGTGACCTATAGATGGGAAAGCAAATCAAACCCGACCAAAGGAGACTATTAAGTGAGTGTCACTAGGGATCTTATATCAACTCAAGAGTTGTCAAAATTAATTTGATTTGATTTAATTTGGATTTGAATTGATGTGGACCTTCTCGGTGTGTGATGTACCACACTAAAAAAAGGTAAGCCTAGGCCTATCTTAGAATTACCAGTTGAAAGGGGTAGTCAACCAGCCGAGGGTAAGATTATCCAACATAAGGGGTTGCCTTTTAGTGTGCAACGGTTGTGCTAAGAAGTAAGCACAGGGACTTACATATTCCAAAGTGGAATCAGCCACTAGGGTGACTTATTGATTGCACAACAAATTAAACCCGACCTAGGGAGACTATTGTGTGAGTGCCGCTGGGGATCTTATCTGAACTCAAGAGTAGTCTAGGCTATTCCTATAGGAAATTTTGCTGACACTGCCCTAAAGATTGGATGTTTGCTTCGGAAAAGGTGCCACTGGGTACGTTCTCCTAATCCATAAGAAAATTTTGTTTTGTTTGGTTTGTTTATATATTTGCGTGGACCCTGTTGGTGTGTGAGGAACCACACTAAGAAGGAGCCACGGGAGCATTGGTCTGTCTTAGATTTACTAGCCCAAGGAAAAGTCTAAACGTCTGCAGTACAGAACTTCTAACCACATGGGTGGTTATTAAAAAAGGAGAATTATCCAATCTAGTAGTTACCTGGGTAGTATCTAAATGGGGTCACAAAGGATGTGATCCAAAAATAATGCCCATAGGGGAGGTGCCTCTTATGGCATTATCCTGTTCCTTGAAAAAGAAAGCATATAGGAATACGACGGACGGCTCAAGGAGAAAGCACGAGACTTATATTTTCCTAAGCAATGTTATCCACCAGGCGGGTCACTGTTAGCAAAGCAAACACCAACCAACCTAAGATGCATACCGGTGTGCGACAATCAATCTAAGAAAAAGGCGTAGGAGACTTACATCTTCATAAGTGAAACTGATCATCAGGACATTTTATCATCGGCTAGACAGCTACTATTCGACCTAAGGAAACTACCAAGTGGAAAGTCACAAATAAGGACTGGAACTAAACTTGAAGTAGTCAGCAGGAAAAGGAGCCACTGGGGGTCTTACCCTAAACCTCAAAGATAAACTCAGACTCAGTCAGTGCACGATTGCTAGTTCAAGAAGAAAGCATGGGGAATTATATCTTCTTAAACAAAGTCAACATCAGGTAGCTTATCAGTTATGCAATATGACATACCATACTAATAGGGCACTCATCAATGTACAGTGATTAAGATAAGAAGAAAGTGTAGGGACTTACATCCTCCTGAGCAAGAGACTACTTAGAGAAACTACTGATTGAGGGTCGCTTGGTTATCTCAACTCAGTAGCTGAGACAAAGGATTTGTGATTATTTTGTTTGCATTTGTGTGTAATTTTGTGCTTGTGTTGTGCTAATGAGGGATACGATGCTGCTTGGGTTCTCTTACACCCACCCTAAACACGCCATAAAGATCTGCAACGGGAAAATGCTTTCAATTTGAAGAGATTTTGATTTGAGATAGAGTTTTATTGATGAAAATTAATTTTTTAACATTAATTTATGAATAATATTTCTTAAGGTAGAGTCCATTGATTTGAAGCATCGAACGCTCTCCTTTGTGGTTGATAAGTTAATAGGATCCTCTTTGGTAAGATTTTTTTATGACAAAAGGGCCTTCCCAAGTGTGTTCAAACTTGCCTCCCATCTTATGACAACCAAAAATTAGTCCCCTTAGAACTAAAATAAGCTCTCCTATTTAAAAAGCTCTAGGGCGGACCAACTTATTATGAGCTCGAATCATTTTTACTTTATACAACTTAAGGTTTTGACATGCTTGTAAGTATTTCTTCTCCAAACCTTTGAGCTCTTCTAACCACAACCTAGTGTTCTGCTCCATTGTGATTTTGCTACCCATAGCTATCCTTAGTGATGGGAGTTAGATTTCTAATGGTAGAATAGCTTCAGACCCATACACTAAGGAGAAAGGGGTAGATTCAATTTGAGTTTTGTAGGTGGTGCGGTAGTCCCACAAAGCATCAACTAGCTGCTCATGCCATTGTCATTTATTGTCATCGAATGTCTTCTTCAGTATTTGGATGAGAGTTTTGTTGAAGGCTTCTGCTAAACTATTCATCCATGGGTAGTATATGGTAGAGTATTTCCAATTTGTGGTGTGTCTCCGACCAAAGCTATTACTTTTGGTGCTCTTGAATGTAGTACCATTATTGGGTATAAATCTGAGGGGTACCCCAAATTTATATCTGATATGATTCCTAAAAAGCTGGAGCACATGTTGAGCTTTGACCTCTCTCAGTGGAATCACCTTCATCCACTTGGAAAAGTATCTTGTGGTAGCTAGACAAACCAGTAACCCTTGGAAGAAGGAGGATCAATTAGACCCACTATGTCGGTACCCCAACACTCGAAGGGCAATGAGGCCAAAGTTGGATGTAGAATGTTGGGCAGTTGGTGTAGGACCACACCATGTACTTGGCATTGGTGGCATTGTTTTACTATGTCCATGCAATCGATGATCATTGACATCCAATAGTACCTAAGCCTTTTGATTTTGGTTTTCATCTTGGGACCAGATTGGTGAGCTCTGCATTATCATGAATATACCTCGGTCATGATATTATGAGCTTCGTGCTTATCTAAACATCATAACCACATATGATCGAATGACCGTCGGTATAAGACACCATCCACGAGGGTGTAAGAAAGTGCCATTTGCTTCAGTTGATGTGCTTGCAACTTCTCTTGAGGTAGTTTGCCTTTGTTTAGGTAATTAATGAAGGGTTACTTCCAATCTAGCTTTTCATCCATTTTGGCAATGGTAACCTCTCCTTCAAGATAATATTTTTTGATGAGTTCAGTATAATAAGAGATAGGACTTGCCTATTTTGGAACTCTATTGATATGGACTCATCTTTCGAACATGTCAACTCCTTGAAAAGCTTGGCTAAGGCATCCGCTATGACAATTTCTTCTCGAGGGATCTTGTAGATAGTCACTTCTAAGATTTGGGCCAACAACTCCATGGTGTATATATGATAGTGGTGGAGTTTGGGCTTGTGGTCTTTGTAGGACCCAGCAATTTGGTTGACCACTGGTTCGGTATCCCCAAAGATGTTGATGTTTTAGATGCTTAGTGAAATGACTAACTTGAGACTAGTAACTA
Source organism: Cymbidium sinense (assembly GCA_021442155.1). NCBI lineage: Eukaryota > Viridiplantae > Streptophyta > Magnoliopsida > Asparagales > Orchidaceae > Cymbidium > Cymbidium sinense. The sequence goes on from CM038215.1 coordinate 74,630,167, forward strand.
GAGCCTGATATTCAACTTCGTTGTTGGTGCAAGATATTGATAGATGATATGAGAATCTCATCATATAGCAATATGAAGTTAGGAGAACTATTCTTACCTCTGTCTTTCCTTAAAGAGTAGATTGTGATTCTTCTCCTCTTTGAGATGAAGTTGTACCATCAAAGTACATCTCCCAGTGGTGAATGCTAGTACCTCCTAAGTTTATGATTTATTCTTTGAGTTGATCATCACAAAGTGGAGAGTTAGTAGGAAGTGGGTGTGCTGCTAGGAAATCCACAAGTGCTTATCCTTTCACTCCTCGGAGGGGTATGAAATTGATATCAAACTGTGATAAAATCATGGACCAATGTGTCAACCATTTGGATAGCATCAGACGTGTCATGAGATATTGCAGTGGATTAATTCTAAAAATCAAGTTTACTTTAATAGAAATCATATAGTGTTGTAGCTTTTAGGATGCAAAGATTAAAACTAGGTAATGCATCTCAATGGGTGAATAGTTTGCTTCAGTTGGGATTAAACGACAGGTGAGGTAATAGAGAGCATTATCCTTCTCTTCATCATTGGCTTGGCCCAACAAAGTGTCGAGGGTGTCATCCAATGCAGTAATGTAAATTATAAGTGGTTTGCCCGAGATAGGGGCGACTAATACTGGTGGTGCCATCAAGTACTACTTGATGGTCTCAAAGGCATGCTGGTACTGGTCATCCCACTTGAACTTGGCATCCTTCTTGACCAATGCTAAAAATGGTTGGCATCTGATAGATTGAATATAAAGCATCTTAAATATGCCAACCACCCTTGGAATGATTTAAGTTGAGTTATACATTTAGGGAGTGGCATTTCTAATATTGATTTAATCTTCTATGGGTCAATTTAGATTCTGCGGTGTCGGACAATGAACCCAAGATATTTCCCTGAAGCTACTCCAAATGACACTTCAGAGGATTCATTTTGAGGTTTTATTATCTGAAATGCTCAAAAACTAATCTCAAGTCAAACATATTACCTTCCTTTTCTTTACTTTTAACCATGAGATCATCGACATAGCATTCAACTTCGTGATGAATGAGTTCATCGAAGATTAGAGTCATGGCCCACTGGTATGTAGCACTGGCATTTTTAAGGCTGAAAGGCGTGACTTTGTAGCAATAAATTCTGATCGAGGTTCTAAAGGTAGTATTCTTCTTATCTTCAGGTGCTATCATGATTTAATTATGTCCAGATGAATCATCCACAAAATACAAGACTGCATAAGATGAGACAGTGTCCCCCATCAACTCTAGTAATGGTAGTAGAAATTCATCTTTTAGACATGCCCTATTAAGATCCCTAAAGTCTATGCATATGCAAATTTGGCCATTCCTTTTCTTAATTGGGATGACACTAGTCAACTAGGTAGGGTATTTTTTTCTCCTGGATGAAATTAGCATCGATCAATTTCTTGACTTCAATTATTGTTGTTCAATGTCATATGCTTGGGATGCTTGATGTGTTAGCATCATATCGCTAGCTTATGGATTGCTACGTTAGAAGCCAATCTAGGAATTTCTTCTTGACTCCATGTAAAGTAGTCCTTAAACTCACAGAGTAGCCTAACTAAGTCATTGGTTTTAGTTTTATTCAACAAGGAACTGATGTACGTCGGGCGCGAATCTTCTTCAGTTCCTAAGTTGATCTCTCTAAACTCATCGATGGTTGACTTGATTTTTTCTTTGAACTCTAGCGGTGCATCTTTGACTTATAAATCATCTCGATCATCTGAAGTTTCTAAGCACACCTCCTCATATGAGTTAATGTGATTTGAAAAGAACCTACCATATTCTAAATGATTGGTGATGACCAAGCAATAATCATCATCCTCGATTGGGCCTAATATACTAAAGTCTAGTCCTAGTCTTGATTGAGATCTTTTGCATTTATTGTTTTATATCCTTTCGAAGTAATCCGACCTGTGCTTAGACCATGTATGTGGAATTAACCCTTTCTAAGCTAAGTTAAGAACACACAACGAGTACTAATCAAAAGGAAATTCAATTAATTCTTTATATGAATTATCCTCAAGTTCTACATCAATTTCTTGACTTGAGGATGATGCTCCAGGATAGAACCTCAAGATCTTCGTGGTTGCACATATTTTGGGGGTCTCCTTAACAACTAAACCCTCAAATTTTTGTGAGGAAAGTGGGGTTAGAGCTAAGGTTCCCAACTGATGCCTAATAGTTTCACATAATGACTACTTGGATACACTTAAGCTTTGCTTGGAAATTCGATCTTCATCCCTGTCTCACTTGAGTGTCACCTCCAATGAGATCTGCTATCAAGAAGAGCTAGCTTGTGCACTAACCACATAAGACTCATCATCTAAACTAGATTCTAAGTCCATGAGGATAGCAGGTGTACTCTTGGTAGCTAGGACAAATCTCCTAGTGGGTGGTAAGTATGGAGGCCTTCCACCACGGGGACTCCCTCTAGACTTGCCTTTTTCTCATCCTGGTGGAGGTCAGGTCATCCTCCCCACTTGTTTGAATAGATTAACAAAATATGGGTGCAATCTAATCTCAGGCTTCACTTCCTCCCTAAGGTCTATTTCTTGCTCCCTTTTCTTTTCTTTTTCTATTTCTTTTTATTTTTATCTTTCTTTTTATTTTTGTATCACATTGGGATTTTTACTAAATTCACAAGAATAGACTTTCTATTTCTCAGGGTGGTAGTAGGCCACATCCTCATATATCCCGACCTCATGAATTACAAAAGGCTTGAGATCTCCTTTAACACAAAACTCAATTCCATCTCTTAGGAACCTGATGCACTGATGTAAAGAGAATGGAACCATGTTGTTCCTATGTATCCACAGTCTCCCAAGCAAAGCATTGAAAGATGTATCTGAGTCAATTATGTAAAACTTGGTTCAGTCTTCCAATCATCTATCTCTAAGGGTAACACTTTGGAGCAAATGGCCCGCTCACCTTATTTATTGAATCCTTTCAACATCATCCTCTCCATATGGAGTTCATAGATATCAATCCTCAAGTAGGCAAGGGTTTTTGGACTCATAATGTTGACTGATGCACCCATGTGTTGACCTCACTTTTGGAGTGAGCTCTCAACTTCTTATCGTAGATCTAAGACTCTTATGCACTAAGAGTTCCTTAGTCTTAAGACACCTAGTGTTTAGGTGAACACTTAACCTAACCCTAGAGACTTAGAAGAGTTAGCCATAGGAATAGTTTGTGCCTTAGGTATTTAGGAGGACTTGCCTACCCTGTAGCCTAAACCCAATCCTTGCTTCCTTCTTCCAAACCAAACTTCAAATTTAAATCCAACTTCTAAAATCAAATCCAACTATTAAATGATTGAAACCCAAGATTAAATTTAAACTCCAAATCCATTCTAAGCCCTTTGATTTTATCTTATGGACTTAGCCTTAACCAAATTCAAATTAACCCCAATCCAAATTAATTTTCTCAATTATCAAATTCAATCTCAAACCAAATTCCAAATCATAAATCAATTCCAAACTCCAAATGATAGAAACCCAAATCAAATCAAATTCTCAATTTTATCCCTTTTAGCTAAATTCTTGAACTTGGCTGAATGATACCCAAATCAATTCAAAACTCATGGATTTCTTCATGATTTAATCTTTCCTACAATCATTGACCCAAATATAAATATAAACCACCATTATCAAACCAAACCCAAGTCAACCCGGGTCAAGTCCATGTTGACCCTTTTGGCTAGAAATTATCATATGAACCAAAACCCATTGGGCTCCAAACCACTTGCAATTGGATTTATATTTCAATCCTAGGCTCATGTGTGAGTTCAACCAAACTTGAATCAAGCCATGATCAAACCAATTAACCCATTTAGGCTCACTTGACCCAAAGTGACCTAAAGGGACCTTTTTGAGCCAAGTTCTAATCCAACCCAAATTGGATTGAACTAAGCCCATCTAAACCTCACAACATAACCAACAACCACTCTAGGCTGATCAATTATCTTAAATTTGGTCAAACTAACTCAAACCTAGCCTTTGACCAAGTCAATATTTATCCCAATTAAAAATCCAAAATAGCCAAAATTCACCATATGCCAAATTGATTAAAACCATTAATTCAAACCCACTCATAATCAATGATTGAACATGACCAAACCCTCAGTTGAGCCAAATTAGCCATTTAACCCAAATTGGCCTAAAAAGCCAAAATGGGTCAAATCATGATTTGATCCAAATTGATTGCAACCATATCCCAAGTTCATTCCAAAGAACTTATTGAACTTGACCAAAGCCATAATTGTGCCTGAGTTAACCAATTGGTCAACTTGACCCAACCTAGCCCAAATTGACCTAAAGGATCAAATTAGCCAAAATCTAAATTGAATCCAAATTCATTCAAACCAAAGCCCACAATCATTTTCAATTAGCTAATTGAACTTGACTCAATACCTAACCCAACCTAATTTGGTCAAATTGGTCAAATTGGTCAACTTGACCCATTTGACTTATATGAACCCAAATGAGCCATAATAAATCCAATGCAAATTAAACCAAACCAATGGCACCAATACACTCCAATTGGTCATGTGAACTTGACCCAACCCTTGGTTTGACCCAACGCTTGGTTTGACCCAACCCTTGGTTTAACTCAATCTGAGCAATTGGTTAACTTGACCTAACCTAACCCAATTTGACCTTAATAGGTTATATCAAGCCAAATCAAATCAAATAAACTCTTAAATCACTTGAAATTTGGGCTAACCCACTTTTGATTTATTTTAAATCTGCCTAAATCAACCCCATAGCCAAATGACCACTTCACCTTTGGGTCTAGAGCATCCCATGAGATAAGACACATGCAAATTTGGTCATTCTCTATCCTTGGCCACTTGGCACCATTCATAGGTCCACTTAGGCACCTAGGACCATGGCCGACCTGACCCAAAGGTGGTTGGGTCAGCCATGACTCATGGGGAGGTAAAATCACCTCCACATTCCTATTGGAGCATTTCAAACCACCAAGGACATCCACTACCTCCCTTGGCAGCCACCTCCACACCCTTACCTAATAAAATCGAGCCACAACATCCACCCAAGGACCTCCACAACCCTCTAAAATGGCCAAATGATCAAGAAAAAGGCAAACTAGCCATAGCAGTCAAATCCAAGGAATGAGGGGCTATACCCCCCCCCTCTCATTCTCACTCAAACCCATAGAGATATTCGATTCAACCCTAGCAGCTTGAAAACTCCATCCCAGAGCTTCCTCTTGTGTTTCCCGAGCTCCCCAAATCCTCCACTCTTGGTTTTATAAAAAAACTGAAATAGAAGGTCACCTACGATTGTCATTTGCTCAAACATCCACCAAAGTGCAATTAACTTTGCACACACCTTCCTTGGAGCTAAACGAGAGAGAAAGAATAATTTCCCAAGCTTCCTAATGGCGGGAGGGAGGAGTTCGATCAAGACCGATTGCCTACATGTCATGGATTGGTCTTTCAAGCAAACTACACCAAATCAAAGCTCGTGTGGCTCAATAGGGCTTCATTTCTATCAAACAAAGCTTCCTCAATCATTGGAACCACTGGTCACAAGCTCCGGTGATGTATGCCATTAAAATCAATCCTTGAATGAAAATTGGTTTATCTTTTATGAAAGAAAGTTCTATGTCATGCGATTTTCACTGTTATATTTCTTTGTATTTCTTCACTAAAGAGTGAGCTCAGATTGAGCGCCAATTGATAGACGGTAGTCATCATTCGCTCAAAAGGTGATAGATCACAAACCATCCATTTCGTTTGATTGAAATGGATGATCCTGATATGATCATGCATAGAACCTTTGATTAATCCTTTGAAACCACTCATTTAATCGTGATCGTCCGATCTCCGATCTTAGATTGGATGGTCCACGGAGTTGCTACGCTCACATTCCAGCCGCCTTCTGATGTGATAAACTTAAATAGCTACCCATCGCCCACTTGAAAGTACCGCATCAGCCGCCATGGGGTTCAATGTGATTAAGGATTTAATTATGGTTAATTAATCTATTTTTAAGCCTAAAACTTCTAAAAATCATAACTAATCCTAAAAAAATTAAGAAAATACAAACTTAGAGTCATTTTATAGATATTTTAAAGTAAAATCTAGGAAAATTATTATTAATTGATTTTAAATAGTGATTTTGACTTAATTAAGGTTTAATTAGAAATCTAATTTTCTTAATTATTCCTTAATTAATCACCTAATTGATCTCCAACTTTTCATAGATGTTTTGGGGGATGACCTCTACCTCCCCCATTTATCTGGGATTTTATTGGTTGCTTAATTAGAAAAATCAATTGATTAAGCTTTAATCACTTTTTTAATTTAATTAGTGATAATTAATGAATGAACAGTGGTTTAATTAATTATTTAAGCCTAATCACCTTTGTTGAACAATAAGGGTGCTTAAGGAATGTGGTTGGGATACATTTCCTAAGTTTCATTCACTCTTTGAAATTTGATTAGTTAATGATTAATGAGGTAACTAATTGCTTAATTAGTTAATTAATCTCCAAGATAAAAAAATCAGAACCTAATTGAGTGTTTAAAGTGATATAGGGGTTAAGGATTGAGGCTTTGTCCTTGATCCCTTTCTCTAAGTTAATTTCATCATTATAATCAAAATATAATCAAAGAATTCAATCATTTAATTAACAAACTTGATTAACTCAATCTAAAATTCACTTCATACCTAAACAAACTTTAATTAATCTTGGGTAGCTCTTTGGGTGTTCAATAACCCAAAGTGGGAGATAATGAAATTATGGTTAGCTCATATGTGTGAGAAAATCATAAAAGTAGTTATGTGAGATCCCTTAAGTTTAATTAACTATTAATAATGAGCTAATTGCATTAGGCCCCTTTCATTTCCTAGAGCATTGCAAATTTACTTTTCATGTGGTTTCATATCATGTTGGCTCATTATTAATTAACTAATTAACTTAAGGTGATGTAGGTAAGGGTTAATTAATTAGCTTAATTCATACCCTAACCTAATTAATCTATAAAATCAACTTAATTACTTCTTCATTAAACCAAATTAACTCACACATGGGGAATGAGGTTAGGATTAGCAAACCTCTTTCATTTCCTAAATCAAATCAAACTCAAAATTAAAAATATCATTAAAGAACTTTGGTTTATTTTAAATAGCCTTATTTAGTATGAATGTCCTTAGGGATTAATTGGAATGAATGAGATCATGTGCTTATGTTCCTTTATTTCTTTCCAATCATGTTAAATGTTGCTTGCCATATGTAATCAAGCATTCATTTCTTTTAAAATTAACTAAATGAAATGGTTTCTTTTATGTCAAATTGCATGTTGACTTAAATTAAAAATAGGTGCGGCTATTATTACTATTAAATCAAAAGATCTTCAAAAGCCTACAAATCAATTATAATATATTGAGTGATGTTAATTATAAATATCTATAAGTTTGCATGTGTTGATAATATAAGATATGCAATATGAAGCTCTCTTTCCTTATCTTATATGGATTTGCATGGGATTTATAAATGTATAGTTCATTTGAAAAGAACACACATTTGTCTAAATCTACTCCTATGCATCTCCATGCTAAGACTTAGAAAGAATTTCATATCACATATGTAAATCATATAATCAAATCAAATATGACTTCTTGCATAACTTCTCATTCTTGTGGTACTTTTTGTACATTCACATATATCTGAGAAAAGTGGTATATTAGTCTAGACACCCTGGGGCTGTGAGGCTTTAAGTATTAAAGTAGGTCTTGTATCTAACGCCCCTAATGAAGAACAATGGTGCCTTACTCACTTAGAACTCTTATACATATGCATATATGATATGTCCAATGAATAAGAATCATAAATCAAATAATTCAAATACAACATTTGCATAGGTTTTCCTATCCTTATAGTTGCTTATACATACATATGTATCTAAGAAAAGTGGTATATTAGTCTGGACACCCTAGGGATGTGAGGCTTTAAGTAGCCCTAAGTAGGTCTTATACCTTACGCCTCTAGTGTAGAATAATGGTGACGTACTCACTTAAAACTTTTATACATGTGAAAGTGTATCTAGCTAATGGATGAAAAATTCCTCTTTTCTCTTAAAAAGACATGCATTCATAATTCAATCAAATGAAATATTTAAATTACAAATACACTTCTTTGCATTAATCAATTAAGTGTGCTAAGACATAAATTGTATGTATAGGTATGCTTAAGATTTAATCATATGCATGATATACATGATGGAAAGAAATGAATAAACATATGTTATTTGATAGTAATTCATTCTAATTAATCTTAAGATGTCTTTCTTATTGAATAAGGTCATTTAGAGTGAACCTAAAGATTGGATTGATTAAAACATATAATAAGAAATAACTTGCTTTAGAAGTGACTTAAGGTAGGAATGAAAGAGAGATTCTCTCTCTCTATTCTCTTTATAACACTTTGTTGTTAAGTGTAGGCCATATGAAACAAAATAAAATGCTAAGTAAAATCTTCAAATTAATTAAATCACTTAAAGAGAAATCAACCCTTTACAAATTAAATCTTTCACACTTAGCAAATTATAACTCTAAAGCCTAGTTAGGACATACCACACAAGCTTTAATGCACACACATTAGACTAAGTCACCACATCTAGCTTTATGTTAGGGCAGTGTATGGTTTGATGTATGCTTATTTTATGATGTATTGTTGTAGACTGGATGTTAGGGTGTATGTGCATAGTATGGATGCTAGACCGATATTAGCCTAATCATGCTTTTTACAGGGGTTGTGCTTAAGGGGTCGTTGTAATGAAAATAAAAATATTTTTTGCTGTGCAGGTTGCTTATGCCCCTAAGAATAATCCAAGTTAGTACAGGTGGGCTTGGTTACCCATGTGCAGGATACTAAGCCTAAATTATTCATATAACTGCTTGGGTTGTATGGTGTGTTTAGCTAATATTTATTTTGCAGGTATAGATAGATTTACTTTCCTTCTTTTAATGTAATTTTGTATTAGGACTAGGATAAGTGTTATGGGGATTAAGATGAGCATTGGTTATAAGACCAAGTCTTATGTACCATGTGATGCCTTTGGAGCAAGCACATTCAAATCAAGACATAAGGAAGAAAGAAATGAAGCAAATAAAATAAAGAAATGAAGAATGAAGAATGAAGACCCCCATAACATTCATCATTTGTCATTGTAATTACTCTCTTATAATATGGATTGTATAAGGATAAAGCCCGGCTTCCCACATTTCTTTTCGGGTTGTACGGCAGTACCCGATCGCATCGATCTTTTATTCCATTGTAATAGCTTTATAAAATTATTTGATGGTTTTGTTTAGCTTGTGCATTAGAAAAAGCATGTTTTTTCATAGTTTATTCATGATTGGTGATTGTTATATGATCTGGATGTGATTAGGCTCCTAGGATAAAAATTAATCTTTCTGCCAAACTAACAACTCATAACTAAACCTCTAAAATAACTCATAACCTCATATAAAAGCTTAGGCATTAAATCAAGATAATAAAGTATTTAGCATCTCCTTAGCTGGATGTTGTATGTTTAATATCATGCATAATCATCTTATTTCATTCTTGTTAGGATGACTTCCATCTTTGCTAGATAGTAAGGGATTAACCTTTGAGATCCTATTATGGAAGAACACCTCTTTCCCTTTTGATTTGACCTAAAATCAATTTCTCATGCATTTAGGTATACAAAATCCCATAGCTTGGGTCAAAATAAAGAGTCCTAAATTAAATGAAATTTGATAAAAATTTGCATTAGATTTAGGACATTATTCATACCCCTCATGCTCTAGTCTCTTAGGGAGTGGGTTTAAGGACTTAGTTTCTTTTCTAAATAATAATAACCTAGCCATCTTGCAAAATCATATAACTTGCTTACATAGATTTAAAGTGGAGGAGGAGTTAGCTGGCTTCCACTCCAGGAGGTAATAAATCCAACAGTCGATTAGTTTACTCTCTCTTGTGGAGGTAAACCATATACCAACTTTCTCCTTAGATTTAAGTCATGCTTTAGCCCTTATCAAAGCTCCCTAGATTTAGGATCTGAGATTGCTATTTTCTACAGGCTACAAGCATAAATCCTCACCCCTTAGGCATTTTCACAATCTTGTATTATGGAATTATAAGTCCAAAATTTCTAAGTAAAATTTCAACTCAAATAAATAAATCTTCTTAATTTTAAATACATAAAGCCCAACCATATGATAGATTGGAGTGCTCACTAGGCTTCCTAGTATCATGAGCACTCTCTACTCATCTCCTCTATTTTGATAATAACTCTTCCCTTTTGATCCATCCCATTTGATTTTCTAAAACACAACCAATTTATTGGTAGTCCTATCTTTGAATTCTTTAGAGACAACAATCGCCTACTTTAAGCGAGAGCATTTTTAAGGGATTCATTTTCCTTAAGATGTAATTAACTATAGGGGCTTTCCCCAATAAGGAACTTTAGAACCCAGTCTCAATAAACCCTACTTTATTCATCCGTGTAGAGTAGAAAAAAATATCTGGTATATTCGAAGACCCATCATGTCTTAAGAGTCCTTATTAGGTGATTAGGTCCATTGTAGGGTAGTGACATCTATTTTTGAGGTAGTACACTATTTTTCAATGTCATACCTGATCACCTCAATAAGTATACCCTCAGATCTGTGTGGTGTTCCCCCCATACAAATGAATCAAAAATAAACACCACACTAGTCAACCAAAACTTTGGATAGCTTGAATCTTCTAGCATCAATTATAAAGTACTTGATCATTCTTAGAAGTAGATCTTTATCACTGCATGTAACTTCTAGGATCTCCTTTGAATGGCATGCTTCCTTTTAGTAGCAATCATTTGGGCTAAGCATATCTCTGGATTAAGCATGAATTTGATTAGAGATTCCCTCATTTCTTTGGATAAGATAAAGGAATTGTATATGCTTAACTTAGCTAGTAGCTTTCTAAGATGAGCAAGGACATTGTAATCAACTTTGGACTAGTCTTCCACTAGCGTATCCATATGTGGAGCATCTTGCACAGGGGATATCTGCTCACTAGAACTAATGACCTGTTTACCCTTATCCTGAGGTGCTACCCTAGGAGGTAGAACTTTGCCACTACGGAGGTTGACTTTAGTGACTTCTTGGAATGATGAGTTTGTGGAAAGTTCTACCTACTCATCGGGTATACCTACAGCTTCTCCTATAGGATCCTCAAAGTCAGATGAATCTAAATCAATCTTAAGAGACGAACTCGAGTGATTTAGAAATGGGGAATCCATTTTTAAGTGAGATTGGGATTGATTGGAATTATTTGAGTTACTTTGAAATGGAAAGCTTTCAGTTGGAATATAATCAATATGAACATCAGAAGTAGAAAAGATGTAAGTAGAATCCATTTTTTTTATCAATTTCTTTAATTTTGGGGGAGGTACATAACATAAATCAAGTAAGCGGGATGAGGGGTTTGGTGTCCTCATCTGCTGATACAATGCTCCTACTATAAGTGGAGGAGCTAGTAGAGGCAGTGGTAGCTGCAACAGTGAACAAGTGGTGGACTCGGATGGTGGTTACACTGCAGATCTATCTCGGGCAAGTGAGGTAGGCTATTGCTATTATTTTTGGGCTTCTACCCTCCCTGAGTTATCTTTCACAACTAGCAAACCTACCTTGATGTTGGAGGATTGAGCTACTTTAGGCACCTGTAGAGAAGGTTTTTTTTTGTTTTAGAAATGATCTTTTTAGAGATTTGGATAAAGAAATACCTTAACCTTCTTTTTTCTTAAGAGGGTCAGATATATCCCCAAGGATAACTCTAATTGAATCAAATGGTTGTTCTACTAACTATTCGTTATGGATAACTATAGCTCCTGACTTAAAGCTATGCTCAAGCCAATCCTTAAAGATAATACAATCCTCTAAGATGTGGCCTAACATGTGGTGGTAGGGGTAATAGTTAGGATCATCACTCCTATCCACTTCCTCTCGCTTCTTAGGCTCAGGTAGCTGAAAATCAGCTTCTTCAAGAGATTCTTGAAGATATTTTTAATTACCTCTCTCTCTTAAAAGAATATGGTTTGTTGATTTTTCAGTAAGAGTAGGTGGAAAGTGGTACCGCAGCTGAGTAAGCTGATGTGGCGATGGTGGTAGCCATTATGGTGGTCGTGGTAGTAGGAGAGGAGGTGGAAATGGAGGTTGTTAAAATCTGGGCCTCTTAAATTGATCTCTAGCTGCATGCTTCCCCTTGTCCATTGACACAACTATCCTAGACTTCTTATTAAAGACCTTATGAGACTTTTTCTTGGATGACTTGTCTAAAAAGGGTAATTATTTGGCTTCCTCTTGTAGGTTAGCAGCCTTGCTGAATAGCTTCTCAAATATCTTATTGGTGAAGCCCTTAAGCATAAAGGCGATCAGGCTATGGATATTCTTGAGTAGAGTCTCAATGACATATTGCTCTTGTAGCTGTGGTTCACATTTCATACTCAGGTTATGCCATTTGAGAATATAATCAATAAGGGACTCATTTAACTTTTGCTTCTCTACAATGAGGTCACCTATAGTTACCCTTTGCTGAGCTCCTGTAAATCTCTTGATGAAGAGATGCTCTAACTCTACAAAGGTCTTCACCAAATCATTGGATAATTTGACATACCAATCAAATGCTACCCCTGAAAGGCTACTAACAAATAACCAGAAAAGAAGTGCATCACTGTCATCAACATTGTAACAACTAGCCATGAAGTGTGCTATATGCTGCCTTGGATTCCCACTTCCATTAAAGATCAAGGATGGTGACACAAAACCCCTGGGATATTGAACTACATCAAATTCCTCTGAGTAGGGTCTACCCTTTGGAATGGATGACCTCCCTTGGGTTTGCACCAATGCTTCCTTCACTTGCTACTCCATCATTTGTTTTATGTCATTTTCATGCATGGAGGTGCTATCAGTGACCTTCCAATGCAAGTTACCAGCATCATCTTCCATGGGAGTGCACCTAGGTTGATTTAAGGTATGTGCTACTTTAGGTCGATCGGCTTCCATGGGGGAAGGTTGTGAAACTAAGGCTTGGTTCTGCAAAGCTAAGACCACTTCCACCAACTCTTCTACCCTCTTCTCCATCCTGTCTATCTAATTTGTCCTTCTATTTAATTTGTTGGAGGAGGCATTGAGTTTTGTTTGATGCCTCACACTCCTCAACTACAACACCTTCCTAGCTAGGATGCTCCCTATGCAGGGATCCTCGAGTATCAACCATGTGGACTCCTACTAGGTAATCTAACATGTCATCCTCATCAGCATCAAACTCTAGAATACCCTCCTCATAGTTAGACTGATCATCCCCAACTATCTACCTCACTGCAGTATGATATTCCTTTAAAATTTTAGCCAAGGAACAGTCATCTACTCGAGCCTTCTCTATTGGAACATAGCCTATCTACTTACTGACAACTGGACTAAGCTGTGCAGAATATATGCACTAAATAGTTAACACTGGTGTAGTACACTCCCTTACTAACTCAACTGCCATAGGGACTTCCTTAGTATCCCCTCCCTTCTCTTCCTCCAACCATTAAGGTGGGGAAACCGTGATATTCTTGGGTCGCCACTCTTTCTTTGCCACTATTAAGATGGAAGGTCAAGTGGGAGCTCGGCCTCACCTCAACAGGTGGAGTAGGATCCTTGGATCATAGCTGGATTACCAAAGGGGAAGCTCTATCTCCGTAGTGAGGCTTGTGGAACTTGGTGGGGACTACAGATAGTGGAACCTAGACTGGTGAAGGTGGATGGTGAGTGGAGTGTTGTAATATGGGTGACACTAGCTGCCTCTACACTAGAGATCTCCTCCTACAAATGGTGGTATCGGTAAAGACAATGTGGTTAGAATGATCACTGTCAGCTCATCGATAAGGAAAATCCATTAAAGCGAGGCCACCGGCTATCTAGTGAACCTCCTCCTCTCTCTCTCTCTCTCTCTTGCCCGCTTGGGCAATCACCTTGGCCTCAGTGGCCCTCTCTTGGTGAAACTGATCCCTAAAACTTCTAGGGATCAGTCACCTAAAATCATGCAAGGTGCCACACTCCAAGCATCTGTGGGCTCTCCCAACTCTATGGAGCATAGACCGTGGACCAGGATAAGTCCTCCTACTCTCCCTAGCTAGTGTCTCATACTCTGTAGGCGGTGGGGGTAATGATGCAGCTATCCTCCGATAGTCCTCCTCTCCCTCTAAAGCTAAAAGGGGGTAAAACCTACTACCACCCAAGAGTGGAGAGGTCTCGTGGAGGAACCCCGCCAAGAACATGGGAGGCTTCAAATCCTTCACGCACGCCATACTTCCTCTTGATCTTACTTCTGCTGGCATTGGGACTTGAGTGGTTGGGCGAGAACTAGAACCAACCTCGAACGTGGGGGAGACTATCTTAGAAGCCAAGATAGCCTTCCAACAACAAAGGTGGTACTAGCCCACATCGGGGATGCAATAGTGGCAACTGATTGAACTGACAGGGGAACCTTAACAGCCTTCCTCTTTAAAGAGGGGAACTCAAAGTTAGACTACAGGTCAAATTGTAGAAGTGGCTTCTTGCCTGCCACCTCCTCTTTATTGACGGTAGTGAGGGTCCCTCGCAAGTGACCTTGAACTACTCGTAGCCATGGACACACTTGATGATAAGGGAAATGGTGAGTATGGTCTGATCCAAGGCTAAATCCACACTAGAAGTAAAAAAAAAAGATCAACTTGCTGAAAGACATGGCTGGGAAGCTAACAAAAGTTGGAAGAAAAGAAGGAGATTGGTATCTCTGCTGCACTGTTGGAAAAGAGAACTGAATTAGCTTGTGTTTTGATGTTGACTTAAATTATTGATTTTGATTTGACTTTTGAATTGGAACCCTCATTTAACAAATTTGATTATGTTAAATGGGGTTCAATTATTTGTAGAAGAGATTTGGAGATTCCGAGGAGAGGTCTTCCTTTCTTTGAATTGTATTGGTGTCAGATTTATTTTGTTTTGTATTGGAACCCTCATTTCAACAAATTTGATTATGTTCAATGGGGTTCAATTGTTTTGGGGAGATTTTGATAATTTTGGGTAAGAGTATTTTAGTTTGATGTTGGTTGTTGTTTGTTGATGTTTGATTTTGATTAGATTTTGAAAGTGGGACTCTCATTTAACAAATTTGGTTATGTTAAATGGAATTGCTTAATTTTGTTTGAAAATATTTTGAAATTTTTGAAGAAGGGATTTTTATTTTTGCTTGTTGTTGTTCTTTGATTGATGGTTTTGATTTAGTTTTGAAAAGGAAATTTTTATTTAACAAATTTTGTTATGTTAAAAGGAGTTGATTATTATTTTTTTTTTTTTGAAAAAGGGTTCTTTGTAATTTTTAAGAAGGGATCTTATTTTTGATTTATTGTTGATGTTTGTTTGATTTTAACAAATTTGATTATGTTAAATAGGGTTGGTTAATTTTGTGTTGAAAATATCTTAATATTTTGGAAGAAAGGATTTTTGTTATTATTATTATTATTATTATTATTATTATTATTATTTTGGTTGATTTTGGTTTTAAAATACAAACCCTCATTTAGCAAATTTGATTATGTTAAATGGAGGGTTCATTAATTTTGTTTGAAAAGGGGTTTGAAATTTTGGAAAAGATTTTTCTTTATTTTTAGTTTAGATTTTATATAAATTTATTGAGTTTTGGATGAACCTTACTTCACCAAGCTAGTGGTAAGAGGTTCTTAATTTTTTTTGGTCTATATTTGGTCATTTTTCTTTAATTAAATAATTTATTTTTTACCCATTAGGGGACCCAATAGGGGTTTTAAGACCTACTAGGAGTGAGGTCTTAAAACGTAAAGGATGTTGGCAACCACTACTTAAGGATGAAATAAGCATAACACCAATAGAAAGAAAGATAGTCTTGGGCTTATATAAAATATAAGTCTACTATAAATGCTTGGAGTCAATAATTCTCTACTTAAGATGGAGGGAGAAACTATCCCCAGTGGAGTCGCCAGAAAAATCTGTGGTGTTTATTTTCAGATGTACCGGGTGGACACCACATAGATCTTAGGGGGTACTATTGAAGTGATCGGGTACAACATTAAAGTATTATGTACTATCTTGAAAGATAGAAATATCACCCTACAATGGACCTGATCACCTAGTAAGGACATCTAAGGCATGATGGGTCTTCGAATATACCAGAGATCTTTTCCCTACTTTACATGGAAAGGAAAAGTAAGGTTTATTTTATGCTAGGTTTTTTAATTCCCTATGGAGGCAAGCCTCCATAGTTAATTACATATTAGAAAATGAGATTTTTTTAAGAATACACTCAATTAAACTAGAAAATTTTTATCTCCAAAGATTTCAAAGTTAAGACAATCAATGAATTGGTTATTTTGAAAAATCAGGTGAGATTGTTCAATTGGAAGACTTATTTTGGAATCCAAAGGAAAATAAATAGGAAATGCTCATGATATTAGGAAGCTTAGTGAGCATTCCAACCTATCCTATGGTGAGATTGTATATGTTTGAAAGAGAGGATTTATTTGTTTGAGTTGAAATTTTATTAGATTGTTAGGGCTTATAATCCATCAACACAAGATTATAAAAATGCCTAAGAGGTGAGGATTTATGCTTATATCCTGAAGGAAACTAGCAACATAGGATCCTAAATCTTGGGAGCTTTAACACAAATTAAAGCACGACCAAAATATAAGCAAAAGGAGACATAAGAGTTTATCTCCACAAGAGAGGATAAACCCATCTGACTCTTCTGGACTTACAGCCTCCTGAAGTGGCCGCCAGCTAACACCTCCTATGATTCAAAATCATGTAGGTCGATCTTAAGACTGTTAGGCTTATTATTTAATTTGGAAAGATATTAGAGTTATAAACACACTCCCTAAGGGACTAGATCATGTTTGGTATTAGCATATAACTTAGTCTAAAAATGAAAAATCATTTTCAAATTTTATATTATTTTGACACATTAATTTGGACAAATATTTTGGGATTTCTTATGCCTAAATGCATGATGAAGTTAGATTGTTAGCCAAATCAAAAGAGAAAGAGGGTGAAGCTTAATCTAAGGAGTTGCTCTCATAGGTTAAGTGGTCCCTAAAGTGCAAGAATGGAGCCCTTCATTTTACAAAAGTGATAGAAAATGTCATGCATGATGTGAGATATACAACATACAGCTAAGGGGTTGCTAAACCTTTTAGTTATCTTGATTACAAACCAAGCTTTAGAATGAGGTTATGAGTTATTTTAAATTTTATTTATGAGTTAGTTAAAATAAAAAAATTAGTTTTATCATAAGAGCCTACCATATCCAAGCCACACATTCAAATATTAATCATAAAAAACTATGAAAAGATGCAATACTAATGCACAAGCTAAACATAACAACAATCATTTTTTATAAACTATCGTGAAAGAATAAGAGGTTAGTGCAACTGGGTACCACTGTACACCCTGGAAAAGAGAAAAGATGGGCAACCGAGCTCTACCATTATACAACCGAAATATAAAATAATATTACAATTGAAATTGAATACATGCTATGGGGGTCTTGACTTCTTCATTTCTTCTTTCTTCCTTCTTTTGATTTGATTTCCTCTAAGGAATCACAAGGCACCCCAAGACTAAGTCTTCTAGCCACTGCTCATCCTAATCCCCATAACACTAATCCTAATTCCTATTACAAAAATTATAATTTATGGGAAAAGTAAATCTAACTCATCTGCAAAATAAATGTTTGACAAACATACATACAATCCCAAGCATTTATATTTCATAATTTAGGCTTAGCACATGGGTAACTAAGCCCACTTGTCCTAACATGTATTATGCTTAAGGGTGTAAGCAACTTGTAAATAAAACATTTTATATTTTTTAGTGACCCCTTTAAGCACAATCCCCTGTAGTAAATAATATTAGGCTATCAACGGCCTCACATCCAATCTATGATCCACATTCCTAACATCCAGTCTAAAATATTTCATCATAAAATAAAACACATCATCATTATGTACACCATCCTAATCTAAAGCTAAAAGTGGTGACTTAGCATTTTAATGTGTGCTTGGCCTTTATGTGGTGTGTCTTGGCTAGGCATTAGAGTTATGATTTTTAAATTTGGAATGTTTAAGTTATCGTGATGGTGATTTGATTTTAAGTTATTCAGATAATTTGTAAATTTTAATTTATATTTTATTTTGCTTCATTTGATTTATTCTTAGCATCTAAGTGTTATAAAGAGAAGAAAGAGGCTTAGCCTCTTCATCCTTACCTTAAGTTGTTTCCTAAAAGCACAATTTTATGATTTAGTTTTTTTTAGTGAATGATTTATTAAATACTTTATTAGTCCTAAGTTTAGGTTAACCTTAAAGAATCCTATTCAACATAAAACACATCTTAAGATTAATGTGGCTGAATTACTATCACATGGCATATGTTGAACCATTCCTTTCCATGACCCATAACATGCATCTGATTTAACACATAGTATACCTATACATAAAACATATTTTTGGCATACTTAAATGATTGAGGATGCACACATTTGAAGATTGTATTTTACTTGATTGAATTGCTTATACATATAAATTAAAACTCTATCCAAATTCTAATATAAATATATATATATGAATGAAATTAAATAAGGATGTGCCGTTGTTAAACTAGGGAAGTGAGGTAATCAAATGACCTCTTTGGGGCTACTTAAAGCCACGTATTCCGGGATGTCCAAACTATATACTTATCATCATTCAAACATGTAAATCCATATATGAACATAAGCAAGAGAGCACTACCTTTACATGCAATGTATTTTATATGCTTAAGTTATTATGGATGCATGTATTTTTAGTAGAAAAGGAGACTTTTATTCTTTAATCAAGTACACAAATACATGTATAAAAGATATGTGTCATTGTTTACACTAGGGAAGTGAGATAATCAAATGATCTCCTTGGGGCTTCTTAAAGCCTCATATTCTTGAGATATCCAGACTATATTTGCTATCTTAAATACATATGAATGTATGCATGATTAGAAGAATGAAAATCATGCAAGAGACTATATTTTATTTGATTAAATTATTTATACATATGAATTAATGCTCTATCCAAATTCTAATACAAATATACATAGAAATAAATTTAAATAAGTATGGGCCATTATTAAACCAGAGAAGTGAGGTAATCAAATGATCTCCTTGGGGATACTTAGAGCCTCGTATTCTTGGGATGTCCAGACTATATACTTATCAGCATTCAAGCACATGTAAATCCATATATGAACATGGGAAAGAAAGCTTCACATTCACATTCTTAAGCTATAAAAACATGCAAATCCTATATGTATTCATAACTACTATCACTCCAAATATTGTTATCAACTTATAGCTTTTGAAAAATAAATTTAGATTTATTAGTGATAATAGCCACACATATGGTAAAATTAAGCCAACACATGCAAGCTTACATATCTAAATTCCATTCATTTGAATTTGAAAACATGAATACATGAAATCACATGACATGCAACATTTTAAAGTGATTGAAAAGGAATAGCCCAACATAACATATGATTCATTCAACTACACTAATTCCTAAGGACAATCACATTAAATGAAATTATTTAAAGAAAATCAAAGCTTCTTATTAATTTGATTTTTGGATTTTTGAATTGAACTTAAAGAGGATAAATCATTTACTATTTTAATCTCATTCCCATGTTGGTGATTTTAATTTGTTAACGAAAAGATGATTAAGTGATTTTTATGATTTAATTAAGTTAAATCATTAAGCAATCCATTTAATTACCCTTTCCTATGCTTCGTTACTTTAATTAATCATTTAATCATGGGTCACAAATGACATGAACATATGGGAAAATAAAATTGCAATGCTCCTAAAGAACTTAATTCAATTAGCTCATGATTAAAGATTATTTAAATTAAAGAACCTAATTAAGTACTTTTATGATTTCTCCATACTTCTGGGTTAATCATAATTTTCTTAAGGATCTTTATGCTATTGAACACATAAAAAAGGAACCCTTAAAATCATTGTTAATTATCTAAAGTGATTAGCATTTTAATTTTATTTGATCTCATCATTGACTTATTACTTAATCTCTTAATTAAATATCATATTAATTAACTCTTTAATGAAATAAATTTTGGAAAAGTAATTAGAAAAGAGGTCTAATCACTCTCCCTCATGATCTCATTGTTAATTTATGATTAATGGAGTTAAATTAATTGATTTTTATTATTTAAAACATTAATTAATCATTAAATTAATTAAGAGAGTAATTAAGATTTGAATTTCAAATTTCTCTAATTACTTAGCCAATAAATCCCAAGAAAATTATGGGAGGCAGAGGTCATCTGATTAAATCATCATGCCAAACTTGAGATAATTGCCCAAGTAATTAGGGTTTAATTAAATTAATTAAAAATATTGAAATCATAATTAAGCCTTAATCACTATTCAAACTCAAATAAAATCATTTATTAAATTCTCTTTTGTTTTATCTTTCCAAAGAGTATTTATTTGTATTTTTTAGATTTTTTTATAATTAATTATGATTTTAGAAAGTTTCAATCATTAAAATACATTTTAAAGCCTAATTAATCCCGACGTCACACGGACGGCGGCAGTGCTTTCCACGTAGCGTCACGAGAATAGCCACTTAAATGGTTCAACGTGATGTTGATGTGGCAGTGGCAGATGCGCTTTCATCTGCGTCCTCTAAGGTTAGAAGGTGACGATTAATCCTGCAGTTCCTATAGTATTAAATTGAATTAAATCTAATGGATTAATCACGTCGTTCATTCCAAACATGTGGAATGGATGGTTGATGATCTTTCATCCCCTGAGCGATAGAAGACAAACACCGTCTACCCTCCTCTGCTCGATCCGAGCTCATCGGAGCTCGTGAGTATCAAAATCAATCCCAAAATGTTACGGGGGAGATCTAAAGGGATCCTATGATGGGATTCACACAAAATCAACTTTCCTTCACAACGATTAAAAAAATTTGAGAAAATGTCAATTTGTCAGAATGTGCCTCGCTAGAGCTCAAGTCTGGCAGCTGACTGAGGTAGCTTCATCTTGAAGAGATGAAGCCCTATTGAGAAGTGCACTCCTTTCCTCCTTGTCGGTGGCTCTGAACTGTAGCCATAAAACTCATTAGATTTAGGCTTGGAGTGTCTCTAGTGCTCGAATCGATCGGGAATCGATTCCTTTCGCCTCGATGGAGTTTGGTGAAGGTGTGGGTAAAGTTAATTTGAAAATGGTGGAGTTTGGAGGAGGTTGGATAGAGATTAGCTCTATCCTATTTCAAGCTTGGTGTTTCCGACAATGGGGAGGCTCGGGAAAATGCTCGGGGAGGTTGTCTCGGCTTTCTATAGCTCTGAGGATGCTCAATGTGTGTATTTGAGTAAAAAATGAGGGGAGTATACCCCCTCCCTCCTTCAATCTGATGATTAGGATTCTCTGCACTTGTGGTGGTGAGCCACAGGGTTGGGTGAATCATCAAGGTGGCTCAATTTAAGTGCCTAAGTGAAGGAGAGTGGCTACCAAGGGCTGAGGTGGTTGTCCTTTATTTCTTATGTGTTCTAATGAAGAGAAGTGGGTTAGCTTACCTCCACTTGGCTCATGGCAGATCCAAATAGCTTTGGGTCAAGTGAGCCAGTGGTCCTCATGTTCATTTGGAGCTTAGGGTGGCTGCTAAGGTGAGGAGAGTATGGATTTGACCACCCAAATGTGAGTCTCTTCCCATTTAGAGGGATTTACCCATTATGTAATGGGTCTAATTAGGTTAGACTTGGGTTGGGTTGGATTTGGGCTGATCCATGGTGACCCAAGGATGGGTCATGCGCAGTTTGAATGGGTTTGGCTCAATTTGACCCATGTAGGTCAAATTGGGCTAGGTTGGGTCAAGTTGACCAATTGGTCAAATTGGATCCAACCTAGGCTTGAGTCAAGTTCAAATGAGTATTTGGGATGGTTTGGTTCAATTGGTTTGATTTTGTTTGCATTAGATTTGAATTTGACTCATATGGGTTCATGTGGGTCAAATGGTGACCAATTTGGTCAAATTGGCTTAGGTTAGGTGTTGGTTTAGGTTCAATTGATCATTTGAAAATGATTGTAGGTTTTGATTTTAATCAATTTAGATTTAGGAATGATTTATACCAATTTGACTTTTTAGGTCAATTTGGGCTAATTGAGTCAATTGGTTTTAGTTGATCAAATTGGGTCCAAAAGAGGCTTAATTATGTTCAATAGTTAATTTGGAATGGGTTTGAGTCATTGGTTTCAATCAATTTAGATTAGATTTTGATTTGGCTTAATTTGGCCTTTTAGGTCAAATTGGGTCAAAGGGCCAATTGGACTTGATTTGACTCAATTGATGGTCAAGTCATATTCAAAGATCAATTTGAAGTTGGTATGAATCATTAGTTTCAATCAATTTGAAATGGGATGGGATTTGGTTCAATTTGGCTCAAGTGGGCTAAAAGGGTTAAGTTGGGCCAAATGATCAAATTGACTTGGTGTGACCCAAGTGATTGCAATTGATCAATCAAGGGTGATCAATAATCATTGTAGAAGGTTTTTGATAGGTTGGTTCAATCCAATTTGGGTTGGATTGAGCTTTGGTTCAAATGGGTCATTTAGGTCACTTTGGATCAAGTTAGCCTAAAGGGTCAATTGGGTTGATTAGATTGAATTAATGGCAATTAGGTTATCCAAAATGATCAACAATCATCATGGGAGGGATTTGAGGGTTTCATCCAATCAAACTTGTGTTGGATTGGAGTTTGGTTCAATTTGGTCAAATTGGTTACTTTAGGTCAAGTGGACCAAATAGGTTAATTGAATTGGATTATGTTTCATTTAGGTTGAATTGAGTTTGATAATTGATTTAGGATTGATTGGTGGCTTTGGTTGCAATTGATTTAGGTTTAATTGAGTTTTGGCTCATTTGGGTATTTTGGGTTCAAATGGGCTAAATTGGGTAATTGACTTTTTGGTCAATTGGCTTGATTATAATCTTGGAAGAGTTTCAGATGATGATTTGAATGGTTTGAGAAAATTAATTGAGTTTGGTTTGATTGGAGGAGATTTTGATTAAGCCCATAGGACAAGTTTAGGATTAAGATGGGATTGATTTTAGCTAGGAGTTTAGATATGAGATTGGATTCAATTGGATATTGGCTTGATTGTAGATTTGGTTTTACATTGATTTGAAGTTGGTTTTGGACTTAGGGTTAGGCATAAGTCATGGGTAGGTCATAGGATGGGTAGGTCACCTTGGTCCTAAGGCATTGCCCAATCCTATGACAAATCCTCCTAAGTTTTTAGGTTTGGGTTAACTGTTCACTTAATCACTAGAAGTGTCCTATGAATAAGAAGAATCTAGTGACTAGAAGACTCCTAGGCCTAAGATGAGAAAATTGAATCACTCCAAAATGAGGTCAACAAGGTGTTAACTAGCGGCCACTCCAAGCGATTGTAAGTCCAAAAGAGCCAGGCATATTTATTATCTATTATGGAGGTAAACTCTTATATCCCATTTTAGTTAGATTTAGGTCGTGCTTTTAGCTTGTACTAAAGCTTCCTAGGTTTATAATTCAAGGTTGCTTAATTCCCTTGGGTTACAAGCATAAATTCTCATCTCTTAGGCATTTTCATAATCTTGTGTTGATGGATTATAAGCTTTAGCAATCTAATAAAATTTTAACTCAAATAGAATAAATCCCCTCACTTTCAAACATATGAAGCCCCACCATAGGAAAGTTGGATTGTCCACTAGGCTTCCTAATATCATGAGCATTTTATTTTTTTTTTTTCTTTGGATTCTAAAACTAAGTCTTCCAATGGAACAATCCCATTTGATTTTCCAAAATAACCAATCCTTTGTTATTCTTACCCAAGAAATCTTTGAGATAATAATTGATTACTTTAATCGAGAGTATTCTTAGAAAATCTCATTTCTTATGATGAAATTAACTATGGAGGCTTGCCTCCATAGCGAACTAAAGAACCTAGCATAAAATAAACCCTGCGTTACTTTTCCATGTAGGGAAAGATCTTTGGTACATATGAAGACCCATCATGCATTAAGAGTCCTTCTTAGGTGATTAGGTCTATTGTATGGTGATATCTCCATCTTTCAAGATAGTATGTCATACATTAATGTTATACTCAATCACTTCAATAAGTACCCCATAAGATCTACTTGGTGTCCACCGGCACATCCAAAAATTAATACCGCAAGGTCAATTGGGTTGTCTTAGTAAAATTGGCTTTAATTGATTATTGTAGCATGTTCAATAATCAATTTATGATTGATTAGAGGCATTAGTTGCAATCATTTTGGATTGAAATGAGATTTGGCCCAATTTGGTCATTTAGTTTAATTGGGTCAACTTTGGTTAAATGGTCAAATTGGTTTAATTTAACCCAATTGATTGTAGTTGGGTAATCAAAGCTGATCAACAATCATTATGGAAGGGATTGGGTGGGTTGATTCAATCCAATTTGGATTGGATTGAAGTTTGAATCAAATTGGTCATTTAGATCACATTGGGTTAAGTGAACCAATTGGGTTGACTGGGTTGAGTTGGTGTCAATTAGGTGTTGAGAGGGGTTCAATGATGGACTTAGAGTTGATTAGTGGTCTTGATTATAATTGATTTACGCTTGATTAGGTTTTGGCTCATTTGAACTTTTTTGGGTCAAATGGGCTAACTTGGGTTGATCAAATTTAATTGATTCGATTGGTTTGATTGCAAGTGTTGGAGGAGTTTGAAATGATCTATTGAATGGTTGGGGTGATTGAGAAAATCAAATTGCATTTAGTTTGATTGAATGGGTTTGGGTTGGGCTCATAAGATCATGGTGGAGTTAACTTAGGTTATGGCCTAAGTCAATTTGGCTTGGAGCTTGGATTAGAAAACAAATTCAAGTGAGGTTAATTGAATAGGCTTGAGGTTGGTTTTGTCTCATTTATATGAGTTTTGACTTGGATGAGTGAACAGACATGAGTCTTTGTTTAGGCCATAGGATAGGTAGAACCTACATGTCTTAAGGCATATCCTGAGCTTAGTGTATGCCTCCTGAGTCTCTAAGCTTGAGTTTAGTGTTCCCTTAGTCACTAGGAGTGTCTTATCACTAAGAAGATCAAAGTGCCTAGAAGGTTCCTAAGTCTAAGATGAGAAAGCTTAATCTGCATTCCAAAAGTGAGGTAAATCATAATATCAGTAAATTTGAAGTTAGAGAAGCTTCAAAGAAAATAAAATGTTGAAAAATAATAGGACCAGATGATATTCCAATAGAAGTGTGGAAATGTTTATGAGATCAAGAAATTTCTTGGCTTACAAATCTTTTTTATGTTATTTTAAGGACTAAAAAGATGCTAGATGAGTGGAGAAAGAGTTTGTTTATTCCTATATTTAAGAATTTAGGTGATGCACAAGAGTGTGGAAATTATAGAGGAATTAAGTTAATGTTTCATACATTAAAATTATAGGAGAGAGTAATCGAGCATAGGTTACGATGTGACACAAAAAGTTTCTCACATTTAGTTTAGTTTCATGCCAGGTAGATTTACTATGGATGTTATACATTTGTTAAGAGGTTTGATGAAGAAGTATAAAGATAGTAAAGAGGATCTACATATGATATTTATTGATTTAGAGAAAGCTTATGATAAAGTTTCAATAGATGTTCTTTGGAGAGTTCTAGAAAAGAAAGGAGTTAATATTGGTTATATTTAAGTCATTAAGGATATGTATACTGGAGTTGTTACTTGTAACACAAGGAGGATTGACAAAATATTTTCCTATTTTAGTTGGATTACATCAGGGATCAGCTTTAAGCCCATATGTTTTTGCTTTAGTTATGGATGTTCTTACTAGGCATTTACAAGAAGATGTACCTTGATGTATGCTTTTTGTTGATGACATTCTTCTTGTTGATAAGGCTAGAGAAGAAGTCCAAGAGAAACTTGAATTATGGAGGTCAACCTTAGAGACTAAATGTTTTCATTTAAGTAGATATAAAATTGAATATATGGAGCGTAATTTTAGTTGTAGAAGTTTTAGTGGTAGTGTTGTCACATTGGATGAACAATTCATTAAAAAAAGTGAGTAATTCAGATATCTAGGCTCTATTGTTCAAAATGATGGCGAAATATATGGAGATGTTATTAGCAGAACTCAAAGTTGGATGGTTGAAGTGGAGGAATGCATCTGGCCTGTTGTGTGATAGAAAAGTACCGCTTAAACTTAAGGAAAAATTTTATTCGATGTTGATAAAACCTGCAATGATTTTTGGTGTAGAATGTTGGCCAATAAAAGAGAAGCATAAGACAAAGTTAAGTGTTGTAGAGATGAGGATGCTCAGGTGGATGAGTGGCTTTACTCTTAAAGATAAAATACAAAATGAGTATGTTCGGGAAAAAAGTTAGAGTAGCTCCAGTGGCAGATAAGATTAGAAAGAGTCTCCTAAGATGGTTTGGCCACAAAAAGCGTCAGTCGTTCGATGACTCAGTTAGAAGAGTAGATGCATTAGATTTTTCTTATGTCAAGAAATGTAGAGGTAGAACTAAAAGACTTGGTTAAGATGTATAAAAAATGACCTTAGTATACTTGAATTAAATGAGAATTTAACACATAATAGGACACAATGGAGAAGAAGGATTCATGTAGCCAACCCCACATAGTGGGATAAAGGCTTGCTATTATTGTTGTTGCATTCTTTTCTCTTGCTCCAGATTCAAGATTGATGGAGGAAGGACTATCATCTCACACTGAATCCAAGATCAATGGTAGGGGTCATCAGAAATTTCCTATGAGGTAAGAAATTAGTTGCATAAAAGAACTATCGTTTCATATTTTAACTGAAATCGATGATTATGAAAACATTTTCTTTGGCTTTAGTTGTCTGGCATGAGAAGGAGATTCTTTGTGTGAGAGGAGGGCACGACCAAGGGAATGATGGAAGAGTGGTCGGAGAATGTGTTGGAGGGAGTGCTGAAGAGTGTGAAGAGTGTGGAGAAAGTGTCCAAAGAGTGTGAAGCCAGGCCTCCCCCATTTTATAGGAAACTACTCACCTAATCACTCCTACTCTTCTTTTTGAGCGGTTATCACTAACTGGGATAGCTGTTGGCAGGAGTGGTTAAGGCTCTCTTATTTTATTTTATTTTTTTCTTTCATTTTTTTAGCAGCAAAAAAAAGACATAACAATCATTTTATGCACAAATGGTCAACACTTGATAAAATTGACAAATTTGTTAGTCTCTCAAAACCATAAATTACAAAATGCTAATTCATATGGAGGATTCCAGACATTTATGGTGTCAACATTTGCATACACGATTATCTAGATATATTGATAATGAATAAAAATTATCATTGAGTAGTTGAGCACTGCAAAAAAGGAAATCAAGTAATCATAATATGTAAAATGTATAGGAATGAAAATTGTACATTCCAATTGCAGACATTGCTCATTCGCAAATGCAGTAA
The DNA here is from genome assembly GCA_021442155.1 of Cymbidium sinense. NCBI lineage: Eukaryota > Viridiplantae > Streptophyta > Magnoliopsida > Asparagales > Orchidaceae > Cymbidium > Cymbidium sinense. Next base: position 74,657,793 of record CM038215.1, read on the forward strand.
ACCAACAGCAAACACATTGCTCATTCCAAATATGAGTTGGTTTACTGCATATGCCAACTAAAATATTGGTGGTAGCAGTTATTAAAGATACTTATTTATACATGTATTAAAGATACACTCATGAACAGTTGGCGATGAGGCTAAACTTTCAAAGCTATCAATTACTTCTCAACTTCTAAATATTAATTCTAAGTGCAATATTGATTACATGTTGATTGATATATATATATGTCTATGCCAAAAAATACTTCTGTTCGCATATGCAGTAAACCAAACACTAAAAATCAGTTGCTGATTAATTTTCTGACGGATTTTCAATAGAATTCTGTTGTTGCTGAGAAAATCCTCTTCAAAAAATTTTCCTCTGCATAAAAAATTCATTAGAAACTTATTTTTTAAAATTATTGATGGATTGTTCACCTTAAATACTGATAAATTTTTCATCAAAAAGATCATTGGAAACTTTTTTGACTTATTTTCCATTGAAAATTGTTCTAATTTAAAAAATGATTGCACCTCATCTCTTTGGAGCAACTATCCAATTCAATTCTTTGATTAAAAAAAAAAGAAATTGAAGTATATTCAAGACGGACAAATAATTAAGGAACTATTTTGATATCATTTTTATTTTATTTTTAAAATTATGTTTAATTGATAATTTTCAGTGTTTTTTTATTTTTTTAAATAAATTATATTATTTTAAAAAATACTCAAAACTATTTTTAAATATTTTGAATAATTTAAAAACAATTAACGCTAATAACATCAATACTTAATAAAGTTCATTTATAATTAAAACATAAACAAGATAAAAAATAATAATAATAAATATAAAAATATGATTTACATACATAGCATATGTATTTATATATCTTTCACCTAAAGTTTGATATATAACTTTTTTTAAATATATGAAAAGATACATTTATTTTGAAATGTTAATGATAATTTTATTTTTAAAATAATATTAAAATTTAGATGCTACATATATAAATATATTAAAATTCAGCGTTATGTATGTAAATGCCCAATAAAAAAAATAAAAATGATCTCAAACCATCTTAGTATATTAACTTTTTTACGTATATTAAATTATTAGATTGTCAGACATGCATTTTTATTGATCATGTCAGCTCAGCCGTTAATAAAATATCCTTGTAATCATTAATATTTTTATTAAATAGTCATTACTATTTTCAATGAAAGATTTAACAATAAATATTCAATTAATTATCGCAAAGGTATTCTTCAACAAATTTTTAATCTTGTTATTTTAAAAGCCTCAATGATTGTATTTTTCTTAAAATATTTTCTAAGTGGCCATTTGGAATAATCTTTATTTTTTTATGTTTACTCTATTTTATTTATATTTTGATTTCAAATAAAACTTGTTTGAGGATGATAATTATTTTTTAAAATATTCAAAATATTCAAAAAAAATCAATTTGCATGTTTTTTAGAGCTATGATATTCATTTTCAAAAACAAAAAATAAAAATATTTATAAAATACACCAAATAACATTTTTTAAAAATATAACAAAAATATAAACAATAAACACAAAAAAATTGATCTCAAATAGGCCATTAAGATATCCATACATGAAATTCTTTACTAAAAAAAAGAAGAGAAAACAAAAAAGAAACAGTTTTTGGTGCCCTCCATCCATGTTCTTTACTTTAAAATTCATGTAATTTATCATTGAATCAATATTGTTAGTAATTCAACTTAGCTTGTCTCTACTTGATCAATATTTTTTCATAAAAAACTTTAAATGGTTCTTTAGAGTTATTACTAATGAAATAATGCATAAAAGTTTAATATAGAAAACAAAAGCTGAAAAATGTGGGGCTCCTACGTAGAAATACATGATACATGCAAACTCCATTAAAGTTTCAAGAAAATATAAATTTAATTAAATTGAAAAAAAACTCATTCTCATTTTTCATTACAATTAAAATTTAATAGATAAAGAAGGTGATGCACCTTCAACTCTTTGGATGAATAAAACAATAAGGCTAAAATTATTGGAAGATAAAGATAAATAAATCAGTTCGAGTATTTCAAAGTATACATAAAATAGATGAAAATAAAATAAAATAAAGTACACAGAGAAATAATAGATTTATCATGGAAAAATTTGAGAACAAGAAAAAAAAATATGGAATCATACCACCAAGAAATTCACTATGAAAGAAAATTTTGAGGTGAAATATACATATTTCACTTCCCTCAAGTCACTCTTCATTTCAAGCACGCTAGGGCACTTTCTCTCTTATTCTACGCACAAGAGAACAGTGAAAATACACACAAAACTATGGAAAACTACCTTCAGGTGGACATCCTAACTATTAGTGCCGCTATACTCTATATTTTTCTGCGGATTAATTTTTAAATTAATCCTAATTAAAACCGTAATTAGCTAATTATACCTTAAAAAAAAATTAAAATACCCGAGGTGCGATCAGTGGGCCGCCATACTACCGCCGGGCAATCATAAATTATTTTTTTAAAATTGAAATTAATATGCCGCTTTTTGGTAAGCTCATCATTTGTTATGGTTGGTATCGTTGGAAAGGAAATTAAAATTCTACAACTTTATGTTGACAAGTTTTGATGAATCTCGACGGGTATACGCTTTTATGTGATATATAAATTTTGAAAAGAGTCCAACTACTTGATGAAAAAAAATGTGTATCTCTTCATGTTGAAATTTTGATTTCATTCATTTGTCAATATTGAACTTAACTTGACACTTAGTGTGAAAAAATGAAATGTAATAATTGCATAAATTAAATAAAGATGAAATGAGTTAATGAGTTTTAAATTAGGGCTTATTTGGATCAATCTTATTTTATGTTTTTGATTTTATATGTTATTTTAAAAACATATTTACTTAATATATTTGTATATTTAAAAATAATTATTTAATGTATTTTAGATGTTTTATTTTTGTTTTAAAATAAATCATATTATTTTATAAATACTAAAAAATAATTTTGGACATTTTAAACTATATGTAATTCCACATTAAGTCTTTCATCCTCTCGAGTTAACCAAATTAAATAAACAAGAAACATCTAGGATAACACAATGAGAAGTAATGAATGAGTAAACATAAAAAACATATATCGTAAATACATGCCATGAAAAAAAACAAAATACATCTACCGTCGTCGATGCCTGCGTGGTGGAATCGCATCGCTGCCAGGAGTGTAGTGGGATGGTGGTCTCCGCGGCCGATCACGCAGATGATGCTCTCGATGGTCCTCCTCCTCTTCCATCTGCTCCACGGGGTGTTGTGATCCTAACTCTGTAACATGAGGTATGTCAACCGCTTGTGTAGTAACGAATACCCGGTAAACTCCATATGGCTGCGATATGTCGGTGGACCATATGCCGGGATCGCCGTGATTCCATGGGTGCATTTACACCACATTACTTCCTCGATATGAATACCGGGGTGGGTAAATGTGTAGATCGCCCTACCACCGACAGGATGGCTCCACATCCATCGATGGAACATCGACCGATCGATGTGACGCTCGGAATGTCGATCCTCAGATCGAGTGTCTGAGATATGCATATCCCACCTTAGTACCAATGCCTCATATTCATTAAAAGATGTCGAGCCAGATCGTCACCTCTCGCCAAATAATGCCTAATATGTCTCATTAAAATGTGGTCACGCTTGCATATAGAATTTAGTGTATCGTTGTTACAAAGAAAAGAAAATTTTAATACTAAGCATATAAACTAACCATCAGCGCTCCAGCGGGGTAGATGTGTCGAGGTAGTGTTTGCGCTTCAACATGTTGAAGCCCATGAACGATACTATCTCATGTGTTGATCGCTAGCTTATCATGCTGTGAAGAATCCACGACTACAACCGACTCACGTCTTCTCTCCCACAGTGCAATGTCAGAGTTGTGGTAATGGACCCAATCAACATCAGCTTTTCCTCGGCCATCAACCCGTACAAATGATGGATCTATCAATGGTAGAGACATGCAATCGCTCGAGCACACAATCGCGTACTACTCTACCCTCTTCCAACATATGATCGCATTTCAAACCATATCTCCGCCTCAAACATATATATAGATCTGATGTCCATATGGCTCTGATTACCTCGAGATATAACATAAGTTATTATTTCAATAAATAGTCAAAAGTGACAATAATAAACATTACATCAAATCAATTTCATCTGGTCCCATAACTCATCCTATATACTTCAATGTTTGATGCGCATCCCAATATAACCTTCATTCCATCGTAATCCTACACTATGCCATCACGTTCAGATACCGTAAGTGAACCTCGAACTCAAGTATCTGCAAAAGAAAAGATCCAATGGCAAAGATGCGCCGACATGAATAGTGAATCAGTAGCTTTAGATCTAAATAGGAATCACGTAGATCCATCGAGCAATAAGGTGCACGATGAGCTCCCAGGACCGATGTGATGCGGATGGATCGGATCATGGTATACAATGGGTGCGCTCAACTCTTCATCGCAACACCGCCATGTAGCCCACCGTCATCTCTGCAACAACCGCGCCAATCCGCTATCCATCCCATCCGATACCAAGAATCATCGCGACATCCTGTAATGTAATCGTCATCTCACCGGGTGGAAGGTATTCATCTGCGAACACCATCACTCAACGAACGCCGTGAGTAAGTGGTGATCCAGCTTAATGTACTGCATCTGTGACACACTATCTAGGCCGACGGCCGCAATCCATAAATGCAGGGCAATTGGCGGGCCATTCCCAAACATCGGTAGGTCGCGGCCTCGATCCGAAACACTGCATAATCATTCGTAAGTTGGGTTGCGACAACATAACAAATGCATATGTACACCAACATTTTAAATAACTTTCAGAGAAATTTTACCGAATCAGGATGCGCTGCTTTGTGCCTACCACGTAGCGCAGCTATACTTGGGTGCACTTCAGCCGGTGGTGGGCCATAATCAACAACCGTCTCATCTGGTCGTCGCCTCCTCCTACGTGGGGGGCATGGTGCGTCACTGCCGGACATCTTTCCTGTTGTAATTGAAGAAAACATTAATGAGCAATTAGTTTAGCATTAATAAGGCAACCTGTGAAGAATATAAAAAACTATAGTCACATCTTGCGAAGAATATATATCAAGTAATATTATAATATTATAACTTATATTTGTACTGATACGCATAACAACAACACTAAACACATAGACAAAATGCTTTCAATTATAACATGCTTTTCAGTGTTTCTCCTCTTTATGTAAGCTCCTTAAAATTTAATATGTTAATTACTATCTCTATATGTAATTTTTTGTGAAACAAAAAAATATATAATTAAAAATAACAAAAAAATAGTTAGCCCAAACTGTCATTTAATGAATGACAAAAAAGTTATTGATACGCATAACAACAACACTAAACACATAGAACAAATACGAAGACAATTGAAATTGTGATCTAGTGTAACAGACAACACTAAACACAACACATAGATACCACTGAACATAGCTAATTTAATGACAACCAACACGACATGACAACCGAACACAACACTCAACTCGATGAATTACAATCTGTGCGACGTGTTGAGGACCGCGTCGACTGTATGTCCAGCGGTCTTACACTACAAACCCTAGAACTTTTTGTAGTGTTCTCGTCCATGCTATTTTTAAATCTGTTTGTCCTAGGCCGCCCTGTCTTCCTTTTGACATTCGGTGGTCTATAATCTGGGAATGTGCCACCACTGATGTGTTCACCCCACTCTTCCGTCGTATTACATGGAATTAGCCTGGTAAATTGTTGATATAGTTTTGCAAACTATAATATCTTTGAGACATAATGGGGCGTGGTTTATGTGTTGTTGCCTCAAACAATCACGCATGGCAGATGGTAAGCTTGCGGTTGTCTACATGTACACATACACTCGTTATTTTCACCTAATTCAACCTTGAAGGTCCTGCTGGTGACATCAAAAACCTGGTACTCCGACATGCTTATTCGAACGGGTTCTGGAAATCTTCTTGCCTCTCGTTCATTAGCCTGCAAAGTTACCTTAATGCGTGGAGAGAACAATGTCTCCTGTTGTCTTTCGAGTGTTGTGGCTGATTCAAGACGTTTCATGAAAAGGGATACAATGTTGTAGTATACAGCTGTAATCAAGGCTTGAATCGGTAAACCACGTGCTCTTTTAAGCACACCATTGAAGCACTTGCGTTTGTAGTCATTGTACCGTACCTGTACCCATCATCATGAGTAAGAGATCATTGTTGAACGTCCCTTCAAACAAGCCAGTCATATGCCTCCTACTTGATATTCTTAATGTCTGACATATATCATTTAAAAATTTGAATGTCATCCGTGTTTCCCGAGCGTACATTTTTGACATATGAAGTCAACATCACCTATGCGACTGTCCTAACGGTTTGAAATTCTCCCTTAAATGACGAATGAAGTTGGATGTGGCCTGGTGGAAAGATCTCTGCAACCACCAACTAGACCTACATATCTCCAAGATGAGAGGCAGATCACCCCTCAGAAATTGTTGGGATCATCTTGTAATGTTCAAAACCAGCCGTGACTCGATACTCCTCCGGATTCCAATAACCGCTGGTGGGAACAAGCCGTCATTGCCTATCCCAACGTTGAATAGTGTTCCTCATATTTGCTCAGAGAAAAGTTCCATCAAGATGGACAGATCAAAGCATCACGCTAACCCTTATGGAAGGCTCAAATGACCAAAACAACCTGGAATCTGCTTTGATTCGCATGTATCCCATATCGACCGCATTGATGCGCTAAACAACAGACATGAATTTTTCCCAATGTTTTGTAAGATTCCTCCAACTTCCAAAATTACCTTAACAAATTTTCAGACGCATCCCAAGACTTCATGTAAGACACTCTTATATTGAACTTCACTCAATACGCTACAATTTCCCCAGTCGCATCTAGTTGACGCCGATTGCGATGAAATAACTAATGAATGTGATGTGCATTGCTGTCCAAAGATTAAGTAATCAATGATCGCAATGAAGTGCCAACTAATACGCCACGCACCGCTTCAACCTCTTAATCTTGCATGTAAGCTCCACAAATAATGTCTACTTGAGTTAGAATGATGTGTGCACCTTGCTGTGAATTTTAATTGATTTGAAGCACAAATGACATACTCAACATTGTTCATGATTGACCAACCTTGAATAGCAAATTGCAACTGTTTCTTGAATTGGAAACACATACCTTCAAACAATTCATCTGGAATGCAGTTATCATCCTCAAAGATTGAATGATCTGATGGGCCATCGAATGTGAGGTCCTCATCCCATTCTCTAGCGTTTCAGGCATCGTTATTCAATCAAGTGCTCTTCCGTATGACTTGTTCTAATTGAGTAATCAACAATCAAGTCCCTAGCATTAAGGATGAGTTAGCCCGCTCGCAGCTATCATCCTCCTCCTCATCATCATACCTCCACTAGCATAGTTTGATCCAACATCTTCGGTGGGTACTACATTAATCTCATTATCTTCTAAGTCACCCATAACAGCAGAACTTGTCCCAGCAAAGAAATCATGTTCTCTTGCTTCAGACCCATAACATTCCACTAGAGTACTTAACTGAGAAGCTGGTGCGATGTACTCAGTGCTCGTTCGAGCTCTCTCACATTCCTCTATATTGTTAACCTCCCTGCCTCTACCCATCAATTCCATAACTTCGACATAAACCACAATAGGTTGTGCACAAGCAGCAGTGAGTATAGCTTCACTGACTTCTTCATCATCAATGGGAGTTGCAATAAATCCAAAGACCAATAGGAAAACAATTCACAAAGAACTTTGTTGGATCTTATCTTTCAATGATTTCATTTCGTAATTCCTCGAATCTAATCCGACGTGGGATTTGACCGATTTTCCCACCAATGTATGTTGGAATGAAATCATCGCTCACTCTCGCTCACCTCCATAATAAAGTACTATACGAGTAGAATTGAATTCATCACTAATCACTAAATGTAACAACAAAAATCTTTCACCACACCTGATAAATGCAAATAATTTAATTACGGAGAAATAAAATTATTGGATTCATTTATGACATAGAAGATAGATGCTACCTATTAAGAACCATTGGATTCATATACATATAGAACACTACAAAAGAATATTAACATAGCTAATTCATCGATATATATATATCTACTACGTAACAACTTAATAAAATTATTTTAAAAATAAAACAAATATTAACTTCATACAAACAAATATATTGGAATATTGAAAGCCTCCTCCTCTCTCTTGACCAAAAATGCTAATTAGACCAATGAAATATGATATTTTAGAATAACATTGGTCATCATGACTTTAGACTCTTAAGCAAAAGTCAGCATGAGAATTTTGAAATTCTATGAACTTCATTAGCCCCTCTCCACATTGAACTCCCTTTGAGAGGATATAAAAAAAAAAAGAGATCGGGCAAATATTAATACGTTGAACTATAAAAATTTGATTACATATGTTATTTAATAAACCTCAAATAGCAATGCTAAAATACCTAACACAATGAGAAAATATCAAAAAGGATTCCGATGAATGCACTATATATATATATATATATATATATATATATATATATATATATATATATATATATATATATATATATATATATATTTATATATGTATCCCAAAACAGAGTATGCATGCCATCACGTCTATTCCCTTCAGTCCAAAGGTTAAGAAACGAAAATATTTTTCCTAGGAGGTGGCATCTCAAGAATAAAACTACAGAAAATGAAATCTTAAAGCCTTACTTCCACAAAGCATCCCCAAGAAAAACCTTCACAAACATTAGCCAGGAAATATATATGTATAACAACAAGATAACAAAAAATAAAAAAATAAAAATAGTTTCAATCCTCTCTAACATTAATTCTTAGTGATCCATCAACCAAATAAATAGTGGAAGAATGACACTTCTCACTAGAGAATTTTCAAGTTGAAACGCCAATAGGTACTATAATCAACCTTCTAAGAAATATACATGTCATATAAGGCACAAGGAAGTGGCTCGGAACATGTCACAAATTAGATCTACAATTTAAAGAGATAAACAAAATTAGATCTACAATTTAAATAGATAAACAAATTAGATCCACAACATGTCACAAATTAGCTCCACAAAAGAAATTAGATCCACAAAAAGGAGTTAGATCCACAAAAGAAACTAGATCCACAACATATCACAAATTAGATCTACATATTATCCTTTTATTTCGAAAAAATAAAAAAAAACAAACAAAACCTTTTTTCCGCAAAACGCCGATCCCACGGATGGATCAGCAGGCGGGATCAGGATGACGGAAGGGAGGCTGAGCTTGCTGCTCACACCGCCGGGCGGAGGAGCGGCGGGATTTAGTGGGAAAGAAAACGACCGAGCGAGAGAGAGAGATCGGATCGGATTCGATCTCTCGTTCGAGGTTTTAAAATAATTTAGTCATCGGGCCGATCGTACCTACCGCCTGACCGCTATTTTAAATTTTTTTAAGGTCTAATTATCTAATTACGGTTTTAATTAGGGTTAATTTAAAAATTAAGCCTTTTTCTGCATGGCTTCAAGCGCCACGACCCTGCTCCTACAGTGTAGTGACACTGGTCTCTCAATCTTTGTTTACTTGCTTCTTGGGTCCTAGTGTCATGACACTATGTCCTATAGCATTGAAGCACTATTTTCTCTATCTTTGATCATATGTCTTCCTCTTCAAACGCTGAGGCACTGGTTACCAAAAAAAATTTCTTCATAAAAAAAATAAGGGTTGAGTCTAACAATAAGTGTTGTGTGGATGGAACCAAAAAAGGAGTGAAATGGCTTGGGGAGGGAGAAAAAAGAAATGAGAAAAAAAAAAAGATTTGTTTGGGTACAATTAAATAGGTTTCTCTTGTAATTTCTAGCAAAAATTTTGTTGAAAATTTCCTATAAAAATTTTCTAACAGAATTTCAATCAAAAATTTCACCAAGAAATGTGCTATTTTTTATAGTTAATGCTCATAAATGTGATTATGTTACTTATACAAAAAAAATAAAAGTGATATTTATGAATGTCGGTCATAGATATAAGCAGTGTCATGCGTATGCTTTGAATATAAAGAAGAATGTTTGATTTTTAAATATTTGTTAATTAGGTGGAATTCATTTTTTATTACATAAATACTCTTAATTAAGGAGGAAAATGATATGATTCAGATGAATTAGGCCTCGAATTCTTCTATTTTTTTACACTAATTAATGGAGTAATGAGCAAATCAAATATTTCATTATCCAATAAGCCATTAACATTCCATCACCGCTAGTTGCTACGGCAGTGGGATTTTTTTATGGCAATGATGACTATTGATTCTAGAAATGAAATTATTATTTAATTAAATGGTTAAAAATGATTAAACAAAAATTATATTTAATAAATGAAATTATTTATATCATGTAAAGTTAAGTGATAATGAATGAATCATATATATATATATATATATATATATATATATATATATATATATATATATATATATATATATTGAGACTTTGTCATGCAATTTAATTTGAAATGAGAATTTTTACAATAAGATTATAATTGTAATTTCAAATTTATTTATATCAAGTAAATATTTTTTTTTTTTTTGATATTTAGGGTGTGCTCGTGGCTCATATAAATTTAATATTTTTTATATTGACCAAAAAATTATTTAGTATATATATAGTGATGTTTTAAGAGGTAACCTAAAAACTAATTATTCCCATTATTTATAAACAATGTCAATCAAATTTACTACAAAAGTTTTCCAAAAATTTTATAGCATGTTATAAAGAATACAAATGAGGATTATATTTTAATATTTAATCTACAACAATGGCAACAAATAAGTCTATTATAATAACTATTTTTTTATAAATTATGTGAAAAGAAGAAACAAATGCATTTAATGTGAAAAAATTATTTAGGAAGAATCTCATAAGATATTTTTAACATGCAAGAAAAGTATATTCTTTCTAATTATAGCTTTATTGACTATATAAATTACATATAATATATCATAAAAATAATAAGTGTATTTAAAATCAATTTAAAAATTTATATTCACTCTTCAAATTTGCTATAAATCTGTAATTCAATTATTTGTTAATTTAATTATAGATTTTGTGTTGATTAATCTAACAAAATACTAATCATTAAAATCGGATATATCGTATATGTAATTTATTTGAAGGTTAGAAAAAACCAATCATCCAAATAACCCAATTAATGTGTGCCATCACTTTAATCATTTTAATCGAAGTTTCTGTCACCAAATTCATATACACAATGCATATACAAAGACTTGAATCCAATACCTCTTGGTTGAAAGCCATAGTTCTCAACCACTAGGCTAAGATAACTTGTACTACTTCAAGTATCTTTGTTCTCTTCCTTCAAATAGTCCCTATATTTGTTCTCTTTAGCTCAACCAATTATTAGTCGCTAGCTAGCGGTAGCTCAGTCGCTTGAAACTAACTAGCACTGCTTCATACACCTCCTCAATTCTGATTAGCTGAAGCAAACACTTTCTCTTTCCCGCTCTCAGTTTATCGAACCTTGCTTCCTCCATCCACAAAGGTTCATAATAAACTAAATTAGCACAAATTATAGTTCTATATGGCTTATTAGATGTTGATATTCCATAAAATTAATTGACCAGCTAAAAGGTAATTGTTTTTTTAAAATACATGAAATATTTAAGTGATATTTGAGACTTTTCTCTTATATAAATTATTTCTTATATTTTTTATTAAATTTATACATGGATCTATATTGTCATGAAATTTTTATTCATGTCATAACTACACAAGGAGGATTGACAAAATATTTTCCTATTTCAGTTGGATTACATCAAGGATCAACATTAAGCCCTTATCTTTTTTTACTTTAGTTATGGATGTTCTTACGAGGCATTTACAAGAAGATGTACCTTGGTGTATGCTTTTTGTTGATGACATTCTTCTTGTTGATAAGACTAGAGAGGGAGTCCAATAGAAACTTGAATTATGGAGGTCAACTTTAAAGTCTAAAGGTTTTCATTTAAGTAGATCTAAAACTGAATATATGGAGTGTAATTTTAGTTGTAGAAGTTTTAGTGGTAGTTTTGTGCCTTTAGGTGATCAAGTCATTAATAAGAGTGAGCGATTCAGATATTTAGGCTCTATTGTTCGAAATGATTGTGAAATAGATGGAGATGTTATTAGTAGAATTCAAGTTGGATGGTTGAAGTGGAAGAATGCATCCGCCTATTATGTATTAAAGAAAAGTTCCCCTTAAACTTAAGGAAAATTTTATAAGATGGTGGTAAGACGCAATGAGTTATGGTGCGTAATGGCCAATAAAAAGAGAAGCATAAGACTAAGTTGAGACAGAGATGAGGATGCTCAAGTGGATGAGTGGCTTTACTCTTGAGAGATAGAATGCAAAATGAGTATGTTCAGGAAAAAAGTTGGAGTAGCTCCAGGTAGATAAGATTAGGAGAGTCTCCTTAGATGGTTTTGCCACATAAAGCGTCACCGTCGATGAATTAGGAGAGTAGATGCATTAGATTTGCCTTATGTTACACAGAGGTAGACCTAAAAAGACTTGGTTAAGATGTATAAAAATGATCTTAGTATACTTGAATTAAATGAGAATTTGACACAACACAATGGAGACAGGATTCATAAATGACCCCACCTAGTGGGATTAAGGCTTGTTGTTGTTGTTGTTGTTGTTGTTGTTGTCATAATAAATTCATGTAAAAAGCATACATCTCATGATTCAAAATTCCAAGATGTTATTTTTGATATGCACGTAGAAACCATGCATTATCATTGGATTTTTATTATGGTAATGGACGTTGATTCTCTTATCTCTTTTGTATGCTTATCTATGTTCCTACGATTTAATTATTTTAATCTTTTTTGAATGCAGAAACATTGCCAAACTAATATCATGGCATCCATTGGGCACCCTTCATGCATCATTCTGCAGCAAGAAAGTAGGATATGTTCAAGTGTCAATGTTGATGTTCAAATGCTACAACAATGCAATGTGAATACCTTGAATAATCATTCATATCCAATCAAACATGAAAATGCTTACCATGTTCTCAATAAATTTCAATCTATGTCATTCAACATGATTACCTCAAGTTTACACTCATGAATTCCAACATCAATAATTTCACTACTTTCTGGTAATTGACTTTGAAGCAACATGTGATAAAATTAAGTAGCTTGATTCTCAAGAGATCATTGAATTTCCATTAGTTCTTATAAATAGCTTGTCAGGATAGATAGAAGATTGCTTTTAAATATATATTCATCCTACTAATCACCCAATTCTGATTAATTTTTCGTAAAAAGCTCACATGCATTTAACAAATTTAGGTTAATATTTATTTCTATCTTTTGAAAAAAAATATTATTTTTGTTGATGTTGGGCACTAAAGTGCAACATAATATGTATTCAACTTTAAGTTTTTAGCTTATATTACTACTAATTTTCCTCGGATGACATTATTAGTTATATATTTTTGTACTAATTTTGTCCAATGCTATTTATTTCTACAAGACTCGACCACGCATTTTTTTTTGGCAATTCTTTCCTATAGTTTACAAAATTGGACCTCACATTAATTTATAATGATAATGTTTTTATACCACATTCCATGTGTAGGTGGATAATGGAGTTTCTATTAGTAAGGAATTATTCTCACATTACAAGTGGTTAAGGGATAAAGGAATTGAACATACAAATTTTACTATTATGACAAGGATTAATTTGGATTGCCGCATGATGTTGAAATCCGAATGTAAATTTAAAGGGATCTACAAGCCTAGTCTTGATGATGCCTAAGAACCATGACTTGTCATACATCTTATGTATATAGGCTTCCAATTCACCATTACCAATTCCTTGGAATGCCCTCAAACTACTTCTAATAGTAGGGTTAACTCATTTAATCAATTTGAGAAGCAAAAAGAGAAGACAATATCAACTAATTCTATGAAATGTCCTCAGACTTAGTCTAATGAATATATGAACTCTCTAAATCTATTCACAAAGAATAAAGATAAGGAAGTAGGAACTTTAGAAATTAAGCTCTTAAAGAGCCCTATTATAAAAGTAAAGAAATAGATACTACTTGTGTGGTTTGAATAGCAACATGACAATGGTTAGTAAACAAAGGCCTTAACAAGGAAAATGGTTCTTTGGCTGTGAAAATTAGACTACTTCAAGGTGAAGAACTTGTGAGTATTTTATCTAAGCTTCTTAATTCAAAAATCTATAATAAATAGAGATTCTACTAAACTTTTATATGTTAATTAGATGATATCATCTTTGTACCAAAATCAATTGGGTGTCAATTAGTTTAATTGTTAAGAATCCAATGAAGTTGTTGTCAAAGTTTTGATTTTAATTCCCTCTTTACCATAATAAAGCATCACCATATGGGCTTGGTTTATTTGTTATAAATAGAAGCAATAATGTACATGTGGCTACCATTGGTTGTTGTGTTCCACAGAACATACTCCCTAAAATTCCAATCAAGATGCATGTTGGTAAAGTTTATTTATTGAACTCTACTTATGTAATTGTGGGAGTTAGTTTCTATTATTGCATTTGCTTCTTATGCTACATTTTTTTATTTTTAAAAGATTAAGGTCAAAAATATGACCCCACAAGAAAATAATTGATAGTTCTCGAATTGTAGCTGTATAGTTAGCCAAATTTGTCATTATCATCAAAGATTTTCTTATCCTTAATTTTTTTTTAATTTTTCATCATTGAAAATTGTATTAATTTTTTTATGTGATATAAAGGTGAAAGATAAATGATGTTTCTTATAAATGGGTGGTTAAAGTTTGAGAATTTGAGCTATTTTGGGTGTTTGATGTTAAAAAAATTATTTTAAAATTTATGAATTTTTTAATTTATCTTTGGGTGAGCTAGTGTTTATTAATTTTGATTATAAATTCTATAACTCTCCTCATAATTCCTTCAAATAATGAGAATTTTAATTTCAATTTTAAAATAAGTGGAAGTGTGGTTTGATTGTAATGCCACATATTGAGCACAAACATTGTCATACACAAATGACAATGATTGTTGCAACAGTGAATCATATATGTGGAATAGATGTAAGCAATTTTAGAGGCAAACTATTGTAGGCATCAGGAGTGTTTAAGTGGCTCAATAGTGATGTTTAATCAGTTATTGAAGAATGATCAAACTAAATTTGAATTGAATGAATTTAAGTAATTTTATTGGAGTTTGAAGAAATGAGTTTGATTCGGCCAATCATAGATTGATAAAAAGTTTTATTCTAATGGTTGCCATATGTTTGGTCAAATAAAATCAAGATTTTTTACTAGTTGTATCTTTTCAAATTCAAAAGTAATTAAGCTAATTAGATACTAGAATTGACCATTCTTCACAATTCAATTTTCATATATTAAAATATATTAATCTTCATAATTTAGTTATGATAATATTTATTAATGGCATAATGTCATGCTAATGATCTTGATTAAAACCAAAAAATGATGCTTCACAAATCAATTTTAATCATTTCTATTTTAGAAAAGTTTGAACATAGGCCAAACAAATTAAGTTAGTTTAAAAACATATCAAACATAAACCAAACTCTCAAATCAATTTGTTTTTCTAGTTTGCTTCAAATATTTTTTGGATAAGTTATTTTTGTTATATATAATTCATTTTGATATGTTACTATTGAGCATATATATGTATATATCACTGTTTTACTTGATGAAAACAAACATTGTGAAGTGTAATTTAATGATTTGTTAAGCAAGTCATAATTATCATCAAGATAATTTATAGGTTAATCAACTCCAAGAACCACCTATAATCATGTAGATGATAAGCATTCTAAAGTGTTTGGAGCATGGAGAAGGACTAAACCATTTGATCAAGAAGAAGCAAGTTCAAGAAACTTGGGGGTCATATGTGCAAGTGTATTCTCAAGTTATCTTTACTTTCTTAACATACTGAATGGGTATGAGCATTATCAAATCCTTTTAATAATGCGCAAAATATTTAAACTAAGTAAATAACTCATACATTATTTTTTTAACAAATGTTAAAAAGGTTAATCTTGTAAAACTGTTCATCCACTCCACTTGAAAGGAAAAATCAACATGCTTTAATCATTATTTTTATTTATAATTCATTTTGAATTTTGTGTGTGAAACTTTTAGAATAATTGAATTGGATTCTTATATATCCCGACCTCATGTACTGAGAATTATCTTAGATCCCCCTTAATGCAATACTCCAAACTACTATGCCTAAAATTGATGTACAAATGGTGTGAGGAGAGTACCATCTTATTTTTATGTAACTAGGGTTTCCCTAACAAAGCATTGATGGATGTATCTGAATTTATGATGTGAAATTTTTCTTCAATCATCAAATCATTGATTTGTAGTTATAGTGTGATTGGGCCTAAGGCTCTTTCTCCTTGCTCATTGAATCCTTCCAATAAAATCTTATTGGAGCTAAGCCTAGTGTTGACAATCCTCAAGTAAGCTATGATTCTTAGACTCATAATATTTACTAATGCATTTGGCCAACAAGAACTTTGGTTAACTTGAAGTTATCTATATTTACTGAATTGTAGGGCAAGTAGTTATGGTCGGTAGTTCTTAGGGGCAAGTCTTCATCTAAATAAAGATAACTTCTAAGACTTTTTTGAAATACTAGTCCTTTTTTAGCTGTGAAAGTATTCGCCAACTGGACACATCTCAGGATCTAGTAGATCTTTGATGAAAGACTCCCTCATCTCTTTTCATAAGATAACTGCATCATATATGCTTAGCCTTACTACTACCTCTCTAAGATGGGCTAGGACATTGTAGTCAACCTTAAGCTAATTTTTCATAAGCATATTTTATGGGTGAACATCCTGTAGAGGGGCTATCTATTCAGTAGAACTAATGACCTTTTTACCCTTATCCCGTGCCATCCTATGAGGTAGAACTCTTATCACTTTGAAGATTCACTTCAACAATCTCTTTTGATGGTGAAGTTGTAGTGCTATTTACTTGCTCGATGGGGGAACCTGAAGCTTATTTTATATGATCTTCTAGATCAGAAGACTCCAACTCTATCTCAATAAGGGAACCTTAAAGATTTAAGATATGAATGTCACCGTTAGAGATGAAGTCATCTTAAGAGGAAAATAAATCAAAATCATTTTGAATTGAGTTATTTTGATTTAAGGAGTTATTATTGTTGGGATTAGAATTATTAAAAACATCGAAGTCATTTTCATCATAGAGAGACAAGACCTAAGTGGAATTATTTTCATTAATTTCTTAACCCCAAGAGAGGTGAAATAAAAGTCTTATGGAGTGAGCAATATGAGTGTCTTAGCACTACCATCCATGTATATAATGCTCCTAGTAGTAGTAGTAGTAGCAGAGATAGATAATATGACTACTACATCTTAGGCCTACAACAATGTTCAAACCTACACCAACAACCTCTATTCGTTATCCACCATTTTTGAGTTGACCTTCATGACTTGCAAACCTACTTGTGTGGTGGAGGTCTGAGTTGGTTCAAGCACTTTTAAAAAAATTTCTTGACTTTAAAAATAATTTTCTTAGACCTTCAAGTTAAAAAAGAATCCCAACCATTTCCTATTTTTAGAGGATTGATTGATTCTCCAAAGATTACTTTAATGGACATAGAAGAATGTTCCATCAAGTATTCCTTGGCAATGAATATGGCTCCAGATTTGTAGCTTCACTTGAGCCAATCCTTGAAAATGATGTAATTCTCTAAGACATGCCTACGTATGTGGTGGTAGAGGCAATAGTTAGGTTCATCACTCTTGCTAACTTCTACTTGCTTCTTTAGTTTGGGTAGCTAGAAATCAGGCTTTTTTATGAAGTTCTTGAACACATTCTTGATTATCTCCCTCTTAAATGAATATTGATTTTTTTTTTCAATTTATCAGTGAGAGTTGGAGGTATATAGCTACTTGGCAGCTAATATGAGTAGTGGTAGCACTGTTACTATTGTGAGCTTGGAGGTAGAAGAGGAGGTGGAATTGGAGATGGCTAGAATTTGGGCCTCTCGGGCTAAACTCTAATGGGTTATTTCCTTTTAACCACTATTAAGACTATCCTAGGCTTCTTCTCTAACACCTTCTAGAGCTTAAGTTTGTAGGATTAATCTAAGAAGGATAATTATTTAACTTCCTCTTGAAGGTTGGTTGCCTTACTGATAAAATTTTTAATAGTTTTGATGGTAAAACATGTAAACATGAATGCTATCAGACCATGAATATTTCTGAGAAGAATTTCAATGGCTTAATGTCCCTAAAGTTACGGTTCACATTTCATGTTAAGGTTTCTCCACCTAATGATGTAATTAATCAGGGACTCATTGGGTTTATGCTTTTCTACTACTAAGTCCCTTATGGTTACCCTCTATTCAGCTCCTACTAATCTTTTGATGGAGAGCTGATCTAACTTGGTGAAGTTCTTCACTAAACTACTAGTGAATTCAACATATTAGTCGAATGAAACCCTAACAAAGTGCTCACAAACTACCTGAACAGTAGAGTGCCACTACCTCTTATGCTACAATAACTAGCTATAAAGTGTGTAATGTGCTCGCGTGGATTCCCACAACATTAAAAATTTCATAAGAAATGGAGGTATGAACCCTTTAGTGTACTGTTATTACATCAAATTTCTCTAGGTAGGGTTTACCCTTCAGAACTAATGAGGGCCCTTGGATTTATGCCAATGCTTTTTTACTTGTTGTTCCACTAATTATTTGATATCCCACTTTTATAAGGCTGTGCTATTAGTTCCCTTCTTATGCAAAGCCTATATTTTCATCTATATTGGTGACATATTTTTTCTCTCAAATGTTGGTGCCACCTTGGCCTATTAATCTCCATAGGTGTAACTTGAGGTATTGGCACCTAAACTTGAAGAGATAATACAATTGACATAAGCTCCTATATCTTTTTTTTCTATGTAAATGATCTGGTCACCTTTCTACTTTTGTTAAAGAAACAGTTGTTGAGTTGAGTTTGATGCCTCAACTTCCTCATCCACAACACCCTATGCATTAACATCAAGATGCAGCTCTCTATACGAGGTTTCCCAAGTATCCACGATATGGATCTCTACTATCTCATTTAGCAAATTGTCATCATCAACATCAAAATTGACCTTCATGATATCCCGATTGTCCCTATCCATCTCCTCATCCATGGATTGGTAATCTATTAGAATATCTTATAAAGAATGATCACATATCCTTTAGGGGTCTATCGAGACATATAGATTGATCATCAGTTACAATTGGATCCTCTATACTTATACCATCATGGACCTCCTATACTGCTTGGACTGCTTGCCCACTAGCTAGTTTAGGCTTTGCAAGTATCAGTGGTTCCTATTTTTTCTCTTCTTTTAAGTCTAGTGATCATGATAAGGCTATGACTATGCTCTTTGGTTGCCACACCTTCTTCCCACTGATGTAGTGGGAGGCTGAAGAAGAGAGATCAACTTCGCACTATCAATATGAGAAGAAGATGGTTGTCTGCCAAGTCATTGTCTAATCAGCAATGGTGGGGCCTTCTTATCTTTAGACTACCTCTAATGCTTATGAGGAACTTTAGATGCTGCTAACTACAGGGGGGAAGGTGCTTTATAAGCTGAGTGGTGCATTACTGATCACACTAGCTATGGCCCTATAGGCCCCCACCTCACTTGGTTGGATCTAGTGAGAACTATCTAATCAGACTCATTTGTATGACATGGCTGAAATGAGTTATGGTGCTTATCCATCAATGCAAAGACCACTGACTACCTAGTGAGCCATCTTCTCTCCGTTCTATTTGCCTGAACTACTATCTTAGCCTATATGACCCTCTCCTTCCAAATTTGATTCTGCACACTCTTTAGGATAACTACTATTAAATCATGAACTATGGTGGACTCAGACCATCCATGAACTCTGTTAACCCTACTAAGAACAAATCTTAGACCAGCATAGGGCCTCATCCTTTTTATGATTAGTGTCTTCTACTCAAAACTATGCGGTGGTAATGATGCTTTGTGGCAATTGTCTTTCTCTTCCTTTGTAGTTGAGAGTGGGCGATACCTACTACCCCGAAGGAGGGGGAAGATCTCTTGTAAGTTCTATCTTTGACTACATGAGATTATATCCCTATCTTTCATAATATTCTCTCATATTGCTTCAAAAGTTTTTTATTTTTTTTCTTCTCTATGTTTTGGTGATAGGATATGTTAGGAGGTATACCTTACCTCAAAGCCAGAAAAAATAAATGGGGAAGCCACTATCTTAACTTTGGCCTTCGTTTTGAGGGTTAAGGCTGTCCTAAGTGCCACATTAACTTGGGTAATCTTGCTAGTGGTGGAAACAACAAACGATATGGTATGGTTGGAACCTCAATAGACTTCCACATTAGTTAGAGAAACTCTACCTCAGATCTTAGATCAAATTGTAATAACAATTTATTATTGGACACTTTCTGGTGGTCGACTACAGTGAAGGAAAACCCATCACAAATCATCATAAGATCCTTAAAACCCAAGTCAAACTTGATGTCATGGTTGTTTGTCAAATAGGCCTTATACACCAACAAGTCTAACTCAATGACAAAGGTGAGGATGAGCTTTCCAGATGTCATTATTTCTCCTGCAATGGTTGTTCTTGCTTTTGTTTTATTTGCCTTTCTCCTGTTGTGAAGACAAATAAGGCATCAGTCATGTGATTATTTGAATCTAGATTTTGGACACACAACCATCAAATTTGGCTATGGTGGGTTGGGTTCAAATAATTTTTATTGTGATTTTATGGAGATATTTTAGATTTAAACTTTGCCTTACATGAGGTTCGATGATTTGGAGACTTATAGAATTTTAGGAACCTTATTCATTAGTTTTAGGTACAATGATAGGTTAAGTAATAGAATTAAAACCTTTGAGAGTCAAAGTTTTTGAAATATTATTTTGATTATTTCAAATTCTTTGATAAGGTTCATACCATATCTTAATTTAGAATGAATAAAACCCACTGGAAGTTTAATGAGTAGTTCTAGAATCTACTCATTTGATTGTGGTAGATAAGAGGTTTTAGAACCATAAAGCAAAGATGTTGGCAACACTCAACTAAGGTAGAAATGGGTGAGGTATCTAATGAAAACAAGAATAGCCTAAGTCTATGAGTGGTTTAGGCTTATTATCGATGCATAAGATATTAAACTACCACTAAAGATGGAGAAATAAACCATCTATAGCAGAGTGATTAGAAAAATCTATGGTGTATAATAATTGAGGAGGGGTCACAATGTAGATCTTAGGGGGCACTCATTGAAATGATCAAATATGGCATTAAGGAATAATATACTACCTTGTAAGGTAAAAATTTCACTTTATAATGGATTCGATCACTTAATAAGGACTTCTAACTCTAATGGGTCTACGTGTATTATAGAATTTTCTCTTTTCTTATATGGATGAAGTAAGATTGAGTTTAATTTAAATTGGGTTATAAGTTTCCTATAAGTGCATGACCCCATAATTAATTACATCTTAAAGATATGAATCTCTTAGGAGAACACTAGATTAAAGTGGTTGGTTTCATCTCTATAGATTTTAAAATTGTCATAGAAGGATTTTTTTCAGTTTGGAAATCAAATAGGAGGGCTCAAGGAGGAACAATTATTAATAGATTCCAAAGAAACATAAGTAGGAAGCATTGTGATATTGAGAGGCCTTGTAAGCACTTTAGTCTACCTTATAATTTGGCTTTATAGCTTTGAAATTGAGATTTATATTAAATTTTGAGTTGACCATTTATTAGAATGCTAGTCCTTATACCGCAACAACACATGATTATAGAAATACCTAAGAGATGAGGATTTACATCTATGTTAAAGGATAGATAGGAAGCCTCAAATCTTAACACTAAAGGTGCTATAGTATAAGATAAAAGCTTTACCTATTATAATTAAAGAAGGTGGGATATATTGGCATATTCTCACCAAAGAATATAAATCGATTCCAACTTTTTTGGACTTACAATAGCTTGGAGTGGCTGCCAACTAGCCCTTCCTATGCTTCAAAATCATGTGGCCAAGTCCTATGTAATCTAAGATGGTTGAGTTATTAGTACAAAGAAAGGGAATCTAAAAACTTAAACATACTCATAGAATTTTAAGATCATTTGTGGCATGAAAATGATCTTAATGCAATGATTTTCATCTTTTAAATATTTTTAGACACAATTTTACTAGATGTCTTGCGTATACAATCATGCCTACAATGAGATCCAATTAGAAAGAGCTTATGGGTTAAATCAAAAGAGAAGATAAACTTTCCCCAGAAGGTGGCTATCTATAATGGTAAGACATTGTCCCTTTTGATGCAATAAGAGAAGGGTCCAATTCAAGAGAGATAAAGAAGTATGCAAGTATGGTTCATAAATACTAAGAGTTTCTAGTTGATTTAGTATTTATACTTAAGGTTATAATTGAATAAGGTTATGAATTTTACTTATTTAGTTAGAGTTGATTAGTTTAGTTGGGTAGAAAATTTTATTCCCAAAGAGCCTACCAAAATCTAGGCCATACATCAAACAACACATTTAAAGAAATGTATGAAAGAGCATTCCATTTCCATTATACACTTAATGTAAACACACCAAATAAATAAATCAAATTAAAATAATAAAAAGGCTTGTGTGCCTTTGTTGTGCTATACACTCTTGAGAAAGAAAAGAAAATGAGCAGTCAAGCTCTGACATTATACAATCTAGTTTACAATTAATATTACAACAAAAGCAAGCCAGTGGGGACCTTCACCTCGAAATGGTGGGTACTTTAGGCTTTGTAGGTCTCCCATGTCAAAGTCTTCTAGTCACCACTCATCATCTAAACTTAGTTATAACATTGGTGAAATTTATTATAAAGTATGTGCAAATGCTAGTTATGTGAGATAAAGCTAAGGTTTAGGAGTTTAAGGTATAACTTGAAAAGAGAGTTTAATTTAATAACATGGGGTGGCTGTAGTTTAAATAGCTAGTGGCTTGAGCATAAAATTTATATCATGAATTTTATTTTTGGTTAAATTGAGTTAATGTTTTAAAGAATGTGAAAAGTTGTGGATTTCACTCGAGGTAAAACCCATTCCATTTCAACATTGTACTCATAAGTTAAATCTAAAGAGGTGGATTTTATGGCTTTCAATCATATCAATGAAGCATTAAATTTTTTTAATTGAATCTAAGTTTAAATTAAGTCTAATTGAGATTATAATCATGTTAGAGACATCCTAGAATTAATGGGTATAAGATATAAATCTTCTTATGACATTTATTTAATTCTCATTATCACTTTAATATTTTCTTTTTAATGTCATTTTTATAAATAAGAAAATACTTGATTTAATTTAGATATTATTTGGGGATGCTTCACCCATGCATGTGCACATGTATATTTTCTTCTTTGTATAAAGTATATATATATATATATATATATATATATATATATATATATATATATATATATATATATATATATATATATATATATATATATATATATATATATATATATATATATATATATATATATATATATTTAGCATTTGTAAGTACATGTCATTGTTAAACTAGAAATATTATTTCAAAATTAATTTTATTTATTGATATGTATTCATCTTCACATTACTATGGGTACGTATTGTTGTTATACCTAAGATAATGATGCCAAACCTTCATTTGGGCAGTAGCCTTGCAATCTTGGGTTTCCAAACTTGATACACCTAAGAGTTGTATTGATTGTACATATGGTCAGTATATTTTAACTACCTTTAGTTTTTCAATTTAAACTCATATATATATATATATATATATATATATATATATATATATATATATATATATATATATATATATATATATATATATATATATATTATTGATGTATGAACATAAGTAATTCTGAAATTTACACAAGCTAAATATCTAAACTTTAAATATGTTTATGACTCAAACATATACATGCAAATTAATGAAGAGGATGAGTATGCATCATAAAGAAATCAACTTAAGCCATTATTTCTAAGGCTAACCACATAATCATAACAACATTTAAACCAAATTAAACTTTTTATTTAACACATTTAAATTAAAATTATTTGAATATATTAGGGAAGATTAAATATTTTAAAATTATCACATAATCCTCTTTGTTTATTAAGTGATTTAAAGTTAAATAATAAACAATTAGCCTAAATAATTATTTAATATATTTAAGCCCAAATATCCCCAAAAATTCAATTAAGCATAAAATAATAAGCCCAAAATATTGAAAAATTACAAAACATATATGAGCATTGCGCTGTTTATTTTTGGATGTGGGTGGACACCATGCAGATCATAGGGGGGTACTTATTGAAGTGATTGGGTATGGCATTAATATATGATGTACTATCTCAAAGGATAGAAATGTCACCTTTCAATGGACCTAATCACCTAATAAGGACTCTTAAGGTATGATGAGTCTTTGAATATACGAGAGATTTTTTCTCTACTTTGCATGGAAAAGTAAAATAAAGTTTATTTTAAGCCGAGTTCTTAAGTTCCCTATGGAGGCAAGCCTCCATAGTTAATTACATCCTAGGAAATGAGATTTTCTAAGAATAATCTCGATTAAAGTAGGCAATTATTATCTCTAAAGATTTTAAAGTTAAGACTATCAAAGGATTGGTCATGTTTAGAAAATCAAGTGGAAAGACTTAATTTGGAATCCGAAGGAGAATAAGTAGGAAGCACTAATGATATTAGGAAGCCTAGTAAGCACTATAATCTATCCTATGGTGGGGCCTTATATATTTAAAATTGAGTGGATTTATTTAATTTGAGTTGAAATTTTATTAGGTCGCTAGGGCTTATAATCCATCAACACAATGTTGTGGAAATGCTTATGAGATCATGATCTATGTTTGTAGTCTAAGGGAAACAACAACCTTGAATTATAAATCTAGTGAGCTTTAACACAAGTTGAAGCATGACCTAAATCTAAGTGAAAGGTGGACACAAGGATTTATCTCCACAAGAGAGAATAAACTCGTCCGACTTCTGGAGTTACAACCTCCTAGGGTTGCTGCCAGCTAACACCTCCTATATTTTAAAACCACTTAATCCAGTCATATGAAATTTTAAGATGATTAGGCTTGTTATTTAATTAGAAAGAGACTAAAGTTCTAAACCCACTCCCTAAAAAACTAGAGTATGTGTGGTGTGAGCATATGACTTAATTTAAAAAAAATGCAAATCTTTACAAAATTTATTTTATTTTGACACAATATTTAGACAAACAGCTTTAGGATTTCTTATACTTAAATGCATGATGAAGTAGGTTATCAGACAAATCAAAAGAGAAAGTGTGAAGCTCCACCATAATGGGTTGCTCTTATAGGTCAAGCAGTCCCTAAATTGCTGAAATGGAGGCCATCATTTTTTGCAAGAGTGCCTCAAGATGTTATGCATGCTATGAGACATACAACCATATAGCTAATGGGTTACTAAATCTCTTAATTATCTTGCTTAGAACTAAGGATTTATAATGAGATTATGAGTTATTTTAAAATTTAACTATGAGTGATTAGTTGGGTAGAAAAATTAATTTTATCCTAAGAGCCTACCACATCCAGGCCACAAATTAATACATCAATCATTAAAAAAACTATGAAAAGCATGTAGTTTTAATGTGCAATGTAAATGAATCATAAATAATTTTATAGACTATCGCAAAAGATTAAGAGGCTGGTGGGGCCGAGTATCGTTATACACCCTAGAAAAGAGAAAGGTGGGTAGCCGAGGTCTACCCTTATTCAACTCAAAATTATAAAACAATATTATAATTAGAATGAATACATGCTATAGGGGTGTTCATTCTTCATTTTTTTATTTCTTCATATCTTAATTCTTCTTTCTCT
Source organism: Cymbidium sinense (assembly GCA_021442155.1). Lineage (NCBI taxonomy): Eukaryota > Viridiplantae > Streptophyta > Magnoliopsida > Asparagales > Orchidaceae > Cymbidium > Cymbidium sinense. The sequence continues at coordinate 74,683,878 of CM038215.1, forward strand.
TGATTTGATTTACTCTAAGGCATCACAGGGCACCCCAGGACTAAGCCTTCTGGCCACTACTCATCCTAATCCCCCATAGCACTAATCTTAATTCCTATTGAAAAATTACATTTATATGGAAAATTAAATCTAACTACATTTGTAAAATAGAGGTTAGCTAAACACATATACAATCTGAAGCAGTTATATTTATAATTTAGACTTAGTACCCAGCACATGGGTAACCAAGCCCACTTTTTCTAATGTGGATTATGCTTTGGGCCTTAAGCAACCTACAAAGAGAACATTTATATTTATTTTTGAACAACCCCTTAAGCATAATCCCCTACTGAAAATATGATTAGGCTAATAATGGCTTAACATCCAGTTTACGAAGCATACACCCTAATGTCCAGTCTAAAATATTACATAATAAAATAAAATATCACATCACACATACACCATCCTAACTTAGGACTAAAAGTGGCGACTTAATTCAAATGTGTGTGCTAAGGCTTTGTGTAGTATGTCTTAATTAAGCATTAGAGTTATGATTTTTTAGGTATGGAAGAATTTAATTTAACATAAATGTTAGTTCCACTTCAAGTTGTTTAATTGATTTATGTGTTTTAATTTATTTTTTGTTTTGTTTTCATTTGATTTACACTTAGCATCTAAGTGTTATAAATAGAAGAGAGAGAGAGAGAGTTTCCCTCTTTCATCACTACCTTAAGCCATTTTCTAAAGCACATTTTTATGACTTAGTTTTATTTAATGAATGGCTTATTAGATATTTCTTATTAATCCTAGGTTTGGGTTAACTTTGAATAATCCTATTCAATATGAAAGGCATTATAAGATTAATATAATTGAATTACTACCACATGACACATATCAAGTCATTCCTTTCCATCACATATAACATGCATATGATTCAATCCTTAATGTATCTATGCATACAACATGTTTTAGCACCCTTAAATGATGAAGGATGTGTACACACTTAGTGAGGAAAAAAAGAAATTCATTTATTTAACAAGTATACCTGGATATGTATGAAAGACATAAACAAGTATGTGCCATTATTTAAAGAAAACTAAAGCTTATAATTAATTTTATTTTGGATTTGAATTGAAGAGGAGAGAAATTATTTGTTGTTTTAATCCCATTCCTATGTTGGTAATCATAATTAGTCCAAGGAAAGATAATTAGAAAAAAATTATGAATTAATTAAGTTGGATTATTAATTAAATAACTTAATTACTATTTTCTATGCATCTTACTTTGATTAATCATTCAATCATGAGCCACAAATGATATGAACATGTGAGAAAAGTAAAGTTACAATGCTCCTAAAGGACATAATGCAATATGCTCATAATTAAAGATTAATTAAATTAAATTACATAACAAAGTACTCTTATGATTTTCCCATACTTATGGATTAATCATAATTTCCTTAAGGGTATTTATGTTATTAAATGCATAAAGAGGAACCCTTAATCTCAATGTTAATTATCTATTATGATTTGTATTTTAATTTGATTTAATTTAATCATTTAACTAATTAATCAAACTCTTAATTAATTATCATCTTAAATAATCCTCTCAAAATGAAATGAATTTGGGGAAGAGATTAAGAAAGAGGCCCTAATCACTTACCATCATCCATTCATTATTAATTATTTATTAATAAGCTTTAATCAACTAATTTTTATTGTTTGAAGTGTTAATTAAACATTAATTTGATTAAGGTGTCATTAAGGTTTGAATTATCAATTTTCCTAATTACTTAGGCAATAAATTCCAAGAAAATCATGGGAGGTAGAGGTCAACCCATCAAATCAATTACCTCAGTTTGGAATTAATTGCCCAAGTGATTAGAAGTTAATTAAGCTAATTAAGCATGAAATCAAATCTTAATCAAGCCTTAATCACTTTTCAAATCTAAATAAAAACATTTTTAATTAAATCTCTTCTATTTTACCTTTAAAATGAATATCTATTTACATTTTTCTCATTTTTCTATAATTAGTTATGATTTTTTAAAATTTTGATGATTAAAATGGATATCTAAGCCCAAACTAAACATAATCCCGTCTGCGCCACACAGACCAATGACGTGGCATCACAGAATTGGATATTTAAACCCGTCCGACACTGCATTGACATGGTGGTGGAGAACACAATTTCATCCCTGTCATCTGATCTAAGATTGGATGGCGAAGATTAAACCCGTGATTCCCAAAGGATAAAGTAGAATTCATCTAATCGCATGATCACGACCATCTATTTTGTGTCCGTTCTAATCACGCATAATGGATGGCAAATGATCCATCATCCATCGAGCGTTGGCAGATGGACACCATCTGACTTCCTCCACCCAAATCAAACTCGTCGGAGCTCGATGAGGTTCACAATTGTTCCCACACCTTTACGGGCTTGATCTACAAGGATCCTATGGTTGGATTAGCACACAATCAAGATTTTCTTTGAAAAAGCCTAAAAAATTGAAGATAGCTCAGTTGATTGGAAAATACCTCATTGGAGTTTCGGACTGATGGCTAACCGACCGAAGTAGCTTCGCCTTGAAAAGGTGAAGCCCTATTGAGAAGATGGCATCCTAGCTCCTCTCTGATAGCTTTGTGGACCAAACATCACCAGAATCCTCACCAGAGTTGGTCTAAGAGGTTCTTCTAGTGCTTAGATTGATCGAGTGAAGGTTCATTTTGAAGTTGGAATTTAGAATTTTGAGGAGGTGGATAGAATGGCCTGGAAGGCTGGAACTCAAGAAACTTTGAAACATCCAAAGGGAGCTCACTAAGGAGCTTTATCTCAGCTTTGGATAAAATGAGGTGGGGGGGGGGGAGGTATACCCCTCCCTGGATAAGTCAATGAGGATTGGTTTGGCTTATAGTGGCCCCACCACCCAGTGTTGGGATTAGGGGAGGTGCTTCATTAGCTAGGTTTGAGTGGTCAAGTGAAGAGGAGTGGTAGTCCTTGGCTGAGATGGCTCGTTTGAGCTTTCCAAGTGTTCCAATGGGGAACGAGGGGTGAACTCATCTTCACTTGGCTCATGGCTGACGTAACCACCTTTGGATCAGGTGAGTTAGTGTCCCTCTAGCTTAGGTGGAGGCCTAAGAGGCAGCCATGTGGAGGAGAGTGGGTTTGACCATTCAAATGGGATATTTATCCCATTTGGCAAGCTTTATCCATTGGGTTTTGGGTCAATTCAGGTCAAGCATGGGTTGGGTTGGATTTGGGCTGACCCAAGGTGACCAAAGGAAGGACCATGCCAAGTTTCATTTGATTTGGGCTTGGTTTGAATGGGTTTGGCTTAATTTGACCCATTTAGGTCAACTTGAGCTAGGTTGGGTTAGGTTGACCAATTGGTCAAATTGGGTCAAACTAAAGCTTAAGTCAAGTTCAAATGATGATTTGAAGTATTTTGGTGTAACTGGTTTCTTAGATTTGAATTTGACCCATTTAGATTCAAATGGGTCAAATTGAACGATTTTGCCAAATTGGCCAAATTGGCCAAATTGGCTTGGGTTAGGCATTGGTTCATGTTTGATTGATCATTTGAAGGTGATTATAGGCTTTGATTTCAATCAATTTGGATTTAGGAATGATTAAGGCCAAATTGACCCTTTAGGTCAATTTGGGCTAAATGGATCGACTGGGTTCAATTAATGCTTTGATCATGTTCAATATTCAATTTGGAATGAACTTGAGCCATTGGTTGCAATCAATTTGAGTTAGATTTTGATTTGACCCAATTTATCCCTTTAGGACAAATTGGGACAACTTGGGTCAAGATGGCCAATTAAGTTTGGTTTGGCTCAGTTGATGGTCAAGTTATGTTTAAAGATTAATTTTAGGTTGATGTGAATCATTGATTTCATTAATTTGGCTTAGGATAAGATTTGACTTATTTGGCTCATGTAGGTTAAGTGGGTTAACTTGGCCAAATGACCAAATTTACTTAGTTTGACCCAATTGATTTCAATTGATCAATCAAGAATGATCAAAAATCTTTGTAGGAGGTTTCGATTAGTTTGATTCAATTTGATTTGGGTTGGATTGAAGATTGGCTCAAATGGGTCCTTTAGGTCACTATGGGTCAAGTGAGCTTAAATGGCTCAATTGGTTTGCTTGAGATTTGATTTGAGTTTACTTGAGTTTGAATATTGATTTGGGATTGATTTATGGCTTTGGTTACAATTGATTTGGATTTAATTGGGTTTTGGATCATTTGAATATTTGGGTTCAAATGGGTTAGGTTAGGTTGATTGAATTGGTTTAATTGATTAGCTTTGATTGTAAATTTAATTTAGTTTGGAATAATAGTTGAAGGATTGATTGATTTATGAGAAAATCAATTGAGTTTAATTTGGATTGAAGGAAATTTTGGCTAAGTCCATAAGGTTGAATTATAGGCTTAGGTTGGGGTTTGATTTTGGTTTGATTGTAGATTTGATTTGGTTTGGAATGATGATTGAAGTATTGAATTGATTTGAAAAAATTAGTTGAATTTGATTTGGATTGAAGAGATATGGCTAAGCCCATAGGGTTTAATCATGGGCTTAGGCTTAGGTTATGGTGGATTTGATTTTGTCTTGGAGATTTGGATTGGAATTCAGATTTGATTGGAATTGGTTATATGGATTTGAGATTGGAGTTTGGTTAAAGAAATAGGCTTAGGTTTGATTAGGCTACAGGCTAGGTAGGTTTCCCTAGGAATTAAGGCATAGCTTAATCCTATGACTAACCTTTCTAAGTCTCTAGACTTGGGTTGAGTGTTCACTTAGCCACTAGAAGTATCTTATGACTAAGGAGCTCTTAGTGTCTAGAAGACTCCTATATTAATGATAGAGGAGTTGAATCCTCACTCCAAAAGTGAGGTCAACAATCATAAATAAAATACACCTCTAATGCAATTGGGTTTATATTTTATGACTAATTAAATAAATGGAGAATATTCTAAATCATCAATTACACTCAAAATACTCAAAATCGATTGAGACTTTTGATTTCATTGGTAACCTCTCTAATAACTAAGTACAAAGAGGGATTGATCATAATTTTAAAGCCCTAGAAAATTAGCTATGAATTTTTTAAGTCCTAGGCCCTTTAATAGGTATTTAAAGGGTAATTAATCCAATTAGTGTGGATATTTGGATTTAGCTAAGACCAGAGGTCCAGACCATTTTTTTCTATGTGTCAAAATGTTAAGTAAGAGTACTTGAACACATGAACATTATTTCAACATTTTTATAAATTTCATATTTTATAATTAGGTTAATTAACCCATAAAGCTTCTAAAAATCAAATCTTCAGAACCCATTACCAAAATGACATGAGAAAATTATTGATAGTAGAGAACACCATGGAGAATGTTTTCTGAAATTGCAAACTATTTGCATAAGTGGATTAAGGTTAATTACATAATTAAACATTTTAAACATACTCTAAATGTTCTCTACCTAGTAACATAATTGAAACTTTTTTTATTTTTTTATATTATCTTTCATTTATTTATTCTAAAGAGCCCTTAAATGCATTTTTTATTTTTTCTATAACTACTTATTACTTTCAAAATTTTAGATAATGAAATTTAATTAAAATACATTTTAACAAAAATACACAATGAGTGGCTGAGTAAATTATGCTTTATATGCGGTCCCACAATATTAGTTATTGAAATCATCTCCTCGAGGTTGAGTACTCAACAATAGTGGATGCTTCCAAAATTTAAAGGATTAAATCAAATAATATTTAAGATGAATTATCCCAACAATCCATTCTTATCACACATAACGATAACCTCCAATGAGAATAATTCACCTCTCAGGGCTCGATCTAATCCAACCAAGGCTTGATTCCACATCAAAATGACTCCATTGGGATCTAAGAATGAAATGCAAGAGATCTTATGGCTTGATTCACATCACACGCACATTTCCTTGACAAAAGTCCAACACCAAGGGAGCCTATTTGTGTTTTAGGATTAATACCTAGCTGAAGGTTAAAACCATTTATTTTCTTACTTGAGGTAACTTATTCTTGAAGAGATAAATCTCTTGAGAAGATGGCTGCTTGCCTCTTCATCGATTGCTCCTGAGACCAAACTCCATTGCCTCTAGTGGGAGTTTCATCAAACTCTTACTTTTGATGCTTGAATCATATAAGAATCAATTCATTTTAGTTCATTGGGATGTGAAGAAAGTGTAAGGAAAGTTGATTGGAGTTTGGTAAAGGTTTGATGCAGATGAGTATAACGGATGGTCGGGTTTTTAGTAGCTTGAGGTTGGGGTGTGAGAGGGGCTCTGGGATTCTCAAGACTTTCTCGAGGGAACTTGTGATGGTGTATGTGTGGGTGTGATTTGGAGTTTTATAATGAGGTATAGAGCTTATCTCATGTGAACCATTATTTCTGGCGGGTTTAGGCATGAGCAACTAGATATATAGCGAAAATGACTCAACTAAAATTAGGATTGATTGTGGGAATTTTTATTTGGAACACCACGCAGATCTTGAGGGTTCTTATTTAGATAATCAAATATGTCATTAAGGGATAAATATATTATCTCAAAAGATAAACATATTACCCTGTAATGGATTCGATTACCTAATAAGGATTCCTAGAGTTATGGGTCTTCAATGTACTAGAGGTTTTTTCCTTAAACTACATAAAGAAGTAGAACAAGGTCTATTCTATTACAGGGTTTGAAGTTTCATATAAATGCAAGCCCTTATAGTTATTTATATATTATAAGAAAGGGAATTTCTCTTAAGAATACTCTCAATTAAAGAAACTGACCTTTATAGATTTCAAAATTTTCAAAAGAGAGTGCCCAAAAAGGGAAGAGTTCTTTTTTGAAGCCAATGGGGAATATGTAAAAAATGATTATTGATACTAGGATGCTAGTAAGCATTTTAACCATCCTATCATTAGCCTTTACATTTTTGAATTTTAAATTACTAATATTTTGTGTTGGTATTTTATTAGAAATCTAGGACTTAGATTTTAGCAACACATGACTATAAAAATACCTAATGATTGAAGACTTGTTCCAATAGGATGCTTTAGAACCTAAGTCTCAAACCACTTTTGAGATAAGTTAGAAGTTTGACTTAGTCTAATTTTAGAAATTATCAATTCTCTTTCCTCACTTGAGAAAATTAACCTGTCCTTGATTCTTCTGGACTTCTCGCCTAGAAGGGTTGCCTGCTAACACCTCCAAGGCAATTTTAAAACCATGATTCCAATCTTATGTTATACAAGATGGCTGGACTATTGCATTTAAGGAAATAAGCTAAGAGCCTAAATTTACACCTTAACCCTAAGATAATGATTAGCCTGATATGCATCTAATTAATATAATAATTTTTGATTTTATGTGTTTTGACTCATAATTTTATTTGAAGCTTTAGGTGTGTAATTTCATGGCTATAATGAGATGTAGTTAGAAATGAGTAATGAGACAAATCAATAAGAGAAGGTACACTTCCTTAAGAGGGGTGGTCATCAACATAGGTTAGATGCCCTCTTATATGTAATGGGTGAAGCACTTAATTTAAAAAGTATGAAAAATATGCTCATATGGTTCATAAAGTCTAATTATTTCTAGTTGCTTTTAGTTGTTGGTGTCTAGACTCTATTTATAATGAGATTATGATTTGTTTATTTACATTTAAGTTGAATTAATTTAATGGGATACAAAATTTAATTTTACTAAGAGCCTAACATATTTAGGCTTCATCATAGACATCAATCACAGAAAGAAACCTTCGAAAAATAAGTAGCACCCAAAATTAAATCAATCAAAAATTAATTAAATAAAATAGGCACAACTATACACCCCGAAAAATGAAAAAGTGGGCAGCCGAGCTCTTCCCTTATACAATCCATTCTAGAACTAAAAGTTTGATATATGGGGTCTTCATTAACTTCACGATCATCATCTTCTTTAGGGACCTCCTTAAGCTCCATGAGGGACCATCAAATAAGTACGGTGAACTCCTATTAATCCTAAACACTATAGATCCTAACCTAATTCTAAGCTCGAATTACATTTTAAATTTATAAAATTAAATCTTAAACATTGCAAAATAGATTTCAAGAAAAACATATAGTACAGTAGTAGTTACAATGCAAACATACAAGCTTAGCACCAATGGTTACTAAGTTCACCTGCCTATTGTGCTATACTTAGGGACTTAAGCAACACTTGTAGCATTTCTAATCTTTTTATTATGGCAATCCCTTTAAGCACAACCCCCTACAGAAATTAGTGTTAATCGAAAAAGAAGGTCTTAACATGCAGACTAGTGAACAAACAATCTTAGCCATCCAGTTTAAAATAATGCACCACAAAAAAAGCATCGCATCACAATCAACACATCATTACATATCATCAGTTTATCCTAAGTATAGAGTTAGTGACCTAGTATTCTAATGTGTAAAATGAGGGCTAGTGTGATAAGTCTGTACTAGACTTTTATAAGTTTAAATTTTATTTTGAATTCAGAGTTTATTTAATTTTATAATTGAATGGTTTCAATTTAAATGACTTAATTTATTTTAAATTTTATTTTAATTTTAGGTTTATTTTTTTAAAGTAAAATTTAGATTTTAAAGAATGAAAAATAAAATATATTTAGCTTGGGGCATAATCTATTTTATTCAACATCCTCATCCTAGTAAAATGAAATCTTCACCCTGAAGTGAAAATCCATTCTATGGGTCAAACTAAGTATCTAAGTATCTTAATTAATCAATTTAAAGTTATTTGAATGATTTAATTCAATTATATTTGATTTGATTAATGTTTGTTTTGTTTAGTTTGAATTTTAAAGTTGGAGCATATTTAGCTGTGTTTTGACTATTTATATTAAATTTTGATTTATTAGGTTTTAGTTTGATTTAATTCAATATTAATAATTTATTATTTATTTTCTTTCTCTAACGTAATGTTTAATTCCTTTAATTAGGCTTTATTTTATAAATTTTATTAAGTTTTATGCGGTCTATATTAATTGAATTGGTTTAATTATCGTTTGAATTTAAAGACTTTATGTTTTTATTATATTTAAGTGGATTAAAGTATTTTGATTAACTAATAATTTGAAGGAATTTAATTTTATTATATTTGATCTTTTATTAATTTGAATTTCAATTTAGGGTTTGATCTTTTATTAAATTTATTAAATTTGATTTTTTGAGTTTGCATATTATTTAATTTAGTTTAACGATTGTTTGATTTCATTTACTTTTTCTTGATTTATTTTAATTTTTTTAATTAAAATTTATTTGGTTTATTCAAGATTCAAATTCAATTTATTATTTTAATTTTAGAACTCTATTATTCTTCCAATATGGCATAACCAATTTCATTAGGTTTTGTTTGATTAATTCTTTCTATTCAACATTCATTTCATATTTAATGCTTTTATTAAGTTTAATTTTAAATTTATTAAGCTTATGAAATTAAATGGTTTAAAATAATATTGTTTGAGTTTCATGATCTTAGTTTTTTATTAAGTTCAATTGATTTAGAATTTTTAATTTATATGATTAAGTCAATTAAAGAATATTATTTTTTGAATGATAACTAATCATATATCAAGAAACCTATATTAATGAAACACTTAAGGTGTTAAGCCTAAATTAGGCCTTCCTATGCTTTTGAGTTATTTAAATGTTTATATTATGGATGATTTACTCAATTATTCATTTTCATTTACATCTCAAATAGTCATTTTATTTAATTAATTTACTTAGGTTTCATTTTAGGGATTTATCAAATTCTTTAGGTTTGATTGATATTAATTCATCTTTATTAATTTTTATTTATTTACTATTTAAATTTCAACATCAAACATTTTGATTGCATTCCAATTTAGTTAATTACTTAGTTTTGTTAGTTAAGGAGAACCTCATGATCATTAAGTTTATTACTTGATTATGGTTAAGTTCAAATTTGTCTTAAGTTCAATTTTATTGTTGAAGCTAATCAAGTTGTTATTACTTAGTTTAAGCATGATAGATAGATGTAAATTTAAATAGGTTCATTTTTATTTGATATTTAAATATCATTTTATTAAATTTATTGAACTTTTGTTGGTTTAAATGGCTTATATCTTTTGATTTAATTTTGACATTCAAACTTCATGACTTTAGATAACAACCTCATTTGATTTAACTATCCAATTTATACATTGAGATTAATTATTGAGTTTCTTGTAATTTTAGATTAATTATTTATTTAATAAATTTTATTTATTTATATTCAATAATTAATCTTAGTACTAGAAAACTCATAAAAATGAAATACTTAAAGGTATTAAACCTCAACTAGATCATCCAAAATTCTGAAAGATATATTAAGAATAATAAAATGGCCATTTCTATATTAACTATTATACTTTGCTTTGTTTAATTATATTTCAATATAAGATTCAATTTATTATTAAGAATTCAATATTTGATTAATTCTATAAATTTTTATTTTTATAATATATGTTAATTAGGTTTTTTTATTATTATTTGAATTTAGTGATTTCATGTTTTCTTATTTAAATTATGGGTATTTCATAATTTTTGAGTTCACTATTTAGCTGAATTTTGTTATAATGATTAAGATTTAGCTTCTTTAGTTTCATAATTTATTTATTCTGATTAAGAAAACTTGACTTTTATATTGATTATATTTAATCCATTTAGTCATGATTTAGTTTGATTTTTGTAATTTATCAAATGACTAATTGGACATCAACATAATTTGATTAATTGATAAAAGTGTAGTTAATTTAACCTATCATATTCAAGTCAAATTTATGTTTGGTTATTTTAGTTTAGCATAATTAATTCAATTGGATGAATGAGTTAATTAAAGGTCTACTTTAATAGTTGATTTGATTAATGTTTTAATTGAAGAATATTTTTGTATGTCTTGTTAAAAATAACTTATTTAAGTGAATAATATTTAATTTATTGAAAATTCAATTGAAGATTTAAATGATTTAACTTTAATTAGATAAATTTGATTTAATTAATCAAATTAATTATCAATTTTAGTTGATTAGTTTAACTGAGTTAGAGTATAATCGAATTACTTAATTAGATGTTGATTATTGATCAATCAAATTACATAGCTAATATTTGCTTTGATTAATATTTAATTAAATTTGATTATGTTTAATTGATTAAAGTTTCACCAAAATAAACTTATCTGTTATGTTAATTAAATTTTATTAGCATTTTTAATTAAAAATTCATTATTTAATTTGATTAATGAACTTATATACACAAGGTTTGTCAATTATTAAAATAACTTAACTTAGTTTTATGTCTAATTTGATTAATTTATTTTAATCTCATATGATTTAATTAGGTAATTTGTTAGATTATTGTTCAAAATGTGTTTAGTTTATTATCTATTTAATTTAAATGGCCAATTTAATTGAGATTTAATGATTGATCAACACTTAATTAAATTAACCTTGGCTATGTGTTTTTATATTTGGTAAATGATTATTAAATATCGTTGGTTGAATTCTCGGTTTATTTAAAACCTGGTTAATTATGTTATATGACTAATTTGATTCGAATTTAATCTATTATTAATTTGTTAAAATGTGATAAATGATTAATTAAATACTCATAAATATTTTGATTAAATTGTTTAGATAATTAAAATTTGATTATTTTTTATTTTAATTCACTTGATTATTCAAATTGGATTTAGATTTATTTAGTATTCAATTAACTTGATTTAATTAAGGATCATTTTGGTTCAATGTGATTTAACTTAATTATGTGTTTGATCTGATAGGTTTAATTAGTGATTGAAATAGAGTTAGCTATAATTGATTTTAATTTAAAGAGTGTTTATGATAGACTTAATTAAGTGTTTCTTTTTTAGTTTTGTTGAGTTAAGAATTATTATTGTGGTTGTTGTTATTATTATTATTATTATTATTATTATTATTATTATTATTATTATTGTTATTACTATTAGTTAGTCATTATTATTACTATTATTATTATTATTATGATTATTATTATTATTATTATTATTATTATTATTATTATTATTATTATTATTATTATTATTATTTTTCATAAGGTTAATTTAATTTAATATGTGATTGATTGATTTAATTTGAAATTTCATTATTAAATGAATTAAGAGTTAACCTTAGTTAGTAGTTGATTAATTATTATGTCTAATTTGGGTAAATAATTGGTATTGAATTAGAGATCAGTTAAGCTTTAAATGCCTAGCTTAATTAGTACCTTAATTTAGGATTGCTTTATTTAAGTATTAATTAAATCAATCTTAGTTTAGTCTATATTTTAGCTTCTTTATCATTAACTTAATTGGGTGGTTATTAGATTAAAGGTTGATTGATTATTAATTACAATAGTTCATCTGATTAGGTCAAATTAATTATTAATTAGGCTTTGACTTGATTGAATAATTTAATTTGAAAATGAACTAAAATCACCTTAATTAAAAAGAGTAGCTAAGTGGTTAATTTGATCATAGATTAACTATTTATTAATTAAACCAACCATGGTTATGCTAATTCGCAATTTACCTATGAAATTATTATGATCTTGATTGTTGGTTTAATTAAAGTTTAATGTTTAATTTGATTTACAGGTTCCAAATTTTATCATTGATTATTTTATTTGTTTAGATAATCTTATTAAATTAGCTTAAATATGATTTAACATTAAATTTACTTAATTATTATTTGATTTAAGTTCATTATTTCTTAATCTAGTTGAATGTTTCACTTGATTAAGATTTAATCATTAATCTTTAACTCAAATTAATTGATATTTTTAATTAGCCTACTACATTAATTTAAATAGTTTTTAATTCATAATTTGATTAATATTTAGTTTAATTTTTTTTATCAAATTCTAATTAATACTTCATTAGATTTAATTAAACTACATTAATTATGATTTGAATCTAATGGCTTTGTACTTTTTTTAAACTTAAATATTTTAATAATTCACTTTATGTATTTTAATTATTTTCTTGTGATTTCAAACATATTAAATTTGATTTTTTTTTTTAGTTTGGTATTCCATTTATTTTTTTTAAAATATTTGATTTTTAACACATTATAAGCCTTAATTAGATTATTTTGAGGTCTTATGAGATTTGGATGTTTTGAATGTTTTTCTCAAGTGTTGTAACTTAAATAAAGTGTTATAAGCCATCTTGATGATTTTCTATAATTTTTATAATTTTGAATTATTTATTTTCTTAAAATAGTAAATTTAACCTTCAAAATTTAATATATTTCAATCAAGTTATCATTTTTTCTTGAAATTTTTATGGTATGTAGATCTTTGCCTCAATTTTATTCCCTAAACTTTTCAGAAAATTTTTATTTGGTTATTTTAATATTAATTAATAGAATATGATTTTCATTCAAAACTAAATTAAATCCAAGATAACTAATATAAACTGAAGCTTTTAGTTTCATTAGATTCATCTCAAAAAGCAAATCCAATGAGTCCTTAATATTTTTTTATAAGTATTTTATTTTTTATGATTTTTAAAAGTTTTAGGTGATCTTATAAATTTTCTAAATCGAGATAATATGAAATTTTCTTATTTAACCCAATCAGTGCGATGTGACGCTAACTCTGTAGGCCTTTATACATTCTAGCCATAGATTGGTCCACACGGGTTTAACACTGAGAAATTACATTAGATTCGGACCGTCCAATCAAAGATTTGATGATCTAGATCAAACCAATTGATCTAAAGGACTAGGTCGAATCTTTTGATGCTTTAGTTACAGATGTTTGTTCTATTTAAGGAAAATCAGATAACTACAACCTTTCCTCTTTTCAAGCCAGCAAACTAAGCAGACGAGAACACCTGGGATGAACGGAATTAGTCCAAAACCCTAATGTTAACTATAGTTAGGATGAATTATCTCACTCAAGCCCTTATTGAGTGGATTTTTTGATTGGAATCTCTTCCTTAGGTTGAGAAGGAGCTTCCAAACAATTCTCCCCTTTTGTCTCCTCTAAAGTTACCCTCTCCAACAAAGGCCACCACCCTTCGCTAAAATTATGATAAATTTTGTGTTTTTATTTGGCCTTGCAATATTGGCGGGGGTCAGTTGCATGTGTGTTGTAAGTGGGCATATAGATTTTTGAAGTTCTGCAAAAAATTTCATCTTTTCTTTCAGTCCTATTTCATTTGACCTTTTATTCAACCACCAAAGCTGAGAGTACAAGTGGTTCATTCAGGCCTACATAGGTCAAGTGGCTCAATTAGCCAATCTGAGCCTCAATTGAAATTAGTTTATATTTGGATAAAATCATATGATGATTTTGAGCTCTTGGAGTGGCTCAATTTGACCTAAATTGATAGTTTTACTTTAACTTGGTTGGACACACATTAGTGAAGTTTAGGTCAAATGGCCTAATTGACCACAATTGGAGTTAGTTTCATGCTGAATTGAGTTTGAATAGTAGTTTTTGGCCTTCCGATAGGTTTAACTTGATTTAGTTTTGGTTTGATATAATTAAATTTGAGTTTGGGTTAAATTAGGATTAGATAAGTCAATTGAGTTGACCAGACCAATTAACATATTTAATGGGGGGTCAGTTGATTGGAGATCTCTCTAATCTGATCAAGTGGCAGGATGAATGTGGAAGGAGGATTTGCATGTGTGTTGTAAGTGGGAGGAATGATTTTTGACGTTTTGCAAAAATTTTCATCTTTTCTTTCAGTCCTATTTCATTTGACCTTTTATTCAACCACCAAAGCTGAGAGTTCAAGTGGTTCATTTGGGCCTACATAGTTCAAGTGGCTCAATTAGCCAATCTTAGCCTCAATTGAATTTAGTTTTATATTTGGATAAAATCATATGATGATTTTGAGCTCTTGGAGTGGCTCAATTTGACCTAATTTGATAGTTTCACTTTTAATTTGGTTGGGCCCACATTAGTGAAGCTTAGGTCAAATGGCCTAATTGACCACAATTGGAGTTAGTTTCATGCTGAATTGAGTTTGAATAGTAGTTTTCGGCCTTCCGATAGGTTTAATTTGATTTAGTTTTGATTTGATATAATTAAATTTGAGTTTGGGTTAAATTAGGATTAGATAAGTCAATCGAGTTGACCAGACCAATTAACCTATTTAATGGTCAATTGAATTCAAATTATAATTAAAAATGTTTCATTTAATGTTGGATTTGTTTTCATCTATTTCTGACTGAATTTGTTAGTGGCTAAACTCACTTTACCCATTTTAGTTAAGTGGGGTCCACTAGGCTGATCTAAGTTATCATCTTAGGGTGTGTGGCTTTTAAGTTTAATTTAATTTTGATTTTAGATTTATGTTTGATTTAATTTGTTAATTGATTTTGATTTGGTCATGCAGTTGGTCACTAAGTGTAGTGTATTATGTGTTTAATTAGGAAGCTTATAATCCATGATTAGATATCCTAAGAAAGCTCATAATCTAAGGCTAGAGATCTTAAGATTATGGATTATATCAACCCCATCCAAAAATGAGATCAACATTGATGAGGTGGACTTCCTTGAGTGGCTGGAAAAGTTTGGTGGTCTGAGGTGATGTGGACACCCCATTATCAGTGAACTACGGGCTATCCAAGGTGAAAAGAAATTCACCTTGGTCAATGGCTAGACTAAACAACTAGGTTAGGGCCATATAGTAGGGGTAAGCTCAAGACATGCTAGGGGTGCTTTCTTAGCCAAGGTGGGGCTTAGAACTAGCTATTTTAGGATTTTATTTTATATGTGACACTTGGTTCACTATGTTTAGGTTAAACTAGGATCACTAAGGGTTTAGTCCACCTAAGAAGGTATGGAGGGGGTCTAAATATGAGTTGTGCAAGTTTGGTTGGGATTTGGATTTAGTTTGGATGTGTTTGGCTCAATGTGGTTTATGTAGTTCAATTTGGGTTTAATTATGTCAAGTTGACTAATTGATCAAATTGGGCTTAAGGGGTTGTTCAATCATGTTCAAATAATTATTTAAAACATGTTGGATTGGTTGACTTGATCCAATCTGGCTTGGATTGGAATTTGGCTTGTATGGGTTCATTTAGGTCATTTGGGTTAGGTTCGACCAATTGTGCAACTTGACCAAATTAAGTTCAATTGGATATTGATTCATTTTTTATAATCAATTTGGGATTGATTATAATGATTGGTTTTGTCCAGTTTTGCTTGAATTATATTATGGTTCAATTCAGTTTATGTAGGTCAAATAGGGTTAGGTTGGGCCAATTGTCCAAATTAACCCAATTGGTCTCAATTAAATGCTAGGATATAATCAATAATCAATTTAGGAGTGATCACAATAGTTAGTTTGGTTTGGTTTGGTTTGGTTTAATTTGGATTGAATTGAAATTTGGTTCAATTGACCCATTTAGTCAAATTAGGTTAAGTTGGGTGAAGTGAGTCAATTGACCAAATTGGTTTATAATTTGGTCATGAAAAGTGTTCAATCATGTGTTCAGGGTGATTGTAAGACTTTGATCTAGTTCAATTTAATTTAGATTGAAATGAATTTGATTTTTGGCCTATAAGGTTCAATTAGGCTAACTTAGGCTAAGTTAGCTAATTAGTTAAATTAAATCTTAATTAGGTTTTAATCAACTTCAAATTATGTTTGGGATGATTTATGGAAGGTTAGGTTCAAATAGTTTGTTAATTTAGCCAATTGGCCCAATTGAACTCAAGTTGAACTACATCAGCCAAACCCAACTAAACTTGGCATGACTCATCCTTAGACCCTCAACACCTACTCGAGTAGACCCAACCATAAGTGAACCTGGTTCTGCTCAAACCAAGTAATCAGGTTTCAAATAGAATAAAATCCAGAAATAGCTAAGTCCAAACTTTACCTTTAGCCAAGACTACACCATTAGCAAGCCTTGGACTTACCTATGTTGACAAAGTTTGACCCAAGGCTATTTATTCTAGCCATTGACCAAGGTGATGTAATAATCACTTTGGATAGTCCTTAGTTCACTAACCATGGGCTATCCTCTCCACTTTGGGCCACCAAATCTCCCCAACCACTAGGTGAGATGCAACTAAACAATCTTAGCCCATTATGACTATCCCCTCTGTTGGTCGGCTAGCGAAGAGTAAACCAACCCAAATGGGTCATTTATATGGGATAAGGATATATCCTCTCTCAAGCCACCAAACTCAATAGACACCCTTAAAAGCTTCCCAGAGCCAATCTTTCAAAATCCTATAGCTTTTCTTTTAGTCCAACTCTAGTAAGACTAAGCTCTTCCTCAGCTCAAATGCCTCAAACACCACATCTTACTAAATTCCATTCAAACTCCAAATTGACCTTCTCTATACATTCATTACATCTCCACTAACTCAAATGAATTAAGAGACAATTTATTCAAGAATAGGAAGCCTATTATAAACTAAACTCTAGTGGGGAGCAGCAGAGCTGTGGTCTAGAGATCGTAAAATAAGAGGCAAAGGGCGACATCAACAGTAGGGCTTCTTCTCTTCAAGATTATGCTACCTTGGTCATAAATTCCATTAGACATTGTCTCTCCCCCATAGGTGTTGGTCTTTTATGAATTGTTTGTGTAATTAGCTTTAATCGAACCATAAGGATCTCTAGAACTCATCCCATATATCATTTTACATTCTTTTCCTCTTCAAACCCAAGCCTATTTGGATCAGATCTAATAGTGAAAAGTAGATAGTCTCCATCTCTCACTGAACAAAGGAGAGGAATCACGCATCATTTGTTTCACGTTGATTAGAATGATTGTGGTTAATATAATTTGGATTTCACTAATTTTAACCTATTAATCATCGAATTAGTCAAGGGCATTCAATCTTTGATTAAACAACTTGGAACAAAATGATGTCCACCACCACCAAGTTAGTAGACATGGGGTGATTTAAATAACCAATCCTATAACACTGCATGCAAAGTCCTTCTGACTCATCACTGATCATGTATTTCTTTTTAAAATAGTTTTTAGATAGATTTAAATAAGTATATCTTTGTAAAATCATAACTAATTAAAGAAAAATCTAAAAAAAATATAAATGAGGGCTCTATGAAATCATTGAATATAGGAGAATTTAAGAAAACAAAAGCCCCAATTAATTTCCATTAGATAGAGAGAAATTATGATTTGTTTAAAATGGGTAATTTAATAATTAATCCCAATCTACTTATCTAAATGGTTTGAAATTTTCAAGGATGATCCTCTATGATGTTCTTTATCCTTAGAAATTTTTCATGCCATTTGGGTGGTAGATTAAAGATTTTGATATTTGGATGCTTAATGCTGTAATTTTGAAAATTTGAAAATGGGTGCTTTAGTATTGAAACACTTTTGGTCAACATTATCAGACCTAGGAAAGAATGATTTGGACCTCTGACCTTAATCAAATCTTAAAATCCACAATAATTAGTTAATTACTCATTAATTACCATTAAGAGGCCTATGACTTAGAAAATTCATACCTAATTGTGTAGGTCTCCAAAAATTTGTGATAACCCCACTTTGTGCTCAACAAATAGAGAAATTTTCAATGAAATGAAAATCCTCAATTATGTTGAGGTATTTTAATTGTAATTGATGATTTGGAATTTACTTCATTCATTTAATTATGCATACATTATAAACTTAAATGTATTAGAATTTTTTAGATATATTTTATTTATATTTATTCATGTTCTAGATTTATTTCATAACTTTTGGGCTTATATTCCTTGTCTAATTAAAATGTTGAGTCTCTTTGGGCTTAATTATGCTTAATAATTATTAAATCTTAATTAAATCATAAAAGTAGTTAAACTCTTAAATCGCTTTATGAATAGTGAGGGATTTTGAGAGAATTTAAAAATTTATAATCTTCTCAAATGGTTTGAAATAAATTTAAATGAAAATGCATTAAGTAAAGCCAAATTAAGCTTAAGTTGGATCATGTTTATATGATTAGCTTTTAGATTAATGGTTTAAGTAGACTGCCCCTTAACCCTTAATCATTCTCGACATCAACTTATATATGTTGTTTGATTATATGATTCATGCATTTATATTTAATTTTCAATTATTAAAGTGTATGTCATGATAATCGTTACTATTATCTCTAATAAATTTTATAAATTATTTTTCATATGTGTGAGTGTGTGTTACATTATTTTGAAGCTTAGCATCATTAAATTTTTTTTCTAACACTTATATTTATATACATGTTTATACATACATGTAAGTATATAGCTTGGACACTCAGGGGCATAAGACTACTAATCTGAAGGAGGTCTTGATACTTCGACGCCCTGATTTAACTATGGTACATATTTGCAAATGCTTAGAATATGTGTGTGCATATTCATATAAGTAAATACTTAATTTTCTCTTACAAAAAATACAAGTATCCCCGTTTATATATGTATTACTTATATAAACTTTAATAAATATAAAATATACACATATGCATGTATGAGTGAAATATTTTATCAATTAAATCACAAATTATTTCTTAAAGTGATGTTAAAGTCAAATAAAGTATTTTCTTAATTATAAAATGAACAAATAACAAAAATCATATTTGAACATAAAATATTAAAGTGATGAAAAAAAATTGAATAAGTGTCATAATGCAAATCAAAACTTATGCCATTGATCCTAAGATGTATTTCATACAATCAAAATACAACTTAAACTTAATTCGAACTTAGGACTTAGTTAAGAAAAAGAAATTTTAACAATTTACTAAGATGATTAAAAGCCTTTAAATTCACCTCTTTAGATCTAACCTTGGAACAAGAGGTTGGAAAGGAATGAAATCCACAACCTTATACACTCTTTAAAACATTAAACCCAACTAGAACTAAAAGTTAAATCCACACTCATCCTTCCCACATTCAAAATATTAATTATGTAAATTATACTCATCCTTGGAAATAAATTAAACCTTTGACCTTATTGCAATTTAGACATCAAAGCCTAGCATTTCCCATATCACACTTGCCTTGCACGCACTTTAGGTTAATAGGTCAACGATAATAGAATTAAGCTAGGATGCTGCTTTATTGTAGTTTGATTTCTTTTTATATTAAATGATATAATATTTTAGACTGAATGATAGGGTGGGTTATGCTCATAGACTTGATGTTTTGGCGATGTTAAAGACTAATAATGTTTTTCTGTAAGGGGTTGTGCTTCATAGAAGGGGGGTGTTGTAAAAAATTAAAAGCTAACATATTTTTCTTGCATGTGCCATGAATCCATGAGTATAACTCATTAGGATAGTTGAGCTTGGACACTGGCTAAAGGCAAGCACCATTGTATAAAATAAAATCATTTTGGGTTGTATGTGTGCTTTAGTTATCTATTTTGTAAGTATAGTTAGAATTTTATTTTTTATTTAAAAATATAATTTGTAATAGCATTAGGATTAGAACCATAGGGCATCGACCCTAGATGCTCTGTGAAGCTTGAAGCACTTACATCATGTATACTTGAAGACCCCTATTGACCTCACTTTTGGAGTGAGGATTCAATCTCCTCTTCTTAGATTTATGAGTCTTCTAGATACAAAGACTTGCTTAGTCATAAGACACTTCTAGCAATTAAGTGAATACTTAACCTAAGCCTAGAGACTTAGAAGGGTTAATCATAGGATTAGTTTATGCCTTAAGACTTAGGGAGATTTACCTACCCTATAGCCTAAACCCAATCTATGCCTACCACTTTGGCCTAAACCAAACCTCAAATTTAATTAATCCACATACCGAACTGAAATTCAAATTCTAAACCATATTATTGAAACCTATAATCAATTCAAATCAAATTCAAACCTATCCTAAGCCCATAATTCAAATATATGGACTTAGCCAAGATATATTCAAGCCAAACCAAACTCAATTGATTTTCTCAAAGTCAATTCAACTCTCCAATCAACCCATGCCAAATATACAATAAAATTCAAATCAACCAATCCTAAACCAAATCCAAATCCTTCTTAAGCCATATGATTTGATCCTATGGACTTAGCCAAAATCCTCTTCAATTCAAATTGATTTCAATTGATTTTCTCATGAATCAATTATTTCTTCAATCATCTTCCCAAATATAAATGAAACCTACATTAAAATGTCCTAAACCAAAATCCAAACCAAATTCAAACCTATCCTAAGCCATGTACTTTGAAAAAACTCTATTCAAACCAAATCAAATTCAATTGATTTTCTCATGAATCATCTATTCCCACAATCATCATCCCAAGTATAAATCAAATCTACAATTAATTGGACCAAACCCAAAATAAATTCAATCAAACCTAACCTAACCCATTTGACTTGAAATATCCAAATGAACCAAAACCCATTTGAACACAAATCAATTGCAATAAAAGCTATATACAATTCCCAAATTCATATATAAAATCAACTAAATCTAAATCAACGCAAAATAAACTCAACTAAACCCAATAGGCTCACTTGACCTAAAGACCTAAAGGAACTATTTGAGCCAAATTCCGATCCAACCCAAATTGGATTGAACCAAGCCTGCCAAAATCTTCTATGATGATCATCAATCACCCTTGATTTATTAATTGTCATCAAATGGGTCAAGCTAAGTCAAATTGGTCATTAGACCAAGTCAACCCACTTAACCTACATGAACTAAACTAGTTACATGAACTGAACTAGCCAAATCTCAACCTATATCAAATTAATTGAAACCATTGATTCACACCAACCTATGATCAATGATTGAACATGACTTGACCATCAACAGAGTCAAACCTAACCCAATTGGCCCTTTGACCCAAGTTAACCCAATTTGACCTAAAAGACAATATTGGGTCAAATAAAAATAACCCAAATTGATTACAATCAATGGCTCAAGTTCATTCCAACTTGATTGTTGAACTTGATCAAAGCCATAATTGAACCCAATTTGCCCAATTGAACCTAATTGACCCATTTAGCCCAAATTTACCTAAAAATTGGCCAAAATCCAAACCAAAGTCTATAATCATCTTCAATTAACTAATTGCACATGAATTAACCCATAACCCAAGCTAATTTGGCCAATTTGATCAAATTAGTCAACTTGACCCATTTGATGCAAATGAAATCAAATGAGCCAAAATCAAATCCAAGCCAAATTGACTCAAACCAATTGAACCAAAATATCCCAAATACTCATTTGAATATGACTCAACCCTTGGTTTAACCCAATTGACCAATTGGTCAACCTAACCCAACATAGCCCAATTTGACCTACATAGGTCAAATTGAGCCAAACCCACTTGAATCAAGGACAAACCCAATTGGATTTGATCTAACCCATTCTAAACTTACCTTGGGTCTACTAAAAATCAACCAAACCTAAAATGAGTCCAATCCAACCCATTATCCAATGGATAAAGCTCTTCCACATGGGATTATACCTAAATTGGCAAGTCAACTCTCCCCTTTTCTCCTTGGCCGCCATCAAACACCCAAAATACAACCTATCATAGGTGGCTAACCTAGCTAAAGTTGGTTAGGTCAGCCATGCACCAAGGGGAGGTGAGTTAACTCACCTCCCCACACTTAGCCGAAGCCAATGGATCCAAAGAGGAGGGTAGCTACCTTGAGTGAGAAACCAAGCATCCCAAAGAACAAATCGAGCCACCTCCTTGACACCGACCACTAAATGATGCGACCAGCCAAAAACTAGGAAATGATCTAAGTCATTCAATCCAAGGGAGGGGTGGGGGATATACCCCCCTCATTTTGAGCAAATTCAATCACTTGAACCCTCAGAGAGCTTCTAGACACCAAAATGAAATCCCCAAAGCCCTCTCCAAGCCTCCCGAGCCTCTCTATTGCCTAAAATCACCAAGCCAAAATAAGGAATTCCTCCACTCAACCCAACTCTACTGATACTCAATCAAACTCAAATTAATTTCATCCACACACTCCCTACACTCTATCGAGCATGAACAAAACTTCTCCCAAGCTCCTGGACCATTGGAGGTGCCATTTTGATCAATGTTGGCATGCTAAGTGACAGTTCATGGTCTAACAAGCTAACCAAAAAGAATGAGGATGCGTACTACTCAGTAGTGCCTCACCTCTTCCAGGTGAAGCTTCCTCAAGCATTGTACCGCCTATCTTGAGCTTCGAGGAGGTAATTTTCATTAAAACTGAGAAATCTCAATATTTTCTAGACCTTTTCAAAGGGAATTTGTATGGCATGTGATTTAAACCATTGGATCACTTTGAATCTTCCTTGTGAAGGTCTAGGATCAATTTCATGGTCATCCAGCTCGGGTGAGCTCGGATCGAGCGAGGAAAGGTGGACAGCATCTATCTCTCATCGCTCGGGTGACGATAGATCACGTGCCGTCTATTCCATGTAATCAGAATGGTTAGCCATGATTAATCTATTAGAATTTAATTGATTTATCCTATTGAAATCGTGGGTTTAATCTCCACCATCCGACCTTAGTTTAGATGGCGAGGACGAAATCACGTTCGCCACCAATCACATAGGAACTGAGCCAGACGAGTTTAAGTAGCCAACCCCACGACACCATGTTGAAAGGATGCCACGTCAGTGGCCCGTGTGTCATCGATGGGATTAAGCTTAATTAGGCTTAATTAATTAATTTTAATGACTTAATCTTTGACAATTAATAATAAATTATAGAAAAATTAAAAAAAATAAAAATAAATACTTTTTTTGAAGGTATTTTAGAGGATAATCATTTAAAATTAATTTCACTTAATTTTGAACAATAATTAAGGCTTAATTAGGATTTAATTACAAACTTAGTTAGCTTAATTACCTTTTAATTACATGAGAATTAATCCCAAACTTTGTATGTTATTTTAATGGGATGACCTCTACCTCCCATAATTTTCTTAGAATTTATTACTTGGTTAATTAGGGGAATTGACCATTTAAGCCCTAACTACTCTCTTAATTAATGTAATTAATTAATTAATCTTCTAAATAGTAAAAATTAATTAATTAAATCCACTAATCACTACTGAACAGTGAATGGGCAAGGGTAATGAGGTTAGGACCTCCTTTCTAACCTCTTTTCGTTAGTCCATTTCTCTTTAAAGAAAAATTAATTAAAATGAGATTAATTAAGTCTTTAATTAGTTAATTAAGTTGCTTAATTAATCAAACTAAGATCATAATCACATCAGGTAATTAATAATGGAATTAAGGATTCCTCTTTATGTGTTTAATAACATAAAGACCCTTAAGGAAATTATGATTAGCCCATAAGTGTGGGAAAATCATAAAAGTACTTAATTAGGTTCTTTAATTTAATTAACACTTAATTATGAGCCATTTGCATTAGGTCCTTGTAGGAGCATTGTAATTTTATTTCCTCACATCTTCATGTCATTTGTCGCTCATAATTAAGTGGTTAATCAAATCAAAGAAGCATAGGTAAGGGTAATTAATTGATTTAATTAAAGATCTAACTTAATTAATTCATAAAATTCACTTAGTTACCTTTCCTTAAACCAATTAAGTGTACAAACATGGGAATGGAATTAAAATAACAAATAAATATTCTCCACTTTGAACTTAATCAAAATCTTAAGGCATAAATCAATAATGAACTTTGGTTTTCCTTAAATGGTTTTATTTAATGTGATCATCCTTAAGGCTTAATGTAATTGAATGAAATCATGTGGTTATGTTTAGTCATTTCTTTCCTAGCACATTAAATGTTGTATGTCATTTGAATTCATGTACTCATGCTTTCAAGTTCAAATAAGTCAACTGAATTTTCTTCATGTAAGTTTGCATGTGTTGGATTAACTTAAATATATGTGTGACTATTATCACTAATAAATTCAAAACTATTTTCCAAGGTTTATAAATCAATTATAATACTTAGAGTGTTGATAGTTATGAATATGCATAGTATTTGCATGTGCTTATAACTTAAGCATATTAAATAAAGCTCTCTTTCTTATGATTCATATATATATTTACTTAAGTTTGAACAACAACGGATATATAGTCTAGAAATCCTGGGAATATGAGGCTCCAGGTAGCCCCAAGCAGATCAGTTGATTACCTCACTTCCATAGTTTAACAACGACATGTTCTCATTTAGTTTCATTCCTATGTATTTTGGTATTGGAATTTAGATAGAGCTTTGATACTTATGCTTAAATAGTTCAATCAAATAAAAATACAACTTTGCATGACTCTCTTTCCTTCAGTTATTTATACATCTATATATATCTAAGAAAGCAAGTATATAGTCTTGACATCCTAGGAATACAAAACTTTAGCTAGCCCCAAGGATGTCATTTGATTACATCACCTCCCAAGTTTAATAATGACACGTACTTGCTTATATCTTTTATACATACATGTGAGTATTTAATTAAGGAATTAGGATTCTTATTTTCTACTAAAAATGCATGCATTCATATTCACCTAATTCATTAGCATGTGTTATGTATAAATTTGTGCTCTCTTTTCCTTAGTATAGATTTACATAAGTTTGGAATGTTAATAAGTATATAGTCTGGACACCCTGGGAATATGAGACTTTAGTCAGCCCCGAGGAGTTCATTTGATTATCTCTCTTCCCTGGTTAACAATGACACGTACTTGTGTGATTCCATCCTTACTTATTTTGTTATTAGAATTTGGAGAGAGCTTTAGTTTATATATTCATATAATTCAATCCAAATGAAAATATAAATCCCAAACATACACATTCATCATCATTTAAGTGTGCTAAAATATATTGCATGTATGGATATGCTAAGTATTAAATCATATGCATGCTACATATGATGGAAAGGAATGACTTAATATACTTTATATGATAGTAATTCAATTAGGTTGATTTTAGGAAGCCTTTCATATCGGATAAAGCTATTTAGAGTTAACCTAAACTTAGAATTAATTAAATATATATAATAAGCCATTCATTAAAGAGAACTAAATCAAATTAACCTGCTTTAGAAAAGTGGCTTAAGGTATGGATGAAAGAGGGTAATACTCTTCCTTCTCTTTGTAATACTTAGATGCTAAGTGTAATCACATGAAATAAAATAAAATACAAATTAAAATTCATAAATCAATAAAGCAACTTCAAATGAAACCTACGATCATGTTAACTTGAATAATTTCCAAACTTAGAAAAATATAACTCTAATGCTTAGTTAAGACATACCACACAAGACCTTGACACACACATTTGAATTAAGTCACCACTTCTAACTCTATGTTAGGATGGTGTATGATATGATATATATTTTGTTTAATGATGTATTATTTTAGACTGGATGTTAAGGTGTATGCTTCATAGACTGGATGTTAGGCCGCTCTTAGCCTAATCATAATTTATGCAGGAGATTGTTCTTAAGGGGATACTTAAAATAAATATAGATGCTCTTTTTGCAGGTTGCCCAAACCCCTAAGAATAATCAAAGTTAGGACAGTTGGCTTGGTTATCCATGTGTAGGGTGCTAAGTCCAAATTATATATATAGCTGCTTAGGATTGTATGTATGTTTAGTTAATCTCTGTTTTGCAGGTGTAGTTAGATTTATTTTTTCTATATGAATATAATTTTAGAATAGGAATTAGGATTAGTGCTATGAGAAATTAAGATGAGTAGTGTCCAGAAGGCTTTATCCTGAGGTGCCCTAGGAGTTCTTATTAGGTGTTTAGATCCATTGAAGGGTGATGTCTCTATCTTTGAGATAGTACATCACACCAATGTCATCGATCACTTCAAGTATCCCTATGATATGTGGTGTACACACACACATCAAAAAAATAAACTCCATAGATTTTTTTGGCCACTCCATTGGGGATGGTTCCTCTCTCCATCTTTAGTAGACAATTATTGTCTCCAAGCATCGGTAGTGGACTTATATTTTATATAAGCCCATGATTATCTTTCTTTCCATTGGCACTTTACTTATTTCATCCTTAAGCAATGGTAACCAACATCCTTTAGGTTTTAGGACCTTACTCCCATGTTGGTCCTGGGACTCCTATTGGGTCCCCTAATAGGTAATAATAAATTAATTAAACAAAGGAGATGACTAAATATGAGTCAAATAGAATTTGAGACCTCTTACCACTAGCTTGGTAAAGCAAGGTTCATTTCATATTTGACAAAACATGGAAAGAATCCAAAGTAAAACAAATAAAATCCTTTGTAAAAAATTTTCAAAATCTTTTCAAAGCAAAATCATGTGAACTTAAGAAAACATAATTGGCCAAATAAGCATCCTCTTTTAAAATCAAAATCAAGTAAAAAAAATTAAAATCTTTCAAGTTAAATTAATTGAACCTCATTTAGTATATCTAAATATGCTAAGTGAGTGTTCCCCTCTTTCAAAATTAAAATTAAATCAAATAACATGTCTCTTTTTCATAAACATATTCAAACCCTCTTTCAAAATCAACTGGCCCCATTTAACATACTTAAATTTGTTAAATGAGGGTCCCCTATTCAAGATTAAAGCCAAACATATTGAAAATATTTTCAAATGAAACCAACTCCATTTAACATACCTATAGTTGTTAAATGAGAGTTTCATTTTGAAAACTAAACAAAAATCAAGATAACCAACATATAACTTGGACTTCACTTAACATACCCAAATTTGTTAAGTGAAGGTTCCCCTTTTTAAAATCAAAATAAAATTAAGATAAACAAAATACAATTGAACCCTATTTAACATACCCTTATTTGTTAAATGAGAGTTCCTTTTTTTTCAAAATCAAATTAAAATCAAAATATCCAACACACATTTTGAACTCCATTTAACATACCCATATTTGTTAAGTGAGAGTTCAATCCCCAAAATCGAAACAAAACCACATATTAATAAACAAACAATCAAACATACGAGTGAGCCCCATTTAACATATGTAAATTTGTTAAGTGCGGGTCTCATTTCTAAAATAAATTCAAACTCTAATAACAAACATCAAACATATATTTGAACTCTATTTGACATACCTAAAGTTGTCAAATAAAGTTCCCCCTTTCAAAAATCAAATCTTTAACAAATATCAAACACACAATGAGTTCCATTTAATATACTTAAATTTGTTAAATGAGGGTTCTTCTTATCAAATCAACACATCAAAATATCCAACAAACAATAATAAAATGATTAAGACAGAAAGCTTTCAAAATTTTCAAACATATAATTAAAACCCCTTTAGCATACCTAAATTTTCTAAGGGTTTCCAAAATCTAATTTCAAAAAAAGAATATAACAAACACATTTCGAAAAGTCTATCCAAAATATTTGAACCCCACTCAACATATCTAAATTTGTTGAATGAAGGTCCTAAATCAAAATCAAAATCCTATGGCAATGTCTCTCCTCAAATTCCTAAAATCTCTCCAATATAATGAACCCCACTTAGCATACCTAAATTTGTTAAGTGTGGGTTCAAATTCCTAAGTCAAATCAAGAAATCAATAATTCAAGACAATTATCAAAACAAGGGCCTAACTCAGTTCTATATCAACGAATGCAGAGATGCCATCCTAGTTCTTTTCTCTTTTCGACGATCAGTCTTCCGCCATGTCTTCCAATAATGTGATCTTCTCATTTCCATCTGATGTGGATTTTGCCTTGGATCAGGCCATACTCACTACTACTACACACATGATCCAATTTGGACATGGCTTTGAGGGCGTCAGAGTCATATGTGAGGGGCCAGCCCTCACCACTATCAGCAAGGATGAGGTGGCAGGAAAGAAGCCACTTCTTCTTTTTGATGTGTAGCCTGGTTCTGAGTTTCCCTTACTAAAGAGGAAGGTTGCGCTGGTTCCTATACCCCATCAATGTGCCAATATATAGTATATGCCTATAGTAGTTCTAGCGAGGGCTAGCACCACCTCTGTTGTTCCCCTTGCTCTGAAGGGGAAGGCTATCTTAGCTTCTGAGATAGTCTCTTCCACCTTCAAGGTTGGTACTAGCTCTCACTCTACCTCACTCATTAATACATAATGCCGCAATAAGAATGACAAGATTAAGCAGCATTATAAGTGTGAGGTGAGGCAGATTGATGATGCCTCTCATGTTACTAAGGAGGGTTCCCCTCGTGAGACCTCTCCACTCTTGAGTGGCAATATTCCACCCTCCTGAAGGAAATAGAGGTACTACTACAGATTTCATCACCCCACCACCTATAAAGTGAGACATCATAGGATAGGAAGCTCAATGCTGCTATGCTAATTCTTCTATGAGTTGGTAGAGTCCATGGATGCTCAGAGTTTGGCTTACTTCATGACTTGAGGAGTTTGATCCCTAAGAGCATTTGGGGTTAAATTCATTGAGAGAGAGAACCACTGAGGTTAGAGTCGCTACCCAAGTGGGCATGTGAGAGAGGAGGTACGACAGGTAGTCGGTGGCCTTTGCTTTGATGGACTT
The DNA here is from genome assembly GCA_021442155.1 of Cymbidium sinense. Lineage (NCBI taxonomy): Eukaryota > Viridiplantae > Streptophyta > Magnoliopsida > Asparagales > Orchidaceae > Cymbidium > Cymbidium sinense. The sequence continues at coordinate 74,713,330 of CM038215.1, forward strand.
TCTGGATCGGTTAGTTACCAGAGCTGATCATTTTAATCATATAGTTCTCACCGGCACTATCAATCAATGAAGGAGATTTCAGGTGGAGAGGCAGCTAGTGTCTCCACCATCACACCAATCCACTTGCCTCTAACATTTACCAGTCCAAGTACCAACATCCATAGTCCCCGCCAAGCTGCATATGCCCCATTCTGGAGAGAGACCCTCTCCTTTAGTGATTCATCTATGGCCCAAGGATCCTGCTCTATCTATTTCACACATTAAGTTGAGTTCAAGCTCCCCTACTTGGCCTTCCACTTCAACCGTGGTAAAGATGGAGTGGCGACCCAAAAGCATCATGGTCACTCACATGAGGAAGAGAGATGGGTACTAACATAGTCCCATGTGTGAACTAGTTAAGAGTGCACCACGCCAGATATTCAAGCATACAATCTGGGAGTTCAATGTGGTCCCATTCACCGCCTATGTTCTAGCAGAGTAGGGTAGAGTAGATGATCATTCTTTGGATGAAATCATAGTCATCATGTGATCAAGGCGATGGTGAGACCATTTACGAGAGGGTGTTGACTTTGACCCGAGGAGACATGTTGGATGACATAGCCAAAGTCCACATGGTCGACACTCGAGGATCCCTATAGAGGGAACAACATAGCCAGGAAGGTACTGTAGTTGAGAAGGGTGATACCTCTCACTCGACTCAACACCTCCTCCACCAACTCAAGTAGAAGGATGATCAGATAGATAGGATGGAGAAGAGGGTAGAGGAGTTGATGGTAGTGGTCTTAGCATTGTAGAATCAAGCCCCAAACTCACATCCTTCTCTTATGGTGCCTAATCGACCAGAGTTGGTACATACCTTAGATTGTCTGAAGTGCACTTCCATGGATGACGATGCTGGTGGTTTGCATAGGAAGGTCACATATATCATCTCCATGCTTGAGAAGGATATTAAGTAGATGATGGAATAGTAGGTGAAGGAAGCGTTGGTGCAAGCCAGGGGAGCTCGTCCATTCCAAAAGGTAGAGCCTACTTAGAGGAATTCGATGTAATTCAATACCTCAAGGGTTTTGTGCTACCATCCTTCAAAATTTTGATGAAAGTGGGAACCCACAGCAGCACATCATACAATTCAAAGCCGGTTGCTGCAACGTTGGTGGCAGTGACTCATTTCTGTTCAGACTTTTCATTAGCAGCATAGCAGGGGTTGCATTTGATTGGGACATCAAACTACCCAATGATTTGGTGAAGACCTTTACTAAGTTAGAGCATCTTTTCATCAAGAGATTCATAGGAGCTTAGTAGAGGGTGACTGTAGGTGACCTCATTGCAGAAAAATAGAAACCTAATGAGTCCTTTGTTGATTAAATTCTCAAGTGGCGCAACCTACGTATGGAATGCAAACCACAACTGTTTGAGCAGCATGCCATTGAGATTCTACTCAAGAATATCCATGGCCCGATTGCCTTCATGCTTAAGGGCTTTACCATCAAAATATTTAAGAAATTAATCAATAAGGCAGATAACATTGAAGAGAATGCCAAATAGTTGTAATTCTCGGACCAATCATCTAGGTCCAAGCCATAGAAGGTGTTTGAGAAGAAGCCCAGGACAGTTGTGTAAATGGATAGAGGGAAGAAGCCAGCTAGAGTGCAGTATGAGAGACCACGAGCTCAACAGCCTCCTTTGCCATTTTCTCTTCTACCACCTTGGCCATCAAACTGGCCAACATAGCCGCCACAATAGCCACCATCGCCACCACAACAACCTACCAATCAACGGTATTCATATTCACTGCCAAGTAGCTATTTTCTACCTACTCTTGCTGAAAGACTCAATAAGCCATACTCATTCAAGAGGTAGATAGTCAGGAAAATCTTCAAGAATCTCTTGAAGAAACCTAATTTTCAGCTACCGGAGCCTAAGAGATTGGAGGAAGTGGGAAAGAGCGATGGTCTTAGCTATTTCCCCTACCACAGCATGTTAGGTCATGTCTTAGAGGATTCTATCACTTTTAAGGACTGGCTTGAGCGTAGCTACAAGTCAGGAGAAATAGTTATCCCTATGGAAAACTTATTAGAATAACCATCTAGTTCTGTTTGAGTAATCCTTTAGGGATACTTCTGATCCTCTTAAGAAGAAAGAAAGATGGGATATTTTCTTATCCTGTACCTCTAAGAAAATCATTTCTAAGATAAAAAAAACATTCCTTGTAGGTGCTTGAAGTAGTTCAAACCTCCAATACTAAGGAAGGTTTGCTAGTTGTAAAGGACAACTAGGGGAGGGTGGAAGCCCAGCAGCAGTAGTAGCAGTACGTTACCACACTTGCTTGGGATAGATCTATAGCATAACTTCCATCTATGTCTAGCACTCATTCCATCATTCTAGGTACTACTTAGTATGATAGCTCATTTTCTACTAGCATTAGAATTATATCAGCAGATAGGGGCACCAAGCCCCTTAGTCTGCTTACTTTACTTGATTTATATCATGTACCTCCACCCAAATTAAAAAAATCAATGAAGAAAGATGATTCCAAAGCTCTTTGAGTCAAAATAATAATAGTAGCTCATATAGTTCGACCCATTCCTTTCTGATTTAAAGTCATATTTCCCTTCTCTAAATCAATGGGGTTCACCTCTTGAGATTGACTTGGAGCCATCCGACTCTGAGGATCCCGTAGAAGAAGTTGTAGGTATGCTCGATGAGCTAGTGAAACTTTCCACAAACTCATCATTCCAAGAAGTCATTGAAGTCAACCTATGCAATGAAAAAGTTCCACCTCCTAGGGTAGCACCTCAAGATAAGGGTAAATAAGTCCTTAGTTTTAGTGAGCAGATAGCCCCTCCACAAGATGCTCCACCTATGGATATGCTTATAGAGGACTAGCCTAGAGTTGATTACAACATCCTAGCTCATCTTAGAAAGTTTCTAGCTATGTTAAGCATATATGATTCTCTTATGTTATCCAAAGAGATGAGGGAATATCTAATCAAGGCCTTACTTGATTTAGAGATATGCTTAGCCCAACTGACTGCTGGAGGGGAGGCACACTACTCGAAGGATATCTTAAGAGTTACATTTAGTGATGAAGACCTACTTCTAGGGATGATCAAGCACAACCATCCTCTTTACATTATAGTGGATGTTGGCAGATAGAGGCTATCTAGAGTTCTGGCTGACCAGGGTGCATCAGTCAATATAAGTGTAACAACCCTTGTGTACTTGAAGATTGATATCTCTAAACTCCAAAATGAGAGGATGATGTTAAAAGAATTCAATGAACAAGGTGAGAGGGCCTTAGGATCCATAGTGTTGCCACTGAGTATAGATGATTAAAAGACCAAACCTAAGTTTCACATAATAGACTCGGATACATCTTTCAATGCTTTGCTTGAGAGATTGTGGATATACGAGAACAATATGGTTCCATCCTCTCTACATCAGTGTATGAAGTTTGTGAGAGGTGGGATCAAATACTATGTCAAAGGAGGTCTCAAACCATTTATAATTCATGAGGTTGGAATATATGAAGATGCAACCTACTACCTCCCCCAAAACCAAAAACTCTATTCTTGCAAACTTAGTCAAAATCCCTATGTGGGAGAAAAAGAAAGAAAAGAAAAAGAAAAAGAAAAAGAAAAGAAAAAAAGAAAAGAAAAAGAAAATAATAGGGAGCGAGAAATACACTCATGGTAGGACGTAGAGCTTGAGATTAGATTGCACCCACAGTTCATCACTCCATTTGAACAAGTGGGTAAGATAACCCAACCTCCACTAGGATGAGGAAGAGGCCAATCCAGAGGCAGTCCTAGGGGTGGAAGACCTTCTTATTGGCCACCCAATAGGAAATATGTCCCAGTTACTAGGAGTACACCTGTTATCCATATAGACTTAGAATATAGTTCAAATTATGAGTTCCATATGTTAGCAAGACACCTAGCTCTTCTGAGTAGATCCTTGAGGTGACACTTGAGTCAGACAATGATGAAGATCTAGATCCAAAGAAAAGCATAAGTGTATCCAAGTCTCTATGTGAAATGACCAGGCATCAGTTGATAACTTTAGCTCTAACCTCACTTTCCTCACAAAATGTTGAGAGTTTGGTAGCTAAGGAAGCCGCTAAATCATTCATAGATGTGAAGTCGCAAAAGTTCTTTCTTGGAGCATCATTCTCAAGTCAAGAAGTTGATGTAGAACTTAAAGATGATTCATATAAAGATTTAATAGAATTACCTTTTAATTGGTACTCACCTTATGTTTTAAATTTAGCAAAGAAATGGTTAATCTAAGATACTTGGTCTAAGCACAGGTCAGTCTACTTCAAAAGGATATGGAACAACAAATGCAAGAACTCTCAATCAAGATCAGGACTAGGCTTTGGCATGACAGGCTCAGTCAATGATGATAATTACTGCTTAGTCATCACCAATCATTTGGAACTTGATAAGTTCTTTTCAAATCACATTAACTCATATGAGGAGGTGTGCTTAAAAATTTTAGATGATCCAGATGATTTTCAAGTCAAAGATGCACCACCAAAGTTTGAAGAAGAGATAGAGTCAACCATCGATGAGCTCAAAGAAATCAACTTAGGAACTGAAGAAAATCCACGACTGACATACATCAGTTCCTTGTTGAGTGAAATTGAAACTAATGACTTAGTTGGGCTACTCATTGAGTTTACAGACTACTTTGCATGGAGATATGAAGAGATATGTGGATTTGCTCCTAATGTAGTGGTCCATAAAGTAGTAATACAACCTGATGCTAGCCCTATCAAGCAAGCTCCTAGATGCATGCGATTAGACATTAAATAATAGGTCATTTCTGAAGTCAAGAAACTAATCGATGTTGGTTTCATCCATAAGGAAAAATACCCCACCTAGTTGGCCAGTGTCATCCCAGTTAAGAAGAAGAATGATTAAATTTGCATAAGCATTGATTTTAAAGATCTAAATAAGGCATGTCCAAAAAATGAATTTCTACTATCGATACTAGAGCTAATGGCCATTAGACATTGCTTTATCTCATGTAGTATTCTCTTTAATGGATGGCTCATCTCGATATAACCTCCCAAAACCTCCTATGATGATCAGCAATCACCCTTGATTGATTAATTGTCATCAATTAGGTCAAGCCAAGTCTAACCAAGTCAACCCACTTAACCTACATGAACCAAACTATGTAAATCTCAACCCTAGCCAAATTAATTGAAACCATTGATTCACACCAACCTATGATCAATGATTGAACATGATTTGACCATCAATTGAGCCAAACCTAAACCATTTATCCCTTTGACTCAAGTTGATCCATTTTGACCTAAACGACTAAATTAGGTCAAATCAAAATATAACCCAAATTGATTACAACCAATGGCTCAAGCTCATTCCAAATTGATTGTTGAACTTAACCAAAGCCATAGTTGGACCCAATTTGGCCAATTGAATCATTTAGCACAAATTGACCTAAAGGGTTAAATTAGCCTAAACCCAAACCAAATTCTATAATCATCTTCAATTAACTAATTGAACATGAATCAACCCATAACCCAAGCCATTTTGGCCAATTTGGTCAAATTGGTCAACTTGACCTATTTCACCCATATGAAATCAAATGAGGCAAAATCAATTCCAAGATAAATTGACTCAAGCCAATTAAACCAAAACATCCCAAATACTCATTTGAACATAACTCAACCCTTAGTTTGACCCAATTTGACCAATTGGTCAACCTAACCCAACCTAGGACAATTTGACCTACATGGGTCAAATTGAGCCAAACACACTTCAATCAAGCCCAAACCCAATCAGATCTGATCTAACCCATTCTAAACTTACCTTGGGTCTGTCCAAAATCAACCCAACCCAAAATGAGTCTAATCCAACCCATTATCCAATGGCTCAAGCTCCCCCACATGGGATTATGCCCAAATTGGCAAGTCAGCTCTCCCCTTTTCCCCTTGGCAGCCATCAAACATCCAAAATAGAACCTAACCTAGGTGGCTAACCTAGCCCAAGTGGGTTAGGTCAGCCATGGACCAAGGAGAGGGGAGTTAACTCACCTCCCCACACCTAGCTGAACCCAATGGATCTAAAGAGGAGGGCATGTGCCTTGAGCCACCAACCAAGCATCCCACCAACCAAACCAAGCCACCTCAGCTAGACACTGACCATTTCAACGCCCAGACGGTGGCTAACCAGTTGTAACTAGGAAATGATTTGAGCCAGTCGATCCAAGGGAGGAGGGATATACCCCCCTCATTTTGAGACAATTCCTTCACATGAACCCTTAGAAAGCTTCTAGAGTCCAAAATGTAATCCCTAGAGCCCTCTCCAATCCTCTATAGTCTCCTCATTGCCTAAAATAACCAAGTAAAAATAGGGCACTCCTCCACTCAACCCAACTCCATCGATACTCAACCAAACTAAAATTAATTTCACCCACACACTCTCCACACTCCATTGAGAATGAACGAAATTTCTCCCAAGCTCCCCGACCACCGAAGGTGCAGTTTTGATCAATTCCATCATGCCAAGTGATGGTTCATGGTCTACCAAGCTAACGATAAGGAATTAGGATGCATGCTACTCAGTAGGGTGTCACCTCATCCAGGCGAAGCTTCCTCAAGCATTATGCTACCTGTCTTGAGATCCGGTGAGATAATTTTCACTGAAAATCAAGAAATCTTAAAATTTTCTAGACCTTTTCAAAGAGAATTTGTATGTCATGCGATTTTATCCATTTGATCCCTTTAGATCTTCCTTGTGAAGGTGTGGGATTGATTTTGTGGTCATCTAAGCCTGGGTGTGCTCAGATTAAGCGAGGAAAGGCAGACGGTGTTCATCTCTCATCACTCAGGGGATGATAGATCTTGCATCATCCATTCTGTGTGATCGAAATGGATGACTGTAATTAATCCATTAGAATTAATCCGAGTTATCTTATAAAAACTATAGGTTTAATCTCTACTGTCTGATCTTAGATCGGATGGCAGGGAAGAAACTGCATCCACCGCCAGCCATGTAGGGGCTATATTGGATGGGTTTAAGTAGCCAAACCCACAACGCCATGTAGAAAGTGTGCCACATCAACAGCCCACATGGCGTTGATGGGATTAGGCTTAATTAGGCTTAATTAATTAGTTTTAATGGCTGAATCTTTGAAAATTCATATTAAATTGTATAAAAATCAAAAAATAAAAATAAATACTTATTTTGATTGTATTTCATAGGAGAATCATTTAAAATTAATTCTAATTAATTTTTATCAATAATTAAAGCTTAATTAAGGTTTAATTATAAACTTAATTAGCTTAATTATCATTTAATTACTTGAGTAATTAATCCCAAACTTTATGTGTTACTTTAATTGGGATGACCTTTGCCTCTCATAATTTTCTTGGGATTTATTGCTTGGTTAATTTGGAAAATTGACCATTTAAGCCCTAATTACTCTCTTAATTAATCTTCCAAATAGTAAAAATTAATTAATTTAGTGCACAAATCATTATAGAATAGTGAATGGACAAGGGGAAAGGGGTTAGGACCTCCTTATTAACCTCTTTTCCTAAGTCCATTTCTCTTTAAAGAAAAATTAATTAAAATGAGATTAATTAAGAGTTTAATTAGTTAATTAAGTAGCTCAATTAATCAAATTAAAATCATATTCATATCGAATTAATGTGAATTAAGGGTTCCTCTTTATGTGTTTAATAAAATAAAGACCCTTAAAGAAATTATGATTAGCCCATAAGTGTGGAAAATCATAAAAGTACTTAATTAGGTTTTAAATTAACCCATAGTATGAGCCATTTGCATTAGGTCCTTTTAGGAGCATTGTAATTTTATTTTCTCACATGTTCATGTCATTTATAGCTCATAATTATATGGTTAATCAAATTAAAGAAGCATAGGTAAGGGTTATTAATTGATTTAATTGAAGATCTAATTTAATTAATTCATAAAATTCACTTAATTACCTTTTTTTAAACCAATTAAGTGTACCAACATGGGAATGGGACTAAAAAGACAAATAATTCTTATCCTCTTCCAAATTAATCAAAATCTTAAATCATAAATCAATAAAGAACTTTGGTTTTCCTTTAATGGTTTTATTTTATGTGATTATCCTTAGGGCTTAATGTAATTGAATGAAATCATTTGGTTATGTTTAGTCATTTCTTTCCAAGCACATTAAATGTTGTATGTCATTTGAATTCATATACTCATGCTTTCAAATTCAAATAACTCAAATGAATTTCCTTCATGTAAGCTTGCATGTGTTGGATTAACTTAAATATATATGTGGCTATTATCACTAATAAATTCAAAACTATTTTCCAAGGTTTATAAATCAATTATAATACCTAGAGTGTTGATAGTTATGAATATGCATAGGAATTGCATGTGTTTATAACTTAAGAATATTAAATAAAGCCCTCTTTCTTATGATTGATATGTAGATTTACATAAGTTTGAACAACAATGGGCATACAATCTGCACATCTCAAGAATACGAGGTTTTAAGTAGCCTCAAAGAGGTCATTTGATTACCTCACTTCCCTGGTTTAACAACGGCATGCACTCATTTAGTTTCATTCCTATGTATTTTGGAATTGGAATTTAGATAGAGCTTTAATTCATATGCTTAAATAATTCAATCAAATAAGAAGGCAACATTGCATGTTTCTCTTTCCTTTAGTTATTTATACATATATATATGTATATAAGAAAGCAAGTATATAGTCTAGACATCTCTAGAATACGAGGCTTTAGCTAGCCTTAAGGAGGTCACTTGATTTCCTCACTTCTCTAGTTTAACAATGACACGTATTTGCTTATTTTTTGTATACATACATGTGTGTATTTAGTTAAGAAATTAGGATCCTCCTTTTCTAATAAAAATGCATGCATTCATATTCACCTAAGTCATTAGCATATGATATGTATAAACTAGTGCTATCTTTTCCTTATTCATGTATAGATTTACATATGTTTGGAATGTTAACAAGTATATAGTTTGGACATCCTGAGAATACGAGGCTTTATTAGTCCCAAGGAGGTCATTTGATTACTTCACTTCCCTAGTTAATAATGACATGTACTTATGTGATTCCATCGTTATGTATTTTGGTATTAGAATTTGGATAGTGCTTTCATTTATATGTTCATATAATTCTATGAAAATGAAAATATAAATCCCAAACATACACATTCATCATCATTTAAGTGTGTTAAAACATATTTCATGTATGTATATGCTAAGTATTAAATCATATCCATGTTACATATGATGGAAAGGAATGACTTAATATATTTCATATGATAGTAATTCAATTAGGTTAAAGTTATTTAGAGTTAACCTAAACTTAGGATTAATTAAAAATATGCAATAAGCCATTCATTAAAGAGAACTAAATCAAATTGACATGCTTTAGAAAGTGGCTTAAGGTAGGGATGGAAGAGGGTAATACTCTTCCTTCTCTTTATAATACTTAGATGCTATGTGAAAATCACATGAAACAAAATAAAATTTAAATTAAAATTCACAAATCAATTAAACAACGTCAAATGAAACCCACCATCATGTTAACTTGAATAATTTTCAAACTTCAAAAAATATAACTCTAATACTTAGTTAAGGCATACCACACAAGACATTAGAATGGTGTATGATATGATGTATGTTTTATTTTATGATGTATTATTTTATACTAGATGTTTAGGTGTATGCTTCGTAGACTAGGTGTTAAACCGCTCTTAGCCAAATTGTGTTTTCTATAGGGGATTATGTTTAAGGCAATGCTTAAAATAATTATAAATGCTCTTTTTGCAGGTTGCCCAAACCCCTAAGTATAATCCAAGTTAGGATAGGTGGGCTTACCCATGTGCAGGGTGCTAAGTCCAAATTATATATATAACTACTTGGGATTGTATGTATGTTTAGATAACCTCTATTTTGCTGGTGAAGTTAGATTTATTTTTTTATATGAATGTAATTTTGCAATAGGAATTAAGATTAGTGCTATGGGGGATTAGGATGAGCAGTGGTCAGAAGGCTTCATCTTGAGATGCCCTGTGATGCTTTGAAGCAAGCATAACAAAATAAGAAGTGAAGACAAGGAGACATGATGAATGAAGACCCCTATAGCATGTATTCATTCTAATTATAATTATTCTTTCATATTTTGAGTTGAATGAGGGTAGAGATCAGCTACCCATCTTTTCTCTTTTTGGGCTGTACGGTGGTACCTGATAGCATTAGCGTGATAATCTTTTTTGGTAGTTATAAAATTGATTGATGTTATGTTTAAATTGTGCATTAGAATGGCATGCTTTTAATAATTTCTTCATGTTTGATGCTTTAATGTGTAGCCTGGATGCGGTAGGCTCTTAAGATAAAAATTAATTTTTTTATCTAACTAATCACTCATAACTAAATTCTAAGCAATTCATAACCCCACCATAAATTCTAGGCTTTAAATAAGATTATTAAAAGATTTAGCAACCCCTTAGCTGTATGTTGCATGTCTCACATCAAGCATATCATCTTGAGTTACTCTTGCAAAAAAGAGGGCCTCCATCCTTACACAATAAAGACTACTTGACCTATGAGAGCAACCCTTGACGACTGAGCTTCACCCTCTCTCTTTTGATTTGGACAACAATCAATTTTTAGCATGCATTTAAGCATATAAAAATCCCAAAGCCTTTGTCTAAACGATGTGTCAAAAAATGAAATACAATTTAAAAAGATTTTGCATTTGTACATTAAGTCATATGCTCATACCACTCTTGCTCTAGTCTCTTAGGGAGTGGGTTTAGGACTTTAGTCTCTTTCAAATTAAATAACTACCCTAGCTATCTTACAATTCATAAGACTTAACTAGATGGTTTTAAAATCATAGGAGGAGTTAGCCTGCACCCACTCCAGGCAGTTGTAAGTACAAAAGTCAGACGATTTATTCTATCTTGTGGAGGTAAGCCCTTATGTTCACCTGTCGCTACAATTTTGGTCATGTTTTAGCTAGTACTAAAGCTACCTAGATTTAAGATCTGATGTCGCTATTTTCTTAAGGCTACAAGCATAAATCCTCACTTCTTAGGCATTTCCACAACCTTGTGTTGGAGGATTATAAGCCCTAGTAATCTAATAAGATTCAACTCAAATAAATAAATCTCTTCACTTTCAAATATATAAAGCATAATTATAGGATAGATTGGAATGCTCACTAGGCTTCCTAATATCATGAGCATTTCCTACTTCCTCCCTTTGAATTCCAAAAATAAGTATTCTCTTTGAACTTCCCCAATTGATTTTCTACACATAACAATCTTTTGATAGTCTAACCCTGAAATCTTTGGAGATGATAATTATCTACTTTAATGAGTATTCTTAGAAATTTCATTCCAGATGTAATTAACTATGGAGGCTTGCCTCAGAACTTAAGTAATATAAACCCTACTTTATTCATCCATATAAAGTAGGAAAAATCTCTGGTATTTTCAAAGACCCATCATGCCTTTAGAGTCCTTATTAGTTGATTTGGTCCATCGAATGGTGATGTCTCTATATTTCAAGATAGTACCATCACACCTTAATGTCATACCCGATTACTTTAATAAGCACCCTCATGATCTGTGGTGTCTCCCCCCCATCATCCAAAATAAACATCACATGACCTTTTTCTAATACTTAGATGTAGGATAGGAAATTTCAAGTAAGAGCCTAGCTACCCATTTTTCTTCTTTCATCTTAGGTATACAACAAACCATGGTTGCACAAGTCTTTTATTATTTCAATTTGAATTAATTGTTTGGTGTGTTTACATTGTTTGCATAATAAAAAAGAAATTCTTTTTATTTGGCTTTTTTAAGTGTGATATTGTGTTGATTAATGGCATGGATTTTGTAGGCTTTTAGGAATTAAATTTTGTACCTAAGTTAAATAACTTAAATAATCTAATCTAACAAAATATGTATAATTTATAATTGTATTCAATAAAATCTTTAGGTATGAATATCATAATAAACTAGAAATCTTTAGTATTTTTGAATCGTACTTGCATATTTTTCCATCTATCTTGAATTGGGTTTTTCTCTCATTGCACAAAAAGAGGAAGAGTTTGGCCTTTGTAGACAACCACCTCTCGAGAAAGTTTGTCTTCTTATTTAATTTAGTCCATAACCTCTTTTTAACTACATCTCATTGTAGCTATAACTACATATCCAAGCCTTCAAATGAATTTGGTGTCTAAATATGTAAAACTTGAGATTATATTGCATTAATTAAAAGCATTTACATAGCATTCATAATCATGGAGTTTAGCAACTTCAAAATTGTAAAGCTCAACAAACGATTAGATTAAAGTGTTCATAAAGTCTCTTAGTATCATAACACTTCTTACTTAATCTCCTATGGATTCTAAATTTATATGCTCTTATTTTATTCTTTCAATTTGATTTCCAAACTAAATAATCTTTTATCATAATCTTTGAAAGCCATAATGATGCCAACTGATTATTTTAATCAAAAGTTTTTTTTATGGGATTCACATCTCCTAGGTTGTAATTAACTACGAGGGCTTTTCCCTATAGGGAATTCATAACCCAGCATAAAATAAACCCTACTTTACTTCACCCATGTAGGGTAAGAAAAAACTCTCTAGTACATATTGACCTATCAGATTTAACAATCCTTAATAAGTGACTGAATCCATCCTAGGGTGATATTTTTATCTCTTAAGATAGTATATTATTCCATAATGTTGTATTATATTATTTAAATAAGTACCCATATGATCTACATGATATCCACTATTTTTAAACATCACACTATTCTTCATGTTCTTTTCCTATTTGACTTTAGAAGAAATTGGGTAGATACTATGGCGCTACAAGGAAAAAGACATGATTAGGATGTACATTCAATTGATAGTTATAAAAATTATAGGCAAAGGTTGAGTTGTTTTTAGACATATATTTTAACAAATAATACTTAATGTAGTGATCAAACATTCTCCTCATCTCCTACTACCACTTGTTATTTTTATCATCCTTCTATTGCAATTCAATCAGTTGCTCACTTAAGTCAAGCAAGTGTTTACTTATGGTTTTGGAGGATTGGGGTCTAGAAGGTGGTGTGCTTGAAATCTTTCCATGCTCATACCTAGATCCACAAGACAAATTTATCTCTATGGTAGGAGGAGCCTTAGAAACTAATTACTCATCATTTAGATCTCCTAGAGCCCTAAGACAAATGCAAAGGTAATAAATAAGAGAGTGGTATTTATAACCTACTGAAGTACTACCATTGATTATGTTAAGAATACAATTATAAATAATATTACCTACATCTATAAATAACCTTTTCTCAATGTAAAAATTAAGGACAACCCTATCTCTAATGAACTTATTAGCATTCTTGCTTGACATCAACTTGGTATAAATAAAATAGTGATGAGCCATTGAGCTAATAATCATGCTAGTTGAAAATTTTATTAGTTTCTCCTCCCTCTTCTTTTACTATGTGTGAGATTCTCTAATTATAAGAAACTTAATAATCTCATTAAAGTCATGGTGTTCATTATCATAGGCAGTGTACTCAATATTTTATATATCTTTTAATTTAAAATTATTATTAATTGAAACACTATCAGAATGTATCCACTTCCCCCTTATAAAAACTCTAAAGTATTGTTTCTCTTTAGCATTTGTAAAGAACTCTCTGATTTCATGAACACAATAAGAATGAGTTTTGTATGCAAACTTCTCTCAACTCCTTTGTGTAATAGTGCTATTTATTTTTCCTCTAGAACTTAAAAATCACCTCTCAGAATATACTAACTAAAAGGTAGAAATATCACTCTATGAATCACTTAATAAGGACTGCTAAGGTAGAAAGCTCTATGTGATTTTTTTTCACATGAGTGTAATAAGATAGGATTTATTTTACCTAGATTACAAATTTTTTATAAAGGCAAGCCCCTAGAGTTAATTACATTCAAGAAGATGTGATCTCCTAAGAATTAAAGTTGTGAGGCATTATCTTGGTAGGTTTCAAAGTTTAATCAAGGATTGTTAAATTTGGAAGTCAAATGGGATCGATTGAATATAAATAGTTCTTTCTAGATTCCACAGGAAGATAAGCAAGAAGTGCTTAGATACTACGAAGCCCAATAAGCACTTTAACCTAATTTATGATTGAAATTTAATTTTTAGTTTTAGTTGATATTTTATTTAAATGCTAGAAATTATATCCCATCAACACAATGATGCTGAAAAGCTTAAGGAGTGAGGACCTATACTTATAAAATCTATCTCAACTAAAGGTAGTCATAGACCCTAAAACTAAAGGTACTTCTAAAACAAGCTAGAAGCTAGACCAAATATAATGAGAGAAAATTGGGATGTATTAGCTCACTCCTAATAAGAAATATAAATCTATCTCAACTTTACTAGACTTATTGCCTATTTGTATGAGCTGATATTTAACATATGTTATACTCTAAAATCATATTGTCACTCTTATGAAATGCAAAATAATTATAATATTATTAGTTAAGAAAGAATTTAAGAATCTAAACTCACACCTTAAATCTAGAATCATGATTGGTAAGAAATATTCCTAACTAATGTAATAATTTTAGCTTTTATGTATACTTTAGAAATCCTTTTTTTAAAAGGGTGTGGGTTTGCTATTATGGGTACATGCATGTACAAAATAGATGTTTAAAAACCAATTATAATTTAAAAAATAGACTTATATAAGAGGGTGGTTATTCTTACTTGATAGATTCCCCTTATGTGAAATGAATGAAGATCCTAATACAAGGAAAAAGATAATTTGCATCTTGGTTCATAAAGACTAGGTGTTTCTAGTTGTTTTTAGTAATTATGCCTAAGCCTTTAATTGAGTAAGGTTATGAGTTACTTAATTTTTAGTTTATTTTTATTAATTTTAGTTAAGTAGAAAAAATATTTATTTTAAAGAGCCTAATTGCTAGACTAAGCAAACAAACAATCAAACAACATCATAGAAAGAAACCTAAAAAATTATGTGGTTTCTAGTGCTTAATAAAAAGTAAACATAACATCAAATAATAATATTAAAATAAGAGACTAGTTTGGCCAAGTTCCACTATACACTAGAAGAATGAAAATGGGCAGTCATGCTCTGCCTTTATATGGCCTGACCTAGAACTAAGTAAACAAGATAGACGATAGGAGGGGGAGGGGTTCTTCTTGTTTTAATTTTCATAGTGTAAGTGCTTTAGACTTCACATGGTCTCCAGGCCTATGCTATTTATCCACTGCTCATCCTAAATCCTATGACTTTAACTTAGTTATAGTTATAAATTACATTTGAAATTTTAAAAATAAAACCCTAACTAAATCTACAAAATAATGATTAGCTCTAATAAATATACACATAGGTAGTTAAATCTCATTCACCCATGTTTAGCACCACTAAGTACTAAGCCTGCCTATCCTAATGGGTTGTGCTTAGGAGTGTGAGAAAATATCACATGCAAGCACATAACATTAACTTTAACTTTATTACAAAGGCCTCTTTATTAAGCACATCTTCTTATAGATGACAATATTAGTCTAGGATGAGTGACCTAACTATCTAATGTGTGTGTAAGGGTAGTGTTGTAAGTCAAACCTAGGCTTTAATGTTTGCATTGTAGTTTGAAAGTGAGATTTAATATATTACCATTGAATGGTTCTTTTTCAAATTATTAGTGATTTAATGGTAGTAAATTTGTTTAAGTTTGAGTTGAATTTAGTGTTTTAAAGATTGAGAGGAATAGTGTGCCCCACTTGGGGTAGGGCCCACTCCTCCATACACCCTTGTCTTAATAAAGTAAACAACTCACCAAAGAATGAAGGTTCACTCTAAAGGTCTAAATTATATGAGTTTTTTATGGATTTTAATTGATTTAATTATATTATGAGTTTTAAATAAGTTTAGTTTTAATTCAAATTTGAATGACTTTAAAATTTTTATGAAATTATTATTTTAAGGACAATAAGGACTTTAAAGATATTTTATGAATTTCTTTGGTGATACTTAAATTGATTATAGTTTTCTATTATTTTATTTTTATTATTTGACTATTTTTTAGAAAATTTATAATTAATAACAAAATAATACTAAAATATATCAAAATAATGCACTCTAACTTGGAATAGCAAGAGGGATGTCTCAAATATATTGTTTTAATACCAGTAAATATTTTTGGTGTTTTATTTGTTATTCATATATGTATTTTTTAATTTTGCTTTCAAGATAAATATCAAATTACTTCACAAAATAGATTGAGTTAATTTTGCTTATACTGAATTTTATATGTTATATTTAGGTAATTTGTTATATTTAATAATAAGTAGAACATTAATGATTTAATATTTATTCCAATTATATTTGATCTTAAGTTTCATTTAGATTTAATAATAATCTAGTTTACATTTTTTTTAGAATTTTAAAGATTGATTAGCTTCTTTTTTTTCTTAGTTTTAACTTGACTTAATTAAAGGGGAAACATGTGATTAATCTTGACCATTTGATCAAAAGATCAATTGGGAATGGTTTAATCACAAGTTAATGGGCTAAATCAGACCACAACTCTAAAACCTCACTGATCAAGCTGAATGAAGCATAAAATTGATGATTTGTCTCACTAAAAATAATTAAAAAGTACAGTACAAGGTTCAAAAGGTTGAATCCTATTGATGGTCACTTTCATTTCACAAAATATAAGATTCATAGAGCCTTCCTAAGTTTTAGACTTATATCTCACTAGAGTTAATGTCCAATGGATTTGATGTGTAGGAGAGTTTCCACAAGCTAAGATGATGCTTGATCAAGAAATATCTAGTCACCTCATCATCTAATGCTCCAAAGATTAAACCAAAAGCAACACTCGTGAAATTTTAATTGAGCTCGGCGTCAACATTATTATGAAAGTAATAAAGCTGGTTATAGATGGGATGCTCTAGACCGTTTGGCTTGGTTGCTTATCCTAGGAAGGATATTCAACCTAGGCTGGAAGTGGATTTTGAGCAACTGCGTAGGGAGCTAGCTAGCAATGGATTGTCCAAGAGACATGGGATGGTAAACTAGTAGAGGGCAAGGGTTGGAGATAGGTAGGTGGTTGTGCTACTCTATCACACAATGTAGATAAAGTGAAGGATGCTGGTGACATGTGAGTTTTGTTAAGCTGAGCTGACAAGTAGGGTAGGAGCTTGGTTGGGTTTGACAAGCTGGTTGGTGGAGGAGAAGGATATCAATGTGGTTATCATGTGAAGGATACTATTCACATGAAGAATGACAGGTTTCAAGAGGGAGACGAGGAAAGGGGAGCTCAGATCTATGGTCCTCGCAAATTGCAAGAATTATGAGAGAAAGAGTGTAGGGCTGAGGTCTGGCTTTCTCACTTGAATGGAAGAGAAAAGCTGAGATGCCTCGCATGTAAGTTGGTAGAAGATGGGAGGAGAGGAGCTGGGGATCAAGATGCAAAATACCAGGGAAATTCAGTTAATCATGCTTTCTCTTGAGGTCTCCTATAGTGAGGTAAGAGAGGATTTAGGGCATTTTTTTCTAACCTACATGGAGCTACTGGTTGGGTTGCATCAATTTTTGGTGAGCAAAAATGAGAATGTCAATAGAAGAAGATTGGCCTGATTATTGCTAGCTTGGGTGGGAGAAATTATTATGTGCAAAGTATGGATGTAGAGCTATATCTGGACCTAAATTATATGACAACATATGTGTTTCTTTTTCTTTTTTTGTGTAATCCCAACAGCCTAACATAAATACACTCAGTAAAAGTAAAAGTTAAAAACCTATCCCTATTTCTAGAAATAATCACAAAAGTCCAAAAAATTGAAATTTTAGGATTCTGAGATTGGCATAGCTTCTCCCTCTGACATCGATGTTTTCTCCTTATTGGGGGTGATGTCTTTTGTGTGGTTAGTTTTAGGATGCATGACTAAATGTAAAAGTGTTTAAGAAACTATGCATGCATAAGATTCTTTTGAATAGCACTTTACTCTTTTATGGGTTTAAGGTTTTGATTTTGTGAAGATATATATGCTATGTATATGTCTTGTACTTGAGTACCCAAATAATGAGAATATTTAATTGTGGTTTAGGGTTTTGGTTTTGTGAAGATGTATATAATGTGTATGTGTCATGTACTTGAGTACCCAAATAGTGATTGAATAGTTTTTAACTTGTATATTTGTAATTAGCATATGTACATATGCTCGGTATGCTAATTTACATACGTACATATGTCGTGCGCAGGTGTTTCTAAGCATTTATATGTACTCCTTAGTCTTGAGCTTTAATTATACAAGAATACATGTAGTGTACATAAATATTTGCATAATTATTAATATCTGATAGTGAAGAATATTCATTTTATTGATCTATATATGTTTTATACATGTGATTTTAAACATTATTAAGTTTTGAATGTTATATTACTCATTTTATTTATGTACATAGAGTGTGTACTTGAGTATCCAAATAGTGAGAAGATTTGATTGTGAAGAATCTTCATTTCTCCTTAATCCTGAGCTTTAATATATATGCACACATTATGTGTGCATGAATATTTAAATAATATTAAATTTTGATTGTGAAGAATATTTATTTTACTTATGTACACATGCAATGTACATGTATTTTTTTTAAAGTTGTGTGAGATTTTGAATGTTAGATTAGTCATTTTAGTTATGTACATATATTATGTGCATGAATATTTAAGTAGTTACTAAGATCTAATAATGCAGAATATTCATATTTTTTTATATATGCATGTTGTGTACATGTGTTTTTTAAGTAATGTAAGGTTTTGAATGTTAGATTATTCATTTTATTTATGTACATATGTTGTGTGCATGAATATTTAAATCTGATAGTGAAGAATATTCATTTTATTAGTGTACACATGTCGAGTGCATGTATTTTCTTAAGTAGTGTGAGGTTTTGAATGTTAGATAATCATTTTATTTATGTACAATGTTTTGTACATGAACTTCAAAATAGTGTTAAGTTCTAGATGTTCATTTTATTGATATACGTATGGAAAATTTGTGACACTACATAGATTTTAAGAATTTCTTATTTTTGTAATTAAATTGATCATTAAGAAATAAACATATTATCTCAAAAGATAAACATACTATCCTATAATGGATTTAATCACTTAAATAAGAACTCCTAAGGCTAATGGGTCTTATTACTGAACCAAAGATTCTTCCCTTGAACTACATGAAAAAGTAGAACAAAGTTTATTTTATATTGGATCATAGTTCCTTATAACGGCAAGCCCTTATAGTTAATTACATCTTAGGAATAAGGATATCTTACTAATTATATTATTAATTGAAAAAATAAGCATTTATTTCTATAGATTTCTAAGCTGGTTCTAAAGAAAAATCATAATTTAGAATTTCAAAAGGGAACACTGCAAAATGGAATGAGTTCTTTTGGAAGCCAATTAGGATAAAGTAAGAAATGTCCATAGATACTATAATTCCTAGTGGACATTTTAACTATCCTACTATTGGTATTTAAATATTGAAATTTAAATTAAATTTTGAGTTAAAATTTTATTAGTGATCTAGGATTTATATTTTAGTAGCATAAGACTATAGAAATGCTTAGGGTTAAAGACTTATTCCAATAGGATGCTTTAGATCCAAAGTCTATAATTGCTTCTAACACATGTCAGAGGCTCGACTTAGTTTGACTTTTGGGAATTATTGGCTCTTTCTCTCATTTGAGAAAAGAAACCTATCCTTGACTTTTCTGTACTTATAACCCATGTGGAGTTTAATTTGAAGTCGTAGGGACACCACACGGATCTTAGGGGGTACTTATTAAAGTGATCGAGGGCGATATTGATAATATACCATCTCAAAAGGCAGAAACATCATCCTATAATGAACTTGATCATCTATTAAGGACTCCTAAGGCAGTTGGGCCTACATGCATACTAGAGATCTTTCCCTTACTTTACCCGGATAAGTGAAGTATTTATTTCATGATGGGTTCTTTAGTTCCTTATGGAAGCAAGCTTCCATAGTTAATCACAACCTAAGAAATGAAATTTTTTTAAAAATATGCTCGATTAAAGTAGTCAATGAGTACTATTGACCTCACTTTTGGAGCGAGCTTTTAACTTCTCCATCTAAAACATACGACTCCTCTTAGACATTAAGAGTTCCTTAGTCTTAAGACACTTCCAGTGATTAGGTGAACATTGAACCTAACCCTAAAGACTTAAAAGAGTTAGCCATAGGAATAGGTTATGCCTTAGGGGTATTAGGAAAACATGCCTACACTATAGGTTGCACCAAATCCTTACTTCCTTTCTTTAAGTCAATCTCCAAATTCAAGTCAACCTTAAATCCAAACCAACTTCAAATCCAAATCAACTTCAAAATTCAAATCAATTTCCAACTTAAATGATTTTTCTCAAATCATTCAAATCAACTCCAACTAAAGTGATTTTTCTCAAATCATTCAAATCAATTCCAACCCAATTGATTTTCTCAAACCATCAAAGCAATTCCAAAAATCCAAATCATGAATTAATTCCAAATGATTGAAATCCATGTTCAATTCTAAATCCAAAATCTTTCCTAGGTCATTTTGATTTCATCTTATGGACTTATCTCAAATCAAATTCAAATCAATTCAAACTCAAAAAATTTTCTCATAACCCATTTATATTTTCATTTATATTCAAAAATATAAATGAAATATAAATTCAAATAACCGAAACCAAATTCAAAACTAAAATCCAAATCCAACCTATGCTTCTTCAAATCAAATTCTTGAACTTAGCCAAATCAAGCTCAAATAAATCCAAACCTTTGGATTTTCTCTTCAAATAATCAAAATCTTCAATTAAAACTGAATATAAATTCAAACTTCAATCATCAATCCAAAATCAACCTAAGCCAAATCAAACTCATGTTCAACCTTTGGACTTGAAATTGTCAAATGATTCAAAACCCATTTGGCTCCAATTCACTTGCAAATGGATTTATATTTCAATTATAAGTCCATATTTGAGTTCAACCAAACTTGAATCAAGCCTTGATCAAGTCAATTGACCCACTTAGGCTCACTTGACCTAAAGTTACCTAAAGAACCTTTTTGAGCCAAATTCTAATCCAACCCAAATTAGATTGAACTAAGCCCACCTAAGCCTCACATTGTGAGAAACAATCATCCTAAGATGATCAATCACTCAAGTTGGGTCAAACCAAGTCAAACCTAGCCTTTGACCAAGTCAACACTTAAGCCAAATGAAACCTAAACCAGCCAAAATCCACCATAGGCCAAACTGATTGAAACCATTAATCTAAACCAATCCAACATCAATGATTGAACATGATCAAGCTATCAATTGAGCCAAATCAAGCCAAATTGGCCACTTGAGCCAAGTTGACCCAACTTGACCTAAAAAGTCAAAATGGGTCAAATCTTGATCTAAGCTAAATTGATTGCAACCAATGGGTCAAATTCATTCTAAATCACTTGTTGAACTTTATCAAAGCCAATTGTAGACAACCTAGCCCAATTGACCATGACTAAGGTCAATAAATCAAAACAAATCAAACCAAAACCTATGGCAACCTAATGAGTCAAACCAAATTCAATGAAACATAAACCAAATTGAACCAAACCAATGATACCAAACATTTCAAATGATCATATGAACTTGACCTAACCCTTGGTTTGACCAAATTTGACCAATTAGTCAACTTGACCTAAGTTGACCCATTTTGACCTAAATGGGTCAACTTGCGCCAAATCACATCCAATAAACTCCAAATTCATTGAAAATTGGCACAACTCACCTTTCCATCATTCCAAATATTTCCAAATTAAAATCAAAGCCAAATGCCCATTTTACCCCTAGGTCAAAGGGTAACCTATGGTCAAATTCACTTGGAATTTGATCATATTCTAACTCAAGACCACTTGGCATCCTTCTAGTGGACGATTTGGACACCAAGGAGGGTGGTGTACATGACCCAATGAGCTTGGGTTAGTGAAACCCAACCTAAAGCCAAAATTGACCCCTCCACTCAAAATTCTCCATTTGAAATCTTCCATATCCTCATTTAACACATGCCCATTTCCACAACACCACTCCTCTGCCAAAACCGAACCACATGGAGCTCATAAAAACCAAAATAACCCACTCCATGAGGGCAATTTGATCAAAATGAAAAATGAGCTTCGACCATCGATTCAAGTAGTGGGAGATATACTCCCCCTCATTCCATTCCAATTCAACTTCCTTGCATTCGATTGAGCCTTAGGAACCCAAATAGAGCGTCCTAAAGCTTCTCCAAGGTTTCCCAAGCTTATTCAAATTTCCCATTCTCAGTTTTGCCTAAGTCAAAAATAGGGGAGGTGAGGGAGAGTTCCAACTTACTCAATACCCAACCAAAGTTCAATTCCTCTTCCAAGCACCATCAAGACACTAAGTCGAGCTCATCCAAAGCAAATCTGAAGTCTCCAAGCCACGGGAATGGGGAGTTCGATCGAAGCTGCAAGCTATTAAAGCAACCTTTGGTATATTTGAGGATCCACTATAAGTTGAACCTTCAAACTCTCAACAGGGATTCATCTCTACTAGACGAAGCTACCTCAACATTTGGAAGCACCGGTGATAGCCTCCGGCGAGGTATGAGTCAAAACTGAGCTTAAGTAGAAAAATACTTGGTCCTTTGTGAAAAAAATTATAATACCATTGAATTTCTGCCATTAGATGTGCTTCTTATTGCTTTTAGATGGTGTGGGTTGCTTGGCCCAATCTGAGCTCAAGTGAGCTTGGATCAAGCCATGGAGGATAGACAGTCTTTGTCTCCTACAAGTGAGGGTAGGGATGAGTCATAGACCATCCATCCCACGTGTTTTGGATGGATGATCATGATTAAATGCATTAAATCCATTGATTATTTTCTTTAGAGCCATGGGTTTTATCCTGATCATCCGATCCTTGATCAGGTGACCAAGGAGAAAGCGCATAGTGCCGCTGGCTGATACGACATGTGATTTTACAACTTAAATAACCAATCCCATCATGCCACGTGGAAAGCTCACGCCACGCTAGCGGTCCACGTGGTGCCGACGGGATTAGTTAAATAATTAGGGCTATTTAATTACCCTTTAATCACTGAAACTTCTTAAATTCATAATTAAATGTAGAAAATTAGAAAAATATACATGAGGGCTCATTTTAAAGATAATTCACAAGGGAATCTAATAAAATTATTTTTAATTGATTTTGAATAGTAGATTTTTCTTAATTATGATTTATTTAAAACCTTAATATCTTAATTACTCTCTAATAACTTCATTAGTTAATTCCAAACTTTTTAGGCATGTTTAGTGGGATGACTTCTGTCTCCCCTAATTTTCTTGGAATTTATTAATGTGTTAATTAATAAAATTAATTGATGAACCTTTAATCACCCTCTTAGTGTAATTAAGGATAATTAAGCATGTGAATAGTGAACTTATCCCTTAATTGAAATAATTAAACATTGTTTAAAGGAATAGGAGGTTTATGGAATGGGTTTGGGATATTTTCCCTAAGTTATTCTCTAAACCCCTTTCTTCCTTAATCCAAACAAAATTAAGGGTTAATCCACTAATGATCCTTTTAATTAGTTAATCAAACTTTCAAAATCAATTTGAACTTAATCAATCTCTTTCTAGGTAAATCCTTAGGTGTTCAAAAGCTTAAGGTAAATTTAAGGAAATCATTTCCAACTCACATGTGTGAGATTATGAAAGTACTTAATTAAACCCTTTAGCTTAACTAATCAATAATTATGAGCCAATTGCATTAGGCCCCTTTCTTTTTTAGGTGCATTACTGATTTAAATTCCATGTGGTTGCATATCATATGTTGGCTCATAATTGTTAGGTTAATTATGTTAAAGTGGTGTAGGTAAGGGGTAATTAATGGACTTAATTTACACCTTAACCTAAACAAAATATAAAATCAATATAATGGTTCTAAAATTAAACTAAACTAATTCACACATGTGGGAAATGGGTTAGGACCAGCAAACTTTTCCCACATTTCCTAAAATCAAATCAAATTCAAAACTAAAATTAAAAAATCTCCTTGAGCAATTTTGGTTCACTTTAAATAATCTTAATTCATAGGATTATCTTTGGGAATTAATTAGGGTGAATAAAGTGACATGCTTACATCACTTTATTTCTTTCCAAGTATGTTAAATATTATTTTCCATATTAACTCATGCATTCATATCCTTTTGAAAAATCAAATAAATAAAATGTTTCCTTTATGTCAAATTGCATGCTTTGGCTAAGGTAAGAATATGAATGGCTATTATCACTATTAAATTAAAAATTATTTTTCAAAACCTATAAAACAAACATTATAAATAAAGGTGTGCTACTTATAAATACTCATAAGCTTGTTTGTGCTTATAGCATAAGATGTGTATGTTGTGATTTTTCTTTTCTTCTTTTAACATGGATTTGAATAGGATTAACAAGTGTATAACTCATTTGAAAAGAACACAACACTTGCTTAAATCTATTCCTATGCCTTTCCATGATATGACTTAAGAAGGATCTTCACATTTACACATGTAAATTGCATAACCAAATCAAACAAAAAAAATCTTTTGCATGACTCTTCTTCCATTCATTTCTTTTGTACATGCACATGTATTTAAGAAAAGTGGTATATTAGTCCGACATCAAGATTGAGATTTTAAGTAGCCCTAAGTAGGTCTTGTACCTTACACCCTGGTGTAGAAAATAATGTGTCATACTCACTTATGTCTTTCATACATGTAAATGTGCATTTGAATTAATGGATAAAAGAGTCCCTCTTTTTTTACTTAAACAAAATCATGCATTCATGAAATATCCAAATTTTCTTAAGCAACATCTCTTTGCATTCATCATTAAGGTGCTAAAGTGTTTGCATTGCATGTATAATATGCTTAGATCATTCATATGCATGGTATACATGTTGGAAAGAAATAAATGGTTGTGTTATGTGATAGTAATTCACCTTAATTAATCCTAAGATGCCTTTCTTATTGAATAGGTTTATTTAGAGCAAAATCTAAACTTAGGATTAATTAAAACATAATAAAACATTCACTAAAGAAAATCATTAATGAATCTACCTTAGAAATTACTTAAGGTAGGGATAAAAGAGAAGTTCTCTCTCTTTCTTCTCTTTACAACACTTAGTAATTAAGTGTAGGTTCATTCAAACCAAATCAAATCATCAAATAAAATTAATAAATCAACTAAACCACTTGAAATGAAACCACCTTCTAAGTTGAACTTTTTCACACTTAGAAAACTTCAACCTTAAAGTCTAGCTATGACATGCCACACTAGCCTTAAATGGCACACACACATTAGGCTAAGTCACCATTTCTATCTTTATATTAGGGCGATGCATGGTTTGATGCTTGATTTTATTTTGTGATATAATATTTTTAGATTATATTTTAGGGTGTATGTGTGTAGACTGAATGGTAGGACAATCTTAGTCTAATCATTATCTTCTGTAGGAGATTGTGCTTAAGGGGTGCTATAATAAAAATATAAATACTTTTACTGTACAGGTTGCTTATACCCCTAAGCATAATCTAAAATAGGCTAAGTGGGCTTGGTTACCCATGTGTGGGTGCTAAGTCCAATTTATTCATACATGCTTGGGATGTGGTGTATTTAGCTAATCTCTATTTTGCAGGCTTTAGTTAGCTTTACTTTTCCCATTTTCATGTAATTTTGCAATTAAGATTTGGAATGAATATTATGGAGGAAGTGGAGGTGAACATTCATCATAAGACTATGTCTTATGTATTATGTGAAGCCTTTGGAGCATCCACATTCCAACCAACCAAAAGAACGAAAGAAAGAAGAAAGAAGAAAGAAAGAAAGAAAGAAAGAAAAGAAAGAAAAGAAGAATGAAGACCCCCATAACATGAATTATTTCTAAATTATAATTATTCTTTTGTAATCCAGGTTGTATAAGGCTAGAACTCGGCTACCCACTCTTCTTCTCAGGTTTGTGTGGTGGATCTCGACCACAAAGGCCTTTTATTCTTTTGCACTAGATTTATAAAGTTATTTGATGTTTATTTAGCTGGTGCATTAAGATGACATATTTTTCTTAGTTTCTTTCTTTCTTTGTTGAATGGTCTGGATGCCATTAGGCTCCCAGGGAAAAATAATTTTCTATCCAATTAATCAACTCAAAAATCAAAAATTAAATAACTCATAACCTCACCTAAAGCCTAGGACATAAAATCAAGATAAAAGATTTAGTAACCCCTTAGCTATATTTTGTATGTTTCACATCATGCATAAAATCATCTTGCTTCACTCTTGCTTATGGAGGGCTTTCACCTTTGCCAGAGAACATGGCTTGACCTTCGAGAGCCATGGTGGCAACACACATCATTCTTTCCGATTTTGGCCCATAATAAATTTCTCATGCATTAGGCATATGAATCCATAGCCTGTGTCTAATAAATTATTTAAAAATCAAAATAAAACTTAACAAAACTTGCATTAGATTTAGGTCATTATTCATGCCCTACATGATCTAGTCTTTTAGGGAGTGTGTTTAAGGACTTAATCTCCTTTCTAAATAAATAATAAACTAGCTATCTTGCAAAGCATAAGACTTGCCTACATTTAAAAATGTAGGAGGAGTTGGCGTACCACCCCTGATGGTTGTAAGTCCAAACAGTCGGGTGATTTATCCTCTCTTGTGGAGGTAAACCATATACCCATTTTCACCTTAGATTTAGGTTGTGCTTTGGCCCTCGCCAAAGCTACTTAGATTTAGGATCTGAGGTTGTTGTTTCCATTTACGAGCTACAAGAATAAATTCTCACCTCTTAGGCATTTCTATGATCTTGTATCATGGAATTTTAAGCCCAAAATTTATAATAAAAATTCAACTCAAACAAATAATTCTCCTTAATTTCAAAAATATAAAGCCCAACCAAAGGATAGTTTGGGATGCTTACTAGGATTCCTAGTATTATGAGAATCCGTTACTCTTCTCCTCTTGGTTTCAATAATAACTCCCTCCTCTTGATCAATCCCATTTGATCTTCCAAAAATAACCAATTGACTTATAGTCTTATCTTTAAAATCTTTGGAGACAATGATCATTTACCTTAATCAAGAGTATTTTTAAGGAATCTCATTCCTTAAGATGTAACTAACTATGGGGCTTGCCTCCATAGGGAACTTAATGAATTTGGTTTAAAATAAACCCTACTTTAATTTTCTATGTAAAGTAGGGGAAGAATCTCTGGTACATTTGAAGACCCATTGTCCTTAGGAGTCCTTATTAGGTGATTAGGTCCATTGTAGGATTGTGACTTCTATCTTTCGAGATAGTGCACCTCTCCTCAATGTCATACCCAATCACCTTAATAAGAACATCTATAGATCTACATGGTGTCCAAATGAAAAGTATATTTCTATCTTTATTTTATCCACATAGATTGAAGATGGGAGTGTACAAGAAGAAATAATTTTCACCACAAGTACTTCCAAAGATTTCAAGGCTAGACTATTAAAGAATTGGTTATTATTAAAAATCAAATGGGATTACTCTAATAGAAAGACTTCTTCCTATATTCTAAAGGAGAATAAGTAGGAAGCACCCATGATATGGAAGCTTAGTGAGTGCTTCAATCTACCCTATAGTGAGGCTTTACATTTTTGAAAAAGAGAAAATTATTTATTTGAGTTGAAATTTCATTAGAATGCTAAGACTTAAATTCCAACAACATAAGATTATGAAAATATCTAAGAGGTGAGGACTTATACTCATAGCAAAAGAGAAATGAGCCACCTTAAAACCTAAATCTAGACTGGTCTAGCACAAGCTAAGAGCTCGACCTAACTCTACTGGGGGAAAATGGGATATAGTATTTCATTTCCATAAGAGAGAATGAACACAACCTGACTCTCTTGAACTTATAACCACCTGGAGTTGCTACCAGCTAACACCTCCTATGCTTTAAAATCATGTAGGCCTGTCTTATGTAGATCAAAGATAGTTAAGTTGTTACTTAATTAGGAAGAAAGCTAGAATCCTAAACTCACTCCCTAAGAAACTAGATCATGATTGGCATAAAACATGACTTCTTGGACTAATGCAAAATTAATAAATTTTAAAACCATTTTTGATAAATTTATTTTTTGACTGAAGCTTGGGATAATTATGCTTAAATGCATGATGAAATTGAGTTGTGGGCTAAATTAGTGAGAAGAGGTGTTCTTCACTATAAGGGACTGCTCTCATACATCAAGCTTGTTCCTTATCGTGCAAGAGTGGAGATCCTCTCTATTCAAGATTGAAATAATGACAAGCATGTTGTTATAATATACAATCATTCAGCTAAGGGGTTTTTAAATCTTTTATTATCTTGATTAAAAGCCTAAGCTTTAAAGTGAGATTATGCATTAGAATAAAATTTAGTTATGAGTTATTTAGTGATAGTAAAAAATTTAATTTTGTCTAAAGGTCCTACCGTATCTAGGCCACACATAAATCATCACACTTTACGAAACCTACAAAAATGTGCTATTTCTATTGCACAAACTAAATATGATAATCAAACATTTGAATTTTGTAAGAGAACAAGAGGCCAATGTGGCCAGGTACTGTTGTTCACCCCAAAAAGAGAAAAAGTTAGGTAGCTGAGCTCTACCCTTATACAACATAGATTACAATTAAATTTTACAAATGAAATGAATGTTATGATGGTCTTCAATTCTTGTTCTTCTTTCCTTCTTTGGATTATTTTGCTCCAGGCTTCATAGGGCCTCCCAAGTCTTTGCCTTCTAGCCAGTACTCATCCTAAACCTTATTGCATTAATCCTAATCCTATTATAAAAATTACATATTCATGAAAAATAAAGTTTAACTACACATGCAAAATAGACATTAGCTAAGCAAACATATAAACCAAGCAATTATTTTTTGCATATTTGGACTTAGCACCCTCCACTTAGGTAGCCAAGCCCACATGTCCTAATTGGATTATATGGAGGGGCATAAGCAGCACCTGCAAGCAAGAATATTTATAATCATTTATTATTATAGTGGCCCCTTTAGTACAGTCCCCCACATAAGACATCATTAGGTCACTAATTCCTAACATCCAGTCTACACATAAATAATCCTAATATCTAGTCAAAAATTTTAGATCATAAGACAAAAAATATCACCATAATATTCACTGGCCTAACTTAATACTAGAATCGATGACTTAGCATTCTATTGTCTGTGTTATGGCTTAGTGTGATATGTCTTGGTTAAGCTTTGAAAGTATGGTTGTCTAAAGTTCTAGAATTATTTAAATGAACCATTAGAGATGGTTTCACTCCAAGTCTTTTAGTATATTGACTAATTTTAACTTGCATGTTCTTATTTTATTTAATACTTGCTTAGCATCCAACTATTATAAAGGAAAAAGAGGCTTTACCCCCTTCATCCCTACCCTAAGTTATTTTTTAAAGGTAAATTATTATAGCTTTAGTTTTCTTAGTGAATCACTTATAGATTTTTATTGAGCCTAAGTTTAGAATAGTTCTAAGGAATCTTATTCAAACATGAAAGCCATCTTAGGATTAATGAAATTAAATCACTATCACATGAGTAATATTCCACTACTTTCTTTCATTATCAATAACATTCACATTCTTTCATCTTTAATGTTCTTAGTATTTGGTTTAACACATATAAATGCAATATACTCATATTTTTATATACTTGATGAATGTTAATGCATGAATTTGATAGAAAAAAAAAAAGATTTCTTCTCATAGCTAAGCACATGCAAACATGTATTAGAAATTTAAGCAAGTATATATCGTTGATAAACTAAGGAAGTGAGATTATCTAAGACATCCTTGGAGCTACTTAAAGCTTCATATTCCCAAATGTTGAAACTATATAATTTCTAATTCAAATATATTTAAACATATACATAACTATAGAAACAAAACCATGCAAATGTTATATAAAATATTTTATTTATGTAAAGTATAATGGCATGAAGAGAAAAGTTTTATCCTATATTATAGTACATGTATACACATAAATGAAATTAAATAAGTACGTGTTATTATTAAACTAGGAAAGTGAGATTATCTAAGACCTCACTAGGGCTACTTAAAGCCTCGTGTTCTCGAGATGTCCAAACTATATGCTTGCTAATTCAAGTACATGTAAACATACATATAAAACATAAAGATAAAACAATCCATTACTATCTTTAAATTACAACTACGTTGAGACTTCATTAAGTACTTATAACAAACATTAATTTAAATTTCATACTATTTGATTCATCATTAATTTATAATTTCAAAATAATTTGAGATTTATTAGTGATAATAGCCGCACCATATAATAACATTTATCCAACTCATGTAATTTAAATGCAATCATAGTCTTTTAATTTTTTTTTTAAAATAAGAACACATAAAATAAATGGCATGCACATTTATGATAATTAAAATGAAGTAATTAAATGTCACCATATACTACTCAATTTCATTGAATCTTAATGACAATCAAGCTAAATAAACATTCCTTAACACTAACCAAAGTTTTTGAAATATTTAATTTTAATGTTTAAGTTATTAAAACCTAAAGATGAGAATTGATACTTAGGATTCACCCCATCCCATGTTGGTTATTTAACATTTTTAAGAAAAGAAATTAAATATGTTTTATAAGTTGATTAGGTTCAAGCCATTAATCACATCATTTTGATTACCCTTCCCCAAGCTTCTTTAATTTAATTAAACACTTGATCACGAGCCTTAACTGATATCCTTTCAGAAAATAAAATAAGCAATGCACCTAAAGAAGTCTAATGCAATTAGGCTCACGCCTAAGAGTTAATTAAATTAAAGGAGAAAAATATTTAAGTTAACTAATCTTATGATTTTCCCATGCCAATGGGATAGTCATAATTTCTTTAATGATTTTATGCTATTAAACATATAAAGGGATTAATGGGTTGCACTTTATACTATTAAATACTCTTATGTTATCTAAATCATTTTCAATTTTTATTTTATCATTGATTTTTCTTAATTATTCCTTAATTATTATAATTAAATCTTCTTAAAGAAGTACACTTGGGAAAATAATTAGGATAGGGGTCCTAATTATTTCCCTCATCATATCCACTGTTTGCATTGATTAGTTAACACCAATTGATTGTTCATTAATTTTTATAATTATTTGATTAATTAAAGTGGGTAATTAGGGTTAAAATTTTAAAATCTTCAAACTACATGGAAAATAATATCAAGAAAATTATGAGAGGTAGATGATATGCCATAAAATCATCCCACCAAATTTAAAATTAATTAGCCAAGTAATTTGGCCTTAATTAAGGTAATTAGCTTATGTTTCAAACTTTAATTAAGCACTACTCATTAGGTATTAATTAAGATTTTATTTTTTTTAAATTCTTCTCTGTTCAAGCTTTCCAAAATGGGTTTATTTGTTTTTTTTTTGGATTTTTCTATAATTAGTTATGATTTTTTAAAGTTCTTGCTATTTAATTTTATTTTTAAACCTTAATTAATCCTTTTAAACCATCAGTGCCATGCAGATGCTGATGTGGCAGGCTTTCCATGTGGTGCCACTCAGTTAAATCATGTGACATGGCAGGCCCATGGTGACCTAAGGATGAGTCATGCCAAGTTTGGTTGGTTTTGGCTCAATTTAAT
Source organism: Cymbidium sinense (assembly GCA_021442155.1). Lineage (NCBI taxonomy): Eukaryota > Viridiplantae > Streptophyta > Magnoliopsida > Asparagales > Orchidaceae > Cymbidium > Cymbidium sinense. Next base: position 74,745,163 of record CM038215.1, read on the forward strand.
CCTTGTAGGTGAAATGGGTCATGTTGGGCTAAATTGACCATTTTGATCAAATTGGGTCAAAGTGAGAATTTGGATAAGTTTAATTGGTCATTTAGAATGAGTGAGTGTAATTATTTTAATTCAATTTAAGTTATATTTTAATTTGGTTCATATGGTTCAATTTGGATTAAATGGGTCATGTTGATTAATTTGACCAAATTGGCCAAATTGGCTTTGACATGGGTTAGATTTATGTTCAAATGATTATCAGTGATTGTTTGAAATAATTGATTTGAATTGATTTATATTAGGGAATTATTTGGTTCAATTCTTTAGGTTAAATTAGTGGAGGTCAATCAATTCAAGGTCGACATAGATTCAAAGTGACTAATTGAAAGTATTGGTTTCAATCAATTTGGTCTAGGATTTGATTTGGTTCAATTGATTATAGTGGAGTGTTCAATAGTGACAGTCAATCATCAATGAAGGGATTGGATAATTTGGTTTGATCTAATAGGAGTTTGATTGAAGTTTAATTCCTTTAGGCCATTTTTCAAACTTTGGTCAAGTCACCAATTGGAGTTATGGATGATTGGGATGTATTCAATGATAAATTTGAAGTTGATTTGTGGCTCTGATTGCAATCGATTTGGGCTTGATTAGGTTTTGGCTTATTTGAAACTTTTAAGTCAAATGGGCTAACTTGGGTTTATATATATTTATATATACAATTTAATTAACTTGATTGCAAGTGTTTGAGTAGTTTGAAATGTTCTATTGAATCATTTGAGTAATTGAGAAAATCCAATTGGGTTTAGTTTGCTTGAATGAGTTTGAATGGAGTTATAGGATTGTGGTGGATTAACTCGGGTTAAAGTCCAAGATAATTTGGCTTGGAGCTTAGAATGGCAAGCCAAATTCAATTAAGATTAATTGAATATGTTTGAGTTAGTTTAGCTCTAATCACCTGAGCTTAAGTTTGGAAGAGTTGATGGGCATGAGTCTTAGTTTTGGCCTTCAAGTGAAACCCATTTTGACCTAATGTAAACTTAGGCTAGTTATGTCTCAAGCATAGTTTAATGTTCAATCACTAGAAGTGTCCCAGCACCATTCTGTTTAGAAGGCATCCGAGATGAGGGACCATTCTCACTCTAAAAAAATGAGATCAATAATCCACTTAGAAGGGCTACCAGCTAATACCACCTAAGCAAATTTTAAATCCTAGATATTAATTTTTATGAATATAATATGGCTAGGCTATTGTATTTTTAGAAAGGAATCTAAGAACCTAGACTCACTCCCTAATCCCTAAGATCTTGTTGGGTATAGTATTTGCTTACCTAATGCAACAAATTTCATCTATTATATCTTGACTCATAATTCATTTAAGACTATTGGGGTATGCAATTTATGCTTACTATGATATGCAATTAGAAGTGGTCATGGGCTAAATCAAGAAGAGAAGGCAGACTTCAACAAGAAGGTAGTCATCCTCAAAGGGCAGATGCCCATTATGTGCAATGAGTAAAACACCCAATTCAAGAATTTAGAATAAAATGCTAGCATGATTCACAAAAGCTAATTATTTCCAGTTGATTCTAAGTTATTCTTAGGGCTATAATTTATATGAGAAGTTTTGAATTTCTTTATTTTTATTTAAGTTGTTTAGATTTAGGTTAGGTAGAAAATTTCCTTTTTTTTTAAGAGCCTAGCATTAAGGCATTCATCACAGAAAACACAACAAAAAAAGAAACCTAGAAAAATAGGTTGATTATATTACACAGCCAAAGTAAATCAAGCTAAATTTAAATTAAAGAATAGAAATGCGGTAACAGACACCCTAAGAAAGAGAAAAATCTGAAGAAGTCCCTTAGATCATCCTAGAACTATAAATATAGATCTATGGGTCTTCTTCCAATATTGTCTCCTTCTTTAAGGACCTCCTTTGGGCTTCATTGGATACCACCAAAATGGTACATTCAACTCCTACTATTCATAGACCCCATAGATGCTAATCTAATTCTAAACTTAAATTACATTTAAAATTTAAAAAGGACTTCCTAAGCCTTAGAAAATAAATGTCAAGAAATGTAAACAACATGTCAGTAGTTATTATTTGACAACATACGGGCTTAGCATTAGTTTCTTGCGAATCCCACTTGTATTAGTGGGCCATGCTTAAGGACTTAAGCATACCTGCAAGAAAATAGCATTTATTTTTAATTTATTATAGTGGTCACTTTTAGCACAACCACTTATAGAACATAGCATTAGTTCTAGAAAGTATGTCCTACCATCCAGTCTAATAGAAAAATAATCATAACCATCTAGTCTAAGATATTACACCACATCACATCACAGAACATCATAGATCGGCCTAACTTAAATCTAAGGTAGTCGGTGACCTAATATTCTAGTGTGTGAAGGAAATGGGCATGTGTGGTAAGACTACACTAGCTCTTTTTAAGTTTAAGTTTCAATTTGGGTTTCAAATATTTAATTTAATATGATTTTGAGATATTTTACTTTTTATAATTTCACTTCATAAGTACGTATCATTATTATACCATATATTCAAGGTAACAAGACCTCCTTAGGACCAGTAGACCTACATCCTTGGGTGTTTAGACTATATACCATATATTTTTAATTATGAAAAAAATTTATTATTTTTATTTTTTTAATATTAAAATTAGTTTAATTTATCATAAGTGATTTCAACGTAAATTATTTAATATTTATAATTTTATTTTCATTTTTAGATTCATTCTATATTAAAATGAAATTTAAGTTTTCAAGAATGAAGAGTATAATAAGTTTCACTTTCGGTGGAACTCTTTCGATTCAACATTATAAATCCTAGCAGAATGAAGTCTTTACCCTAAAGTAAAGATTCATTCTAAGGGTCAAACTAAGATCCTAAGTATCTGTGGAGGAAAATTCCTATATGAGTCGCCTTTCAAATCTGTGGTGAGAAAAGAAAGATGAGACCTATAAAAATTTATCTTTTTAGGAAGCCATGCAGATCCGTAGATGTACTTATTCAAGTGATCAAGTATGTCACCAAGGAATAGTATACTATCTCGAAAGACAGAAGTCACTACCCTTTAATGTACCTAATCAACTCAATAAAGACTCCTAAGGATGATGGGTCTGCATATGTACCAAAGATTCTTCCTCTACTTTACATGGAAAAGTAAAGCAGGGTTTATTTTAAACTGGGTTCATTAAGTTTCCTACAAGGGCAAGCCCCCGTAGTTAATTACATACAAAGGAACAAGGCTTCCTTAGGAAAACTCCCGATTAAGGTAAATGATCATTATCATTGAAGATTTCAGTAGGAAGGACTATCAATCGATTGGTTTATTTTTGAAGATCAAATATGATTAATCAAAAGAGAGAGTTATTATTGAAACCAAAATGGGAGATAAGTAGATATGCTCATGCTGTAGAAACCAGCATCTCAAACTATCCTAATTGGGCTTTACATTTTGAAATTGATTTAGTTTGTTTGAGTTATATTTTCATTAGAAACTTAGGACTTAAGATTCCTTAACAAAAAAATTAAGGAAATGCCTAAGAGCTGAGTGATTAAGTTTATGGTCCACAAAGGTTAGAAGCAACCTCAGAACCTAAATCTAGGGAGCTTTAGCGAGGGCCAAAAGCACAACCTAAATCTAAGACAAAAATGGGTAATTGATTTTCCTCCACAAGAGAGGACAAACCATCCTACAGCTTAGACTTACAACCGCCTGGGGGTGGCCACCAACTAACTCCTCCTATGATTTTAAATACATGTAGGCAAGTCTTTATGCTTATGCAAGATAGCTAAGCTATTATTATTTAGAAAGAGACTAAGTCCTTAAACTCACTCCCTAAAGAGACTAGATCATGTAAAGGCATGCTTCAAATGACCTAAATATAATGCATTTCAAATTTTATTTTATTTCCATTTTGGATAATTATTTTGACTTATGATAATAAGATTCATATGACTAATGCATGAGAAAGAATGTTATTGGCCAAAATCAGCGAGAATGGAGGAGGTGAGTTTCCACCATGGCTCTCAAAGGTCAAGCCAAGTTTCTCTGGCAAAGGTGGAAGCCCTCCAATCAAGAGTGAAATAAGATACAATTGTGCATGATATTACAAAAGAAATGCTCATCCAGCTGGGGTTGCTAATTCTTTTATCTTGATTTTTAAACCTAAGCTTTAGGTGAGGTTATGAGTTGTTTAATTTTATTTTGAGTTGCTAAGTTGGGTAAAAGATTTATTTTTCCCTAAAGAGTCTAATCCACATCCAGGTCATACATAAAGCAAGGAAGAAACTAGGAAAAACATGCCACTTAAGACAAAAGCTAAATAAATCATCAACCAATTTATAAAGCTAATCGTAAAAAGAATAAAAGGTCGTTGTGGTCGGGCACCACCGTACAAACCTAAAAATATCAAATATGGGTATGAAGCTCTACCCTTATACAACCTAGATTAAAATAAATTAAATTATAATTAAGCAAGGAATTCATTATTATGAGGGTCTTCAAGCTTTATCTCTTCTTTCTTCTTCTTTTCTTCTTTTGGTTCCTTCATTTGGATGGTTGGAAGGTGGATATTCCAAGGCTTCACATGGTGCATAAAATAGGATCTTATGACCAATGTTCATCCTAATCCCCATAATAATCATTCCAAAATCCTAATTGCACAAATTTACATGAAAAGTGAAAATCTAACTAACACCTGCAAAATAAAGGTTAGCTAAAATAAACCACACAAATCCCAAGCATGTATATTAGACTTATCACCCCACACATGGGTGACTAAGTCCACCTATCCTATTGGATTATTCTTAGGGTTATAAAGAACCTGCAAGAAAAAGTATTTATATTTTATTTATGATAGCATCCCTTAAGAAGAATCCCCTACAGAAAAGAATAGTTAGACAAAGAACGTATTACCATTCATTGTATGAGCATACACCCTAACATCCAGTCTAAACCATATATCAAAAAATAAAATAAAACATCAAACCATGCACCGGCCTAACCTAAAGCTAGAAGTGGTGACTTAGGCTAATGTGTTTGCTTTGAAGGCTTGTGTGGTATGCTTAGCTATGACTTTAGGTTCAAATTTTCTAAGTGTGAAGAACATGTTCAACTTAGAGGAGGTTTCATTTAAGTTGTTTAATTATTTTGGTTGATTTTATTTCATATTTTGATTTGGTTTAAGTGGATCCTACAATTAATTACTAAGTTATGAAGGGAGGGAAAGAGAAGATAACTTCTCTTTCCTTCCCTAACCTAAGTAATTTCTAAAGTAGATTCACATTTTAGTTTTATTTAGGTGAATATTTTGATTAAATCTTTTAATTAATCCTAAGTTTAGATAAACTCTAAACAAACCTATTAAAAAAGAAAGGCATTTTAAGATTAAATAAAATGAATCAAAATTCACATAACACACATTACTTCATTTTTCTTTCCCAACATATATAACATGCATGGATGGACCCTAAGCATATCTATATATATGAATGAGAGTATTTAATACACTTTATGATGTATGCTAAGTAATCTATTTAAAGAAAATTTAGAAGTTGAATATGTTTGATTTTTCTTAAGTAGAAAGGGTTTTCCTCATCCAATTTTTCACATACACACATGAAAGTAAGAAAGGCATAAGTGAGTACAACACCATTGTTAACCAGAGATGTAAGGTACAAGACCTACTTAGGGCTACTTAAAGCCTCACAACCTCAGGGTTGTCTAGACTAATATACCACTTTCCTTAGATACAACATATATGTAAAAGAAATGAAACAGAAAAGGAGAATGCAAAAGTTGTATTAATGGGTTCATTTTATTTTATGCAATTTATGTATGCAAGTATAGGTAACCCTTCTTAGGTGATAGCACAAAGATGAATAGAGTATGGAATTAAGTAAGTGTTGGGCTCTTTTCAAATGAACTCTACATCCTACCAACTCCTATTCAAAACTATACCAACATAAGAAAGAAAGGGAACTTATGCTAAGCATGCCTTTATAATCTATCACATGCAAACTCATAATTAAAATATAAGTGGCATACTTTCAGATTTAGTATTTGATTTATATGTTTTGAAAATAATTTAGATTTAGTAGTGATAATAGCCACTCATATTTCTACTTTAGCCAACACATGCAAATTTGACATAAAGTAAACAATTTCATTTTAAAATTTGAATTTAAAAATATGAATGCATGAAATCACATGACATACAATTTAACATGTTGGGGAAAGATTCAAAGTAATGAAAGCATGTAAACAAGTTCACTTCACTTAAATCCTAAAAACATTCTTATGGAATAAGAAAGTTTAAAATAAATCAAAGCGATTTTTGTTTAGTTTGAAATTTGATTTAATTTTAAAAAGGTGAGATGAGTTTGCTATTCCTAACCCTTTCACACCTGTGTTTGATATTTTTTGTTTAATTTTTTTAGATAATTAGATCTATTTTTATGCGTTAATTAGTTTAAGGTATGAATTAGTTAACTTAATTAACCCATACCTACACCACCTTAGAAAAATTAACCAAATAATTATGAGCCAATGGGATGACATAAAACTCACAAGGAATTTAAATTTGCAATGCACCTAATAAGAAAAAGGCCTAATGTAATTTGGCTCATAATTAAAAGTTAATTAAGCTAAGGGGTTTAGCTTAAGTAATTTCAAAACACCCTTTCACACTTATGAATTGGGTTTTGATTTCCTTAATTGAACTTATGCTATTAAACACCTAAGCATCTATCCAATGTAGATTAATTAAACTCTAAAATGTTTTAGAATTTTTAGAAATTAATTAAGGGGATAATTAATGAATTAACCCTTAATTAAGAGGAGATTAATAAAAAAAGGGGTTTAGGGAATAGCTTAGGGGAAATGCCCCAAAAATATTCCATTAATCTCCTACTTATTGGATCTGACCTTAATCAATCCCATTATGGATTAAAGTCACTAATTACACCATAATTATCCTTAATTATATAAGGAGGGTAATTAAGAAATTCATATGCAGTTCTCCTAATTAAGCCTTCACTAAATCCCAAGAAAATTAAGGGAGGTAGAAATAATTCTTTAAAACATACCCAAGAAATTTGGGATTAATCAGAGGCTTAATTAAAAAGTAATTATCAAAATAAACTTTCCAAAAAAAATCCAAATTCAGAAAAAAATATAATCCAAAACCCATTGAAATTAATATTAAAATATTTTAGGTTGAATATTCTTTCAATAGGATTTTATTTTATAATTTTTGATTTTCTAGGAGTTATAAATTTTAGAAGATCCTTAATTAAAAAATTAATTAAAATTTTAATAACCCTAACTAATCCTCGACTCACGACGATGCGTGGCGTCGTCAGCTTTTACACATGCGCCGCGTGAGGGCTTACTTATCACCCCAAATGGCGGCACGCATTTGATCTCTGCCATTCGATCAAAGATCGGCCAGCTAGAGATCTCCCCGTGGGTTTTAAAATGGATAACAAATACATAAACATGGGGAATTATCTTGACCGTCCATCTAAAATGCGTGGATGGACGGTTGAGATCTTCCAAGTTCTTCCCCTTGATCAATAGAGACCGTCCATGATCAAGGGGAAGATCCAAGCTCGATCATGCTCTAATTCAAATCAAATTCAACCCACACCATCTAAAGATAAAGAGCGGAAAATTCAATGGTCAAAAATCCATGGGATTAAAATTTCCTTCACAAAGCTCCACACCACATTGAGTTTAGTGGTTGAAAAATTCCATACCTCACCGGAGATGATCACCTGCCTTCTTTGGAGAAGTTTCTTCTGTTGAAGCCTTGCAAATTTGAGCACTTGAGGTCGAGTGGATCTTCCTATGGGACACCTCCTTCATAGCTTGAGCTTGGCTTTGATTGAATTGGATCTCCCGTTGCATCAAGAACTTGGAAGAGAGCTTGAGTGCACTCGACTTAGTCTTCTGATGAAGCTTGAAGATGGAATTGAATGGAGTTTGAGTGTGGAGTAAGTTCAAGAATGGATTGAGCTCCCCTATTTTCACTGTTCAAAATTGAGAAATGCAGAAATGGAAAGAGCTCTTGGAGGCTAAAGAATACACTCTGATGCTTCCTAAGTCTCTCTAGTACTTAATTGAATTGAGGAATGTTGAATTTAAACTGAATTAGGGGGAGTATATCTCCTCCTTGAAGGATCAGACGGCCACAAGCTTGCGTGCCATTTTGATCCAATTGATCATTTTGGGTGGGTTGTTTGATCAGTTAAGAGTGTGCACATGGTCAGTTTGAGCCAAGGAGTGGATTGCCAACCTCCCATGTGCTTGAATTTGAGTGGGAAGAGGATTTTGAATTTTGCATTTTGACCCATGAGGTCAGGTTTAGTCTAGGGACCAATTGGGCTGACCCAAACCCATTGGGTTGGGTGCACCACTCTTCCTTAGGTCCCCTTGAGCTTTTAAGAAAGCCTCAAGTGAATGTGAAGAGGGTATGACCAAATTACCCATACATTAAACCAAAATGTGTTCAATGGCCTAAGGGTAGAATGGTCATTTTACTAATTTATCACTTTGGATATGTTGGGTATGTGGAGAAACTAGGTTTGGCCAAGTTTCATGAGATTTGGAATTCATTTGATAGGGTTTGGTTCATGTTGACCCATTTAGGTCAAAATGGGTCAACTTGGGTCAAGTTGACCAATTGGTCAAATTGGGTCAAACCAAGGGTTGGATCAAGTTCACATGACCATTTGAAATATTTTGGTGGCTTGTTTGATTCAATTTGGATTAGTTTTGAATTTGGCTCATATGACTTCATTTAGATCAAATGGGTCAAGTTGACCTATTTGACCCATTTGGCCTATTTGGGCTAGGTCGTGGGTAGGTTTAGGTTAGGTTAGTTATATGGAGTGGATTGGTATCTTTTTCCAATCAATTTTGGTTGTTCAAATTTCTCAACATGACCTTTAGTCATGATGGGTCTAAGGTCAATTGGGCTAGGTTAGGTTGGCCAATTGAGGCTTTGGTCAAGTTCCACAAGTGATTTGGAATTTGACCCATTTGTTTCAATCAATTTGGCTTAGATCAAGTTTGACACATTTTGACCCTTTAGGTCAAAATGGGTCAACTTGGGTCAAGTGGCCAATTAGGCCAGGTTAGGCTCAAATGTTGGCTTGGTCAAGTTCAAACATAAGTCATGAGTGAACTTAGATCAAAGGTTTCAATCAATTTGGCCTATGGTGGAATTTGGCTATGTTAGGTTTCATTTGTTAAGTGTTGACTTTGTCAACTATTGTTGACTTGGTTTGACCCAATTTGATTGATTGATCATCCCATGATGATTGTTGATCATGATGAGAGGGATATATGAGTTTGGTTCAATCCAATTTGGTTAGGATTAGAATTTGGCTCATGGTAATTTAGGTCACTTTGGGTCAAGTGAGCCTAAGTGGGTCAAATGGCTTGGTCAAAGCTTGATTTGAAGTTATTGATCTTGTATATGAACTTATGATTGAAATATAAATCCATTTACAAGTGGTTTGAAATCAAATGAGTTTTGATCCATTTGATAATTTCATATTCAAAGGAAGAATATGAAGGGGTTTTGGGTTTGATTTTTGAACTAGGTTTTGATTGTTTGATTGAAATTTGGATTTATATATGAGCTCATGATTGTAGGGTTGATTGAATCATGAGAGAAAATAAAGAGTTTGGCTTGATTTGAAATTGATTTGGCTAAGCTCAAGATTTTGACTTGAAAGGCTTAGATTGGATTTTGAGTTGATTTTAGTTTGATTTGGAATTGGTTTTGATTGTTTGAATTTATATTTCATTTATATATGTGAATATAAATGAGAATATAAATTGATCATGAGAAAATTTCAAGGATTTGAAGTTGATTGATAAGTCCATTAAGAAGGATTTAAAGGACTTAAGAAAATTTTGAAGTTTGGAATTTGAATTTTGAATTTAGTTTGATTGATTTATATTTATATTTCATTTATAATATATATATATATATATATATATATATATATATATATATATATATATATATATATATATATATATATATATATATATATATATATATATATATATGAATATGAGATTGAACTTAGAATGACTTAGTTTGATCAAGAATTAGGCTAAGTCCATTAATGGAGAATTAATGACTTAAGAAGATTTTAAATTGCGAATTTAATTTGAGGGTTTGATTTAATTGATTTATATTTATATTTCATTCATATATGTGAATATAAATGAGAATATAGATGAGTTTTGATAAAATCCCATGAGTTTGAATTGATTTGATCATGATTTAGGCTAAGTTCATTAATGGAAAATTAATGACTTAAGGGAAATTTCAAGGATTTTAAATTTGGAATTTAATTTGAGAGTTTGATTTGATTAATTTATATTTATATGTAGTTTATATATGTGAATATAAATGAGAATATAAATAAGTTTTGAGAAAATCCCATGAGTTTCAAGTGATTTAATCAAGGTTTAGGCTAAGTCCATTAATGGAAAATTAAGTGACTTAAGAAGATTTCATGAATTGAGTTTGAATTTTAAGTTTAGCTTGATTGGTTTGAATTTATATTTCATTTATATATGTAAATATAAATGATAATATAAATGGATTATGAGAAAATCTGAAAGATTTGAATCAGTTTTGATCATAATTTTTCTTAAGTCCATAAGAGAAGATTAACGACTTAGGAAAAATTTAGACTTAGGAATTTCATTGGATTTTGATCATGGGTTTCAATCATATGGAGTTGATTTTAATTTTGGGAAAATCAATTAAGGTTGATTTGGAGTTTGACTTGGAGGAAGGAAAGTGAGGAATGGTTTAAGCTAAGGGTAGGAAGTTTTCCTAACACCCTAAGGCATGACCTATTCCTATGGCTAACTCTTCTAAGTCTCTAAGGCTAGGTTGAGTGTCCACCTAATCACTAGATGTGTCTTAAGACTAAGGAACTCCTAAAGTCTAAGAGGATCCCTATGTCTAAGATGGAGGTATTGAGAGCTCATCCTAAGAATGAGGTTTACGATATCTTGATTAATCTCTTCTTGAATTCTTTTAAGTTGGATTTGGTTTGATTAAAGTTCTAATTTTGATTTGGATTTGCATTAAGATTCATTCTTCTTTTTATTTGATTAATATTTCTTAACTTGATTAATGTTTAAATGATCTGATTTATTCATTTTTCTTTTAGTTTTCATTTCATTTTGATTAAATGCTTATTTACTTTCACGTGTTTTTATTATTTAATTTGCTTGATTTAAATTTGATTCATTTATTCATTTCATTAATGTTGTACTAATCGATTTAGATAAATTAACTTAATCAATTTCCAAGTTGTAATTTCATTCTTTCATTTTATTGATGTTATGTTTGTTAATGTTTATATTTATAGCTTAATCTCCATAGTCAATCCTTTTGATTTGACTTATTATTCATTTGATTATGTCTATTTTATTTGATTTTTTTGGTTTTATGTGAATTAATTCCATTCGTTACTTCCTTCAAATTGTTTGATTCAAGTGATTGGGTTTATTAGACTTAATTATTTCATTAAGGTTTATGTCTGTCAATGTTTAATTTTATTTAGTTTTCATGAACTTATTTTGATCTTAATTTTAATAACATCACTTATTATATTTTAATTTTATGATTTATTTTTTTCATTTGTATAATTTTTAATTGATTATTTAGGTTTTATTTTGATTTTTTTCATTATTTTCATTTATTTATTTCATTAACATTCATATGCTCGCTAATGAGTTTAGATTAATGTAATTTGTTTCAAGTTGTGATTTCTTTCATTTATTTCATTGACATTTATGGGTTATGAACTTAAGTAAAATGATTCAATTATCTTTAATTAGCTTAAATGGAATGTTAGTTTAATTATTTTAAGAAGATTCTATCTCACTTAATATAATTAGAACTTTATTGCTAATCATAATATAAGAAGTTTGAGGACTTGGCTACTTGGATATCAAATCTGTTCTAGCCATTCATAACTTTTTATATCATTTTAGGTTTAATTGATTTGACTTATTATATTTATTTTATTTACATTTGCAACTACATTACTCAACTTAAATGGGTTTAATGGATTCATATATTTAGAGATTATCAAATTCAGAGGTTAATGAATCCTATATTTTAGTTTCTTAGTGGACTTATCATGGTTTAATCAATTATTAACTTCGGAGTTTAATTGAATTTCGTATTCTTAATTATTTTATTAAATCCTAAGTTTGTAATTAATTAAATTTCTTGACTTCAGAGTGTTAGACAATTTTCTCTAGGTGTTTTGATGTTGATAAACATAATTCAAGTTAATATTATAAATATTATAGTTTTTTATAACATTTTTATTTATTGTTGCATTTAAATTGATCTAGAGACTTGAAAATTCAATAACGTTCACCCCAAAGGTCAATTAGCCTTGAACTTTTTATGGTAAATAGGGTTATTTTCCAATTTGATTCCCCTAGAGTTTTATCCTAATCAGCTGTATAATTTGGGATTAATTAAGATTTTAATTATTTTACTAAAACTTAAGTTAAGCCTAAATTAAGTAAAATAACTTAGAGGTTTTACTTTTTCTATATTCTTTTCTAGAAGATGTATCCATAAAAGAATTATTTGAAATTTTTAGAAATTTGGTTGATTTATTATGATTTTTCTAAATTTAGGTTGATTAATTGAATTAATTAATTCAACCAATGAATTAATTAAGCTATTTTATGGATTATTAGATTTTAGAAGGTTTCAATGAGTTATTTAGATTAATTATAGTTTATTATGATGATTTAAGGTAATCTTATAATTTTCTATAATTTTCTTAATTCTATATTGATTTATTTAGTTAAAATTAGGGTTTAAGGTTTGAAATTCAATATCTTTCGATCCACTTTGAAATAAATAATGAAAAGTTTTCCTAAAGTGTATATTAACCCTAGTTCCATTTCCCCAAAGTTTCAAATCAACTGGAACTGTCGTTTGAGATTAATTTGAGTTTGATTTTTTTTATTGAAGATCAAATTAACTCAAAATTATCCAATAAAAATTAGGGATTCTAGGTTTAGTGGATTCCTCTTACTAAGAGGAATCCATAGAGCTCTTAATTGCATTTTTCTGTGTATTTTATTTTTTATGATTTCCTAAAGTTTTTGTTAATTTTCTATAATTTTAAAATTCAAAAAATTCAAATTTCTTGTTTAGTCACCTCTTTTGCCATCTCATGGATCTAGCTGACTAGCTCGATTAACGTCAATACGTGTGTTGTGCCTTATCAGTTACACTATACCTATTAGATGCCCTTTTGTTGACCTTACTTTTAATGAGGTTGTCATCCTTTCTCATAGACCTAAGTTTTAATCTAGGCACTAAGGCTCTATTAGCCTTCAATGAGGTTAATAATCACCATAATCTAAGTGAATTAAGATCTCTGACCTTAGGTTTGGAACTTCTTAATTAGGTACTTAAGATACTATGATTAGTGGCTAAGTGCATAATCTCAATTAAAGTAGAAATTAAAATGAAATCTAAATTCAACTGAACCCAGATTAAGGTAATTAAGTTTGTTTAACTCAATTAAACCATTTAGGCTCAAAAATAGCTAAATTCAAGAAAAACCTCTAAACTCAACACTAAATTAAATCAAATTAATAAAGACACATAATTAATACATAAGTATAAATGAACCCAAAAAAATAAATCCAAATGGGATTAAAAGTGGTCAATCAGTTGTTTGACTTAGAATAGACCCATGTGGGCCCCATCAAGCTAAAAATCAAACTAATAAAAATTTGATCAATTTGAGCATCCTAAATGCTTATATTTATCAAATTAATATAATAGAACACTAAGCAAATTAATTCTTAATATAGTGATTATTCAAATGGCCTAATATGGTCACCTAGTCTAAATGAACCTTAACCGACACTTATTGAGCCTAAACTCAAAATAAATTGAAATTAATTTAAATTATATGTTATAAAATACTTTAAAATTATTTTTAACATAATTTAAACTTTTCTTGGGTGATCTGACCAAATTTGTCATTTGACCTAAGTAAACCCCTATTTAACCTATTAAGCCCAACTAAGCTCAAAATAGGTCTAAATCATAATTAAATCTAAATTATTTAAAATTAATTACTACAGATCATTTCAAATACTTAATCAAATATAATTGAAGCTTGAACATACATTAATTTTGGTCATATTGGTCATTTAACCCACATGAACCCAATTTGACCCATTAAGCCCAATTTAGATCAAAAATGGGTTTAAATCAAAACTAAACTCAACCAAAAAATAAACTAAATAAATGCTTAAAATTATTCTTAAGTTGATTATTAGATATGACTCAACTCTCAATGACAACTAATTAGCTAATTTGGTCAATTGGTTAATCTAACCCGAATTGATCTAAATTAACCTATATGAGCATATCAAGCCAAAATCAAAATAAATTAAAATTAAATTAAATTAATTATTATAAATCACTTTTAAAACTTAATTAAACTAAATTTAACTTTCATTTGGGTCCAATTTATCTAATTTGGTCTATTTGGACCATGGACCCAAGTGAACCCAAATTGGCCTAATTTTACTTATTTGGGTTAAATTGAGTTCATTTATGCAATAGTTAAATTACATTAATTAATTATAGGTATTATAAATAATTAGTTTAATATAATTTAAATTTAATCCTAAATCAATTGGGCAAACAAGACTCACTTGACTCATCCTAACTTATAATTTACACACCTCATTTCTTTTATTCTTAACATACTAAAAAGAAAGCACACACACACATCTTCTTCCAACCTGAAGAAAACCCCTCTCCCCACCTCTTGTGCTCTTTAAGTCCAAGAGCCCCCAATTTTTAGCAATAGGTAGTGGTACACGACGGTCGGAGCATTCAACACAGGGGAAAAATAAAGATCTAAAAACTTTTAGCATCCACCGAACATGTACTTTGGTGAAGTAACTTTTCTAAACTTTAAGTCAACCATAGGTGTTTTTATTTGGTAAAAAATTTGCACGAATATAAGATTTTCCTTTAGATCCATTGCACTTTCTTTCTTTCAACTCCCCAATGTGAAATAAAGTAACTTCCGATTAAGAACACCAGAAGATTGCAAGATCCGGTGATGTTTGTGATAGATCCCATCAATCTAACCCTATTTAGTCTGCCTCCCATAAGGGAGATAACCTCCACGCCATCCATCTTACTTTGATAGAATGGACGGTTACGATTATATCTCATCTTTGATTTATTTCATTAGATCTAACTTAAAATTTTAAAAATCATAAAAAATAAAATACAAAATTAAAAACTGCAAATAAGGGCTCAATGAATTCAACTTTTCATGAGGAATCCAACAAACCTAAAATTCGAGATTTGGATGTATATTTAAGGAGTTATTTGAGTTTTAGTAAAATTTATATTTTTTAATTACTCTTAAAATATTAAACCAATCAACTTAAAAATTTCAAAAATAAAACTTAATGTTCTTGCTTACCTATCATAAAAATTTCAAGTTAATTACATTCTAGTTTAAGAGTTATTAATTTTTTAAGGCAATTAGCTATTTTTAGATAATTAATTTATTAAAAATTATAAAAATTTATCAACTTAATTCAACTTACATTAATAAACATTAGAGAATTTAAAAAAAAATTAATTGGACCTTTTGAACATGCTAAATTATAAAAATAATTAAATTAAGGTTTAATTGAGCATTAATAAATTATTTTAATTACACAAAACTTTTAAAAATTCATGTAAAAAAAATAAACAAAATGTAAATAAACCTCTATGGAAAGCTTAGATTAAGGAGAATCCAAGAAAAATAAAATCCCTAGATTTCATTAAATAAATAGTGATTAATTAGGGTTTGAAAATTTAACTAATTATCTTAATTAAGCCTTAATCACTTAGTTAATTAACTTGAGATTTGAAATGTTGAATATATGGGATGACCTCTACCTTCCATAATTTTGTTGGGCTAAATTCTCAAGTGGATTAAAAGAATCAAAATTTTATATCCAAATTATCTCTTTTATACAATTAAGTAATTATTAAGATTAATAAAATTATAAAATTGATTAAAGTGTGTTAATTAATCATTATAATAATAATAAAAAATTTGGACTCCTCTTTTTAATTATTTTTAAAGATTACCCTTAAGGTGTTTAATTAATTAATTAAGTGGTTAGATAAAATTTCAATATGAAACTATCATAATTAACTCATTTAATGAAAATATGTTTAATTGACTATCTTTATGTGCTTAGTTAGTATAAAGATCTTTAATGAAATTATGATTCTTCATTGGTCTGGAGAATTATAAAAGTAATTAGCTTAATCTTCTTCATTCAATTATTTAATAAACATGAACTTATATGCAGTAGAATCCTTAGGACATTACAAATTTTATTTTTCAAAGCATGTCACCATGATTTGTGAGCTCTTGCTTAATAATTAATTAAAATAAGATATTTTGAGAGCATAATTAAATGGATTATTAATGATCCAAACTTAATTAATTCATAAAAACCACTTAAATTCTCATTAAATTTATTAACACACAAACATGGATATTGGTTGAATGCTAACTGTTGTTTCTTCTTTTTAGATTTTAATAACTTGAATATTAAAATTAAACATTAAAGAAACTTTGATTAAATCTAAGAGATATTTATTTAACTTGATTGTCTTAGGTTCTAATGAAATGAAGTATGTTGAATGGTTGTATTCAGTTACTTCCTTTCAATTACCATAAATGTGCATGCCATGTGCTTCATGTATTCATATTTTAAAGTTAAAAGAATGATTACATCTAAATTGCATGAGTTGGACAAATGTTATCATATGGTGTGGCTATTATCACTAATAAATCTCAAACTATTTTGAAACTATATGTTAATTATGAATTTTAATTCAATGCTTATTATAAATAATTAATTATGTGAAAATAAATTGTTCATTTATTTTTAATTAAAAGATGGCAATTAATTGTTCTATTCTTGGGTTTATACTTATTTATTCAAGTATTTGAATTAGCACATATATAGTTTGGACATCCCAGGAATACGGGACTTTAAGTATCTCAAGTAGGTCTTAGATAATCTCACTTCTCTAGCTTAACAATAGTACCTACTTACTTAATTTCATTTATGTGTATGCATATATTAGAATATAAAATTAAATCCTCTTTTTTCCACTAAGCTTTACATAAGTAAAAGATGTTATACATAACCCTTTCCATAATTTTATTTCTATGTTTATGTTTATTTGAATTATAAAGTATATAGTCTGGGCATCTCGAAAATATGAGGCTTCAAGTAGATAATCTCATTTCCCTGGTTCAACAATAACACGTCCTTCCTTAAATTCCTTATACATGTTTGTATATGCTTAAATATGAGATGAAATCCCTTTTTTCTATCAAATTAATGCATCAACATTCATTAAGTGTGCAAACATATAAGTACATTGCATTTATATATGTACTAAATCAAATATTGAAGAAACTAAAAAGAAAAGAATGTAGATGTTATTGATAATGAAAGGAAGTATTAGAGTATTATTCATATAATGGTGTCTTAATTTTATTGGTCTTAAGATGCCTTTCATGTTTGGATAAGATTCATTAATATTAATTTAAACCTAAGCTTAAATAAAATTAAAAAATGGTCTATTAAGAGAGTTAAAGAAATAATAATCTATCTTTGGAAATCAACTTAGGTTAGAGATGAAATGGTTAAGTCTCTTTCTTTTCTTCATATTGATTAGATCTTAAGTAAGAAGAGAACAAAATAAATATATATAACTTAAAACTCAATAAAGTTACTAAAATACTTAAAGTGAAACCACCCTTAATGGGTACTTTAAACAATCTTAAACTTTAGAAAATCTAATTTCTAATTCTAAAGCCCAATTAAGACATACCACACTAAGCCTTAGCACACACATTATAATACTAAGTAACCAATCTTAGTATTAGGTTAGGCTAGTGTATGTTATGGTGATATATTTTATTTTGTGATGTAATATTTTAAGCTGGATGTTAGGATTAGTTGTCCATATACTAAATGTTAGTTCGTTATAAGGCTAATAATATTTTATATAAGGGATTGTGCTTGAAGGACTGTTGTAATAATAAATGAATATAAAATACTTTTGCTTACAAGTGTTGCTTATGTCCCTAAGCATAATCTAATTAGGGCAGGTGGGCTTAGTTACCTAAGTACAGGATGCTAAGTTTTAATATGTGAAATATAACTGCTTGGTTTGTATGGTTGTTTAGCTAATATCTATTTTGTAGGTGTAGTAAGATTTTATTTCTTATAAAGATGTACTTTTTGTAATATGACTAGGATTAGTGCTTTGGGGTTTATGATGAGTAGTGGATAGAAGGTAAAGACATGGGAGGCCCTGTGAAGCCTAAAGTGTTCAAATCCAAGAAGTGAGAATAGAGAAGATTTAAAGAACCCCATACCTTTTCCTTTTATTATAATTATATTTCAGGTTGTATAAGGGTAGAGCTTGGCTACCCAATTTCTTTTCTTTTCTAGGGTGTACGACAGTACCTGGCTGCACTGGTCTTTTATTCTTTTATGAAAATCTAAATATTTGATTGTTATGTTTGGATTGTGCAATAGAAATGGCATGCTTTTTATAGGTTTCTTAAAGTGTGTATGCTTATGTGTTGCTTATATATGGCTCTTTAAAATAAAATTTTCTATCCTCACTAAATAACTTATAGCTAAACTTTTATGCAACTCACAACCTCACTCTAAAGCCTAGATATATAAACAAGATAAAAAAAATATTTAGAAACCCCTTTATAGAATAGTTGTATGCTATAACAACATGCATGTCTTATTCCTCCATTTTTCAATATGCAGGATTTCCATTCTTGCATGACAGGGGACAAGCTTGGCCTTTGAAAGTAGCCCCTTGAGTGGAAAAAACCACTTCTAGCTGATTTAGCCCATAACCAAACTTCATCATGCATGTAGTCATAATTCTCTTTAGCCATGGTCCAAAATAAATGTGTCAAAATGATTAAAAACTTATAAATTTTTATTAGACTAAGTCATGTTTGCACACCAAATATTATCTAGTCTCTTATGGAGTGAGTTTTGGATTCTATCCTCTTTCCTAATTAAATAATAGCTTAACTATCTTACATTGATTTAAGATCAGCTAACATGATTTTAAAATGTATAAGGTGTTAGCTGGTAGTCACTCTAGGCAGTTGTAAGTTTAGAAAGTCGGGATGTGCTCACTCTCTCTTGTGGAGGTGAACCACTATGTCCTATACTCCCCAATTAGATTTTAGGTCTTGATTTATCCTAAGCTAAAGCATTTTAGATTTAGGTTTTGAGACAGCTTGTTTCACTTTTGCTATGAGTATAAATCTTCTTTTGTTAGCATCTCTACAATATTGTGTTGTTGGGTTATAAGTTCTACCACTCTAATAAAATTTTAACTTAAACAAAAATAAATTCTTCTCTTCAAAAATATAAAGCCTCGTCATAGGAAAGACTGGATCATTCACTAGTCATCCTAGTATATTGGATGCTCCCTACTTATCTTCCTATGGAATATGTAAATAAGCCTTCCTATTTGATTCCTAATAACAACCAATTCTTTGATAGCCTAGCCTTGAAATCTTTAGAGACATTTATTAACTACTTTAATTGAAAGTATTCATAGAGAATTTTTATTTCTTATGATGTAATTAACTATGGGGGCTTTCCTCCATAGGTAACTAAAGAACTGACTTAAAATAACATTGTTATACTTTATCCATATAAAGTGGGGGAAAGATCTATAGTACATATTAAGACCCATCTATCTTTGAAGTCCTTATTAGGAGATTGAGTCTATTGTAGGGTGACATTTCCATCTTTTGAGATAGTACAACATACCTCAATTTTGCACTCAATCACTTCAATAAGTACCCTTAAGATCTCCAAATTAAAACACCACAAGCATTCAACAAAATGTTGGTTAAACTTCTCAAAAAACTTCTCTTTAAAAAAAAGGGAATGGCATGATAAATTAATAAAAGCCTTGTAGGTATTTTTCCTCACATATAAAATGGTCATGCATGTAACACCATACTCATTGATCTTCAAAGTAAAAGCCATACTTCTTAAAATATAATTTCTTTCACTCCATATTGTAGTCCAAAACACTTACCATGAAGGAGAATGTGCAAGTATGACTCAAAGAGCTCAAAGCCATAGATGAAACTCAATTACAGGACCAGCAAAATCTAAAAATATATAGAGCAAGGATAACCCAAGATCATAACTATATGGTTTGCCCAAGAAGCTTCAAAGTAGGTGAACTAGTACTAGTATGCAGAAGGCCTATCATTCCACATCAATGAGCTGGTGGAAAATTTTACCCAAATTAAGAAGGATTCTATATCATTGAAAGGTATACCAATGAAGAGCTTATCAAATCATTAATGCAAAAAGGATAAAACCTATCCTTCTTATAAATAGATAATATTTTGAAAGATATTATGCATAACTTTCTAAAGATGTTATGCTTTATAAACACAAGAGTCAAAATTGACTCTAAATCAATCAATAAAAATGATACAATATTATCAACATTTGAGATCGAGAAGAATACTTCCATCCTAAAGGAAAATTCCCCTATCAACAAGGGGCAATTTATAAGTATGTTAATAGATGAAAAATCTCCATCAAAGAAAAACTCTCTCCATTCGAAGCTATCCTAGATTAGACCCATCATGCCCAAAGGGGCTAGATCATATCCATCATGCCCAAATGGACTGGATCTAAATTTAAACTATGATCCATTATGCCCAAAAGGGTCGGATCAGATCCATTATGCCCAAAGGGGCCGAATCAGATCCAGCATGCTCAAAAGAGTTGGATTTAAATTTAAACTAAGATCCATCATGACCAAAAGGTCTAAATTAGATCCATCATGCTCAAAAGGGCCATATATAAATTTAAACTTAGATTCAGCATGCCCAAAAGGGTCAAATATCTCCATCATGCCCAAAGGGGTCGAATCTAAAATTAAGTTATAAATGATCATCCCCAATGGGGCCGAATCAGATCCATCATGCCTAGATGGGCCAAATTTAAATTTAACTAAGATTTATTTTTCCCATACTAGTTGGATTAGATCCATCATGTCAAAGGGGTTGGATCTAAATCTAAACTTAAATCTGACATGTCCATATGAATAAGATTTAAGTCTAAATATAACCAACATACCCAAAAAGGGTAGATCATAAATATAAATCCAGATTTAATACTTCCAAATGAGTATTAAATTCAAATATAAATTTAAATTCTATGAAACTAGAGAAGATTGAACCAAAGTTTGCAAGTGAAGCGCAATGATAAATTCAAATATTACCACTTTTTATAATACTTATAAAACATATGTTTCTTTTGTTTAGATTTGTTATAGATTAGTAATAATATTTTTCTAGAAATGGCTAGATGATATGCCTCCTACTGAGCCCACTGAGGAGCAGCTATGGGCCACTATTGAAGCCCATGAATTGCATTATTCAGTCAGATTATAGGATTAGCTATCATGGCATGAAGATATGTTAATGTGCAAGGATATTTTTTATGATTCATTTGCTCGATCATCATGAATTCTACCTCTTGATTTAGAGCTTATAGCAGATCATAATTTTGTTGATTGAATGATCAATTTAAATCTAAGACATAGTCATAATGTTCTTTTAAAGTGAGTTGTAGATTGTCTTAGCTTTAGGAATCATGATATACTTCAATCAGTTCCAACTATTGTTCCTTCTACAAGCATATTCAGAGTTCTGGGTCATCGCATATTATATCATGAGGCAGAAGATTGTGACTCAAAGTTAGTGTTTAGCACACCCTTGTCAACTGTTAATGGCTACATATACTGGTCCTACCAACCTTTATAGATCCATTATAACCTATTAAAAGTTACTGTGAATATGCTGAGATGTTGAGTTCAAACTATTCTCAATACACATTATTTATTAAGAGATCTTATCAAATATAATCACTACTGTTGAGACCTCAATACTACTTTATAAGAAGTCTCTCTAGTTTTCCAGGATCTCAAGCAAAGTCTCACAGCCTTGAGATCCCACTAGAGAGAACTATCTAGAGCATATATTAAGCTACTCGATATATATGCTAAATTGAGAGAGTTATAGAAGAGAATACAATATCTATTAGAGAGAAGATCTATGGTCAGACAGACTATCACTATTATGGAAGACAATTGCTCATAGATGGACACTTAGGTGTCCGAACTTGAACAGATCATTTTCTGATTAGTCCAAGACCAGGAACTTACCTTTAAGCATCCCCATGAACCTCGAGAGAGGTAGTCTATGATGGCCTTCTGGTGTTTATTTTTGGATGTGGGGACACCATATAGATCTTAGGGGGTACTTATTGAAGTGACTTTGTATGACATTAAGGTATGATGTACTATCTCAAATGATAGAAACATTACCCTTCCATGGACCTAATCACTTAATAAGGACTCCTAAGACATGATAAGTCTTCAAATATACCAAAGATCTTTTTCCTACTTTATATGGAAAAGTAAAGTAGGGTTTATATTAAGTCAGGATCTTAAGTTCCCTATGGAAGCAAGCCTCCATAGTTAATTACATCTTAGGAAATGAAATTTCCTAAGAACAATCTCGATTAAAGTAGTCAACTATTATCTCCAAAGATTTCAATGTTATGGCTATCAAAGGATTGGTTGTTTTGAAAAATCAAATGGGAATGTTTAATTGGAAGACTTATTTTGGGAACCAAAGGAAGATAAGTAAGGAATACTTATGATACTAGGTGGCCTAATAAGCATTCCAATCTATCATATTATGAGGCTTTATATGTTTGAAAGTGAAAAGATTTATTTTATTTAAGTTAAAATTTTATTAAAATGCTAGGGCTTATAATCCATCAACACAAGATTATGGAAGTGCCTAAGAGGTGAGGATTTATGCTTATAGCCCAAAGGAAACTAGTAACCTTGGATCCTAAATCTAGGGAGCTTTAACACAAGTTGGAGCATGACCTAAATCTAAGCGGAAAGGGGACATAAGGGTTTATCTCCACAAGAGAGAGTAAACCTGTCCAACCTCTGGACTTACAACCGCTTGGACTGGCTATCAGCTAACACCCTCCTATGATTTAAATCCATGTAGGCAAGTTTTATGAAAGTGCAAGATAGTTGAGCTGTTATTTAATTAGAAAGAAACTAAAGTCCTAAATCCACCCCCTAAGAGACTAGAGCATGAGTGGTATGACCAAATCACTTAATTTAAAATACATAATTTTACAATTTTATTTTATTTTCACACATTCATTTAGACAAAAGCATGGGATTTTTATGCTTAAATGCATGATGAAATAGAGTTGTTGGCTAAATCAGTGAGAAGGGAGTGTTCTCCATCATAAGGGATGCCCTCACTAGTCAAGCATTCCCTTATCGTGCAAGGATGGAGATCCCCATTTTCAAGGAAGAAAGAATATGACATGCACGATGTGAGACATACAACCATACAACTAAGGGGTTGCTAAATCTTTTAGTTATCTTGATTTACATCTTAGGCTTTAAGATGAGGTTAAAGATTACATTAAAATTTAGTTTTGAGTTGTTAGTTGGGTAGAAAAATTAATTTTATCCTAAGAGCCTACTGCACCCAAGACACACATTCAAACATCTAACATTAAGAAACTATAAAAAGCATGTTCTTTCTAATATGTAAACTAATCAAATCACCAATCACTTTTATAACCTACAGTGAAAGAATAAGAGGCCAGTGCTGCCGAGTTCCGCCATACACCCCAAAAAAGAGAAAAAAAATGGGTAGCCAAGTTCTACCATTATACAGCCCAATATATAAAAGAATATTTACAATTGAAATTGAACACATGCTATGGGGGTCTTCTTTTCTTGATTTTTTCACATCTTTCTTCTCTTCCTTTTGATTTGATTTACTCTAAAGGCATCATAGCACCAGACAAAAGCTTCTAGCCACTCATCTAAATAGCACTAATCCTAATTCCTATTGCAAAATTACATTTTATATGAAAAAGTAAATCTAATTACACATGCAAAATAAATATTAGTTGAACATACATACAAACCTAAGCAGTTATATTTATAATTTGGACTTAGATCCTTGCACATGGGTAACCAAGCCCACTTGTCCTAACTTTGATTATGCTTAGAAATTTAAATAGCACCTGCAAGCAAATAACATTTATTTTATATTTATTATAGAAGCCCCTTTTAAGCATAATACATTATAGAAAACATGATTAGGTTAGCAATGGCCTAAGTTCTAGTCTACGAATCATACACCCTACCATCCAGTCTAAAATATTACATCATAATTCAAATCATAACATCACACATACACCATCCTAACTTAAGATTAGAAGTGGTGGCCTAATTCTAGTGCATGAAAAGAAGGCTTATGTGGCAAGTCTATTCTAGGCATTATTTCATTTTAAGTTCGATTTGAAATTGTATTTATTTTACCATTGGATGCTTTCAATTTAAATAATCTAATTGATTGAATTTTTTTTCAACTTTAAGTTCATTTCTATGTTTAAGTCGAATTTAGGTTCTAAATAATGATGAATAAGATAAATTCTTCTTAGAATAAAATCCATTCTATTCAGCATCCTAATCCTAATAGAATGAAACTTTCATCTTGAGATGAAAGTTTATTCTAATGGTTAAACAAAGAACCTAAATTTCTTAATTAGTCCATTTAAAATTATGTAAATGATTCAACTAAATTGATTTGATTTGATTAATGTTTGTTTGATCTTATTTAGCTTTTAAAGTTTAAGTTTGTTTAACTTCATGTATTTTGATTGATTAATTTTGGATTAGATATTTTGATTTAATTAAATTTTGATAATTCAATATCCTTTGAATTAATATCTAATTCTCTTGGGTTTTATTTAAGATTTTAATTTATATTGATTAAATTATTTCAATGTTATTTAAATTTAATGATTTCATCTTTTCATTTAAGATTGATTTGATTTAGTTAAAATATTTTAGTTTAATTAACTTCTTATTTGATCAAGGTTCAAAGCAACTTCTTATTTGGATTCTAATTAAGAGTTTGATCATTTGGTTTATTGATATTAGTAATTTGATTTATATATTGGTTTAGTTGATTATTTAATTTAATCTTTTATTTCACTTAATTGATTTGATTTATTAAGTTTTATTATTTTATGGATTTTCTTAGGTTAAGTGAATTAAATGTTTATTTTGAGTTCAATTAAATTTGATTGTTTGCATTTAGAGTGTGATTTAATTTGATTCATTTATTATAATTTGGTTAATATCTTTAGATGATAGTTCAAGTTTTGTTTGATTATTAAACTTGTATGTTTAATGATTAATTATTCATCTTAATTCAAATAGATTGAATTGAACCTAACTTGATTATATATTGAGTTGATTAAGGTTTACTTTAGTTTTATTTGATTTGATTCTGAGTTGTGATCTATTTGATTTGGGGTTTGATGATTAATTAAGATTCAATTTAGTTTGTTATTTATTGAATTTAAGTGATTTCATATGATTGAGATTCAATACTTAAAATAAGATTTAATTAGATTGGTTTGCTTCATATAGCTAACTAAGTTGATTGGATAGTTTAAAGTTGGCTTGTTTATTTTATTTGTTTGGTTGAAATTTAATTTAGATGATTAATCAAATTAAAGTTTAGTTATACTTCTTTTCATTTTGATTAACCAAATTGAGTTTTTTCTTTGATTAATGGTTTAGTTGGATATAATTGGATGTTCATAATTGATTTTATTAGCTAATAGAAGCTTGATTAGTGATTACTTCATCCAGACTGATTCATTATAACTTAGATTTCATTTGATTAAACATTTGTTTGTCTTAATTTATTTAGATTAAATTCCTGTAAATGAATTTTAATTTGATTGCATAATTGAGTCAATTATGATTTGATTTTAATTGATTTTTTATTCTTGATTTAATTTATTCTTTTAATTGGATTTGATTGATTTGTTTTATTTGATTTAGTTTAAATCAATATTTTATTTTAGCTTGCATTAATGTTTTTGTCCTATTTGTCTTATGTTTATTTCATTTGGTTTGATCTATGTTAACCTAAAGCATTTTAGGTTAAAGTTTGGATTTATTTTTAGATGGGTTGATTAGAGATTAGAGTTTCTTTGGTTTGTTTAATTATGAGTTCTGTTTAAAATTTAATTAATATCTAAGTGAGTTTCATAAACTTAATTAGGTTTAAGTTTATGTTTAATTTAAGTACATTTGAAGATTATGTGACATTTTCTTGATTTGAGCTTTGATTAATAGTTTTTTAAGTATTATTTTATTTCTGATTTTGATTTAACATTTAAATTGTTAGGAATTTATCTATAATTAATTCAATTAATACTAATTTTAATTTATTAAATCTAAACATGAAGTGTTTCTTTTAGGTTTATCAAGTTTCAGAAGATTGTATTATTTTCTTAAGGATCTTAGATGTTAATTGAAGTGGTTTAAACTATTTTAAGGATTTTTATAAATTTCTAGACTTGTCAATTAATTAATTCATGAAATAATCCATTCGAACTTTGAAAGTTAATATCTCTTAATCCATTTATTATTTTAATTCAAAATTTTTATGGTATGTGTATTTTAACCTCAACTTCAATTCCTAAAAGTTTCAGATCAATCTGATTAATATTTTTGGAATAATTAATAAAATTTAGTTTTCACTAAAACCTATATTAAGCTCAAAATAGCCAATCAAAATTAAGGATTTTGAGTTCACTAGATTACTCTCGAAAAGACAAATCCAACAAGCCCTTATTTTCAATTTCTCATTGAGTATTTTATTTTTATGATTTTTTGAAATTCTGGGTATTATTTAGCATTTTTTAAATATAAAAAAATCCTCATTTTCTTACTTAAACTAGTCGCACATGCAATGATGGTGTTATGCATGTCAGTGACTCATTGGGCCATGTGGCTCCACATGGCAATTTAACACGAAAAGAATGGGTTAGATCAGATGGTCTAAATCAAATCATGTGATATAATCGATGAAATCAAGCCTTTTAACATTTAATCCATCCGTCCCTAATTAATGGTCGATGGCTATCACTCCCTCCTGTGGATGGTGAACCGTAAAGCGCCAACTAAAAAAACTTATGCAGGGTCCATTCGGGCTCAATTTTTTGGTAAATCTCGCCAGAAAAACTCTTCGTTCTTGCATTAGGATCATCTAAAATAGAAAGTGCAAGGGGAATCTAATGGATATTCTTAAGATTTTATGAGCATCATCACAAAAAAGAGATTTATGGTCAGCTAAAGATTGATAAAGTTACCTCTCTCAAGTCGCTGTCAAGTGGTCGAATCAATTTGAAAATGTTAGGTGAGACTGCTGAGCTAATATGGGCTCTGCCTCCTCATTGTCGAGGACATCAATCTTTCCTCATTGTTGGAATCTCATCAGATTTGATGATTTTCTGGGTTTTGGACATCGAGAAAGGCGGGGAATGCTTAAGGTTGGAAGAGAAGCATTCCTCACTGATCTCTATATTTGGTTGAGGGCTTTATTGCGGCCTATGGCCAAGTTTCATCTTGTCGATGATGAGGAACTTCAAGGAGGATTCCAATCCTCTTCTATTCCCCTCAGGATGGTGTATGAATGCTCAGAATCCCTCTCTAGCGATTTCTTCCTCTCCTTTTCTCTTTGGCTGAGAGCATTCCCTCATAAGGAAGTCAAAGGTGGTTAGCCATGGATGATTGAAAGCCTCGGAAGTTTGCTCCTAAAAGTCTACCATTTTGGCTGTGAGATTAGACTCATTTAATGAGGGAGTGGGAAGGAGATGGGCTTGCTTGTCTTCATGCATTGGGCTTGTACATTTCTTACCCTTTCACATGGCTTCCACACCATCTTTTAATTCACTTTAGATTGATTTAGGTTAGTTTGTATTAAATTTACTTGATTAGTTAACATTTAGATTTGAATTTTAATTAATATTGATTGTTTAATAAATGATTTGGAGGCCAATTGATTCTAATTTTATGGGATTTTGATTTAGTTTATACTATGTTTAATCTATTTAATTCAAATAAGTCAAATTGATTTCTCTAGCATGATTACTCGCTTGATAATTTAGATTTGGCTGTAATTATATTTTATTGATCATTTGTAATATTTGTGCTTAGTTAGTTTCACTTAATTTGGATTAAGTTTTAATTTTAACTCAAGTTGATCAATTTTGACTCAAATGGGATAAATTGGATTCAATTGAGTCAAATGTCTTGTTTGAATTAACCAATATGTTTTTAAGCTCTAATCATGTTTGATTAAGTGGTTATGATGATTTAGAGTAATTAATTTTATTTGATTTAATGTTAATTTTGATTTGAATCCATTTTAACCTAAATTGGGCTTAATGGGTTTGCTTAAGTCAAATGACTGAATTGGTCAAATTGAATCCAAGGAGAGGTTGAATTATGTTCATTTAGAATTTTTAAATAATTTTGGATGTTTGATTTAAATTAATTTTTAATTTGATTTGGATTTAGCTTAATGAGCCCTATTTGGGTTTATTTGAGTTTAGATAATGGGATATCAATTGAGATTCAATTGGTATTGGGTACATTTATTTGAGGTTGGATTTTGGCTAAGGAAGTAGGCATGAGCTTAGTTAGGCCATAGGATGGGTAAGTCACCTTGGGTCTTATGAAAAACACTCATAAAGTCTCTAGGTTTAATTTAAGTGTTCACTTAGCCACTAGAAGCGTCTTATGACTAAGGAGCTCTTAGTGTTTAGAAGACTCCTAGACTTATGATGGGAAGATTGAATCCTCACTCCAAAAGTGAGGTCAACAAAAGGACCCCTAATAGGTGTGGTGTAATTGGCAAAGCACACCACACATATTGGCATTGATCAAGATGATCAACAATGTCTAAAGGAATGCAAGCGCTATTGGAGACCATATAGACCTAAACCAAGAGGTAGATAGAATCACGATCTTAGTGCAATGCAACTCATCTCATGCCAAGGGAAAAAGAGAGTAAAAAACATTTGGTTTGAATAGGTTTTCATGTCAAGAACATGGAAAGGGATTCACACATGGATTAGATTTGATTTATATCAAGGGCATAAAAGAGAGGAAACATTTGCTCGGGATTGAGATTTGATTTAAGTTTGTTTGATTTGTTTGGGTGGAATCCACGGAGGATATAGGTTTGACTGAATTTGTTTTAATTTGTTTGATTTATGGGAGGGAGATCCTTTGCGGATATAGGCTTGAATCCACTGGGGATCAAGATTAGATTTATTTTAATTTGATTTGTGTTCTGTTTATTTTTTACTTGGATCCACTAGGGAGATTGATTTAGGTTTGGTTTACTTTAATTGGTTTGGTTAGCTGAATTTTGATTTTTTCCTTGTTGGGGAGAAGTTTAGTTTGCTTGATTTAATTTGGTTGATTTCATTTGGAGGCAAATCCACTGAGGATATGATCTCAGTTGAATTTTTTGGTTTAATTTATTGATTTAGCTCCCCTGAGGAGGTGAATTTGGATTGTTTTAATTTAGGCTACACTGGAGAGATTGGTTTGGTTGATTTGATTTGTTATGTACCCTGTCGGTGTGCAATGGACCGCACTAAGAAGAGGCAATGAAAGCCTGAGTTATCTTAGATTTACCAGTCCAAAGGGGTAGTCTACTTGCCATAGGGTAAGACTTTCTAACATAAGGGGTTACCTTTCAGTGTGCAATGGCTTGTGCTAGGAAGGAAACATAGGGACTTACATCTTCTGAAGCAAAAGCAGCCACTAGGGTGACTTGTTGGTAGCACAACAAGTCAAACCCATCCTAGGGCGACTATTGAGTGAGTGTCACTAGGGATCTTACCTCAACTCAAAAGTAGGACAGATGATTTAATTTAATTTAATGTGATATGATTTGATGTGGGTTTGATTTATTTAATTTGGTTTATTTGATTTGATATAATTTATAGACCTTCTCAATGTGCGATGGACCGCACTAAGAAGGGGCTATGAAAGCCCGGGCCTATCTTAGATTTACCAGTCCAAAGAGGTAGTCTACCTATCATAGGATGAGGCTATTCGATCTAAGGGTTGCCCGTCAGTGTGCAATGACTGTGGCATAAAGAAAGCACGAGGACTTACATCTTCCAAAGTGGGGAACAATCGTTGGGGTGACCCATTAGTAACACAACAAGTCAAACTCATCTTAGGGTGACTACTGAGTGAGCCTCACTAGGGAGCTTACCTCAACTCAAGAGTAGTCAAAAATAATTTAATTTAATTTAGTTTTTTTTATTTTGATTTCATTTCATTAGTTTGATTTAATTTATGGACCCTGTCAGTGTGTAATGGACTGTACAAAGAAGGGGCTACGGGAGCTTGGGCCTATCTTAGATTTACCAATCCAAAGGGATTGTCTACTGCCGAAGGATGAGCCTATCCAACCGAAGGGGTTCCTTTCAATGTGCAACAACTGTGCTAGGAAGAATGCATGTAGACTTACATCTTCCAAAGTAGGGAACAATCACTGGGGTGACTTATTGATAGCATAACATATTGAACCTGACCTAAGGTTGTTCATTGGTGCGCAACGACTGTGCTCGGAAGAAAGTATGTGGACTTAAATCTTCCAAAGTAGGGAACAAGCGCTAGGGTGATATGTTGGTAGCACAAAAATCAAACCCAACCTAAGGGTGACAACTAAGTTAGTGCCACCTGGGTCTTATCTCAACTCGAGAGTAGTCAAGGTGAATCCTACAGGGAGTTTTACTGACACTACCCTAAAGATAGGATGCCTACTTTGAAAAAGGTACCACTAGGGTGTCCTCCTAATCTAGAAGCAAATATATATATATATATATATATATATAATTTTCTTTATATGTTTGCATGGACCCTATTGGTGTGTGAGGGACCACACTGAGAAGGAGCAACGAGGGCTTAGATCTATCTCAAATTCACTGGACCAAGGGAAAGTCTGCACATCCGCAGTATAGAGCTTCCAACCATAGGGGCGGCTACTAGGAAAGGAGGACTGTCCAATCGAGTAGTAACCTAGGTAGTGTTTAAATGGGCTTGCATAGAATGTGATCCAAATAGAGTGCCCACAGGTGAGGAGACATTAGGGGTGTTATCCTGATCCCTGAAAAGGCAAGCCTATAGGTGTACGGTGGATAACTCAAGGAAAAAGCACATTGACTTACATCTATCATGAGCGATGTATCCACCGGGTGGATCAGTGTCAGCATAGAGAACACCAGCCAACCTAAGGTGCATGTTGGTGTGCAATGATCAATCTGGAAAGAAAGCATAAGAGACTTACATCTTTCCAAGTGAACCTGATTGTCAGGATAGTCTATCGTTGGCGAGATAGATGTTATCTGACCTAGGGCTTCCCATTTGTGTGCAATGATTGTGCTAAGAAAAATGCATGGAGACTTACCTCTTCTAAAGTAAGAAATAACTGCTGGGGTGACCTGCTGATGGCATAACAAATCGAACCCAACCTAAGGGTGACTATTAAGTGGGGAGTCACAAAGAAGTAATGGACCTAGACTTGAAGTAATTAGGAGAAAAGGAGACATTGGGGGACTTACCCAAATCCTCAAATATAAACTTGACCCAGTTAGTGTATGGTGGCTAGTTCAACAAGAAAATGTAGGGACTTACATCTTCTTAAACAGAACCAACATGAGGTAGTTTGCTGGCTACGCAATAAGGCATACCATACTAACAAAGTTCTCATTGGTGTGTAGTGGTTAAGCTAGGAAGAAAGTGTGGGAGACATACATCCTCCTAAGCAAGAAGCCACTAGGGTGACACACTAGTTAAGTAGTAAATCAAACCCAACCTAGTGCAGCTACTGAGTGAGGGCCATTGGGGGCGTTATCTCAACTCAAAGTAGCCCGATATAAAGGATTTGTGATTGATTTATTTTGTGTTTTTCTATAGTTTGTGTTTCTAATGAAAGATAGGATGTCGCTTGGGTTCTCTATGCCTACCCTAGACACACCACAAAAGATTCAGAAAATAGAAATGCTTTCAATTTGAAGATATGTTTTTGATTTAAAATAAAATTTTATTGATGATAATTATTTTTGAACATGATTTTATGCATAATATTTCTTTAGATAGAGCACGTTGATTGCAAGCATTGGGCGCTCTCATTTATGGTTACTAACCTGATAAGATCTTCCTTAGTAGGCCTTCTTTATGGCAAAATAGCTTTCCCAAGTAGATTCAAACTTTCCTCCCATCTTGTGATGGGCAATAATTGGTCTCTTTATAACTAAAATAAGCTCTCCTACTTAAAATGTTCTAGGGTAGACCAACTTGTTGTGATCTTGAATTATTTTGGCTTTGTATAACTCGAGGTTTTGACATGCTCGTATCCATCTCTCCTTCAAACCTTTAAGCTCTTCTAACCACAACTTGGCATTCTGCTCTATTATGATTTTGCTACCTACGGCTATCCTTAGTGATGGGAGTTAGACTTCAAATGGTAGAATGATTTGGACTACACTAAAAGGTGTAGTGAGTTGGAGTTCGTGAAAGTGATAAGACAAAGCTTTAACTAACTACTTGTGTCACTATCATTTATTATCATTGAGTGTCTTCTTGAGTATTTGAGTGAGAGTTATGTTGAAAGCTTTCTCTAAACCATTCTCCCTCAGATAATATATGGAAAAGTATCTCTAATCTATGTTGTATCTTCAGTAAAAGTTATTGATTTTGGTGCTTTTGAATGCAGCACCATTATCAGATATAATCCGGCAGGGTGCCCCAAATCTATATATGATATGGTTTCTAAAATCAGAGCACATGCTGAGCTTTGATCTCCCTAAGCAGAATCACCTCCGTCCACTTGGAAAAGTATTCCGTAGTTGCTAGGATGAAGCAATGACCCTTGGAAGAAGGAGGGTCAATCGGACCCACTATGTCAGTTCCCCAACACTCAAATGGCCAGGAGGCCAATGTTAGATGTTTAATTTTGGGTGGTTGATGTAGGACCACTCCATGCTCCTGACATTGGTGATAGTGCTTAGCTATGTCCATGCAATTTGTAATCATGGTCGGCCAATAGTATCCTAGTCTCCTGATCTTGGCTTTCATCTTCAGACTAGATTGGTGAGCTTTACATAATCCTGAGTGTACCTCAATCATGATTTTATGGGCTTCGTGCATACCTAAATAATGTAACCACATATAATCAAAGGACCATCAATATAAGACACCATCCACGAGGGCGTAAGAAGTGCCCTTTGCTTCATCTGATGTGCCTATGGCTTCTCTTGAGGTAGTTTGCCCTTATTTAGGCAATCAATGAATGGTTGCCTCCAATCTAGCTCCTCATCCTTTTTGGCAATGGCAGCATCTCCTTCAAGAGAGTATTTTTTAAATAATGAGCTCAGTATCAATAAGAGGCATGACTTGTCTATTTTGGACCTCTATTGATATGACTCATCTTTTGGACATGCCAATTCCTTAGCAAGCTTGGCTAAAGCATCTACTATGGCATTTTCTCCTCGAGGGATCTTGTAGATAGTAACCCTAAGGATTTGGGCCAACAACTCTATGGTGTACTTGTGGTAGTAATGGAGTTTGGATTTTAGAACCTTATAGGACCCAATGGTTTGATTGATGACTAGCTGAGAATCCCCAAAAATGTTGATGTTCTAGATGCTTAGCGAAATGGTTAACTCCATCGATCAGTCTCATATTGACTTCATTTGTATTGTATAGGTGATATGAGAATCTCATCATATCGTGGTCTAGAGTTAGGAGAACTATTCCTACCCTGCCTTTCCTGGAAGAGTATATTATAGTTATTCTTTGCTTTGAGAGGAAGTCACTCCATCAAAGTATATCTCCCTGTGGTGAATGCTAGTATCCCCTAAGTTCATGATCTGTTCATCTAGGAGATCATTATTAAGAAAAGAATCAGCAGGAAGTTGGTGTGCTGCTAAGAAATTTGTGAGTGCTTGTCCTTTCACCACATAGAGTGGTATGAAAGTCATGTCAAACTGAGATAGAATCATGGACCAACGTGCCAACCATCTAGATAACATCAACCATTTAATGAGAAACTACAACAGATTGATTCATGAAATTAAGTTGACTTAATGAGAAAGCATGTAATGTCGTAGCTTTTGGGATGTTAAGATTAAAGCCAAGGAATGCTTCTTAATGGATGGAAAATTTACTTCAGTAGGGACTAGATGACAGATGAGATAATAGAGCATGTTCCCCTTCCCTTCATCATTGGCTTGGGCCAACAAAGCACCGAGGGAGTCGTCTAATGTCATAGTATAGAGGATCAATGTCTTGCCCGGGATAAGGGTGGCTAGGACTGGCGGTGTCATCAGGTACTTCTTGATGTCCTCAAAGGCATGCTAGCACTTATCGTCCCACTTAAACTTAGCATCCTTCTTGATCATTGCTAAAAATGGTTGGCATCGGCCTGATAGGTTGGATATAAAGTTTCTTAGATACGCCAACCTCCCTTGGAATGATTTAAGTTGAGTTAAACTTTTTGGGGGTGGCATTTCTAATATCGCTTTAATCTTCTTAGGGTTTATTTTGATTCCACAGTGTCAGACAATATACTCAAGGAATTTTCTTGAAGCTACTTCGAACGCACACTTCAAAAGTTTCATTTTGAGGTTTTATCTTAACCATTTGAAAATTACTCTCAAGTCAAAGAGATGGTCTTCATTTTCTTTACTTTCGACCATGAGATCATCAATGTAGCATTCAACTTGATGATGAATGAGTTCATAGAAGATCCAAGTCATGGCCCGCTGGTATGTGGCACCGACATTTTTAAGGCCAAAAGGCATGACCTTATAGTAATAAATTTTGATCAAGAATTTAAAAGCAGTATTTTTCTCATCTTCAGGGGCCATCTTTATTTGGTTATATCAAAATGAACCATTCATGAAAGAGAAGATTGCATGAGATGAGGCAATGTCTACCATCAGCCCCCGTATGGATAGTGGAAATTCATCTTTAGGACATGGCTTATTTAGATCCCTAAAATTGATGCATATGCGAATTTGGTCATTCTTCTTCTTAACTGGGATGAGACTAGCCAACCAGGTGGGATATTTTTTCTCCTAGATAAAATCAACCTCGATCAATTTTTTAACTTCAGAAATGATCTATTATTCAATGTCTAATCGCATGTGTTTAGAAGCTTGCTTAATTGTGTTAGCATCAGGCTATATCGCTAGCTTATGAACTGGTACGTCAAGAGCCAATCTGGATATTTCTTCATAACTCCATGCAAAGCAGTCCCTAAATTCAGTGAGTAGCCTAACTAAATTATTGATTTCTATTTCATTCAGTAAGGAACTAATGTACATCAAGGGTGGATCTTCTTTAGTTATTAAGTTGAATTATTTGAGTTAATCAATGGTTGATTTGATTTCTTCTTCGAACTTTGGTAGTGCATCATTGAC
Organism: Cymbidium sinense; assembly: GCA_021442155.1. Taxonomy (NCBI): domain Eukaryota; kingdom Viridiplantae; phylum Streptophyta; class Magnoliopsida; order Asparagales; family Orchidaceae; genus Cymbidium; species Cymbidium sinense. Next base: position 74,780,772 of record CM038215.1, read on the forward strand.
TTGAAAAATCATCTAAGTCATCTAAAGTTTCTAAGCACACCTCCTCATATGAGTTAATGTGATTTGAAAAGAACTTATCAAACTTTAAATGATTGGTAATGACTAGCGATTGTCATCATCATTGGAACTTTTGCAAAAGCTAGTCCTAGTCTTGATTGAGATTTTTTTCATTTGTTGTCCCATAGCCTTTTGAAGTAGTATGGTTTATGCTTAGACCATGTATGTCAAATTAAACCTTTATTTGCTAAAGTTATGACACAAGGAGAGTACTAATCAAAAGGTAATTCTATTAAATCTTTATATGAATCATCCTCAAGTTCAACATCAACTTCTTGACTTAAGGATGATGGTCCAAGAAAAAACCTCTGAATCTTAACAGTTATGGATGATTTAGGAGCTTCCGTAACTACCAAACCCTCAACTTTTTATAAAGAAAGTGGGGTTAGAGCTAAGTTTCCCAATTTATGCCTAATAATTTCACATAAAGATGACTTATATACACTTATGCTTTGCTTAGGAATCTGATCTTCATCACAGTATGGCTAGAGTGTCACATCCAATAGGATCTACTGTTGAGAAGAGCTGGCTAGTGTGCTAACCATATAGGACTCATCCTTTGAACTAGATTCTAAGTCTATATGGATAGTAAGTGTGCTCCTAGTAGCTGGGAAAAATCTCATGGTGGGTGGTATGTAGGTCTTCAACCCCTAGGACAGCCTCTGGACTTGCCTCTTCCTCATCTGGGTGGAGGTCAAGTCATCCTCCCTACTTGTTTGAATGGAGTAACTAACTGTGAGTGGAATCTAATCTCAAGCTCTATTTCCTCCTCTGAATCTATTTCTTGCTCTATTTTATTTTCTATTTAATTTTCATTTCAATTTTCTTTTTACTTTCTTTTTCTTTTTCTTTTCTTTTTTTTCTCCCACATGGAGATTTTGACTAAGTTCGTGAGAATAGACCTTTTTATTTTGGGGGAGGTAGTAGGCTGCATGAATTGTAAAGGGTTTGATATCTCCTTTGACACAATACTTGATTCCACCCCTCATGAACTTGATGCATTGATATAAAGAGGATGAAGCCAAGTTGTTCTCATGTGCCCATGGTCTCTAAAGAAAAGCATTGAAAGATGTATCCGAGTCTATTATATGAAACTTGGCTTGATCTTCCAATCATCTCTAATAGCATACTATGTGCTAAGGTCTTCTCACCTTATTCATTGAATCCTTTCAACATCATCCTCTCTTTTTGGAGTTTAAATATGTCAATCCGTAAGTAGGCAAGGGTTTTTAGACTCATAATGTTGACTAATACACCCGGGTCAACCAGAACTCTAGATAGCTTAAATCTACTAACATCTAATGTAATATAAAGAGGAAGGTTTTGCTCGATTGTCCCTAGAAGTAGGTCTTAATCATTGAATGTAACTCCTAAGATGTCCTTCAAGTAGTGTGCTTCTTCTCCAGTAGTGGTCAGCTGAGCTAAGCAAATCTCTGGATCAAGTAAGGCTTTGATTAGAGATTCCCTCATCTATTTGGATAAGATAGAGGTTTCGTATATGCTTAACTTAGCTGGCAACTTTCTAAGATGTGTAGACGTTGTAATCAACTCTGGGTTGGTCCTCTACAAGCATATCAGTAGGTAGACCATATTTTAGAGGAGCTATCTGCTCACTAGAACCAATAACTTGTCTACCCTTATTCTGAGGTGCTACCCTAAGAGGTAGAACTTTGCCATTATGGTGGTTGACTTTAGTGACTTCTTGAAATAATGAGTTTGTGAAAAGTTCTACTTGCTCACTGGGTATACCTACAGCTTCTCCTACAGGATCCTCAGAGTTAGATGACTCCAAATCAATCTCAAGAGGTGAACCTGAATGATTCAGAGAATGAAAGTCTGATTCTAAATCAAAGAGGGATGGATTAGAACTATTTGAGTTATTATTATTTAGACTTGGAGAGCTTTTATAGGAATGAAACTAGGAATATCATTAGTGATAAAGATGTAAGTAAAATTAGCTTTCTTCATTGATTTTTTTAATTTGGGTGGAGGTACATGATAAAAATCAAGTGGAGTGAGGGGTTTAGTGCCCTCATCTATGGATACAATGATCCTGCAAGTAGAAGAAGAGCTAGTAGAGGTAGTAGTAGCTGCAATGGTGGAAGGAATGCTAGACTCAGATGCTGGTTGTGCTATAAGTCTATCTCGGGAAAGTCTGGTAGCTTGTTGCTTCTATTGATGGGCTTCCACCCTCCCCGAGTTGTCCTTCGCAACTAACAAAACATCCTTGTTGTTGGAGGTTTGAGCTGCTTCAAGCACCTGTAAAGAAAGTTTTTTTGGTATTAAAGATGATTTTCTTAGAAGTTCGGGATAATAAAATATCTCAACCTTCTTTGGTCTTAAGAGGATCAGAAGTATCCGCAAGGATTACTCTGACAAAACTAGATGGTTGTTCTAATAAGTATTCCTTAGGATAAATATAGCTTTTGACTTGTAGCTACACTCAAGCCAATCCTTTAAAGTGATGCATCCTCTAAGACATGGCCTAACTTGGGGTGGTAAGGGAAATAACTAGGATCATCACTCTTGCCCACTTCTTCCAGCCTCTTAGGCTTGGGTTGCTGGAAATCAGGCTTCTTCAATAGATTCTTGAAGATTTTCCTAACTACCTCCCTCTTGAAAGAGTATCACTTGCTTAATTTTTTAGCAAGAGTAGGTGAAAAATAGCAACATGGCGGTGAATATGGATATTACTATTTAGAAGGTTACTGTGGCGGTGGTGGTGACTGTTGTTGCAGTAGTGGTGCCTGGTACAGTGGCTGAGGTGGTGGAAGAGGAGGTAGAAGTGGAGGCTGCTGAAATATGGGCCTCTCAAATTAAACTTTAGCTGGCTACTTCTCCTTCTCCACTGACACAACTATCCTAGACTTCCTCTCAAATATCTTCTAAGGCTTAAGCTTAGATGATTGATCTGAAAAGGGTAACTTCTTGGCTTCCACTTGTAGGTTAGCCTCCTTGCTGATTAGCTTCCCAAATATCTTAATGGTGAAGCCCTAAAGTATGAAGGCAATCGGATCATGGATATTATTAAGTAGAATCTTGATGGCATGCTATTCAGATAGCTATGATTAGCATTTCATACTCAGGTTGCATTGTGGTGAATATTTCTATCTTCATCTATCTTTTGAAAGATAAATGAAAATAAAAATATACCGCTTGTTGGGACACCACGTAGATCCACAGGTATTTTTATTAGGGTGATCAGGTACGATATTGAGGAATGATGTACTATCTCAAGAGACAAAAGTCACCATCCTATAATGGACTTAATCACCTTAATAAGGACTCCTAAAGACTATGAGTCTTTGTATGTACCATAGATTCTTCCCTTACTTTATATGGAAAATTAAAGCAAAATTTATTTTAAATCGGGTTCATTAAGTTCCCTATGGAGGCAAGCCCTCGTAGTTAATTATATCCTAAGGAAGGATGAGATTCCTTTGGAATACTGTCGATTAAGGTAAATGATCATTGTCTCCAAAGATTTCAAAGATATGGCTATCAATCAATTTATTATTTATAGAAGATCAAGTGGGATTGATCAAAAGGAGGGAGTTATTATCGAAACCAAAAGGAGATAGGTAAGAGATGCTCATGATGCTAGGAAGCTTAGCAAGCATCCCAAACTATCCTATGGTTGGGCTTTATATTTTTAAAATTGAAGTGATTTATTTGTTTAAGTCGAATTTTTATTAAAAATCTATGGGTTATAGTTCCATGACACAAGATCTTGGAAATGCCTAAGAGGTGAGAATTTATGCTCGTAGCCTGCAAAGGGAAGTAGCAACCTCTGAACCTAAATCTAGGGAACTTTGGTGAGGGCCAAAGCACGACCTAAATCTAAGGCCAAAATGGGTATATGGCTTACCTCCATAAAAGAGGATAAACCACCCGACTGTTTGGACTTACAACTGTCTGGGGGTGGCCGCCAACTAACTCCTACAACTTTAAATTCAAGTCATATGCTTTTGCAAGATAGTTAAGTGTTGTTTATTTAGAAAGAGACTAAGTCCTTAAACACACTTCCTAAGAGACTAGATTATGTAGGGCATGATTTAATGACTTAAATCTTATGAAAATTTTGTTATATTTTATTTTAATTTTTAGATAATTGATTTGACACAAGCTATGGGATTCATATGCCTAATGCATGAGAATTTTTATTATGGCCAAAATCAGCAAGGCGGAGGTGTGTTTCCACCATGGCTCTCAAAGGTCAAGCCAAGTTCCCTGGCAAAGATAGAAGCCCCCATAAGCAAGAGTGAAGCAAGATGCTTTTTATGCAAGATGTGAAAACATACAACATCCAGCTAAGGGGTTGCTAAATCTTTTATCTTAATTTTATGTCCTAGGATTTAGGAGAGGTTATGAGTTGTTAATTTTTTTAGTTTTGGCTTGATTAATTATATAGAAAATTTATTTTTCCTAAGAACCTAATTTCATCTAGTCAATTCATTAAAGTAAGGAAGAAATTAAGAAAATATGGCATCTTAATGCACAAGCTAAAAAAACATCAAACAATTTAAAAAGTTAGTGCAAAAGAATAAGAGGCCTTTTGTGGCCGGGCTCCACCACACAAACTCAAAAAAGAAATTAAGTAGCCGAGCTCTACCCTTATACAACTCAGATTATAAATGAATTATTTATAATAAAAAAATAATTCATGTTATGGGGGTCTTCATTCTTCTTTCTTCTTTCTTCTTTCTTCTTTCATCATTTGGTTGGTTGGAACATGGTTGCTCCAAAGGCTTCACATGTTGCATAAGATATAGTCTTATGACTAATATTCATCCTAATATCCCATAACACTCATTCCAAATCCTAATTACAAAAATTACATGAAAATGAGAAAAGTAAATCTAACTAAAACCCGCAAAATAGAGATTGGTTAAACACACCACACAATCCTAAGCATGTATATGAATAATTTGGACTTAGTACCCCCACACATGGGTAACCAAGTCCACCTACCCTATTTTGGATTATAAGCAACCTACAGAGTAAAAAACATTTATATTTTTATTATAGTGCCCCTTAAGCACAATCCCCTATAGAAGATAATGGTTAGACTAAGATCACCCTACTATTCAGTCTACGCACATACACCCTAACATCTAGACTAAAATATCACATCACAAAAATAAAATCAAGCATCAAATCATGCACCGCCCTAACATAGAACTAGAAATGGTGACTTAGCCTAATGTGTGTGTCATTTAAGGCTTGTGTGATTTATCTTAGCTAGATTTTAAGGGTAAGATTTTCTAAGTATGAAAGGGTTCAACTTAGAGGGTGATTTCATTTAAGTGGTTTAGTTGATTTTTGTAAATTTTATTTGATGATTTGATTTGGTTTGAATGAACCTACACTTAATTACTAAGTATTATAAAGAGAGGAGAACTTCTCTTTCTTCCTTGCATTAAGTAATTTCTAAGGTGGATTCATTAGTGATTTTTCTTTAGTGAATGTTTTATTATGTGTTTTAATTAATCCATAATTTAGATTTGCTCTAAATAAACCTATTCAATAAGAAAGGAATTTTTAAGATTAATTAAAGTGATTTACTATCACATAACACACAAACTTTTATTTCTTTCCAACATGTGTAGCATGCATATGGATGAATCCTAAGCATATATATATATATATATATATGCAAAATGTAAATATTTAGCACACCTTAATGATGAATGCTAAGGGATGTTGCTTAAGAAAAATTTGGATGCTTCATGATGCATGATTTTGTTAAGTAGAAAAGAAAGAGGGATTCTTTTATCCATTAATCAAATGCACATTTACATGTATGAAATACATGAGCACGGCGCCATTGTTTTCTATACCAGGTATGTAAGGTGTAATACCTACTTGGGGCTACTTAAAGCCGCACAACCAGGATGTCGGTAATATACCACTTTTCTTAAATACATGTGCATGTATAAAAAAATGAATGGAAAAGAATCATGCAAAAGGGTTGTATTCCTTTTTTTTTTATTTTGGTTGCTTAATTTATATTTGTAATGTGAAGATCCTTCTTAAAGGTTAACATAGAAATGAATAGGAATGGATTTAAACAAGTGTTGTGTTCTTTTCAAATGAACTATACACTTTCCAAATCCTATTCAAAACTATGTTAGAAGAGAAGAGAAGGAAGAGTCACATAATGCACATCTTATATTATACTCACATCCAAGCTTATAAGTAATTATAAGTAGCATACCTTTCATTTGTCATCTTTGATTTGTAGGTTTTGAAAATAATTTTGGATTTAATAGTGATAATAGCCCTTTGTATTCTTACTTTAGCCAACACATGCAATTTGACATAAGGAAAATATTTTATTTTAATTTATTTTTCAAAAGACATGAATGTATGATTTCATATGACATACACCATTTAGCATGTTAGGAAAGAAATAAAGTGTTTCAAGCATGTAACTTCATTCATCCTAATTAATTTCTAAAGACAATCCAATGGAATAAGATCATTTAAAATAAATTAAAGTTGTTTAAAGAGATTTTGTTTTAATTTTGAGTTTGATTTGATTTTAGGAAATGTGAAAAGGTTTACTGGTCCTAACTCATCTCCCACATATGTGTGTTATTTTAGTTTGATTTTTAAAACCATTAAGTGGATTTTATATTTTGCTTAGGTTAAGGTGTGAATTAACTTCATTAATTACCCATTATCTACACATCCTTAACATAATTAACCTAACAATTATGAGCCAACATATGATATGCAACCATATTGAATTTAAGTCAATAATGCACCCTGTTGACCTCATTTTTAGGATGAGCTCTCAACCCCTCCATCTTAGACATAGGTCTTCTCTTAGACACTAAGAGTTCCTTAGTCTTAAGAGACATCTAGTGATTAGGTGGACACTCAACCTAGCCCTAGAGACTTAGAAGAGTTAGCCATAAGAATAGGTCATGCCTTAGGGGTGTTAAAAAAATTTGCCAACCCTTAGCTTGAACCACTCCTCACCTTCCTTCCTTCAAAGCCAAATTCCAGATCAATACTAAATGATTTTTTTAAACTCCAAATCAATCTTATTTGATTTTCTCCAAACTCAAATCAATATCATATGATTGAAATCCATGGTTAAAACCCTTGATTGAAACCCATGATTGAAATTTCAAGTTCAAAATCTTTTCTTAAGTCTTAAATTCCCTCTTAAGGACTTAGCCTAAATCATCTTCAAATCAATTCAAACTCATGAGATTTTCTCATAACTCATTTATATTTACATATATAAATGAAATATAAATTCAAATCAATCAAACTAAACTCAAAAATCAAATCCAAAGTTTCAAAATTTTCTTAAATCCTTAATTTTCTACTTAAGGATTTAACTTAGATTATTTTTAAATCACTTCAAATTCATGAAATTTTCTCACAATCCATTTATATTCTCATTTATATTCACATATATAAATGAAATATAAATTCAAACTACCAAAACCAACTCCAAAAATCAAACTCATTCAAAATCCAACCTAAGCCTTTCAAGCTAAAATCTTGAACTTAGCCAAATCAACTTCAAATCAAGCCAAACTCTTTATTTTCTTTCATGAATCAATCAATCCTTCAATCATGAATCCAAATATAAATGCAAACTTTAATCACTTAACCAAAACTCAATTCAAAAATCAAACTCCAAATCCATTCGTATTCTTCCTTTGAATATGGAATTGTCAAATGAATCAAAACATATTTTGACTTCAAACCACTTGTAAATAGATTCATAATTCAATCATCATAAGTCCATATACAAGTTCAATCAAGCTTAAATCAAGCTTTGACCAAGCCATTTGACCTACTTAGGCTAACTTGACCCAAAGTGACATAAAGTACCCTTTATGAGCCAAATTCTAATCCTAACCAAATTGGATTGAATCAAACTCACCTAAGACTCTCATCATGATCAACTATCATTATGAGATGATCAATCAATCAAATTGGGTCAAACCAAGTCAAACATAAGTGTTGACCAAGTCAACACTTAGCCAAAATGAAACCTAACATAGCCAAAATTCACCATAGGGCAAACTGATTGAAACCAATGATCTAAGTTCATTCATGATCAATGTTTGAGCTTGACCAAGTCAACATTTGAGCCTAACCTAGCCCAATTGGCCACTTGACCTATGTTGACCCAACTTGTCCTAAAAAGTCAAAATGTGTTAAAACTTGATCTAAGCCAATTCAATTGAAACCAATGGGCCAAGTTCATTCCAAAATGATTGTTGAATGTGACCAAAGGCCTAATTGGCCAACTAGACGTAACCTAGCCCAATTGACCTTGAACCAAACTTGACATAAAGGGTCATTTTAGCCGAATTCAAACTTAACCAAAATTGATTGGAAACAAAGATACCAATCCACTTCATATGATTAATCAAACCTAAACCTACTCATGACCTAGCTCAAATTGGTCAAATGGGTCAAGTTGGTCAACTTGACCCATTTGACCTAAATGAAGTCATGTGAACCAAATTTAAACTTAAACCAAATTGAATCAAACCAAAGCCACCAAAACATTTCAAATGGTCATATGAACTTGAAAAAAAAACCCTTGGTTTGACCCAATTTTACCACTTCGTCAACTTGACCCATCCCTTAGTTTGACCCAATTTTACCACTTGGTCAACTTGACCCAAGTTGACCCATTTTGGCCTAAATGGGTTAACATGAGCCAAACCATACCAAATTAACTCCAAATCCAATGAAACTTGGCCAACCTATTTTCTCAACATACCAAACATGTCCAAATTCAAAAATCAGCCAAATGACCATTTTCCCCTAAGCCATATGGTAAATTTTGAACAAATCCATTGGAAATTTGGTCAATTCCTCTTCACACCTACTTAATACTCGCCTAGTGGATCAAGTGAACAATAGGAGGGTGGTGCACTCAACCCAATGGGTTTGGGTCAGCCCAACTTAACCCAAGGGCCAAATCGAGCACATGGCTTGAAATGGCCACATGGGAATCATGCCTCCATTCAAATAGAGCACATGGGGACTTCACTAATCCACTCCCTAACCTAAAACGAATCACATGGCACATATAACAGCTCAAACAATCTTCTAAATTAGGGCAATTGATCCAAAATGGCAAGTGAAGCTTCAATCATTTAATTTCCATTGGGGGAGATATACTCCCCCTAATTCACTCCAATTCTCATAGAGTAATTATCAGTTGAGTAGGAAAGAGTCATAGGAGCCATTTGCAAGTGATCGTAAGCTTCCTAGAGGGAGATTGAAATTTCCATTTCTCAATATTCATCATTTGAAAATAGGGGAGGTCCATTGCATTGCAAACTTTCTCCACACTCAAACTCCACTCAATTCTCTCTTCAAGCTTCATCAGAGGATCAAGTCGAGTGCACCCAAGCTCTCTTCCAAGTTCTTGAAGCAAGGGGAGATCCAATTCAATCAAAACTGAGCTTAAGCTAAGGAAGAGTTGACCCACAGGAAGATCCACTCAACCTCAGCCTCTCAAACTTTCACCAGAGCTTTGTCTCAACTAGACGAAGCTTCTCCAAGGGAATCAAGCGTTGGTGATCACCTCTAGCAAGGTATGCCATTTTCTGACCATTAAACTCAATGCGGTGTGGAGCTTTATGAAAGAAATTTTAATCCCTTGGAATTTTGACCGTTAGATGTGCTTGTCATTAGGTTTAGATGGTGTGGGTTGATTTTCAATCCAATCCAAGCTTGATCAAGCTCAGATCTTCTTTTGAAAGTGGACAATCCACATTTTTCACAAGGAAGAATAGAGAAGGATCTTTGGCCATCCATCCATTTTGGATGGGATTAAGAAAAACATGCTTTATATTTAATTTTATCCCCTCGGCGACTTTAATACCATCGATCCTTGATCGGATGGTTGAAAAGCATTTACCGCGTGTCTGATGGGATATTTGTAGCCAATCGAGGGGCATATAAAGAGATGATGTGTTTGTGGTATGGCTGTAAGGATTAAGGATTTAATTAGGATTTATTTAATTCTAATTAATTATGTAAACTTCTAAAAATCATATCTCAACCTAGAAAAGTAAAAAAAAATATGAAATAAATTGCATTAGAATAGAATATTCTAAAATTGATTTTGATTAAATTTGAATACTTCTTTTCTCTGAATTTGGGTTTTATTAGAAATCTTAATTTGCTAATTACCCTTTAATTAATTCACTAATTATTTCCAAAATTCTTAAGTATATTTTGGGGGATGACTTCTGGCTCCCCTAGTTTTCTTGAGATTTATTGGTGGCTTAATTAGGAAAATTGCTAATGCATATCATAATTATTCCCTTAATGTAACTAAGAATAATTCAGGGTTTGATTAGTGGTTTAATCCTTTATTGAAGTTGATTAAGGTCTATTTTAGTGAATAAGAGGTTTAGGGAATAATTTTGGACATTTTCCCTAAGCTATTCCTTAAACCCCCTTTTCTTTCTTAATCCTCTCTTAATTAAGGGTTAATTCACTAATTACCCTCTTAATTAATTTCTTAAAATTCTAAAACTTTCTAGAATTTAATTAATCCTTCTTGGGTAGATACTTAGGTGTTCAAGAGCCTAAGTATGATTAAGAAAATTATAACTCAACTCATTTGTCTGAGGTGTGTTTTAAAATTACTTAAGTTAAACCCCTTAGCTTAATTAATCATTAATCATGAGTCAAATTGCATTAAGGCCATTTTCATCCTAGGTGCATTGAAAATTTAAATTCCTTGTAAGGTTTTATGTCATCTCATTGGCTCATAATTATTTGGTTAATTATGCTAAGGTGGTGTAGATAAGGGTTAATTAACATGTTTAATTCATACCTTAACCTAATCAAAATATAAAATGAATCTATTCATCTAAAAATTGAACAAAAATATTAAACACATGTGGGAATGGGTTATTAATATCAAACTCAACTAACACTTTCCAAATTAAATCAAACTCAAAATCAAACAAAAATCACATTAAACAAACTTTGATTTGCTTTAAGCTTTCTTATTTCATAAGATTATCTTTAGGAATTAATTAAGGTGAATTTGTTTATATGCTTTCATTATTTTAGTTCTTTCTCCAACATGCTAAATGTTTGTGTCATATTATTTCATACATTCATGCTTTTCAAAAATCAAATTTAAAATAAAAATGTTTCCTTTATGTCAAATTATATGTTTTGGCTAAAGGAAGAATATGAGTGGCTATTATCACTATTAAATCCAAATTATTTTCAAAATATATGAATCAATTATCAAAACTCAAAGTGTGTTACTTATATCCTACTTACAAGTTTGCATGTGAGAAAAATATAAGGATGTGCTTAGTGTATGTTTTCCTTATTATCTCTTTTAGTATAGTTTTGAATAGGATTTGGCAAAGTGTATAGTTTATTTAAAAGGAACCTAACACTTATCTAATTCCATCTCCTATTCATTCCTATACTATTACTTATGAAATATGCCTACACTTACACATATAAATTGCATAAACAAAAATAAATCAACCAACACAAACTTTTGCATTCTTTCTTTTCCATTCATTTCTTTTGTACACATGTTTATATTTAAGGAAAGTGGTATATTAGTCTAGAAAACCCCAGGGTTGCGAGGCTTTAAGTAGCCCCAAGTAGGCCTTGTATGTCACACTCCTGGTGGTAACAATGGCATCGTACTCACTTATGTCTTTCATACATTCATGTGTACATGTGAAAATTGGATAAGAAATCCTTTTTCTACTTAGTGAAAATCATGCATCATAAACATTCAAATTTTTTTAAGTAACTTACTTAGCATGCATCATATAGTGTGCTAAATATTCTCATTTGGTGTGTATAGATATGCTTAGAATTCATTCATATGCATGTTATACATGTTGGGAAAGAAGTGAAGTGAGATGTGTTTTGTGAATTTAATTCACTTTATTTAATCTTAAAATGCCTTCTTTTTGAATAGGTTTGTTTAGAGTTCATCTAAACTTAGGATTAATTAAAACACATAATAAGATATTCACTAAACAAAGCTAAAACATGAATCCACTTTATAAATTACTTAGGTTAGGGAAAGAAAGAGAAATCCTCTACTCTTTCCCTCTCTTTACAACTTAGTAATTAATTTAAGGATTCTCTTGAACCTAATGAAAACATGAAATAAAATTAACTCAAAACAACTAAACCACTTAAATGAAACCCTCCTCTAAGTTGAACATTTTTCACACTTAGAAAACTCTAACTTAAAGCCATAGCTAAGCATACCGCACAAACTTTAAAAGCACACACATTAGGCTAAGTCACTACTTCTAGCTTTAAGTTAGGACGGTGCATGGTTTGATGTTTGCTTTTATTTTGTGATGTAATATTTTAGACTGGATGTTAGGATGCATGTGCATAGACAAAATGGTAGGGAAATCTTAGTCTAACCATTATCTTCTGTAGGGGATTGTACTTAAGGGGCAATGTAATAAATAAAAATTATAAATACCTTTGCTATGCGGGTGCTTATACTCCTAAGCAAAATCCAATAGGCTTGGTAGACTTAGTCACCCATGTGTGGGGTGTTAAGTTCAATATACATACTTGGAATTTGTATAGTTTATTTTAGCTAATATCTGTTTTGTAAGTATTAGTTATATTTCCATTTTTTTCCCTTTTCATGTAATCTTTGCAATTAAGATTTTGGAATGATTATTATGGGGATTAGGATGAACATTGGTCATAAGATTACATCTTATGTACCATGTGAAGCCTTCAGAGCAACCACATTCCAACCATCCAAAAGAAGGAACTAAAGAAGAAAGAAGAAAAGAAGAATGTAGAAATGAAGCTTGAAGACCCCCATAATAATGAATTCCTTGCTTAATTATATTTAATTAATTTGTAATCCGGGTTGTATAAGAGTAGATCTCGGCAACCCAATTTATTTTTGGGTTTGTGCAGTGGTGCCCGACCACAATGGCCTCTTACTCTTTTGTGATTAGTTTTATAAATTGATTGACAATTTGTTTAGATTGTGCATTAAGTGGCATCCTGTTCCTAGTTTATTTTGTACTTTGCATATAGCCTGGATGATGATTTGGCTCTTAGGAAAAAATACATCTTCTACCAAATTTAACAATTCAAAATTAAAATAATGAACTCATAATCTCACCTAAAGCCTAGGCTTAAAATCAAGATAAAAGAACTAGCAACCCCTTAGCTGGATGAGTATTTCTTTTATAATATCATTCATAAATACATCTTGTTTCACTCTTTAATTGGAGGCTTCCACCTTTGAAACTTGGCTTGACCAGCTATGGTGGAAAACCTCCTCCCTTTTCTAAATTTTTAATAATCTTATTTCTCATGCATTAGGAATATGAATCCTATTAGCCTGTGCCAAAAATGATTGTCCAAAAATGAAAATAAAAATGTAATATGAATTGCATTAGATTTAGGACATTACTCATGCCCTTATATGATCTAGTCTCTTAGGGAGTAAGTTTAAGGACTTAGTCTCTTTCTAAATAAATAATAACCCAGCTATCTTGCATAAAGCATATGACTTTCCTACATGAATTTAAAATCATAGGAGTTAGTTGGCGGCCACCCCCATGCAGTTGTAAGTCCAAGAAGTTAGGTGGTTTGTCCTCTCTTGTGGAGGCACACCAAATACTTATTTTCTCCTTAGATTTAGGTTGTGTTTTTGGCCCTTGCTAGAGCTCCCTAGATTTAGGTTCTAAGGTTACTTCTCCCCTTTCTGGGCCATAAGCATAAATCCTCACCTCTTAGGTATTTCCATAACCTTATATTATGAAATTATAAACCTTAACATTCTAATAAGAATTCCACTCAAACAAATTAAATCAATTTCAAAAATGTAAAGTTCAATCATAGGATAGTTTAAGTTGTTCGCTAGCTTTCTTAGCATCATGAGTATCTCCTACTTATATTCATTTGACTTCGATAATAACTCTCTCTGTGATCAATCCCATTTGATCTTCAAAAATGAGCTAATCAATTGATAGTTTTTTCCTATTGAAATCTTTAGAGATAATGATCATTTACCTTAATCGAAAGTTTTCTTAAGGAATCCCCATTCCTTAGGATGTAATTAAGTATGGGGGCTTCCCCCTATAGGGAACTTAACAAACCCGATTTAAAATAAACCCACTTTATTTTTTCATGTAAAGTAGGATAAGAATCTCTGGTTCACCTCAAAGACCTAACGTCCTTAGGAGTCCTTATTTTGGTGATTAGGCCCATTGTATAGTGATGATTTCTATCTTTCTAGATAGTACACCTCTCCTCAATGTCATACTTGGTCACCCTAATAAGTACATCTATGGATTTGTGTGGCATCTGACCAAGGCATTTTTATATTCCTATTTTCATTTTATCTCTTCATTTCACCCATAGAAAGAGGGATAGATGAAGACATAGGAATATTAAAAATTTTCACCACACACCCTAAGAAAGAAAGGGCCTAATGTAATTGGCTCACAATTATTGATTAATTAAGCTAAAGGGCTTAATTAAGTACTTTCATAATCTTCCCACACATGTGGGTTGGAAATAATTTCCTTAAGCTTACTTAGGTTATTGAACACCAAAGTATCTACCCAGCAAAGGATTGGTTAAGTTCAGATTGCTTTTAAAAATTTAATTAGGTTAAGTAAGAAGATTATTAGGGGATTAATCCTTAATTAAGTTTTGATTAAGGAAGAAAGGGGGTTTAGGGAATAGCTTAAGGCAAATATCCCAAAATTAATCCATAAACCACCTAACCACATAAATAATGTTTAATTATCTTAATTAATTCATTAAAATACTATTCACATGCTTAATTACCCTTAATTACATTAAAAGAGTGATTAGGGATTCATTAATTGATTTCCCTAATTAACTAATTAATAAATTCCAAAAAAATTAGGGGAGGCAGATGTCGTCCCCCAAAACATCTTTAAGAAGTTTTGAATTTATTAATTAAATTATTATGGAGTAATTAAGGTTATTAAGAATTCAAATAAACCTTAATTAAGAAAAATTCACTATTAAAAATCAATTAGAAATAATTTTATATTATTCCTCACTGAAGGATCTTTAAAATGAGCCCTCATTCATATTTTTTTAATTTTTCTATATTTAGTTATGTATTTTTGAAGTTTCAATGATTAATAGATTATTAAATCATTAATTATATAACTAATCCCATCGGCGCCATGTGCTTTCCCTTGGACCGTTCGATCAGAGATCAGACGGTCTGAATTAAACCCATAATTTCTAAAGGGTTAATCAGTGGATCTAACATAGATTAATCAGGACTGTCCATCCAAAACACACGGGATGGACGGTCCATGATTCATCCCAACACTCGCCTATGGGAGACGGCGACTGTTCATCCCCTAAGGCTTGATCCAAGCTCACTTAAGCTCGAATTGAGCTAAGATTGAACCCACACTATTAAGAAGTAAGAAGAAGAAGATCCAATGGCCAATTTCAATTGGGATGACACTTAACTTCACAAAGGACCAAAAAAAAATTTCCCTAAGCTCGATTTTGATTCATACCTCGCCGGAGGCTATCACTAGTGCTCCCAAATATTGAGGTAGCTTCATCTTATGGAGACGAAGCCCTGTTGAAGGTTTAAAGGCTTGAGGTGAAGTGGATCTCCTTATTGGCCGAAGCTCCCTTCAATGGCTTGCGGCTTTGGTCTAGATCCTCCTTCCCATGGCTTGGATGCTTGGAATTTGACCTGGATGAACTCGACTTGATGCCTTATAGGTTCTTGCAAGAGGAATTGGAGTTTGGTGGTGAATTGAGCAAAGTGGAATTTCCAATGAGCTTCCCTATTTCGTCTTTGAAGAAATCCAAAAATAGAGAATTGAAAAGAGCTTAGGAGACCTTGGGAGAGCTTGGCAACGCTTCCTCTGAGTTCCTATGGCTCAATCAAATGCAAGTCCTCTCAATTGGAATGAAATTAGGGGGAGTATATTGCCGCCTACTTGAATCGGATGGAAGAGAATGTCTCTTCTATTTTGATCAAATTGATCCTATTGATGGGTTTTTAGGTCATTTTAAGCTCCACATGGTTCAATTTAGGCAGAGGAAAGGAACAGAGGAGTTTCCATGTGTTAAATGAGGTGTGGGAGGTGATCCCATGTGCTCATTTTGAGTGGGGTCATTGATTTTGGCCTTGGGCTAGGTTTGCTTGACCCAAACCCATTGGGCTATGTGCAACACCTCCATTAGTGCCCATTTGGTCTAATAAGAGGGTGCCAAGTGGCCATGAAAAGGATTTGACCAAATTCCAAGTGGGCCATAGGTTACCCCTTGACCTAGGGGTAAAATGGTCATTTTGCTTTGATTTCAATTTGGGAAAATTTAGAATAGTTTGAAATTAGGTTGGGCCAAATTTCAAAGAATTTGGAATTGATTTGATATCATTTGGCTCATGTTAACACATTTAGGTCAAAATGGGTCAACTTGAGTCAAGTTGACCAATTGGTCAAATTGGGTCAAACCAAGGGTTAGGTTAAGTTCATATGACCATTTGAAATATTTTGGTTTCATTGGTTTGGTTCAATTTGATTTATATTTAGTTTTAGCTCACTTGAGTTTACTTAGGTCAAATGGGTCAAGTTGACCAATTTGACCTATTTGACCCAATTGGGTTAGGTCATGGATTGGTTTAGGTTTGGTTGGTAATTTGAAATGTTTTGCAAGCTTTGGTTTCAATCAATTTTGTTTCGATTTGATTTTGGCTTGATTTGACCTTTTTGGTCAAGTTAGGTTCATGGTCAATTAAGGTAGGTTGGGTCTAGTTGACCAATTGAGGCTTTGGTCAAGTTCAATAAGTGGTTTAGAATGAATTTGACCCATTAGTTGCAATCAATTTGGCTTAGATCAAGATTTGACACATTTTAATTTTTTAGGTCAAGTTGGGTCAACTTGCGTCAAGTGGCCAATTGGGCTAGGTTAGGCTCAAATGATGGCTTCAACATGTTCAATCATTGATCATGAATTTGTTTTGACCAATGGTTTCAATCAATTTGGCCTATGGTGGATTTTGGCTAGTTTGGGTTTCATTTTGGCTAAGTGTTGACTTGGTCAACCCTTAGGTTTGACTTAGTTTGACCCAATTTGAGTGATTGATCATCTCATGATAATTGTTGCTCATAATGTGAGGATTAGGTGAGCTTAGTTCAATCCAATTTGGGTAGGATTATAATTTATCTCAAAAGGGTATTTTAGGTCACTTTAGGTTAAGTGAACCTAAGTGGGTCAATTGACTTGATCATGGCTTGACTCAGGTTTGGTTGAACTCACATATGGACTTATGATTGAAATATAAATCCATTTGCAAGTGGTTTGGAGTCAAATGGGTTTTGATTCATTTGACAATTTTCAAGTTCAAAGGGTGAACATGGGTTTGATTTAGGTTTGAGTTTTGAATTTAGTTTTGGTTTGATGATTGAAGTTTGTGTTTATATTTGGATTCATGATTGAATGATTGATTGAATCACGAAGAAAATCTAAGAGTTTGGATTGATTTGAATTTGATTTTGCTAAGTTTAAGAATTTGACTTGAAAGGGTATAGGTTGGTTTCAGGTTAGATTTGGGTTTGAGTTTTGAACTTGGTTTTGGTTATTTGAATTTATATTTCATTTATATTTGTGAAGATAAATGAGAATATAAATGTGCTACGAGAAATTTTCATAAATTTGTATTGATTTGGATTTGATTTGAGCTATGTCCATAAGATGGATTCAAAAGGGCTTAGAAAAGATTTTAGATTTGGACTTGAGTTTTTGATTTATTTTTGGTTATTTGAGTTTATATTTCATTTATATTTGTGAATATAAATGAGAATATAAATGATTTATGAGAAAATATTTTGAATTTGAAGTGGTTGAATTTGATTTGAGCTAAGTCCATAAGATGAGATCAAGATGGCTTAGGAAAGATTTTAAATTTGGACTTGAGTTTTGGATTTAGTTTTGGTTATTTAAGTTTATATTTTATTTATATTTGTGAATATAAATGAGAATATAAATTGGTTATGAGAAAATATTTTAAATTTGAAGTGGTTTGAATTTGATTTGAGCTAAGTCCATAAGATGGGATCAAAGTGACATAGGAAAGATTTTGGAGTTGGAATTCAACCATGGGTTTCAATCATTTGAAATTGATTCATGATTTGAGAAAATCCATTAGGTTAGAATTGGTTTAAGATTTGATGGGATTGATTTGAGTTTGAAATTGGTTTGGATTTAGAGTTTGAATTGAAAGGAGGAAGTAAGGATTTGGTTCTAGTTATAAGATAGGCAAGTTTTCCTAACACCCCTATGGCATGACCTATTCCTATGACTAACTCTTCTAAGTCTTTAGGGTTAGGTTAAGTGTTCACCTAATCACTAGATGTGTCTTAAGACTGAGGAACTCCTACTGTCTAAGAAGAGTCCTATGTCTAAGATGGAGAAGTTGAGAGCTCATTCCAAAAATGAGGTCAACATGCGCCATCTAAAAATGTAATCAACAAGAGACTCATTAAGATTTTATTTCTCTACAACGAGGTCATCTACAGTTACCCTTTGCTGAGCTCCTACAAATCTCTTGACAAAAAGATGCTCTAACTCAACAAAGGTCTTCACCAAACTATTGGATAGTTTGGCATACCAATCAAATGCAACACGTGCTAAGCTATTGATAAAGAGGTGGAAAAGAAGTGCATTGTTGTCATCAACGTTGCAACAACTAGCCTTGAAGTGTGCAATATGTTGCCCTGAGTTCTCACTTCCATCAAAAACTCTTAAAGGATGGTGACACAAAACCCTTAGGATATCAAACTACATTAAATTTCTTCAGGTAGGGTCTACCCTTTGGAACAAATGACCCTTGCGCCATCACTTCCTTCACTTGCCGCTCTACCATTTATTTGATATCCTTTTCAAGCATGGAGGTGCTATCAGTGACCTTCCTATGCAAGCTACCAGCATTGTCATCCATGGGAGTGCACTTAGGACGATCTAAGGTATGTGTCAACTCTAGCATATCGGCCACCATAGGGGAAGGCTGTAAGACTAGGGCTTGATTCTGTAAGGCTAGAACTATTGTCATCAACTCCTCTACCCTCTTCTCCATAATGTCTATCTGATCACCCTTCTGTCTGATCTATTGAAGAAGGTGTTGAGTTGAGTGAGAGGTGTTACCTTCCTCAACAACAGTACCTTTCTGGCTATGTTGTTCCCTCTATAAAGATCCTCAAGTATCAACCATGTGGACTTCAGCTAAGTCATCCAACTTTTAATCCTCATCAGGGTCAAAATTAACCCTACCCTCTTCATGATCAGACTGATCACTCCCAACTATCTACCTCACCGTGGCACGATAGTCTTCTAAGATGTCATCTAACAGTCATCTACTTGACCTTGATCTACTAGAACATAGGTTGGCTGATGACTGACCACTGGACTGAGCTATGTAGAATTTATGCACTAGACACTCTGGCTCAACTATCATGGGGACTACCTCAGTATCCCCTCTCCTCTCTTCATCCAACTACTTTAATGATGGGGCAACCACGACACTCTTGGGTCGCCACTTCTTCTTCACCATAGTTAAGATGGAAGGTCAAGCAGGGGAGCTCAACCTCATCTGAATGGGTGGAGTAGATGGAGTGGGATCCTTAGGCCATAGCTGGATCACCAAAGGAGATGCACTCTCTTTAGATGGGGCCCTATAAAACTTTGTCGAGACTATAGACTGTAGAACTTGAACTGATGAAGGTGGATGACGAGTGGAGCGGTGTGATGTTGGGGACACTGACTCCCTCTCCGCTAGAGATCTCCTCTTACAACTGATGGTACTGGCAAGGATAATGCAGTCAAAATGATCGGCTCTATCAGCTCATCGATTGAGAAAATTTGTCAAAGTGGATGTTGTCATCTACCTAAAGTACCAGATTCTGAGAGTCCGTGGGCTCTACCGACTCTGGGAAGAACGGACCGTAGAATAGCATAAGGCTTCCTCCTCTTCCTAGCAGGTGTCTCATACTCTGTAGGCGGTGAGGGTAATGTAGGAATCCTGTGGTGATCCTGCTATCCCTCTGAAGTTGAAAGTGGGTGAAATCTACTACCACCCAAGAGTGGAGAGGTCTCACAAGAGGAACCCTCCTCAAGAACATGGGAGGCTTTAGCTACCTTCATGGTCGCACACTCATGCTACTTATTAATCTTACAGTTCTTATTGCGACATTGAGTTTTGGTGGGCAGGGTAGGACAAGAGCTAGAACTGACCTCTAAGGTAGGAGAGACTATCTTAGAAGCTAAGATAGCCTTCCCCTTCAAATCAATCATAACCACAGAGGGGGTACTAGCTTGTGTTGAAATTGCAGCAAGGGTAACAAACTGTACTACTGGCACTGATACTAGTACTAGCACATATGGCACTGTCACTTGCACTGACACAAGTGTAGGAACCACAATAGCAGCCCTCCTCTTTAGAGAAGGAAACTCAAAATTATGGTGTACATCAAACAAGAGAAGTGGCTTCTTGCCTGCCACCTCCTCTCTGCTAATAGTGGTGAGGGCTGGTCCCACATAAGTGACCCTTAATTGCTTGAATCCAAGGATAAACTTAATGACAGGGGCACCGATGAGTATGGCCTGATCAATGGCCAAATCCACACTGAATGTAAAGAATAAAATAAGCTTGCCGGAAGACATGGCGACGAACTGAATGAAGGAAGGAAGAAACAACTAGGTTGGTATCTCTGCAATGTTGGAATAGAGAATCGGATTAGACCTTTGCATTGATGATTTTCTTGAATTATTGATTTTGATTTAACTTTGAATTAGAACCCTCAATTAATAAATTTAGGTATGCTAAATGGGGTTCTATTGGAGATATTTTGAAAATTTGAGGAGAGACTTTTCCTTGAGTTGTATGTTGAATTTGATTTTTATTTTGGAACCCACGTTCAACAAATTTGGGTATGTTGAATGGGGTTCAAATGTTTTGGAGAGATTCTGGAGATTTGATTATTGTTTTCTTTTATTGAAGTTTGATTTTAATTTTTATTTTAAGTTGGGACCCTCAATTAGTAAATTTAGGTATGCTAATTGAGGTTCAATTATTTATTAAAAATTTTTGAAGGCTTTTGGTCTTGTTTGATGTTTGTTGCATGTTGATGTTTGATTTTGATTTGACTTTTTTTTGTTGAAAATAGATTTCTCACTTAACCAATTTTAATTATAATTTATTAATCATTTGTGATATTAGTGCTGAGTTGGTTTCATTTAATTTGGATTAAGTTTTAATTTCAACTCAAATTGACCCATTTTGACTCCAATGGGATAAATTGGATTCAATTGAGTCAAATGTCTTGTTTGACTTAACCAAGATGTGTTTAAGCTCTAATCATGTTTGATTAAGTGGTCATGATGATTTAAGAGAAATTGATTTCATTTGATTTAATGTTAGTTTTGATTTGAATCTATTTTAACCTAAATTGAGCTTAATGGGTTTGCTTAAGTCAAATGACCGAATTGGTCAAATTGAATCCAAGGAGATGTTGAATTATGTTCAATTATAATTTTTAAATAATTTTGGATGTTTGATTTAAAATATTTTTAAATTTGACTTGGATTTAGCTTAATGAGGTCTATTTGGGTTTATTTGAGTTTAGATATTAAGATATGAATTGAGATTCAATTAGTATTGGATATATTTATTTGAGGTTATATTTTGGCAAAGGAGGTAGGCATGAGCTTGGTTAGGCCATAGGATGGGTATGTCACCTTGGGTCTTAAGGCTTAGCCTAATCATATGGAAAACCCTCCTAAAGTCTCTAGGTTTAGGTTAAGTGTTCACTTAGCCATTAGAAGTTTCTTATAACTATGGAGCTCTTAGTGTCTAGAAGACTCCTAGGCCTATGATGGAAAGATTGAATCCTTGCTCTAAAAGTGAGATCAACAGTCCTATAGAGTTTATACAACCTCTGTCTATATTAAAAAATTTAAGGCTAATTATTTATAGCTGCAACCTCTTTTATGTAACTATCTTATATGATATATGAAAGTGAGTAGAGATGTTTAAAGACTCTATTTTTTCTCTTCCTATTATAGTGCTGCATATAATCATAAATAAATAAAAAAGTAAAAAATGCATCATGTCCAATCAACATGACATTTTCATTTGGGGACAATTTTGCTTGTATCTAAAAAATAAAATAAATTGAACATGTTGACTTAGGGTGCCTCGGTGGTTCAATTGGAGAGCCTAGATGTTGTCACCATTTTATAAATTCTTGTAATTAAAACCTACCTACTTAAATAATATGGTGTCGTAGGGCTGTGCTCCAAGTGTCGAGGCGGTACTACGATGACCTTCAATTTTTAATAGGCAAGATAACTAACCCTTCATACCCTAATAGCGATAACTGCCCAATAGGGAGTGGTGGAAAGAGTTATGGAGTGAAAAACTGCCTTGGTGGGAACGGTTACCTAAAAATTACTATAAAAGAAGGGGAATTTCCCCCTCTCTTGATCTTATTTTTATTATTCCTTACTCTCTAGAGCTTCTTCTTTTTTTCTCACTCTCTAGAAGTTCTTCTTTTTCCCTCACTCTTCCTCTATTCCACTAGCCCCATTCTTGATGACAAAGACTGATTGATTTTCACCTACTTCTTTGTATCATATAAAAATTGCCCCTATTAGGGAAGAGCCTTCTTGGATATATTTTAGGCTCAAAGGAATTCTTCCATTAAATTCCTTCCATGGATAAAAGAATTTTAACCATTCTTTTAGTTTTCTTTAAGATAAATGTCTCCTAACCACCTTTTTCTTCTTCCTATGTTTACGGAGCTTTGCCCTTATCATCATTTATATTCTAAGTTCCAGCTGGCTCAGTATCTTTACCTTTTTCATTCTTGATTAGTTGTGTTGTAATAATATTTACTTTTTCCTTTTTAGGGTGTACCAGTACATTATTTGATAAGGTGAGTTCATCATTTTGATGGCTCTTTTCTACCCAATCTTTGAAGATAAAATAATTTTCAATTGAGTGACTTTTAAGTCTATGAAATGGATAATAGTTGGGATCATCAACTTTGTCTATTTGGTCTGGCCAACATGGCTCTAGCAATTGTAATCACAATTTTAAGGCATATGTAAAGATCTTAACAGTACATTCTCTTTTGAATGAGTATTGCTTTGCCATCTTCTCTTGGAGAGTTAGCTATTTTTTTCTTATCTTCTATAGTTTTTGTTGTTGGTCGTGAGGTTTCCATGCCTCTGTTTCCCTTTTTGTCAACCATGAATGTGAATTTGAATGTTGTATTTACATCATTCTTCCTCACATAATACAATTTTGGTTGTTTTCCTTTTGCAAAGGGATTTTTATTATATATGGACACTAAGGCTTTTTTGCTTGGCAAGCCTTTTGAAGTTGGCTACACTATCAAATAATTCTTGGAACATATTAATCGTAGCCATGGTTAGATATGGAGCCATATGATCATCAATGTTTGCCATGAAGAGTTCTACTCTATGTATTTCTGTGAGTTGCTGATCATATTTCATACTTACATTTCTCCATCTAATGATATATTTAGTAACACTCTCATCTTTCCTTCTTTTTTTCAAGGAGAGATTTGCTATCATTACTTTCTTGGTTGCACTTGTAAATCTTTTAACACAGAGTGTTTCTATTTTGGTGAAGGTTTTTATTGAGTCGTTAGGTAACTCAACATACCATTTCAAGGCCATGTTAGTAAGACTGCTAACAAATTATCATAGCAGTAAATCATCATTTCCTCTTGTATTTCCATAAGTGGCTTTCAACTGGACTAAATGCTTTCATGGATTTTTAGTGTCTAAAAAGGTGTTGAATTTTGGCACAACGTACCCTTTAGGATACTATACTTGGTCATATTCAGTCGGATATGGTTGGCCTTTTCTAACTAGCTATTCAGCAGCTTCTAAAGCAATGACTGCTTTGACTTTCTAACTAATGAGATCTTCTAGTACAAATTTCGTGATAATGTTAGCCTTTTGATGAGTATTTAATATAATATCTCCTTGGGCTTCTTTCCTTTGCGTTGACGTTGTTGGCAAGTTAGGTGTAACATTTTACATGCCTCCAGTTTCAACTATTGGGTTGATCATCTCCGAAGGATTTCTCAAAAGTACTTGCTACATTGCAGTTGCTATAAGGTTAAGTTGGCCAAATAGCTCTTTCATCAACCTGTTCATTTCATTGAGATGGTTATTGAACTGGCTGATTACTTGGTCCATTTTTTGGAGCTTAGAACCTATTTGTTGTTGTAGCCATGTTACAACATCAGTTAGCTCTTCAGTTTCTTTAACTTCTACTTGAGCTTCTCCTCCAAGATATTGATGATTTGGGTATTCCATTTGTTCTTCCTCATTTTCTTGTTCAGGTACCACATTTTTATTTTGTAAATGTGTATCGACCATACAAACAACTTCGACTTTCATTCAACTCATATTATCATTATTTTAAAAGTCTAGGATTTATTGATCTTCATTTATTGATAAACCTTCATCTTTCTAAAAGAGTTAATTATTTGGCTCATCATCCACTAGTTGACTCTTTTCAGACTGGCATTTTAGTTGATGATAGGAGATTCAATTCCTTTATCATCTAGTAAGGTAGGCTCAAATTGAGATGTCTCATTGTTGATGACTTGGGACTTTTTAGGTACCCATATTGATTAGGACCTTCCAGTGATGGATTTTTGGGAATGCATCCCAGATGTCACACCCTGGTGTTCACTAGATAAATTATATTACCTTTTTCATGGTGGTTGTTGAGACTTTCTAATAATTAGCCACTTAGTACTTTTGTTCAGAAAGGCTCGTTGTCAGTGTTCACCAAACATTAAACCTTTGGGCCTTAATTTTTGCTCAAGGTGAGAATGATCCTTTTTTTTTTTATGTTCCTACCTCTCTTAGAGTAGGAATTTGTTGGATTGGGGACCTATCTCACAAGCTTCTTAATTCTTTTTTAAATGTTTCTATTTTTAATAGGCTTCATAACTTAACAGATTTTGGAGGAGACAATTTCTTCTATTTGTAGTTGATTCTATGATATGAGATGTGCATGTTCATCCCAAATATACTTCTTAATAGCTCCTCTAGAGCTATTCCTCTTAGCCCATCAGAGCAAGTCAATTTTGTTATTAGTGGGTATGTTAGCGTCTACCAGTGGTTTGTACTAATCTGGTAGCTCTACGAGAGGATTACACTTTCTCTTAGCCCTCCTAGATATTTTAGTGCCCGAGGAAGATGATTCATGGTCATTAATGCTTTGAACAAAAGTAGCATCTTGTGGGGTAGTAGGCTTCCCTGATGCACTGGTAAGTGGATTGATAATGATAGACTTTAGCTTGGGTGTGACAATTATCTTATCCTTAGCAGGGATTGTTGACATTGCCTTTGATAGCCTATCAAAGATAGAACCCTTCTTTGAGGTTAAGGCTTTGGGCTTAGGCTCATTAAGTATGATCATATTCAATCTCCTTTCTGGCCTTCTAATGACCTTAATAATAGGCTTAGTTATTAGTTCAGTAGATAGAAACTAGACAACCTTAAAAATTATTCTAAATTGGAGAGTAGCTCCAATAGAACTAGTGTTCATTACAGCCTCAGAAAATATAATAGTGGACCCCTCTCCTAATTTGATAGTCATCATGCTTGTAAAATTTGCCATTCAAACCTGATCGTAGATCTAAACTTTTAAAAGATTATCACCAACTATTTATGTTTATGATAATACCTTATATTTTAATTTTTTTTTTTAGCCATAGATGGAGAGAGAAGTAATCCCCAGCAGAGTCGCCAAAATGTGATCACTTAGAAAAAACATATTTTTTGGAACTCTCTGTCATCTTTATTGGGATGGGTAAGACTATGTTTTTCATGAGGTAGATTGATATATATATTCAAACTAGATTTTTCATAACAGTATGTTAGGGTTTATTTAGATATGGGTTCTACTTCTTATGAATGCAAGAATTCAAAGTTAATTACCCCTCTTACCATAATAAGAGAGAACTCTTGGTTAAGGTTGGAAATATACATATCTCTTTGATATGAATCGTGTCTAATGATACGTGTGACATGACATAGATGACTGTTTAAGTGAAATAGGAGAGTAGTCCTGATCAAGATCCCATGGTTCCGTCATGTTGTGACTACATTATTTTAGTCAACCAACATCAGAGGGCTATTAGCCATAATGTCCAAGGAGTCTATTTTTCATTCATGGGTTGCCTCGTTTCAGATATCCTGAGTAGACTAGAGTTTTAGTGCAGGAGTATTCGCATGAAAAACATATAAGTTGGACTTACATCACTTGGAATGCCATTAGAATGTTCGCATGGTGAATAGAAAGATTGGACTTACATCTATTTAAAATGTCATTATTGTGTGATTGTTTGCATGACGAACAAGTAGATTAGACTTACATGTCTTTGGAATACCAGATATATTTTAGGTGTTCGTATGATGAATGAATAGATTGAGCTTACATCCATTAAGAATGATGGATATACGTTAGGTTGTCACATGGAAAACAAATAGATTGAGCTTATATCCTTTAGGAATGTTGAATAGAATGAATACATTAACTGGGCTTATATCCATTAAAATGTTGGATGTGGTTTTGGTTTTGCTTACATTATAAGCATGAATCAAACTTACTTCAATTAGAAAGTCATTAGACTAGACTTACATCAATTTAGACTGTTAGTATTTATTAGATATTTCCATGGTTAATATTAATTCATGGTTTTGAGTAGCAGTGCTTCGACGCTAGGCACATAGTGCCTAGGCGCTAACATGGTAGGGCCATGGCACTATTAAAATGGTGTCTTGGCATTGAGTAATTAGCATAGGAATTAATAATAGTAGGCTTTGATCTTGCCTCATGCAGGAGGAGAATGCTCTCATATAGAAGCAAGAAGAAAGTTGTTGAGAGTGCAGGAGACCAGGAGTAATAATGGGGCTAGTGAAATATAGGGAGAGTTGTGGAAAAAAGAAGAAAATCTAGAGAGTGGGAAAAAAAGAAGCCCTAGAAAGTGAGGAAAAGAGAAGAAAAGATCTAGAGAGTGGTAGTTCTCCTTCTATGTTAGTAGTTTTTAAGTATTTGTTCCCACCATTGGGGTTATTTTCCTCACCATAATCTTTCCCCCCACTCCCCCTTGGGCGGTTATCACTATTGGGGTGGGAAGGGTTAGTTATCTTGCTTTTAAAAACTAAAGGCCATTACAACAGCCTCTCAATACTAGGAGCACATCATCACGATGCTATATTATTTAAGTAGGCAACCATCTAGGGAGGTTTGAGTTTCTAGATTATGGAAGACAGTGACAAGGCCTACGTGCTATGATTGAAGCATCGTGACACCCTATGTTGGGATGTTTCATTTATTTCTTTTTTTTATATGTAAACACCAACTCCATCCTCATTCTCTTTCCTCCCCCCTCATTCTTCACTTCCCCAAGTCCATATTCATTCCTTTTCCTCTCCTTCTTCCCCTCATCCTTCTCTTTACTCTCAATCTCCTTCATCTTCCAAACATCAGCCTCTATTACCTCATGAGGTGGACTATTTACATGACCTATTATAGAAGATTGATTTGAAGCTAGAATAGTTCAAATAAATGTTATCTACATTTAGAAGGAAAATTGATATTCTATGTTTTAGAGTATGCCAGCTCAAAGCCAAGGTTAGCTACATTGAGAAAGTCGACATATATCGATAGTCCTTCAAGCAGACAGGCCATTGTAGAGAGTAAGCACAACCTTCGTGAGGCAGAACCTCCAACCCAAGATACTGATACTAAGTTGTTGTTAGAATAGCTAATTAATATTTAAGTTTGTTATTTAATTTATGTTTATACTTTGTTGGCCAATTGGTAAGCATTATGTAGGTCGATAGCTCCAGCAAAGATCAGCAATATTGCTCAAGCCATGAAGGAGAGGAACAAAAGGAAGAAAAAGCTAATAAAATCTCTGTTCACACCGAGTAATGCTATGAAAAGTTTAAAGAAAGAGACAAAGCATGTAGAGCACGTTGAATTATGATGGAGGTTGAGATTACAAAAATTGAGATCATTCTAATTGAAGCTTTATTAGAAAAGGTAGTACTTGAATTCATCCTTGTTGAATGACTATTTCCAAGTTGAGTAAATATTATTGCATACTTGCAAATAGCAGATAGCAAAAGTAGAAACAGAGATGGATTTCTATGGTTGAGAAGCCTTTATAGAAGAAATGAGGTATTTCAAGGCCACCTGCTATAAACAATTTTTTGATAAGTATATCCGTATAACATAATCATATCATTACATTAACAAATGTAATTATTACTTTTGTAATATTTTTTGAATTTCATTATATAACCAAAAATGATTTCATATTTTCATCTATAAATATCTCAATTAATCCTGGCTAACTTGATGACCTTATTACATACTTAAGAAATTCTCATATTGATGCATTACTTTCTTAATATTTAAGAAGAATAGGCTTTGACCAGGGCTTTACTTAGCATTTCTGTGCATCTCCTATTTCCATTAGGGAAAGTTGGTTTGTGTTTTTAGAATTATTTTTACCATTTATTATTTGATATTTGCTAATTAATGAAATTTGATATGATCACAGAGTTATGCTAGATATGAACTACAAAAAGATCAAATGTATGTTCAACATATCACTAAGTCTCTAGTGCTAGAGGCATAATTTATTTTAATTTTAGTAATAAATAATCAATATTAGACTATCTTAGTTGGTGTTATTAAGGACAAGAAATGACATTTTTATGTCCAATCCCACACACAAAGCTATTGTACTTGGGATTGTAAGTGTGAATTTTTAATTATTTATGGTTCAAAATTTATCATAATAAATAATTTAAACTTATGCACATATAGATTAAACTCCTAATAAGATGCAAATGTAGTATTTGAATTTGATATGTTCCAATGGCCCTTGGAAGTTGTTATTGGTCTACCAATTCAAAAATTAGCATTGATTACAGAATGTTGGCCTGCGAGTATATGCAGAAGGCAATTGCTTCTTCAAAGAATATTAATTTGGTTGAATTCCATTATTAGGTAGATAGGATGATGATTTTTAGGGCAGAGTTAGCTTATGTGTTGCTATATGCAATAATCAAATGAAATTTTATTTTAACATGGACTAGACACTGTTATTATATTTGCAAATGTTATTATTTTCTAAATACTACATGATTATATTAAATATACTATATGAATACTTTTATAAATAAGAAATTAGTTTGTATATTAAATATGTTGTGTGAATAATTAGTTTATTTTTTCATTATGTACACAATCCATGTATAATTGGATTACTATATGTACATATATGTATATAGTCGTCATGCTATGTAAACCAATATATATTAAGTACACATGTTATATACATTGTGAAAATTTGATGTACATATGTTATGTGCTCAACTTACTTATAAACATACTAAAACAAGACATCTAAAGTTTTATGACAATATCACAATATTACTCAAAATTGGCCATTAAAATGAAAATACATTTTACAGGAACTCAATATATTCGAATTTTGAGAAATTATAAAATTAAAAATCAATAATTACATTAGTAGTTAAGTTTGGTGAAGGCAATAATGTCCAACATTAATCTAGTGTACTCAACAATTAGCTGATTGGTGGATGATCCATTGAAGAAGTCTTCCATGAAGCATTCGCGCATATTAGAAAACTATGATGGTTTTGTAGTCATCTCTTCTTAAATCATATCACCATGAACTGCAACCTTCCCTATAAATTTAATGATTCAACATTGATGGATATTCATCTATTTTAAAATAATTAGTGATTGGCTAAATAAATGCATTTTAGAATAATTAACGATTTGTTGAATGAAATAGTGATAAATTGTGCTTTCTTCATTTCATTAGAGCAAAAAACTAATATCAAATACTTAATTTAAGACAATTTAAATTATTAGTTATATTATATGTTGTAATCACTAGACAATTATAGATTACAAGGATCAATATTTATTGTATAAAAAAATTTTATATTTGATTGTTCTAATCAAAAAGTGATTATGATTGACCATAAAGTTATTCGATCTGTTTTGAGATGACATCAATATTAATTCTATATGTATTATACTAAATGATTTACGTTATATCTTTATCAATTATTTGATGAGAAAATTAAACTATTTTGTCCAAAATTAAATCAGAATATTCTAGCAAAATATAGAATGAAATAAACAAAATAAAAGAGCAAAACAATATCATAATTTTCATGGAAAATCAGAGAACGAGAAAACTATGGTGCCACACTAAAAATTCACTATGAAGAAAATTGATCATAATTATAAAAATTCAACTTCACTCAAGTCTATCTAATAATCTTCATACTTCACTCACTCTAGAGCACACACTCTTAACTTATACTCACAAAAAAAAATTAAAATAACACACTTAAAATTATATTAAAAACTATTTTAAGAAGGACTCTACTGCTATGTAGCATCACTGGTGCAAAAGCGATCTAAGTGCTTGCAACTCTATCTTTACACTAATATTTCTAGTGAAATCCACCCAATTGATGTTGAGGTGTTGGACTCCGAGTTGAGACACTGTCCTCTCTGTCTCTAAAGCTAAATTCTCATTTTCACAGTGCTAGACACTGTATACCAAAAAATTTGTTTGGGAGCTTTCCCCCCAAATCCCATAGCAAGGGATACACTCCCTCCTACGACCCTCCAGCGAGCTCACGGTTGAGCCTAATCAATGAAATTGAGGGCTAAATTGATAGTACATCTCCAATTGATCAATACAATTAAATTTCACAAAATAACATAATTAGCATCGGCTTTGCCTTCATTGATGTTTCTCACATGATGCCAATGCCTCGTAACATTATCGTCTCTAGCTTCTCTGAAGACCAATTGCAATGGAAGTCTCTATAGTTTTGCCTCTTCCTAAAGCTTTAGATTTGTTTATTTTTGGTCACGTAACATTGACATCTCTTCTGCACCTTTTTTTTAATTTCCTAAACCTCTCTTATTAATTTGAGGATTCAAACCTTTCTGTCATCATCAATCCAAGGTAAATCAACTTTCATTGTTCCTAAATGTATCATAAAAAATTGCTTATGCACCTTCAAAATATTTGAAGTTCTTAGTTTGATATCCTCCACTGCAATTTATTTAGGATTATTTTCTAACAAATATGTCATTAGAGTTTTTTTGATGACTCTTCTCATCTCCAATATAATATTTTAAAATTTATCATGGTGGAGGACTATACTTTTATTTCTTTAATTAGATTGATATTGAAGGATGATTTTTTTTTTCAAAACTAAGCAAATGAGCACAAGAATTTGACTTCTTAGAAATTCTTATTGTTCTGATATGGGTTTTGTTCCCCTACTAATTGTTCAATAAATCAATCTTTCACTCCCTAAGTTCAAAATCTGAATTTGTCCACATCCTTTTTATTAAAGTGTTGACAAAGTTTGTTCTAATCTTATTAGAATTGGTTCACAAGATTATGAATATTTGAATATGGCCATATCTTATAATATTCCAAACAATTACTCACATTGTCATCTACTAAGTCATGTTAATACACATGCACTAAAGTTAGTTTGTATTTTTAGAATTATTTTTACCATTTATTATTTGATATTTTCTAATTAATGAAATTTGATATGATCACAAAGTTATGCTAGATATGAACTACAAAAAGATCAAATGTATGTTCAACATATCACTAAGTCTCTAGTGCTAGAGGCATAATTTATTTTGATTTTAGTAATAAATAATCAATATTAGACTATCTTAGTTGGTGTTGTTAAGGACAAGAAATGACATTTTTATGTCCAATCCCACGCACAAAGCTATTGTACTTGGGATTGTAAGTGTGAATTTTCAATTATTTATGGTTTAAATTTATCATAATAAATATTTTAACCTTATGCACATATAGATTAAACTCCTAATGAGATGCTAATGTAGCATTTGAATTTGATATGTTCCAATGGCCCTTGGAAGTTGTTATTGGTCTACCAATTCAAAAATCAGCTTTGATTACAGAATGTTGGCCTACGAGTATATGCAGAAGGCAATTGCTTCTTCAAAGAATATTAATTTGGTTGAATTCCATGATTAGGTAGATAGGATGATGATTTTTAGTGCAGAGTTAGCTTATGTGTTGTTATATGCAATAATCAAATGAAATTTTATTTTAACATGGACTAGACACTATTATTATATTTGCAAATGTTATTATTTTCTAAATACTACATGTGTATATTAAATATACTATATGAATACTTTTATAAATAAGAAATTAGTTTGTATATTAAATATTTTGTGTGAATAATTAGTTTATTTTTTCATTATGTACACAATCCATGTACAATTGGATTACTATATGTACATATGTACTGTACATAGCAACTGTCAGGTCATGCTATGTAAACCAATATATATTTAGTACACATGTTATATACATTGTGAAATTTTGATGTACATATGTTATGTGCTCAACTTACTTATAAACATACTAAAACAAGACATCTAAAGTTTTATGACAATATCACAATATTACTCAAAATTGGCCATTAAAATAAAAATACATATTACAGGAACTCAATATATTCGAACTTTGAGAAATTATAAAATTAAAAATCAATAATTACATTAGTAGTTAAGTTTGGCGAAGGCAATAATGTCCATCATTAATCTAGTGTACTCAACAATTAGTTGATTGGTGGATGATCCATTGAAGAAGTCTTCCGTGAAGCATTCGCCCATATTAGAAAATTATGATGGTTTTGTAGTCATTGCTTCTTAAATCATATCACCATGAACTACAACCTTCCCTATAAATTTAATGATTCAACATTGATGGAATTTCATCTATTTTAAAATAATGAATAACTTGCCTTTTACTCATCTTTTCTTTTGCAATATCCCTTTAGCCTTGCATTAGAAATACCCTTCGTCCTTCCCTTCTCTAGGTC
This sequence comes from Cymbidium sinense, assembly GCA_021442155.1. Classification (NCBI taxonomy): domain Eukaryota; kingdom Viridiplantae; phylum Streptophyta; class Magnoliopsida; order Asparagales; family Orchidaceae; genus Cymbidium; species Cymbidium sinense. Next base: position 74,813,886 of record CM038215.1, read on the forward strand.
TTTCACATTTAAGTTGTCAACCGGTATGTTTTAAAACATTTTTGTGTGCATTTGTTTGCATCTTATGTCGCTGCTTAAAAGTGGTTTGCCATTAAGTATCAATTTGATATTATTATATATGTGTTTCAATGCAATAAGCATATATTTTTCCACTTCATTATTCCATTTGGTTTTATGCTCATTTGAAAGTAAATCTACTCATATGGTTTTGAAATAGCACACTAGTGCTTTTCTTGGAGATCAATTTGTTACTTCTAAAGCCCCCATATCTTTTCTTAGCTCTAAATGACCATTGCATTAATAGGTACTTATTTGGTATTTTTATTGTGTAATAATGACTTAAGACTTTAATATAATGATAGCAAAGAATACCCATTATTTTAAATTTCTTGTAGTTGCATTGTATATTTTTATTAGTTTCATTAAAGAGAATATTCCAAGTTTTGGACTATTCTTTGTCATCTAAATATTTAACGAGATACTAAGAAGAATTACTTAAAGAGTAATCTAATGAAATACAAGCAATGCCATTCAAAATTTTTCTTTAAATAGGAAATAATTTTTTCTTGTATAAAATGTAGCAACTTACTTTAGCATTAGGTTGCTCTTTACCATAGGTATAATTTCAAATTGACTGCACTAGAAGTCATTATCTTATTCATTCCTTTGTCATGTAGACATAACTTTCTTAAAACCCAAGAAACAATCTGTAATGGAGCTTGTGGGTTTTGAAATTCTAAGATAAATATTATTTGTTGACTCACTACATTATGCACAAAAGATTCTTATGTTGAATGAGTCTTTGGTAAAAGTTGTGGACCATATATTCCTTTTCTGTAAAGCTCTTCCAATGATACATGATTTTTGAGGCATCCTTTTGATATCATTTCAGGCCAAAAATGTACTCGCTTAAGAATTTATAGAAGGGACCTCTCATAGAGCTATTATAGTTGAAGCATAAAATTATTTTATGAAACTTTCTTTGAAATATGCCATCGACATAATCTATGGCATGTATACAACAATGCAACATCGCTTGCCTTGGCCATGGCTTGGTCTTGGTTAGTGAATATTGTACTTGGATGTTTGTCATCCATTATTCATATAAATATTTAAAAATATCATATAAATGATTCAATTGGTTTCTCGGACAAGAATGTCACACCCAGCAATACATTTTGCTAATGGTTGTTAACTCCCAAAATTGACGCACATGCTAAGTTGTATTAATTAATTCTGTAGCTTGTATCAAAAATAATTACATCACCAAAATAATCATAATCTCTACTCCCCATACCATCAACCCTAAACAAATTCATCAATCTATCAAATTCATCAAATTTGACATCCCAAGAGAACATATTGTATACCTTATCTTTCTTTAAGTAATTGGATTAAACAAATAGTTTCTCCATTCTCAATTCTTGATCTCTTCTTTATCTGAATGTAATTGTATGAATCTCTCGTGGAGAAGCCAACATTCTTGACATCGCTGACATCCTCATCCCAGGGTAGGCAACTGCATCAACCAGCCTTATCCTAGCATCTATCATTGTCTTAAAAATTGTTGCTTTTTTCAACACTAATGGACCTACAATATCTAAGTAGATGTTGGTCATCTGGCATTGTTAACTCATGATTATGGCTCTCAACAAATTTTTTGTACTTTTCATTTGCCCTCCTCATCAGCACTATATCTAACCATTGCAAGACTTCCTATTCTAAAATTTGATTTTTGATATTTCACTTTGCAATTAAGATCAAGATCTTTCTTTAAACCAGCTTTTGAGCAAAAAGTCCTTAGATTTTATATTTCTAGAATTTGACCAATAACTCTGATAATATTTTCAAACACTAAATTCAACTTTATGGGCATAGCTACAATACAAATCATATTTTTCCTTCTCACTCTTAACTTCGTAATCTAAGAAACTGGCACGCACTGCAACATGATTGTTATGTGTTGCATTCTTACAAGGATGATCCGAAATGTCAATCTACATTCATACATAACATTTTGATTCTGATATGGTTCTATCTCTTTGGCTTGAGTTTGTTTCTGGTTAACAGTTCAATCTGGGTTTGGTTCAGTGAGTTGACTCACTTCTGAGTGGAATGAACCCGGCTGAGTTAACTGATAATTCAGGGAGAAGATCGGGTGCTTTCTGAACCGTTGGATTAGCGCCTTTCTTTCTTGGCCGTTGGATCCTTTTCATTGAGTTTCTTTTGAGTTGAACCGAATCATTGGATTGGTTGGTCTCTTATCTGGATTTTGTGTTTTGATTGGCGTTCTTGATCTCTTTATGGTAGTGGATTCCACGCGATGCCTTTTGCGGTTCGATCTCTTTCCTTGATCTTAATTCCTGAAGTAATCTTGGCCCGATGCGAGTTCCTCCGGTTGTTGTGGTATGATGATGATGCAACTTACCTTAATTCTTTCTTTGCTTTGTTTTATTTTGATAGTGCCGCTGTCACCCGTGAGAAGGAAAGGGGCTGAGAGCGGAGGACAAAACCTAGGGTTTTCCAAGCGGGGATGAGAGGCGGATTCCGGCAATGGAAACCAGAGAAGGGATTCAGGAGAAGAGGGAAAAGAAAGGATACAGAGAGAAGAGTTGATTTCAGAATATTTCATTCCCCTGTTTGGTTTTTTTACCCCTATTTATACATTTTGTTTTCTTCTATAGCCTATATCTATGCTTCCCTTTTACAAGTTTGGAAGTTATGTACACTTGTAACTGATTTCTATTATCGCTATCGAGTTTTTGCTTTTGATCTTGCCTGCTCTCCTGACGCTTGAGTGGTTATTCTTAATGAGTTCCTATTTCTTCTTGGTTTCTTGATTGCTTCTTTATTTATTCTTTGTCATCTGAAGTTCTCTATTTTAGGTGTTGATGCAGGGTTCTTTCTGGAAGTTGATTTGGCTTCACTCTTATTATACTGCTGCCTTTCTTGGTAATCATGTGTATTACTTACTGTAATTGCTTTATTCTGTGTATTTCTGGAGGGCTCTGAATGCTTCTGATTTAGCCATCTATTTTTTTTTTGTTGTTTTGTAATGTCCTATAATTCTTGTATCTTTGTAGTTTGTTAATTTCTCTTGTTTACAGTGAGTGTGATCTTGTAATTTCCTGTGTAATTAGATATTCTATGTCAGTGATTATTACTGAGTTCCTCCTCCTGTTATTCTAAGTATTTTGGGTCATATCATTACTTCCCTCCCCACACTGACCTTGTCCTCAAGGTCACAACCATGAATTGTCTTCTGTGATTCCTCAATTTATACCTAAGAATCCTCTGTGGATGGTATTCCCTTCCACTGGATTACTAGTTCTGGTGTGGCTGCTAGGATTGATTTCTTTTTTGCCACTATGCCCTATGGTATTCTATGTAGTTGGGCTATATCTGAATTAAAATATAAGCTATGTAATTGTTATAACTACGTAAGGCGATAATTATGCATACTTTAGACAATCTTTCTTAGCGATTGAATGGTGAATTGAAACTTATTTCGATAGTTCTTCTATTATTTTTTTTGGTTGAGTATCTGTAGTTGATACTCTTGTTCATCATTTACCATCATTAAAGCAAACAATTTGGATTGACATATATGTCCTATGATATTTTCATCACAGTTGAAGCACAATCCTTTCTTTCTTCTTTCTTCCAACTATGTAGCTGTCAAATTCTGAATTGGTATTGTCTGTTTGTTGGTTATATTATTGTTGTGTTGAGTGGGCCTTGTGGGAATAGGCAGTAGTGGTGGTTGATGTATATGTTGTTGTTGTACTGCTGGAAATTGATTGACTCTGGAAGTTCTGGTCATAGAAACTTCATCAGCTATTCTATCTTCCATTAGCTTAGCTAATTGAAAGGCCTGCTGAAGGGAATTGGGCTGTAAGGCTCTTACTTCCCTCTTAATATCATGTCTCAGTCCTGATTCAAAACAGCTTTGTAGAAATTCAGGTGGAATACCTGAAATTTGATTAGCTAGTTCTTCAAATTCATTGTAGAAGTCTTGTACTGTTATTTTCTGTTGTAGTTTGGCTAATTCTCCTCTTAGATCTCTGTAGAGGGAAGGTCCAAACCTCTGAATAACCTGTTCTTTAAACTGGGTCCATGAATGCAATTATTTATTTAGGTGCATCCATTGATACCAGCTTATTGTAGGTCCATCCATGTATACTGAGGCAATTAAGAATTTATGGTCCTCTGATAAGCTATAATATTGAAAGAATTAGTCTGCTTTGAACAGCCAACCTTTGGGATTTTCTCCATTAAACCTTAGCATATCTACCTTAACAGGTCTAATGTTTTGCTGTGTGTTTTGTCTATTTGGAATAGGGATTTCTATATGATCAGAAGTACATACTTATGATTGTTGTTGATTTTGATAATTGCTATCCAATTTTTCTTCTATGGCCGATAATCTTCTGGAAACTTCATTTAATATTATAGTGATGGAAGATATTTGCTCATCTGCTTTTGTTGAGTCACACATTCTTTCTAATGTCTTCCGTATGCCTTGTGCCTTCTGCCATTGCTGGTTGTGGTAGTCAACAAGAGCACAAATGATATGGTTATGTTTCTTTGGCTTGAGTTTATTTTTGGTTAACGGTTCAATTTGGGTTTAGAGTTGACTCACTCGAGTGGAATGAACTACGAGTTAACCGATATTTGGAGAAGATCGCTTCAATGTTGGATTAGCCTTTCTTTCTTGGCCGTTGGATCTAGCACTCGGATTGAGTTTCTTTTGAGTTGAACCGTGAATCGTTGGATTGGTTGGTCTCTTATCTGCCCTTGGATTTGTGTTTCGATTGAGCGGTTCTTGATCTCTTGTTTTATGGTAGTGGATTCCACGCGTGCCTTTTTGCACGGTTCGATCTCTTTCCTTGATCTTAATTCCCAGGAAGTAATCTTGGCCCTTGATGAGTTCCTCCGGTTCTGGGTGATGATGCTTCTAGATGCAACTTACCTTAATTTTTCTTTGTTTTGTTTTTGAGTCAGCGTCGCCCAGAGAAGAAAGGGGCGAGAGGAGAAAACCTGTGGTTTTCAAGCGGGATGAGAGGGATTCGCATGGAAACCAGAGAAGGGGTTCAGGAGAAGAGGGAAAAGAAAGGATACATAGAGAAGAGTTAATTTCAGAATATTTCATTCCCCTGTTTGGTTTCTTTACCCCTATTTATACATTTTGTTTTCTTCTATAGCCTATATCTATGCTTCCCTTTTACAAGTTTGGAAGTTCACACTTAACTGATTTTTGTTATCGTATCGAGTTTCTTCTTGTCATTGATATTGCTCGCTCTGACGGGTGGTTATTCGTTAATGTTCTTATTTCTTGGTTTCTTGATTGCTTCTTTTATTTATTCTTTGTCATCCGAAGTTCTCTGTTTTAGGTGTTGATCACGGGGTTCTTTCGGAAGTTGATTTGGCTTCACTCTTATATACTTGCTCCTTCTTGGTTACGATGTATATTACTTCTCTATAATTGCTTACATTCGTGTATTACTTGCAGAGGGCTCTAGAATATACGTTGATTTAGCCATCTTTGTTATTTATTTTTTTGTTGTCGTAATGTCTATAATTCTTGTATCTTTGTAGTTTGTTAATTTCTCTTATTTACAGTGAGTGTGATCTTGTAATTTCCTTTGTAATTGAATATTCTGTGTCACTGATTATTACTGAGTTCCTCCTCCTTTTATTTTAAGTATTTTGGGTCATATCAGATTCACTTTTAAATAACGACTACTCTGTACAATTTGGTATGTACACACAGTATATGTGCAAGCTATTATAAAGGTGTACAATGCATGTGTACAAGTCCGGAGACATGTACAATTCTTCGTATAAAGCATTGAAGACATGTACAATGCATATGTACAACAAAGTGAATATATGTACAATGCATGTGTACTATCTAAATATAAAGTTTTAAACACATTCTATGTACGGAAGCATTAACAACAAAAAAATTGCAAATATAATAGACAATTCGAATACATTCACATCCATGTACACACCATATGCACAAGCTATTATACACATGTACAATGCATGTGTACAAGTTCGTGAACACGTAAAATTCTTGTGTACAAAGAATTGAAGATATGTACGATGCATATGTACTAACAAGTGAATATATATATATATAATGCATGTGTATTATCTAAAGTTCTATACACATTCTATGTACATAAGCATTAACAATGCAAAAAATTGCAAACATAATAGATAAATTGTATACATTCACATATTTAATAACTACAGTTTCATATATATAAAAATAATATTGTTATAATGCAAAAATATGTGCATTTAGCTTTATAACATTAATGATGTTACTGTTATTGATGATATTTAAACATATGAATAATGTGAATACAAATATAAAGTAAAAAAAAATAACTTTCTTAATTTCTTTTAAAATATCTAGCTCATGAAAAGGTTTTTTATTACCGAGAAGTTTAGGCCCAGATTAGCTCTAAAAGATCTGAAATTCATATCACTCAAATTTACAATCTCCACATTATCTTTAAAGTTGATATCCTTCGTGTTTAAAGCTCCATTTCAATCGTTCAGGCTTCCAAACTCGATTATTTGTCGCTAAAGCTCTCTCTGTTCTTTGAAACCTAAAATTTCAATTTTTTGGACTCCACGGTTATTTCTCGAAACAAGAATAGGTTTTTTACTTTTGCTTTTATCGAGCGGGTTTGGGTCGGGCCGTTGGGCTAAAATTAAAAAAAATTTAAAAAATGCATCATTAAATCTAGATGTAGCTCTACATATAGGTTCCGCACGTAATAATTTATCCTTGGGTTGAGGTGTCGGCTAAGGCGATGGACTTGCTTAGTCCAGACTTTGAAATGTGGCTATTGGGTTGGCCGAGAGGGCTGGGAACAGGAGCTAGCGGTTCTGGGCAGCTGCGGGTTGGAGTGAGGAGGTTGAGAGAATCAGAGAGAGGGATTCTCACGAAAGAGGGGGTCAATCTCTTGTTTGAAATTATAAATCTCCCAGTTTTTTGAAGCTCTAAAGTGACAAATTAATGTTAATATATACTGTAATATCTAGTAATGAGAAGATAACCAAAATTTAAATGATTGAATTGTTGTTATATAACATGTCGCATAATATTTAATTTAAGAAAATATTGAAAAAAAATGTATAATAATATGGAGAGATAAGACTTAGAAATGTGAAAAATAAATAAAGCAAAATAAAATTATTAAAATAAAATTATTATTATTATTTAAATAAACAGGTGTTCTAATTTAGTCTAGCTTCATTTTATATTTCATATTGTATAAATATTCAATTTATAATCAATTTTCATGCTTAAGGGTGCACTTAAAAATAATTTCATCTCAACTTTAAAACTAAATTCAAGTTGTTGATTAAGGGTGTATTTAGTACAGCTAATGCTATATAAAGAAGCAGTGATGAAGTTATTGTAAAAGAAGTTATATAAAAAAGTTACGATAAGTATATAATTTTTTTATTTTATAAAAATTAAATCACCTGACTGCCTAGCTAAATTAGGCTAAAAGACTGAAAAATATAATTTATTTTCACAGATTTTTCAAAATATAATCAAAAATATAGTCAGATTATAATTTTGAGCTCAACGGTGAGAATTGTTACAGTCCCCAAAAGGTTTATAGGAAAAGTTATTTGAGAATTTTTACACTCCCCAAAAAGATTTTGGCAGCCAATCAAAGAGCATTTTTATTATTTCACATCTAAAAGGTTAGGATATGGCATAAAATTAAATGTTTTTTTTTTTGTGGGAGTATATCACTACTTGTTAAGAAATTTGATTCTGTAAACAGTGTTTAAACTAATATATTGATTTGATTTTAAATTATTAGTGATCACCTATAAAATAATGAGGATTGGCTAAATAAATTTATTTTAGAATAATTAACGATTTGTTGAATGAAATAGTGATAAATTGTGCTTTCTTCATTGCATTAGAGCAAAAAACTAATATCAAATACTTAATTTAAGACAATTTAAATTATTTGTTATATTATATGTTGTAATCACAGGACAATTATAGATTACTAGGATCAATATTTATTGTCTAAAAAATTTTTTATATTTGATTGTTCTAATCAAAAGGTGATTATGATAGACCATAAAGTTATTTGATCTGTTTTGAGATGACATCAATATTAATTATATATGTATTATACTAAATGATTTACATTATATCTTTATCAATTATTTGATGAGAAGATTAAACTATTATGTTCAAAATTAAATCAGAATATTCTAGCAAAATAGAGAACGAAATAAACAGAATAAAAGAGCAAAACAATAACAAAATTTTCATGGAAAATCAGAGAACGAGAAAACTATGGTGCCACACTAAAAATTCACTATGAAGAAAATTGATCATAATTATACAAATTCAACTTCACTCAAGTCTATCTAATAATGTTCATACTTTACTCACTCTAGAGCACACACTCTTAACTTATACTCACAAAAAAAAAATTAAAAAAACACACTTAAAATAATATTAAAAACTATTTTAAGGACTCTACTGTTATGTAGCATCACTGGTGCAAAAGCAGCATCTAAGTGCTTGCAACTCTTTCTTTACACTAATATTTCTAGTGAAATCCACGAATTCTGATGTTGAGGTGTTGGACTCCTGAGTTGAGACACTGTCCTCTCTGTCTCTAAAGCTAAATCCTCATTTTCACAGTGCTAGACACTGTATACCAAAAAAATTTGTTTGGGAGCTTTCCCCCCAAATCCCATAGCAAGGGATACACTCCCTCCTACAACCCTCCAGCGAGCTCATGGTTGAGCCTAATCAATGAAATTGAGGGCTAAATTGATAGTACATCCCCAATTAATCAATACAATTAAATTTCACAAAATATCATTGATATGACCCTGAAAATTCCTCTAGTCGAAGCACGAATATTGATGCCTAAAGCAAGCTAATCAGAAATTGAAACTGGTCGAGATCAACCACTTAAAATATCATTGGAAAGTTTGAGACATTAGTTAAATTTTTAAAAAGCTCTAAAATATGGAGTGTTTATAGTCAAATTGGGCGTCTCGACGAGCCGGTTCCAACAAGCCAAAGATCTTACAATTTCGATTTCATTTGAGCATTCAAATACACAAAATACATCATATGATCGAGGGAATCATCATGAGCCGTCCGATTGGAGGAGTGGTTCGGATTTTGCATGTATTTACAGAGGTGTCACTCTTCCAATCTATAAATAGCCCCTCATTCCTCATATGAGGGAGGCCAAAAGAGAGGAGAGAGCTCTAAAGATCCTCCAAGCACAATCGTGCCACCACTCGACGGTTGTCAACCACCGCCGCCATCAGCCGCCACCGCTGATCCTCGCCGTCGTCGACCACTGTTGTCGGTCATCATCACTGACCACTATCGTTGACATCATTGTCAACATCGTCGTCAACATCGTCGTCAACATTGTCTGTTACTAGCAACTGTTGTCCCTTTCTCATATACAATTCTGTAATCCGTTATGAAGATCTTGTACTGAAGCAGATACATAGTGGAAGCTTTTCTTGGACTAGGCCTGGTGGTTTTCCCTCTTTTGAGGTTTTCACGTAAAATTCACGGAGTTTTATTGTTCACTCTTTAAACATCTGTATGTGTGCTGGACTTTCAAAAAGAAGCTAAGACATAAATTTTCACTCTATGGGTTTTCACGCATAGTTTGGCCGTTATAGCGATTCTCATTATTTCATCTTGTATGACGACCAAGTTTTCCAACAAGATCAAAACCACCATCGAGGTAGAGCATTTCAAGCTTTTAAAGAGCGCAAGCGAAGAATGAAAATTCATCAAACTTTATTCCTTCAGATTCTGTCGGGAACTGGGGGGCAACTCTTAATCTCAGAAGATCACCCATGTTAATTATTTAATCGATTTCCATCCCAAGAAACAAGTCAAAGTTGGAGGATATTTCAACATTGAGAAGAGATATAGCTTTGCAAATTATGTTTTCCACTCATACTCATGGAAAAACGAGACCAAGGTTAAGGAGCAACTTTGGCTACAACCACAAACGGATGTTTTAATTCGACCTCTTCCATACAGGTTAACGTTATCGAGCAAAGACACTGACAAACAACCTAGGATGGGTAAAAAGGTCCTTGGTGGACTTCCTACGACCTCTTCCATATAGGTTAACGTCATCGAGCAAAGACTTTGACAAACAACTAAGGATGGGTCAAAAGGTCCTTGGTGGACTTCTTACGACCTCTTCCATACAGGTTAACGTCATCGAGCAAAGACTTTGACAAACAACCTAGGATAGGTCAAAAGGTTCTTGGTGGACTTCCTACGACCTCTTACATACAGGTTAACGTCATCGAGCAAACACTCTGAAAAACAACCTAGGATAGGTCAAAAGGTCCTTGGTGGACTTCTACGACCTCTTCCATAGGTTAACATCATCGAGCAAAGACTCGACAAACAACCATGATAGGTCAAAAGGTCCTTGGTGGACTTCCCGACCTCTTCCACGAGTTAACGTCATCGCCGGGTAACACCCACAAACAACCTCGGATGGGTCAAAATCCCGGCGGTCAATTCCTCTTCCATACGGGTTAACTTCGGCGGGTAGCGACAAACAACCCGGATAGGTCAAAATCCCGGATTCAATTCGACCTCTTCCATACAGTTAGCGTCATTGGGTAACACTCGACAAACAACCTCGGATGGGTCAAACATCTCCGGTCAATTCCTCTTCCATACGGTTGCGCCGGGTATCACGCGACAAACAACCCGGATATGTCAAAATCCTCGGATTCAATTGACCTCTTCCATACAGGTTAGCGTCATTGGGTAACACTCTGACAAACAACCTCGGATGGGTCAAAATTCTCGGATTCAATTCGACCTCTTCCATACAGGTTAGTGTCATTGGGTAACACTCTGACAAACAACCTCGGATGGGTCAAAATCCTCAGCGGATTCAATGCAACCTCTTCCATACAGGTTAAAGTCATCGAGTCACACTTTGACAAACAACCTCAGATGGGTTAAGATCCTCAGCGGAATCAATTCAACCTCTTTCATACAGATTAATGTCATCGAGCAAAGACTCTCTCAAATAACCTAGGATAGGTCAAAAGATCCTTGGTGGACTTCCCATGGCCTCTTCCACACAGGTTAACATCATCGGGTTAATGTCATCGAGTCACATTCTCACAAACAACCTCGGATATGTCAAAAATCCTCATCGTCGCGCCATTGGACTATAGCGGTCCCGCGGCGGATTCTTTATCGTCGACCGGATCGTCGCAAAATCGCCGGTCATCCCGACTACGTCGGTCTCCGCGTCATTAGTCCGGTTGTCGTTCGATACCCGTCGACCACCAACCACCATCGCGGTCCTCCACTTCGCCCGGTCACTACCGCCGACCATCGCTGGTAATCTTCGCCGGTCACCATCATCGTCGTCGATCATCCCCGCCGACTACCGACGCTAGTCGCCACCGTCGACTATCGTCTCCAGTTGTCGTTGCTGACCACCCCGTCGGCCCAACCGCATGGCCGTCGCGCCGGTATTCGTCGTCGACCATGCGGCAATCTTAGGTCATCGAACCATTCTGCCGGCTAGTCTCCGCGTCGACTACGCCACCGGTTCGCTGCCCCACCCGACCGCCAGCCTGCGGTCGGTCACCACACCGGCGACTCTCGTCGCCGGTTACCACCATCGTTGGCAATCTTCGCCGATCATCACCATCGTCACCGGTCATCGCATTCACGGCGCGGTCGCCGATTACCGCCGATTCTTGCCGACCACCCGTGCCCGCTACACGTCGCGGTCGCCGCCATTCTAGATCCGTAGCGGTCACCTGCGTCGGATTCGCGGTCGCGCCGCCGACTCGTACCGGTCGCCGTAACGTCGGCTCGTCGCCGCCAGCCCTATCATTGCCGGTCACCGCATTTCCGATCACCCGACCGTCGCGTCGTCCCGTTGACCTGGCGTGCGCCGACTACCTCGCCGATTCTTCTGCCGAAACCGTCGCTTCGTATGGCCGGTCGCGTTGCGGCTACGTGTACCTTCGTTGACCATCGCCCGGCAATCTTCCTATCGGCCGGTCGCGCCATCATTACCATCTCCGGTTGCGCTGGCGACACCCCGTCGGGTCGACCCGCTTGTAGGTCACCGCCACTACCGTCGTAGGTCCGCGCCATCGTCGGTCACTGCGCGACCATCGCGTCTTGCGATCACCACCATCGACCGGTCATCCCGTCAACTTCCAGCGGTGGTAGCCGTCGTACCGCCATGATTAATGAGCACCGTCGCCACCAACCTATGCGGTCCGCCGTATTCTGTTGCGTCTACCATCGACCATCGGCAATCTTCCTCTCGCCGGTCGCCGTCGACTACCGTCTCGGTTTACCAGCCATCCCCGTCGACGGCTGGCTGATCGGTCCGCCAGCCTCATCGCCGGTCAATGCGTACCATGCCGTGCAATCTCGCGATCCATCGTCGTCGGTCATCCCACGACTGGCGCGGTGCCACCATCGACTATCGCCGTTCGATTGCGGCGAACCACCCCGTCGACCACCAACCATTTAGCCGGTCGGCCGGCGTATCGCCGCTGACACCGACCATTGCGAAATCTCGCGGTCACCACCATCGTTGGTTATCCTCGCCATTACCATCATAGTCTGCCGACCAATGTCGTCGGCCACCATCGTCGAGCATGCCATCAACCCCCCACTCTGCGTCTCCTTGATCGCCGAACCCGGTCGGTCCGAGGTCGTTAACACCTCTTTCAAGGGAAAAGCGGAGCCTTGTATTACTATCTTGATCCTCGATCCGGTCGGTCCAACGAGGTTAGTTAACACCTCTTTCGAGCGGAGCCTTGTCGGCTCAACGGGTCTTGATACTCAGATCGGTCGGTCGGCGGTTAGTTAACACCTCTTCGAGCGGAGCCTGTATGAACTACGTGTCTTGATCGCCTCGAGCGACCTTCTCTCAAGTAGAAGAGAAGGTGCCTTCTCCCTTAGCCCTAGGAGGCTTTTTATAGACTCTTTTTAGGGGCAAAATGGTAAAAAAGCGTCCAAAACCATCCAAAACCATCCAAAACCGTTCAAAACGGGCCAAAACGGGTGAAAAGCGGGTGCGAAACGGCAGCGCCGATGCGGCGCCCCGGCGCGCGCACTTCCGACGCCGATCCGTCCACTATTCCGCGCGACCTCATCGCCGTTCAGCATGACCAGCGCGCCGGCGTTCACCCAGCACGTGACCGCCCACCGCCGCAGACCCACGCGACCATTCGTTCGCTACCCGACTCGTTCCGCTGATTGCCTCGCGACCAGCCATTTGTTTCAGCGACCGTTCAACCGCGTCGCCAGCTGCACCGTCCGTCTTTTCGCGTTCGGTCTATTCGATCCGCATAGAGGCCGCATCTTTTTTTATATGCTAGCAATTTCTTGCGCCGTTCGTAAACCAACCGAAACCGTGCCCATTCTGTAAATGTCCGTAACCTCCATTTCTTTTACCTACACATATTTATGGTACGTGCATGCTTACGTAGTCATAATCTTGTGATTACATGAAGATCTGTTCTCTCAAAATATGTGGTTAATGGGCCTGCAGATTTTGTTGAAGAATTTACAATTTTGAAGTACTTGGCACATATATTTTTTGATGATTGAGATAATATCATCCAAAATAGGGGGGCAACTGATATGACCCTGAAAATTCCTCAAGTGACACGAATATTGATAGAAAGCAAGCTAATCGAAATTGGCGAGGTAGATCAACACTTAAAATATCATTGGAAACTTTGAGACATTAGTTAAATTCTAAAAGCTCTAAAATATGGAGTGTTCATAGTCAAATCGAGTGTCTGGCTCCAACAAGCCAAAGATCTTACAATTCGACTTCATTTGAGCATTCAAATACACAAATACATCATATGATCAGGGGAATCATCATGAGCGTCCGATTGGAGGAGTGGTTCGGTTGCATGTATTTCTGGCCACTCCTCCAATCATAAATAGCCCATTCCTCGTATGAGGGGAGGCCAAGCAAGAGAGGGGCTCTAAAGATCCTCCAAGCACTGTCGTTGCCACCACCAGTTGTCAACCACCAGCCGTCACGCCATAATGCCACCGTGATCCTCGTCATCGACCATCGTCGGTCATCATCATCGATCACTATCGTTGACATCATCATCAACATTGTCGTCAACATTGTCGATTACTAAATTTGTCCCTTTCATACCTCTTTGTAATCCGTTGTCGGGAAGATCTTGTACTCAAACGGATACATAGTGGAAGCTTTCGGGCTAGGCCCGTGGTTTTTTTCGAGGTTTTCCACGTAAAATTAAAGTTTTATTGTTCACTCTTTAAACATTCAGATGTGCTGGACTTTCCAAAGAAGCTAAGGCGTAAATTTTCACTCTACCGCAACTAGTTTTCTAGCACACAACAATCATAATTAGCATCGGCTTTGCCTTCATTGATGTTTCTCACATGATGCCAATGCCTCTTAACATTGTCGTCTCTAGCTTCTCTGAAGACCACTTGCAATGGAAGTCTCTATAGTTTTGCCTCTTCCTAAAGCTTTAGATTTGTTTGTTTTTGGTCACATAACATTGACCTCTCTTCTGCACCTTTTTTTAATTTCCTAAACCTCTCTCATTAATTTGAGGATTCAAACCTTCCTGTCGTCATCAATCCAAGGTAAATCAACTTTCATTGTTCCTAAATGTATCATAAAAAATTGCTTATGCACCTTCAATATGCAGAATATTTGAAGTTCTTAGTTTGATATCCTCCATTGCAATTTATTTAGGATTATTTTCTAACAAATATGTCATTAGAGTTCTTTCGATGACTCTTCTCATCTCCAATATAATATTTTAAAATTTATCATGGTGAAGGACTATACTTTTATTTCTTTAATTAGATTGATATTGAAGGATGATTTTTTTTTTTTCAAAACTAAGCAAATGAGCACTAGAATTTGACTTCTTAGAAATTCTTATTGTTCTGATATGGATTTTATTCCCCTACTAATTGTTCAATAAATCAATCTTTCACTCCCTAAGTTCAAAATCTGAATTTGTCGACATCCTTTTTATTAAATTGTTGACAAAGTTTGTTCTAATCTTATTAGAATTGATTCACAAGATTATGAATATTTGAAGAAGATCATAATTTTATAATATTCCAAACCACTACTCACATTGTCATCTACTAAGTCATATTAATAACACATGCACTAAAGCTAGTATGTTGGAAATCTAACAACAAATTACAAAACACCAATAGGACTATCTCAAGATGACCATTTTTGTTGGATGTGTTCAAAATTAAGGGGTGTAGTGCCCAACACGTGTCGGACACTGACACGAGTTTGACTCGCCTCCAACATATGTCGGACACAACATAGAAATGTCGATTAAAATATAGTTTGTTATATTTTAAATTATTGTAGAGAGTTTTGAAGATTTAGAGAATGAGATTTGAGCTAAAAAGAGAGAATAATAATATATATTTATTATAAATAATTAAAATTACAAAAATTTATAATTAAATTTATAAATTTAGAATTGATAATAAATTTTATTCAATAAGCTTATTAAAGTATAATAAAATAAATTACTTAAGTAATATATATATAATTTAAATAATTAATTTAAATTTTTTAATTAAATGACTTACTTTTTATTATTTTTAATATTTTATCTAATTAATTTATACATATTATTTTGAATTATTATTAATATATATAAATATATATATTTTAAAGTAGAATTGATGTGTGTATCTATATATGGGACCTCAAAAGTCATATAGTTGCATAGCTTCTTAAAATTATTAATCATAAGTTGGATCTTGATATTTGTTATAACAATCAAAATAATTATCAAGTTCTTGTGGTCCTCTTTAAATCATGAATACAAACTAAAATTTTCATTTTTTTTCATATAATATAAGATTCAATCCTTCTATTACTTGAACTATCTCCAAGGCTATTCAAGATTTAATTTCTGTTTTTTTTTTTTGTGCCTTCCTATCATATTTTTTACACAACTTTTCATCTTTTTGCTTTTATCACATTGACACTATTTGATATTTTTAAAAAAGTTTTCAATCGAGATCATAAATAAAATTTATTTTATCTTCAAAAAAACTTAATTATAAAATAGGAGAAAATGTCTAAGCCTTTGTGAATAACTTAAAACTATGAAAACATAAAGCACATCCATTGATGAATGCAACCATCCATTTTGTACGTATTATTAGGTTGAAGGAATTTCATGAATATGGAAACATTTTATTTCCTAAATTTATATTCGCTAATTAATCTAAAATCATAAACATATAATTTGTTTTACTTAATGAAAGGTTTAATATATTATTTTTCATTGACAATTCCTGAATCAATTATCTTTCATGCTTTAAATTTGACCCAAATTGCAGGTATAAGCATTGTCGTGAACACAAATGATAAGCATTGAATAGAATTAATTCTATGACCACCTTGGTGTTAAGGGAAGTGAAATAGGAAAACCATGTGGACCTTTTTTTTTTTTTTTGTGAAGCTCACCATGCAATAAACATTCAGAAAACCAAACATGGATAATTTTAGCACAACGTTTGAGTAAGAACGAAGCTCAAACCCAGTATATAAGAATCTCCAATAGTTAAATTTAAGGAGCTGGAGCATATCATCACGAGATAAGATTTTGGCCTTCTAGTCGCTATATTCCTGATTTTATCAGTCAGAATATGTCACTTTGTGTATGTAAGAAGAAACCAACATTCCAAGATATGTAAACCAAGTTTTGGAGAATTTAAATCCCAATTGAAATACTGTTGATATCAAAAAAGTTATAGTTCTGATGGAGTAACAAATAAGGCTTTTAGTTGAGTTGATCATAAGATTTGAATCCTTATAAAAAATATATAGTACCTTTTAAGACTATGAAGATTTTCATCAAAACTTTCTCCAAAACTATTAGATAATCCCCACTAGATATGCTTTGCTTAAGAAAATTAGAGACCATCCATTGCAATGCAAAAAAAAAAAAAAAAAAAAAAAAAAAAAAGAAACAGTGGGCAACCTTTGCCTAAGGCCATTCTAAAAAGAAAAATAGCCTTCAAGAACATCATTTAAGCAAATAGAGAAATGAACATCGGAGATGCATTCTTTTACCTAATTAATGAAAAGGGGAGGGAAACCTTTTTGTGCATTTTATCAATAATATATCCATGGACCATAGTTCACACGTGAAAGTCCTTTTTGATATCTAATTTTGCACATAAATTGGAACTTTGAGTTTTGAAGCTATTGAGTATTTCATTAGAAAGGAAGATGTTGTTGGCAATACTCTTTTTTAACATAAATCCAACTTATGACTCATGAATGATCGTAGGAAGAATTAGTATGCTTGTATTAGTCAAAACTTTAACAATTACCATAGAAAAAAATATTAAATAATAAGATAGGCCTATAAAAAATAATGGATTAAACCTAAGTAGTTTTAGGGATCAAAGTAATAGCAATGACCTTTATTATTATTCATAGCTTTTTCTAGTAAAAGAAATGTCTAATTGTAGCATCATAAGTCTCTCAGCACAGATCTCTCTATTAGTTTGAAAAAAAAAAATCCAAATATGTAATCATAAAGATTAGGGAAGAGCTTTTTGGAAATAAGAATATGATATTATTAACCTCTTCATTAGATACTAGAACCATGAGGGTAGTGTGATAATATAGAGGGGATACTTTTCTAAGAGGAATATTTCCCAAGAGATTCCAAGATCCACACATGAGTTATATAATTGATAAAAGTGGTTTACAACAATTAAGGTAATGTCAATATGGGAGGAAAAGACATTAAATTTAGCTAATATACAATTGATATGATTTTCTTACCATCCTTTAATTTTAGACTAGAGATAATTGAGATCATCTTTCCCTAAAGACAACGATTTAGACTTAACTGGATGAGAAAGTATGTGTAATTAAAAGAAGATGTTGTTTCTTTCTTTCAAAAAGAAAATACTGATGGAGCTAAGACATGGAACCTCTTACTAGTTGGATACCTCATTAGTAAGTGAGCTTTTTATATGGATCTACTTGAACCTATCAAAAAAGCGACACCGAAAGGTTATATTTAGCTAACTATAAATGGGCTTTTTCTTATTGATATTTTCAAATCTTGAGGATTATGAGATGATTTGGATGGGGGGTCCTTAGTTTTTCTTTGAAATGTTTATTATCCAAAAGTGGATTACTAACTTCAAGACATTTAGGAAAGAGTTTAACTCTATCCCCTTCTAGATTAAAATCTTAGATCTCCCTTTATGGTGTTGAAACCCCACAATAATCCCAAAAATTTCTTACATGGTGTGGATCTCATTAGTTGTTGATGCATTACTAAAAAGCTCATCTTACTTTTGCCAGTCTGTGCAAATCTTTGATATATCAATTTTGTTGGAAGAGATTACTATTAATTAGAATGGAAAGAATTAATATCTTAATTATCATTATGATTGAAAGCCTATTCCTTACAAAAGATGCAGCTCCTTCTGCCATGATTTCTCTGTATGTTCTATTAATCCCACCAACAAAGATAATAATATGAAATTTAGAAGAGAAAGAAGCAAAAGCATGCCTCCTAGGAGACCTCTAAAATCCCAAACTCTAACAACCCATGATATCTCCTTTTAAGAGATTCTCAAAACCTCTTTCCTCACACTCAATCCCTATTTCTAAAAATATGTTCTCTAATCACTTCATTCCTTATTGTCCTAAAACACCACCAATTATAGAATCCTCTTCACAGGTGGACAAGTAGATTCCTAACCTAAATTCCTCAAAAAATTCTTTATCTTACAATAAAAGTCCTAATAAGTATTTTAATCATAACTTCAACACAAATCTTCCTAATTACTCAGAAGCCGGTTCAAACCCCTCTTAAAGAACCAAAGGTCAATAAAAAAGGGTAAAAATGCCACTTCCTCTCAAACATGAACTAGCCTACTATAGCTTCTTGGAATGTTTGAGGATTTCATGGCATAGACAAAATTTCTCATCAAAAAATTTTAATAACAAAAAAGAATGTTTTGTGTTCATGAACCCAAGATTTCCTATGTAGAAATTTATAACCCTTACTTCTTACTCGCTCACAAGTTGTTTCCCAGCAATGGTGAAATTAATAACTTTCATCATGTTAGCCATGGAAGAATCTAAATCAAATGGGATAACTCTAGAGTTGAATTTCATCCTCTTTCTATTAAGAAGCAAGCCATCCATGGGATTATTAGAATTAACTATTCCTCTAAGTTATTCATCTCTGTAGCTTATGTTGTTAATTCTCACACTAAAAGGAAAATCTCTAGAGTTCTTTTATCAACTTTGTAGCTATGGTTGATGATCCAAATAGTTTGTGGATATTTTAAATAAGACCCCCCGCCCTTGCCAACCCAAAAGTCTAATAAATGTTTACTTATTTATAGAGTTAAAGTGCTACAAAAATGGATACACTATAATCATAAAATAATAAAGGACAAAGTATGGACTATAGAGACTGCTCTAATACTGACACACATAGTTACCTACTATAGTAAAAGATGTTGTCCCTAAATGACATGGTCTCCCATGTAAATCAACAAGCCTAGCCTTGAATATGGTGCTCAATTGATTAAGTCCTTACCTAATTTCAGGTGAGGCGAAGTTCACCTATAGAGATTGCGCACCTAGTATGTTGGGTGAGTTCACCTATGGAGGTCGCTCATTTAATATGTTGAGTGGCTTCACCTATATAGGTCATATGAATAAGCTGAATGAGGTGGCAAGTTCCATATCAAAAGTTGTTCTCATATGTGCCTCCCTAGCCATCACATTGATAGCAATTGAATGCATGATAAGTTTTCAACCAAGTTGGCTTTATTGAGTCATCAACTAGCATAGAATGGTACATCATAATGAGCTACTTGATGTTGAGCTTTCAGGCATATAAATAACATGCCATCGATGTCATTATGTATTGAATTAAAGGACATTTATAAGAATTATGTGAAGGTTGTTTTAAAAACATGTAAAATTCTATTTAGCCTAACTTTTTTTTTTGTAAAATTATAAAATAATAGGCTTTTATCAATTAACTTCTTTATTTAACTTTTGCAAGCTATGCATTTTGAGCAAAATTTATTTATGTAATACTTACGAAGAGTCATTCATTTAGATATACTATTATATTTTGACATCCTAATACTCCATCATAAACATTAGATGGTTGGATAGCAATTTGATTCACAAAAGTGATATGGATTCATGGGAGAGAGATGTTATAATATGATGAGAAATATTTTGGGTGTGGTTGTTCCCATGTCACACTTTTTGTGTAATTAGGTTGGGTGGTGATGATTATCAAGGGATAATGCCAAAGATGTGAAATCTTCTAAGATTTGATGAGCAAATTCAATCACGATGGTTAAAAGATTTTTGTGGATAGGCATGGGATTAATCTTTTCTACAATTTAATGGTTCAACCATCTTAAAAGGAAGTTGAGATGAGCAACAATCCTCATGCAATCTAGTAATTCATCTTTGGTCTAACTCATTAAGGAGGTTGGAATTACCTAGTATTTTGTTAGATTTGATTCAATAGTGTTAAATACTATATTAGCCTTTCTTAGGTGAAATTTTGAATTTAGAAGGTTAGTGTTGGTAGATTATATTAAAATTAGTATTTAAATTTTCATGTCACATTGTTGGCTTCTGATATATAAAATGAGATGATATGCATATCATGAGTAGTTTATAATGAGGCTAAACATTACATATAAGATAATTAGAAATAAGATTGTGTAAAAATGATTTAAGTGTTCAGTTATGTGACCAACCACTTGAAATGAGGCAAAAACTTTTTCATAGAAAAAAAGTGTACTAACAATGTATTTATAGAAATATAGAAGCTTAGAAGGAACATAAGAAAATTGTATAAAGATATATTCTATGTTAGTTGGTCTAAAATAATACATCTCCTTTAAAAGATCTAATTATTATTATTTATATTGTATATCCATATCATCGTTGGACTAGTTTCAAGACAAAATTCTACAGCTTCAACCAGATTCAAAGCCAAAGTCATAGTCTATCCAAAATACATTAAGAACATTCAATTTAAAGCTTAAATATTTAGCGTTCATCGTATCAACTGCCACCCAACACTTACTACTGATATATGAAACACCTTAGGCGACCACATAACTATCAAAGTTACTTAAAAAATTATCTATCCAAATTATTTTTGTATTAAGTAAATTTAATGTAACCAACTAAGAAATGCTCTAGGCACTCTGAACATATATATAGAAAATTATCTCCACGAGTTAAGGGACTTTTTTTGGATCAAATAGAGAGAGACTTTGAACTTCAAATATATTATTGATGGATTTTATGATGAAAATTTTTTTGATCAAATATGCAATGAAAATAAAATTTATTGCTAATCAATCACAAAGTACAACAATTTCTCCATTAGTAATTCATTGATGGATTTTTTTTGTCAATGTGTCATGGATGAATTTTTAGTAAGGGGGATCACTTTTATATTTTATATTTTATTTTATATATATTTTATTTCAAAGTATAACATATTTGGTGATTATTAATTTTTAAAATTATTCAAAATATCTAAAAGTCTATTTGAGTGTTTTTAAAAATAAAAATAAAAACACATAAAAAATTGCATCCAATAAATATATTTTTTAAAATAGCATAAAAACAAAAACAAAAAAAATACAAAATAAATTGATCAAGAATAACTCCTAACTAATTTATAATAATATTATCAACCTAATTTTCATCAATAAATATTATTGATGGCATAAAACAAATATATGAAGTCACATTTGCTTTATTTAAAATAAACCTATAAAATCACACTTATCTTTTTCTAAAATTAAATTATGGAGTAGGTCCTCTATCTAAACATTAATAAGAGAGAGAGAGAGAGAGAGAGAGAGAGAGAGAGAGAGAGAGAGAGAGAGAGAGAGAGAGAGAGAGAGAGATTTGAGTAAATTTAATCATAAACTCACACACAAAATATATGTATAAGACTTAAAGTCAAGATCTTGATTGAAGGCAAAGTCCTCAACTAAACTAAGATATTTTACATAAATAATATATATTAGATTGGTTAATTTCAACAACTCGTATTTATTCACCGCAAAACTTAACCAGTTAATAAAAGATGGGCAATTAATAACTTGCTTGCTTAATAAATAATTTGCAATTTGCTTATTTAATTTCCAATAAGAAAAATTCTTAGTCCAAGGAAATAAAGTCAAGAGTACAATTGCAATAAATCAAATTAAAAAATCTCTCTCATTATTACTATTATCATTATCCTGATTTGGATTTATACTTTAAGGAAGACGCTCCCCACCGCCTCCATGACGAAGCACGTCGCATAGAATAAAGACGAAAAATAAATATGCGAGCGGGCCCACATTGTTCAAAGCCACTTCAATAAGCTTATTTGGTATCTTGATAATAATTTAATTATAAAAGTACCAAACGATAAAGATCAGTCAAACTCAAAATTGATTATTGATTTTAAATATTATATCAAATTATCAATAATATAATATATGACGCTATAGTTATTAAACTCTTATGAATTATCTCGAAATTTTGAGAAATATTTTTTATCTCAACTTTTATTATGGCCAAAATTTTTTGGTCAAAACTTGCATTACCCTAAATTGGCCATGTCATGAAGTGTAAATAAGTTACAAATTCAATTTATTTATATAATGTCATTTATTTTATTTATTTATATATTTTAATTAATTAAATAAATTTTAATTTAATATAAAAATTATTTGATATGAATTTTCATCAGTTTATTCATTTATATTTGAGAATATATTAACTTGATGTTTAACAAACAGCTCGTTAAATATTCAATTAAATACTTATACCAATTTATTATACTAAAAGGTTATATACATTATTAAAAGCAATAATCAATTGAAAAAATATTGAACAAATAATAAATAGGTTAAATTTTAATTTTATTTTTTAAAATTTATTAATAAAACATGATCTAATAGATTAAGAGATTGTTTGGGATCACTTTTATTTTTTAAATTTTTTATTTATATTTATATATTTTTTAAAATAAAATATTTTATGTTAATAATTATTTTCAGAAACACTTAAAATTTATAAAAATTATTTTGAGTATTTTAAAAATAAAAAATTAAATAACTTAAAAATACACCAAACAAATAAATTTTTAAAAATAACATAAAAGTAAAACCTAAAAAAGCAGAAAATAATTTTTTTCCTACACAGGCCCTAAATGTTTAGATTTATTTTCAAATTAACTTTTTTATTAAAAATACTAAGAAAATGATAAATATATGAAAATTTAAATTATATTATTGATAAATATTAAAAAAATATTGTTCAATAAAAAGTTTTAATATAATTATATTAACAATGAAATATTAATTTAAAAAAGTAAATTTTAATTATAATTAATTTTTTCTTACTTCTAATTTAAATGTTGTTTAAATTACATAAAATTATAAATAAATAAGTAAATAAGAATTTAAAATTTTAATCATATTTAAACTTGATTACAAAAACCTAATTTTAAAAAAAAATATATTAGCTGGAATCAAATTCTTTTACAATAACTCCAACCTGCGGGTTAGTAGATACGGCTGAGGGGTGTGGGATGGCAAGTCCCCATCGTTATATTATTGGCTACAGCTGTCTCTAGAGACATACAGCAGACTATTCCTAAACCCTAAAAAAAATATTTAAAAAAATACACTAAATAAAATATTTTTACAAGTAATATAAAAATAAAAATATAAAATATAAAATAAAATTGATCACAAATAAGTTCAAAAGATTTTGTAAGTAAAAGATGTAGAAAAGAACTTAAACTCGACCATCTAATATTTGAAATCTTGAATGGGGCTCATGGAGAATTTAAAAAGAGGGTAGCCAATTGAAAATAGTTTAACTAAATTAAATTTAAAATTTTAATTTTTTTGAAATCAAAATAAATAACAACACAAAATATTAAATAGAAATAACTAAGAACAACTTGTAAAATCATGAAATATATATATATATATATATATATATATATATATATATATATTAATCTAATCATTATGATTAGGCATTTTGATTTGCATCCAATGCTTCTTCTTCGCATTACATTTATCATTCAATATCAAAATATGTTACAATATCCTTTTCAGTATATATTATCAATAAGTTCATAAGAAAATCATCTTTTATTTTATTCAGCAATGTTGTCATGAATCTTCATTGCTGAAAATATAAATTATGTTGGCGTAGTTGAAACATACAATTTCATGACTAATCTAATCAATCAATTAATAAGAGAAAGATCGAATTTTCTTGTCTTAGCTAATATTTGCTATAAATTAGAAATCATGGAGAAATAAAAAATAATAATTTTAAGTGTAGTGTTTCTATATTTATGATGTCTTCATAATGAAATTTATATTAGTTAACAAATATCATCAATTTTAAATGAATATATAAGGGGTAATGTTTATTAAAAATTTTAGGGGTCCCCTTAATTCCACCACTAAGCTCATGGCTAATGTTAAGTGTGTATCTACATGGGGTAAAAATCTTAGGGTATAACCTACCATCCGTTTAGCCTCAAGTGTTAAAAATACAATAAAGAGACATGTTCATCATCATCCAATAAGAGAAGATCATGAGAGAAAGCAATAATAAAGATGCAACTATTGGTAAGAGACTATTATAATACAAACAATCAATGTTATCTATGTTATGCACTCTCTTATTATGAAAAGATGACAACATAAAATTAGTTGTCGATAAGCAAACCCAACTTTTGACTACTCAAGAAAGATCAATGTATCCCCCTCTTCAAAATAAAAGCATATTAAAGAAAGAAGGAGCTCTAAATTTTCAAAATATTCAATTTTTCTTTCATTTAATAATTTTATGCATAAAAAATTATCTAACATTGAAGATGATGGTAGAAATATTGGCATTATTGTGGCTAAATGTTCTATCATTTCTTTCTCCCCAATTAAGAAAGTCAATATAACATATGGACATAAAAATAAATATTTAACATGATTGATAATTTGTAGAAGAGAAAAGTTAAGTAAGAAAGTGATTGTCCATGGTAGTTGCATCATAAGCAAGGCAAAAGATAAAATAAAAGAGAAATTAAAAAGATGATTACTAAATTAAAAACTGCCATTACAAAGAAAAAAATATTGGGATATTACTCTTAATTAATGCATCCATAACTTTAAGATGGCATATTGAATAAGTTAAATGTAAATTTAATTGAGAGCATAGTACTTATTCCAAGAAGAAACAAATAGATAATTTAATGAGGTAGTAGTAAAATATTTGAATTTAGGCTCATTGCAACCATCCAAAAAAATATCATTGTTGTCTTTATTAATGAAAATAATAATAATAATGAGAATATTGTTGCAAAAGCATATCTATATATAAATGATGATATCAATTTCACATATGAAATAATTCATAAAAAAAGATAAAGAGAGAAATCTAATTAAGATCATCACGTTTTATCTAGATATTGGAAAAACTATTTATGTGAGGACATACCATAAATTTCATACAAGATTAATAAGATGCGGGTTACTCGATCTCCTAAAGGACTAGGTTTTCAAAGAGTGATAATGCTCAATGACACCTCAAGGAGAACTCTCAATATAAAAAACCTTTATTTATATTTAATTTATTTAATTTAGCTAAAAAAATTGTGATCTAATAATTATTATCTCAATAGAATAACCTAAATATTGAATATCAACTCATAAACTGAAAGGTGACTCACAATAATCAAGTAAAATAATGGTCCCAACCATATAAAAAGCCTATATTATCATAAACCATTAAATCCAAAGGCTCAATAAGAAGTATAATGAACTTAAAAATGATAAATAAGTGAGAGAAAGAAGTTTAAGAAATGGTGGAAATAACCTTGGTCCATATTTCATGTGTCCATCATTGTAGGATTTCAAGCTTGAGGTTATTTTTCATAAGAAAGTAGATGACACAATCTAGTCAACAAACACTTAATTAGAAACCATTAATTACTTCTTTAATAGTTAGTCTCAAGACCTTGAATTAGGAAAGAAAAATAAGAATTCCTATATAAATATAATCTTAAGAAAAACACCAAAATGATATAGGATGTGTAATGTCTATGTGTTTGATAATTTCATATAGAAGAAAAAGAAATGAGATAGCTCAAATATGTACAACCAAAGCTAAAGCTTTACTCTAATGATTATAATATGCAATATAAACTATCCACCGTTAACTAAGGAAAACAAACATCTAATTATGCATGTTGACAAGCCATATTATAAAAATGCACCAGAGCTTGGAGTTTGATCACCTACTAACTTCACCTTATGCCTCCTCAAAGAGGTATAAGGGAGTAAAGTTAACTAAAAATATTTGGCTAAGGAGACCATTAATTTTAAATAAAAAAATCTTTCTAAAAAACCTCATTCAAATGAGGACACATATTATGTATGAGATCAAATGAGGACACATATACAAACCTAAGAAGTGTGATTTATGCTTGTAGCCTAAAGAAAATAGCTGTCTTGGATCCTAAATCTATGGAGCTTTAGTACAAGCTAAAGCGCAACTTAAATCTAAGAAACAGGTAGACATAAGGGTTCATCTCCATATGAGAGGATAAACTCGTCCGACTTATGGACTTACAACTGCTTGGAGTGACCGCTAGCTAACACCTCCTACAATTCAAAATCATGTAATCTAGTCTTATAAATTTGCAAGATGGTTAGGCTTGTTATTTAATAAGAAAGAGACTAAAGTCCTAAACCCACTCCCTAAGATACTAGAGCATGAGTGGTATGAGCATATGACTTAATCTACAAGTGCAAAAATCTTTTCAAATTTTATTTCATTTTGACTTATTATTTTGGATGAAGTCTTAAGATTTCTTTATGCCTAAATGCATGATGAAGATTGAATATTGGTTAAATCAAAAGAGAGAGGGTGAAGCTCCATCATGAGGGTAGAAACATTGAAGATGATGGTAGAAATATTATCATTATTGTGGCTAAATGTTCTATCATTTCTTTCTCCCCAATTACGAAAATCAATATAACATATGGACATAAAAATAAATATTTAACATGATTGAGAATTCATTGAAGAAAAAAGTCAATTAAGAAAGTGATTGTCCATGGTAGTCGCATCATAAGCAAGGCAAAGGATAAAATAAAAGAGAAATTAAAAAGATGATTACTAAATTAAAAATTGCCATTACAAAGAAAAAAATATTGGGATATTACTCTTAATTAACATCCATAACTTTAAGATGGCATATTGAATAAGTTAAATGTAAATTTAATTGAGAGTGTAGTACTTATTCCAAGAAGCAACAAATAGATAATTTAATGAGGTAGTTGTAAAATATTTAAATTTAGGCTCATTGCAACCATCCAAAAAATATCATTATTGTCTGTAATAATGAAAATAATAATAATATTGAGAATATTGTTGCAAAAACATATCTATATATAAATGATGATATAAATTTCACATATGAAATTATTCATAATAGAAGTTAAAGAGAGAGATTTAGTTAAGATCAACAATTTTTATCAAGATCTTTGAAAAACTATTTAGGTGAAGACATACCATAAATTTTATACAAGATTAATAGGATGCGGCTTACTCGACCATCTAAAGGACTAGGCTTTCTAAGAGTAATAACGCCCAATGACACCTCAAGGAGAACTCTCAATAAAAACTATACCTTTATTTATATTTACTTTATTTATTTTAGCTGAAAAATTATGATTCAATAATTATTATCTCAATAGAATGATCTAAATATTGAATATCAACTCATAAAGTGAAAGGTGAATCATAATAATCAAGTGAGATAATGGTCCCAATATATAAAAAGCCTATATGATCATAACCACTAAATCCAAAGGCTCAACAAGTAGTATAATGAGCTTCAAAATGATAAATAATTGAGTGAAAGAAGTTTAATAAATGGTGGAAATAACCTTGGTCCATATTTCATGTGTCCATCATTGTAGGATTTCAAGCTTGAGGTTATTTTTCATAAGAAAGTAGATGACACAATCTAGTCATGAGACACTTTATTTGTAAACATTAGTTACTACTTTTATAGTTAGTCTCAAGACCTTGAATTAGGAAAACCATGTGGACCTTTTTTTTTTTTTTTGTGAAGCTCACCATGCAATAAACATTCAGAACACCAAACATGGATAATTTGTAAGAACGAAGCTCAAACCCATTATATAAGAATCCCTCCAATAGTTAAATTTAAGGAGCTCGAGCATACCATCACGAGATAAGATTTTGGCCTTCCAGTCCCTATATTCCTGATTTTATCAGTCAGTATGTCACTTTGTGTATGTAAGAAGAAACCAACATTCCAAGATATGTAAACCAAGTTTTGGAGCATTTAAATCCCAATTGAAATACTGTTGATATCAAAAAAGTTATAGTTCTGATGGAGTAACAAACAAGACTTTTAGTTGAGTTGATCATAAGATTTGAATCCTTATAAAAAAATATATAGTACCTTTTTAAGACTATGAAGATTTTCATCAAAAACTTTCTCCAAAATTATTAGATAATCCCCACTAGATATGCTTTGCTTAAGAAAATTAGAGAGACCATCCATTGCAATGCATAAAAAAAAATAATGTCTAATTGTACCATCATAAGTCTCTCAGCACAGATCTCTCTATTAGTTTGAAAAAAAAAATCCAAATATGTAATCATAAAGATCAAAGAAGAGCTTTTTGGAAATGAGAATATGATATTTTTAACCTCTTCATTAGATACTGGAACCATGAGGGTAGTGTGATAATATAGAGGGGATACTTTTCTAAGAGGAATATTTCCCAAGAGATTCCAAGATCCACACATGAGTTATATAATTGATAAAAGTGGTTTATAACAATTGAGGTAATGTCAGTACATGAGGAAAAGACATTAAATTTAGCTAATATACAATTGATGTGATTTTATTACCTTCCTTTAATTTTAGACTAGAGATAATTGAGATCATCTTTCCCTAAAGACAACGATTTAGACTTAACTGGATGAGAAAGTATGTGTAATCAGAAGAAGATGTTGTTTCTTTCTTTCAAAAAGAAAATACTGATGGAGCTAAGACATGGAACCTCTTACTAGTTGGATACCTCATTGGTAAGTGAGCTTTTTATATGGATCTACTTGAACCTATCAAAAAAGCCCGGACACTGAAAGGTAATATTTAGCTTCTAACTATAAATGAGGGCTTTTTCTTATTGATATTTTCAAATCTTGAGGGTTATGAGATGATTTGGATGGGGGGTCCTTAGTTTTTCTTTGAAATGTTTATTATCCAAAAGTGGATTACTAACTTCAAGCCATTTAGGAAAGAGTTTAACTCTATCCCCTTCTAGATTAAAATCTTAGATCTCCCTTTATGGTGTTGAAACCCCACAATAATCCCAAAAATTTCTTACATGGTGTGGATCTCATTAGTTGTTGATGCATTAGCAGCTAATAAAGCTCATCTTACTTTTTGCCAGAGTCTGTGTGCAAATCTTTGATATATCAATTTTGTTGGAAGAGATTACTATTAATTAGAATGGAAAGAATTAATATCTTAATTATCATTATGATTGAAAGCCTATTCCTTACAAAAGATGCAACTCCTTCTGCCATGATTTCTCTGTATGTTCTATTAATCCCACCAATTAAGATAATAATATGAAATTTAGAAGAGAAAGAAGCAAAAGCATGCCTCCTAGGAGACCTCTAAAATCCCAAACTCTAACAACCCATGATATCTCCTTTTAAGAGATTCTCAAAACCTCCTTCCTCACACTCAATCCCTATTTCTAAAAATCTGTTCTCTAATCACTTCATTCCTTATTGTCCTAAAACACCACCAATTATAGAATCCTCTTCACAGGTGGACAAGTAGATTTCTAACCTAAATTCCCCAAAAATTCTTTATCTCACAATAAATGTCCTAATAAGTATTTTAATCATAACTTCAACACAAATCTTTCTAATTACTCAGAAGCCGGTTCAAACCCCTCTTAAAGAACCAAAGGTCAATAAAAAGGGTAAAAATGCCACTTTCTCTCAAACATGAACTAGCCTACTATAGCTTCTTGGAATGTTTGAGGATTTCATGGCGTAGACAAAATTTCTCATCAAAAAATTTTAATATAAAAAAAGAATATTTTTGCGTTCATGAACCCAAGATTTCCTACATAGAAATTTCTAACCCTTACTTCTTACTCACTCACAAGTTGTTTCCCAACAATGGTGAAATTAATAACTTTCATCATGTTAGCCATGGAAGAATCTAAATCAAATGGGATAACTCTAGAGTTGAATTTCATCCTCTTTCTATTAAGAAGCAAACCATCCATGGGATTATTAGAATTAACAATTCTTCTAAGTTATTCATCTCTGTAGCTTATGCTGTTAATTCTCACACTAAAAGGAAAATCTCTAGAGTTCTATTATCAACTTTGTAGCTATGGTTGAAGATCCAAATAGTTTGTGGATATTTTAAATAAGACCCCTCGCCCCTGCCAACCCAAAAGTCTAATAAATGTTTACTTATTTATAGAGTTAAAGTGCTATAAAAATGGATACACTATAATCATAAAATAATAAAGGACAAAGTATGGACTATAGAGACTGCTCTAATACTGACACGTATAGTTACCTACTATAGTAAAAGATGTTGTCCCTAAATGACATGGTCTTCCATGTAAATCAACAAGCCTAGCCTTGAATATGGCGCAAGCTCACTGATTAAGTCCTTACCTAATTTCCTTAGGTGAGTTGTTGGCGAGTTCACCTATAGAGATTGCCCACCTAGTATGTTGGGTGAGTTCACCTATGGAGGTCGCTCATTTAATATGTTGAGTGGCTTCACCTATATCGGTCATTTGAATAAGCTGAATGAGGTGACAAGTTTCTTATCAAAAGTTGTTCTCATATGTGCCTCCCTAGCCATTGCATTGATGGCAATTGAATGCATGATAAGTTTTCAACCAAGTTGGCTTTATTGAGTCATCAACTAGCATAGAATGGTACATCATAATGAGCTACTTGATGTTGAGCTTTACCTTAGGCATATAAATAACATGCCATCGATGTCATTATGTATGGAATTAAAGGACATTTATAAGAATTATGTGAAGGTTGTTTTAAAAACATGTAAAATTCTATTTAGCCTAACTTTTTTTTTGTAAAATTATAAAATAATAGGCTTTTATCAATTAACTTCTTTATTTAACTTTTGCAAGCTATGCATTTTGAGCAAAATTTATTTATGTAATACTTACATAAGAGTCATTCATTTAGATATACTATTATATTTTGACATCCTAATACTCCATCATAAACATTAGATGGTTGGATAGCAATTTGATTCACAAAAGTGATATGGATTCATGGGAGAGAGATGTTATAATATGATTAGAAATATTTTGGGTGTGGTTGTTCCCATGTCACACTTTTTGTGTAATTAGGTTGGGTGGTGATGATTATCAAGGGATTATGCCAAAGATGTGAAATCTTCTAAGATTTGATGAGCAAATTCAATCTCGATGGTTAAAAGATTTTTGTGGATAGGCATGGGATTAATCTTTTCTACAATTTAATGGTTCAACCATCTTAAAAGGAAAGTTGAGATGAGCAACAATCCTCATGCAATCTAGTAATTCATCTTTGGTCTAACTCATTAAGGAGGTTGGAATTACCTAGTATTTTTTTAGATTTGATTCAATAGTGTTAAATACTATATTAGCCTTTCTTGGCAAAATTTTGAATTTAGGGTAGATTATATTAAAATTATCATGCAATCTTGGTTAGTGTTGGTAGATTATATTAAAATTTGTATTTAAATTTCATGTCACATTGTTGGCTTCTGATATGTAAAATGAGATGATATGCATATCATGAGTAGTTTATAATGAGGCTAAACATTACATATAAGATAATTAGAAATAAGATTGTGTAAAAATGATTTAAGTGTTCAGTTATGTGACCAACCACTTGCAATGAGACAAAAACTTTTTATATCATAGAAAAAAAGTGTACTAACAATGTATTTATAAAAATATAGAAGCTTAGAAGGAACATAAGAAAATTGTATAAAGATATATTCTATGTTAGTTGGTCTAAAATAATACATCTCCTTTAAAAGATCTAATTATTATTATTTATATTGTATATCCATATCATCATTGGATTGGTTTCAAGACAAAATTCTACACCTTCAACCAGATTCAAAGCCAAAGTCATAGTCTATCCAAAATACATTAAGAACATTCAATTTAAAGCTTAAATATTTGGCGTTCGTCGTATCAACTGCCACCCAACACTTACTATTGATATATGAAACACCTTAGGCGACCACATAACTATCAAAGTTACTTAAAAAATTATCTATCCAAATTATTTTTGTATTAAGTAAATTTAATGTAACCAACTAAGAAATGCTCTAGGCACTCTGAACATATATATAGAAAAATATCTCTATGAGTTAAGGGACTTTTTTTGGATCAGATAGAGAGAGACTTTGAACTTCAAATATATTATTGATGGATTTTATGATGAAAATTTTTTTGATCAAATATGCAGTGAAAATAAAATTTATTGCTAATCAATCACAAAGTACAACAATTTCTCCATCACTAATTTATTGATGGATTTTTTTTGTCAATGTGTCATGGATGAATTTTTAGTAAGGGGTTATTTAGGATCACTTTTATATTTTATATTTTATTTTATTTATATTTTATTTCAAAGTATAACATATTTGGTGATTATTAATTTTTAAAATTATTCAAAATATCTAAAAGTTTATTTGAGTGTTTTTAAAAATAAAAATAAAAACACATAAAAAATTGCATCCAATAAATATATTTTTTAAAATAGCATAAAAACAAAAAAAATTAAATAAATTGATCCCGAATAACTCCTAAGTAATTTATAACAATATTATCAACCTAATTTTCATCAATAAATATTATTGATGGCATAAAACAAATATATGAAGTCACATTTGTTTTATTTAAAATAAACCTATAAAATCACACTTATTCTTTCTAAAATTAAATTATGGAGTAGTTCCTCTATCTAAACAAAATAAATTAAGAAAAATAATATATATATATATATATATATATATATATATATATATATATATATATATATATATATATATATATATATATATATATATATATATAGAGAGAGAGAGAGAGAGAGAGAGAGAGAGAGAGAGAGAGAGAGATTTGAGTAATTTAATCATAAACTCAAGCAATACATAATAGCTATAAATAAAATCTCTTGATTGAAAGCTCAACCATTAAGATATTTTATACAAATAATATATATTAGATTGGTTAATTTCAACAACTCGTATTTATTCACCGCAAAACTTAATCAGTTTAATAACTTGCTTGCTTAATAAATAATTTGCAATTTGCTTATTTAATTTCCAATAAGAAAAATTCTTAGTCCAAGGAAATAAAGTCAAGAGCACATTTGCAATAAATCAAATTAAAAAATCTCTCGCATTATTACTATTATCATTATCCTGATTTGAACTTATAGTTTAAGGAAGACGCTCCCCACCGCCTCCATGACGAAGCACGTCGCATAGAATAAAGACGAAAAATAAATATGCGATCGGGCCCACATTGTTCAAACCCACTTCAATAAGCTTATTTGGTATCTTGATAATAATTTAATTATAAAATTACCAAACGATAAAGATCAGTCAAACTCAAAATTGATTATTGATTTTAAATATTATATCAAATTATCAATAATATAATATATGACGCTATAGTTATTAAACTCTTTATGAATTATCTCGAAATTTTGAGAAATATTTTCTATCTGAACTTTTATTACGGCCAAAATTCTTTGGTCAAAACTTGCATTACCCTAAATTGGTCATGTCATGAAGTGTAAATAAGTTACAAATTCAATTTATTTATATAATGTCATTTATTTTATTTATTTATATATTTTAATAAATTAAATAAATTTTAATTTAACATAAAAATTATTTGATATGAATTTTCATCAGTTTATTCAGTAAAAAAACCAAATAGGTAGTAAATGTTTAAGTTCAAAGACACACATAAAATTAAAGAAAGAACAGACACTGAATTTTTAACAAAACCTCAAAAGAAGGGAAAACCACTCAAGAAAAGTTTCCACTATGATCTGTTTTGAGTACAAAGTCTTCCTGATAAAGGATTATAAATCGTATGAGAGAAACAATCAACAAATGATCAAGTTGAATCATACTTAGTAACTCCTAATGTATATAATTAATGACGAATAAGGTCAATAGAGCGATCGCCGATTCTGGAGGATCTTCAAGCTTCAGAGTCTCTCTTCCTCCTCACTTTTTCTCTTCTTCCTCGCTGACTCTTCCTTTCTTTTCCTGCTTGTTCCTCTTCTTCCTTGCTTGACACTTCTTCTTCTTCCTTTTGACTCTTCCTCTTCTTGCTTGACTCTTCCTCTTCTTCCTCTTTGACTCTTTCCTCTTCTTCCTTGCTTCACCTCCTCTTCTTTACTTTTCAGCCTCTCTCGCCTTTACTTGGCCCCTAGGAGGAAAGACCTATTTATGGGTTGAGATTCTTGTAAATTCATGTAAGACAGATCCCTCGACGGACGGCTGATGATTCCTTCATCCTTTGATGTATTTTGAGCATTTGATGCCCAAATGAAGTCGAATTATGAGATCTTAGGCTCATTAGATCCGCGTAGACGCCGATTTGACTATAAACACTCTATATTTGAGAGCGTTTGGGATTCAATTGATATCCCAAATATTCCAAATGATATTTTAAGTGCTTGATCTCGACGGTTTTGACTCAAAATCATATCGCCGACATCAAGATTTATGCTTTTACTAGTGGTATTTTGAGAACCATATCGGTTCTTATTTTGGATGACATTAGCTTAATCATCCAAAAATATATGCCAAAATAAAAATAACGAATTCTTCAACGAACGGATGAATCATATTTTGAGAGAATAAATCATCATAAAAATACAAATTATGATTATGGAAGTAGATAGTAGAAATGAGATTTTGAGGTTATGGATCTATTTGGATATTCAAGTTTTCGCATTTCGGACCCATGCGCTCAATAAAGACAAATGAAATGCACGCTGGGTCTTATAATGCGATGGGTCGGCCCATCAAGTCTCGATCAGCTCGATTTAACTGGAAAGTGCGATCTGCATGAGTATAAGTGCTGATGTCACGCTGAGCTGGCGGGTCGATGCAATCACTCGGGTCGCGCGAATGGCTGGTATCACCTGTCATAGCTGTTATGTCGCTGACTCGCGTCAAAATAACCAGTCCAGATCTGTCACGCATGAACGTACCATAAAAATTGGTCCAAAAGGCTCATCAACCATCCAACTCTGGTCATAACCATCCTACCGAATAGCTTTGAGCTTTTTTTTTTAGGAGTTTTGAGCTATTTTTGAGAGTTTTGATTGTTTGAGGAGTTTGACATTAAGAGTTTTAGCCTGAGGAGTTTTGGTTTTTTTAAGCTGAGCCTTTTGAGGGGTTTTGAGCCATTTTTAGGAGTTTGCCATTTTGAGGAGTTTTGTCATGAGAAATTTTGAGCCATTTTTAGGAGTTTTGACCATTTTTGAGGGGTTTTCATTTTTTAAGGAGTTTCACCTTTGTCCTTGTCTATAACCTCCTAGAGGAGGAGAGGCACACCTTTCCCCTCTCCCTTTCTGAGTGATCCTCTGAGGCGATCAAGAACATAAACGTGTGGAGGCAACAAGGAGGCATCAAGACGCCTGTGGAGGCGATCAAGGCCCAAGACAAATTAGTCCCGTATGACTGGCCTCACCGTCTAGGGAGGCATCAGCCCATGCATACGTGGTTCTCGTCCGGCTACTCTGACCGCTTGTTGAAGATCAAGGCCCATACATACGCCGTGGTTTCTTTACAAACCGTTTCTGGCCTACCGCCCGTTAGGCGATCAAAGCCCATATTATACTGGTTCACCAACCCTTTTATCGCCTCACGGACCGTTAGATCAAGATAACTTTCTTTCCGCCTTACCGTCTCGTTGAGGCGGCCCACGCATACGTCGGTTCCGCATCCGTTGTTTTAAGCCTATTAATTTAGAGGCGATCAAGCCCATCTACATACGTGGACTTGTCGACCGCCTCGCCGGACCGTCCTTAGAGGCGATGCGCCCAGCATACGCCGCGGTTGACTTGCCCCGCATCCCTCTTGACCGTCTTAGAGGCATCAAGGCCCATACATACATCGCGTTCCGCTTACTTATCGCCTCGGACCGTCCGTAGGCGATCAGCCATCATACTGGTTTCGCTTGTCCGCATCGTCGAACGCCTTTAGGCTATCAAGGCCCATGCATACGTTATATTATCAATTCCTCTAGGGTAAGCATCGAGTTCATACGTAAGTCTCTTTTTCACTCAAAGAGGTGTTAACTAACTAGTACCGGATTGGGTGATCAAGGAAACCATAACACTTGGTCGATTTAATGCACGATCTAAGCTTGGCGGGATAACCATGAATGGTGGTGACCAGATTACCTACAATGGTTGGCGAAAGGAATGATCTATTTGGCTCATTGTGGTCTATCAATAAAAAGAATTAATCGACGCGATAGTGAAGAATGATAAGAATACCTATGCTACCGGCTACGATGGTTGGCTCGACGGGTTGTCCGGCAATCCAAGTCGACAACGACAGATCTAAAGACATGACCAATCTTATCCAAAATTGTTAATGGCTCCTTCCATTGGTCGGCAAAACCTTAATGCTAAGACTATATCGGCGCGATGACCTATAATGGTGATGACCAAGATTGTTTGCCATGGTAAGCACATGGTACGTGGTGACCGCCATGTGGGTTCGCCAACTTTCAATAAAATGGCCATCACGACGGATTGACGATATCGGCTATTACCGGCTACATTGGTTATATACCAATAATGATGGTAGTCGACTCTAATCATTATGACCAGAGATGGTTTGACCGCCAATTGCCGCGATGGTCGGCGGCAAGGACGCAATTTAGTCGGCAGACCGACCAAGCGGTCGGCCGACGTAACGTTGTCGACGGCCAGATCTTTGACCTATCTGAGATTTATCAAAGTGTGACTCACGCTAACTGCAGAAGAGGTTGAATTGAATCCGAGATTTTGACCCATCCGGTGTTTTTAAAGTGTTACACACTATGGAAGAGGTTGAATCAATCCGCTGAGGATTTTGACCAGGGTTGTTTGTCGTGGTGTTACCCATACGCAACTCGCATGGAAGAGGTTGAATTAATCCGAGATTTTGACCCATCCGGTTGTTTGTCAGTATTCGATGACGCAACTGTAAGAGGTTGAAATCCGCCGGTGATTTTGACCTATCAGGTTGTTTGTAGTGTTACCATGACGCAACTCGCATAAGAGGTCAATTAATCAAGAATTTTGACCCATCCGGGTTGTTGTCGAAAATGGGCGACGCAACTGTAAGAGGTTGAATTAATCGCCGAGATTTTGACCCATCCCGGTTGTTTGTTAGTGTGACTCACGCAACTCGTATGGAAGATGTCGAATTGAATCGATGATTTTGACCTATCCGGTGTTGTTTGTCGAGTGTTACCCATGACGCTAACTGTAAAAAAGTCCACCGCGACCTTTTGACATATCCTAGGTTGTTTGTCGTGGTCTTGCTCGATGACGCTAACTATGGAGGTCAATCAATGGATTTTGACTATCCGGTTGTTTGTCGAGTGTTACCCGGCGACATTAACTAAAAGAGGTGAATTGAATTGCCGAGGATTTTGACCCATCAAGGTTATTTGTCGAGTGTTACTCGACGCACTGTAAGAGGTAATTGAACCGCGGATTTTGACCCATCTGAGGTTGTTGTCGAGTGTTACCACGACGCAACTGTAAGAGGTCAATTGAATCCGCTGAGGATTTTGACCCATCTGAGTTTGTTTGTCAAGGAGTTACCCGGCGTTAACCGCATGAAGGGGTAAAGTCCACCGCGACCTTTTGACATCCTGTTGTTTGTCGAGTTTTGCTCATGACGTTAACTCGTGGAAGAGGTCAAAGTCCACAAGGACTTTTTGACCTATCCTAGTTGTTTGTCAGTCATTGCCGACGCTAACTGGAAGAGGTCGATTAGAACATCTGTTGTGGTTAAAAGTTGCTCCTTAACCTTGGCCTTGTTTTCCATGAGTATGATTGGAAAATCATAATTGCTATATCTCTTCTGTTGAAATATCCTCCAACTTTAACTTGTTTCTTGGGATGATAATCAATTAGATGCTTAACATGGGCATCTTAGATTAAGAGTTGCCCCTGGGTTAGTAATCAAGGAACAAAGTTTGATGAATCTTCATTCTTCACTGCTCTCTTTAAAAGCTTGAAATGCTCCACTGATGGTGGTTTTGATCTTGTTGGAAAACTTGATCCCATACAGATGAAATAATGGGAATCTCACAGACCCAAACTATTACGATAAAACCAATAATAGAGTGAAAGTTCACGCTTTACTATTGTAAGTCCAAAGACACACACAAGTAATTAAAGAGAACAAGAGACACCCGAATTTTAATGTGGAAAACCTCAAAAGAGGGGAAAACCACGGCCTAGCCCAAGAAAGTTTCCACTATGTATGCTTTTGAGTACAAAGTCTTCGATAATATTACGTAAATATGAGAGAGAATAACAATGTAACAATGATCAAATTGTTACCGATGGTGGAGATGCGGATAACGGTGGAATGCATGGTACATTAGTGACGACGGTGGTGGTGGTTGATGGTCACCATAAATCGCTAGCTGATGCTTGAGGATCTTCAAGCTTGAGCTCTCTTCCTCCTCACTGCTTTTCCTCTTCTTCCTCGACTCTTCCTTTTCTTCCTTGTTTTCCTCCTCTTCTTCCTGCTTTGACTCTTCTTCTTCTTCCTTGCTTGACTTCTTCTTCCTGTTCTGCTCTTCCCTCTTCTTCTGTTGGCACCTCCTCTTCTTTACTTGTCAGCCTTCTTCTTTTACTTGGCCCCTTTAGTGTGAGGAATGAAGACCTATTTATAGATGGGAGGAATTCTTGAATTCCTCATACCCTCGATCGACGGTGATGATTCCTTCGATCATTTGATGTATTTTGAGCATTTGGATGCCCAAATGAAGTCGAAATTATGAGATCTTAGGCTCGTTAGATCCGGCTCGTCGAGACGCTCGATTTGACTATAAACACTCCTTATTTGAGAGCTATTTTGGGATTTAATTGATGTCCCAAAGATTTTAATGATATTTTAAGTATCTCGACGGCTTTTCAAAATCATATCTTTTACATCAAGATTTATGCTTTGACTAGTGATATTTTGAGAGCCATATCAATTCATTTAAATTTGAGAATATATTAACTTGATGTTTAACAAACAGCTCGTTAAATATTCAATTAATACTTATACCAATTTATTATACTAAAAGGTTATATACATTATTAAAAGCAAAAATCAATTGAAAAAATATTGAACAAATAATAAAAAAGTTAAATTTTAATTTTATTTTTTAAAATATATTAATTAAACATGATCTAATAGATTAAGAGATTGTTTAGGATCACTTTTATTTTTAAAAATTTTTATTTATATTTATATTTTTTTTTAAATAAAATATTTTTGATGTTAATAATTATTTTTAGAAACACTTAAAATATATAAAAATTATTTTGAGTATTTTAAAAATAAAAAATTAAATAACTTAAAAACACACTAAATAAATAAATTTTTAAAAATACCATAAAAGTAAAACCTAAAAAGCAGAAAATAAATTATTTTCCTACACAGGCCCTAAATGTTTAGATTTATTTTCAAATTAACTTTTTATTAAAAAATACTAAGAAAATGATAAATATATGAAAAGTTAAATTATATTATTCATAAATATTAAAAAAATATTGTTCAATAAAAATTTTAATATAATTATATTAACAATGAAATATTAATTTTAAAAAGTAAATTTTAATTATAATTAATTTTTTCTTACTTCTAATTTAAATGTTGTTTAAATTACATAAAATTATAAATAAATAAGTAAATAAGAATTTAAAATTTTAATCATATTTAAACTTGATTACAAAAACCTAATTTAAAAAAAAAAATTAGCTGGAATCAAATTCTTTTACAATAACTCCAACCTGCGGGTTAGTAGATACGGCTGAGGGGTGTGGGATGGCTAGTCCCCATCGTTATATTATTGGCTACCGCTGTCTCTCTGCGAGATCCATCTACACGCATTCCCGACTATTCCCACCACCGTACACCTGCTCTCCTTCAATTGAAAGCGTACCAAAAGCATTGCTGGTTAAATCTTTAAACCTCTTTTTTTTTTTTTTTTTTTTTTTTTAAGATTTCTAGTATTTGCTCAAATTAAGTTATAAAATAATTAATTTGCAAGGTCATTTAAGATTATTTATATTTTATATTTATGTTTATCTTAAAATAAAATATATTTGATGATAATAATTATTTTTAAAGTAATCAAGATATTTAAGAATTGTTTTAAATATTTTTTAAAAATAAAAAATATTTAAAAAATATACTAAATAAAATATTTTTAAAAGTAACATAAAAATAAAAATAAAAAACATAAAATAAAATTGATCATAAATAAGTTCAAAGGATTTTGTAAGTAAAAGATGTGAAAAAGGACTTAAACTCGACCATCTAATATTTGAACCTGAATGTTATAATTTAAAAGAAGTAAATTGAAAATACAAAACAACAACAACAACAACAACAACAAGCCTTAATCCCACTAGTGGGTCGGCTACATGAATCCTTCGCTCCATCAGGTCCTATTATGTGTCAAATTCTCATTTAATTCAAGTATACTAAGATCATTTTTATACATCTTAACCAAGTCTTTTAGTCTACCTCTACCTTTCTTAACATATATAAATCTAATGCATCTACTCCCTAATCATCATCTGACGATCGACGCTTTATGTGGCCAAACCATCTAAGACGACGCTCCCTAATCTTATCTACCACCTGAGCTACTCCAACTTTTTCCAACATACTCATTTTGCATTCTATCTCTAAGAGTAAAGCCACTCATCCACCGAAGCATCCTCTCTGTAACACTTAACTTAGTCTTATGCTTTCTTTATTGGCCAACATT
The DNA here is from genome assembly GCA_021442155.1 of Cymbidium sinense. Lineage (NCBI taxonomy): Eukaryota > Viridiplantae > Streptophyta > Magnoliopsida > Asparagales > Orchidaceae > Cymbidium > Cymbidium sinense. Next base: position 74,855,200 of record CM038215.1, read on the forward strand.
CTGCACCATAAGTCATTGCAAGTCTTACCACCATCTTATAAAATTTTTCCTTAAGTTTAAGTGGAACTTTCTATCACATAAAGCCGATGCATTCCTCCATTTCAACCATCCAACTTGAATTCTACTAATAACATCTCCATCTATTTCACCATCATTTTGAACAATAGACCTAAATATCTCAATCGCCACTCTTTATTAATGACTTGATCACCTAAAGTCACAACACTACTAAAACTTCTACAACTAAAATTACACTCCATATATTCGCTTTATATCTACTTAAATGAAAACCTTTAGACTCTAAAGTTGACCTCCATAATTCAAGTTTCTATTGGACTCCCTCTCTAGTCTTATCAACAAGAAGAATGTCATCAAAAAAAGCATACACCAAGGTACATCTTCTTGTAAATGCCTCGTAAGAACATCCATAACTAAAAAAAAAGATAAGGGCTTAATGTTGATCCTTGATGTAATCCAACCAAATAGGAAAATATTTTGTCAATCCTCCTTGTGTTTGGACACATGTAATGCTCTAGTATACATATCCTTAATGACTTGAATATAACCAATATTAACTCCTTTCGCTCTAGAACTCTCCAAAGAACATCTCTTGAGACTTTATCATAAGCTTTCTAAATCAATAAATATCATATGTAGATCCTTCTTACTTTCTATGCTTCTCCATCAAACCTCTTAACAAATGTATAGCATCCATAGTAGATCTACTCATGAAACCAAACTGATTGTGAGAAACTTCAGATCACATCGTAACCTATGCTCAATTACTCTCTCCCATAATTTTAATGTATGGCACATTAACTTAATTCTATAATTTGCACTCTTGTGCATCACCTTTATTCTTAAATATAAGAACCAACAAACTCTTTCTCCACTCATCCGCATCTTTTAGTCTTTAAAACATTAAAAAGATTTGTAAGCCAAGAAATTCTTGATCTCTAAACATTTCCACACTTCTATTGAATATTATATTTGCTTTAATTCATTTTACTTTAACTTATTTACTAATATGATAAAAATGAAATTCTATTATTAGGTATTAAGGTTGCTAAAATCAATCATACTTTTAGATCCTTCATTGAAAAGTTTATCAAAATACCATCCACCTATTTTCATCTTTTTCTAAGAAAAATACTTTATTATTTTCATCCCACTTGAACTATGTCTTTACTCTCCTATCTCTTGGTTTAACTTATACATACATCTTTCACCTTCTGGTATCTAATCTATTGTATAAATCACTAAAAGCTAAATTGTTGCATCACATATTGCTTTCTTAGAATCTCTACGCCACTTTATATCTTTCCCAATTCCGAAGTTTTACATCTAAAACCAAGTTTTATAACAATGCTTCTTATTTCTTATCTTTTCTTGCACACTCGACTCTACCACCAACTATTCTTATTAAAGAAGTTTTTCCTTTTGATTCTCCAAGCACATCTTTAGCAACTTCTTAATTTCACTTGATATTTTTCCCACATAACGTTAGCTTCCTTATGAACATCCCAAATTCTAATTTCTTGTAGCTTGCTCTTAAAATATTTTTATTTGTGTTCTTTAAGTGTCCCCATCTAATCTAGGATAATAATTTAATTTATTTTTCTCTTACAACCTTTCATCTTAAAATCTAAAACTAATACCATGTTGGTACTTAAAATTTTACTTGAATGACCTTACAATCTTTACAATTTAAACGATCTATTTTTCTTATCAAAATAATCAATCTGTTTTACTAGATCCATTTTATAAGTAATAATATGTTCATCTCTTTTCTTAAATAAAGTATTAGCAACTACAAAATCATAAGCTAAGCAAAATCTATAGTCTTACCTTCTTCATTAGTCACTCCAAATCCATAACCACCATGAATACTTTTAAAATCTTCTATCACTCTACCAACATGTTCATTTAAATCTCTCCCAATAAATTTTTTTTCTTCAAGAGGTATCTTTTGTATTAATCCCTCTAATTCATTCCAAAATTTTTCTTTTGAGCTTACCTCCAAACCTACTTGAGGAGCATAAACATTTATAACATTGATAATCTTAGTATCAATAATCTTTAAAGCTATAATTCTATCTCCACATCTATTAATACTTATAACATTATCCTTCAAACTTTTATCTATAATCACACCTACCATTTCTAGTTCGACTTTTACCAATACCAAAGTTTAAAACCTAAACTATCAATCTCCTTTCTCACCAACCCATTTAGTTTCTTGAACACATAAAATATTTATCTTTCTATGAACCATAATATCTATTAATTCCATTAATTTACCTATAAGAGTACCTATATTCCAAGATCCTAACCTAATTCTAGTTTCATGGACTAACTTTTTTTGCCCTCCCCATAATGTGGGAACCCTTGCTTATTTAACATCGCCCGGCCGAACTTCTAGCACATTTTTTTCATATTCAAGCCATACTGTCGCCTGTGGGACGCCTAGCATTAACATAATGATTTAAAGGATTCATGTCATGATTATTTCGACAAATTTTACGCTGGCTGTCGACTACCTAACACAACCCTCCACTTTTTGCATCCGGACTTGGGACCGGCAATGGTAGTGTTTAGGGTTTAGGGCAAATTGAAAATAGTTTAAGTAAATTAAATTTAAAATTTTAATTTTTTTGAAATCAAAATAAATAACAACACAAAATATTAAATGAGAAATAACTAAGAACAACTTGTAAAATCATGAAAAATATATATATTTTAATCTAATCGTTATGATTAGGCATTTTGATTTGCATCCAATGCTTCTTCTTCGCATTACATTTATCATTCAACATCAAAATATGCTACAATATCCTTTTCAGTATATATTATCAATAAGTTCATAAGAAAATCATCTTTTATTTTTTTCAGCAATGTTGTCATGAATCTTCATTGCTGAAAATATAAATTATGTTGGCATAGTTGAAACATACAATTTCATGACTAATCTAATCAATCAATTAGTAAGAGAATGTATGATCGACTTTCTTGTCTTAGCTAATATTTGCTATAAATTAGAAATCATGGAGAAATAAAAAATAATAATTTTTAAGTGTAGTGTTTCTATATTTATGATGTCTTCATAATAAAATTTAATTATGAGTTAACAAATATCATCAATTTTAAATGACTGATATCCACCCTAAGGATCCAATGCTTAACTAAGAAGCCATAATTGTTTAACATATTCTTTAAACAAGTTATTAATCTCTTAAACTATGTATCTAAAGTGATTATAAAACTATCAATTTTATAATAATATTTTACTATAATAATATTCTTTTATGATGAAAAATCTACAATCTTTAAAGAAGTACTCACATTTATAGCTATATCTTTATCTCATTTTTTTATAAAATAATTTCACCCGCTTAAACAAATAATACCACTTTATTTCTTTTAAATTTTGAAGATGTATGGAACTATTATATGCATGATAATTATAATTAAAATATAGTAATATTAAAATATTATTATTTTTAAAAATCTAAGTATATGTTGGGGTAAAAAAGTTTATTAAAAATTTTAGGGGTACCATTAATTCCACCACTAAGCTCATGGCTAAAGTTAATTCTGCATCTACATGGGGTAAAATTCTTAGGGCATAACCTACCATCCGTTTAGCCTCAAGTGTTAAAAATACAATAAAGAGACATGTTCATCATCATCCAATAAGAGAAGATCATGAGAGAAAACAATAATAAAGATGCAACTATTGGTAAGAGACTATTAATACAAACAATCAATGTTATCTATGTTATGCACTCTCTTATTATGAAAATGATGACAACACAAAATTAGTTGTCGAGATGAAAACCCAGCTTTTGACTACTCAATAAAGATCAATGTATCCTCCTCTTCAAAATAAAAGCATATTAAAGAAAGAAGGAGCTCTAAATTTTCAAAAGATTCAATTTTTCTTTCATTTAATAATTTTATACATAAAAAATTATATAACATTGAAGATGATGGTAGAAATATTGGCATTATTGTAGCTAAATGTTCTATCATTTCTTTCTCCCCAATTAAGAAAGTCAATATAACATATGGACATAAAAATAAATATTTAACATGATTGAGAATTCGTAGAAGAGAAAAGTTAAGTAAGAAAGTGATTGTCCATGGTAGTCACATCATAAGCAAGGCAAAAGATAAAATAAAAGAGAAATTAAAAAGATGATTACTAAATTAAAAAATTGCCATTACAAAGAAAAAAAATATTGGGATATTACTCTTAATTAATTCATCCATAACTTTAAGATGGCATATTGAATAAGTTAAATGTAAATTTAATTGAGAGCATAATACTTATTCCAAGAAGCAACAAATAGATAATTTAATGAGGTAGTAGTAAAATATTTGAATTTAGGCTCATTGCAACCATCCAAAAAAATATCATTGTTGTCTTTATTAATGAAAATAATAATAGTATTGAGAATATTGTTGCAAAAGCATATCTATATATAAATGATGATATCAATTTCACATATGAAATAATTCATAAAAAAAGATAAAGAGAGAAATCTAGTTAAGATCATCACTTTTATCTAGATCTTGGAAAAACTATTTATGTGAGGACATACCATAAGTTTCATACAAGATTAATAAGATGCAGATTACTCGATCTTCTAAAGGACTAGGTTTTCAAAGAGTAATAACGCTCAATGACACCTCAAGGAGAACTCTCAATAAAAAAAACCTTTATTTATATTTAATTTAGCTAAAAAAATTGTGATCCAATAATTATTATCTCAATAGAATAACCTAAATATTGAATATCAACTCATAAACTGAAAGGTGAATCACAATAATCAAGCAAAATAATGGTCCCAACTATATAAAAAGCCTATATTATCATAACCACTAAATCCAAAGACTCAACAAGAAGTATAATGAACTTAAAAATGATAAATAAGTGAGAGAAAGAAGTTTAAGAAATGGTGGAAATGACCTTGGTCCATATTTCATGTGTCCATCATTGTAGGATTTCAAGCTTGAGGTTATTTTTCATAAGAAAGTAGATGACACAATCTAGTCAAGAAACACTTAATTAGAAACCATTAATTACTTCTTTAATAGTTAGTCTCAAGACCTTGAATTAGGAAAGAAAACTAAGAATTCCTATATAAATATAATCATAAGAAAAACACCAAAAAGATATAGGATGTGTAATGTCTATGTGTTTGATAATTTCATATAGAAGAAAAAGAAATGAGATAGCTCAAATATGTGCAACCAAAGCTAAAGCTTTACTCTAATGATTATAATATGCAATATAAATAATCCACCCTTAACTAAGGAAAACAAACATCTAATTATGCATGTTGACAAGCCATATTATAAAAATGCACCAGAGCTTGGAGTTTTGATCACCTACTAACTTCATCTTATGCCTCCTTAAAGAGGTATAATGGAGTAAAGTTAACTAAAAATATTTGGCTAAGGAGACCATTAATTTAAATAAAAAAATCTTTCTAACAAACCTCTTTCAAATGAAGACATGTATTATGTAAGAGATCAAATGAGGACACATATACAAACCTAAGAAGTGTGGATTTATGCTTGTAGCATAAAGAAAATAGCTACCTTAGATCCTAAATTTATGGAGTTTTAGTACAAGCTAAAGCACGACATAAATCTAAGAAACAGGTAGACATAAGGGTTCATCTCCATATGAGAGGATAAACCTGTCCGACTTCTGGACTTACAACTTCTTGGAGTGACCTCTAGCTAACACCTCCTACAATTCAAAACCATGTAGTCCAGTTTTATGAATTTGCAAGATGGTTAGGCTTGTTATTTAATAAGAAAGAGACTAAAGTCCTAAACCCACTCCCTAAGATACTAGAGCACGAGTGGTATGAGCATATGAATTAAACTACAAGTGCAAAAATCTTTTCAAATTTTATTTCATTTTGACTTATTATTTTGATGAAGGCTTAAGACTTCTTTATGCCTAAATGCATGATGAATATTGAATATTGGTTAAATCAAAAGAGAGAGGGTGAAGCTCCATCATGAGGGTAGAAACATTGAAGATGATGGTAGAAATATTGTCATTATTGTGGCTAAATGTTCTATCATTTCTTTCTCCCCAATTACAAAAATCAATCTAACATATGGACATAAAAATAAATATTTAACATGATTGAGAATTTGTTGAAGAAAAAAGTCAATTAAGAAAGTGATTGTCCATGGTAGTATCATAAGCAAAGGATAAATAAAATAAAAGAGAAATTAAAAGGATGATTACTAAATTAAAATTGCCATTGCAAAAAAAAATATTGGGATATTACTCTTAATTAACATCCATAACTTTAAGATGGCATATTGAATAAGTTAAATGTAAATTTAATGAGAGCGTTTATTTCAAGAAGCAACAAATAGATAATTTAATGAGGTAGTAGTAAAATATTTAAATTTAGGCTCATTGCAACCATCCAAAAAATATCATTATTGTCTTTAATAATGAAAATAATAATAATATTGAGAATATTGTTGCAAAAACATATCTATATATAAATGATGATATAAATTTCACATATGAAATAATTCATAATAAAAGATAAAGAGAGAGATCTAGTTAAGGTCAGTAATTTTTATCTAGATCTTTGAAAAACTATTTAGGTGAAGACATACCATAAATTTCATACAAGATTAATTGGATGCGGGTTACTCAACCTTCTAAAGGACTAGGCTTTCTAAGAGTAATAACGCCCAATGACACCTCAAGGAGAACTCTCAATAAAAACTATACCTTTATTTATATTTACTTTATTTATTTTAGCTGAAAATTATGATTCAATAATTATTATCTCAATAGAATGATCTAAATATTGAATATCAACTCATAAAGTGAAAGGTGAATCATAATAATCAAGTGAAATAATGGTCCCAATATATAAAAAGCCTATATGATCATAACCACTAAATCCAAAGGCTCAACAAGTAGTATAATGAGCTTAAAAATGATAAATAAGTGAGTGAAAGAAGTTTAATAAATGGTGGAAATAACCTTGGTCCATATTTCATGTGTCCATCATTGTAGGATTTCAAGCTTGAGGTTATTTTTCATAAGAAAGTAGATGACACAATCTAGTCATGAGACGCTTTATTTGGAAACATTAGTTACTACTTTTATGTTAGTCTCAAGACCTTGAATTAGGAAAGAAAACTAAGAATTCCTGTATAAATATAATCTTAAGAAAAACACCAAAAAGATATAGGATAGTAATGTCTATGTGCTTTATAATTTCATATAGAAGAAAAAGAAATGAGATAGCTCAAATATGTGCAAAGCTAAAACTTTATTCTAATGATTATAATATGCAATGTAAATTATCTATCTCTTAACTAAGGAAAACAAAGATCTAATTATGCATGTTGACTAGCCATATTATAAAAATACACTAGAGCTTGGAGTTTTGATCACTTAACTTCACCTTATGCCTCCTCAAAGAGGTATAAGAGAGTAAAGTTAACTAAAAATTTTGCTAAGGAGACCATTAATTTTTAATTAAAAAATATTTCTAGCAAACCTCTTTCAAATGAGGACACGCATTATCTATGAGATCAAATGAGTGTTATATGGTAAATATAGTAATGATAGATGAAGACTAGAGAAGAAGAAATATTTATATCATATATGTAATTTTTAAGGAGAAGAGGTGTAAGTTGGTGATAAATGGGGTTAGTGATATGAATGTTATATTTCAACATACTCACTTTAGAGTGAACCTTAAGCCATAACCCCATCATGATCCCTTTTTTATGTTAAGTGAATCACACCATCATACGCTTCACATTTAGGTGCTTTATGCCTATTGAAATATGCAATTATGAAGATGACATTTGGTGTGTGATGTTTTTACCTATAGACATAGCACATATCTTATTGATTACGCCTTTGCATTATGATTTGAATATGCCCCATTATGATTGAGAGAACACCAATGTTTTAAACATAATGAAAAGACAATAAAGACATTTTTTATAGAGCCAATAGATAAATAGTCAAATACCTCTCCACATAAGCCTAGTTCTAGGATCCAACAAAATCTTAGTTAGAAGAAGAATGTCAAATTTTAGTTAATTGTATTGTCATCCCCTAGTACTAAAGATGCTACTTTAATCTTGACTTATTGAGTTTTACCCATTCACAGTTTCCATTAAATAGCAAAATATAAAAGGTAATATTTAAAACACTATATTTAGAGAGCTTTCTAATCCCATATCATGCTACCTACTTTATATGTGGAAAGTTACATAGAAGATACCTGAGCATATCATTGCTAATATTACTTCTTTTTATTATTTGAGTTTAATGATATATACCCAAATGACCTACCAAGTGGTTAGCCTCATATAAGAGATATTTAGCATGTCATTGATTTTATCTCATGTTCTCAGTTACCAAATTTACCATATTATAGGTTTAACCTCACAAAACATATTGAACCTAAGAGATAGGTGGTTGAATGACTAAGAAAAGAGAAAAGGATTTTTTAAGAGAGTTTAAGACTTTGTGTAGTTCTAATGATTTTGATACTAAAGAAAGATTATGGTGTTTAATTTTGGATGTAGGGTGGACACCATACAGATCGTAGGGGGTACTTATTGAAGTGATCAAGTACGATATTAATGTATGATGTACTATATCAAAAGATAGAGACATTACCCTACAATGGACGTAATTACCTAAAAAAAGGCTCCTAAGGCATGGTGTGTCTTCAAATATACCAGAGAATTTTTCCCTACTTTATATGGATAAATAAAGCAGGATTTATATTAAGCCAGGTTGTTATGTCCCCTATAGAGGCAAACCTCCATAGTTAATTACATCATAAATAATATAGATTCCTTAAGAATACTCTCAATTAAAGTAGACAATTATTATCTTGAAAGATTTTAAGGCTTGATAATTAATCAATTAGATATTTTGAAAAAATTAAGTGGGATTGTTCAAGGAGAAGACTTATTTTTGGAATCCAAAGGGATGAAGTAGGAAATGCTCATGATACTAGGAAACCTAGTGAGCATTCCTATATCTTATGGTATGGCTTTATATATTTGAATGTGAAGAGATTTACTTATTTGGGTTTGATTTGTATTAGATTGTTAGGGCTATAATCCATCAACACAAGGTTGTGAAAATGTCTAAGATGTGAGAATTTATGCCTATAGCTTGAAGGAAATAGCTACCTCAGATCCTAAATCTAGGGAGCTTTAGTACAAGCTAAAGCATGACCTAAATCTAAGTGACAGGTGGATATAAGGGTCCATCTCCACAAGAGAGGATAAACCATCCGACTTCTAGACTTACAACTGTTTGGAGTGGCCGCCAGCTAACATCTCCTATAATTCAAAACCATGTAGTCCGGTCTTATGAATTTACAAGATGGTTAGGCTTATTATTTAATTGGAAAGAGACTAAAGTCCTAAACCTACTCCCTAAGATACTAGAGTATGAGTGGTATGAGCATATGACTTAATCTACAAGTGCAAAAATCATTTCAAATTTTATTTCATTTTGACTCATTATTTTGGACAAAGGCTTAAAATTTCTTTATGTCAAAATGCATGATGAAGGTTGAATATTGGTTAAATCAAAAGTGAGAGGGTGAAGCTCCATCATGAGGGGTTGCTCTCATAAGTCAAGCGGTCCTTATAGTGTAAGAACATATGGTCTCATTTTTAGTAAGAGTGATTCGAGAAGATATGCATGATGTGAGAGATAGAAGATACAGCTAAAGGGTTGTTAAATATTTTATTTATCTTGCTTAGAGCCTAGGATTTATCATGAGATTATGAGTTATTTAAGGCTTTAATTATGAGTTGTTAGTTGGGTAGAAAATTTATTTTTATCCTAAGAGCCTATCATATCTAGTTCACATATTAAAGCATCAAACACAAAGAAACTATGAGAACGATGCAATCCTAATGTGCAAGCTAAACACAACAATAATTATTTTTTATAAAATACTACAAAAGAATAAGAGGCCGATGCGGTCGGGTACCACTGTATATCCCAAAAAGAGAAAAGATGGGTAGCCGAGCTCTACCCTTATACAACCTAGAATATAAAAGAATAATTTTACAATTAGAATGAAATACATGCTATGGGGGGTATTCATTTCTTCATTTCTTCATGTTCTCCTTCCCTTCCTTTTGATTTGATTTGCTCCAAGGCATCATAGGGCATACTAGGACTAAGCCTTCTAGCCACTATTCATCCTAATCTCCCATAGAACTAATCCTAATTCCTATTATAAAAATTATATTTATATAAGAAAAGTAAATATAACTACACCAACAAAACAAAGGTTAGGTAAACACACATACAATCCTAAGCAATTATCTTTATAATTTGGACTTAGCACCCCGCACATGGGTAACTAAGCCTACCTGTAATTTGGATTATGCTTAGGGGTTTAGGCAACCTACAAAGAGAGCATTTATATTTATTTTTAAGCAACCCCTTAAGTATAATCTCTTACATAAATCATGGTTAGGCTAAGAGCAGCCTAACATCTAGTCTACGAAACATACACCCTAACATCTAGTCTAAAATATTACATTACAAAATAAAATATAAATCACACATACACTGTCCTAACTTAAGATTAAAAGTAGTGGCTTAATTCTAATGTGTGTGCTAAGGCTTTGTGTAGTATATATTAACTAAGCATTAGAGTTTTGATTTTCTAAGTGTCGAAGGATTTAATTTAACATAAAGGTTGGTTTCATTTCAAGTTGTTTAATTTATTTGTGAATTTTAATTTATGTTTTACATGGTTTCATTTGATTTACACTTAGTATCTAAGTGTTATAAAGAGAGGAAACTTGATTACCCTCTTTCATCCCTACCTTAAGCTACTTTCTAAAGTATATTTTGATGACTTAGTTTTCTTTAGAGAATGGCTTTTTAAGTATTTTCTTATTAATCCTAATTTTAGGTTAACCTCAAATATTTCTATTCAATATGAAAGGCATCTTAAGATTAATATGGTTTAATTACTATCACATGACATATATCAAATCATTCCTTTCCACCACATGTAATATGCATATGACTTTAACACTTAGTATATCTACACATACAATATATTTTGACATACTTAAATGACTAATGGATGCATATGTTTAAAAGTCATATTTTTCTTGATTGAATTACTTATACATGTAAATTAAAGCTCTATCTAAATTCTAATACAAATATACAAAGGAAAAAAAATAAATGAGTATATAGCCATTATTAAACTAGGGAAGTGAGGTAATCAAAAGACCTCCTTGGGGCTACTTAAAGCCTCATATTCCCAGATGTCTAGACTATATAGCCATTATTATTAAAACCCATGCAAATCTATATATAAATCATAAGAAAGAGAACACTAATTTACATGTAATGTATTTTAATGACTTAGATGGTCATGGATGCATGTATTTTTACTAGAAAAGAGATTTTCATCCTTTAATCAAATAAACATACATATGTATAAATGTTTTAAGCAAGCACATGCTGCTATTAAACTAGGGAAGTGAGGTAATTAAATTACTTCCTTGGGGCTACTTAAAATCTCGTATTCTGGGATGTCCAAACTATATACTTGCTATTCTTAAGTAGATATGAATATACATATAATTATAAGAATAAAAATCATGCAAAACTCATATTTTATTTAATTGAATTACTTATATATGTGAATTAAAGCTCTATCCAAAATTTAATACCAAAATACATAGGAATGAAATTAAATGGACACGTGCCATTATTAAATTAGGGAAGTGAAGTAATCAAATGATCTCCTTAGGGCTACTTAAAACCTCGTATTCCTAGGATATCTAGACTATATACCTATTATTATTCAAACTTATGTAAATCTATATATGAATAAAGGAAAGAGAGTTTCACATTCATATATTTAAGCTATAAGCACAAGAAACCCTATGTGTATTCATAACTATTATCATCACACATATTATTAATTTATAAACTTTGGAAAGTTTATTTGAATTTATTAGTTATAATAGCCACACATATAATTAAGTTAAATCAATACATGGAAGCTTAAATAAATAACCTTCATTTAATTCACTTAAATTTGAAAAGAAAATATGGATGCATGGATTCATATGGAATACAACATTTAGAAGTGAGAGGAAAGGAATAACTAAATATAAACACATGGTTCATTCAACTAAATTAATTTCTAAGGACAATCACATCAAATAGAATAATTTAAAGAAAAATAAAACTTATTATTAATTAGATTTTTGGATTTTAGTTGATTTAAAGATGAGAGAAATTATTTGTTCTTTTAACCCCATTCCCATGTTGGTAATCTTAATTAGTTTAAGGCAAAATAATTAAATGAATTTTATGAATTAAGTAAGTTGAAATATTAATTAAATCACTTAATTACTCTTTCCTATGCTTCTTAAATTAATTAATCACTTAACTTTGAGCCATAAAATGATATGAGCATGTGAGGAAATAAAATTGCAATGCTCCTAAAATACCTAATGCAATGGGCTCATAATTAAATATTAATTAAGTCAAAGAATCTAATTAAGTACTTTCATGATTTTACCATACTCATGGGTTAGTCATAACTTTTAAGTGTCTTTATGTTATTAAACACGTAAAAAGGAATCCTTAATTTCATTAATTATTTGATATGATTTGTATTTCAATTTGATTTAATTTATCCATTTAATTAATCAATTAATCATTTAATTAATCCCTACCTTAATTAACTCTCTTGAAATGAAATGGACTTAGGAAAGGGATTAGGAAAGAGGTCCTAATCTCTTTCTCTCATCCATTTTCTATTAAACAGTGATTTATAAACTTTAATTATTTAATTCTTCCTATTTTGAATGTTAATTAATCTCCTAATTAATTAGAGAGGGTAATTACAATTTGAATCATTAATTTCTTCTAATTATTAAGCAATAAATTCTAATTAAATCATGAGAGGTAGAAGTCATCCCATTGAATGGACACCCAAAGTTTGGAATTAATTGCCCAAGTGATTAAGACTTAATTCAACTAATTAAGTTTATAAGTAAATTTTAATTAAGGTTTAATTACTATTCAATATTTATTAGAATTAATTTTTATTAATTCTCCTCTGAATTACCTTTAAAATGAGTATTTATTTGTATTTTTTGGATTTTTCTATAATTAGTCATAATTTCCCAAAGTTTCAACTATTAAATTAGATCAATTAAGCCTAATTAAGCTTAATCTTATCGATGCCACATGGATCACTGATGTGGCACACTTTTCATGTGGCACTATGGGATTGATTATTTAACGTGTTCAAGTTAGTGCCTACGTGGTGGCGACGGACGCAATTTCATCCCTGTAGATTAGACGATGGAAATTAAACTCACAGCTCTTAAGGAAACTAAATTGGATTAATCATGGCCATCCATTTTGATCACACGGAATGGACGACACGTGATCTATCATCTCCCACATGATGGAAGATGGAAACCATCCATCTTCCATCACCCAATTCGAGCTTAGTCGGAGCTTGGAATGACTCAAGATTGATCCCACACCTTCACAAGGGAGATCCTAAGAGATCTAATGGTTGGAATCACATAAAATCAACATTCACTTCAAAAAAGCTAGAAAAAATTGAAAATGTGTCAATTCAATAGAATTTACCTTACCCGAGCTCAAGACCAGTGGCTAACCTACCGAGGTAGCTTCATCTTGAAGAGGCAAAGCCCTGTTGAGAAGCTGCATGATGCCTCCTCATCAGCGGGTCTGTGGACTATGGTTCACCGAAAAACACATAAGAGTTAGCCTAGAATGGACTTCCAATGATTAGAGAGCTTAGGCAATGATTTATTTTACCTTGCTAGTGGTTGATTAATGTGTGGGTGAAGTTAATTTGAATGAGGTTGAGTATTGGTGGAGTTGGATGGAGTTTGGCCTCGGGAAGGCTCTATTTCATCGTCCCTGGAGATGAGGAGGATTTGGAAACTTGGGAATGGATCTAAGGAGTTCATTTCAAGTTGTTAGGGCTCTCTGAGGGTTCAATGTCTTGGTTTTGAATCAAAATAATGGGGATATACCCCCTCCTACCTTGGATGACCCAAGATTCCATTTTAATTGTCCGACCGCAGTGGCCTGAGGGACAGGATCGAGGTGGCTTAGTTTGGTTGGCTAAGTGGCTAATTTTGTTGCTTGAGGTGTCTCCATCATTTTAAGGTTTGGCCAATGAATGGAGGTGGGTTAATTCACCTCCCCTTGGCCTATGGATAACCTAACCACTATGGGTTAGGTTAGCCACCTAGGTAGGGTTCCATTCTAAGCTTTAGGTGGCTGCCAAATATGAAGGAGGGTAGTTGACCACCCAAATGCAGATTTTATCCTATGTAATGGGCTTTATCCAATGGGTAATGGGTCAAATAAGTCCAAATTTGGTTAGGTTAGTTTTAGGCTAATCCAAGGTGAGCCAAGGATGGGTCATGCCTAATTTCATTGGGTTTGGGCTTGGTTTGAGGGGGTTTGGCTCAATTTGACCCATGTAGGTCAAATCTAGGCTAGGTTAAGTTTACCAATTGGTCAAATTGAGTCAAACCAAGGCTTGGGTCAAGTTCAAATGAGTATTTAGAATTTTTTGATGCAATTAGTTTGGTTCAATTTGGCTTAGATTTGGATTTGACCCATTTGAGTTCAAATATGTCAAATGGGTCAAGTTGACCAATTTGACCAAATTGGTTCATGTTCAATTGATCAATTGAAGATGATTGTAGGCTTTAGTTTGAATCAATTTAGATTTAGTTTTGGTTTAGGCCAAATTGATCATTTAGGTCAATTTGGGCTAAATAGGTCAATTGGGTTCAATCAAGGCTTTGATCATGTTCAATAATCAATTTGGATTGGACTTGAGCCATTAGTTGCAATCAATTTGGGTTAGATCTTGATTTGACTCAATTTGGTCATTTAGGTCAAATTAGGGTCAACTTGGGTCAAAGGACTGGTTTAGGTTTGGCTCAATTGATGGTCAAGTCATGTTCAAAGATTGATCTTAGGTTGATGTGAATCATTGGTTTCAATTAATTTGGCTTAAGATGAAATTTGGCTAATTTAGCTCATGTAAGTTAAGTGGGTTAACTTGGTTAAATGACCAAATTGACTTGATTCTACCCAATTATTTGTAATTGATCAATCAAGGATGATCAACAATCATTGTAGGAGGTTTTGGTTAGTTTGATTCAATTCAATTTTAGTTGAATTACAAATTAGCTCAAATTGGTCCTTTAGGTCACTTTGGGTGAAGTGGCCTAAATGGGTCAATTAGCTTGATTGAGGTTTGATTTGAGTTCATTTGAGTTTGAATATTGATTTCGAATTGATTTTGGATTTGAATGGATTTTGGCTCATTGGAATATCTTAAGTTAAATGGGTTATGTTAGGTTTGATTTGATTGATTTTGGCTTGGTCGATTTGATTGTATATTTGATTTAGTTTGGAATGAAGGATTGAATTGATTGAATTATTATGAGAAAATCAATTGAGCTTGGTTTAGATTGAAGAGATTTGGCTAAGTCCATAAGATTAAACCATAGCTCTTAGAAAGGTTATTTGAATTTGACTAAGAAATTGACTTTGATTTGGAGGGATGATTGGTGGATTGATTGACTTATGAGAAAATCAATTAAGTTTGGTGGATTGAAAGAATTTGGCTAAGTCCATAGAATCAAGTCATGGTCTTAGTAAAGATTTGGGTTATGGATTTGATTTGAAATTGGTTTGGAGGCTTGAATTTGATTGTTATTCTTGGTATGTTGATTGAAGGGTTGAATTAGTTTTTAAGAAAATCAATTGAGTTTGGTTTAGATTGAAAAGAGTTTTGGCTAAGTCCATAGGATTAAATCATAGGGCTTAGAAAGGTTGATTTAATTTGAGATTCAATTGGATTTTAGTTATGTTGACTTGAAATTGGATTGAATTTGAGGTTTGATTTAGGCTAAGAAGGTATGCATAAATTGGGTTTAGGCTATAGGGTAGGTAAGTTATCCTAATCCCTAAGGCATGATCTAAATCTTATGGATAATCCTCTTAAGTCTCTAGGCTTAGGTTAAGTGTTCACTTAGTCATTAGAAGTGTCTTGTGACTAAGGAGCTCTTAGTGTCTAGAAGACTCCTAGATCTAAGATGGGAAGATCGAATCCTCCAAAAGTGAGGTAAACAAAGATGAAATTTGGAGAATGTGTATTGACAGTAGAGCATTCAATAGGATCATCATTAAATATAAATTTCCAATCCTCAAGTTAGATAACATACTAGATCTTATTATAAAATCTTGTCCCTTCTCCAAAATAGATCTTAAGAGTGTGTATTATTAGATCAAGATTTAGCCAGGGGATGAATGGAAGATAGCTTTTAAAACTCGTATTATATGAATGGCTTATTATGCATAATTAACCAAAAATGGATAATAAGCCATTCATGAGATTAATGAATATAGTCTTGAAGTCTTATATTGAGAAATTATTAATGGTATATTTTGATGATATTCTAACTTTTATCTTTGGTGAGCATTTAGACCACTTAAAGTTAATCGTAATTACAAAAAAAAAGCTAAGCCATTTTTTTATCAACTAGATGTTACCTTCCTTGGATTAAATGTGACTATAAATGGTTTGAAGACAAAACCAACAAAAATTTAAGCCATATTAGATTAGTCAACTTTAAGAATTTCACTAACTTTCATAATTTTTATGCCTTAGTTTGATAGAAGGTTCATTAAAAACTTTATCATGATTATAGCTCCAACTTTTGATATTTTGTAGAAGGATAAATTTTTTGACTTCATCTACACATAAAGATACGGAACAATTAAAATCCTTCATGACCTCATCACTAATTCTTAATCTTTCAAATTTTATTGAAATATTTGAGGTCATTTTTTATGCTTTTTGTGTTAGTATATATAAATGATGAATGATGCAAAATAAACAAGCTCTACATATGATAAAAAATTTTATGTCATTATTTAGACTTTAAAACACTAGTTGCATTACCAGTTGCATAGAGAGTTAGTCGTTAACACTAATCATCATGTTATAAAATTTATCAATATTTAAAGGATGTAGAAGTATAAGCACACAATGTGGGTAGAATACCTTTAGGAGTTCACATTTATTTTAAACATAAGCTTAGATTTGAGAACAAACCTACAAATGTACTTTCTAGAGTAGCTTTTATAATCACTTTTTTAAAATTTCAAATTCAAAATTTGAGAGACTAAAAATTGATTATTAAATGTATAAATTTTCATCTAAATTTTCATTTAATATATTTACAGCATGTCCAAAAGAATTTATCATTTATCATTTTAAGTGGTGATTATATACTGATTGATGCATATCTATATAAAGAAAAGAGATTGTGTATCATTAGGACCTCTTTATGGACATTCTTAATCATTGAATTGCATTTAAGAGAAGTAACACGATATTTAGAAAGTTAAAAATAATACACTTAATAAAAGCTTTATTAGCCATATTAAAAAAAAGGTAAAGAGAGTGACAACACAATGTTATATTTATAGGAAAACCAAAGTAATAATCATAAACTAAAAAAATATTATGTTTTACTTGCTTCATTTAGACACTAGAAGAATATTTTTATATATTTTGTACTTCGGATTTTTAGGCCACTTAAAAGACATGACATCATTTTTGTTGTGGTTGACTATGTCTCCAAGATGACTCACTTCATATCTTGCTCAAAATCTATTGATTTATTTCATTATTCTTTAAGAAGAATGTCAAATTGCATAGATTTTCTTCCACAATTATTTCTAATAGAGACTTAAAGTTCATATCTTATTTTTGGAAGATATTATGAAAACTTATTGGCACAACATTGAAACACTCCTTGTCCTTTCTCCCTCAATTTGATGGTCAAACTAAGGTAGTAAATAAGACTTTGGAAAATATTTTGAGGAGTTTAGTGGGTAGATGTTTAGAAAATTAGGACCTACATCTTCCTGCAGTTCAGTTTACATATAATAGTACTATATTTAGGGCCACCAATAAGGCATCATTTGAGATAATCTATAACTACAATCCAAAGAAACTCATTATCCTTGCTAGCATTTCTTCACACATATTTTTTGAGATTGCGTTTACATTTACAAAAGGTTTCAAAACCTTGAATAAAATGTTAAAAAAATGGGAACCATTGATGTAAAATATGTTTAAATCAAAAAGAAAAATTAAACTTGTAAAGAGTTCAATATCATGGATCATGTGATAATTAAAATATGTCCTGAGAAGTATCCATCTACTCACTTTAGAAAGTTGCAAGCTTAGGTATATGGGCCAATTGAGATGATTAGAAAAATTAGTATAAATGCATATGTTCTTGAATTGCTAAAAGACATATTTATCAACCCTTTTAAATATGGTAGATTTAATATCATCTAAAGGAGTTAGCAAATCACCAAATGCACAAGTTAATTCTCTTATAAAAAATAAAATATTATTTGCATGTGCCAACCCAAAATTCATTCTTTAATGTGGATCACAACATAAAAAAGATGCAAGTCAAAGTAAAGGTCATAGGCTCCCATTTGAAGGAGAGACAAGCAACTTATATAAAAAATTAATAATTGATTAACTAAAACAAATTTGTAGAAGCTAGCACCTAAACTTGTAGCGGATTACTTAGACTTCAACTCTTAAAAAAAAAGCTCTTTTTGACCCAAAGGAAATGGTGTAGAACAAGCATAAAGAGATGAAATCATTAGAGCTCAAGCAATAAAATTGAAGGCTAAACATAATGGTGCCATTATAAGAAGTATAAAGGCCATTGAGATAGATTAATGCTTAAAAATGATGAATTAGAAGAACTTTCACTTTTTTTATTTTAGGCTGTGAATATGTGTATCATGTGTGTGAAATGTATGGATTAAATGTGTTCTTATGACTATTTAGTGTCATTTTAATCAAAGGGAGATGCCTAAATATAATCATAATTAATTAATTGTAATAGATTATTTGGAGGGAGTAGTTGTGGTTGACATGCCCCTTCGTCCCCCTTCAATGGTGATTTTAAACTAATGTAAGTTTATAAAACTCTTATTTTTGCTAGAATGAAAATTTTGATGGTATTGGGGCTTAGGGGCTAGCCAATATAAGAGGAGGATTTATTATTCATTCCTACAAGACTAGTTTGGTAAGAGATTTAAAATTCATTCATTAATTTTTTTAGAATTTTCTTTTATGTTGTGTTACAAATAATGTCTACTATGTTTTAAAATTATTATTTCTAAAATTCTTCATCTAAAAGGTTTAATTTGAGCTCTTATTTTGGTCAACCTAATATAGGACTAAAATAACCTAATTTTGTTGTTGTTATTTGGAGCATATAAAACACATAATATTTTGTAAAATTGACTAGAATTATAGTAGACACTCTTATGCTTCTTGTCCAAATGTTAATTTGTGTATAACCCCAAGATATGTCCAAGTTTTATCAACCTTAAGTTCTATTTAAGCAATCAGCCATAGAGATTTTCTAGTGACCAACCTTGGAAGAAATTTTCAAAGAAAAAGAAAAATAACATCCAGTGAAACTTAATGGAACTTTTAAGCTCAGAAATATACCTCTTTAACTATAATTTGCATTAAATTTAATAATATTTGAAGTCTTGTAGAGGGATTTCAAGTTTTTTTGAAGTTAGGTGTCCATATTTGATTATATTCTCTATTTGGGGTTGGCCGACCCTATTTACTTTTGTAACTTAAAATAACACTCTAAATTAACCTTTACTAATCTATTTCTCACTTTCATATGCATCTTAGGAGAAGCCCTTTCCACCAATTTGTTCTTCTCATGGAACTAATCTATTGACCACATCAATCTCACTCTTATTCATGGAGTTGATTATATTGATAAATTTATTTACACATATCTATGTGCACATAAATTATTTACCTAGTTAGGTAAGTTAAGTTGGTACGTAACACACATTTAAAATCAATCCACACTTCATATTAGGTCTTAATTACTATTTTAGCCATTTTGATAAGCTTAAATCATCATAAATATGCATATCATCTCTATTTCTTAAGTTAATTATGGAACATAGTTCTTTCAATTTTGCTTATTATTGGTAGAAATATTATCTATATCCCCTCAATCATGCCTAGTTGACTAGCAAAATATCTTCGACTGATCATAAAATATTAATTTAGTTTATTCATAATATAGTGACACTCTTATAGTTATATAGCTTTTTTTTTAAATAAATTTAGTTATCCATTAGATCAAGTTCAAATTGACTTTAGTTACTACCACTTATGGTCAAATTTGTGTTTGATTGAGTCATATCATTTTAGTAAAGTAATTCTATAGTTTAGTCACATGTTGTAATTTAACACCATTAGTTTCCAAGTATACACTTGGTTTCATGCCTTTTTTTTTTGAAAAGTTGGTTTTTATTTAATTCCACATTGCACTTTTGGATATCAGGGATACTTGTTATTTATCTAGAATATTTCTATATCAGGTGTTCACAGTCCAATTGAACACTTGAGTCTTGTCCTTCATAGTTGATGGTTTCATCTTCATCTTATTCACACATTTTATGCATAAATTGATGTCGGCATTCTAAGATAGAATGCATCTTATTTGAGCAAGACTTAATTTGATTATCATCAATTAGATTTTATTATTAGATAATAATTAATCATAGACAATAAAAACTTTTTAATCATAATCACACCACATATGATCAATTAATAAACATAATTAGCTAAATCTTATTACTTTGATTTTTATAAAGTGAGAAGCCTTAGAACAATTGGATTCTACAAATACATAGTTTGGTAAGGCTTCAATTCATATGAGTAAACTCTAGGATACACTAAATTTTATACACAATTAGGTGTTATGAAAATCCACTACTTTATAACCAGTTAGCATAGAGAAGGTGTACTTTAATCATTTTAATGTGTAACTCCTTTGATTGCTTGAGATAAGATTATTTTAATGTGTTTAGATTTTGAAATTTCATATATATATATATATAATGATTATGTATTATGTTGCACAACTTTGACTATTTTATTGTATTAGAATAGAGATATTTTTCATAAGTGCTTCATGCACGACCATTACTTTATTTTACTTGTATAATGGTTATGCATCAAAATATGAATGTTGCTATTTATCTATGATATTATATTTTAAGTTTTTGTAATTTTTATTATACTGTGATAGCTCCATTTAGTCTAGGATATTTTTCTTATAGCAATTCATTCTTTATAAATTATATATGAAAAAGTTAAGTATAAGTCAAGATTTTGAACTCAATATAAGCTAATCTAGTACCTGATGGATAGATGTAAAAATTGAACAAAGAGAAAGGACCAAAAGTAGAGTGAAAATGAACTTATAGCATATTATTAAAGTTTACAATGCTTGTTGAGTAAAACTTGGCACCTTCTTACTTTGATTCATAATATGAATGAGCAGATTGCTCAGTTGCACTAACATGTTACTTATTCTTTTATAGCCATCACAATATAATAATTTTTTATTTTCCTTTAATTATTTGTTATTAATATTCTTGATTTCTTCATATATTGTGATTATTTGAGATATACACAACATCACATTAGGTTCAAAAAATAAAATATTTTTTTATAAACCTTAATAAAAAATAATAAGCAATCATAAAATTAATTAGAATTTAAAAAAAAAGAGAGTAAAAATTAAGGCTCTCTCTAGCTAAGTATTTCATATTATTTTTATTCTCTTATATCTCCAAGAGGAGGTGTAAAATATAGCTTACCAGCATACCAAACTCCTAAACATCAGTGCATATTCATAACATGGCTAAGTCTATCATGCATTAGAGGTCTTCACTTAAAGATAGATAATATACATTACATGTCATATCTCTTAGGATAGAGCCTAAGGTAAGTATTATTTTTAATTATGCTTATAAAATTTTTGTACGATAGGTAGTGCAAGTTTGTCCTAGACATGATTGTGAGCCTAAAATTGAGTAGTTCTGATTGTGTAAAATTAGGCTATCATTTTCTTATATATATATATATATATATATATATATATATATATATATATATATATATATATATATATATATATATATATATATATATATATATATATAAGTATTTCACTACGTATGTAGATATTGCAAGTCATGCATCATTTCTAACCTTTCCTTTCCCTTCAAAGTTATCACCTTCCTAAGTTAAATGATAGTAATCTTGATAAATTGAGATGATGGATTCATGAAATTTAGAATAAAGTTGTTTCTACCTTTTCCTTGATCTCTTTCTCTTACATATTTATCTCTTAAGCCTATTGTACTCCTTACTGAATCTTTGGTGGTTCAATGATTATGTTATTATACATCTTTTATTTATTAAGTCAACATCTTGCTTAGTTATAGTGATTTACCCTCTATCTTATGGTCTAACACCTAATGTATGGATTATCCCATTATGGTAAAGATTATTAAATCACAAGTCCTCCATATTAAACCCAAGAAAATATAATCAAAATAAAGACATATTTTCATTTATCAAGAGTTTTTGTTTGAGGAGTCATTGAGTAATTAACTAAAATTGTCATGCTCCACATCAAGCGGATGTGAGGGTTAAATTAGGTGTTTTAAAAAGTTTCAAGTTAAAACTTAGTTTTTAAATTTTATAAAAGAGTTAATGAAAGAATAATTTAATTTTTAAATGGAGTGCAAATCTAGATAAAAAATAAGAAGAACAAAATAAAAAATAAGTGCAAAAAAATATATGAGCACAAAAAGCTTTATGTGATTCAACCGCACCTAAAATTGGCCTATGTCCATGCCCACCAATCCATGCTAATAATTCACTAAATTAATCAAGACAAAAAGAAATCATTTGAGTACTGGAACTTGAACTTGATTAACTGGGAATGGTTGGGCATGAACCAGAATGATGAAGAAGAACTTTCTTACTTGGTCATGATTTTGGAAAATGGATGTAACTTGATGTAATCAGTAATGGAAGGAGCACAAACCCATTTTCTATATCTATACATTTTTTTTTTTTCATCACATGTGTGAACCTATGTTTTCTTCAAAAGGATTTCTTCATAGAAAATCTAGTTAGCTTGAACTAAGACTCGGGAGTGGGAGCTATAAAGAATCTTTCATACTCTCTTATACCAAGCAAATACAACCCTAAACAACTGGCATTGGGGTGCATGAGGAGCTCAAGGAATACTTGGGGCCTGTTTGGAATGCTCTGGAGAAGGTAATTGTTGGGTTGAATGGATGGAAATGAGTATACTCTCCTACTCAATTGAACCAAGGGTTGATATTTGCTCAGCCCTTGACAGTCATTCGGCTGAAGTAGGTGGCCAGAGGTGGCAGGGGATTGTTGAGGTGAATGTGTGTGAGATGCTAATGGAGTGTAGTGGGCTGGCATGGAGTGCACACTCCTCCTTAGGTGAACCAATAGTTGCCCATGGGTGAACTCACCCTCTCATGGCCAAAGGCTAAACCCAAAACCTTGGGTTAGGTTGGGTTAGTGGTCCTTTATCCTAAAAGGGCCAAGGATGGCTATCAAGGAGCAGGGAGGTGAATTGCCCTTCCAAATGGGGATGTTGTCCCATTTGGAGAGCTTGGTTCAATAGATTTTACCCAACCAAGGTTCACCAAGGGTCGAGCCCACTTGAGCAGGTCCATGGGATTCATGCCATGTTTGATTAGGTTTAGACTTGGTTTGGTTGGGTTTGGCTCAATTTGATTCATATAAGTCAAATGGGTTCAATTAGGCTAAGTTTACCATTTTGACCAAATTGGGTCAAAATGGGAGTTTGGTTAAGTTTAATTGGTCATTTAGAATAAGTTAGTGCAATTAGTTTGATTCAATATAGATTAAACTTAAATTTGGTTCATATGGTTCAATTTGGGTCAAATGAATCATGTTGACAAATTTAACCAAATTAGTCAAATTGGCTTGAACATGAGTTAGGTTCATGTTCAATTGATCATTAGTGATTGATTGGAAGAGTTGAATTGATATAGATTAGGGAGTGATTTGGTTCAATTTTACCATTTGGGTCAAATTAGGCAAAGTAGGTCAATTGGGTTGGGTTGATTAATTTGGGTCCAATTGAAGGTTGGATCATGCCCAATATCAAATTGATGATTGATTAGAAGTATTGGTTTTAACCAATTTGTTTAGGATTAGATTTGGTTCAATTTGGCCCTTTAGGTCAAATTGGGTCAACTTAGGTCAAGAGGCCAAATTCACTTCGTTAGGTTCAATTGGCTTTATTTGGTGGTTGAGTCATGTTCAATATTCAATTTATGGTTGATGAGAGTCATTGGTTGTAATTAATTTGGCTTAGAACATGATTTGGTCCAATTTGTCCCTTTAGGTCACTTTAGGTCAACATGGGTTAAGGGGCCAAATTGGGTTGGTTAGGTCCAATTTATTGTAGTAGAGTGTTCAATAGAGACTTACAATCATCAATGAAGGGGTTGGATAGCTTAATTTAATCTAATGAGAGTTTGCTTGAAGTTTGGTCTATTAGCCCTTTTTTGTCACTTTGGGTTAAGTGGTTTGGTCAAGTCCATTTAGACCAATTGAGGCTATGGATGGTTGAATATATTCAATGATGAGTTTGAAGTTGATTGGTGCCTTTAATTGTAATTGATTTGGGTTCAATTAAGCTTTGGCTCATTTGAACCTTTTAGGTTAAATGGGCTAACTTGGGTTATTTAAGTCTAATTAATTTAATTGGCTTGGTTATTAGTGTTGAAAATGGTTTGAAATGATCCATTACATAGTTAAAATGATTTGGAGAATCAAATTGAGTTTGGTTTGCTTGAATTGGTTTGAATGGAGTTGTAGAAATAAAGTTGGTCAACTTGGGTTAAGATTTAAATTAATTTGGCTTGGAGCTTAGATTGGAAACCAAATTCAATCAAGATTAATTGAACTCAAATGAGTTTGGGTTTATTTGGTTTCAATCATATGAGTTTGGGTTTAAATGAATTGATGGGTATGAGTGTTAGTTTAAGCCCTAGGGTGGGTGAAGCCCACTTATCCTAAGGTAAGCTCTAGGCCTAGGGTCATGCCCTACAAGTCTCTAGGCTTGGGTTTAGTGTTCCCTTAATTATTAGAAGTGTCAAAGCATAAAGGAAACCTAAGTGTCAAGAAGAATCCTAGGCCTAGGATGGGAGTTATCAATCCTCACTCTAAAAGTGAGGCCAACAAAAGGACTCCAAATAGATGAGGTGACAAGGCACATTGCACGTATTGGAGTTGATCGAGATGATCAATTGCATCCAAGAAGGTCATGAACATCAATTAAGATTATTTATACCTAAATGTAAGGGTATAAAGAATTCAGATCCTAGTTTAGTTTGATTTATTTTATTTCTTGCTAGGGGCATTGAAGGAGAATTACTTGAATTTGGTCTAATTTGTTGGAAGTTTGGTTTCATGTCAAGAACACAAAAGGGTGAGAATCCGGTGAAGATTTAATCATACCGAGGATGTGAATGAGAATTTACTAGGAATAATTATTTATAGTTTGTCTTTCTATTATGAACATGATGAAGAATCCATTGGGGATTGAAACATGCTAAGGGTATGAATGAGGATTTGTTAGGCATTGATGAGATTTGGATTAGAATTAGTTTGATTTATTTATTTTTTTAATTAGTTATGTTGAAGAATTTGGTTGATTTTGTGATTCATATTGATTTGGATTTATATTTGATTGTTGAATGGATGTGGACCCTGTTCGTTTGCGATGAACCACACTAAGGAGGGGCTGCAGAAGCTTAGACCTACCATAAATTTACTAGCCCAAAGGAGATGTCCACTTATTTGCATAACTAAACTACCCAACCTAAAGGGGTAACTAGGAGAGGGGCCATAATGGTTTGATACAAACCTAAAGTAGCCACTTGGGAAAGGGGCTCAAGGGCATGATCATAACCCTGGACATATGAAAATGGACCCAGTTAGTTTAATGAGTCATACTAAGGAAGGGATATAAAATCTTGGACGTACCTTAGCCTTATTGACTCAAAGGATTAGTCTACCAATCATATAGTAAAGACTATCCAACCTATGGGTTTCCCATCAGTTTGCGATAATTGAATTAGGAGGAAAGCTCGGAGACTCACATCTTCCAAAAGTGAGATCAACCACCTAGGTGACCTATTGATCATGCATCCATTTGAACTCAACATAGGAAAACTATTAGGTGAGGGTCTTTGGGGGTCTTACCTCAGCTTAAATAGTTGAGGTGATCCCTATAGGGAGTTTTACTAATACTGACTAAAATGATAGGATGCCCATTTCGGAAGAGGTGTTGTTGGACGTCTTACCCTAATCCATAAGAGATTTCATTTTATTTATTTGTTTAATGTGTACCCTGTTGGTTTGTGATGGGCAACACTAAGGAGCCACGAGCTTTGGCCTATCTCAAATTCACTAGCCTAAGGAATAGTCCATACATCTACGGTAAAGAGCTTCTAACCAATGGGGTGGCTACTGGGAAAAGGGGAACTATCTAATTCGATAGTAACTTTGGTCATGTCTAGATGGGGTCATGAAGATATAATCCAAATAGAATGCCACTAGGAAGGTGCATTTGGGGGTCTTATCCTAATCCTTGAAATATATAAAGCCTATAGGTATACGATGGCTGACTCAAGGAGAAAGCGTAGGGACTCACATCTACCTAAGCATTATCCATTTGGTGGGTTACTATCAGCAAGGCAAACAACAACCAACCTAATGTACCCATCCATTTATGATGATCATTCTAAGAAGAAAGCATCGAAGACTCACGTCTTCATAAGCAAAACTGATCATCGAGATAGTTTGTTGTCGGCTAGATAACTACTATCGACCTAGGGTTCCTACTAAGTGGGGAGTTACAAAGGATGACTGAACCCAAGTTTGAAGTAGTCAAGAGGAAGATGATCCACTAGGGGTCTTACCTTAATCCTTTAATATATATTCAGATCTGATCAATGCATGATGGCTAGCTGATGAAAAAGCTCGAAGACTCACATCTTCTTAAGAAATGTCAACCAACAGGGTAATCTATTGGTCATGTAATAAAAGGTACCATACTGATAATGGCTCATTGGTTTGTAGCAGTCAAGCCAAAAAGAAAGCACGGGGACTCACATCCTCCTAAGTAAAATTGACCTCTAGGAAGACCCATTATCCAACTAGTGAATCAAACTCGAGCTATAGCAACTACTAAATAAGGTTCGTTAGGGGTCTTATCTTGCCTAAAAGTAGTCTAAAAAATTGGATTTGCACTTATGATTCATGTTTATGTGTAATTTTGTGTTTGTGGTGTGCTTATCGGAGTAGGATGCACTTGAGTCCTCTTATAACTATCCTAAACACATAAAGAGTTTGTTAATCGAAGACATTTAAATTTGGAGAATAATTTGATTAAATAAATTTTTTATTGATGAAGAGATTATTTGAAACATTATTTATTTGTAATATTTCTTGGATAAAGCTCATTGATTTAAAGCATCAGGAGTTCACCTTTATGGTTGATTAGTTGGTAGGAGCCACCTTGGTAGATCTTTGATTTGGCAAAAGGGCCTTCCCAAGTAGGTTTAAACTTGTCTTCTATCTTGTGATGGGCTATAATTAGTCTCTTTAGAACTAAAATGAACTCTCCAACCCAAAAGCTATGGGGCAGACCAACTTATTATGAGCTCAAAATTCTTAATTTATATAACTTGAGGTTCTGCATGCCCTCAGGCGTCTCTCCTCCAGACCTTCGAGTTCTTCAAATTGTAGCATAGTGTTTTGCTTGGTTGTGATTTTAATACCCACAACTATCCTTAATGATGAGAGTTGGAACCTTCATGGGAAGAATGGCTTCGAACTCATACATTAAGAAGAATGGGGTAATTGTGTTGGAGTGCTATAGGTGGTGCGGTAGGCCCACAAGGCTTTAATTAATTGCTCATCCAATTATTGTTTGTTTTCGTCAAGCATCTTTTTTTGTATTTGGATGAGAGTTTTGTTGAAGGCTTCCATTAAACCATTTGCTCGTTGATAGTAGATGGTCGGATTCCACCAATCTATGTTATGTCGTCTAACAAAGTTGTTGATCTTGGTGCTTTTGAAGATGGAACCATAATCAGATATGATTTAATGTGGTACTCCAAATCTATACATGATATAGTTCCTGAAAATTGGAGTGCATGTACATGCTTTAACTTCCCTGAGTGGAATCACCTTAGCCTACTTAGAGATATAATTCATAGCTGCTAAGATGAACTAGTGACCCTTGGGTAACGGAGGATCAATTGGACCCACTATGTTAATACCCTAACACTCGAATGGCCATGAAGCTATAGTTAGGTATAGACTATTGGGTTATTGATGTAGAACTACTATAGACACTTGACACTGGTGGCAATGCTTGGCTACGTCCATGCAATCTATGATCATAGTATAGTAATACCTAAGCCTATTAATTTTGGCCTTCATCTTAAGACCAGGAGCTTCACATAATCCTAAATGCATCTCCATCACAATCTTATAGGCTTCATGTTTGTCTAAATAACATAACCACATATAATCAAAGGACCATCAGTATAAGACACCATTGACGAGAGTGTAGGAGAGTGCAATCTACTTGACTTGATGGGCTTGAAATTTCTCTTAAGGTAGTTTGCCTTTATTTAGGTAATCAATGAAGAGTTGCCTCTAATGTAGCTCTTTATCCTTTTCAACAATGATAACCTCCCCTTCAAGAGTGTATTTGTTGATAAGTTCAACATCAATAAGAGGTAAGATCTATTTATTCTAAACCTCAATTTATATGAATTTATCTTCTGAACATGCCAATTCTTTGGTGAGCTTAGCTAAGGCACATGCTATGGCATTTTCTTCTCAAGGGATCTCACAGATTGTGACTTCAGGATATGGGCTAGTAACTCCATAGTGTACTTGTGGTAGTGATGGAGTTTAGGATTTAGGATCCTGTAAGACCTAGCAATTTGGTAGACCACTAGCTATGAATCCCCTAATATACTGATACTTTGGATGTTTAAGGAGATGGCTAACTCTAGACTAATGATCAAAGCCTCATATTTAGCTTTATTGTTGGTGCAAGGCTCAAATAAGTGGTATGAGAATCTCATCATACCGTGGTATTGTGATAGGAGGACTATTCCTACCCTTCTTTTCCTGAAAGAGTAGATTGTGGTTCTTCTTCTCTTTAAGAGGAAGCTGCACCATCAAAATACATCTCCCATCGATCAATATTTGTATCTTCTAAATTCATGATTTATTCATTGGGAAAATCATCACTGAGAGGGGAATCTACAAGAAGAGGGTGTGCTGCCAAGAAGTCTACAAGTGTTTTCCCTTACATTAGATGGAGAGGTACAAATGTAATGTTCAACTGTGATAAATCATGGACCATCATGCCAACTGTCTGAATAGTGTCGATCATGTCACGAGGTATTATAATGGATTAACTCTAAAATTTAAGTTTACTTTATAGAAATGATATAATGTCATAGCTTCTAAGCTGCGTAGATCAATGTTGGGTAATGCTTCTCAATGGGTTCATTGTTCACCTCAATAAGTGTTAAACAATGATTGAGATAGTAGACCATGTTCTCTTTCCTCTCATCATTGGCTTGGGCCAACAAGGTGCCAAGAGAGTCCTCTAATGTAGTAGTGTAGAGTATGAGGGGTTTGTTCGAGATAGGAACGACTGGGACTGGCGATTTCATAAGATTTTACTTGATGCTTTCAAATGCATGTTGGCATTTGTCATCCCACTTGAATTTGGCATCTTGACTAGTACTAAGAATGGTTGACATCTACCTGCATGTTAAATATAAAACATCTTAGATACATCAACCTCACTTAGAATGATCTGAGTTGAGCTAGGCTTTTAGGGGGTGGCATTTTCAATATCACTTTGATCTTCTTTAGATTGATCTCAATCCCACAATATTAGATAATAAACCCTAGAAACTTCTTTGATGTTACACCAAATGCACACTTCAAAAGGTTTATTTTAAGTTATATTGCCTCAACCACTTGAAAATTACTCTCAAGTCAAACAGATGGTCTTCCTTTTTTTTGCTTTTGAACCATGAGATCGTCAATGTAGCACTTGACTTGGTGGTGAATGAGTTGATCGAAGATTCAAGTCATGGCCCGCTGGTATGTGGCACCAACATTTTTTAGGATGAAAGGCATGACCTCATAACAATAAATTATGATTAGAGTTTTAAAGGTAGTGTTCCTTTCATCTTCAGGTGCCATCTTGATTTTTTTATATCTCGATGAATCATTCATGAAAGAGAAGACTACGTGAGATGAGGCAATGTTTACCATCAGTTCTGGTATTGGTAGTAGAAATTCATCTCTTAGATATGCTTTATTTAGATCCCTAAAATCAACACATATACTAGTTTGGCCATTATTGTGTTTTTACTTGGAATCGTAGAGACACCACGCAAAGCTTAGGGGGTACTCATTGAAGTTATTGAGTATGACATTAAGGTATGATATATTATCTCAAAAGATAGAAATATCTCCTTATAATAGACTTGATCACCTAAGGACTTTTAAGGCTTAAGGGTCTACATATATATTAGAGATATTTCCTCTACTTTACATGGCTATGTAAAGTAAGGTTTATTTTAAGCCAGGTTCTTTAGTTCCCTATTGTGGCAAGCCATTATAGTTAATCACATCATAAGATATGAAAGTTTCTTAAGAACATTCTCAACTAAATTAATTAATAAATTTGGTGGCAAGCCCTTATAGTTAATCACATCATAAGAAATAATTATATTTGTATCATGTTATTTTCAAATGTTTAATTTTAGTTGCTAAATAATTGGTTGAATATTCGTATCTTAGAACTATTGCAATTGAAACATTAATTAGGCCTATCCTTTTTTATTGGTTATGATTATATTAGAGTTAATTATAAATCAATTATATAATTATTGTGTAGTTTTTTGCAAGTGTAAAAATTCTAATAAATGTGAAGCTCTTTCAACTTTTTTCAAATCTATATAAGTTTTTGGTGAATTTTCATTGGATTTTCGATTGCAAGGTTTGATATGAACCATCATAAAAGCCTTCCACTGAACAAAAAATTTATTATATTAAGAATTTCATTATATTTCTTGAGGCCTCCATCTTTGGACATTTCTGGCAGAATTTCTACCAAAAATTTTGTTAATGGAATTTTTGACAAAAATTCCCTCTCAATAGATTTTTCCATAGGGATGTTTGTTGGTTCTCCATGAAAATATTTATGACAAATTTTTCGTTGGAAATCCACCGATATGCTTTACCGATGGATAATTTCACCAACAAAATACATGTTCAACCAAGGTTTTATTGATGAGAGTGGTCCATCAGAAACTTATATTTCTGATAGATTTTTTTGTCAGAAATAAGTAGTTTTTGTATATTTGCCCAAGAAGATACTACCCTCTGATGTTTTTTTTTATGTATTAAACTCTTTTTGGTCACCAGGTTATCTAGAATTCCATCTATGTTACATCATCCATCTCTTACATGCTTTTATTGAGCCTCACCTATCAATGTCAACATTCATTTTGATTTGTGTTGGTACATCCTCAAGCCTATTAGATGAGTAATAGAGCTCATCATACTAGAAGTAGAAAATTATATCAAAAATAAAACATCCATATTATGTTCCATCTACTATTTCTAGTATTATTATCTTAGTGAACACATTTGATGTTCTCAATGAGAAGAATGATGATGATAAAAAAATCTATTATCCTACATATTTTGTTGTTTGTGTCACCCAAGATACTTCTTGAGTTCTGACTAAGAAGGTTAAGGAAATAATTTATTCTATAACTAGTGGAGAACCAACCATTGGAAAAGAATTGTTTACCCACATCAATTCTATTAGCTATCAAGTTCTTCAACATCATTCTTATTAGCTATTACCTAAGAAGCATCACATTGAGAGTCCTAGGAATGTCTCAAGTCCATCAAAAGACCAATCTGTTATTGTGCTTATTCATATTGTACCCAAATTTTCTAATATTGCATTTTTCATTCTAGTTAAATATATTTCCATTGATTCATTTGTTCTTGATATGAAAGGAATGAAGACTTTATCCCACTTTTCTTTACTGTTATCTAAATAACCAATGGGAATTTCTTATAATAAAAAAGATTTTGTGTTCTTCATAGGATGGTACTTAGATGAAATATGTTAAAGAAATTCTCCTAAGAAATGGGTGAAGAAGAAAATTCTTTCTTAAGCAACCTTACTCCTAAAATAATGTTGATTCAACCTCTATCTCACTACAAAAAGTAAATGTCATCTGCTCTAACATCTAATGATTTAAATGATAATACACTAATGCAAGATCCTATTGAATGGGATGATTTTGTATGATAATGTTTGATTAGATGAAGATGAAAAACTTTTGATTGCTCATGTCATGGTAACTAGATAGGAGGGTAAACCCACTAATTAGGAAGTCGAGCCTTCTTAGAAGGCTCTCTAAGAAAATATTCAAGAAAAAAAAGAGAAAGTGTCATCCAATTTATAAAAAAAAAGATGTGATAACACTCAAACATGATGATAAAGAAAAAGATGGTCTAATTTAAAAATTTTATGAATATATAGAAGAAATAGTGTTGCCATGGCTACTCTTACTACACAAAGTAGAAGACAACCTTCCCCTACTTTAACTTCTAATAACATGTTGTAAAATCATACTCATTTTGTACATCAATTTGTCCTGGTACATCATAATCAAATTGTATGTGTTTCTATTAAGCCTTCTAATATTCCAGTGCATGTTGTTGCATCATTTATGATACCTCATGTGTTATATTTATTAGATACTCACAGAGGTTCTATGAGAGAAATGCAATTCAATGTTTCAATGGTAGCTTCATAAAGAGGAGAATCTTTTAAATGATAAGACCGTATCTAGAGGAGTATGAATGAGACTCTTTACCTAAGGGCTTTGTTCCTCTTAGTCTTACACATTTTAATGGAACTATAAACTCACACCAGTACATTGCTCACTATAGGGGTCTTTATTGAAGCATATGCAATAATGATGCTCTTTAATTACATACTTTTGTGCCTTCATTAATTGGTACAAAAACTTATCATACAAGTTGTTTATAACCTTTGTGAGTTGAAACAAGTTTTCATGAAAGGCTTTCTAAGTGAGCATGAATAAGTTAATATGTATGTCAAAATCAATTTAGAACAAAAAGCATTAACTTTAGTAGAGTTTATAATTAGATGGTAGAATATAACATTGAAATGTGAATTGGCACCTTAGAACAATTATGTTGTTGAACTTTTACTTGGCTTATTACTATTCAATAGCATTGCTTTTGAAAATTTCTATTCATACATTCAAAAAATTTCTTACTAAAGTGTTTAGTGTCTAAGGTGAAGTATCTTCTTGGATTTTAAAAAAAGATAGCTCTAGGAAGAAACTTAAGAAAAAAATGTTATTTAAGTTTTTAGAATGGGTGGAGAGAAAATTATAGTATCCTCTTCAAAGAATACTCAGAGAAGTGAGGTAGTTGGGACTGATCCTACTAATTTAATTGTGTCTCCACCCTTAAGAAAATTTCAAATGACTTTCTAAGAATAGCTTGATAGGGTATACTCTTTGAAGAAGATTAATGTAAAGAAACTACTCAAAATGTTATTGTAATCAAGAATGAAGCTGCTTGAACCAAAAAGCTTGAGCAGGTAAAGAAAATTGATGACTCATCCTATTACCTATACCATCAATGTATTGAACATACAAATAAAATTTGTATAACATTTAAGGATTGATTAGAATGTCAAAAATAGAATAAGTAAAATTCAAATCCTTGTGAAATATCAACGAAAGCCAACTGCTCTTTTAGTACCACTATTTATAACTTGGACCAAGTTTTTTGATTATTTTATTTCATTGTATATTTTTATGATTTATGCTTTTGATGAAGCAATAGAAGAGGAACCTAATTTAATTCTTGCTAAAGGACTTCCTTATATCTTGATTCTAATGACTCCATTGAAAAAGAGTTAATGTCAAATCTTTCTAGAAAAAAATTTAAGAGAAGAAAAATATTTAAAAGAAATTCATGAAGCCCATTTAAGAAGTTGTATAACACTTTAAACTTAGAAGAATGTGACCAAAGACATGGATAGAAATATAATCAATAAAAATCTTGATGGAAACTTAGTTAAAGAAGATTAAGATCACTAAATGCCTGGCTAACCACTTAAAGTAAATTATATTTCCCATTCAAAAAAAAAAAAACTTCATGCATTGTTGAGAATTTGAAATGCCTTTATGACATCACTTGAAATGCATCAGAATCCAATCAAAGCACAACTTGAGCCTTAGACTTCATGTTCAATTTATTGAAGAAAAGGTAAAGGAAATCCCTTTTTCAAAAGATCTTCAAGTTATCCCCTTTACTGATGAAGATTTCTAATTGAAAACTACTAACAATAATAGACCCTTATATGTAACTGCTTTGGTCTATGAGAATACTCTTAATAGATTCTTGATAGGCCTTAAATCCTCAATCAATGTGGGTATAGTGCAAATTCCAGATCTACTATATTTGAATACAAAATGGTTATGTTAAAATAAAGTGATGTTATATGGATATAATAAAAATTAATAGAAGACACTAAGCTCTATTGCTTTGTTATTATAATTTAGGGATTTTAAAAAAGGAGGTAAGGTTTCATATGATAGATACAAATGCATCCTTTTGATCATTATTAGGATTAACTTAGCTCCTTGAGTATGAGAAGGAGCCATTGACTCCACACCAGTGTATTAAATATAATCATGGGGAGAAGAATTCTCTATCCAAGGTGACTTACCACATTTTTCTATAAATGAAATTAGTGTTAGCAATGAAATTGAATATTTTATTTCAAAGAAAAGTTAGTTCATTTAACTATATTCTCAATCATTATAGATTATAAATAGGTTTTCCACTTTCTATTTTCTTGTCATCAAAATATGAAGGAAATTTAATTTCTTTGGGATGAGGTCAAGAGTCGACATTCCACAAGATAGAATGAGATCTTTTCCCTACTTTTTAGTCTAGTATTATTATACTCTATGACAACTCTTCTAATAGCTAAGATGAAGAACTTTATTAGAATATAGAAATATCAACATCTTAAGAAGACCTTTTGATATGGATGATGGGTGATTCTTGAACCTTGATGAGACCATATTTTGGCCACCATGCTTTAGTGCATGACAATTATCATGTCAAGGATTGAATGTTACTATAATCCCAAGTTATTTCTACCAAGATATTTGATCTATTGGCATAATCTGAGTATCCCCTTTAAAAATGATTTATATGCACACTATAGATGGATGTAAAGAAACTTCTATATTACTTTACACTATATGAGAATGATGTACTGAAATGTCGCATATATGTGAATTCGACTACTCTGATGAAATTGAAGATATTCTTATTTCTTTTACTCCTCAACTTTGGTTATGAAATTTTTAAAGAAGAAAGTCCTTACTCAAACTTGGCATAAAAGCTTTTCTAAAATATGCTATAAACTATGGAGGATGCTTTCTAATAGAGAAAGAAAAGGCATAGGATTGTAAGAAGAGAGTCTATCTCAACTCTAACTAATAGAAATATCCAATTTCAATGGGATAAAATCATGTTAAGAAACTTTTAATGGCAGCAAAAGATATCTATTACATCATACAATATTGACATCTCCAATATTAGGAAGATGATTAATATTATCATAATAACTCTTGATGAATAAATAGGAACTTTGATTGCTTACGATAATGAGCAAGGTAAGGAAAATGCTCTATGCTCTTTCAGTTCTCAATTAATTCCTGCTAAAATAAAGTATCTATCTATAGAGAAACATTACCTTAAATTAATTTTTTTAATTAAAAAATTTATGGGGTTATATATTATTTTACCACATTACTCTGAAATCCTAAGTCAATCCCTTATAATAACTAATAACTAGGCCCACTGTATTTAGAAAGATTGGCTCAATGGGTAATGATTTTATTGCTACTTGATGTTCCCTACATCTTTCAAAAAGTGTTATAGGCATAATACCTAGCAAATATCCTTGCAAATCATCCCATCTCTGCTTCATTAAATGATGATTTTCCTAATGAACAAATCTTGTCCATCATGGTAGATCCAACATTAGTTCTCAAGTAATCGTAAGAGTTGAATTAATTTTGCATCCCCCAAAAAAGAAATTGTGAGATATCTGTATGCTTTTACTAACTATTGTACAAATAATGAAGCATAATATGAACCTTTGATTGATTACCTTAAATTAAGAATTTAAATTGGTATAATAAGATATAAAATCTATGGTGATTCATAATTGATTTTGAATCAAGTGGTTAGCATACATAGAATTTTAAAGCTTGATCTATATGCTTATCATCATAGGGCCATGTCCTTGCTTTAAAAAATCCCAAGTGTAACTTGATTAGAGTACCCCATTATCAAAATAATCAAGCATATGCTTTGGCAAGACTAGATAAAAATATATAATCATAATGAGAAGACTATTCAAATAATGATCTAAAATTGATAGATTTTGTTTTTCCCTTATCTAAAAAAAGTGTAATTGAGACAGCCAAATATAGTTTTAAGTTCTTTTATTTTGGAAGAAAATGACTAGATACAAACATTCATTGATTATCTTTATGGATCCTTTATGAAGATCATTCATTGTTCTCTCAAATTCAAAGGAGAGTGTTATCATTTACACTTATAAATGGTGTCTTGTACTGATGATCATTTAATCAAATGTGGCTTTGATACTTAAATAAAGAGGCTCAAGGGTCATTATCAAGATTCATGAATGGTTCTCTAGGTCTCATCAATCTAGCCCTAAAATGAACTTAAAAGCTCTAGCATAAGACTAAACTATTATTGCCCCCACCTTAACTTAATATTGCATGAATTTTGCTAAAAATGCTATCAATGTCAAATTCAATGTCTAATCAATAATATGCCCCTCGATGTCTTAAAAATGTTGAAGAATGAATATTTTTAGGCCAGGTGAACCTCCCTTAATGTCCAACACACAAATGTTTTATAAAGAAACATTATTGTTAATTTTACGCTTTTAGTTGTTATTTTTTTAGAAACCTTTATTAAAAATGAGAAGGATTTATATATATAAATTATTTTCAATTTAGCATGATAAGAATTTGTTGTTAATAATTTTCACTCAAGAAAATGAGTGAGGTAGATCCCAACTATGTGCTCCTAATATAGTTACTTGAACTAGAGCCTCCTCAAGACTAGCTCTCTTATATTATATTGTATTTACATAGTGAACCATTGTATTATATTGGTAGCACTTTTAATATGCTACAACTTTACTCGGAGAAAGTTGACATCCCACTTCCTACACAATAGCATAGGAGATAAATGCTAATTGGTAGGAGGTTGCACCTCAAGTTGTTCTACATTTAGTTTAACATCTTGTTTGCCAAGTTGAGTACCATCTAATCCTTGTAGATAGACATTAGCATATATTGTGCTATAGTACTTTTTTATAATTATAAGATGCTATGATTTCTTAGATGATGAACAAAGTGCTAGGTATCCTTATTTAGGTGAAGGTTCAGGGCTCGATTTTAGAGTCTTAATTAATAGATGAGCAATATTTTATCTTCAGGAAGTATGCTTGTAAGATTTACTATGGCCATATCCTTAATAGGTTTGCATACAACATACATAGATCAATAACATACCCACAACATTATAATTTCTTCTAGTTTATCGAGCTACTCTCTCTCCTCAAGCAACCCCTATGTCTGTTGACAAGGTGAAGAGAGTTTCCCATGCTAATCTTTTGTGATGGGTCTTCTCAAGTTACTTTAATTGATGAGTTGTTTGACAATTAGATGTTAAAATTTGTTAGAACTATTTTTTCAAATTAGAAAAAGTTTTGAGATAGAAACTTCATGATAGTGGACAATTATAAGATATTTTTGTAATATTAAAGAATATATAAAGTTTTTGAGCCTTCTTTACTTTATTATAAAATTCTTGGTAGTGAACAGCCTACCCTACAAGGTGTTGCTTGACCTCAGATATGCTCCTTATATGAGTCATCAATAAATTCTCATTTATTCTAGTTATGTGAACATGCAACACATGATTAGACTATACCTCATGCTTGCTCTAATCTATATACACATAGTACTACCAAAAATGGGTTAACTAATGAGACTTGTAAGTATAACCACTTTGAACCTTTATGCATCTCAAAGTTAATCTTATAAAATGGAACTATAATTTTGCATGTACCTCGTGTCCATCTAATTTGAACTTTTAAAATAAGTCACATAGTGCAG
This sequence comes from Cymbidium sinense, assembly GCA_021442155.1. Lineage (NCBI taxonomy): Eukaryota > Viridiplantae > Streptophyta > Magnoliopsida > Asparagales > Orchidaceae > Cymbidium > Cymbidium sinense. The sequence goes on from CM038215.1 coordinate 74,893,679, forward strand.
ACCATTCTTCTAGAATGTCACCTTATGGGCATGCTTTTAAGAAAAGTTTGAACTACTTAGATATAATGATTTACCCTCTATCTTGTAGTAAATATCCCCAAGATAATTATATTTTTACAATGATGATTTGATAGCCAATTTTGGGTTTTAAATATAGTGTCACCAATCAATTCAAGTGACTAGAGTCACATATCAAATTGGGAATTATTTTTTAACTTTGGCAAACACTTAAGACATAGAAGGTTTAGGTGAAAGCTTCTACCACCTTTATCAAAGTGGTAGAAGTGGAAATGTGGGATAAAGAGCTACTTGGTATAGTATGGAATTAACTATGAACGAGTTTGTCATTCTAGTTTAATTGAGATCTACAAATCCAATGACCTGCTTTACCATAGTCAAAAAAGTTTTCAAGGTCATTCTTTCAACCCAATTTTAATTGGACACCCTTATAATGATAAAGTGATAAGATTGCTTTTCTAATATGTAGACTAAGTTCAGAATAATCACTTTTAGCTCACCCAAAGGTTTTCTTATTAAGAGAGGGTAGCGACACAGTTCTTCCATATATTATATATTGTAAGGGTCCTTCTTGATTTATAAGTCTATTAAGTACAAAACAAGAAAAATGCTAACTTGACCTCTAAAGGAGTCTCCTAGTTACTTCAATAAAAATCAAGTTAGTTATGTAATATTTATGTAGTTTTGAATTATTAGATTAGAAGGTTTAAGCATAACCTTTGCTTCAAAAAAGGTTACTATGTTTAAGCTATTTCTACCTCATTGACTTTTGATAAGTAAAACAAAAGTGAAATAATCAATCTTCAAGTTTAATATGGTAATAGTAAGGTTTTCTCATCTACAACACCCATAGACATTGCCTAAATTGTTGAATGATCAAGGACAACTTTTTAAGGATCATCCTACATATAGGAAAAAAGCATGTGCCCTTATATGTTCGAATTTGGAGAACTGGTCATTAGACTAACTACCATAAAGACACTTACTCTTATGTAGATGATCATTTGACTAAGTTGTTTACTAGTCAATGGTATAATCCAATATATGAATTCACTAGAGAGTCTAAATATAAACATATTACATGGCATTCCAAAATTAGAGGGATCCTAATTATGATTCTATTGGTTGAGTTTAGCTTTCAAAAATCAAAACTTTAAAATCAAAATACCCTTCTAAAAATTATTGCATATCTCACTCATATACCATAAATGTTAGGGGTCCTTTATTGACATAAAATAATTTACCAATAGATGTTGTTTCATATCCTCCTTAAGTAATAAAGGCCTCAAGCAAACCTACTTATTAGGTTGGCCTTAGTAGACCCTTAGGAGGAATCCATGTAGATAGGTTTTTTGCAAATCTTTCTTACATCTTAAGTTTGACTCTAGCCAACCCTATAATATGTCTTTCAGTACTTTAAGTCCAACTATTCTCTAGTTGATATAAGTGTTAGATTTAAGTAATTAATCCATCTAATTGATCAAACATTTGTATAATTGATTATGAGACTCTGATGAATGGCTTGGCCAACCTTAAAGTCAATCAAGCTAATTTTACATATGTTTAAGTCAAAGGTACCCACCCATCTTTATCACATTTAAGTCATGATCTAAATAACTACCATACTTAGCCAAATTAGCCAATCACCTTAGATTTTCAAGCTTATAATGTTCTTAACATTGTTCTAAATCAAATATAACTAGAGCTTTTGAATATATGCATGGTTGACCATGGACAAAGAATATCAAATCAAGTTCAGCCTTGGTTAACCCTAGGCTTAAATTGAATTCAAATTCTATAGACTTATTATTGACTATTCCAAATTAGCTAACAAATGTCCATGTGATAAAAATATTTTAATGAGAACATTGAGCCCATTAATTAGGTCAATTGCACCACACCCAAGTTTGCCATTTAACTCAAGATGACCTCATTAGGCCAATATGAGAAATTTGGCCTTAACCTTCTAATGGGACATGTAAAGTGCTTTTAGTGTCCTAAGTTACTCCATGGCCGAAATCCATTTGGCCAAATAATGAATTTATACTCTTTAAGACCAATGTCTATGTTAAATGGATGATTGAACTAAAATAATTATGATATCTAATGACATTCTTGAGAATTATTATTGGCAAGGATGTCATTGATAAATGTGTAGTCCAACCCACATGGATTTGACCCCAACCAAAGTGGTGATTTTGATGGAACGGGTAATTGAGTCCACTTTTTAGTCCAAATGAAATTACCCATATTCATGATGAAAGTAAGTCCAATAAATTGGGGAATCACCTCAAATACTTGAGAGAGATTGTGGTGTTTATTTTCGAATGCACCGGGTGGACACCACATAGATCATAGGTGGTACTATTGAAGTGATCGAGTATGATATTAAGGAATGATGTACTATCTTGAGATATAAAAATATCACCGCACAATGGATCTAATCAGCTAATAAGGACTCCTAAGGCATGTTGGGTCTTCATATATAGTAGAGATTCTTCCCCTACTTTACATGGAAAAGTAAAGTAGGGTTTATTTTATGTTGGGTTCTTTAGTTTCCTATGGAGGCAAGCCTACATAGTTAATTACAACTTAGAAAATGGAATTTTAAGAAAACTCTTGATTAAAGTAGTCGATTATTGTCTCCAAAGATTTCAAGGTTAAGATAATCAAAGGATTGGTTATTTTGGCAAATCAAATGAAATTGTTCAATTGGAAAGACTTATTTTGAAATCCAAAGGAAAATAAGTAGGAAATGCTCATGGTAATAAGAAGCCCAGTGAGCATTCTAACCTATCCTTCAATGAGGCTTTATATGTTTGAAAGTAGGAGGATTTATTTTATTTGAGTTAAAATTTTATTAGATTGCTAGAGCTTATAATCCATCAACACAAGATTATGAAAATGCCTAAGAGGAGAGGATTTATGCTCATAGCCCAGGGGAAACAAGCAATGTAAAATCCTAAATCTAGGGAGCTTTAATACATGTAAGGAATGACCTAAATCTAAGTGAAAATGAGACATAAGAGTCTATTCCATAAGAGAAGATAGACCTATCTGACTCTTCTGGACTTAGAACCGCCTAAAGTGACCGCCAGCTACAACCTCCTTATGTAATTACAAGATGGTCTAAGTTATTATTTAATTTAGAAGGAGACTTGAGTCCTAAACTCATTCTCTAAGAGATTAGATCATGTTCGTATGATAATCTAAAAATGCATAATCTTTTCAATTTTTTTTATTTTTGACACATTCATTTGGACAAAGGCTTTGGGATTTGTTATGCTTAAATGCATGATGAAATTTAATTATTAGCCAAATCAAGAGAGAAAGAGGGTGAAGCTCCATCATAGGGGGTTGCTCTCATAGGTCAAGTAGTCCCTAAAGTGTTGAAATGGAGGCTCTCATGTTTACAAGAGTGATTCAATAGGACATGCTTGATGTGAGACATACAACATACAACTAAGGGGTTGCTAAATCTTTTAAGTATCTTGAATATAGCCTATGCTTTAGAATGAGGTTATGAGTTGTTTTAAGATTTAGTTATGAGTTATAAATTATGTAGAAAAATTAATTTTTATCCTAAGAGCCTACCACATCTAGGCCACACATTCAAACATCAATCATGAAGAAACTATGAAAATCATGTTATTCTAGTACGCAAGCTAAACATAACAACAATTATTTTTATAAACTACCATGAAAGAATAAGAGGCCGATGCAGTCGAGTACTATCATACACCCCAAAAAAGAGAAAAGATTGGTAGCCGAGCTCTACCCTTATACAACCCATAATTAGAAAATAATATTGCAATTGAAATTGAATACATACTATAGTGGTCTTCTTTCTTCCTCCCTTTAATTTGATTTGCTGCAAGGCATTACAGGGCACCCCAAGACTAAGCCTTCTAACCATTACTCATCCTAATCCCACATAATTAATCTTAATTCCTATTGCAAAATTATATTTTATGAAAAATTAAATCTAACTACACCTGCTAAATAGATATTAGCTAAACATACATACACTCCCAAGTAATTATATTTCATAATTTAGACTTAGCACCCTCCATATGGGTAACCAAACCTACTTGTCTTAATGTGGATTATGCTTAGGGGCATAAGCAACCTGCAAGAAAAGTATTTATATTTATTTTCAAGTGGCCCATTAAGCATAATCTTCTATATAAAATAATATTAGCTAATAACAGCCTAACATCCAGCCTATGATCCACATTCGTAACATTCAGTCTAAAATATTATATCACAAAATAAAATACATTATCATTATATGCACCATCGTAATCTAAAGTTAGAAGTAGTGGCTTATCATACTAATGTGTGCGCTTAGGCTTTATGTGGTATGTCTTAGCTAGGCTTTTGAATTATAATTTTCTAAGTTTGGAATTATTTAAGTTAATACGGTGGTTCATTTCACTTCAAGTTGTTTAAATGATTTGTACATTTGTATTTATGCTTTTTTATTTCATTTGTTTAACACCTAGTATCTAAGTGTTATAAAGAGAGGAAATAGGCTTAACCTCTTTCATCCCTACCTTAAGTTATTTTTGAAGCAAATTATTATAATTTAGTAACTTTTAGTGAATGCTTTATTAAATATTTAAATAATCCTGAGTATAGGTTAACCTTAAAGAATCTTATTTAACATGAAAGGCATCTTAAGGCTAATATAGTTGAATTACAATCACATTGAATATGTTGAACCATTCCTTTCCATCACCCATAACATGCATATTATTTAACGCTTAGTATTCTTATACATACAACATATTTTAGCACACTTTTTTTTTTTAGGGAAGCCCCATGTAGGGGCATTTTATTGCCACAAAAAGAGGGTTACAAGGTCCTTAAAAGGGGATAAACTCCAGAACTATTGCTCAAAGATCGCCTAAGGAAATCCCTATCTAAGTACATCAAGAGTAAAAGAAAGCATAAAAAATCAAAAGATACAAGATGATTAACATAATAAGCTAAAGTAAGAATAAAGCCAATGCTGGAGGATGTGGGAATGCATGATAATCTAGGACCGTAAAGAGAGAGAATCACTGTTATATAATAAGAGGAAGATTAGAATAGTTAAGGTAATACGACAAAAGTTTGAAGAAAACAATATACTATGAGTATGAAAGTAAGGAATTATGATAGAGAAGGCTGGGGCTCAATCACATGTTGGGGCGATGCAAGTATGAGCATCCAAACTTCATGAAGGGTTACATCACATGAGCTACTAGAACCAATAGGGGTGAGATCATCACACCATCATAGCCAACAAACGTGAGAAGGTAGCATCCATTGTTGATATTCTTGTGAGCTTTACACGCAAACCTAAGCAAAATCATTATCTAAAATATATAGGTAATTGCTAAGAGCTGAAGGATAAGGAGTCTCATTCAAGAAAATTATCATCAATATAGTCATCTTGACATGAGAATACATTAACATAAGAGAATGAGCCATCTTAGCCAGAATCTCATGAATAGCCATATCCAACAAAGAAATTAGTTCAGAGGAGACAACTTGCTGAAATCCTGTTAGATAAGTCATTGAGCCTATAATTAAAAGCATCCCAATCACATGATATGTAAATGAAACTTTCAGTGCAGAAAATAACCCAGGAAACAATCCCCTAGTTGATGTCCTGTAGAAAGATAATAGTAAAGGAAGACAACATTGCTCAACACGGAATGGGCGCAACCAACCAATACCGAAGATAGTTAGAAGCGGCTCAATAGCGACATTCAAGGCCACCATTCGGATAATCTAGATCAATAATCGTCAGGGAACAAGAAGCAAAGCAACAACAAAGACAAGAAGGGACTAAAGCCCATAATACCACTTTTTCACATCTCATAAGGCACCATCAAATCGAGCAGGTAGCGGTGAAGAATCGGAGAAAGGAGATAAGACATTGAGAAAGCCAAAGAAATAAAGAAGCATCCATAAAATAAAATAATATAAAAAGCGGGTGTGTCCAAATATGATTCATATGAGAATCCGGAAAACAAGGAAATAAATAGCCAAGAGTAAAGACAACCAGCGGATACCAGCCATGACCCAAAAGCGATGAGGAGAACATAATACCATAATTTAGATAGGCCCTTGCGACACCAATGGCCAAAACAAACATAGACATATAATGGGACTTAAAACCCATAATCATATGAAGCATCTGCTGGAACCAAACCAAACAAAGTAACCTCATGTAATCAGGATTAAGAAAATGGTCAATGAAAGGTAAATCCAGTCCATAAGCTACCACAAAATTATAGCATATTAAATTACAACATATTAAGAGATATAGGATATAATGACTCCCAACAGACAAATTCGATCGGTGAAAATGAAAAGCTACCATAAGAAACATTCATAATGACAACAATATCCCAATTCTTACAATTCTTGCGAAATACCCCGGGCTTGCCATAATAACAATCATTGAGAGTATACAAACCATAGGTTAAGATCCTGATTAGGCATTGATCTGCACAATACTAGCTAAAAGGGATACTACGGTTAAGGCAGTAGTCCGAGACAACTAATCGGATAAACCAAATCCAAAACATCAAAAACAACATGTAACATCAGTATAGTACCTCTCATACAAAATGACACTCCAATCCAAGAAGGTAACATAAACCCAATAGGGGATTATAATATAAATAATGTAAATATGATTCGACCTCCCACGAAAATTAAACCCAATCCATTCCAGTACAAGGCTTTCAGAGCAATCAAATTATAAATAGGGTGCTTAGCAGGATACACCATAATCCAAGTTTGCCAAAGGAAATGGCAGATGTAAACCCGGTGTGCAGAAAAGCAAAAGAAAAATGAGCAAACCTCTGGGCAATGACACACCCACCAAAACTAATCCAATTAGTAATCGAGAAAGTTAATGTAACAATGGTACCAGTGGGAGAGACTTCATTAAATCAATAATTTGAAGTCAAAGTCAAGACCCGAACTTGCCAAGATAGCGGCAATCTGACAAAAAGCAGAAGAAAAAAGCGGAAATGGAATCGAGCGGTAAAAGCTGACCACCTAAACCCATGGAAAATAATTAACCAAATCAATAAACAACCATGGCACAAACCTTCAAAACTAAAATTTAATTAATTCCAAACCATTAACATAGGCAGGCTTGACACAAAATCCCAATCAAGGGAAAGATATGACTTATCATGGTAAAACACAAACCGGTGAACGGATAATCAAAGAGAAGGCATATGAGCAAGGGTCTAGTAGCGACCATAATAGTAGCCCAAACACCAATCATGTAAGTAGGCAGTGCAGGAGGAAGTCCAAAGAAAGCAGCAGCAGCTAAAATAAACAGCAAATAAAACTAAAGCAAAGTTCATCAAGCAGTCAACATCATTAGTAGTTGATAGTTGATCCCAAAAGCCAAAACTTCGAATCGCATGCAAGTAGTAATCCACCAGTTCAACCGATAACTAAGGCGATTAATTACCACAGGTGATCATAATTCCATCCATTCAAAGTAAATAAAACGGTTAAGGATCGGCAAAACCCAAGCGGTGGGTATTTGGTTGAGAATAGCAAAAGGAAGGATTCAAAGGGTCTACTGAACCGATCCCACCACAATAAGAACATCTTGAAAAACCCAAAAAAATCCAAAGGCCGGGAAAGGACAAAACCCATCGCAAAAAGAACCCAAAGTATCTGCATAACGGATGAGCAAACCTAATAGGAGGTTGATCGAAAACCCATCAATCGAATGCATCCACGAATCGTGGAGATCAATGAGACAAGAGAAACCAACATTTAGGTTACACAAATTTAGAGCAAAGTTAAATAACAAACACTTGACAAGGCGAGCAGAGGGACATTGGGAAAGCTACCAAACTAGAAAAAAACTAACCAACACAAGACAACAATGATATCTATTAGGAGTATCCATAAAGAAACATAAAACCAAAAAAAAAAGGCAAAGAGGAGAATTAGATTCGGTAAGGAAGCCCGAGTTGTCCAAGTTAACGGACCAAGTATTTGGGTAATGTAAATTGATCAAAGAAGATGATCTTTATCAATCTGCAGTTTGCAAGGTGTCAGCCGCGTTACCTTCGCACATGAGTGATGGTAAAATTCGGTTGAGAGAAGAACCCTAGTTTTCTTGAGGAGGTAGTACAAACAAGCGTTGCTCGTATTGGTAGAAGTCAAAAGATCAATCAGTAGAAGAGCGTCCACCTCTATCCAAATATTGAGCTTTTGAATACAAATTTCTAGAGCTTGTGGATTGCCATAAGCTCGATTAAGGTGATCTTTGGAAATAAGGGGATAAGCAAAGGCACATGGGACTACCCTTAGAATCTCGAAAATGCCTCCACAACGAGCCATTAGAGAGGCATCGGTATTAATTTTAATAATATGATCAAGAGGTTTCTTCCAAAACCATTCTATCATTTTGATAGTAAGTTTGTGCGGAAGGTTGAGGCCCATTTATTAGCTTCTGATTCTGACCTTTAAATATTTGTGATGAATTAAGTTGGCTTTAAATAATTCACAAATTTTGTTTTAGTTCTAGCAATATTCCTCATGTGATTCATTCACGATGTTTAGCATCATTTGGTCCATCCATATGAACCAAATAAGAGTAATGGCGATTATGATTTTAATATGACCTTTAATTGCATTGTCAAAGTAAACTCTTCAAGAAGTTGATATAAATTAAAAGAACAATTAAAATTGAGTGTTGAATAGATCATACCAAATCCAAATTTTAGAGGCAATAGCCCCATTAATAAAACATGGTTAACATTCTCAATATGAGAACAACATTGACATTTAGAGGGTAAATAAAACCCTTTACCCCACAATAAAAGAGTCAACAGAATAAAGTTTTTTAGGATACCAAGTTAAGATAGAGTAAGAAGAGGGGATATTGTTATTCCAAATTTTGGAGAACACAATAGAAGAATCACGTGTCTTTAATGTGAAGCCACACATTTTAAGGTTGAAATCCCCATTATGAGATAGCTTAAAGATAATCGATCATGATTGTTAGGAGTGATAGGAATATTAGTAATCATATCTAAGAAAGCGGAAGGAATAGAATCAGTAATCTTACTAGTATTCCACTTGTGGTTTTGCGAATGAATTAACTCTAAGCGGAGGTGGAGTGAGTGTAGAGTAAGTCATCAATGGATCCAAAACCACTCCGGTGTCTTGCCAAAAGAAGGAATTGCCGTTTATGCCCCAAAAAATTTAGGATTACATCCCATTTGAGATAGTCTTCTCCATGGGAGAATCAGATTTAAAGGGACAAATGAGAGGATGTTTACCACGGCAATATTTGGAAGTCATGAATTTTCCCAAAGACTATTGCTCCTAAAATTCCACCAAAGTTTGTAGGAGAAGGCATTGATTACTTTAATGGATTTACAACCCGGACCTCCCTCTTCAAGAGTACCACAATTTTGGACCGGATGTGCATTCATTCTTTTAGAGGAGGTATTGGTTCCCCAAAAGAATTTAATAGGCGCTCAATTCTATTGATGGTAGAGTTGGTAGGCACAATGGTTTGGAGAAGATATATAGGCATGGAATTTAGATTGCTCTTGATCAAGGTAAGCTACCAGAGAGTAAATGAAATTTCCAAAAGTTTGTTAGAAATTTTAATTAGATCATCAAAAGGTGTGATCTTTTATGGCCTTTGAGCGGAGCCCCAAGGTAATTAAGAGGGAGTTGATTTTGCTTAAAATTAGTAATTACGGATATTTGGTTAAGTCTATTGGAATCTTAGTTGAAAGGGTATAAAACCGCATTTTCCTTCATTAAGAAAAGGCCACTAACTTTACCAAAATCATTTAGAAGGTTCTTAATGGTTTTAACATGATGAAGGAGCCGTTAAGATAATGAAATCATCAAAGCTAAGATGAAAATAGGGAAACCACCATGAGTTTTAAAGACATATTGGGATTATTAGCGAAAAGATTGTTAAGGCTCCTTGACAGGTATTCAATAGCGATGATAAAAAGAGAAGGTGATAGTGGGTCACCTTGCCTCAAACCATGGCTAGAAGGAAAGAAACCTAAGGACTCACCATTCAAGATAACCGAAAACCAGACATTCGTGATACACCTTTTTATAATCCGGATAAAACTATCAGAAAAACCAAACAAATTCAGGATTTGAAAGAGAAACTCCCATGAGAGATTGTCAAAGGCTTTAGTGATGTCCAATTTGAATAAGATGTTGCCTCCTCTAGAAGGGACATTAATGTCATGAACCAGTTCTTGCATATCCAATGAATCAAATCAAATAAATGCAAACCTTAACCTAAGTGCATTAAGTTAACGTAAATTACACTAAATGAAATCAACATTATTTAATCTAAAAGAAAAATCTAAACCAAATGAACTAAATCAAATCAAATAATCCAATTCAAATTAAATCAAATGAAATAAATCAAATAAGATCAAATGAAATAACTTAAAATCAAAACAAAATTTAAAACTAAAATAAGAATCAAATTAAAAGAAATGAAACATCAAAACTAATCTAAATATAAATTAAATAAAATCAAAAGGATTAATTATGATACTTAAGGATCTTAGTTAGACATTTAGGATGAGGATTTCATTCTATTAAGAATTGGGATGTTGAATAGGGTGAGTTCCATCTAAAAATGGAATTCATTCTATTCTTCATTTTTGAAAACCTAAACATCACTTTAACCAAATAATGTGGAAATAAAATGGTTAAATCACTAAATCATTTGAATTAAAACCACCCAAAGGTAAAATTCAAATAAACTCAAACCCTAAATTGAAACCTGAACTAAAAAGGACTTAGTAAAGACCTACCACACAAGCCTATCTTCTACACTAGATCATTTAGGTCACAGATTTTAGATTTAGGTTAGATCGTTATGTGATTCTTTATAGTTCTCTATAATGTGTTGTGATATATTATGCTTCACATGTCTATGTGGTGTGTTGCTCCAGACTAAATGCTAAGGCTTGTTTGCCTGTTAAACTAGATGGTAGGGCATTCTTTCTAGAATTAATTCTATTTTTTGTAGGGGACTGTGTTAAAGGGATTGATGTCATAAATAATAATAAATAAATAAAATTATTGTTTGCTCATAGGTGCTAAAAATACCTTATAGACAGTTAAACTTAGCAACTAAAACCCAATATGTTTGTAAAATATATGATATGTCTTTGTTTGTATTTCCAACATGCTTTGTAGGACTTAGGATTTCTTTTTGAATTTTAAAATGTAAATTTGAGCATAAAATTATGTTAGGATCTATGGGGTCTACTTAGCCAAGAGATAGTGTAGTGTTCCTCATGGAGCGATGGATGTCACGAAGACAATCTTGGAAAGAAGACCCATAGATCTAAACCTGCAGTTCAGTGAGTATAAGAGAAGGGCTAGTCATTTCTTTTCTTTTCTTCGTGTGTACAGTCGCATTGGCCTTTTTCTTAAATTAAATTAGATTGATTTATTTTGGGTGTGTAATAGAATCAACCTACTTTTCTAGGTTTATTTCTATGTTGTGCTTTCTTGTGAATGAATGCCTAGATGATTAGGTTCATAGGAGAAAAATAAATTTTTTACCTAATTAAACTTAACCGATTGAAACATAAAATAAATAGAACTCAAAACTTCATAAACTAAATCCATAGGCATAACATAAAATTAATTAGAAACAATCAGGATTAAAATCATGAAATCATATTATTTCTAATCTTTGAGTTAGACAACTTCACCCATTGCACATAAGGAGCATCTGTCCTGTAAGGATGACCACCTTCTTGGGGAAGCCTACCTTCTATACTGATTTAACACATAACCATTTCTAATTGCATGGCATTAGGCATAAAATGCATACCCATGGCCTAAAATAAATCTTGAGTCAAAATTTATAAAATTTGAAAAAATATGCTTTAGTTAGATGCATCTTCATACCCTACATGATTATAGGAATTAGGGAGTGAGTATATGTTCATAGATTCCTTTCTTAAAAATGTAACAGTCCAGCCATCTTGCATTCATAAGACTTGACTTCATAAATTTAAAATGTGCTTAGGTGGTGTTAGCTAGCAACCCTCTCCAGGCGGGTTATAAGTCTAGAAGAGTCAGGGATAGGTAAATTCCATCAAGTGAGAGGAATGGTCAATAATTCCCAAAATAGAATTAGGTCAAGCATCTGATATGTGCAGAAGCACCTGTAAACTAGGCTATGAAGTATCTTTTTTAGGAAAAAGTCTTCAACTCTAGGCATTTTGCAGTCTTGTGTTACTAGAATCTAAGTCTTAGATTTGTAAGATAATATGAACTCCAAATCTAAATTAAATTCCAAAATTAGAAGCCCAATTATAGGATAATTGAAATATCTACTAGGCATCCCAGTATCAATAGGCATTTCCTACTTCATTCCAATTGGCCTTCAGAATAAATCTATCCTATTTGAATCATTCCCAATTGAAAATTCCAAAAATAAATCCTTTGAAATCCAACTCAAATCTTTAGAAATAATAATTTATTTCTTCAATCAAGAGTATTCTTAGTAAGAGACCCTTCTTAAGATGTAATTATAGGGGCTTGCCTCTATAAAGAACCATGAACCTAATTTAAATTAAATTATGTTCTACCTTCCATGTAGTTCAGGTGAAAAATATCTGGTACACGAAAGACCCATTAGCCTTAGGAGTCTTTTATTAAATGATTGAATCTGTTATAGGAAAATATATTTATCTTTTAAGATAATATGTTTATTCCTTAATGATGTATTTGATCATCTTAATAAGAAATTCCTAAACTTTATGTGGTGTCATAAATTTTATTTATTTATTTAGATCTAAATATTTGAACTAACTTAAGCATATTGACACATTTGTAAATCCATAAAGTTATGATGGCACTTTAGGATACACTTTAGGATAGAATATGCCCTCTTAGAGCCAAGACTTAACTTCAATTTTGATTTATTGAATTTCATTATTAGATGATGATTCATCAAATAATAAAAACTTTTAAACTATTATCACACTTCATTTGATCAAATAATGGATTTAATTAGCCTAACAATTATTACTTTGTTTCATTATGAACTGATAAGCCCTAGGAAAGTGGGTTCCTACAAATGATTTAATTTGGTAAGTCATCAGGTCATAAAAGTTAACTTTATGATACACCAACTTTTATACATGCATAAGTGTTGGGATAGTCTACAACGTTGTAATTTTTTTAGCGTAAGGATGTAGTTAAGTCATTTCAATGTACAAACCTTTTGACTTCTTTGATATGTTGTTTGAGTGAGACTAGATTTTGAAATTGGCATTATGTTTGTTATATATTGTGTTGCACAACTTTGATGGTTTGTTGCATTTAGATAAAAATATTTTCTTATTCATACTCATCATACGATCATTGCATTTAGATAAAGATAATTTGCACCCCTATCACGAACATAACAAGATCAAAGTAGAAAAGTAAGAAATCATAATCATCTTCTTTTATCTCCATAGAGTACACAAATCAAATTTTACAAACATAGTAAAACCAAAGTTAAATTTTATAATCATCTTCTTTTGTTTCCTCTTCATCCACTTCTTTCTTCTCCATCACTACTTTCATCATTCTTTTACTTTGTTACCTATACCACTAAGCTATCTATTCTTGATTCTATGCTTGCATCCGTGCTTGCATCTTCATCATCTGTGTAGTCATCTCTTCAACAAATACAAAAACTTTTCTTTTGACCACTTCCTCAATTGTATCCTCTCTAAAGCCTGAGAAAGCTAATTGTGAGGACCAGACATCATAAGCTATGCCCTATAAACCTATACCATAAATCCTCTTTTTTTTTTGTACCTTCCTGGTACTTATCACCATAAAATGAGATTGTCACACTGAGAAGAGGGCTCTCTCTAGGATGACTAACTTTGAATATCTCTCAACCACATATACTCATCCTTCAAAAGTTAAACTTTAGTAACATCTTTAAAATACATTGCTTTATGATTTTTCTAAGTGAAAAATACTCGAATAGATTGGTTAGGATATGTTATTGAGCCATTATTGGTCTTATTGTCATTAATGCTTGAGCATGTGCAGCTTTGAATGTAAGATTCTTTAACATTTCTTTATGCAAAAATCATTACAATTTATTAATATGGTTAAACACATGATCAATTAAGTAATTAAAGTTTAAAATGCATACCATTCTTCTCTTATGCTCAATGTAGAGCTAAATCACCTATGTGTAGGGAGCTCCACATACCTTTACAGTTAGATGTTTCTATCATTTTTGCTCTCTCCTTTGAATGTACTCTAAGGCTCCCCATGCTACATGAAGCTCATCCCACACTCCCTCAAAAATATAGAGAGGTTGCTAACCAAACTCACGAAAGTATGTGAATATATCTTACAAGTGCATAGTCCCTCAATTCTCAAAATTTTGATGAATCCTATTCTGATATTCAGGAAGCCAATTGAAGTCATTCTACACAAAAAAAAAGAATGATGTTAATTCAATATTCATTACAAGATGATATAATTTAGAAAATTAAAGAACGCGTATCAAACTCCCTAAACCTCATGTCACGCACTACAATAGGGATTTTTCTATGTTTGATAAGAAGTATCAAACTTACTCCTTATACTATCTCTGATCTTGTGAATTGCTTATTTCAAAGGATTAAACCTACACAATTGAAATATGTTAGAACTTAAATAAAACATGAAAATATGAATTTCATCATAATTTAAATAGAATATACATATGTACTTCCCTCTTGAATGTAGATGCATAAACTCGCTGAGTTAGGTACACCAGACTATATATGCTCACACTTTAGTGCTGACTTTGCAAGGTAGGAGGGTGTGGTGGAGTGAAGTAGGATGGCTGTGTGGGATTGGGTGTTAGCAAGATGGTGTGATAATGTATGGTGCTAGAGGTGGATAGTATCATGAAAAGGGGAAGAAAATGATGATTTGTGTCAATTCTGGCTAGGAGTATGTTGTAAGGTGGTATAGTACTATGGGTAGTAGTGAAGTTAGCAATGATGGTAGTTGTAGTAGTGGTGATAGTAGGCAATCCTCTAGACAAAAGTGCAATAATGTTCTTCTTCTTGTTACAAAATATAGAGGTGATAGACCTACATGGTGACTCATCTTGACCTCCTGAAGCCATCTATAAAAGAATAAAGTTATATTATAATATAATAAAAGATTACTTATATAACACATAAATGTTAGAAAATACAAAAACTAACACTAGTTTCATTGTAGTTCATCACCATAATTTTCTAAGTCTTCCTCAATATCCTCATCATAACTCTTAACTCTTTATCACTCTCATTATAATGTTCTTCACCAGCATAACCTATGACATATTTATTGTGCAATTCAAGTTCCTCAATTCAAATAGCTGTATTAACTAAATTATCCATATGTTTGTCAATGTCAGGAAAAGACTGTACAAATCTAGATGTTTTCTTTTATTTGTGATCAACTTTAATTGAATTTTTAGTTTCAACTCTACCTCTCAATTTAGTTTTTATTACTATAGATAATTCTATTTTTTTTCTTTATTCTTCCATGATACCTTGCATAATACTCTTGATATCCTTATTGTGCTAGTATGAGTGGATCATATTTTTTTATATCTCATATTCATCTTTATTTTATTTAATCCATACAACCTATACACTATTATGCCTCATTAAGAGCTAGGTTAAACAATTTATAATTAAAAAAAGAATAGAATTCTCTCTTGCTTCCATGGATACTATAATTGAAAATCCTCTTGTAATACACCATAGTAATCTCCTTCACCTTCTATATAAGTATTCTTTTTAGGGGTGTGCATTTGATTGACTTGGATGGATTGATTCCATAGGTTGGCAAACTGTTCAATTTAAAATTTATAATAAAAAATTTGAACTGTTTAATATTTAACATAAACTAAACTAATTCAATTTATTTTTTTCTAATTTCTGGTTTAGTTTAAAAAAAATGAAAATACAGAGTTCCACTTTTTTTTTTTTTCAGATTTTCTATAATTTCGAACTTAATACTACCATAAGCCAGAAATCACCAAATATTGCCATAACATTAAATAATTCTTCAAAGGTTCAAAAGGCAGTGGAAAGTAGCTTTAAAATCAAGGATCCAAAACCATATCTATATAAGTTAGATATTAACCATATATCTTAACAAAAGTAAAAAATAACCCTTATACTCTTTAATGTCTTCTTCAATCAAGTATGATAAGAATAATAATTGATGTCCAAGCCTTTCATTACAATAATCATCTACAAGAGGAGAAAAGTTATCAAAGAAAAGGAAATTACTCAAATACTAAATTTAGCAATTCATGCAATACATACTTCTTGCATTAGGCAAAGCTTAGTGGAGATCATTCTCAATCTCTAGAACCTTAATCCCTAATCTCATTAATAGTTTCTCAACCTAAAAACTCAAGTCCCATTCTCTCTTCTCATGAGAATTAAACCAAAACTCAAGAATCCTCCAATTCAAAGTAATATTAAGAGTTTAAAATAGCATGAATAGTAATTAATATGTTCTACAAACATTTAATAAATAATACAAACTCTATTCTAATCACTTTCAATAGGAACAATAATTAATATGTTCTACAAAATAAAATAGATTATAAATACTACAAGCATTAAATATTTATCCCAATGTTGAAGCAAGTATTAGCTTAGCAAAAACCAAAAGTTAAATCAACAAAGCATAAGATTGAGTACAAATATTAAGGAAAATGAGCTTCTAAATGAATATAAAACATGAAAAGTTTTGGAGTGTGGTTAACAATCTCCTCCTTAGGCCTATGATCCAACTAGGCACTATGGTCTTCCTAGAGCTAAGGCACTTCTAGTGGTTAGGAGAACACTAATACTTAGTCTAAAGACTTATAAGGTTCAACCCTAGGGTTAGACCCCAACTTAGGATAAGTAGGCATCTACCCTAAGCCCAATCAAACCTCTGAAACCTAAACTAATTGATTAGAAACTAAACCTCAACCAAAGCCAATTGATTCCAAACCTAATTTCACCAATTAAGGCCCAATTTAGCTTAAGTTTACATAACTTGACCCATTTAAGCATAAAAGGGGGTAAATCCTAAATTAATCCAATCTAATTGAAACTGAACTCAACAAAACTTATTTAACCTTAATTGAACTTGATTGAATTTTGATTGAAAATCTAATTGAATCAAATTGAACCAAATTGGCCCTTAACCTAAGTTGACCCTTTTAAACCCTATAGAGCCAAAATTCAACTCAATTTGATTTAAGCCAAATTGAATCAACCCAAGCCTCATGATCTTTTTCAATCTTCAATTTAACATTCTAATCAATCCAATTCTACCAATTGGTCCAACTAATCTAACCCATTTTGCCTAAAAGGTCCAAATGAGTCAAAACTCAATCTAACCCAATTCGATTGAAACCAAAACTACCAATCAACTTCAAATTCATCATTGAATAACTTCCAACACTCAATTGATCCAAATTATACCCAAGCAAGCGATTCACTCACTTGACCCAATTTGGTCTAAAAGACCAAATTAAATCAAATCTTAATTGAATCCAAATTAGACCAAATCAACGCATTCAATCACTTTCAAAATGATTGTTGATCATGATTAATCACTTAATCACAATCAATTGAACCCATCTAAGCCACTCAATTGATCCCAATTAAACTGAATCAAACCAATTAACCTACTTGACCCAATTTTGCCTAAAGACCAAATTAAGTCAAATCTTAATTTAATCCAAATTAGACCAAATCAACTCATTAAATCACTTTTAAAATGATTGTTGATCATGGTCATTCACTTAATTGCAATCAATTGAACCCAATTAAGCTAATTTGGCTATTTCACCCAAGTTGACCCAATTTAACCTAATGGACCAAATTGGGCCAAAACTCATTCTAATCTTACTTGATCGCAACCAATATCTCCAATCCATCATAAATTGATTATTGACCACTAGGTAAAGCCAATTTGATCAAACCAATCCAATTTTGCCCAATTTGGCTTAAAGGACTAAATTGAACCAAATTTCAATCTAAATAAATTTAGTCCCAATCAAAAGCCTTCAATTAATGTAAAATAGTCAATCAAACATAACTCAATATCCCATCCAATCCAATGAGGCCAATTTTGTTAAGAGGCTATGGCACCCAAGATGGGGAGGGGGTGAATTGGTTTTTCAAAAATAATTTTAAACTTTTGAATAGAACTTAAATCTTTAATGATAAAACTTTAGAGAAATAAAAAATCAACAATAGTGTAGAAAAGTAAAGTGCAAAAAATAAATAAAGAGAACACAGATATTTTTATGTGATTTGGGCAAACCCCAAAACTGGCCTACATTCACGCCTAGCCACCCAGGTTAGGAATTCATAGAATTAGAGTTGAGATTATAAAAAATCTCCCATACTCTCCTTCACGAGAAAGTATGACCCAACACCATACTTTCCATAATAAGCAAGTACAATCCAACTCTATACATTCCTTAATGGGCAAGTATAACCCAACCACGTACTTTCCTTAACGGGAAAGTAAAAGCCAACAAGAAAACAAGAAAGAGGAATATGAAAGTATATAACTCTCAATTTTAAAATTATTTTGCTCTCTTAACCCAACTACAATAATATTTAGGCAAGTGAAAATAAAAGCAAGAAAGATATCACACTTTAATTGATGATTAAATTTAAATGTAATGATCAAGCTTGAAAGTATTTATGATGTGAAATAAACTTTAAAATGATTTGAAATAAGTAATAAGTTGAAATGAAAGTCAATTAATTTATGATTTAAAATGTAGCACAATAAAGATTTGAAAACTAGATCAACTGCTTTTACAAAAGAGACTTTGAGTTTTCAAAAGATCAAATGTAAAATGAAATCTTAAATGTTATGAAATCAATTTGAAACTCTTTTCAAAAAGGAATATCAGTTGTTCAAACTTTGAAACTATTTAATAGAAAGAAAACTTGCAACTAACAAGTGTTCATTATGAACTACTTTTATAACATAAGTTTCACTTTAGAAAATGTAAAAGAAAAGAGAAGAGAAGAGTTTACAAACATAAAAGTTTTATCAAAACCAAACAAGGCTTTCAGCCAACTTGAGAAAGTGTATGAATAGATGTGTAAAGCTCAAATCAATTTGACCAAATACCAAAGAGTCTTAGCTCAAGAAAGAAATCAAGGTCTCACACAAGATGAGCAATGAAATAAATTAAAAAAAAACTTAATAGCTTTCAGCCAATAGGAATTTCCACCAATCCACCAACTTCTTTTATGCAATCTTCATGCCAATAACTTGTATGTTGGAATATGGAAGAAGGATGATGAAATGAGCACTTGATTCACTAAGAGGAGATCTCCAAGTTGTACAAGAATTCGACCAAAAGAGTTTTTCTAAGAGAGATTAACCTAGTATAAAGAATATTATTTATAAGATAAGGGGTCATGAAGGTCGGCCAAGAGAAGGAATAATAAGAGGGAAACTCATTTGGAATTAATTTAAATATAAACCAATCAAAATAAAAATAAATGGCATAAGATAAAAAATCAGCAAAAGGAAAATAGAAAGGAATTTAATAAGGAAGGTTGGTTTAATTTAAAAATCAATTTAAAATTTAAATGTTATGAGAGGAATTTTGGCCAAGGTAAGGAAGAGGGAAAATATACATGGCAAGTGATTCAAATTGAATCAATTGAATTTAAATCTTTTTATTTTTGCAAGAAAAAAATTAAACAAGGTATTATGGAGGAAAAAATAATTTGGAAAGAGATTTAAATTGAATCAATTCATCATATGACCTAATCTCTAATGTAATTAGGAAGTTATTGCTTACATGGGTCGGCCAAGAGAGAGAGAGAGAGAGAGAGGAAAGAAGATTTGAATTAATACCAAATAAGTCATGACACAAGTAATTGTCCAAGTGGAAAAGGAAATAATTCAAATTTTGATTAATTTAAATTAAGTATGATATTGTGGTGTTTATTTTTCATCTTCATCTATCTTGGAAATAAATGAAAAATAAAAATACACTAGTTGGACACCATGAAGATTCATAGATGTTCTTATTAGGGTGATCGGGGATGACATTAAGGAATGATTTACTATCTTGAGAGATAGAGGTCACTATCCTACAATGGACCTAATCATTTGAAAAAGGACTCCTAAGGATGATGGGTCTTTAGATGTACCAAAGATTCTTCCCCTACTTTACATGGAAAAGTAAAGTAGGGTTTATTTTAAATTGGGTTCATTAAGTTCCCTATGGAGGCAAGTCCCCATAGTTAATTACATCTTATGGAATGAGATTCCTTAAAATACTCTTGATTAAGTTAAATGATCATTGTTTAAAGATAGGAGCCAATCGATTGGTTATTTTTGGAAGGTCAAATGGGATTGATCAAAATAATTATTAAATGCATAAAATGATTAATTAAGGTTTGAAAATTGCAATCGCTAAATCACTTGGAAAATTACCTTGATAAAATTATGAGTGGTAGAGGTCATACCAAGGAACAATCACACCAAATTTGAAGAAAACTAGCCAAGTAATTAAGGCTTAATTAAGGTAATTAAGTACAACATCAAATCTTAATTAGTCACTATTCACTAGCAAAAATTAAGGATTTTTGTTTCCCTAATTCTTCTCTCTTTAACCTTTCTAAAATCAGTTTATTTATATTTTTAAGATTTTCTTATAATTAGTTTTAATATTTTGAAGTTATATTTAATCAAATCACATTGTAATCCTTAATTAACCCATTTACATGACCAATGATGCATGGTTGCCGACGCGGCAATGCTTTCCATGTGGCATCGTAAGATTCGGTATTTAAATTATCATATGTGGTTGTTAACTCTGTGATAGTGAACACTCTTTCATCTTAGTCATCCTATCATGTATCTGATGATAAAGAATAATCTTGATGTTTAAAAAGATTTAATTGAATAAATCTAATATGATTAATCATGATCATCTATTCTAATCACATGGAACCACCATCTACCTATAGTGAGAGAGACATGCATTGTCAGGCTTTCATCGCTTAATTAGAGCTCATCGAAGCTTGTTCAATGGAATATTTGAATGCAAATTGATTACGGGAGTGTCATAAAGGGATCATACAGCTTGATTCATGTCACATGCAAATTTTCTTCACAAAGGACCAACATCTAGTGGACAAAGCTACAGTTTCAAGAAGATTACCTCACTGGAGCTAAAGACTGGTGGTTCACCAACTAAGGTAACTTCTCCTTGAAGAGGAAAATCCCTGCTGAGAAGATCACGAGCTGCCTCCTTGACTGTTCTTTACATTAAGCGCCACTGCAAAGCTCATCAGAGTTGATCTTAGGGTGCTTTTTAGTGATCAAATTGAGTGTTTAATGATTTGTTTTAGTTGGAGTGTAAGAAATGTTGGAAGAGTTAATTTGAGTTTGGTAGAGTTTATTGAGGTTGAACATAATGGATGCTCAGGCTAAGGTAAGAGTTGGTCTTGCCGGCAGCTGAAGGTATAGGGAGCTTCGAGGATGATTGGAGACTTATTAGAAGGCTCTGAGGAGTGTGTCTATTGATTTTTAATGGGAGGGAAAAAGTATACTCGCATCCATAAATGAACCAAACCATTGAATATATTTAGCATTTGGCAGTCGTTTGGCCAACATAGGTAGTCAAAGATGGTAGAGGATTAATGATGTGGAGATGCTTGAGTGGTTCGGGGAGTTTAGTGGCCTGCCATGGTGTGTACACCTCTCTTGAGGTGGACCAATGGTCAGCCAAGGGGAGGAGGTCCTCCCCTTGGTCAAGGACTAAACCCAATAGTGTTGGGTTAGGTTAAGTTAGTGGGCTTATGCTCAAAGAGAGTTGGTTGTCAAGGACTAAAGGGTGGGTAGACCTTCCAAATGAGGATTCTATTTGAAACCCTTGATTCCTTGGTTTGAATGAAACCATATTCACTATGGGTTGGGTTCACTTGGGAGGTCAATATGGACTTAATGATAATTCATGCCAAGTTTGGTGGGATTTGAACTTAGTTTGGCTGGGTTTAGCTCAAATTGACCCATATAAGTCAATTTGGGTTCAAATGAGTTAGGCTGACTAGTTGACTAAATTGGGTCAAGAGGGCTATTAAGTTATGTTTAAATGATTATTTGGAATGTATTGGTGCAATCAATTTGATTTTATTTGAAGTTGATTTGAGTTTGGCTCATATTGGTTAAATAGGTTAAGTTGTTCAATTTGGTCAAATTGCCCAAATTGGGTTCGATGAGAGGTTGAGTTGTATTTGATTGATCATTTAAAAGTGACTAGAAGTTTTCATTAGAGTTGATTTGGTTTATAATAAGTTTTGATTCAATTTGGTCTTTTAGGAAAATTAGGTTAAATTGGACTATTGGATTGGTTTAACCAAATTAGCTTTAATTGAAGATTAAATAGTGTTCAATTGTTAATTTATGACTATTGGTTCAACTCAATTTAACTTAGAATGAGTGTTGACCTAGGTTAGATTTGGTCAACTTATGTCAAATTGGCTCAATTGAGTTCAATTGAGTTCAATTGATTGCAATCAAATGATCGGTTATGATCAACAATCATTTTAAAAGTGATTGAATGGATTGATTTATCCAATATGAATTGAATTATGGTTTGGCTCAGTTTAGTCTTTTAAGCCAAATTGGCTCAAATGAGTCAATTGGCTTGATTGTGTCCAATTGGGGTCAATTGAATGCTAAGAGATGCTCAATGATGAATTTATAATTGATTTATGGATTTGGTTGCAATCAATTTGGATTAGATTGGATTTTGGTTCATTTGAACCTTTTAGGTCAAATAGGTCAAGTTGGGTTAATTGAATCCATAGGTGTAATTAGATTAATTGGATTAAATTGAAATGTTTAATTGGGTATCTAAAATAATTATGAGCTTTGGATTGATTTAATTTGGCTTAAATCAATTTGACTTGAATTTTTTCCTTATATGGTTCAAATGGGTTAATTTGGGTTAAGGGTTAATTAGGTTCAATTAGATTCAATTAAGTTGAAATCATGGTCCAATCAAGTTCAATTGAAGTTCAAATGGGTTTGGGTGAGCTCAATTTTAATTATACTGGATTGAGTTTAGTTTTAGCCTTCTTAAGCCCAAATGGGTCAAATTAGGTCAACATAGTCATTAGACCATTAAGAGTATCCTAGTCCTTGGATTACCTTAGTGCCTAGATGAATCCTAGGTCTAAGGAGGGGAAGATTAACCTCACTCTAAAATTGAGGTCAACAATAACTTTCTTTGATTTTATATAATTCTTAAATGCACAAAATGGCTAATTATGGTTTGAAAATTTGAATTTCTTAATTTATCTAGAAAATTAACTTGAGAAAGGTGTGGGATGTAGAGATCATCCAAAGGAACAATCACACCAAGTTTAAGTTAATTAGCCAAGTAATTAAAGCTTAATTAAGCTAATTAAGATAAATTTCAAACCTTAATTTATCACTATTCACTTAACAAAAATTAAGGTTTTTATTTTTCTTAGGTTCTCCTCTATTTAAGCTTTCTAGAGTAAGTTTATCTATTTTTAGATTTTTCTATAATTAGTAATAGATTTTAAAAATTATGGTTAATTAAAATTCATTTTAAACACTAATCGATTTACATAGTCAGCATTGTGTCAAGACTGATGCGACAATGCTTTTTATATTGCGCTGTGTGATCAACTATTTAAAATGTCCTATGCGGCTATTGAGTTAGTGGTGATAGACGCTCTTTTATTTCAGCATTTTGATCATAGATCAAATAGCCAAGAATAATCATGCAAATTAAATAGAAATAGATAAAAAACTTTAATATGTTTAACCATAGTCATCTATTCTAATCACATGAAGTGGACAGCAGATGATCCACCATCAACCTTTGGCAAGAGACAAACAATGTTTGTGAGCTCAATCCGAGCTTTCTTGAGGTTATTTGAGAGAAAAATAAATGCAAATCGATCATGGGGTAAATCTAAGGGGGATCTTATGGTTTGATCGACTCCAAATGCACATTCACTTCAAAAGAAACCAACACTAATTGGTTTTTTATCGTTTGTCAGGGTTCACCTTGCTAGGGCTAAAGTCTATCAACCTATTGACTGAGGTAGCTTAGCCTTAAAGATGTGAAGCCCTATTGAGAAGATCACGAGCTACCTTCCTTTCGATTGTCCTTTAGACCAAACACCCTTTTGAAGCTCGCCAGAGTTGATCTAGGAGTGGTCTCTGGAGATCGAATTGTCAAGATTCAATTTATTTTAGTTCACTAGAGCTAGAGAAAGGTGTGGGTGAAGTTAATTTGGTTTTATGGAGTCTAGTTGAAGTTAAACGTAGAAGGTGCTTGGGTTGAGGGGGGAGTTGGTCTCGCTAACGGAAGAGTGCATAAGGAGATTTGAGGCGACTATGTGTGAGGTTTGTGCTCAATTTGAATGGGGGAGAAGGTGTATACCTTTCTTCTCATGTGAACCAACCAAAGTGATCAGTTCAGGTCATGATAGTCAGTCGACCTATAGGGTGGCCTAAAACAACAAAAGATTGATGAGGTGGAGATACCCTAGTGCCTTGTGGAGCTTGATGGCTTGCCATGAAGTGGATATCCCATTGGGAGTGAAGTAAGAGTTAGCCAAGGTGAGAGGGACCTTACCTTGGTCAATGGTTGAGCCCAATAACTTTATGTCAACTCTAGTCAGCATCGGGCAGCTCAAGGCATGCTAAGGTGGCTATCGATACAAAGGAAGGGGTTGAACCTTCCTATTTTTGGTTTTTTTGTCCTATTTCGTACCCTTGGTTCACTTGATTTAGGCTAAACATGGTCACTTTGGGTTGGGTCCACTGAAGCAGTTTAAGGGGGCCCTAAGGATGAGTCATGCTAATTTTGGTTGGATTGGATTTGGCTCAATTTGAACCATATAGATCAATTTGGATCTAATGGGTAGGTTGAATAATTGATCGAATTGGGTTAAGAGGGTTACTCGGTTATGTTCAAATGATCATTTGGAATACACTAATACAATCAATTTTATTTAATTTGAAGTGGACTTAAATTTGACTCATATGGGTTCATATGGGTCAAATGAGTTAAGTTTATCAATTTCGTTAAATTTATTGACTAACACCTTATGTATCTCACCATTTGATTTGATGTTAACTAACCTTGTGTAATAAGAAAAGAAAAATTATTTTTTTGCAAGATAAATTATTCACATTAATTAATATGATTGTTATTCTTAATTTAAATTTACATTGACGATAAATATATATTTTTGATGCTACTAATCAGGTTAAATTTAAGTGTGCAGAAAAAAATTCTTTAGCTCTTGGTTCTTTATATTAGAATGATAAAGCTTTTAGACATGGACTTGGTTAGAATTTTTCTAAGAATAACTATATTAAGGCAAATGAAATGATCACTAAAAAATATATATCATTAATTCATTTAAAATAATCTATTTTAAAATTTTCTTAAACATTATTTTTCATATTTACAATTATTCTTTATAATTTTTTATTTTTGGGTAATGTGAACTAAATGCATAAACCATGTTACATTTATTGTACTTCCAAGCAAGTTAAATTAAGTTCCCATCTCATTAAACTATTTCCATGATAAAATATGTTCATTATCCATTTATTACATGCTTAAAATCTAATTATCTTGAAATTATTTTTATATTAATTTTCTTCTCTCATATTATCCTAGTTTTCTGTCTTGCCTTTTGGGCTGACTAGTTTTATGATTATATGCTAAATAAATTATGTGAGAGTTATTCAAATCATTTCTATAATTATCCCATATTTTTCTAAATTAAATAATTCATTTATTTGAATCGCTAATTTGATTTTGTTTCGAACTCAAATTGAATTTTCCATTGATTACATATATAAATTTGAACTCCTCTTTTTATGGAATATTTGTGGTTGATCTTATGATAATCTAATTGAACTAATTTAAATTAATTTAAATTTATTTGGGTTAATTCAAATTCAATTAAAATACACTATGAAATTATCTTCTTTCATTTTATATAATTTCTATTTTTGAAAACTTCCCTTGGCCAATTATACCCTAAATTATATTCAAATTAATCTCATGATGAACATTGATTTAAACTCTCCTAAGATCTAATCCATCATCATTTAGTTTGAATTATGTACATTTAAATAAATCCAATCTATTTTAGAAAGTAGCTTGGCCGAATTATAATAATTCCTTAGATTTAATTTAAAATGTTTTGGATTATATCTTTCCCTCGTTTATTCAATCAAGATGAATTGATTGAATATTCCATGATATTTCATTAAATACTAATTGAATCCCATCATGGAAAGTTCTTTTTGACCGATATATATCTTTTGACCTCACTTTTGGAGTGAGCTTTCAACTTCTTCATCCTAAGCATAAGGACTCCTCTAGACATTAAGAGTTCCTTTGTCTTAAGACACTTCTAATGATTAGGTGACCACTTAATCTATCCCTAGATACTTAGAAGAGTTAGCCGTAGGATTAAGTTATGCCTTAGGGGGTATTAGAAAAGCTTGACTACCCTATAGCTTAAACTCACCTAAGCCTCACATTGTGAGCAACAATCATCATAAGATGTTCAATCACTCAAATTGGGTCACACTAAGTCAAACCTAGCCTTTGACCAAGTCAACATTTGACCCAAACCAAACATAAACTACCCAAAATCCACCATAAGCCAAATTGTTTGAAACCATTGATCAAAACCAATGATCAATGATTGAACATGATCAAGCCATCAATTGAGCCAAACTGAGCCCAATTGGCCACTTGACTCAACTTGACCCAACTTGACCTAAAAAGTCAAAATATGTCAAAACTTCATCTAAGCCAAATTGATTGCAACCAATGGGTCAAATTCATTCTAAATCACTTGTTGAACTTGACAAGAGCTCTATTGGCCAACTAGACCCAACCTAGCTCAATTGACCATGAACTCAACTTGTTAGAAAAGGTCAAATTGACTTGAAACCAAACCAAACTAAAATTGATTGAAACCAAAGCTTGCAATACATTTAAAATGTTCAACCAAGCCTAAACCAACCAATGACCTAACCTAATTAGGTCAAATGGGTCAAATTGGTCAACTTGACCCATTTAACCTAAATGAAATCAAATGAACCAAATCCAAATATAAACAAAATTGAACCAAACCAATGATGAAAAGATTTCAAATAGTCATATGAACTTGACATAACCCTTAGTTTGACCAAAAATGACTAATTGGTTAAATTGACCCAAGTTGACCATTTTGACCTAAATGGGCCAACATGAGCCAAATAATATCAAATCAACACCAAATTCATTGAAAATTGGCACAACCATTTTTCAAGTAAATTAAATCTGCCCAAATTGAAATGCAAAGCCAAATGACCATTTTACCCCTAGGTCAAAGAGTAACCTATGGCAAATTCACTTGGAATTTGATCATATTCCAACTCAAGACTAGTTGGCATCCTCTTAGTGTCCATTTAGACACCAAGGTATGTGGTGCACATGACCCAATGGGTTGGGTTAGCCAAAACTAACCACACAATAGAAAATAAGCACATGGAACTCCATACTCTCATTTAACACATGGGCAACTCCTCCACTACTCTCCCCTGCCAAAACCAAACTATGTGAAGCTCCTAACAACCTAACAAACCCATTCAATTGGATCAATTTGATCAAAATAGTAAAGGAGCTCACAGTCATCCGATCTAAGTAGGGGGTGATATACTCCCCCTCATTTCCATTCAATCCATAACACTCATACTGATTGAACTAGAGAGACCTAAGGCAAGCTCCCCAAGCTCTCTCAAGCAATTCCCAAGTTCTTCCCATTTCCCATTTTTGGTTTTCCTTAAGCCAAAAATAGGGGAGGTGAAGGAATGCCAACTCACTCAATTCTCCATAGAATCCAAATTCCTCTTGCAAGCACCATCAAGGGACCCAATCGATCTTACCCAAATCAAATCCCAAGCATCCAAGCCATGGGAAGGAGGAGTTTGATAAAGCCGCAAGACATTGAAGCTCATCTTGGTCAATTGGAATATCCACTTGATCTCAAGTCTCAATCCTTCAAGAGGGATTTGTCTCCACTAGACGAAGCTACCTCAATGGTTGGGAGCGCCTGTGATAGCCTCCAACGAGGTATGCTTCAAAATTGAGCTTAGGGAGAATTTTCTCCTTTATGAACGAAAGTATCATCCCAATTGAAGTTGACCATTGGATGTTCTTCCCCACACCTCTTGATGGTGTGGGTTGAATCCCTACCCAATCTGAGCTCAAGTGAGCTCGGATCAAGGCATGGAGGATGGACGACCTCCATCTCCCCAGACGCAAGTGGATGAATCATGGACTCCATCCGATGTTTTGATGGAGCTTTTGATTAATCCATGTAGATCCAGCAATTTTATCCCTTTAGATCCACAGGTTTTATCTTGACCATCCGATCTTTGATCGGACAGTCTAGGGAGATAATGCGGTGCCTGAATGGATAGTCTAGGGAAAGCACGCATCGGTCCATGGCACCGATGGGATTAGTTATATAATTAGGGGATTTAATGAACTATTAATCACTAAAATTTCAAAAATACATAACTAAATGTAGAAAAATCAAAAAAAATATAAATGAGGGCTCATTTTAAAGATAATTCAGACAGGAATCCAATAAAAATGTTTTTAATTAGTTTTGAATAGTGGATTTTTCTTTAGTTAGGGTTTATTTAAAATCTTAATAATCCTAATTACTCCAAATCATTTCATTGATTAATTCTAAAATTTTCAGGCATATTTTGTGGATGACCTTTACCTCCCCTAATTTTCTTGGAATTTATTAATGAGTTAATTAGAAAATCAATTAATGAATCTCCAATCACTCTCCTAAAGTAATTATGGGTAATTAAGTTTATTAATAGTGGTCTAATCACTTAATTAAGATAATTAAACATTATTTAAGTTAACAAAAGGTTTATGGAATGGTTGTGGGATATTTTCCCTAAGTTATTCTCATAAACCTTCTTCTTCCTTAATCCAAACTTAATTAAGGATTAATCCACTAATGATCTTCTTAATTAGCTTAATTAAACTTCAAAAATCAATATGAAATTAATCAATCTCTCTCTTGTGTAGATCCTTAGGTGTTCAAAAGCCTAAGTTAAGCTTAAGAAATCATAATTCAACTCACATGTGGGGTGATTATGAAAGTACTTAATTAAATCTTTAGCTTAATTAATCAATAATTATGAGCCAATTGCATTAGGCCCATTTATTTCTTAAGAGCATAGTTGATTTAAATTCCATGTGGTTGCATATCATATGTTGGCTCATAATTAGTTGGTTAATTATGTTAAAGTGTTATAGGTAAGGGGTAATTAATGGACTTAATCTACACCTTAACCTAAACAAAATATAAAATCAATCTATTGGTACTAAAAATTAAACTAAAACAACACACATGAGGGAAATGGGTTAGGACCAGCAAACACTCCTTTCATATTTCCTAAATCAAACTCAAAACACAAAAAAAAATCTCTTTAAGAAATGTTGATTCTCTTTAAATGATCTTATTCAATAGGATTGTCCTTAGAATTAATTAGGATGAATGAAATTACATGCATACATCATTTCATCTCTTTCCAAGCATGTTAAATGGTGTATGTCATATAAACTCATGCATTCAAAGCTTTTGCAAAATCATATTAAAATGAAATATTTCCTTTATGTCAAATTGCATGCTTTGGCTAAAGTAAGAATATGAATGACTATTATCACTACTAAATCAAAAATTATTTTCAAAACTTATAAATCAAAGACTATAAATGAATGTATGCTACTTATAAGTATTTATAAGCTTGCATGTGCATATAGCTTAAAATGTGTTATGTGGTTTCCTTCTTTTATTAACATGGTTTATATAGGATTTGCAAAGTATATAGTTCCTTTGAAAAGAGCATAACAATTGCTTAAATTTATTCCTATGCACTCCCATGTCATGAATCAAGAAACCAAACAAACATAAATCTTTTCATATAAATTAAACAACCAACAAACCAAAAAATGAACATAAATCTTTTGCATGACTCTTCATCCATTCATTTTATTTTGTACATGCACATGTATTTAAGAAAAGTGGTATATTAGTCTGGAACCCTGGGGTTGCAAGACTTTAAGTTAAGTAGGCTTTGTACCTTTGCGTAAAATAATGGATCACTTATGTCTTTTATACATGTAAATGTGCATTTGGCAAATGGATAAAAGAGTTTCTCTTTTCTACTTAAACAAAATCATGCATTCATAAAAACATTCAAATTCCCTTAAAAAAATCTCTTTGGAATCATCACTAAGATGTGCTAAGATTTGCATTTGTATGTATAGCTATGCTTGGGATACATTCATAAGTTTGGTACACATATTGGAAATAGATGAAGTGATGTGTGTTATGTGATAATAATTCACCTTAGGTTTATTTAGAGTAAATCTAAACTTAGGAATAATTAAAACACATAATAAAATATTCACTAAAGAAAAATCACTAGTGAATCTACCTTAGAAATTACTTAAGGTATGGATGAAAGAGAAGTTTTCTTCTCTTCTCTTCTCTTTACAACACTTAGTAATTAGGTGTAGGTTCATTCAAACCAAATCAAATCATCAAATAAAATTGGCAAATCAACTAAACCACTTAAATGAAACCACCCTCTAAGTTAAACCCTCTCACATTTAGAAAACTTCAACCTTAAAGCCTAGCTAAGACATACCACACAAGCCTTAAATAACACACACATTAGGCCAAGTCATCATTTCTAGTCCTATGTTAGGGCGGTGCATGGTTTGATGCCTAATTTTATTTTGTGTTGTAATGTTTTAGACTGGATGTTATGTGTAGCACCTGAATGGTACGATCTTAGTCTAATCATTATCTTCTGTGAGATTGTTCTTAAGGCTTGTAATAAAAAATATAAATGCTTTTGATGTGCAGGTTGCTTATACCCCTAAGCATAATCCAAAATAGGCCAGGTGGACTTGGTTACCCATATGTGGGGTGCTAAGTCCAAATTATTCATATACATGCTTAGGATTGTGTGGTTTATTTAGCTAATCTTTATTTTGTAGTCTTTAATTAGATTCAATTTTCTCACTTTCATGTAATTTTGTAATTAGGATTTGAAATGAATATTATGGGGGATTAGGATGAACATTGGTCATAAGATTATGTCTTATGTACCATGTGAAGCCTTTGGGGTATCCTCATCCCAACCAGCCAAAAGAAAGAAGCAAGAAGAAAGAAGAAATGAAGTATGAAGACCCCCATAACATGAATTCCTTCTAAATTATAATTATTCATTTGTAATCTAGGTTGTATAAGGGTAGAGCTCGGCTACCCACATTTGTCTTTTCGAGTTTGTGTGGTGGAGCTCGACCACAAAGGCCTCTTATTCTTTTGCACTAGCTTTATAAAATTATTTGATGTTGTTTAGCTTGTGCATTAAGATGACATGTTTTTCCTAGTTTCTTCCTTGCTTTGCTGAATGGCCTGGATGTGATTAAGCTCTTAGAGAAAAATAAATTTTCTATTCATTTAAATAACTCAAAATTAAAAATTAATAAATCATAACCTCACTTAAAGCATAGGTTATAAATCAAGATAAAAGATTTAGAAACACCTTAGCTGGATGTTATATGTTTCACATCATGCATAAAAAGCATCTTATTTCACTCTTGCTTATGGAGGGCTTTCACCTTTGCTAGGGACCTTGGCTTGACCTTTGAGAGCCATGGTGGAAACACACCTCCTTCTTGCTGATTTTGGCCCATAACCAATTTCTCATGCATTAGACATATGAATCCCATATCTGTGTCAAATAAATTGTCCAAAAATGAAAAATAAAACATAACAAAAATTTGCATTAGATTTAAGTCATTGCTCATTCCCTACATGATCTAGTCTCTTAAGGAGTGTGTTTAAGGTCTTAGTCTTTTTTGTAAGTAAACAACAACCTTTCTATCTTGCAAAAGCATATGACTTGCCTACATGAATTTAAAACTATAGGAGAGGACATTACCACCCAAAGGCTAGGTCCAGGGTGGTTTATTTTCTCTTGTAGAGGTAAACCATATACCCATTTTTGCCTTAGATTTAGGTCATGCTTTGGCTCTCGCCAAAGCTCCCTAGATTTAGAATCTGAGGTTGCTTCTCCCCTTTACAAGCTACAAGCATAAATCCTCACCTCTTAGGCATTTCTATGTTCTTGTATCATGGAATTGTAAGTCATAGGTTTCTAATAAAAATTCAACTCAAACAAATAATTATCTTTAACTTCAAAAATGTAAAGCCCAACCATATGATAGTTTGAGGTTCTCACTAAGTTTTTTAGCATCATGAGCATCTCATACTTACCTTCCTTTAGTTTCGATAATTAGAAAATTTATAAAAATAATTATGGAAACTTAATTAAGCATTAAAACAACTAGCATTATTAATTAACCTTGGACTTATAAAATCATAGCAACTAGGCTATATCATTGAAAATTTTGATCAAGCCCTCTTTGTGCTTAGAAAACAAAGGGTTCCTAATAAAATAAAAATCTCCAATTAGTTTGGGGGTATTTTGAGAGTAATTAATAATTTTGAGTTTTTCCTATTTATCTAATTAGTCCTTAATTATAACTCCAATTCTATTAGAATTTTTTTAGTATATGTTTATTTTATGTTTATGTATTTCTTGTGATTTTGTCATAATTTTTAGGCTTATATTCAAGGATTAATTAAATTTATAGGTCTCTTTGGGCTTAATTTGATTAAGAGCTTAATTAATCTTAATTATATCATAAAAATCTCTTGAGTTAATCTTAAATCACTTAATGAATAGAGATGGGCATGGGTTGAATCTTAATTACTCCATATTCTCTTTAGGATTAAATAATTCAAATCCCAACATTAAACCTTAATGAACTTGATTAGACTTAAGGAGTGTTTATTTAGTATGAATGGCTTTAGAACTTAGTGAATTCAAGTAATTCATTTAGTAATCCTTAATTTCTTCACTTCAAAGATTTATAAATTTGCATTCCAATTGTCTCATACATTCATATTTTAAAGAAAACTTAAAATGTTGCATTTAATTGCTTGACATGGAATTAAATAGTGTGGCTATTATCACTAATAAATATGAAATTATTCTCATGAATAATTAGATATGGCTATTAATTAGATGTTAATAAACCTAAATATAATGAAAATCCAAATCTAATTTCTATGGTCATATGATTGATAATGAGATGTATATTGAAGCCAAATTTTCACTTTTATAATAAAAAATGATTTAAAACTTCCTTAATCTCATCTTTATATTTCTATATATATTGTATGTATATGAATCAACAAGTGTATAGTCTGGACATCCTAAGAACGCAAGATTTTTATTAGTCCCAATCCTAGTTCAACAATGGCATGTACATGTATGAATTTAATATACATATGTATGTATATATATATATAAGATATGATAAGTTAAATTTTCTTTTATAAGATTCATACATCGTATATTAATTAATATGCAAATTCACTTATACATCAAGTATGTATTTATTAAAATAGGATGTATGTTTATTAAGTTCAAAAAGATAATGATAATTAAATAATGATAATAAAAATGTTAATAGATGATGAAGTAAAATCCAAAGGACATTACTAATTTGATTATAGTTTGGCTTCATTAATCCTATAATGTCTTTTATGTTTAAATAAAGCTTTCTAAGTCAAGTCCAAGCATAAGTTTTAATTAAACTTATGAACCCCTCATTAAGAGAATTAAAAGCTATAAAATTTACTTGTTAGAATCAATCTAAGAATAGGAATTAAAGAAGATTCACTCCTTCTCTTTATAACTTCAAATTATAAGAATGAATTAAAATTTAAAAAAATGAAATATGAGTTTAATAATAATTCCAAATCATTAATAACATAAATTGTAACCACCCTTAGAAAGGAACTTAGACATTTGACATTAGAAAACTCCTAACTTTAAAGATTGATGAAGGCACACCACAGTAAGCCTAGTAGATGCATTAGGATACTAAGTCATCAATCCTAATCTTAGGTTAGGTCGGTGATTGTTGTAATGATGTGATGCTTAATTTTTTGATGTAATATTTTAGACTAGATTTCAGGATTATTTGTGCTTTGATTGGATGCTAGGGTGACATTAGATTAATGATTGTTTTTGCAAGAGATTGTGCTTAAGGACTATTATAACAAAAAATGTAAATACTTTTGCTTACAAGTGATGCTTAAGTTTCTAAGCATAATCCATTAGGATAGGTGAACTTGGTTACTCAAGACATGGTTCCAAGTCCAAATATTTAAAATATAATTATTTATTTAGAATGTTTGTTAAACTAACCACTATTTTACAAGTGTAGCTAGATTTTTATTTTTCATAAAAGTATTATTTTTTGTAATAGGATTAGGATTAGGGCAATGGGGTTTAGGATGAACAATAGCTAGAGGACATGGACCTAGAAGGCCTTTGTAATGCCTAAATTGCTAATCCATTAAGTGAAAATAAAAATGAAGAATTGAAGACCCCGAGAGCTTTTTTATATTATAATTTAATTATAATATCTGCTATATAAGGGTAGATCTAGGCTACCCAATTTCTTTTCTTTTTCAAGGTGTACAATGATACCCAATCGCACTGACCTTTTTATTCTTTTATGCGATACATGTTTAATTATTATGTTTATATTGATTATGTAATAAAAATTATATGCATTTTATAGGTTTTTTAAAGTGTGATTGTTTGTTATGTGACCTGGATACATTAGACTCTTTAGAAAAAAATTAATTTTTTTACCCCAACTTAATAATTTTAACTAAAATTTAAGCAATTCATAACCTAATTTGAAAGCCTAGGATTTTAATAAAAAAATTAAAGATTTAGTAATCTCTTAGCCATATGGTTGTATATTATTACATCATGCATGCATATTATTTCACTCTTGAAATCGGGGGTCTCCACTATTGTACAATAAGAGATAGGCTTGATGCGTGAAAGCAATCTCTTGTACTGCAGAACATCTCTTCCCTTTGATTTAGCCCATAACTAAATTTTATCATGCATTTAGGAATAAGCTCTCCAAAGCCTAAGTCCAAAATCATGAGTAAAAAATGGAACAAAATTGCATAAATTTTATTGCATTAGTTTTAGTCATGATTTGCACACTAATAAAATAGTTGATTACTTTAATTCTTTGATTATCAATCTTTGAAATCTCTAGAGACATTAGTTGATTACTTTAATCTAGAGTATTCTTAGAAAAATCCTATTTCTAAGATGTAATTAACTATGGAAGCTTGCTTTCAAAGGGAACTAAAAAACTCATCTTAAAATAAATCCCACTTTACTTATTCATGTAAAGTGGGGGAAAATCTCTAGTATAAATGTAGTCTCATTTGTCTCAAGAGACTTTATAAGATGATTGAGTCCATTGAAGGTTGATATTTCTATCTTTCAAGATAATACACCATTTCTTAATATTGTACTCAATCATTTCAATAAGTACCCCGTATGAGCTGTGTGGTGTTACTATGACTCCAAACAAAAACACCATAATTATGGAAACCTAATTATACATTAAAATAATAATAATGATCAAAGAAACTAACTAGGTCTCTTAGTTTTAATTATTTCTCAAAATCATCCTAAAAGGTTTTTAGTTAATTAAATAAATGACAAATTAATCTAGAGCTTAAAAGACCATAGTAATTAGTGCAGATCATTAAAAATCTTGACCAAGCCCCCTTTGTACTCAATGAACAAAGAGGTTTTTAGTGAAATTAAGATCCCCAATTTTAGTGTAATTAATGATTTTGGTTTTCTCAATTTATTTAATTAACCCTTAATTATGAGCCTGCATGCATTAGAATTTCTTGGACATGTTTATTTCAAGTTTATGCATTTTAGGTAATTTTCTCATAATTTTTGGGCTCATACTTGGCCTTAATTGAATTTATGCTCTCTTTTAGACTTAATTGGTTACATAGTTAATTATTATTATTTAATTTATAAAAACTATCTAACTAACTTTTAAATCACTTAATGAATAGAGATAGGTCAAGTGATAATTTTAATGATTTTTCTCACCTATTTAGGACTAAATTATTTAAATCCCAAAAATCAATCCTTAATAAATATGATTAGATTTAGGAGTGCTTATCTTAATGTGAATGTTCTTGGGAATTAATGAGTCTAAATGGATCATTTGAATATAATTAATTATTTTATCTAAGTTATTCACGAATTACATTCCATATTTCAAAAATAAAAACATATTGCACTTAATTGCATGTATTTGGATTAAATAATGCAGCAATTATCATTCATAAATCTCAAATTATTTTCTTAATTAGCTAAAATATTTCTATTAAACTAAATATAAATTGATATGGATAATTAAAATTTAAATCTAATTTTGATATGTGTAAACAATAATTTGGAACGTATATATCTTAGAAACCTAAGGCAAGGTTACTGGTCCAAAGGTCTTG
Source organism: Cymbidium sinense (assembly GCA_021442155.1). Taxonomy (NCBI): domain Eukaryota; kingdom Viridiplantae; phylum Streptophyta; class Magnoliopsida; order Asparagales; family Orchidaceae; genus Cymbidium; species Cymbidium sinense. The sequence goes on from CM038215.1 coordinate 74,930,338, forward strand.
ATACCTCATATTTTTAGTTTAACAATGGCACGTACCTTGAGATTTATGGTGAAATACATATTAAGGTTAAACTAATTTCACCCATATGATTAAATATATCTAAAAGTCCCATAATTTTTCATTATATCTATACATGTATGCATATGTATATAAATTAATAAATATATCTGGACAACTTAGGAGTGTGAGACTTTAAGTAGTCCCAAGGGAGTCTCTGATTACCTCACTTTCTTGATTCAATAATGGCACATACTTGTATAAATTTGATATAATAATGTGTATGTATATGTATAAGATATGATTGAATTAATTTCTTCTAAAACATTCATACATCATATTCCATATGTTAATTAATAAAATTTATATGTATCAATTCATTTATCCTCAAGTGTGAAGTATCTAAAATTATATATATATATATATATATATATATATATATATATATATATATATATATATATATATATATATATATATATATATATATACTTATTAAATCCAATTATTCAATTAAGCATATCTTTAATAATTTGATGGATATTAAGGAATAATTAAGCATAGTTAGGAAAATACTATTAAATTAGCCTTGATTTGGTTTTATTAATCCTAAGATGCCTTTCATATTTAGATAAAAGTCCTTAAGTCAAATCCAAATATACAATTTAATAAAAGTTTATAACATTTCACTAATATGATTAAAAATCATAAAATTCATTTCTTAGCTTCAATCTAAAATTAAGGATTAAGGTGGATTTTATTTCTTGTTTCTCTCTTCATCATTTGAAATAAAAAATGAAACACAAAATAAAATCAAAAGCTTATGTTTCAATTTCTTCTCAAATCATTAATTATTTAAAGCATAATTATCCTTAATAATGAGATTAAACATTCATCACTAAGAAACTCTAAATATTAAAGCATGATCATGATAGACCACACTAAGCCTAGCACACACACTAGAATGCTAAGTCACTCATCCTAGTCTTAGGTTAGGCTAGTGTTTATTGTGATGATGTGATATTTTATTTTATGATGTATTATTTTAAACTAAATGTTAGGATTGATTGTGTGTAGTTTGGGTGTTAGGATGATATTAGATTAATGATATTTTTTGTAGGGGAATGTGCTCAAGGGAGTAGTGTAATAATAAAATATATATGGATTCTTCTTGCAAGTGTTGCTTAAGTCCCTAAGTATAATTCATTAGGATAGGTGGGCTTGGTGATCCAAGGTAGAGTGCTAAGTCCAAATGTATGAAATATAATTACTTGGCTTGAATGTGTGTTAAGTATACCTCTATTTTGCAGGTGTAGTTATATTTTCATTTCATAAAAATGTAATTATTTCAATAGGATTAAGATTATTGCTATGGGGTTAGGATAAGAAGGTTATAAAGCTTAGAGCTGGGAAGCCTTGTGATGACTGGAGTACCACCCTACAAAGTAGAGATGAAAAAGAAGAATTAAAAACCCATATAGCTTTAATTTTATTTGTAAATTGATTATAATCTAGGCTATTAAGAGTAAATCTTGGCTATTCAATTTCTTTTTTTTAGTGTACAGCGGTACTCAGCCACACCGACCTTTCATTCTTTAAAAGGTAATATTTGCTTATTTATTTATACTAATTGTGCAATAGAAATGACATGCTTTTCCATAAGTTTCTTAAAGTTTTAGTATTCACCATTTGGCCTAGATGTGGTAGGCTCTTTAGAAAACTTAAACTTTCTATCCTAATTAATCAAATTAAATTAAATTCTAATCAACCCATAACCTCACTTTAAAACTTAGGCATTAATCAAAGAAATTTAAGATTAAGCAATCTCTTAGTTGTATAATTATATTCTACAAGATCATGCAAGCATCTTCCCTTCTATCTAGTAAATAGGAGATCTCCACTCCTATATAATAATAGCCAAGGCTTGGCTTGTGAGAGCAATCTCTTGTAGCAGAGAACACCGGTTCTAGTTGATTTAGCCCATAGCTATATTTCATCATGCATATAGGCATAAACTCTCATAAACTTGAGTCCAAAATAATGTTTCAAAATGAAATAAAAATTTATAAATTTATTGCACTTGTTTAAGACATATATTTCAAATCAATCATAATCTAGTATTATAGAGAGTGAGTTTAGGACTCTATATTCTTTCCCAATAAATAATAGGTTAGTTATCTTTCATTTACATAAGATCGGTCCATGTGATTTTAAAATGTAGGTGTTAGCTGCTAGCCACTTCATATAGTTGTACGTCTAGAAGAGTCTAGATTGGTTCACTCTCTCTGTTGAAAGTGAGTAAATATATCCCACTTCTCTAAGAAAAATTAAATCAAGCTCTTAGCTTGTTTAGAGTATTTTAGATATAAGTTCATTGGTTACTTATTTCTCCTTTACTACTATTGTAAGTTCTCAATCTTAAGCATTTTCATAATCTTATGTTGTTGGAATCTAAGTCTAACTTTCTAATAAAATATTAACTCAAATAAATATAATTTTACTTTAAATATATAAAGCCTCACTATAGGATAGGTTGAAGCACTCACTAGGATTATTAATATCATGAGTGCTTCCCACTTATTCTTCTTTGAAATTCTAAAAGAAATCTTCTCATTTTGAGTCCTTCTAATTGATCTTCAATAATCACTAATACTTTAATTGTCAAACTTTGCAATCTTTGGAGACACTATTGACTACTTTAATAGGGAGTATTCTTAAGAAATTCCTATTTCCTAGGATGTAGTTAGTTATGGGGGCTTATCTCCATAGGGAACAAAAGAATCTGACATTAAATAAACACTACTTTATTTCATCTATGCTAAGTAGAAGAAAGATCTTTGGTATGTAGACCCATCTACCTTATCAGTCCTTATTAAATGACTAAGTCCATTATTATGTGATGTTTCTATCTTTCAAAATAATACATCATTCATTAATGTCATACTCGATCATTTAATAAGTACCCCTTAAGATTTGTGTGGTGTCCCTACGACTCCAAATAAAAATACTTTAGATTTTTTTAGCCACTCCATTGGGAATAGTTCCTCTCTCTATTTTTAGTAGTTAATCATTGTCTCTATACATCAGTAGTGGCTTGTATTTTTCTTATATATGTCCCAGAATATCATTCTTTTTGTTGGATTTTTTTGCCTATTTTATCTTTGAACAAGTGTTGCTAACATTTTTTAGTTCTCAAACCTCTCTGTGTAGGTTCTAGAAACCTTATTCAATCCCTAATACATAGAGATAAAATGAAAATAAATCAATCATGCAACTAAAATAAAATCATCTAGTCATTAAACCTATTGTCATACCCAAGTTTGACAAATTAGGTTCATTTATCTTTCAAAGAACTCATTGAATCGACCTAATAAGTGAGGTTCAAAACTAAAGTCTCTCTTTAAAAAAAAATTTCTCTCCAATTTGTGAACCTTATCTAGCATAAACAAACTAATTGGATGGAGGTTTAAATCCAAAGCTCAATCAAAAAAAATAAATCAAGTCCACTACCGCTTTGCCCTCTCTTCAAATATAGACAAAGTCATCAACTTCTCCATCTCCAAGCAACAATAACAATAACAACCATGTCATCTGAAAAGCTTATTCTCTCCTTTGCTCAGGTGTGGATTTGGCCATGGGTCAGGTCATACTCACCTCGACCCCCATTATCAAGTTTGTCTTGGGTTTTTAGCACTTCAAAAACACTTGTGAGGGCCTAGCCCTCAGCTCCATCAATAAGGAGTAGGTGGCTAAAAAAGCCATTACTTCAGTTTGATCTGTAGTCCAACATTGAGTTTCTCTCTTTGAAGAGTAAAGCTAGAGAGGCTCTCTTGCAATGAGTGCTAGTTGTGTCCACCATTAGGGAAATTTAGACTAACACCACCTTTATTACAGCCCTAGCCTCTAAAAGAATATAATACTTGCATCATAGGTTGTCCTTTCCATATTTGAGTTCAGCACTAGCTCCCATCATATCCCATTAACCAAGACTTAATTATACAACAAGAATCAAAAGCTGAAGAGGTACTATGAGAGGATGACTAGTGAGATTGAGTTTTCCTCCCATGTAGCTCAGGATGGTTCTCCTTGTGATACCTCTCCCCTCCTTAGCAATAGTAGGTGTTGACCTCACTTTTGGAGTGAGGATTAATCACTCCAATCCTAGGTCTAGGATTCTTATAGACACTTAAGTTTCTCTATTCTAGGATACTTCTAGTGATTAAGGGAACACTAAACCCTTGGCGTAAAGGCTCGTGGGGCATAACCTTAGGTCTAGAGCTTACCTTAGGACAAGTGGGCTTCACCTATTCAAAGGCCTAAACTGACACTCATACCCATCAATTCCTTTAAACCTAAACTAAATGATTGAAACCACAACCTCAAACTAATCAATTAACATTGATTGAATTTGATTTCTAATCCAAACACCAAGCTAATTTGGCTTTTTAACTCAAGTTAACCAACAAATCCTATAACTCCATACAAACTAACCCAAGCAAACCAAACTCAATTCAATTCTCTCAATTATTCTAACTATCCAATGGATCATTGCAAACTATTCCAACACTTGCAATCAAGATAACTAAATCAATTAAACTTAAGTAACCCAAGTCGGTCCATTTGACCTAAAAGGTTCAAATGAGCCAAAACCTAATTAAACCCAAATTAATTGTGATTAAAGCCATCAATCAACTTCAAATTCATCATTGAATATACTCCAACCCTCTATAGCCTCAATTAATCCAAATTGACTTGACTAAACCACTTAACCCAAAGTGACCTAAAAGGTCCAATTATACAAACTTCAATCAAACCCTCATTGGATCAGATCAAGCTATCCAATTTCTTCATGATGATTGTAGGTCACTATTGAACACTCTACTACAATCAATTGGACCTAACCAAGCAAATTTGACCCAAAATGACCTAAAGGGCCAAATTGGGCCAAATCATGTTCTAACCAAATTAATTGTAATCAATGACTCTCATCAACCACAAATTGAATATTTAATGTGACTCGACCACTAATTGAAGCCAGTTGAATCGAATCAAGCCAATTTGGCCCCTTAACCCAAGTTAACCTAATTTGACCTAAAGGGCCAAATTGGGCCAAATCAAATCCTAAATCAAATTGGTTGAAACCATTGCTTCTAACCAATCAATAGTTGAATATTGGACATTATCCAATGTTCAATTAGACCCAATTTTGTTAACCCAACCTAATCGGCTTACTTAGCCCAATTTAACCTAAGGGATCAAATTAAACCAAATTAATCCCTAATTCAAATTAAATCAAATGAACTCTTCCAATCAATTAATAATGGCCAATTGAATATAAACCTAACCCATGCTCAATCCAATTTAATCATCATGAGCTATTTGACCCAAATTAAATCATATGAACCAAATCCAAATCTAACCCAAATTGAATCAAAGTAATTGTACTAAGTCATTCCAAATAGATAATTAAACTTAACCAAACTCCGACTTTGACCCATTTGAGCCCGTTTGAGCTGCATCAATCCAACTGAGCCAAACCCAACCATACTTGACATGATTCATCCTTGGTCACCATGGGCTTGCCCAAATAAGCCCAACCTAACCAAACTTGGCATAAGTCATCCTTGGGTCACCATGGACTAGCCCAAATAAACCCAACCCATGGTAAACCCGGGTTGGGTCAAAGCCATTTAACTAAGCCCTCCAAATGAGATAAAATTCTCATTTTGAAGGGTTCTCCACCTCACTATGCCTTGGCAGCCACCTTTGGTCTTTCTTAGACGAGGACTATTGACCCAACCTAACCCAAGGTTTTTGGGTTCAGCCTTTAGCCAAGTGAGGGTGAGCTCACCCACGGGCAACCATAAGTCCACCTAAGGAGAAGTGTATGCTCCACTTGGTATCCCACTAATCTCCCTAAGCCTCTCACACACATCCACCTAAGTAGTCCCCTGCCAGCTCCAACCACCCACACCAGCTGAATAACTGTGAAAGCCCAAGCTAATCTCAGCCCTTAGTTTAGTTGGGGAGAAGAGTATAGTCCTCCCCATCCATTCAAACTCAACAAAACCATCCTTAGAGCATTTTTGGTAGTCCCATAGCAATCCTTGAGCTCCTCATGCACCCCATCTGTGATGAGGCCAAGTTCAGTTAAACTCAAGAGCCCCATCTATCTAGCCTCACTAAAAATCCACCAAAGCCAAATTAACTTTCCTAAACCTTCACCACACTCCAATGACCAAAAAGAAATGGATTCCCAATCGATTCAACAACTGTAAGGCATATCTAGATCAACTCGAGTGACTTCCATGACAATGTTTAGTCCATGACAGATCAGCGGGGAGGCAACTCGAGATCTTCTTAACAAGGCTCCTTCTCTTGATACTAAACTACCTCTATCAACACCACTAGTCTTTTAGCTCTGACTAGGTAAAAATCCAACAACTGAAGATTTGGTAAATAAGTATTGGTATTTTTCAAAACCAATTATGTTTTCATGTGATTTCCATCATAAGATCTCCTTAGATCTCTTCCTTGATCATTTTGTAGTTGATTTTGCTTGTCAAACGAGCTCCAATGAGCTTAGATCGAGTGGTGAAAGGTGAGTAATGTCTACCTTATAGTGCTCACAGGATGACAGATCACCGACCATCTATTTTGCATGATTAGAAGTGATGACCATGATTAATCACACTAGAAATATTAATTCAATCCCATCATAATCACGGGATTAATCTCGACTGTCTAATCCAAGATCAGACGGTTAGAATGAACCCATGTCCAGCTCCACTGAGTCAGCAGCCATGTCGGATGTTTTAAATAACCAATCTAGGGCCACGTGGAAAGCATTATCGCCTCAGTGTCCATGTGGTGCCGATGGTTTAAAATGATTAATTGTAGTTTAAAATGTAATTAAATAGGCATAACTTCAAAAGAATCATAACTAATTATAAAAAATTTAAAAAAATGCAAATAAACCCATTTTGGAATGCTTAGACAGAGGTGAATTTAATAAAAATAAAACCACTAATTAATGCTTAAATAATAGTGCTTAACTAAGATTTAAAACTTAGGCAAAATTACTTGGATAATTATTTTTAAATTTGGCATGTTGATTCTATAGGATGTCCTCTGCCTCTCATATTTTTCTTAGAATTATTTTCCAAGTGGTTTAGAAATTCTAAATTTTTAACCCTAATTATTTTTTAATTGATTTAATAATTATTAAAATCAATGAACAATAAATTGAGTAATTAAGAATAATTAATTAATAAAAATATTGAGGATAACATGGGAATTACTGAAGACCTCCTCTCCTAATTATTTTCAAATGTATTCTCTTAATGAATTTAATTTATATGTTTAGTAATTAAGTATAATTAAGAAAATTGATAATGAAATTCAAATAAATTAATTTAAAGAACTCAAGTGCAACCCATAGAACCCTTTATGTGTTTAATAACATAAAGTCATCAAAGAAATTATGATTCTCCCATTGGTGTGGGGAAACCATAAGAGTATTTGGCTTAAATATGTTTTCTTTAATTTAGTTAACTATTAAGCATGATTCTATCTTGGTGCATTGCTAATTTTATTTTCCCAAAGCAAATCATTGAAGGCTCATGCTTAAGTGATTAATTAAATTAAGAAGCTTGGGAAGGGTAATTAAATTGGTGTAATTAATGGATTGAACTTAATTAATTCATAAAATGTATTTAACTTCTTTCCTTCAACATATTAGACAACTAATATGGTATGGAGTGAATTCTAAGTATCATTTCTCCTCTTTAGGTTTTAATAACTTGAATATTAAAATTAAACCTTAAAGAAGCTTTGATTAAGCTTAACGAAGATTTATTTAAATTGATTCTCCTTAGAGTTTAATGAAATCTAGTATATTGTGTGGTGATATCTAATTACTTCCTTTAAGTTTTCATAAATGTGTATTTCATGTGCTTCATATTGTCATGTTGTAAAATTAAAAGAATATGATTGCATTCAAATTGCATGTCTTGGACAACTGTATTATATGGTGTGGCTATTATCACTAGTAAATCTTAAACTATTTTTGAATTCTATATTAACTATGAATCAAATGATTTGAAACTTAAATCAGTGCTCATTATAAATAATTAATACAATTTTCATTTATTTGTAATTAAAAGATGACAAGTGATGGCTTTATCCCCATGTTTTATGCTTATGCTTACAAGTATTTGATTTAGCAAGTAAATATTATGGACAACCCAGGAATACGAAGCTTTAAGTAGCCTCAAGGAGATCTTAGATAATCTCACTTCTCTGATTTAATAATGGCACATACTAGCTTAACTTCATTTATGTGTTTGCATATGTTAGAATATAAAGTGAACCCCTTTGTTTATGTCATTTAGCTTTACATAATTAATAGATACTTATAGATAACATTTTCATGATTTTGTTTCAATGCTTGCATATATGTTTATGTGGATTTGGATTGGCAAGTATATAGTCTGACATTCTGAGAATATGAGGCTTTAAGTAGCCCTAAGGAGGTCTTAGATAATCTCACTTCCTGATTTAACAATGACACATACTTACTTAAATTTCTAATACATATTTACATATGCTTAAATATGAGCTGAAATCTCCCTTTTTTATCAAATTCATGCATCAATATTCAATAAGTGTGAAAAAATATGAGTATATAGCATGTATATAATAAATTAAATATTAGAGAAATTAAAAATGAAAGGATGTGGATATTATTCATAAAGAAAGAAAGTTGTGGATTATTACTCATGTGATGGTGACTTAAATTCATTTATCTTAAGATGCCTTTTATGTTTGAATAAGATTCAATAAGGCTAATCTAAACTTAGGCTAAATAAAATTCATAAGTGGTTCATTAATAGAATTAAAGCCATAATAATCTATCTTTAGAAATCAACTTAGGCTAGGGATGAAAGAGTTTAGTCTCTCTCCTATCTTCATAATGATTAAATCTTAAGTAAATAGAGAATAAAATAAAAACACATAAGTTAAAATATGATCAAGCCACTAAAAGACTTAAAGTGAAATCATCCTTAATAGGTAATTTAAATAATCCTATGATTTTAGAAAATCCTAATTTTAAAGATCAATCAAGACATACCATTGTAAGCCTTAGCACACACATTAGAATACTAAATTGCGACCTTAGTATTAGGTGTATGTTGTGGTGATATGTTTTGTTTTGTAATGTAATATTTTTTAGACTCAATGTTAGGATTATTTTGTGCGTAGATTAGATGTTAGGTCATTATTAGCCTAATGTAGTCTTATGCAAGAGATTGTGCTTGAGGGACCAGTGTAATAATAAATGAATATAAATGTTATTGCTTATCAGTGCTAATTATGCTCCTAAGCATAATCTAATTAAGACAAGTGGACTTGATTACCCAAGTATAGAATGATAAGTTCAAATATGTGAAATATAATTACTTGGCTAGTATATATGTTTAGCTAACAACTATTTTGCAGGTGTAGTTAGATTTTATTTTTCATAAAAATGTAATTGTTGCAATAGGATTAAGATTAGTGATATAGGGTTTAAGATGAGTAGTGGCTAGAAGGAAAAGACCTAGGAGGCCCTGTAAAGCCTAGAACAAAATAATTTAATGAAGGAAAGAAGAAAAAGAATTGAAAACACCCATAACATTTTTTTTCAATTATAATATTTGATTGTAATCTAGGTTGTATAATGGTAGAGCTTGGCTACACAACTCTTTTTCTTTTTTGGTGTGTACGGCAGTACTCGGCTGCATAACCTTTTATTCTTTTACAAAATTCAAATATTTGATTATTGTGTTTAGATTGTGTAATAAAAATGGCATGCTTTTCATAGGTTTTTTAAAGTGTGATGATTTGATGTGTGGTCTAGATGCGGTAGGGACTTTAGGATAAAATTAAATTTTTTTACCCTCATTTTAATCAATTCATAACATCATCTTAAAGCATAGGCTTTAATCGAGATAATAAAGATTTAGCAACCCTTTAGCTAAATAGTTGTATGTTATAATAACATGCATGTCATATTGTTTCACTCTGGAATAAAGAAGATTTATAATCTTGCATGGTAGGGGACATGCTTGACATTTGAGAGGGGTCCTTTGTAGTGGAGAACACCTATTTCTCATTGATTTAGCCCACAATTAAATTTCATCATGGATGTAGGCATAATCATCTCAAGTCTTGGTCCAAAATAAAGGTGTCACAATGAACTAAAAAACTTGTAAATTTTTAACATTAGTTTAAGACATGTTTGCATACCAAACATTATCCAGTCTCTTAGAGAGTGAGTTTAAAGTTCTAGCTTCCTTCCTAATTAAATAACAACCTAACTATCTTGCATCTACATGAGACTGGCCTACATGGTTTTAAAGCATATGAAGTGTTAACTGGCGACCACTCTAGGCAGTTATAAGTTCAGAAGAGTGATGTGTTCACCCTCTCTTATGGAGGTAAACCATTATATCCCATTTTGTTCGAGTACAATTAGGTCTAGCTCTTAGCTTGGGTAAAGCACTCAAGATTTAGGTTATGAGATAACTTGTTTATCTTTAAATATGAGTATAAGTACTCTTCTATTAGGCAGACCTAGAACCTTTTGTTGTTGGAACATAAGTCCTAGCATTTTAATAAAATTTCAACTTAAACAAAAATAAATTTTTCTCTTCAAAAATATAAAGCCTCATCATAAAGTAGATTGAGGTATTCACTAGACTTCCTAGTGTCTTGGATGCCCCCTATTTATCCTCCTATGGAATTTGTAAATAAGTCTTTCCATTTGAACTCTTCCCATTTGATTTTCATAGTTTATCCTTGAAATCTTTGGAGATATTTATTAACTACTTTAATCGAGAGTATTTTTAAAAAATCCTCATTTCTAGATTGTAATTAACTATGGAGCTTGCTTCCATAAGGAACTAAAGAACCTCACATAAAATAAACCATACTTTACTTATCCATGTAAACTAGGGAAAAGATCTATGGTAAATACATAGACCCTTCTACTTTAGGAGTCCTTATTAGGAGATTAGATCCATTGTAGGGTAATGTTTTAATCTTCCAAGATAGTACATTATACCTTAATGTCACACTCAATCACTTCACTAATTACCCCCTAAGATATGTATGGTGTCCCACTACTCCAAATTAAAACACCATAGTAGGTTTCACTCTCTTTGAGCTCTAGATGAAGAGGAGAATGTTAGGAAGATAGCAACATCACCCTAACAATCTGTGGAGTATGAGACACAGGGTTGGGAGAAAAGAAGCCCAATGCTAGTCTGAGGTCTGTGCTCAAGAAAGTAGGAAGAGCCCATAGAAGGTTAGAGTATGCCTTTATTCATGATTTGAGATAGCTTATCCTTAGGAGTTTTAGATACCAAATTAATTGAGAGAGGGACATTGAGGCAAGGAGGTAGCCCAAGCAGGCAAGAGAGATTAGAGGAGATTTGTCCTATAGTTAGTGGCCTCAACATTAGTGGATCACTACCCCAATTAGCGAGCTGCCATAACTATTCATTTAGATAGTATAGATCTCAGTGATTTTTGTCTGAAGAGGAGATCCTTATGGAGGCACAGTCGATGTCACCACCATCTCAGCACCACTCAACTCACCATCCACCATCACTCATTCATGTCCAACCATTTGAAGTCCCCACCAAATTTTACTAGTCTACATCTGGAGGGAATCCTCACTCTTGGTGATATGATTACAACCCAAGGGTCGCACTTCATCTACTCACACTAATGGTGTGAGGCTGGCTCTATTTGGTCTTCCAAATCATCAATGGAGAAGAAGTGGTGGCCCAAGAGTATTGTCATCACTTCACCAACCCAACAAGTTGAGTAGAACGAGGAGAAGAAGAAGGCTGAGGGGAAGGGCCCCATATCAATAGAGGTAGTTACAGTCAGTATTTCATCAACCAAAGATGCCCTATACACTCCTTCTATAGAGATTCACATGATAGAGGATCGTCACCTTGTATATATCTCTATTGATCCCAAGAATATTGATAGTAGGTCAAGTATAAGAAAACCATTAAAGATATGGAGAGGGATGAGAGTGATGAAGAGAAGGTCAACTTTGACATGGAGGAGGATGACCTCATGGATGGTATAATAGAGGTCCACATGGTAGAGGCTAGGACCTCCCCCATAGGGAGCAACATCACAACATTGATGCTTAATGAGCTATAGTTAAAGAAGGTGAGGCATCAGACTCAACTCATCACCTTTTACATCAGCTCAAATTAAAGGATGATCAGATTGATTGGATGGAGAGGAGGATAAAGGAGCTAATATTAGTTATCTTAAATCTTTAAGGTCAGATACCAACACCTCAATCCTCCCCAATAAGGATCAATAGGCCCAAGCTAGTGCACATTGTAGATCGATAAAAGAATGCCACTCCACTAAAAGAGGATACTAGCAGTCTTCATAAAAAAAGCACAAATAGCATATTCATCTAAGAATGGGATATTAAATAGATGGTGGAATAACAAGTGAAGAAGGTATTGGCACAATTTTAAGGGGCCTCATCAATTCTAAAGGGTAGACCTTACCTAAATGAATTTGATGTAGCAAGGGTTTTGTGCCACCATTCTTCCAAGCATTTAATGGTAGTGGGAATCCTAAGAAGCATATTGCACACTTCAGGGCTAATTTCTTCAATGTAGGTGGCAATGACACCCTAATTTTTTGATAATTTATCTGGATCCTTTCTAGGGTCACTTTTGATTGGTACACTGAATTGCCCAATAGTTTGATGAAGTCCTTTATAGAGTTAGAGAAGTTATTCATAGAAAAATTCACAACACCTCAGCAGAGGGTAACTATAAGAGACCTTATTATAAAGAAACAAAAGCCTAACAAGTTCTTTATTGATTATATTCTTAGGTGGCATAACCTTAATATAAAATGTGAACCACATCTCCAAGAGTAACATGCCATCAAAATTCTTCTTAAGAATATTTATGGCATGGTTGCTTTCATGCTTACAGGCTTCATGATTAAAACTTTGAGCAGTTAATTAGCATGGCTGCTAACCTATAAGAGAAAGCTAAGCAGTTATCCTTTTCAGACCAGTCATGCAAGCTAAAGCCTCAGATGGTGTTTGAAAAGAAGCCTGGGGTAGTGTCAGCTGTGGAAAAAGGAAGTAGCCTATGAGAGTTCATACTAAGAGGCCTAGAGCTCAGTAGCCTCCACTCTCACCACCTCTTCCACCTTCTTAGCCACCACAATAGTCAATGATACCAATATGCACCACCAAGTAGTTATTATTTTTCACCTACTCTTGTAGAAAAACTTAACAAAACATATTCATCCAAGAGGGAGGTAGTCAAAAATATTTTAAGAACCTTCTTGAGGAGCTTGACTTTCAGCAACCTGAGCCTAAGATGCTAGGGGAAATGGGTAAGAGTGATGATTCTAACTTCTGCCCCTACCACCACATATTGTGCCATGTCTCAAATGAATACTTTACTTTTAAGGGCTACCTTGAATGTTGTTATATGTCAAGAACAATCATGATATTCAAATAATACTTAGCAGAGCAACCTTCTAGCTCTATTAAAGTAATCTCTAAGGAATCACTGGATTCTCTTAAGACTAAAGAAGATTGAGATATTTTTTTTGCTCGTACTTATAAAAAGATCATTTCTAAAGTCAAGAAACTTTTTTATGGGTGCCTGAATCAATTCATACCTCCAACAGGTTGGAAGGTCTACTAATTGTGAGGGACAACTCAGAGAGGGTAGGAGCCAAGGAGTAACAACAATCACCACATGTGTAGGATAGTCCACTAGTATAACCACAATCTGAGTTTAGCATCTCCACCTCCACCATTATAGTTTCTACCTTTACTAGCTCCTCCACTACCTCTAAAAGCATGATATCTATGAATGAGGGCACCATGCCACTCATGCCACTTATCTTATATGATTTCTACTTTGTACCCCCAAAATCTAATAAATTAATAAAGAAGAAAGATTATGTTTACATTTTTTCTACCTTTATTGATATTAGTGATTTATACCCTATTTAAATCTCTCAATGTCATAATAATAATCAAAATAATTTTGATCACTTCCTCTCTGATTTAAAATTGGATTATTCTTTTTTGAATCTTTAGGGTTCACCACTCGAGATAGATTTGGAGTTATCTCACTCCGAAGAGCATTTAGGAGAAGTTGTAAGTATACCCAATGTGCAGGTAAAACTCACAATAAGCCCTTCATTTAAAGAAATAACTAAATTTAATTTCTATAGTGTCGAAGTTCTTCCTCCTAGGGTAACACTTCAAGACATGGGTAAACAAGTCATTGGTTTTAATGAGCAAATAACCCCTTCATAAGATGATCCACTTTTTGATATGCTTATGGAAGACCTACCCAAATTTAATTACAATGTCTTAGCATATCTAAGAAAGTTTTTAGTTAAGTTAAACATATATGATGCCCTCATCTTATCCAATGAGATGAAGGAGTTATTAATCAAAGCACTAGTTGATCTTAAGATATGCTTAACTCAGTTGGTCACTACGAGTCTAGCAGAAGAAGAGGTGTGTTTCTCGAAGGAAGTTCTAGAGGCACATTTTTAGATGAAGATCAACTACTTGGGATGATAGAGCACAACTGTCATATATACATTACAATAGATGTTGACAAGTTCAGATTATCCAAAGTATTTGTTGACCTAGGTGCATTTATCAATATTATGTGCCTTAGAATCCTCGTCATCTTTTGAATTGACATCACTAAACTTCAATCTAAAAAGATGATATTGAAAGGATTGAATGAACAAGCTGAGAGGGTCTTAGGCTTTATCATAGTTCCATTGGAGATAGATAATTGAAAGTCTGAGGCCAAGTTTTATAGAATAGATTTAGATACATCTTTCAATGCTTTGCATGAGAAATCTTGGGTTATGAGAACAACATGGTATCATCTTTGCACCACCAATGCATCAAGTTTATAAGAGATGATAAAGTGTATTGTGTCAAAGGAGATCAAGCCATTCTCAGTGTATGAGCTCAAGAGCTATGAAGATGCAGACTATTGTCTCCTAGAAATAAAGTGTGTACTCTTGCAAATTTACTCAAATGTGAAAAGAAAATGAAGAGAAAAAAAAAGGAAAATAAAGAAAAGAAAAGAAAAAAGGGAAAAAAGAAAGTGAAGGAAAAAAGGAAAATGGAAAATAAAAGAAAAGAGAGTGAGAAGAAAACCTTTGTGAGGAAGTGGAGTCTGACATTGCATTCCACTCACATCTCTCCACTCCTTTCAAAGGAGTGGGTGAGATTTCTCGACCCCTCTTGGATGAGGAAGAGGCAAGCTTAGAGAAAGTTTTAGAGGAGTGAGACCTCCATTCCTACCACTTACCTGGAGATTTTTCCCAACATCAAGGAGTACACTTGTGATCTAGATGGACTTAGAATCTAGTTTAGAGAATGAGTCTTACGTGGTGAGCACACCAGCAATCTCCCTATTTCAGAAGACTAAATTGGAGGTGAAACTTGAGCTAGACAGTGATTAGGATAGGGTCCCTAAATAAATAATAAGTGTATCTAAATCTTCATTATGTGAAATTATGAGATAACATGTGAGCACCTTAACTTTAACCCCACTTTCTCTACAAAAACATGTCAAGGATTTGGTAGTTAAGGATGCTCCTAACTACATACAGATGCTAAGCCTCAAAAATTTTATCCAGGAGGAGCATCCTCACATAAGTTAATGTAGAGCTTAAGGATAATTTATTCAAAGAATTAATATAACTTCCTTTTGATTGATACATGTCTTGTGTTTTAAATTTAGCAAATAAAGGTTTAATTCTGAATATATGATTTAAGCACAAGTTGGAGTACTTTGAAAAGCTATGGGATAATAAATACAAAAATTCTCAATCAAATACTCTCGATTAAAGTAGGTGATTGTTGTCTCCAAATAATTCAAAGATAGGACTATCAATAAATTGGTTGGGTTTTAAAAAAATGAAGTGGGAGGGATCAAAAGGGAAGAGTTGTTATCGAAACCAAAGGAGATGAGTAGGGAGTGCTCATGATACTAGAAAGCCTAGTGAGCACTCCAATCTATCCTATTGTTGGGCTTTATATATTTGAAATTGAGGAGATCTATTTATTTAAGTTGAAATTTTATTAGAAATCTAGGGCTTATAATTCCATAATATAGGATTGTGGAAATGTTTAAAAGGTGAGGATTTATACTTGTAGCCCTAAAGGGAAGCAACAACCTCAGATCCTAAATCTAGGGAGATTTGGTGAGGGCCAAAGCATGACTTAAATCTAAGGCAAAAGTGGGTATATGGTTTACCTCCATAAGTGAGGATAAACCACCTAGCTGCTGGACTTATAACCGGCTGGAGTCACAGCCAGCTAACTCCTCCTACGCTTTAAATCTATGTAGGAAAGTCATATTCTTTTGCAAGATAATTGTTATTATTTAGAAAAGAAACTAAGTCCTTAAACTCACTCCCTAAGTGACTAGAGCATGAGGGGTATGAATAATGACTTAATATAATGCAAATTTTTATCAAATTTCATTTAATTTGGGACTCTTTATTTCAACATAGGCTATGGGATTTTGTATGCATAAATGCATGAGAAGTTGGTTATGGGCCAAATCAAGAGGGAAAGAGGTGTTCTTGTTATTTTCAAAGTTTAGTTATGAGTTGTTAATGGGATAGAAAAATTATTTTTTATCTTAAGAGCCTAATCGCATCCAGGCCATACAATGATCACCAATCATAAATAAACTATGAAAAGATATACTTTTTCTAATGCATAAGCTAAATAAATCATCAAATAATTTTATAAAGCTATTGTAAAAGAATAAAAGGCCGATCTGGTCAGGTACCACCGTGTAATCTAAAAAAAATGTGGGTAGCTGAGCTTTACCCTTATACAACCTGGATTAAAAAAGAATAATTACAAATGATGAATGTTATGGGGTCTTCATTCTTCACTCTTCATGTCTTCATCTTTCATTTCTTCATTTGATTTACTTTATTCTTTCTTCCTTTTGGCTTGGTTTGGATGTGCTTTCTCCGAAGGCATGGTACATAAGACTTGGTATTATGACCAATGCTCATCCTAATCCTCCATAACATTTATCATAATCCTATTGTAAAATTACATTAAAAGAAGGAAAGTAAATCTAGCTTCACCTGCAAAACAAATGTTAGCTAAACACACCATACAACCTAAGTAGATATATGAAAAATTTGGACTTAGCACTCCACACATGGGTAACGAAGCCCACCTGTCCTAACTTGAGTTATGCTTAGGGGCTAAACAAATTGCACAGTGAAAAGCATTTATATTTTTATTTTGAGGTCCCATCAGCACAACCCCCTACAGTAAGAATAATTAAGCTAATATCGACCTAATATCCACACTATGCACATACACTCTAATATTCAGTCTATAATAATACATCATAAAACAAGCATACATTAAACCATACATTGCCCTAACATAAAGCTAAAAGTGGTGACTTAGTCTAAGTGTTATAAAGAGAAGAAAAATAGGGAATATCTCTTTCATCCCTACCTTATCATTTCTAAAGTAAGTTAATTAATCAATTTATTTTAGTGAATATCTTATTATATGTTTTAAGTAATCCTAAGTTTAGGTTCACTCTAAATGATCTTATTCAATAAGAAAGGCATCTTAAGATTAATTAGAATGAATTACTATCACATAACACATGTTTATTCATTTCTTTCCATCATGTATATCATGCATATGATTAAATCCTAAGCAAACATATACATACAATGCATATCTTAGCATACTTAAGTGATTAATGCAAAGAAATATATTTGGAATTTAAATATTTCATTTGATTGAATTATGAATGCATGTCTTTTTAGTAAAAAAAAAGGATTTTTCATCAATTAGCTAGATACACATTAACATGTATAAAAGTTTTAAGTGAGTACATCATCATTGTTCTGCACTAGGGGCGTAAGATACAAGACCTACTTAGGGCTACTTAAAGCCTCAGCCCTAGGGTGTCCAAACTAATATATCACTTTTCTCAGATACATGTAGATGTATAAGCAACTATAAGGATAGAAAAACTCATGCAAAAGTTGTATTTGACTTATTTGATTATGATTCTTATTCATTAGTCACATCATACATACATATGTATAAGATCTTTAAGTGAGTATGGTGCCATTATTCTACACCAGGGGCATAAGGTACAAGACCTACTTTTGGCTATTTAAAGCCTGGTAGTCCCGGGGTGTCCAGACTAATATACCACTTTTCTTAGATACATATAGATGAATATGCAACCATAATGATAGAAAAACCCATGCAAAAGTTATATTTGATTTGTTTGATTTATGATTCTTATTCATTGGTCATATCACACATACATATGTATAAGAGTTTTAAGTGAGTATGATATCATTATTTTGCACCAGGGGCATAAGGTACAAGAGCTACTTAAGGAAACTTAAAGCCTCGCAGCCCCGAGGTGTCCAGACTAATATACCAATTTTCTCAGATACATATAAATGTACAAAAAGAACCACAAGAATAAGAAGTCATGCAAGAAATCATATTTGATTTTATTATATGATTTACATATATGATATGAATTTCTTCCTAAGTTTTAGCATGGGAATGCATAGAAATAGATTTAGACAAATATCGTGTTCTTTTAAATGAACTATACATTTATAAATCTTATGCAAATCCATGTAAGATAAGGAAAGAGATCTTCATATTGCATATCTTATATTATCAACACATGCAAACTTATAGATACTTATAATTAGCATCACTCCATCCATTATAATTGACTTATAGGCTTTTGAAAATAATATTTGATTTAATAGTAATAATAGCCACACCTATTTATTTTAAAATAACATGCAATTTTACATAAAAGAAACTATTTCATTTAGTTAATTTTAAAAGAAATGAAGGCATGATTACATATGTCAAGCAACATTTAACATGATTGGAAAGAGATAAAACAACATATAAGCATGTGAATTCATTCAAATCCAACTAAGTCCAAGGACATTCATACTAAATAAGGTTATTTAAAATAAACCACAGTTCTTTAATGTCATTTTATTTTTGTGTTGATTTGATTTAGGAAATGTGAAAGAGGTTTGCTGGTCCCATTCCCATTTCTTGTGTGTGAGTTAATTTTAGTTCAAGGAAGAAATAATTAAGTTGATTTTATGATTTAATTAGGTTAGGGTATGAATTAAGTGGATTAATTAACCCTTACTTACATCACCTTAAGTTAATTAACTAACTAATAATGAGCCAATATGATATACAACCACATGAAAAGTAAATTTGCAATGCTCCTAAGAAATGAAATGGATCTAATGCAATTGGTTCATGATTAATAGTTAAATAGGCTTAAAGGATCTCACTAAACTACTTTTATGATTTTCTCACACATATGAGCGACTACAATTTCATCATCTCTCACTTTGGGTCATTGGACACCCAAAGACCTACCCAAGATTAAATTAGAGAAATAGATTCAATTTAATTAATTAAGGTCATTAATTAACTAATTAAACTTTAATTAACCTTAACCAACCAAAATGAAATGGGCTCAGAGAAAGAGACAAAGAAGAGAGCCTAAGTCTCAATCCCTAAATCCATTCAATTAGTTAATTAAGGTTCAGGTATGATTTGGATTTTGATTAATCTTGCTGATTAATTAATTAAGGGGTGTTAGTTAATTAGTTATTTAAGAGGGATTTAAGAAGACTTGAAGAAAAGATTGGAAGAGAGAGTCCCAATCCATTTCCCTAACTTCATCATCATTAACAAATATTAAAAAGCTTAATTGATTAATTAATTTACTTTTCATTAATTATCACTAATTATATTAAGAAAGTGATTAGTGCTTAATCCATTGGTTTCCCTAATTAAGCAATTAATAAAATCCCAAAAAATGGCGGAGGCAGAGGTCATCCCCCCAAACATTCACAAAAGTTTGAGATTAATGGGATGGTTAATTAGGTAGTAATTAGGCTAATTACATTTCCAATTAAACCTTAACTAAGCCAAATCCATTATTTAGGATTAAAAACTAATTAATTAGCCCTAATAAAATCCTTAATCACATCAGGCCACGTGGCGACTGATGTAGTGCGCTTTCCACTTGGCGCGATGGGATTCGCTATTTAAGTTATCACATCTGAATTCTAACTAGATGGTGGTGCACACAGTAACTCCATGGACCATTCGATCTAAGATTGGCTGGCCATGATTAAACCCATGGATTCGAGGGATTAATCAAAGGCTTTAAGTGTGATTTGATCAGGACCGTCCATTTCAATCATGCGGGATGGATAATCCATGATCTATCTCTTCTAGAGCTTCAAACAATGGCTATTGTCCATTGATCATTGTTCGATCTGAGCTCACCCGAGCTCAGATGGAGATGAATATAATCCCACACCTTAAGGGAAGCACAACAATCAAATCCAATAGTGGAAAACTCATGGCATGAAATTTTCTTTTACAAAATACCAACCTATTTTCATTCAAGGATCGGTTTCAATGGCATACCTCACTAGAACTTATGACTTGCGGTTTCAATGATTGAAGAAGCTTCATTTGGTAGAAATGAAGCTCTATTGACACGAGCTTTGATTTGGTGTAGTTGGCTGGAAAGGCCAAAGCACAAGGCGTAAGTGGTCGAGCTTGATCGAACTCTACCCTCCGACCATTGGAATGCTTGGGAAAGGATTTATTTTCACTCGTTTGACTCCAAGGAAGGTGTGTAAAATATTAATTGCACTTTGGTGGAGATTTGAGCAAATGAGAATTCATGGTGGCCTCCCTTATTTCAATTTTGCATAAAACCAAAAATAGGGATTTTCGGGGCCTTGGGAAAGCTTATAAATCGCTCTAGGACTCTCTCCTTGGCTGCTAGGTTTGAATCAAGTGTGTCTTTATGAGTTTGAGTGAGAATAAGAGGGTATACCCCCTCATTCCTTGGATCAGACGATAATGGTTATTTTGGCTTTTTGATTCAATGGTTGAGATGGGAGCTCAATTTTGGTAGAGAATCATGTTAGCTGGCTTTCTTTGAGTGGAGGAGGGTGTAAGAGTGGTGCCATGGGAGTAGTCTGTGTCCTATGGCTTTCTAAGTGTTCCAATGGGGATATGGATGTGATTTCACCTCGCATGGATCATGGCCGACTCAACCACTGTTGGCTCAGATCAGCCATGGTCCAAGGTGCCTAAGTGGACCTATGGTTGGGTGTCAAGTGGCTTGGGGAAGAAAATGACCTAACGAGCATATGTTTATCTCATGGGATGCCCTAAACCCAAGAGCAAAGTGATCATTTAGCTATGGGTTTGATTTAGGTAGATTTGGGATGGTTCAAAAATGGGTTAACCAAAATTTCAAGTGGTTTGGAGTTTATTTGATTTGATTTGACTTGATTTGACCTATCAAATCAAATTAAGTTAGGTTGGGTCAAGTTGAATAATAGGCCAAATTGGGTTAAAGCAAGGGTTGGGTCAAGTTCACATGACCAATTGGAGTGTATTGGTGTCATTGGTTTGGTTTAATTTACTTTGGATTTGATTATGGCTCATTTGGGTTCATATAGGTCAAATGGGTCAAGTTGACCAATTGACCAATTTGACCAAATTGGGTTAGGTTAGGTGTTGAGTCAAGTTCAATTGGCTAATTAAAAATAATTGTATGCTTTGGTTTGGTTTAATTTGGATTTTAACTAATTTGACCCTTTAGGTCAGTGGGCTAAGTTGGGTCAAGTGAATCAATTGGTCAATTGGGCTCAATTATGGCTTTGGTCAAGTTCAATAATCAATTATGAGTGGGTTTGAATCAATATGGTTTCAATCAATTTGGCATATGGTGGATTTTGGCTAGTTTGGGTTTCATTTGGATTAAGAGTTGACTTGGTCAATGGGCTAGGTTGACTTGGTTTGACCTAATTCAAGACAACTGATTAACCTAGGATGATTGTTTACCATGTTGTGAGGATTGGATGGGCTTATTTCAATCCAATTTGGGTTGGATTATAACTTGGCTCAAAAAGGTCTTTTAGATCACTTTGGGTCAAGTAGACCTAAATGGGTTAATTAGTTTGATCATGGATTGATTCAAGTTTAGTTGAACTCACACATGAGCCTAGGTTTGAAATATAAATCCAATTGCAAGTGATTTGCAAGCCAAATGGATTTTGGTTCATATGACAATTTCAAGTCAAAAGGGCTAACTTGGGTTGACTTGAATTTGGTTTGTAATTGTGATTTATGTTTATATTTAGGTCAATGATTGTAGGAATGATTGAATCATGAAGAAATCCATGGTTTTGAATTGGTTTGGGTATCATTTAGCCAAGTTCAAGAATTTGGCTAAAATTGGGAATTTGATTTGATTTGGGTTTCAATCAATTGGAGTTTGGAATTGATTTATGATTTGAAATTTGGATTTGGTTTTAGATTGAATTTAATAATTAAAAAAATCAATTAGATTAGGGTTAATTTGAATTTTGTTAAGGCTAAGTCCATAAGATAAAGTCAAAGGTCTAAGGAATGGATTTAAAGTTTGAATTTAATCATTGGTTTCAATCAATTGATAGTTTGATTTTGATTTAAGAATTTGGATTTGAATTTGAGGTTTGATTGAAAGAAGGAAGCAAGGATTGGGTTTGGCTATAGGGTAGGCAAGTCCTCATAAATCCCTAAGGCATAAACTATTCCTATGACTAACTCTCCTAGGTCTCTAAGGTTAGGTTAAGTGTTCACCAAATCACTAAAAAAGTCTTAAGACTAAGGAACTCTTAGTGTCTATAGGAGTCCTAGATCTATGACAAGGAAGTTGAGAGCTCAATCTAAAAGTGAGGTCAATAAAAGGCATAATAGGTGTAGTGTGACTGATAAGTCACATCACATATATTGGTGTTGATCGAGATGATCAACAATGTTCGAAGGAATGCAAACACTAACAAAAATGATCTACTCCTAAACCTGAGATATAGAAGGAATCAAGATCTTAATACAATGCAACTCTGCTCATGCCAAGGGCATAAGGGAGGAAGATGGGATCCACTAAGGGATCAAGCATGTGAACCTTCCATTAGAGATGCAATTTCAGGTTATCCACTAGGGATAAGGGGTTTGAGTGCAAGATATGATTTGGGTAGAGTATCTACTGGGGATTAGAATGTATAACCCATTGGAGATAAAGGTTTGATTTGATTTGCATCTCACTGGGGATAAATTTGATTTGAGTTAATTGGTGGGCCATCCACTAGGGGATGAAAGTTTGATTTGATTTGTTGATTTATGATTTGAAGCTCCACTGGGGAGGGATGATTTGGTTTTGAGCACACATCTGCTGGAGATACAAGCTTGGATCCATTGGGGATAAGGAGAATGAACCTTCCACTAGAAAAGCAGGTTTATATTATCCATGGGGAGGATAAGAATTTGGCTTTGAGCATGCACCTGTTGGAGATGTGGGCTCAGATCTACTAGGGATAAGATAGATTTAATTTGGAATCTGCTAAAGGGAGGATGATGAATTTAATGAGATGGACTTTGTCTGTGTGTGATGGATCCACTGAGAAGGGGCTAATATTAGCTTAGACTTATCTTAAATTTATACAAATCCAAAGGGATAGTCTACCGGCTGTGGGGTAGAGCTAACTAACCTAAGGGGTGCATTTTAGTGTGCAATGGTCAAGTTACGAAGAAAGTGCAGGGATTCACATCCTCCTAAACAAAGGACCACTGGCGTGATCGGTTGATAGCACAATAGATTGAACCACCTAAGGAGACTATTGAATGAATGTCACTGGGGGACTTATATCAGTTCGAAAGTAAACTGGATATTATCATTTGGTTTATGAGGAGCCACACTGAGAAGGAGCTCATATCAACCTAGTCTCATCTCAGATTTGCTAGACAAAGGAGAATCTGCATATCCACAAGATAAATTTTTCAACCACAAGGGTGGCTACTAGGAAAGAGAATTTCCCAATCCAAGAGTAACTGGGGTAATATCTAAATGGAGTCACTAAGGATGTGATCCAAATAGAGTGCCCGTATGGGAGGTGTCCCTAGGGGCATTACCCAAAACCTTATAAAATAAAGCCTATAGGTATTCGGTGGTCAACTCAAGGAGAAAGTGTGGGGACTCACATCTGCGAAGAGTAAAGTATCCACTGGGTGGGTCACCATCAGCATGGCGATAAACAACCAACCTAAGGTGTCCTTCGGTTTGCGACAATTAGTCTAAAAAAAGGTGTATATACTTACATCTCTCTAAAGCAAACTGATCATCGGGATAGTCTGTCTTTAGCTCGACAGGGTCGACCTAGGGTGACTACTATGTGAGGGGTCCTATGTAAGGACAAGACCCAAGCTTGAAGTAGTCAAGAAGAAAGGAGCCATTAGGGAACATATCCTAAGCCTCAAATATACTTGACCTAATCAGTGCAAGATGGTTAGTCAGGAGGAAAGCATGTAGGCTTACATCCTCTTAAATAAAGTCAACATGGGGGCAGCTTACTAGCTACGAAGTAAGGCCTATCAAAATGATAAGGTGCTTGTTGGTTTGTAATGGTCAAGTCTGGAAGAAAGCGTGGGGACTCATCAGACAAGTGATCCACTAGGGTGACATACTAACAAGGTAACATATCAACCCAACCTAGAGCAACTAATGAGTGAGTGCCACAAGGGGGGGCTTGCACCCACATCAAAATAGCTTGATATAAAATATATGTGTTCGTTTGTGTTGTGAAAGAATGAATAGGATGCTACTTGAGTTCTCTTACACCTTCCCTAAATACGTAGAAATGTTACTATACGAAGAAAGGATGCTGCTTGGGTTCTCTTACACCTAACTTAGTTGTACTAGTCAAAATAGGATGCCACTTGGATTCTTACACTTAACCTAGTACACTGGAGGGTCATTTGTAGTTTGTTTTTTTGTTTGAGGGATAAGATGTCACTTGGGTTCTCTTAAACCTACCTTAAATACATCATGGTGGATTTGCAAGCAAAAGATATTTCTAACATGTAAGAGATGGAATTTGATATGAAAAGAAGTTTATTGATGATTACTTTCAAATAATATTTTATGGAAAGTATTTCTTAAAGTAAAACCATTGATTGGAAGCATCGTGCACTCTCTCTTACAATTTATAATTTGATAAGATCCTTGTTAGTAGGCCTTCTCTATGGCAAAAGGGCCTTCCCAAGTGGGTTCAAACTTGCTTCCCATCTTTCGATGAGCAAGAATTGGTCTCTTTAAAACTAAAATAAGCCCTCCTACTTGAAAAGCTCTATGGTGAACCAACTTGTTGTGAGCTTAAATCATTTTGGCTTTGTATAACTCTAGGTTTTAGCATGCCCGGAGGTGTCTCTCCTCCAATTCTTTGAGCTCTTCTAACCACAACTATGCATTCTACTCTATTATGATTTTTCTACCCACATCTATCCTTAGTGATGGGAGTTGGACTTCCAGTGGTAGAACGGGGTGGGCAGGCTTGCACCCACATCAAAATAGCTTGAGATAAAATATATGTGTTCATTTGTGTTGTGAAAGAATGAATAGGATGCTGCTTGAGTTCTCTTACACCTTCCCTAAACACGTAAAAATGTGACTATACGAAGAAAGGATGCTGCTTGGGTTCTCTTACACCTAACTTAGTTGTACTTATCAAAATAGGATGCCACTTGGATTCTCTTACACTTAACCTAGTACACTGGAGGATCATTTGTAGTTTATTTTTCTATTGGAGGGATAAGATGCCACTTGGGTTCTCTTACACCTACCTTAAATACATCATGGTGGATTTGCAAGCAAAAGATATTTCTAACATGTAAGAGATGGAATTTGATATGAAAAGAAGTTTATTGATAATTACTTTCAAACAATATTTATGGAAAGTATTTCAAAAGTAAAGCCCATTGATTGGAAGCATCGTGCGCTCTCTCTTACAATTTATAATTTGATAAGATCCTTGTTGGTAGGCCTTCTCTATGGAAAAAGGGCCATCTCAAGTGGGTTCAAACTTGCTTCCTATCTTTCGATGAGCAAGAATTGGTCTCTTTAAAACTAAAATAAGCTCTCCTACTTGAAAAGCTCTATGGCAGACCAATTTGTTGTGAGCTTAAATCATTTTGGCTTTATACAACTCTAGGTTCTAGCATGCCCAGAGGTGTCTCTCCTCCAATCCTTTGAGCTCTTCTAACCAAAACTATGCATTCTACTCTATTATGATTTTTCTACCCACATCTATCCTTAGTGATGGGAGTTGGACTTCCAGTGGTAGAGCGACCCATACACTAAGGAGAAAGGGATGGAGTAGTGGGGGGGTGGGGGTGGGGTGGGGGTGCTTGCACCCACATCAAAATAGCTTGAGATAAAAGATATGTGTTCGTTTATGTTATGAAAGAATGAATAGGATGCTGCTTGAGTTCTCTTCCCTAAAGACGTAAAAATGTGACTCTACGAAGAAAGGATGCTGCTTGGGTTCTCTTACACCTAACTTAGTTGTACTAGTCAAAATAGGATGCCACTTGGATTCTCTTACACTTAACCTAGTACACTGGAGGATCATTTGTAGTTTGTTTTTTGTTGGAGGGATAAGATGCCACTTGGGTTCTCTTACACCTACCTTAAATACATCATGGTGGATTTGCAAGCAAAAGATATTTCTAACATGTAAGAGATGGAATTTGATATGAAAAGAAGTTTATTGATGATTACTTTCAAACAAGATTTTATGGAAAGTATTTCTTAAAGTAAAGCCCATTGATTGGAAGCATCGTGTGCTCTCTCTTACAATTTATAATTTGATAAGATCCTTGTTGGTAGGCCTTCTCTATGGCAAAAGGGCCTTCCCAAGTGGGTTCAAACTTGCTTCCCATCTTTTGATGAGCAAGAATTGGTCTCCTTAAAACTAAATAAGCTCTCCTACTTGAAAAGCTCTATGGCGGACCAACTTGTTATGAGCTTAAATCATTTTGGCTTTATACAACTCGAGGTTCTAGCATGCTCGAAGGTGTCTCTCATTCAATCCTTTGAGCTCTTCTAACCACAACTATGCATTCTACCCTGTTATGATTTTTCTACCCACATCTATCCTTAGTGATGGGAGTTGGACTTCCAGTGGTAGAATGGCTTTAGACCCATATACTAAGGAGAAAGGGATAGACTGACTTGGAGTCATGTATGTGGTATGGTATGCTTCAACTAACTACACATGCCACTGTGCTTATTGCCATTGAGTGTCTTCTTTAATATTTGGATGAGAGTTTTGTTGAATGCTTCTCCTAAATTGTTAACCCTCAAGCGATAGTAGAATATCTCTAATCTATCCTATGTATCCAGACAAAGCTGCTAATTTTAGTGCTCTTGAATGTAGTACCATTATCGAATATAATTCATCGAGGCACCTTGAATTTATATACGATATGATTCCTGAAAAACTGGACCACATGCTGAGTTGTGACCTCTCTAAGTGGGATTGCCTCCACCCACTTGGAAAAGTAGTTGGTGGTAGCTAGAATGAACCGGTGACCCTTGGAAGAAAGAGGATCGATCGAACCCGCTATTTTGCTACCCCAACACTCGAATGGCCATGAGGCCAAAGTAAGATGTAGAATGTTAGGGTGGTTGATGTAGGACCACAATGTATACCTGACATTGGTAGCATCTCCTAGCTACATCCAAGCAGCCTGTGATCATCGAAGGCTAGTAGTATCCTAGTCTTTTGATCTTGGCTTTCATCTTTAGACTAGATTGATGAGCTTCGCATAATTTTGAGTGTACCTCGGTCACATGATCCTATGGGCTTCGTGTTTGTCCAAATAATGTAACCACATATGATCGAAGGACCATATAAGGTGCCATCCACGAGAGCATAGGAAAGGGCTCGCTGCTTCACCTAGTGTGCTAGTGATTTCTCTTGACATAATTTGCTTATATTTAGATAATCCATGAATGGTTTCCTCAATCAGACTCCTTATCCTTTTTGGCAATGACAACCTCCCCTTCAAGAGAGAGTCTCTCGATGAGTTCAACATCAATAAGGGATAAAATTTATCTATTTTGGACCCTTATTGGAATGGACTCATTTTCCAAACATGCTAACTCTTTGGCAAGTTTGGCCAATGCATCTCCTACTGCATTCTCTCCTCTAGGAATCTCATCACATCATGATCTAGAGTTAGGAGAACTATTCCTACCCCTGCCTTTCCTGGAAGAGTAGATCGTGGTTCTTCTCTTTTTTGAAAGGAAGCCACACCATCAAAATACATCTCCTAGCGGTGAATACTAGCATCCCCTAAGTTCATGATTTGTTCATCGGGGAGGTCATACTAAGCATGGAATCAGTATGAAGTGAGTGTGTTTCTAAGAAATCTACTAGTGTTTATCCTTTCACTGCACGGAGTACGAAAGTGATATCAAACTATGATAAAATTATGGACCAACGTGACAACTGTCTAGATAGCGTCGATCATGTCATGAGATATTGTAGTGCATTGATCCTAAAGATCATATTCACCTTATAAGAAAGCATGTAGTGTTGTAGCTTATGAGATGCAAAGATTAAAGCTATGCAGTGCTTCTCAATAGGTGGGTAATTTGCTTCAATAGGAATTAGATGATGACTGAGATAGTAGAGGGAATTTTCTTTCCCTTCATCATTGGTTTGAGCCAACAAAGTGCCAAGGGAGTCATCTAATGCAGTAGTGCAAGGTATTAATGGCTTGCCCGAGATAGGGGCTACTAAAACTAACAATGTCATCAGGTAGTGCTTGATGTCTTCAAAGGCATGGCACTTATCATCCCACTTGAACTTGACATCCTTTTTTACAATTGTTAAGAATGGTTGGCATCTTCTTAATAGGTTGGAAATGAAGCGTCTTAGATACGCCAACCTCCTTGGAATGATCTAAGTTGAGTTAGACTTTTAGGGGTGGCATTTTTAAGATAGTTTTTATCTTCTCTAGATCGATCTCTATTCCCCGGTGTCAGATAACAAACCCAAGGAATTTCCCTAAAGCTACTCTGAATGCACACTTCATGGGATTCATTTTGAGGTTAAATTATTTTAACCATTTGAAAACTACTCTCAAGTCAAAGAGATGGTCTTCTTTTTCTTTATTTTTGACTACTAGATCATCAACATAAGCATTCAAATTAATGATAAATAAGTTCATTGAAGATCTAAGTCATGGCCCGCTGGTAGGTAGCACCTGCATTTTTAAGTTCAAAAGGCATGACCTTATAACAATATATTTGATCAAGGTTCAAAAAGAAGTGTTTCTTTCATCCTTGGGGGTCATCTTGATTTAGTTGAAGCTAGATGAGTCATCCAGGAAAGAGAATACTACATGAGATGAGGCAATGTTCCACCATTAATTTTGGTATAAGAAGTGGAAATTCATTCTTAGTATTTGCCTAATTTAGATCCCTAAAATCGATGCATATGCAAATTTGGCCATTCTTTTTCTTAACTAGGATGACACTGGCCAACCAAGTAGAATATTTTTCTTTCTTGATAAAGCCAACATCGATTAGTTTCTTGAAATCATAAGTGGCCTGTTGTCAATGTCTACTCGCATGTGTCTAGGAGCTTTCTTAATAGGGTTAGCATTAGGTTCTATTTCTAGTTTATGGATTGCTATGTTAAGAGATAAACTGAGCATTTCTTCATAACTCCATGTGAAGCAATCCTTAAACTCAGCTAATATTCTAACTAAGTCATTGGTTTCTTCTTCATTTAACAAGGGATTGATGTATGTCAAAAGTGAATTATCTTCAGTTCCCAAGTTAATTTCTTTAAGTTCTTCAATGGTTGATCTGGTCTCTTCTTTAAACTCTGGCGGTGCATTTCTAACTTCAAGCTCATTTGGGTCATTTGAAGTTTCTAAACATACCTCCACATAAGAGTTAACATGATTTAAGAAGAACCTGTCAGAAACTAAATGAGTGGTGATGGCTAAGCAATGGTTGTCAACATCGATAGACCCACTGTGCTGAATCTAGTCCTAGTCTTCATTAAGAATATCTACTTTGGTTGTCCCATAACCTTTCAAAGTAGTTTGACCTATGTTTAGACCAAGTATGTGGGATTAATCTTTTCTTTGCTAAGTTAAGAACACAAGGAAAATATCAATCAAAAAGTAATTGTGTTAAATCTTTATATGAATCATCCTCAAGTTCTACATCGGCTTCCCGACTTACAGGATAATGCTCCCAATAAAAATCTCTTTGGCTTGACATGGAGGATGACTTGGGGGCCTCCTTAACTACTAAACCTTCAACTTTTTGAGAAGAAAGTAAGATTAGAGCTAAAGTTTCCAATTACTATCTGACTGTTCAACATAATAGTGGTTTAAATACATTCATGCTTTACTCTGAGGCCTGGTCTTCATCGCTATTTGGCTCGAATGTCACCTCCAATGAGACCCATCGAGAGGGGTTGGTCAGTGTGCTAACCACATGAGGCTTATCCTCCAAACTGGACTTTAAGTCTATGTGGATAGTGGGAGTACTCCTGTGAGTCAAAACATAGCTCATATTGGGTGGCCAATAGGGAGGAGGTCTTCCACCTCTGGAACTATCTCTAGATCTACCTCTGCCTCTACCTGGTGGGGGTTGAGTCATTCTACCCATGTGTTCGTATGGAGGAATGAACTGTGGGCAGAATCCAATATCTGGCTCTACTTCTTCCTCAGTGTCTAATTCTCGCTCACTTGTATTTTTATTTTATTATCCTTTTTTCTTTTCATTTTATTTTTCTTTTCTTTTTCTTTTTTTTTCTTTTATTTCTTTTTCTTTTGTTTCTTTTTCTTTTACTTTGAACTTTCACAAGTTCATGAGATTAGACTTTTTGATTTGGAGAAAGATAGTAGGCTACTTCCTCATATATCTCAACCTCTCTAACTGAGAATGGCTTTAAGGCTCCTTTGACACAATACTCAATTTCACCTCTTCAAAATTTGATGTACTGATGTAAAGAGGATGGAACTGTGTTATTTCCATGTATCCAGGGCCTATCGAGCAAAGTAGTGAAAGATGTATCTGAATCGATTATGTAGAACTTTGCTCCTGTCTTCCAGTCATCTATCTCTAATGAAAACATTGTAGAACCTAAAGCCCTCTCGCCTTGTTCATTGAATCCTATCAACATCATTCGATCTCCTCAGAGTTCGGAGATGTCAATCCTTAAGTAGGCAAGGGTCTTTAGACTCATAATATTTACTAATGCACCTAGATCAACTAACACCCTAGAGAGTCTAAATCTGCCCATGTCCACTATGATGTAGAGGGGATGGTTGTGCTCTTTTGTCCCGAAAAGAAGGTATTCATTGGTGAATGTAACTCCATAGGCTTCTCTTGAAAAATAAGCCTCCTCTCCAATAGCGGTCAGCTGAGCTAAGCATATTTCTACAAAAAGAGCTTTGATCAATGACTCCCTCATCTCTTTGGATAAAATAAGGGCATCATATATGCTTAGTGTAGCTGGCAACTTTCTTAGGTGAGCGAGGACATTGTAGTCAACTCTAGGCTAGTCCTCCACAAGCATATCCATAAGTGGAGCATTATATGGAGGGGCTTCTTGATCACTAGGACCAATGATTTGTTTACCCTTATCTTGAGGTGCTACCCTAGGAGGTAGAACTTTTCCACTATGGAGGTTGACTTCAGTAACTTCATGAGATGGTTTAGTGAAAAGTTCTACCTGCTCATCATGTTCACCTATAGTTTATCATCAGAGTTAGATGACTCCAAATCAATCTCAATGGGTGAACCTGAATGATTTTGGAATGGAAAATCCATTTCTAAATCAGAAGAGGAATGATCGAACTAAGTTATTATTATTATTTTCTAGATTTGGAGAGTTTTCTAAAGGAATAAAATAAGGAGTATGAGAAGTGGATAAGATGTAAGTGAATGTTTTCTTCATTGATTTCTTCTTAGGTGGAGGTACATGATAGAAATCTAATAAAGTAAGTGGGGTAAGGGATTTAATTCCCTTGTCCACTGATACAACACTCCTGCTGGTAAAAGAGGAGCTAGCTAGAGGAATTATAGCTACAATGGTGGAAGGAGTGTCGAGCAGGGAGCTAAATCTCACCTGAATAGGTAAGATGGAGGGAGCGGGATCCCTAGGGGCTTAATCCCATCGGGCCATGTAGTGGCTAACACGACATGTTTTCCATGTGGTACGATCATATTCATTATTTAAGTTATCACATATGAGTGCTAACTCGGATAGTTTTGCACGTGATAACTCGTTGGACTGTCCGATCTAAGATCGAATGGCCATAATTAAACATGCAATTTTGAGAGATTAATCAGAGGCTCTAAGCATGATCTGATCAGGACCATCCATTCTGATCACGCAGGATGGATGGTCCATGATCTATCTCCTCCTGAGCATCAATAATGGCTATCATCCATTGATCGCCACTCGATTTGAGCTCACCCTGAGCTAAGATGGAGATGAAAATGATCCCACACCTTCAGGGAAGCACAATAATCAAATCCAACGGTGGAAAATGTATGACATGAAAATTTATTTCATAAAACCAAGCTATTTTCATTCAATGATCAGTTTCAATGGCATACCTTACCAGAGCTTATGACCGATGGTTACAATGATTAAGGAAGCTTCGTTTGGTAGAAATGAAGCTTTGTTGAGCCACATGAGCTTTGATTTGGTGTAGTTAGCTCAGAAGGCCAAAGCACTAGGTGTAAGTGGTCACGCTTGAACGAACTCTACCCTCCAACCATCAGAACACTTGGGAAAGGATTCATTTTCACTCATTTGGCTCCATGGAAGGTGTGTGCAAAGTTAATTACACTTTGGTGGAGATTTGAGTAAATGAGAATTCAAGGTGGCCTCCCCTATTTTGATTTTATGTAAAACCAAATATAAGGATTTAGGGAGGCTCGGAAGGCTTGGAAGTTGCTCTAGGAACTCTCTCCTTGACTGTTAGGGTTGAATCGAGTGTGTCTCTATGCGTTTGAGTGAGAATGAGGTGGGTATACCCCCTCATTCCTTGGATTGGATGACAATGGCTATTTTGGCTTTTTGATCCAATGGTTGAGATGGGGAGCTCAATTTGGGCAAAGAATCATGTTATCTGGCTTCCTTTGGGTGGAGGAGGGTATGAGAGTGGCTGCCATTAGAGTAGTGGGTGTCCTATAGCTTTTCAAGTGTTCAAATGGGGATGGGGAGGTGATTTCACCTCCCCATGAATCATGGTCAACAAAACCACTATGGGTCAGGTCAGCCATGTTCCAAGTTTAGGTACCAAGTGGCTAGGGGGAAAAAATGACCCAATGAGCATGTGTTTTATCTCATGGCATACCCTAAACCCAAGGAAAAATGGTCATTTTGCTATGGGGTTGATTTGGGCAGATTTGAGATGGGTCAAAAATGGGTTAGCCCAAATTTGAAGTGGTTTGGAGTTTATTTGATTTGACTTGATTTAACCTATTTAGATCAAATTGGGTTAGGTTGGGTCAAGTTGACCAATGGGTCAAATTGGGTCAAACCAAGGCTTGGGTCAAGTTCACATGACCAATTGGAGTGTATTGGTGTCATTGGTTTGGTTTAATTTGCTTTGGATTTCATTATGACTCATTTGGGTTCATATAGGTCAAATGGATCAAGTTAACCAATTTGACCAATTTGACAAAATTAGGTTAGGTTAATGTTGACTCAAGTTCAATTGGCTAATTGAAAATGATTGTAGGCTTTGGCTTGGTTTAATTTAGATTTAATTTGGATTTAATTTTGTTTTGGCTAATTTGACCCTTTAGGTCAATTTGGGCTAAGTTGGGTCAAGTTGACTAGTTGGTCAACTTTGGCTTAATTATGGCTTTTGTTATGTTCAATAATCAATTATGAGTGGGTTTGAATCAATGGTTTCAATCAATTTGACATATGGGAGATTTTGGCTAGTTTGGGTTTCATTTGGGCTAAGGGTTGACTTGGTCAACAAGCTAGGTTTACTTGATTCGACCCAATTCATGACAATTGATTAACCTAGGATGATTGTTGACTATGTTGTGAGGTTTGGATGGGCTTAGTTTAATCCAATTTGGATTGGATTAGAAGTTGGCTCAAAAGGTCTTTTAGGTAACTTTGGGTCAAGTAGACTTAAATGGGTTAATCGGCTTGATCATGGCTTGATTCAAGTTTAGTTGAACTCAAACATAAGCTTAGATTGAAATATAAATCCAATTGCAACTGATTTGGAACCACATGGATTTTGGTTCATATGATAATTTCAAGTCAAAAGGGCTAACTTGGGTTGACTTGAATTTGGTTTAATAATGGTAGTTTATGTTTATATTTAGGTCAATGATTGTAGGAATGATTGAATCATGAAGAAACCCATGAGTTTTGAATTAGTTTGGGTATCATATAGCCAAGTTCAAGAATTTAGCTAAAAGGGCTAAAATTGGGACTTTGATTTGGGTTTCAATCATTTGGAGTTTGGAATTGATTTATGATTTATAATTTGGATTTGGTTTGAGATTGAATTTGATAATTGAGAAAATTAATTGAATTGGGGCTAATTTAAATTTGGTTAAGGCTAAGTCCATAAGATTAAATCAAAGGGCTTAGAAAAGGATTTGAGTTTGAATTTAATCATGGGTTTCAATCATTTGATAGTTGGAATTTTATTTTGGAATTTGGATTTGAATTTGAGGTTTCATTTGAAATAAGAAAGCAAGGATTGGGTTTAGGCTATAGGGTAGGTAAGTTCTCCTAAATCTCTAAGGCACAAACTATTCCTATGTCTAACTCTTCTAAGTCTCTAGGGTTAGGTTAAGTGTTCACCTAATCACTAGAAGTGTCTTAAGACTATGAGACTCTTAGTGTCTATAAGAGTCCTAGATCTATTACAAGGAAGTTGAGAGCTCACTCTAAAATTGAGGTTAATAGTGGGCTTGGTGAGCAACTAATGTTAAGCACGTATGTTTGCAAATATTGGTATACTGTATTTTTAATATTTATTTTGTAAGGTTTAAGAATTTATTTTGAAATTTTAAATGTAATTTGAGCTTAGAATTAGGTTAGGATATACAGGGTCTAGGAATAGCAAGAGCTAACCCTATTAGTTGGTGGTCCCCTATAAAGCCTTGGAGATCCTGAAGAAGGAAATGATCCTAAAGAAAGACCCATAGATTTAAACTTTTAGTTCTCGATCAGGAGTGTATAAGGGTATAGCTTGACTGCCTATTTTTCATTTTCTTCTTGGGTGTAGAGTGGTACCCAACCGCATTGGCCTATCTTTTTAAATTAAATTTGGTATGCTTTATTTTGGGTGTGCAATAGAAACTTCTTAGTTTTCTAGGTTTCTTTCCATGATGTGTTTTTGTGATGAATGCATGAACATTAGGCGTTTTAGAAAATTAAATTTTATACCCAACTTAAATCTAAATTTCTTAAATAAAAATAATAAAAAATCATAACTTTATACATAAATTAAAACCTTTGGATTGACTTGAAAGTAACTAGAAACAACTAGCTTTTGTGAACCATGCTATTATATTATTCTAACTCCTTGAATTTGGTGCTTCACCCATTGCACATAAGGGGCATCTATCAATCATCGACAAGCTAAAGAATATCAACTTGGGCATGGAAAATGATACAAGCCCAACATAAGGGGCATCTGTCAATCATTGACAAGCTAAAGAATATCAACTTGGGCACAGAAAATGATACAAGCCCAACATACATTAGTTCTTTATTGAGTGAATTCAAAACCAATGACTTAGTTAAGCTACTCTCAAGGTTTAAGAATTACTTCACATAGAGCTATCAAAAAATTTCTAGATTAGATCCCAAAGTCACAATTCATAAACCAGTAATCCAACTTAATGCAATCCTTGTCAAGCAAGTTCCTAGATGCATGGGATTAGATATTGAGCAATAGGTCATTTCAGAAGTCAAGAAGCTAATCAATGATAGTTTGATTTGAGAAAAAAATACACCACTGGTTGGCCAACATTATCTTAATCAAGAAATAAAATGGTCAAATTTGTATATATGTCAATATTAGGGATATTAATAAGGCATGTCCTAAAGATGAATTTTTGTTACCTATACTAGAGTTGATTATGGACATCGCCTCATCTCATGAAGTCTTCTCATTCATGGATGGCTTATCTAGTTACAACCAAAATAAGATGGCACCTAAAGATGAAAAGAACATTACATTTTAATCAGATAAGAATTTATTGCTATAAAGTCATGCCTTTCTTAAAAAATTCTAGTACTACATACCAGTGGGTCATGACTATAATCTTCAATGAACTCATCTATCACTAAGTGGAATATGACATTGATGATCTTGTGATCAAAATCAAAGAAAAGAAAGACCACTTATTTAACTTGAGAGTAGTTTTAGAGTGGTTAAGGCAATACAACCTTAAGATGAATCTTTTAAAGTGTGTATTTGGGATAACTTTATGAAAGTTTCTATGGTTCATTGTACAACACCTTGGGATTGAAATCAACCTCAAGAAGGTCAAAGCAATATTAGAATTACCACCGCTTAAAATTCTAACTTTATTTAGAACATTTCAAAAAAGGTTGGCATATCTAAGACACTTTATACCCAACCTATCTAGTAGTTAACCATTCACAGCACTAACCAAGAAAAAGGCCAAATTCAA
The DNA here is from genome assembly GCA_021442155.1 of Cymbidium sinense. Lineage (NCBI taxonomy): Eukaryota > Viridiplantae > Streptophyta > Magnoliopsida > Asparagales > Orchidaceae > Cymbidium > Cymbidium sinense. The sequence continues at coordinate 74,967,075 of CM038215.1, forward strand.
ATGGATTGACAAATGTCAGCATGTGTTCAAGAGTATCAAGCAATACTTCAAGATGCTATCAATTTTAGCCGCTCCTATCCTAGGCAAATCACCCACACATTAAGAAGCATTACCTAGCTCTCATCTTTGCCCCCAAAAGCTATGACACTATATGCTTTCTCACAAAGTAAACTTGATTTCTAGATTCAATCCACTATAATATCTCATGACATGGTCAACATTGTTCAAATGGTTGGCACGATGGTCTTATGATCTTATCGCAGTTTGACATCACCTTCCCGCCCCTTCGCGCCATGAAGGGACAAGTGTTTGCAGACTTCTTAGTAGCACATCCTCTCCTTGTTGATTCTCCAATGAACAATGATCTTCTAATAAGCAAATCATAAATTTATGGGATACAAACAATCATAGATGGAAAATATACTTTAATGGTGTGGCTTCTTCTCAAAAAGGAGAAGAACCATAATCTATTATCTTAGGCAAAGTAAGGATAGGGATGGTATTCTTGACCCCAGATTGTGGTATGTTATGATTTTTATACCATTTATCAGAGCCTTGCACCAATAATGAAGCTGAATATGAGGCCCTAATTGTCGGTCTAGAGTTAGCCATCTTCTTAGGCATTTAAGACATCAACATCTTTTTGGGATTCATAGTTAGTGGTCAACCAAATCACTAGGTCTTACAAAGTCCTCAAGCCTAAGCTCCATTACTACCATATGTACACCATAGAGCTATTGGCCCAAATTCTGATGTTACCATCTATAAGATTCCTCAAGGAGAATATGTCGTAGTTGACACCCTAGCTAAGCTTGTTAAAGAGTTGGCATTTTTGGATGATGAGTTTGTATCGATAGAAGTATGCAATCACCAAGTCCTCTCTCTTATTGATATCGAGCTCATTAATAAGTACACTCTTGAAGGGGAGATTTCCATTGCCAATAAAGAGATGAAAAATTAAATATGAGGCAACCATTTATCGATAATATGAATAAAGGTAAAATACTTCAAGAAAAATCATAGGCCCATCTAATCAAGCAAAAAACATTATCTTATGATCTTGTTGATGGCACTCTATATCGATGGTCTTTTAATCAAGTGTATTTACATTATTTAGGCAAACATGAAGCCCAAAAAAATCATGCCTGAGATACATTTAGGACTATGTAAAGCACACTAATCCAATCTGAAGATCAAAGCTAAAATCAAAAGACTTTGATACCATTGACAATCAGGGGTCCAATTGATCCTTCTTCATCAAAGCACCATCAATTCATTTTGTTATAGACTACTTCTCCAAGATGGACAAAGTAGTTCCACTAAGGGAAGCCAAAGTCCATAATGTCTTCCAATTCTTTAGGAACCATATCATGTATGGATTTAAAGTACCCCCGTCGGATCATATTTGATAATGGTATTACATTCAAGAATACAAAAGTCAACAACTTTGCTAGGAAACATAGCATAGATTAGAGATACTCTACCATCTAGTACCATCAGGAAAATGTGTTAGTTAAAGCATTCAACAAAACTCTCATCCAAATTTTAAAGAAGACACTTGACGATAATAAATAGTAGTGGCATGAGTAGTTAGTTGAGGTATTGTGTGCTTATCGTACCACGCACAGGACTCCGGCATAGTACACTCCCTTCTTCTTAGTGTATGAGTCCACAGACTTTCTTATTTTAGAAGTTTGACTCCCATCACTAAGGATAGTTATGAGAAACAAGATCATAACCAAGTAAAATGTCAAGCTACAGTTGAAAGAACTTGAAGGTCTTGAAGAGAGACTCCTCCAAGCATGCCAAAATCTCACATTATACAAAGTATGAATGGTTCAAGCTCACAATAAGTTGGCCCACTTAAGAGCTTTTCTAGCTGGAGAACTCATTTTAGTTCTTAAAAGACTAATTGTTTACCATCGTAAGATGTGAGTAAGTTTGAACTAATATGGGAATGCCTTTTATTATAGAAAAGTCCTACTAGGGTGGATCATATCAATTGATCAACCATAAAGGTGAACACTCAATGCTCCTGATTTTAATAATGGAGTTATCTCTAAACTTTATTCTTTATATGATTAAGATAAGTGTAAGAGAACCTGAGTGGCATCCTAATCCAAATTTGCATAACACAAACACAAAATTACACAAAAACATAAAATAAGATAACACAAGTTTAATTACTTCAGACTACTTCAAGTGGAGATATTACCCTAAGCACCCTTCACTTAATAGTCACCCTAGATCATGTTTGACTTATTACTTGGCTAGTGAGTCATTCTAGTAGTCACTCTTGCTTAGGAGGATGTGAGTCCTCATGCTTTCTTCTCAGCTTGGTCGCTGCAAACTAATGGGTACTTTTTCAATTTGGTACATCCCATTGCATAACCAATAAATTACTCCAATGGTCGATCATGCTTAAGAAGATGTGAATCCCCAAGTTTTTTTCTTAGGCTATTCACCATATGTTTGGGTCCAAATATATATATCTAAGGATTAGGGAAAGACCCCTAGTAGTTATTCTTCTTCTCATCTACTTCAAGCTTGGAATTAGTTCTCCTTCGTGACTCCTTGCTTAGTAGTCGCTCTAGGCTAGATAGTAGTTGTCTAGCTAATGACAGACTATCCTAGTGATCAGTTCCCTTAAGAAAATGTGAGTCCCTGATGCTTTCTTTCTACATTGATCATTGTAAATCGACAAGAACCTTAGGTTTCCTAGAGTTTGCTTTGATGATAGCAACTCACCTGGTGGATGGCACCATTCATGTTGATGTGAGTCCTGACACTTTCTTTCTAAAGTGGCCATCATATACCCACAAGCTTTATATGTCTAAGGATTAAGATAAGACCTCTAGGGCCACCTTTTCCTACAGGTATGCTATTTGTATAACATCTTCATGACCCCATCTAGACATGACCCAAACTACTACTGGTTAGACAATTTCCTTTTCCTAATAGCCACCCTTTTGGTTGGAGGTGTCGTTCTACTGATGCACGGACTACCCTTTTAGGCTAGTAAATCTAAAGTAGGTCAAGGCCTCTATGGTCTTTCCTTAGTGTGTCTCCTCGCTAACCAATAAGGCCCACACTAAACAAATAAAAATAAAATCTCTTATGGATTGGATGAAACCTTAGCGGCACCTTTTCCAAAATAAGTGTCCTATTTTCTTGGGTTGTGTCAGCAAAACCCCCTATAAGATTGACCATGACTATTTCAAGTTGAGATAAGACATAGCAGCCCTCACTTAGTGGTTGCCCTAGGTTGAGTTCAGCTTGCTGCATAATCAGAAGGCCACCCCTGCTGTTGATTTCTCCTTGAAATATGTGAGTCCTTGAACTTTCTTTCTAAGGCGGCTATCCCAAACCAATGGTCAACTCTAAAGTTTGATAGCTTCTATTGTATTTCTAATAGACTATTCCTTTGAGTCAGTAAATCTAAGATAAGTCCAAGCTCTAATAGTCATTCAATAGTGTAACTCATTACAAACTGACTAGTCCATTTCCATATGTGTAAGGTTAGGATCATGCCATTATGGTCCTTTTCGTAAGTGACTACTCTAGGTTTGGATCAATCCATTGTGACCCCTCTCCTAATAGTTGCCCCTTTGAGTTGGGTAGTGTCTTTCTGTGGAACAGGCAGACTACCCCTTTGGACTTGTAAACCTAAAGAAGGTCCAGGCTCTTGTAGCCCCTCTTTAGTGTGGCCCATCATATGCCGACAGAGTCCACTTCCAATTAGAAAATTAAAACTAAAATCAAAATCAACATCAGTCACCAAATTAAATAAAGTTAACCAACCAAATAAATTAAACCAAAATAAAATTGAATCAAATCTCATTAATCCCAAACAATATCTCATTCATGCCATTGGCATGATGCAACCATAATCCAATCAGATTCATTCAATCCATAGGAGATTCCCCTTCATCTCCTTGGCACGATGCCAACTCTCAACTAATCAAGTCAAGTTAGTCAGTCTTCTCCACATGCCTTCGATTATAATGGATTTTCTCCTCTTTATGTAGGTTTTAATGAGTTCTAGTCATGAATCTTTCTGAACCTATAATTCACCTTAAGCATCTTGCATGCTTTCTCTAGAACCCCCAACACTCTAAGAGATCTAATTTATTAATAGAATCCATTTGATGGCTTTCACCAAATCTATTTGGCCCTCTACTTGGGTATAAGCTCTACATGCTTACTACCCTTAGATGTGCCTATCCATCTCAGTCAATGCCAATACATGTGATGTGCCTTGTTAGTTATACCATAATTATTGGAGATTCTTTTGTTTACCTCGCTTCTGGAGTGATGTTGACCATCACCTCCTTAGACTTACGATCCATCTAGGCAATAAGGTCATCCTAGAGCTAAGGCACTTCTAGTGATTAGGTGAACACTAATCCTAAGCCTAAAGACTTAAAAGGTTAAATCCTAGGGTTAGACCCCAACTTAGGTTGAGTAGGGCACACTTATCCTAAGCTCATTCAAACCTCTCAAACCTAAACTAATTGATTAAAAACTAAATCTCAACCAAAGTCATTCAATTCCAAACTTAATTTGACCCATTTGGGCTTAAAAGGGGGTAAAACCTAAATTAATCCAATCCAATTAAAATTTAATTCACCCAAACTCATTTGAATCTCAAATGAACTTGATTGAATCTTGATTCCATGCCACAATAATAATAACTACAACCTCAAGAACAAGCCTTTATCCCACTAAGTGGAGTCAGCTACATGAGTCCTTCTCCATTGTGTCCTATTATGAGTCAAATTCTCATTTAATCCTAATAAACTAAGGTCATTCTTTATACATCTTAACTAATACTTTTTAGGTCTACCTCTACCTTTCTTAACATAAGGCAAATCTAGTGCATCTACTCTCCTAACCGGGTTATCGAATGGTTGATGCTTTATGTGGTCAAACCATCTAAGGCTACTCTCTCTAATCTTGTTTCTCACTAGAGATACTTCAACATTTTCCTGAACATACTCATTTCAAATTTTATCTCTAATAGTAAATTCACACATCCACCTGAGCATCCTAATCTTTGTAACACCTAGTCTTATGCTTCTCTTTTATTGGCTAACATACTATACCATAAATCATTGCTGGTCTTACCACCATCTTATAAAAGTTTTCCTTAAGTCTAAGCGATACTTTTCTATCACACAACAGGCTAGATGCATTCCTCCACTTCAACCATCCAACTTAATTTTGTTATTAATATCTCCATCTATTTCACCATCATTTTAAATAATATAGCTTGGATATATGAAATACACACTCTTTTTAATGACTAGTAAGAACATCTTCCGGTAAACACCTAGTAAGAACATCCATAACTAAAGCAAAATGATAAGGACTTAAAGCTGATTCTTGATGTAATTCAATTGAAATAGGGAAATATTTTGGTAGCGCATTACACACGATGATGCATGATTCAGCCAAGTCAGATCCACATGGATTCAATGTTATTTTGGTAATGGGGATGTGGTTTGATCTAGGAAATATGATCTTTCCCATGATTTCTCTAAGGGGATTAATCAAGCAGTCCAGTTAAATCATGGCCATTCATTGCAAATAGAAATAATGGATGATTGCAATTTCATCTTCTCCATTGACGGCGGTGACTGAGCATCATCCATTTTTTGTGCTAATCGTCAGAGATCTATGAAATGAAATCTCAAGATTTTGATTACAAAATGATCACAAAGTGGATTGATCAATCCTAAGGTTTACTTCACTTCATAAATCACCAATGCAAAATGAAAAAGAGATTGGTTTCGACCATACCTCACTAGTGTGAGGTCTTGTGATGGTTTGCATTTCAAAGCCATTCAAAGAGGTGATACAAAACTTTTGGAGGAAGAATTAAGCTTTTCCTCCCTTTGGATCGACGTAGAGATGGATGTCAACTATGGCTCATTGGAATTTGGTGTTAGGAGCAATCGGGGAGCTTGAGAAAAGGAGAAAGGTATATTTGGGTTTAATTTCACTTGGAGAAGGTGATTGAGTCGAGAGAGAGAGAGAGAGAGAGAGAGAATTTAATCTCCTTCTCCCTTTTTAAGTTTGGTCGAGACCACCTTCATTAGATTTCAATGGACGTCTCCAACCAAATGGAAATGAACTCCAATGATGGAGCTAAAGGTGGTGAAAGGTCAAAAATTCCTTTTGAATCCCTTAGAGAAGTTGAGATTGCACACATGGAAGGAATTTTAGAGAAAAAGAAGGGATTGGCTTGGTTTGGCCTCTTCCCCTTCCATGGCATATTCCTTTGCTATTGGTCAAACTTGAAACCACTTTAAGCCTTTAATTTTGGTTATTAACCACCTTAAGTTCATCTTAGATTAAGACTAAGTGGATTCCAACATGATTAGTTTAAGTTTGAACTCAAAACACTTACATTTTGTTCATTTAAACTTAACTTGATTTAGCTTAAGTTAAACTTGACTTAGGTTGGGTTAAAAGTGATCAGTGCTCATTATTTATCTCTCTTTTCTTTAGGTTAATGATTAACTACCCAAGCCTAAAGTGAGTCATAAAAATTATTCTAAGTGTAGGTTCAAAACTCTTAGGTTAGTTCACTCAATCATTAGAATATCTTTTCTTTTAAATTAATTTAATTTATTCCATTTGATGGATTAGATTTATATTTGAGTTTCAATTGCATTTATTTAATGATTTATGATATTCTTAATTGATTAATTCTATTAAAATTGGAATTAAATTTTATTTCTTCACAAGTAAACCTTTCACAGATTAAGTTGGGTTTAATTAATTTTAATTTGGTTCATTTGATATAATTAAAGTGTAATTGGATTTCATTATATTTAGGGTGATTTCATTTAATTAATTTCATTATTTTTAAAATTAATTTTGAAGTTCAACCCACTTTAATCCAATTTTGGGTTTATTTTGGTTAAATGACTAAATTAGTCAAATTAATCCTAATAGTTAATTATTTTTTGTTCATTTATGACTTTCAAATGATTTTAGATGGTTGGTTTAATTTAATTCTAATTTGCTTTCAATTTATATATTAAGAGGATTCATTTGGGTTCATTTGGATCAAGTGATCTTATTAGCCCATTTGAAACCTTCTTAGTTTTAGATTTCTTTAGATTAATGTTTAAACATATTTATTTGATGACTTTGAATCCTTAGAATGACTTAATTTAGCCAAATTTTGGCGAATTACCTTTGATTGGGTGAGTCTCACATAATTCAACTCTATGTCAGATGGTTGATCATCTTTGATATTCATTTGAATTTAGTTTTAAATCTATTCATGTTCATGTAGTGACTTCATGCTTTTTATTTGATTTTATTTTAATTTATTTTGATTTTATTTGAATTTTATTGGTTTAATTAATTTCTTAAGTAGGATAATTTGGTTAACCATCTCAATCACCTTGGTCTAAACTCAATTGGATTCAAATTTCAATTAGAATGTGTTTGATTCAATCATTTATTTAGATTTGAGTTTAGTTTGGGTCCACCTAACTTATTATGTTAGGTTAAACCCTAAAAATATTCATTAAGTTACCAAGTATAGTGTCCTAAGTGCCTAATTAAGAGGCTCCTAATCTAGGATTAGGTGTCCTAATTATTAATTTAGAGATGATGTTAACCTCATCTAGAAATGAGATCAATAGCCATCTTTCAAATTTATCAAGATTATATTATTAAAATCTATGCACATCCTTCATTCATTATTTTCCTTCTTGATCATGACTATATTAAAGAGATAATTTGGGTATTGTACTTCTCTTATGAACTTGATGTCATGGAGTTTATGAATTTCATGCTAGATGGTTTTAATTTGGATGTGATAATATTTTTTCGTCTTTTATCTAACGGGCTTGGCTTCCTTTATGAACATTCAATGTATGACTTGCAACATTGACATCTATCCCCAACATCATTTTTATTATCTAAAATAATACCATTGTATCATCCCAAAAAGTTACTATTAGGTACCTTTGCTGCTTAAGGTTAAAAGAATGCTAATTTTGAGTGTCTTAATAGTTCCTTAATGACTTGAACTCATTCAATGGTCATACAAGTTTTAATTTGATTATTTTATCTACTTCTAATTGTAAAATTTCCTTCAACATGTTATCAATGGCTTTGAGATAGTAGGCTATTGATTGTCTTAGATTTCTCCATACCATTATTTCTTGCCCTACTATTGAAAATTTAATCATAACAAGCTATGTTGGGATGATTGCCCACAAGGTATCTCAATCTCTTGTATGAAGATGAGTGTGCATCAATTGTGATGAAATCATTAATTCTATCATTGTTATGTATTGTCAATCTTTATCTCTCTAAGTGATGAGCAAAATGGTCATGCCTTTATTTTCTCTCATTTTCTTAAAAAATCATAGAGGACTAATAGTAGGAGTTAAGTGGTTGCATTTAAGTTTATTTTCTAAATAATGTTTTGCTTCTCTATCTAGACACCCTATAAGGAATTGACAATAAATTCATAACACCAAAAGGCTAGAGCTTAGGCATTATACTACTGATGCACTTTTAAGACTAAAATACTAAATGAAATCATCAAACCTCTCAATAAATGAATAACATCCATAGTAGATCTACCCAGCTTGAAACCAAATTGATTTTGAGAAACTTCTATATCACATTATAATTTATGCTCAATTACCCTCTCATAATTGTAATGTTTGGCAAATCCACTGAATTCCTCTATAATTTGCACTCTTATGCATCAATTTTATTCTTAAATATAGGAATCAACAAACTCTTTCTCCACTCAGATGGAATCCTTTTAGTCTTTAAAATAATATTAAAAATATTTGTACGCTAAATATTCCTTGATCTCTAAACATTTTCACACTTTTATTGGAAAATCATCAGGTCCAATAATTTGTTTACACTTCATTTTCCTTAAAACATTTCCAACATCAAATTTACTAATATGTTGATAAAAATAAAATTCTCTATTTTCTTGGGTTATTAAGGTTACTAAATTCAATTGTATTCTTTGATCCTTCATTGAAAAGGTTAACAAAATAAATCATTCACCTATTTTCAATATCCTATTTAAGAAAAGCACATTATAATTTTCATCCTTAATACACCTCACTTGAACTAGATCTTTACTTCTCCTATCTTTTTGCTTGGCTAACTTATACATACATCTTTCATCTTTTTTTAATATCCAATTTATTATATAAATCACAAAAAGCTAAATTTTTGCATCATATATTCTTTCTCAGAATCTCTACGAGTCACTTTATATTTTTCTCAATTCTTTGAGCTTTTATATATAAACCAAGCTTCTTAATTCTTATCTTTTCTTATGCATTTTGACTCCACCACCTACTATTTTTATTAAAGAAGCTTTCCTTTTAATTCTTCAAGCACATTTTTTGAAACTTGTATAATTTCGCTCGCTACTTTTTTTCACATAATGTTAGCTTCCTTATAAACATCACAAATTTTAAGTTCTTGTAGCTTGCTCTTAAAAATATTTTTATTAATGTTATTTAAATACCCCCATCTAATCTTAGGATAATAATTCAATTTATTTTTTATCTTCCAATCATTCATCTTAAAATCTAAAATTAACATTTGATGTTGGGTACTTGAACTTTCACTCAAAATGACCATACAATCTTTATAATCTAAACGATCTATTTTCTTAATAAAAAATAATCAATCTGTGTTTTACTATATCCACTCTTATAAGTAATAATATGCTCATCTCTTTTTTTTGAATAAAGTATTAGCAACTAAAGCAAAATCTAATATAGTCCTTCCTTCTTCATTAGTCACTAAATCCCTAACCATTATGAATACTTTTAAAACCTTCTACCATTCTATCAACATATCCATTTAAATATCCTCTAATAAATACATTTTCTTTAAGAGGTATCTTTGTATTAATCTCTCCAAAAAATTTCTTTTAAGCTTATATCCAAACCTACTTGAGGAGCATAAACACTTATAATATTAATAATCTTAGTATCACAAAAAATCTTTAAAGCTATAATTCTATCTCCAATTTTATTAAAATTTATAATATTATCCTTCAAACTTCTATCTATAATCACACCAATACCATTTCTAATTTGACTCCTACATATACCAAAGTTTAAAACCTAAACTATTAATCTTTTTGGCCTTCTCCCCAACCCATTTAATTTTTTGAATACATAAAATATTTATCTTCTTATGAACCATAATATCTATTAATTCCATTAATTTAAACATAAGAGAACTTATATTCTAGATTCCAAATAGAACCCTTTCAATGCAGTGGTCCTTGCACACTTTTCACTGTATTTAGGCCATAAAATGCATCGCTTTTAGGAGCGCCCTAGAATTAACATAATATTTTAAAGGATTCATGTCATAAATATTTTTGACAAGTTTTCTACTAGCTATCGAATGTCTATCACAACCCTCCACTTTTCACATCAGGTGCTTGAGATCTGACAAAGGAAAATTTGATCAAAATGAATCAACTTGAACCAAACTAGCCATTAACCCAAGTTGGCCCATTTGAACCCTATAGAGCCAAATTTTAATTCAACTTGATTTAAGCTAAATTGAATCAACCTAAGCCTTATGATCATTCTAAATATTCAATTGAACATTCCAATCAATCCAATTCCACCAATTGGTCCACCTAACCAAACTTGACTCATCTGACCAAAAATGTCTAAATGAGTCAAAACTTAATCTAACCTAAATTGAGTGAAATTAAAATCACCAATCAATTTTAAATTCATCATTTAACACCTTCCAATACTCAATTAACCCTAATTAAACCCAATTAAGCCAATTGAGCCCCATTGACCCAAAATGGCCTAAACAACCAAATTAAGTCAAATCTTAATTCAATCCAAATTAGACCAAATTGACTCTTTCAATCACTTCCAAATTGATTCTTGATCATGATAAATCATTTAATAGAAATCAATTGAACCCAATTGAGCCAATTTGGCCATTTGACCCAAAGTTGACTTAATTTGACTTATTAGGCCAAACTGGGTTTAAACTCATTTTAATCCAAATTGATTTCAACCAATGCCTCTAATCCATCATACATTGATTATTAAACACTCCATTCACCAAGTAAAGCTGATTTGATCAAACTAACCCAATAGACCTATTTAGCCCAATTTGGCCTAATGGACCAAACTGAACCAAAATCCATTCTATACCAAATCAAAGCCTTCAATCAATGTAAATTGGTTAATTAAACATACTTAAGCTCTCATCCAACCCAATTTGGCCAATTTGATCAAATTGGTCAACTTTGCCCATTTGACTCATATGAACTCATATGAGTCAAATTTAAATCTACTTCAACTTATATCAAATTGATTGCACTAATGCATTCTAAATGATTGTTTAAACATAACCTAATAGCCCTCTTAACACAATTTATTTAATTGGTCAACCTAACTCAATTAGACCCAAATTGACATATATGTGTCAAATTGAGCCAAACCTAATCAAACTTGGCATGACTCATTCTTTGGTCCCCCTTGACATGCCCAAGTGGACCTAACCCAAAGTGAACTTGGTTCAACCCAAACAAAGTGAACGAAGGTTTCCAAATAGAATAAAAAACCCAAAATATGAAGGTCTAACCCCTCCCTTTGCCTTAGGTAGCCACCTTAACATTTAAGCTCCTCCTCATGCTGATTAAACCTAACCCAAAGCTATTGGGCTCAGCCATTAACCAAGGTTAGGTCTATCCCATCTTTGTTAACCCTTAGTTCACTCCCCATGTGATGTCTACTTCATGGCGGGTCACCAAACTCTACCAACCACTGAGGGACCACCATAATCATCAATATATTGCACTTTTCAAGCACCCGCACTGACTGGTGCTGCCATGGCCTAAGCAAACCATTTTGGTTGGTTTACATAAAGAGGAGGGTATACACTTCCTCCCCACTTGAATCAAGCACAAACCTTAGACATAATTCACAAGCCCCTAGAGCTCCTCATTCACTCAACTGCTAGCGAGACTAACTCCTCCATCAGCCAGAGCACCCTCTACGTCCAACTTCACTTAAACTCCACCAAATCTAAATTAACTTTACCCACACCTTCTTCTAGCTCCAACAAATTAAAATGAATCAATTTTCACTTGATTCAATTATCGGCTGGCTTCATGGCAGGGTTTGGTCCAAAGGATGATCTGTAAGGAGGCAGCTCATGATTTTCCCAATAAGGCTTTGCCTCTTTAAGCTGAAGTTTCCTTAATCATTAGTTTATTGATCTTTAGCTCTGACAAGATAAACTCTAGCAAACCATAGAAAATTGATTTGGTGTTAATATATTTCTAAGTGAATGTGCATTTGGTGTTGATCGAACCATAGGATCCCCTTAGATTCACCCCTTGATAGATTTGCATTTATTTGCTATCAAACCAGCTCATATGAGTTTAAATCGAGTTGTGACAAATAAATGACGTTCGTCTTTCACCATAGGTCAATGACGAAACATCCACCATCCATTCCATCTGATTAAAATAGAAAACCATGATTAAATGCATTATATATTTTTAATCTACATGATTAATCTCGACTATTTGATCCATGATTAAATAGCCAAAAAATGAAAGCGTGTTCACCACCAATGTGTCAATAGCCATTGGGGATGTTTTAAATAGCCAAACCCATAGTACCAAGTGTAAAGCATTATCATGTCAACACTGACGTGACACCGACTATGTAAATCAATTAATTATGGTTTAAAATGAGTTTTAATTAGCCAAAACTTTTAGAAATTATAATTAATTGTAGACAAATCTAAAAAAAAGATAAATAAACCCAAAGTTTTTAGAAAGCTTAGAGAAAGGGGAACTTAGAAAAAAAGCCCTAGTTTTTATTAAGTGAATAATAATTAGGATTTAAAATTTTATTTAATTAAGTCTTAATTACTTGTTAGTTAACTTGAAACTTGGTGTGATTGTTCTTTGGGATGACCTATGCCTCCTATAATTTTCTTAATTGAATTTGCTAAGTAATTTGGGAAATTAAAATTTCTAGATAAAAATTAATCATTTTGTGTATTTAATAATTATATAGAATCAAAAAATATGAAATTAATTATGAAAGTCTAATTATTCATTGAAATAATAAGGGTGACTAGAGAAATAAATTAGGACCCTTGGTTTTAATTATTTCTCAAAATCACCCTAAAGAGCTTTTATTTATTTAAAATTTTGCTAAGTCCAACATAATAAGTTAATTTATATTTAGGCTTTTATGTTTAACAATGATATGAGCTTAAAATTCTATTAACATTTTTTTATGAAAACAAAGGCAAATAATCTCATCACATGAAATCCAACTACTAAGTTAGCAAAGGTGTCAATCTTAGGGAGTGGGTGGCCATTGTGGGAAAACTTTTATGTCCCCACATAGATTTTTGAAATTTCTTATTTAGGTAATTAAGTACATCATTAAGAAATGAACATGCTACTTGAAAGATAAACATGTTATTCTATAATTGATTCGATTATTTAATAAAGACACCTAAGACTAACAGGTCATTTAGTATTTTAGTGATTTTTCCTTGAACTACATGGAAAAGTATAACAAGATTTATTTTATGTTAGGTTCATAGTTCCTATAAGGGAAAGCTCCTATAGTTAATTACATCTTAGGGAGAAAGGATCTCTTTCTAAGAATACTCTCAATTAAAGAAATTGATTTTTATTTTTATGGATTTCAAAGATTATCTTAAAAGAATGTTTAATTTGAAATTTTATTAGAGAACACTTCAAAGGGGAAAAAGTTCTTTAGAGGCAATTCAGGACTAAGTAAGAAATGCTTATAGATATTTGGATGCCTAATAAGCATTTCAACTATCTTATCATTAGACTTTACATTTTTGAAATTGAATTTAATAAAGTTTTGAATTGATGTTTTTTTAGAAATCTAAGACTTAAATTCTAATAGCACAAGACTATATAAATGCCTAATGTTTGAAGACTTATTCTAAGAAGGATGCTTCAGAACCTAAGTTTACAAGTGCTTCTGACATAAGTCAGAAACTCAGCTAAGTTTAATTCCTTGAAATTTTGGTCCACCTTCTCATTTGAGAAAATGAACATATCCCTGACTCTTCTGAACTTATTACCTACCTAGAAGGCTAGCTAACACCACCTAAGTAATTTAAATTGATGAGTTCATTCTTCATGTTGTGCAAGATTATTGGGATGCTACATTTAGGAATGGACCAAAGAACTTAACTCACTCTCTAACCCAAAGATAATGTTTGGCATGTTATGAACCTAACTAATGCTACAAATTTTATTTTTATATATTTTGACTAACAATTCATTTTGAAAGATTTGGGTATGCAATTCATGAGTACAATAAGACAGAGTTAAAAAATGGTCATAGGCCATATTAAAAAGAGAAGGCACACTTCACCCAGGAAGGGTGGTCATTCTCAAAGGTCAGATGTCCCCTTATATGTAATGGGAGAAGCATCCAATTCAAGAAAAATGAACAATATGCTCTCATGATTTAAAAGATAGTTATTTATAGTTGCTTTTAAGTTATGCTTAGGTCTTTTAATTAAAATGAAGTTATAAATTTTTATTTTATATTTGAGTTATTTAATTTAAGTGGAGTAGAAAATTTAATTTTTCTATGAGCCTAACGTTTGAGCATTTTATCATAGAACACATCACAGAAAGAAACCCTAAAATAAATCAAGCAAATTTGAATTAATAAAATAAGCCAATGCGGTATTGTTATACATCTCAGAAGAAAGAGGAAAATGGGTAGTCAAGCCCTGTTGTTATATTGCCTAACGTAGAACTAAAAGTTTTGATCTATGAGGGTCTTCCTCTAGAATCGTCACATTCTTTAGGAACCTCTATAAGTTTCATAAGAGACCACCATCTAGTATAGTGAACTCCAACTATTCCTAGACCCCCATAGATCTTAACCTAATTCTACGATCAAATTATATTTTAAAATTCAAAATAAATTTTAATTCCTACAAAATAAATGTCAAAAAATACATACCAGCAGTTTATATTTCAAACATACTAGCTTAGCATTAGTGCTTTCCAAGCCTACTTGTTTAAGTTGAGCTTAGGGACTTAAACAACACCTATAAATAAACATTATTTATTTTATTTTTATTATAGTGGTCCCTTTAAGTATAGCTCTTTATATAAAATAGTGTTAGCTATAAAGAGCGCCTTAATTTTCAAATTAGTGGGCAAACAATCATTGCCATCCAGTCAAAAATATTACACCATAAAGCAAGAAAAATAATATTATATCATTCCACATCATAGAATATCATAGATCATTGGCCTAACTTAAATCTAAGATTGATGACATAATAATCTAATGTGTGAGAAAGGAGTTTGTGTGGTATGTCTATACTAAGCTTTTAAGTTCAAGTTTTGATTTAGATTTCAAGGTTTATTTAATTTACCATTGAATGAATTTAATTTAAGTGATTTAATTGATTTAGAACTCTAATTTATTTTTTAAGTTTATTTTTTGTGTTTAAGTTAAGTTTAGGTTTTAAAGAATAAAGAATAAAATAAATTCTACTTTGGACAAAATCCATTCTATTCAACATCATGATCCTAGTAGAATAAAATCTCCACCCTAAAGTGAATATTCATTCTCTAACCCATTTGAATTTATTTGAATAATTTATTTAAAGTTGGGTTTGATTTAAATAATATTTTAATTTTCTTTTAAGGTTAGAGTCTATGTAATGTAATGTTTTAAGATTTGAAAACTTCATTTTTATTACATTTCTTTTGTCTTAATTAATGTTTTTTAGTTTAATCTATTACCTTTAATTAAAATTCAAATATTTCTTTAAATCTTAATTAAAAGTTTATGTTATCATAATTCTATTTAATTTTTATATTAGTTTAATTTGATGTCAAATGATTTGATTCATTTATATTTTATGTTATTTAATTTTTTATATTGTTTAAGAAGTATATAGTTTCACAATTTAAACTTATATTTATCATTATGTTTCTTTTGATTTGATTAAAGTTTCTTAGTTTGATTTATGGTCTTTGATTTATAACCTTTAATTAAGATTTAGAGTTTTCTTAAACCATAACTAAGAGTTTAATCATATATCATGATTAAGTTTAATTTCATGTTTACTTTTAAGTTCCTTTTGATTTCAAGTAATTTCAAGTGATTTCATTCACTTATGTTTATTTTGTCTTTAATTAATTGAAATTATTTTATTATGTATTGCTTAGAATGTGTATAATTTTATGACTTAGGTTTCTTTTTATTATTGAATTTTCATTTAATTATATATGTTGTTTAATTTATTTGATTGGAGTTGATTTCATTTATTTATTTCATTAATTTTTATGTTTATGTAAGTTGATCTTAAATTCATACTTAGTTTTGATGTTTTGATTTCATGACTTATCATTTAAGTAAATCATCATAATTCAATTTCATAACTTTAAGAGAATTCATCAACCTTGGGATTTTTATTTCATCAATTAATTTGGTTTCAATGGACTATTATACATTAAAGTTTTATTATTTAATTGAATAATTTAAAGTAAAGTTTGTTTATTAATAATAACCGTAGAAAATGAACAACTTTGGGTACCAATGAACTTAGGTCATTTCAAACGGTAATTTTCGATTTAGTTAATTTGATTAAGCATTTTTATTTGTATATAGAATTATATTATTCATTAATATTAAATAGATTTAAGTATTCTTAATATTAATAAATTTCATATTTGAGAATGAAATTCAAAGGTTGATTAACTTTAAATTTTAATTAAATAATTGATTTATTATTATATTATTAATTTCATTATTCAAGATTTAGTTAATTTCTTATATTCTTAATTATTTCATAAGCCTTAAATGCATAATTAATTAAATTTTTTAACTTTAAAGGGTTAAAAAAATTTTCATAAGTATTATGATATTAATGAAGATGTTTTGAATTAGTTTCATAAAATTTTATAATTTCTATAAATTTTTTGATTTATTATTTCATTTAAATTGACCTAAAGATTAGAAATTCTACAACTTCTGATTCAAATGGTTATTTGGCTTTAAACATTTTATGGTAAGTGGGGTTCCTTGCCAATTTAATCTCCCTAAAGTTTTATCTTAATCTAATACATATTTTAGGACTAATGATAGTTTTAATTATTTCAATAAAACCTAAATTAAACCTAAATTAGAAGGAAATCTTCAAGTGTTTTCTTTCTCCTTGATTCCTCTTTGAAAGATGTATTCATGGAGGGTTTATTTAGAATTTTTAAATTTTGGTTGATTTATTATGATTTTTAATGTTCAAGCTAATTATGTAAATTAATTAATTCATTTAATTACTTAATTATGTTATTTTAAGGTTTATTAATTTCTAGAGAGGTTTAATATTTTCATTAGGTTCATTAATGTATCTTATGATATTTGGGATTGATTCCATGGTTTTTCTTAATTTTCTTGAGTTATTATCAATTTAATTTATTAAATTACAATTTTGAGATTGAAAATTTTGAATCCTTTAATTTGATCATCAATAAATTCCCAAATTTTAATCTAAGGTGTATTTTATGTTCAATTTCAATTTAATTGGATTGATATTTTGAGTTTAATTTATATTTGTTTAATTTTAATTAAATCTAGATTAACTCAAAATATCTAATAAAAATTAGAGATTTTAGATTTATTAGATTCCTTTCACTAAGATGAATTCATTGAGCCTTATTTATAGTTTTTTGGTTGAGTTATTTATTTTTTATGATTTTTTGAAGTTTTATAGATTTTTTAATATTTTAAAAATTTTAAAAATCCTAATTAAAGTTGGTGCGTGATTCGGCCATGCTAAATCCACGTGGATCCAACATTATTTGGTAGCGAGGATGTGGTTTGATCCGGGCCATCTGATCTTTCTCATGATTTCTTTAAGGTGATTAATCAAGCAGTCCAACTAAATCATTGCCATTCATTGCAAATAGAAAGAATGGATGATTGTGATTTCATCTTCTCCATTGATGGCGGTGACCAAGCATCATCCATTTTTTATGGCAAATCATCAACTATCAATGAAATAAAATCTCAAAATTTTGATTACAAAATGATCAGGAAGTGGTTTGATCAATCTTAAGGCTTACTTCGCTTCATAAATGACCAATACAAAATGAAAAAGAGGTTAGTTTCGACCAAACCTCACCAGCGTGAGGTCTTGATGATGGTGTGCATTTCAAAGCCATTCCAGGAGGTGGTACAAAACTTTAGGAGGAAGAATTAAGCTTTGCCTCCCTTTGGATTGACGTGGAGACGGATGTCCACTATGGCTCATTTGAATTTGGTGTCAGGAGCAATTGTGGGAGATTGGTAGGAGGAGAAAGGTATGTTTGGGTTTAATTTCACTTGGAGAAGGTGATGGAGTCGAGAGAGAGAGAGAGAGAGAGAGAGAGAGAGAGAGATTGCGAGAGCTCCTTCATTAGATTTCAATGAACGTCTCTGACCATAGGGAATTGAACTCCAATGATGGAGCTAAAGGCAGTGAAAGGTCAAACATTCCTTTTGAATTCCGTAGAGAAGTTAAGATTGCACACATGGAAGGAATTTTTGGAGATGAAGAAAGGATTGGCTCAGTTTGGCTTCTCTTCCCTTCCATGGCATATTCCTTTACTATTGGTCTAACTTAAAACCACTTTAAGCCATTAATTTTGGTTATTAACCACCTCACATTCATCTTAGATTAAGTCTAAGTGGATTCCAACGTGATTAGTTTAAGTTTGAAATCAAAACACTTACATTTATTTCATTTGAACTTAACTTGATTTAGCTTAAGTTAAACTTGACTTAGGTTGGACTAAGTGTGATCAATGCTCATTATTTATCTCTCTTTTCTTTAGGTTAATGATTAACTGCCCAAGCCTAAAGTGATTCATAAAAATTCTTCTTGAGTTTAGGTTCAAAGTTCTTAGGTTAGTTCACTCAATGATTACAATATCTTTTTTTTTAAATTAATTTAATTTATTCTATTTGATGGATTAGATTTATATTTGAGTTTCAATTGTGTTTGTTTAATGATTTATGATATTCTTAATTGATTAATTTTATTAAATTTGGAATTAAATTTTATTTCTTCACAAATGAACCCATCATAGCTTAAGTTAGGTTTAATAAATTACAATTTGGTTCATTTGATATAATTAAAGTGTAATTGGATTTCAATTATATTTGGGGTGATTTTATCTAATTAATTTCATTATATTTAAGATTAATTTGAAGTTCTACCCACTTTAATCCAAATTTGGGTTTATTTTGGTTAAAGACCAAATTAGTCAAATCCTAATAATTAATTAAGTTATGTTCATTTATGACTTTCAAATGATTTTAGATGGTTGGTTTAATTTAATTCTAATTTGCTTTTGATTTAGATATTAAGAGGATTCATTTGGGTTCATTTGGATCAAGTGATCTTATTAGTCCATTTGAAACCTTCTTAGTTTTAGATTCTTTAAATTAATCTTTAAACTTATTCATTTGATGACTTTGAGTCCTTGGAATGACTTAATTTAGCCAAATTTTGGTGAATTGACCTTTGATTGGGTTAGACTCACTTATGTCAACTCTATGTTAGATGGTTGATCATCTTTGACCTTTATTTGAATTTAGTTTTAAATCTATTCATGTTCATGTAGTGACTTCATGGTTGTTATTTGATTTGATTTTAATTTATTTTGATTTTATTTGAATTTCTTTTATTTAATTAATTTTAAGCTTAATTAGGATAATTAGGTTAACCACCTCAATTACCTTGATCTGAACTCAATTGGATTCAAATTTCAATTAGAATGTGTTTGATTCAATCATTTATTTAGATTTGAGTTTAGTTTGGGTCCACCTAACTTATTAGGTTAGGTTAAGCCCTAGAAGAATTCATTAGGTCACCAAGTATAGTGTCCTAAGTGCCTAATTAAGAGACTCCTAATCTAGGATTAGGTGTCCTAATTATTAATTTAGAGATGATGTTAACCTCATCTAGAAATGAGATCAACAACCATCTTTCAAATTTTTCAAGATTATATTAGTAAAATTTATGCACATCCTTCATTCATTGTTTTCCTTCTTGATCATGACTATATTAAAGAGATAATTTAGGTATTGTACTTCTCTTATAAACTTGATGTCATGGAGTTTTTAGATTTCATGCTAGATGGTTTTAATTTGGATGCAGTAATCTTTTCATGTTTTATCTAAAAGGCTTGGCTTCCTTTATGAACATTCAATGTATGACTTGCAACATTGATATCTATCCCCAACATCATTTTTCTTATCTAGAAGAATACCATTGTATCATCCTAAAAAGTTACTATTAGCTACCTTTGATGCTTAAGGTTGAAAGAATGTTAATTTTGAGTGTCTTAATTGTTCCTTAATGACTTGAACTTATTCAATGGGCATACAAGTTTTAATTTGATTCTTTTATCTACTTCTAATTGTAAAATTCCTTCAACATGCTATCAATTGCTTTGAGATAGTAGGCTATTGATTGTTGTAGATTTCTCCTTACCATTATTTCTTGCCCTACTATTGAAAATTTAATCATAATAAGCTATGTTGGGATAATTGCCCTTAGGTATCCAAGAACAATCTCCCAAAAAATTGTATTTTAAGATGTGTGTAAATCAATTGTGATGAAATAATTAATTCTATCATTGTTACGTATTGTCAATCTCTTTCTCTCTAAGTGATGAGAAAAATGGCCATGCCTTCATTTTATCTCATTTTCTGAAAAAATCATGGAGGACCAACAGTAGGAGTTAAGTGGCTGCATTTAAGTTTATTGTTTAAATACTTTTTGCTTCTCTATCTAGACACCCTATAAGGAATTAGTAAAGTCATCACGCCAAAAGGCTAGCACTTATGCATTATACTATTGATGTACCTTTAACACTACAACACTAAATGATTTCAATCACAACACTCATATAATACTTAAGCATGATAAAATACATCCACTAAAATAACTCATGTAATATAATATAAAATACCATAACACATAAAATATAATAAAAGTTCTCATAAGTTAAGATTTTAAAATTTCTCAAGAAGTTTTGGGGCAAAGCTCTGTAGCTCTTTTAAGGTCATCCATGTATCCTCGCTTGGCGGCTTATCTTTTCTCTTAATTAAGAATCTTTGAATAGTGTTATCATTCATTGGTGTTTTAATTGTGTTGATATTCTCCACTTCAAAGAATATTGGTTGCATAGGTACCTTCAAATAATTTATATCTTTTCTTACAAAAGTATCATTCTGTAAATTTTGAGATTGGGTTAGTCCTTTAAAAAAATTTAGATCTTTCACATTGGAAATAGGGCTAAATATATGAGGGGTCAATTCAATAACATAAGCATTAGTACCAAGTTTCTTAATAATTTTAATTAGTCCTTATGCTCGTACTTATAACTTTTTATATTTTGTGAAAGAAAATCTCTAATGATGGATACAAACTAATACATAATCACATATTTCATATTCCTTAAAATTTTATCTTAATTCTTTTATTCAGTGTACTTAGCATTTTATATTTCTAATTATTTTTTTAATATTTTTTTGATAGTTATGAAAATCAGATGCAAATGTATATGTTTAATTAGAAAATGCATGAGTAGTTATATTTACTAGATCAATATATAATTTAGGTGTATATCCATAAACTATCTATAAAGGTGATTTATGAGTTGATCTAAAAATAGAAGTATTAAACATAAATTCAGATGTAGGTAATATTAAATCCTAGTTTTATAAAAAAAAAATTCAACTAAACATCTTAGTAAATTTTCTAAAGTCTATTAATGACTTTTGTCTGTCCATTAGTTTGTGGAAGAAATGCATGTAAGAATTTTAGTTGGGACTTATTAGTTTTTATAAAGTTTTCCAAAAATAAGATATAAATTTGATATCTCTATCGCAAATTATAATGGATGGGACTCCTTGTAATCTAACAATTTCTTTAAGATTAATCTTGTTATGTGATATACATTATTTGATTTTGAACAAGGTAAGAAATGTGTCATCTTAGAAAATCAATCTATAATGATAAATATACTATCATGTCCACAAGAAGTCTTAGGTATACCTAATGTGAAATCTGGGGATAGATCTTCCCTTGATTTAGAAGAAATATGTAATGATATATAAAAATACACTTTTTGTTTGATAGTTTTAGATTGATGAAAAATGTATCACTAGGTCACAATACATTCAACTTCCATTGTAGAGATGGCCACTTAAATCTTTATTTAACTAATGTTTGGGTCTTTAATTTATCAAAATGCCTTGATATACCTCTTGAATAAAGTTTAAAATAAGAAATATTTTTATGGATGTTTTAGAAATACATAGCCTCTTACTTATATATATATATATATATATATATATATATATATGTGTGTGTGTGTGTGTGTGTGTGTGTGTGTGTGTGTGTGTGTGTGTGTGTGTGTATGTATGTATGTATGTCTAGAATGATAAAGGAGCTATCAGGGATTTGAAGTCAAAGGATAAAATCATTAAAAATACTCTAAAAAGAGCATCTCCTAGTTTATTTTCTATTTCAGGTTTATGATTAATCTTGCAGGTATTTGAACTATTTATTGTGTATATATTTTATCTTCTTTTGAAAGTAAATAAACTTTATAGATTGATGATCTATATTCAGAATAAACTCTTTATATATCAGATAATATCTTCAATGCTTAAGAGTTTGAATAATCACATAAAACTCTTAATCATATGTAGAATTTTTAAGATGTCAATAATAGGAGCTACAATAGTGCTAAATTTATTTATAAATCTTCTATTAAAAATAACTATTCCATGAAAATTTGAAATTCAAATCTTAATTACTCTCTTAATTAATGTAATGATTAATTAACATTCTAAATAATTAAAATTATTTAATTTAACTTCATTAATCACTTATCAATAATGAAATGATGACGGAGAGTGATTAGTACATCTTTCCTATTTACTTTTTAAATTCATTTCATTAAAGAGAGTTAATTAATGTGAGGTTAATTAAAAGATTAATTAATTAATCAATGATGAAATTAAGTCAAATTAAAATGCTATTCACTTCGATATGTAATAATAAAATTAAGGGTTCCTCTTCATGTGTTCAATAGCATAAAGACCCTTAAGAAAATTATGATTAACCCATAAGTGTGAAAAAATCATAAAAGTACTTAATTAGATTCTTTAACTTATTTAATATCTAATCATGAGCCAATTGCATTAAGTCCTTTAGGAGCATTGCAATTTTATTTTCTCTCATGTTCATATCATTTGTGGCTCATGATTAAATGGTTAATTAAAGTAAAGAATCATAAAAAAGAGTAATTAAGTGAATTATTTAATGATTCAACTTAACTAAAGCATAAAAGTCAACTAATTATCTTTCTTTAAATCAATTAAGATTACCAACATGGGAATGGGATTAAAATAGCGAATGAGCTATCTTCTTTAAATTCAAATTCAAAAAATCAAATTAATAAGAAACTTTGGTTTTTTTTTAAATAATTTCATTTGATGTGATTGTCCTTAAGAATTAGTGTAGTTGAATGAATCATATGGTTATGTTTGGCTATTTCTTTTTAATTACTTTAAATGTTGTATTATATGTGATCTCATGCATCCATATTTTCAAATTTAAAAGAAATTTACTCATGTAAAGCTTGCATGTGCTGGCTTAATCTTATCATATGTGTCACGATTATCATTAATAAACCCAAATTTATTTTTCAAAAGCTATAAGTTGATAAAAATATTTGGAGTGATAGTAGTTATAAATATATAGGAATTGCATGTGATTATAGCTTATGCATGTGAATGTGAAGCCTTCTTTCCTATGTTCATATAAAGATTTACATAGATTGGAATGATAATAAGTATATAGTCTAGGCATCCTAGGAATATGAGGCTTTAAGTAGCCCCAAGGAGGTAATTTGATTAACTCACCTCCCTGATTAACAAAGGCACAAACTTATTTAATTTCATTCTTATGTATATTTGTATTAAAATTTGGATAGAGCTTTAAATTATATATAAATAATTCTACCAAATAAAACACAATCTTTTGCATGATTTCTATTCTTGTAATTGTTTATACATCTATATGTCTTTAAGATAACAAGTACATAGTCTAAACATCCCAGGAATGTGAGGCTTTAAGTATCCCCAAGGAGGTAATTTGATTATCACACTTTCCTGGTTTAAATAATAACACGTACTTGCTTACATCATTTATACATCTGTATGTGTATTTAATTAAAAATTGAGAATCTTCTTTTCTATTAAGAATACATGCATCCATAACAATTTTAATATATCAAAATGCATAGCATGTAAAGATAGTGCTTTCTTTCATAAGTTCTTATATGAATTTACATGTACTTGAATGATAATAAGTATATAGTCTAGACATCCTAAGAATGCAAGACTTTAAGTATCCCCAAGGAGTTCATTTGATTATCACTTCCCTGGTTAATAAAGGCACATACTTTTTTAATTTCATTCATATGTATATTTGTATTAGAATATGGATAGAGCTTTAATTTACATGTATAAATAATTCAATCAAATAAAAGACAATCTCAGCATATGCATTCATAATCATTTAAGTGTGTAAAAATATATTGTATGTATAGGTATACTAGGTGTTAAATCATATGCATGTTATGGGTGATGGAAATTAATGGTGTAACATGTTCTATGTGATGATAATTCAACCACACTAATCTTAAGATGCTTTTCATGTTGAATAGGATTCTTTAAGGTTAACCCAAATTCAAGATTAATAAAATATTTAATAAATCATTCGCTAAAGAAAACCAAATTGTAATAATGTGCTTTAGAAAATAGTTTAAGGTAGGGATGAAGGAGGTTAAGCCTCTTTCTTCTATTTATAAAACTTAAGTGTTAAGTGTAAATCAAATGAAATAAAACAAAATTAAAAATTAAAAATTGCAAATCTCTAAAAAAACTTGAAATGAAATCATCCATCTTATTAACTTAAACAATCTTCCAAATTTAGAAAATCATAACTCCAATGCTTAGCTAAGACATAGCACACAAAGCTTTAGCACACACATTAGAACTAAGCCACCACTTCTAGTCCAAGGTTAGGATGTTGTATATGTGATGTTATATTTTATTTTGTGATGTACTATTTTAGACTATATGTTAGGGTGTATGACTCATAGACGGATGTTAGGACATTATTAACCTAATATTATTTTCTATAGGGGATTGTGCTTAAGGGGTTGCTTAAAAATAAATAAAAATATTCTTTTTACAGGTTGCTTATACCCCTAAGCATAATCCACCTTAGGATAGGTGGGCTTGGTTAACTATGTGCAGGGTGCTAAGTCTAAATTATAAAATATAATTATTTGGGATTGTATGTATGTTTAGCTAACATTTATTTTGTAGTTGTAATTAGATCTATTTTTCCAAAAATGTAATCTTGCAAAAGAAATTAGGATTAATGTTATGAGGATTAAGATGAGCAGTGGCTAGAAGGCTTAGTCTTGAGATACCCTGTGATGCCTTGGAGCAAAATCAAATAAAGAGAAGAAAGAAAGGAGGAAGAAGAAATAAAGAATGAAGATCCCATAGAATGTATTCAATTTTAATTGTAATATTATTTTGTAAATTCAAAATATATAAGAGTAGAGCTCGACTAACCATCTTTTCTCTTTCTCGAGGTGTACAGTGGTACCTGGCCGCATCGACCTCTTATTCTTTTGTGGTACTTTATAAAAATGATTATTGTTATGTTTATTTTGTGCAATAAGATTGCATCTTTTTCATAGTTTCTTTATGATTGGTGATTTAATGTGTGGCCTAGAAGTGATAGTGTCTTAGGATAAAACTAATTTTTCTATCCCAATTAATAACTCATAACTAAATTTAAAATAATTTTCAACCTCAATTTAAAGCATAGGCTATAATCAAGATAATTAAAAGATTTAGTAACCCCTTAGCTGTATGCTGTATGTCTCATATCATGCATGTCATTTTGAATCACTCTTGCAAAATAAGGGCATCCATTCTCACACTTTAGGTACCGCTTGACCTATGAGAGCAACCCCTTATGATGGAGCTTCGCCCTCTTTCTCTCTTGATTTGGTCAATAACCAAATTTCATTATGCATTTAGGCATAAAAAAAATCCCAAAACCTTTGTCCAAATGAATGTGTCAAAATAATATAAAATTTGAAAAATATTTTGTATTTTTAGACTAAGTCATATGCTCATACCAAACATGATTTAATCTTTTAGGCAGTGAGTTTAGGACTTTAGTATCTTTCCAAATTAAATAAAAACTTAAACCATCTTACAATTACATAAGACTGGAATGCATGGTTTTGAATCATAGGAGGTGTTTGATGGCAGCCACTCTAGATAGTTGTAAGTCTAGAAGAGTCGGACGGGTCTATCTTCTCGTGTGGAGTAAACACTTTTGTCCCATTGTCATTTAAATTTAGGCCGTGCTTTAACTTGTGTTAAAGATCCATAGATATAGGATCCAAGATTGCTTGTTTCCATTGAGCTACGAGCATAAATCCTCACCTCTTAGTCATTTTTATAATCTTGTGTTGATGGATTATAAGCCTTAACAATCTAATAAAATTTTAACTCAAAAAAATCCCCTCACTTCTAAATATATAAAGCCTTACCATAGGGTAGATTGGAGTGCTCACTAGGCTTTGTAGTATCATGAGCATTTCTACTTATCTTCCTTTGGATTCCAAAATAAGTTTTCCAAATGAACAATCCTATTTGATTTTCCAAGATAGCCAATTTAATGATAGTCTTGACCTTGAAATCTTTGGAGATAATAATTGACTACTTTGATCGAGAGGCTTCTTAGAAAATCTCATTTTTCTAGGATGTAATTAACTATGAGGCTAACCTCTATAAGAACTAATGAACTTGGTATAAAATAAATTCTACTTTACTTTTCTATGTAAAGTAAAGAAAGAATCTTTAGTACATATGAAGACCCACCATACCTTAAGAGTCCTTATTAGGTGATTAGGTCCATTGTAAGGTGGTGTTTTATCTTTCGAGATAGTACATCATACTTTAATGTCATACTTGATCACTTCAATGAGTACCTCTAAGATCTGCATGCTGTCCACTTGGCGCATTTGAAATAAACACCACAACAGCATAAGGACTAATGCTTTCTTGGATAAAACCCTTTTTAGGAGTTCATCTACATATCCTTGTAATTCTACATGCTTAATTAGATTCATTTTATAATGGGAAAACTTAGGTATTCATGGAATAGTAATCAAGTTTATAACATATTATATATCTCTTAATGGTGGTAGTTCATTAAGTGAGTCATCGAGGATCAAATCAGTAAAGTCAGATAATTTATATAAGCCTACAACAGGTATGTAGTGATCCTTAATCTCAATATAGAGACTTCCCAAAGGTGCAAGATAATTAGAGAAGTATGATAAGTGAACTCTCTAACTAAGCGGCTAAACCTTAAGATTGTGGTTTGACTAGGAGATTCACATGTATTAAAATGTATATTAGAAGTATCCTCCATGTCACTGGATTGTGATATCACTATCATTTGGAGTTTCACTTTTTTCTTTTGATTGCATTTGGGTTATAGCTCAGAATTAGAATTATACGAAGGTGCAAGAAGAATTCTATGTGGGGGTATAATTGCCCACTTTTGTTAGGCTTTATGGAGAATAATTTGATTATTTTCTTATTATATTTGAATGCATAAGTATTTTCATGATCATAATGGATTATGAATTATTTCCATGGAAAGAACATCACACCAAATTTGATCAATATAGTTATCTATCTTAATTAGAACAAAACATGTGTTTGTAATAAGTAGGGATGTATGATTTACTTAACTGACTTAGAATGAGCTTGGGTGAGGTTTAGTTGTAAGGTTAGCTCTAGTGATATTATGGTTGATACAACATTCATAGTACTAGCTTCGTCTATTACTAGCTTACACCTCTTTTTCTTAAATAAGAGATACATTAAGAAAAGATTCTTTCTTCTTCTCTAGTAGCAGTCATACACCTCATAATTAACATTGAATTATCTATATTTAGATCCACTTCTTCATCTGATAGTGGTGCATCATCATGTATCTCTTCAATATCCTCTTTTTATCCTAAATCTTCTAATTCATCTTGGAACATTAATTTTAGCTCTGCATTGATTTTGCATATGACCCTTATGACATTTAAAGAAAACTATTTCTCTTACATTTTTAGAATTAGACTCAGTGGGGGTTGTATTAGAGCCGTTGTTTGATATAGAAGGATTAGGTCTAACAAAAAAACTTTAGAGATTGAATATGGTTGGATATTTAGAGGATATTTGAGTTTTCATCTTGGATGTGGATGCAGCTTTCTTATATTTTTTTAAGAGTAAAGCATAGTGAAAGATACCTTCTAAGATTTAATAATCTTGAAGTTGCACCTCATTTATAATATCTCCTCTTAAACTAAAGATAAATTTATTAACTAATTGACACTCATGATCAGTGTAGTGTGTTCTAACTATTAAGTCCTCAAATGTATTCATGTATTCCATCACCATCATATTGTCTTACTTAAGAGTAGTTAATTGTTCATGGAGTCTTTTATTATAAATTCTAAGATATTATTTATCCCTTAAAATTTTCTTCATTTCTTTTCATGTCATGAGGTTTCTACTGAATCTTTCTTTTTTTAGCTAAAATGTTATTCCAATAGATTTTCTCATAACCTACTAATTTTATTTTGGCAAACATAGTTTGTTGATAATCATCCACATGATACCAATCAAAGAAAGAGTCCATTTGGGTTAGTCAATCTAAAAATTTATTATGAGCATGAACACCATCATAGGTTAGGGTTTCTATTTTAACTTATTTTATTGGTTCATGTAATGGTTCGTGGATTCTAAGATGTTAGTGTTTATAATTGTTCCTTATATTTGGTCTTCTACTAGGATAATCTTCCCTATGAATATCAAGATTTTTCTCTCTATGATTTTTGGGTCATCTTGACATAGAATAGTCGATGGGGTCTAAACTTTAGTATTTAAAGTTTGAATTTGGGTAGCTATGTTCTTAATGAGGTTTTTTATCCTTGTAAGTTTCTCTTCATTTTGTATGGTATTTTTGTTTATTTTTATAGTTAAATCCTTAAATTGATCTAGGATGATAGATTTTGGTGGCATGATTAATTGAAATGGAATGCAAATATGTCACTCTCAAATGAAATTTAAATATGTGTTATGTGAATCAAATTAACATAATAAGATGCACAATTCTTTAAATGATTAATTTTTAGTAGATACAAAATAACTTGTGGATATTACAAAATATAAGTAAACATATGAAGAAATAAATATAAAATCTTTAAGGATATGAATTTAATTTTAATGTATGATTTGTATATTAGGTTTGGTTTTTTTGTGAACTCTCCCTTACTTAAGTTCACTCAAGTATTATAGCTTGTAGTTAAATTAAGTAGAGAAAAACTAGGCTTTATGAGTAGAGATAACTACTTGGTAGTAAAATAAAAGCTCATAGGATTGCCTACCATATGAGTTTAGCACGAGTTTTCCAAGTGAAATTACTGAATCTATAAAGAAAATTATACAAAATCTAAAATATAGAATTAACCTCGCTCATATTTGATATGGATTATTTATGAGCACTTTTTTCAAGCATCTAAACAAAGCTCTAATACCAAAATGATGGTATGGTGCGGTCACGACGACCATCACAATAGATGGAGGAAGAAGGCGTGCTTGTGATCTTCCACTCGCCATAGTAGAAGAACTGCAAAGAATTATACTCATCACAGTAACATGATAGTGAGAAATCACCAAATCCTCTAAATGGTAGCCACCAAGCTCCAACCTAAGAGTTTTAACTTAAAATTTTTACAAAATCAATCTAAAAGTATCCATTAAGTCAGAATAAAAGTCTATATAAGTATAATACTTCAAGGGATGTGTCCCTTGAGAGAAAATCATTGAAAAAATTATTATAATGTAGAACCCATTATTTTGCAGTGTCAAGGTGCCATGGGCCAATGCCTACATGCTAGCTTCTTTGTCTAGACACCCTATGAAGAATCAACCATAGTGTTGTCATGCCAGAAGGCTGGCACATAAGCATTATTTTGCAGATTCACTTTTGACACTAAAATACTAACTGGTTTCAATTACAACTCTCATAAAGCACTTAAATATGATTAAATATATCCACTACTACATAATATGATACATGAGATATAAATATAAAATATCATAGCAAATAAAATATAATAAAAGTCCTCATATGCTTAGGCTTCTGGTTTGAAATTTTGTGATAGGTCATTTCCTCTTTTGATGTGCTACATCACTTTAATCTTGAGAATATTTATCTCAAACTTACTGATAAAGTTCTTAAAGGACTTGCTTGGCTTTTATATGATCTTTAAGAGATATGTTCCTTTTAAATTTAGTAAAAGATGTGATGACTACAAGTGAGAGACAAAAGAACCATCAAAATGTTGATTCCTTGAAAGTGAAAATATGTAAGACATTAGGGCATCATTTATGTCCAACAGAGAGGTGGCTGACTCAAAGTATGCCACATGATTAGTTGGATTAATTCTTCCTCTGTATGGTTCTAAGTGTAATATTGGGCTTCACTTCTAGTATCTCCATATAGAAGGTATTTATTGGTTGAGGTCTACTCTTTTTGATTCCCTTATTAAAGTAGTGGATTCCTCATGGTTGATTGGATAGTAAACCTCATTTATCATCAATGTAGAGATTAGTGCTCTAAGACTAGAGAGTTTCTTTCATATGATTAAGTTTATGGAATCTTCTAATGTCTTCACTCTTGGGGTAGCTCAAGTAGCCACTCTAATGCTCTCATGATCTTTCTTGTGAGCATTTCTGCCATTTCTACATGTTACCTACTAGTTATAAACTCTTGGTTCTTTATGTTTAGGGATGCTTCTCTATCTATATGCTCCACATGTCATTGCATTTGGTTATATATTCTTGGCATTAATCTATGTTAATCATACTTGAAAGAATGTTTGATGCAAACTATTTATAGTTATAATCAAATCTTATTTGCAAAAACCATGAGGTATAGGTAGGGTCAATAGATAAAAAAAATGAAAATAAGGTGTGTGAAAGGATAGATCATAGAAGTTAAAATTGATTTTATTTGCTCAGCTATAGAGCTCAGATTATCATAGATATTCTATTATGAAAAATGTCTTTGACTTAGCTATAAAATTTTGGCCACTATAAGAAAAACTAAATATTGATCCAATATATAAAATAAAATAATATATAAACAAGGCTATAACCATAATAAAATGATAGTGAGTATAATCGAACTAGCAAATTTAATATGTACTTTGCCGATTGAGATAAGGCTCATCCCTACTATGGGCAAATTCCTCCTATTGGTGAGGCAAGTGCATCCTCCAACTACGTAAGTGGTCCTCTTTGAGCAAGGCGAGCACTTCTTTGAGCCAAATTGAGTGCACCACTGAGTGGACGAGTGTGCGCTTGAGTTGGATGAGTTTCCTCTTATCTTAGTGAGTTCTATTGAGATAAGCGAGTCCTTTGTAAATGTCATGTCCTATTTGATCGCACATTATGATTTTTCATTGATTTATGTGTCTACCCTTCTTTTATTCCAGCTGATCCTTTAGATATATACCTCTCACCTTCATTATCAAGTGTAAATTCAGTCATATCTTCACCTTTAATTTTTTTATTTTTTCCACTTTTGCATTCTCGTGATCTTCAAATTTTTATTTTCAGCAACAAGTTTTAAAAACTTTAATCTTAATATATTAGAGTTGATATTGAGTAAGTTTGAAGATCAAATTATATATATATATATAACATTTAAAATAATATAAAAAATTAATTAAACTTGCATAAAATTATTTAATTTAAAATGAATTGGCACAAATTGAGTCGATTTATCTACAAATCAATTTCAGGCCGATTTATGCAAATAAGAACCGACTTCGACCGCTTTGAATCGACTGAAATCGTTCACATCGCTAAATGATGGTCCAAAAAAAAAAAAAATTTGGTGCAGGATTGATGTGTGAGAAGCTGCCTGTCATTCTCTATGACCGATTCAAATTGGACAACAGAAGGAATATATATGACTCTATTGCTCAGATTATCATAGGATAGACCGCAACAACGTGCCCGCGGTTCACCCGCCTGCCGTCTACTTCGAGTGTTTTATTTCGAGCCTTCAGTTTCTGCGCGTGCCGACGGCAAGGGACGAGGGCTATTCACTCGCGGGAGTAGGAGAGACGGAGAGAGAAGCTCACCGGAGTTTCGTGGAAATGTGGGAACGTTGCGTTAGTGAACGGCGTGCACGGCAGATCCAGCGTGCTCTTCGCAAAGGAAAGCTAACCCTTCTCTGCCTTTTCATGACCGTCATAGTCCTGCGCGGCACCATCGGCGCCGGCAAATTCGGCACGCCGGTACAGGACTTCGATGAGATCCGCCACCGACTCCACCCGGGCCAACATTCCTTTCCCCATCGCGCCCTCATAGAGGAGCATTCGTCCTCGAACACCGCCAACAGCAAGTCGGCGGTCATGGATGAGGACGACCCCCCGAGGGATACCTCGAAACCCTATTCTCTCGGGCCAAAGATCTCTGATTGGGACGAGCAGCGAGCCCAATGGCTCAAATCTCACCCGGAAAAACCTAATTTCCTAACGAACAAGAAGCCGCGCGTCCTCCTTGTAACCGGATCTTCGCCCAAGCCCTGCGAGAACCCTGTCGGCGACCACTACCTCCTGAAATCGATTAAAAACAAGATCGACTACTGCCGCGTCCATGGCATTGAGATCTTCTACAACATGGCGCTTCTCGACGCCGAAATGGCTGGCTTCTGGGCTAAGCTTCCCCTTATCCGCAAGCTCCTCCTCTCCCACCCGGAGATTGAGTTCCTCTGGTGGATGGACTCCGACGCCATGTTCACCGACATGGTCTTCGAGCTCCCATGGGAACGCTACGCCCCTTACAACCTCGTCATGCATGGCTGGAATGAGATGGTCTATGACGACCGCAACTGGATAGGCCTCAACACCGGCAGTTTCCTCCTGCGAAACTGCCAGTGGTCACTAGATCTCCTCGACGCCTGGGCACCGATGGGTCCCAAGGGAAAAATTCGTGAGGAGGCTGGCAAAGTTCTGACCAATTTTCTCAAAGATCGGCCGGTGTTCGAGGCAGACGACCAATCTGCCATGGTTTACCTCCTTGTAACTCAGAAGGATAGATGGGCCGACAAGGTATACCTAGAAAGTGCCTACTATCTCCATGGCTACTGGGGAATTCTGGTGGATAGGTACGAGGAGATGATGGAGAACTACCACCCTGGGCTTGGTGACCATAGGTGGCCACTGGTGACGCATTTTGTCGGTTGCAAGCCCTGTGGCAAGTTTGGAGATTACCCTGTGGAACGATGCCTTAAACAAATGGACAGGGCATTCAATTTTGGAGATAACCAGATCTTGCAGATGTATGGGTTTAATCACAAATCGTTAGCAAGCAGGAAGGTAAAGAGGATTCGAAATGAGACTGCGAATCCTCTGGATGTCAAGGATGATCTTGGATTACTTCATCCTCATTTCAAAGCAGTCAAGGTTGAGAATTCTTCATCTTAATATCTTTTTTTCTTCATTATGTTTATTTTTTTTAACTTATAATGCAGTCATTTCAAGATCTTGGTATAGATATGTTTGTAATGTAATGTGGTTCTCCTGTTTATGCGGGTTTATTACCTACCAGTTGTACGCTTAAAAGATTCAGTTTAATAATTATTTTTTCTTTCTAATCAGTTTTCTTCTTTAGCTTGTACGTTAATTCTTATTTTTGCAATTAAATTGTTTGAGGATATGGTGGCAAACATATGAGAAAATTCAGCATAGTGGTTCCCCATAGTATCTCCAGTTTTTAGAATGAATTTATCAAATAGACTCAGATATGAAAAATAAAATTAGTTATTTTAACATATACAACTAAAGATAGAAACTAAACTAGGATGGTAAAATTATTATATGTTATTTGTCAAACCATAATGATGGCAAAGATAAGAGTTTATTGTCTAGTGTTGAATGAAAATCTTTCGCACCCACAAATGTGTAGAGCATATAGCAACAAAAATATTTCATGCATAAAAAACTCTTGAAATAAAGAATCATGTGGTCTAGCATAATCAAAATAATTTCACTAGTGTGATCAAAGATTACAAAGAGCACATTTTCCTAAAACTAGAGAAGTTAGAACATTATACATATACGTGAATTGTGCAAGATAATATCTTATGGTGGTAGAAGTAGTCCTAAGGTGTTAGTTGTCATTGTATGATAGTTGATTGTTAGCTTGGTTGGATGCTTGACAATCAGGATGATGGATGTTAGACATTGGTGATTGCTGAATGTGTGATGTTTGTTGTTGTTTAAAATCATACAACTGTCAACAATGAACATTGTCATTGGGCGACAGTCATTGTTTATCTCATTTGGCCTCTTAACAAGGGACTTCAAGCTATAAAAGGTTTGGCACATAATATCAATTGTTGGTTGAGATTGGGAAATTGTCAATGAGAAACTTTGGAAGTCAAGCATCGATGGTTGATCAGTTATGCCATTCACTCTATAAATGGAGATTGAGAAACAAGTAGTAGGTGTAAGAATTGGTAGTTGATGGATGTTATATAACATTGGTAAGTTTTGCATGACTTCCGATAAGGAGTGTTGGAACCTAGAAGGTGGTGGGTGGTCAATCAACTCATTGTTGTTATAAAAAAGGAAATTAGTTGATTACGAAGAAGCACATTAAATGTCATTTAGTTTCATATGTTGGACATTGGTTAACAAGGAATGTCAAATTTTAAATGACCTTTGGTAGTCAGCTTAATCATTCTTCTAATAGGAATAAAGATTGTGTGATTGATAAGATGATTGTTGAACACTAGTAGCTAACTAGTGTCAAATGACACACATAAAGCAATGGTAGCAAGGAATGTTGAAAGTTGATTGACATTAGATAATAGGTTCTATCATTCTTATTATTAAGAGGTTAGATTGAATGAGTGGGATCATGTATTAAAAAATCGGTCGAGGCGTGTGCCTCAAGGCTTAAGCCTCATTTGATCTAATGAGGCATGCGCTTTTTTAATTAAAGCATACGCCTTGAGGCATTATGAGGCGCTGCCTCACTTAGATTAGGGTTACAAGGTAGGTGTTATTGAAGTTTCATTATGTTTTGTTTTGTCCTTCGAACAAGCAGTGAATCGGGAATATTGTTTTATCGTTCGAACGAGGAATGAGTAGCAAGCATCCCATGAGAGCAGCGATCATTAACGGCAGTTCATCGAGCCTCGAGAGAGTAGTGATCATTGATGACGCTCCAGTACATTTCACCGAGGCCAATGCTATTTCAAGTTTGCTTCACCAAACAACGATGCCATTCCAAGAGGTTTCGTGGTTTCGCCGAGCATTGACACGACTCCAAGTAAGTCGAGACTCGTAAGTTAAAGTTCATTGCCTCTAAAATATTGAACAATTTTGTGTAGTAGATGCGTGAATTGCAGCAGTATTAACCACTCCACTTGCATCAAATTTTTTTATTTGCCTTGATAAATTGTTACATAATTTTTTAAAATTTGAAATGATTTTTCTAGTAACAATATTTATTTCTATCCATATTATCTTTAGATGAATGTAATAACTATTCATGAAAATCATGTTTTATTATAAAAATAGTATTAAATACTTGTTAAAAATACTTGTAAATAGAAAATATGTACGTTTGCTTGTAATATGTAGGTTAATATAACTCTATTGTATATTGACTATAGTCGAATCACATATTGATATTTTTTTTCATTCGAATCTATGGATATATATTTATGGTGCCTTAATAAAATCAGTAATATATATTGATAGATATAATAGAGTATCAATAAGTCACCTTTATATATATGTGATTTTGTGTAATGTTGGTTATATTATCATAGAAGTAAATTGCTTATATCTTTTTGTATGAATGTTTATGAATAAATAGTAGTTTATTGAGTTTGATTTCTAAAACTGAGAGAATCAAAAGCAAATTTAATTTTGAGCAATCTTCAATCTTCATCACTCAAAATCTCATCTTAACTCGTTAATAGTAACAAGTATAATATTTATATAAATAATTTAGTGGCATTTGATGTGCTTTTATCTACTCACTTTTAGATGTTGCATTCTTGGTACTTGCATGATCATTGATTTTTATCTCATCTCTACTCTTTTTTTTTTAACTCTAGTATAGTTTGATGTTGAACGTTCTTTTTCATGATTTCTAACATTTTATCCCTTTCTTTTAATATATTTGGTATTTCATTATTTCTTTTTTTTTATTAAATGGGTGGTGGTGCTAAAAGAAAAAATCTAGCCTGGAAATACGGTACTTAAGTTGAAGTGCCATTAGAAGGTGCAAAGGGGTACGTTTACTTGAAGTGCAAATTTTATGACAAGTGAATTACTATGGGTGTTAAGAGACTTAAAGATCACTTGGCATGCACACATGTCAATGTTAGAGCATATGAGAAAGCTCTAGATGAAGTCAAAAAGGAATTCCCATAATATTTAAAAAAATATGTGACCACAAAAGAAATATCTAGAATAGGTATGGAGGAGATGATTTGGAATGGTTTATATTTTGGTTCAGGCCATGATGGTTCTAGCAGTGAAAGTTATTTTCATTCTTCTAATAGAGGAGCTCGGGAAACAATAAATAGATTTATTGTGAATGTAGATGTAAATAAAAATCTTAATCTTGAACCAATTATTTCAGCTTCAACAAGAGAACCCAAAAATATGGTATGTTTAGATATTGCAAGATTTTTTTTTAATGAGAATGGGATTTTAGTCAGCGTGACTAGGAGTCCTTCATGGATTAGAATGTTTCATTCAGTTGAGAACTACAATAGAGATTTAAAGCTTCCTAGTATGTATGAATTGTGAACATGGATGTTAGATGAGAAAGTTAGAACAACAACAAGAATGATTAATGAAGTGAAAAAGACATGGGTTGAGACAAGGTTTGTAATAATATTTAATAGTTAGTCTATCATAAAGCAAAAGGGTATTATTAATTTCCTTATTTAACAACCCTATGAGATAATTTGCATCAGCTTTTGTAAAAGATTCACAACTATTATTTAAAATGCTTGATGAAGTTGCCAAGGAAGTTGGAAAGAGCTCAGTTGTTCAAATTGTCACAGATAATACAAGTACATATAAGTTTGGAGGTTAAATATTAATTAAGAAAAGGAAGCATCTTTGTTGGACTTCATGTGCTGCTCATTGTCTTGACTTAATGCTTGAAAAGTTGGGGCAATTGCCACGACATAAATTTGTTTTGCTCAAAGCAAAAGTTGTTAGCAAGTCATTTATAATTATTCTTAGGTGTTGAGTTAAATGAGGAAATTTATAAATAGAGAAATTATTAGGCCTACAACTACAAAATTTGCTACAACTTCTTTGATTTTATAAAAATTTAAAGAATTACGATAACTTTTGGAGGCTATGTTTTCTTTTGAAGTATGGGATAGAAGTTCTTGGGCAAAAAAATAAGATGGAAAGCAAGAAGCATGATGCCAATTATGCTTTGAATACTATAGGTCTTTTAGTAAAGGTTTTAAGAATGGTTGATGTTGAGAAGGCTTCAACTATGAGATTTATTTATGAGCTTATGAATAAGACAGAACGAAATTGCAAAAAATTTAGGAGGGCAAGAAGCTACTTACAAAAAATATATGATATTATTGATGAAAAATGGGATAGTCAATTACATCAACATTTGCATGCTGCTTCATATTATTTGAACTCGTAATATCATTATGATAAATAATTTTATGTTGAAAAGAAAGTCAAGACCGGTTTATATGCATGCATGGATAGACTTGTCCATGAGGAATATTATCTTAAAGCTAATGATCAACTTCAAGATTTTCATTTGAAGAAAGAACTGTTTGGGTTTAGAGTAAGAAACTCTCCATATAAATTTACATTTAGTTATACTTTTAAATATAAAATTTACATTCACATATATTTTTATATTAATATTTTTTAGAGTGTTGGTGGACACAATTACGAGATGATATGCCTAAACTTAAAGTATTTGTAGCAAAAGTTAATAATTTTACTCATTTAGCCTCTATATGTGAGCCTAACTAGAGTACATTCAACCAAGTGCACACAAAGAAAAGGAATAGATTAGCTACATAACGAATGAGCAAATTGGTTTATGTTATATTCAATAAAAATTTAAAAAATAGACACATCAACTTTTAAAATCAAATAAATAATAATGATGACAAAGATCCTTTGATTGTTGATGATATATTATCTGATGATGAATGGATAACTCTTAAAAATAGTGAAGGAATTTAGGTTGCAGATGAAGGAATATCTATTATTGATGATGATAATGAAAATGTTATTGAATTGGGAGTATTTTCTACTTCACTTTAAAGATAGAAACAAAGTGGTGTTGAAGTTTCAAAAAAATCGATAGGTAATTTAAGCATAATATATTACTTGATTATGTTGTTAATATATTATTTTATTTAAAATTATATTGAAATCAATATTAATTATTACAGGAAGTAAGATGAAAGATCTACTAATAGAAGAAGTTGAAGATGATGAGATTTAATTCGAGGATAAGAATTCTTCTAAAGATTTTGAAAGTGAGGATGCTAACACTACAGATTATGGTTATCATAATTTATTTTATTTTTAAGTGAGTGCTTATGCTAAACACTAATTAAAACTTTTATTTTAAGTTTTATAATTTATATCTTCATGATGATGAACTAAGTAGATATGTTGAATATTTATCATATTTATGAATTATTTATAATGCTGTCTTTTTTTTCTTATTTTGAGGTTTATGCCTGAGGCTTATGCCTCGCCTCACAAAGCCAAATGCCTTAGATCATATTTACACTTTTTTAAACTTTGATTGGGAGAATAGGCGTTAGATATTGATGGTGAATGCCAAAAATCAAGTAATGATTGATAGTTAGCTTGACCATTCTCCTAAAAATATGGGTCCAAATGTCCAATAAGCTTAGGGTTGAATGATGATGAACATTAGCCTTTGGTAACTGTTAGTTATAGTCTATAGGGAAAGTAGGAAATCATGTGATGCTTGTGTAGGGGTGGTGCTTTAATTTTCCCTATATTTTGCAATTCTCTCTAGCCACAATTGGGTGGTCTGAAACTTTGGTTATTTTTGATAAAGATACAAACACAATTGGGTGTTCTGAAAAAGGCTACTTGATTCTTTGATGCTTTTAAACATCTTGATATCTAATTATCTCAAAATTGAGCTCCTTTAAGCTCTTTAAACTTCTCTCATTAAGATGTTCATTTTGATTTTAAGTACACTCCATCTTGAGTAAATTTCATCTCTTAAATGACCTTAAGGAAATTTTAATTATCCATTTGAGTGATTGATTTAA
Organism: Cymbidium sinense; assembly: GCA_021442155.1. Lineage (NCBI taxonomy): Eukaryota > Viridiplantae > Streptophyta > Magnoliopsida > Asparagales > Orchidaceae > Cymbidium > Cymbidium sinense. The sequence continues at coordinate 75,006,693 of CM038215.1, forward strand.
GGCCATTAGAACTCAGCAGATGTAGACATTCTTTGCATGATTGGGTTCATTACTTCAAATTGAATTATCTCAATTTTAAGATTGTTGGAATTATTGTTCAGATGATATTTGGATCACTTCCTGAATTTTTTTGGTCCAAAGACTTCTTGTTCTTAAAGAAAAAAAATGTGATTATGCAGGCTTTATAAGATATGAAAAACTCTTTAAAAAAAGCCTTCTAAAATATTCATCTCTTTCATCTCCTTAAAATTTTATTAATGTCTGCGCAGATCACAATTTTCTTCATGTAGTTGTGTTTTGTATATTCATTACAAGTAAATAAATTTTCTCTGAATGCTTCCCCTAATGTTCATGTTCTTCCCCAAAAATTTGAAATTTTTTCTAATAATTTTTTGGAAATTCATCTGAGTAGTTGTTGCTCAGAAATGACTATATCATGCTGTTGCTATAAAAGATTTTATTGAGGGATCAAACAAGTGAGTTCTCTAACATTGTTAATATTACTGAAAGTGGACTTATTGATCAGTATGTATGCTCATAGACCTATACAACAACAACAACAACAACAACAAGCCTTAATCCCATTAGGTGGGGTCGGCTATATGAATCCTTCGTCTCCATTGTGTCCTATTATGTGTCAAATTCTCATTTAAATTAAGTAACTAAGATCATTTTTTATACATCTTAACCAAGTCTTTTTAGGTCTACCTCTACCTTTCTTAACATAAGGCAAATCTAATCTCTACTCTCTAATTCTCATGGACGGTAGATGCTTTATGTGGCCAAACCATCTAAGGCGACTCTCCTAATCTTATCTACCACTTACTCCAACTTTTTCCGAATATACTCATTTTGTATTCTATCTCTAAGAGTAAAGCCACTCATCCACCAAATCATCCTCATCTCTACACTTAACTTAGTCTTATGCTTCTTCTTTTATTAGCCAACATTCATAAGTCATTGCAGGTCTTACCACCATCTAATAAAATTTTCTCTTAAGTTTAAGTGGAACTTTTCTATCACATAATAGGCCAAATGCATTCCTCCACTTCAACCATCCAACTTGAATTCTATTAATAATATCTCCATCTATTTCACCATCATTTTGAACAATAGAGTCTAAATATCTGAAACGTTCACTCTTATTAATGACTTGTTCACCTAATATCACAACACTATCACTGGAACTTCTACAACTAAAATTACACTCCATATATTCAGTTTTAGATCTACTTAAACCTTTAGACTCTAGAGTTGACCTCCATAATTCAAGTTTATATTGGACTCCTCTCTAGTCTTATCAACAAGAAGAATGTCATCGCAAAAACATATACCAAGGTACATCTTCTTGTAAATGCCTAGTAAGAACATCCATAACTAAAGTAAAAAGATAAGGGCTTAAAGCTGATCCTTGATGTAATCCAACTGAAATAGGAAAATATTTTGTCAACCCTCCTTATGTTTGGACACAAATGTGACTCTAGTATACATATCCTTGACTTGAATATAACCAATATTAACTCCTTTCTACGTTTCGAACTCTCCAAAGAACATCTCTTGAAACTTTATCATATGCTTTCTCTAAATCAATAAATATCATATGTAGATCCTCCTTACTTTCTCTATGCTTCTCCATCAAATCCCTTAACAAATGTATAGCATTCATAGTAGATCTACCTGGCATGAAACCAAACTGATTGTGAGAAACTTCTGTATCACATCGTAACCTGGCATGAAAGTGGACTTATTGATGTATGTATGCCCATAGGCCTATATGATTTTAAATTCTTGAGCCTTTTTGTTATGCGAAATCTCTTATAAAAATTCACATGACTTTACTTGTCCTTGCAAAAGTTTTGTGGTGAAAGGAGGAGCATGCTCTAAATGACGTGAAAAATTATGTTAAGCTTTTGTTCTTTATTGAACTATATTTAGTTATATATCTTGTGGGATAATTTGATAAAGACAGGCAAAGTGGTGGCGATGGATTTTATTCTAGTTGTATGTATTGTTGGAGGATAATATGATAGTCAAGCAGAGTGGTGGCAATTGGCATTATTTTGTTCTATCACCAGTGATGTTCTTGCAGTGTCTCATAAAATGCTTTATTTAGAAACTTTTTTATTCGCTAAAATGTGACCAAATGAGAACATTTCATCCTTCTCTGATTTGAAAATTTTATAAATAATGTTGAATTTTAAAAATAATGATGTGTTGTTGCCTCAGCTTCTTAGAATGCTTCCTGAGCTGTCGTGTAGTTTTCTGTAGGATTGCTTATCAGATTTTTATTTTTGAAGTGATAATTTGGGAACCCCAACCCCAATATAAAAGTGATTTGTTTTTTGTTTTAGAACGTGATCCTAGAGATGGATCCAAATGTCTTTAAGAATGATATGAAAACGATAGGATGTCCAGGTTATCAATCTTTCAAGTTGATAGTGGGAGATTACTTGCCCCCTACAGTTATAATGAATTTGTTCTCCTTTTTAATAGATCTGAGTAGTCTAAATTCACATAATATATGTTACAAATCCAACCAAAGGTGATATGTCTATGGAATGAACAATTTACTAGGATCCATGATTTAAACTAGAATTGAGAATTTTGATGCTGAGGTCGATCATGATGATTCATGGATGTGTTTTGAATGTTTTGACTTTTCAGTTTCAATTTTCAAATTCCTTAGAAATGTTGAAGCACTCTAATTGAAACTTTTAGTGTTTCTCAAATTATTAGCATATATACACACACATGTGCACACACACAATGCATATTTAAGGAACCTAAGTTCTCTTAGATGAAAGTTTAAACTTTTAATCACTAGGCTATGGATATTTTATGAGCTGTATGCATATGAAAGTGCCCCTCTAAACTAAAAGTTATCACTTTATTCTGGTTGGGGATTCTTTTACTTGGGTTTCAGGTTTGTCACTAAGCCTCTCTGTTTTAGCTTTTGTTATAAGTTCTTACATTGTCTTAACAGCATTTTGTCTTCCCTTGATTCAAACTTTACAAATTGAAGCTAATATTTGAGGAAGCAGTTTGGTCTTGTTGTCTGCTATTTGTACTGTATAAATTTTCTTGAAGAGTAGGGCTTTATTCTTTTTTTGTTCTCTTGTGTGTTTCAAGGCACATGTTTTACTGATTTACTTATGCAGAAAGCATTCTTCTTTTTCCGGTAATGAGGAGAGCCGCAAATCAATTCGGTCAATATATAAAGGTTAAGAAAGAGTGGGCGACAGGGAACTAACATCTTAAATACAACAAATATATAGCTTACTGACTCCCAAATTTTTGCCAAAGGTGGATAAATAAAAATAATTGCACTGACCAAAAATATATGCCAAAAGCTTGCTTGTAAATTTTCAATCTGAGCTACTCTTCCTCTATCCATGAGTGATGGTTGTACTCATTTACTAGCTTATGTTTAATTGGTGCTAAAATCAATTATAGACGCTCTCATAAACTGAAGAACAAACTTCATTGATTACCTTTTAGCTTCCCAATTTTAGAAATGGGTCCATTCATTTTTATAGATAATAATTTGTACTATCGTTCATTGATCAAATGTGATTATATTGCCTTTGGAGAGTTCATAAGTGAGGTACAGTAAAGAAGATTGTGTATCAATCGAGTTGTAATAAAAAAAATCAAAATCAAGCATCTTTGATAGTGGTAGCAGACTATGACACAAAACTATACATGCCCAAAAGTTTCATTTGTGCCAAATAGTCGTGGCATGTTAAGTATTGGAGAATAGGCATTAGGGGTGTAAACGAGCTGAGTTTGAGTGAGCTAAATTCTTGTTCGTGTTTGACTCGTTTGAAAATTTCTTTGTTCGTGTTTCGCGTGTTTCAAAATAGTTTAAATTTTCGTTTGTGTTTGAATTATTGAAATGGCAAATATAATAATAATTTTGTAAGAGAGATTACAATAATCATGATAAAGTTTTAACTATTAAATAAATGCTAATTGTTATATGAGTTTGTATATATATATATATATATATATATATATATATATATATATAATTTTATTTTTATCATATTGAAACGATAATAAAGGATTGTTTATGTTTCATTTATAAATAAACTGAAATATTTGTTAGGTAACATTAATGAGCAGTCAATTGAATAGCTTAATATCTAATTATTTGTGAAATTTTTGACAGTCCTAATAGACATCATTGGTACTAATGATCCACCATCATCAAAATGCATATGTTAATACTTTCTGTGGCAGATTATTTCCTTGAGTAAAAGTTATGTTGCATAAAGAGGTTAAAAAAGATAATATCCTACAATTATTTAGAAATCAAATTATCTACTACTTCTGAGTATCCCAAAGGATCATATCCTATAATCTCATAGCTTTCAAAAGCGTCTAGATACAAAGGTTCGCCCCTCATCACTACATTGGTTGGCCTAACTACATTAATATTTAATTAATTAAAAAAATCTCAAATAAAATTCAAATAAAGTTAGATTATACTTAACATAATGAAACTCACATTTGGACTGTCATAGTAGTAGGCCCACTCAGGGTTAAAATAATAATTTTAGAAAGTATATTTTTAAGAGAATACAAATAATATGCAAATGATCATATTAAATTTTAAAAAAGTTTAAGTACAAGTATTTCTAGTTAAAGAATATTGTCAAAGTTTCTCTGAATGCTCATAATTATTTTGATAAATTTAAAAAATAGTAAAAATCATAATTCTTAATTAAGCAATCCTAGTAAATATGTTTCAAAATTTCTCTAATAATTAGTACTCATGAATTTTTTAGAATTTTTATAATTAAATAGTGATTATTAAGATTTTTGAACAATAGCTTTAATGATTTGAAAAATCAAATTATTATACCCTAAAATAATTTCTAAAGACCTATTATGAAGTAATTAATCAACCTCTTATATAAGTTTGAACATTTTCCAAATTTATTTAAACTATTAATTAATTAAAGTAAAGAATATTTGATTTTAAAATTAAAATTGAGGAAGCTTGGCATATTATTTATAAGTTAAATTCTATACTCAGATTTTAAATTTCTTATCCTCTAAATGCATATAGAGTTAAACTTTTATGTAATTTAGCTCAAAAATAAGTTGAGTCTTTCGAGTCACTATAACGCTAAGGCAACTCACTATTTTTCTTTAGCATAATTGCCATTGAAGGAATTCCTTCATTGGAAAGTTAAAGGAGCTCTAGAGCTACATGATGATGAACTTGGCATAGTCAACTATGGCTATGGCTTGAGTTGGCTAAAACATCTATATGTTAATCTAGGGCTTTGAATTATTACATAAGTAGATGATGAATTATATGCCACACCTTCATTGCACTACTATGCTCAAAACACTTTTGGAGTTTCTTTGAATTGCTTTAGACTACAAGTTTGATAAAGACCCAAGTTCAGGTTTGGCTTAATTGTCAAACTGAGCAATCTAGCGGCTGCCCAAAGTTGATGAGGGCATGGGAGGTTTCTAGAGGCCCTCAAGAAAAGGAAGGAGATGTCCCCATCTCCTTGTCTAGTTGTGGATTATATAGCTCTTGATTAAGATATATAATCATGGATTAATCATAATTCATTATTTGAATGGTGCCACCTATCATAATCAACTTGATCAAATGGTTGGAGAATGACCTCATAACAGTTAGAGAAGGAACTCAATACAATACTCAAGAAAGTGTGGATAATACTTATTAGTTGAATGTACTTAATAGCAATCTATTTTAAGCTATTATTAATCTGATTGGAGGTCTTAGCATGGGTTGGGTTTGCTAGAGGAGCTTGTTTAGGTTATAGGCTACTTAATCAAATTGATTTGGCCATTAAAGTGGATTTAATGTTTTGGATCTTATTGATCCATTTAATTAAATTGATCCATCTAAAGAACTCAATTGAGTTAACTTAATTTCACTTTTCTTCCTATCATCTTAAGCTAAAAATCACTTTCTATAATACAATCTAATTTGGCAAAATAGTTGAGTTAATTAATCTATTAAATTGGGTATCTTAAAGTTTAAATTGACTGTTTGATCAAATATGGTGAATAATGTGGCTAAAGATGGTTGACCAAAGTTTGATCATATTTAGGACATTCACAAAAAAGCTGCATGCTCTATTAGTCAAATCATTTTGGCATTTAAGGCCACATTGGCTTATTTGATCAATTTAGGTTAAATTAAATTAATCAGGCTCAAATGGTCAAATCAATGAGATATTTGGTTAATTAATGATGTAATCTAACTGTGAACATCTTCTATTGTGCATATGGTCCAAGTTGGTTGCACGTTAAAGAGACTTTATCAAATTAATTGTTTCTTGGTTCAATTGGGCCAAACCTACTTTTGGTTGATCAATTGTCCAAATCATAGGGCCAATTAAAATATAAAGATTATTCTAACCTAAAACCATTTTATTAGAGGTTCAAGATTTATCTGTTAGTATTTGGGTATTTTGAATCTAGTTAGGCTTAACAGGTTCATAATAAACTATAGTCAAAAAGTTGACCATGGTCAAAAAAAATGGTCTTAAGGAGGATTTTGAATTATTATAATAAATTTGATTGAGTAAATATAATAAATTTTATATGGATGGAATCCTTAGGTATTTGGAATCACTTTTGGAAGGGTATGACCAAATTGGAATAGTTGGGTAATGCCAATAGTCTATTAGACTTTATTGGAATTTTTCTAAATAATTGAAGGTGATTAATTCCATTGTTTATGTCAATAAAAATAAAATTGGCCAAAATGGTTCAAAATAACCTATTTGGGTTGATTTGGTCAAATAATTTTTACTTTTAGGATCCTTATTATATTAAGCTAAGGTTTAAGAGGAAGTATGCCCATTCTAATCATCAACTATGGTTAAATTATCTATGATTAGGTGAATTTAACATCTTTAAAAGGAACTTGTTAAATGATATGGTCATTTGTTTAGAAATCAACAAATGCTCACATAAATGTCATGTGTTCAAAATTGGTTTAAAATATGGATCAAACCAATGTCCATTGATCAATTATAATGACACTCATGGTCAATTACATTATGTTTACAATAAATTGACAAAAAAAAGAGATTGGATGTTCATACCCTTAATAATGTCTAATTAGTCCAATTAAATTTGAACATGAAGAGGTTTACCTTAAGATAGTTCAAGAGAAAATAAATTAAAAATGGGAGCAATTATTAGCCATAGATGGGGGCCTTAGCATGGGTTAATTTTTTGGAAGACCTAGTTTAATTTATGGGCTATATAATCAAATTGATTTGGCTAATGGCTAGTCTTTTAAAGGGGTTTAACCTTTTATGATCCTATTTTGTTTAAATGGGTCATGTTGACTCATTTGATCTAAACTAAAATCACATCAATAATTTAAAGTAGTTTGTTAATTTTGGAAAGTAGGTGTTTTGTTAAAGGGTCAAATTGTTAAAGACAGTTGACTAAAGTTGATTCATACATAGGTCATTCTCAAGAAGCGTAACATTCCAGTGGTTAACTTAATTTAGTGTTTAAGAGCACTTTGGCTTAGTTGACCCATTTGGGTTCTATTTGGAATAAATTTAATTAATCAAACTCAAATGGTTAAATCAATAGATTGTTTGGTAAATTAAGAATGTGATCTGCCTATTAACATTCTTCATGAGTATATAGTCAAATTAGGTTGTTGATCTATTTATTAAAGAGAGTCAAATCGAACCCTCATTTTTAAACCAACATTTGGTTGAACAATTTATCAATCCATGGGGCCAATTATAATTTAACGACCTTTTCTAACCTGAGGACATGATATTAGAGGTTTGAGGTTCATTGGCTAGTTTTGGGTATTTTGAATCTAATTATCATAATTGTCTCATATTTGACCTTGTATGTTCAAAAGGTTGACCATGATTAAACCAATGGTCCTAGGAATCAATTTAAGTATGAATAATTTAGGGCAATTTATGGAAGAATCATTTTGAACTATTAAAACTGGTCTAATTGAATTGATTTTATGGTATTCATTTGGAATCAATTTTGGAGGGTATAATCTAATTCTACTAATTGGGTGATACCAATAGTATATATATATATTTTTAATGACATGATATTTCCAATTAATAATAGTCCTAATGTCATATGAATAAATATAAATTAATTTTTGATTGAGGAGAACTAACAAGAGATGTAGATACTTTTATTATATTTTAATTGTGCCATTATTAAAAATCAATTACATTTAAATTAAGGTTTATGAACTAAAAATATTAAAAAATTAAACACTCACAAAATGTAAATAAAACTTATGGATGACTACATATAGTGTAAACAATCATAGCATCACCAATGCAAGTTTTATAACTAAGTGATTCTTTAGTTTTTTTAATAATATTGTACTTTGTAGAAAATATTTCTTTCCATTCGTCCTTTAATTTTGTATTTACTTGATAAATTTTTTGTTTTGTATGGCATGCAATCTATGATATATTAATTTTTACAAGCTTCATCAACACTTAATGGTTAAACTCAGAGCCATTAATTATGAGTAGCAAAAGGCTAATTTAAGCTTAATATTCATATAATTAGTACCTACAATATGAATCTTCTAAACATTTTTATAACTAATAAATTGCTAATTTAATTTTTCTTGCCATCATTAACATGTAATATATCGCATTTGTGAATGACTTCATAGTATAATGAATTATGATCAAATTATCTTAATTTAAGCTTAATCTTACAATGGTAAAAAATGATCACATTAATCTCATGAGCCTAAAATTATTTTAAATTATTGTGATGATCACATTAATCTCATGAGCTAACATAGTTATATAGATATTATATAGGTTTATCTACTACCAATTCAAGTTAAAATAGGAATATTATTTTAAATATTTGGGACAATCAACAAAGAAAGTCCAAAAATTAAGCTAGTCATTCAAGAAAGTCAAGCTTAGCTCATATAAATCTTAAGATAAATGCTTCACAATACTCAAGTTTCTGATTTTTTTTTTATTTCTATATTTTATGTATTGCAAGTGTAAAAGATGCAGAGATAACCAATGCACATTCATAAATAAATTAAGCAAAATAAATAAATAATATACAAAATATTTGAAATATTCTTAATTGATCATACAATATGGACTTAGATTGTACTATATGATGAAGGTCAATGTAAAATTAAATCATAAGAAATAATTTGACCAAGTAATGAGGATAAAATAAATAATGATAATTTATTTTTTACATTTTATTATATGATATTAGTTATATTTTATATTATTTCTTTTATGATAATTATAATGAGATAATTTTATATTAACTAATAAATTCAAATTTTGAACTATTCATACTATATGAATGTGATCTTATTATATAATCAACATGATTATCTCCTCTTAACTAAAAAATTAAATTAATTTAAATTTTGAACTATTTGTGTTATATGATAGCTTTTCTTAATTAATATAAACTTTTTTAAATTAAACATGTTATATGATTATAATCATACTAAACAATCAATATATAATTTATTTTTTAATTAAAATTACAGTTTTTTGTATTTAATATATAAGCTAATATTAAATCTTAAATATAAGAGAGAGGTCTTTTAATTAGAAACTCAATAAGTTAATACTTATAATCCCAAGAGAATTTTGGGTGAAGACAAAGGAAAGAGCACATATTGATTATGATCTATATATTTATATTTTATTCATCATGGTTAGGGATATGACTAATTTGATAGTTTTTGTTTTATACTTATAAGAGAAAGCTTGGATCTCAAAAGACTTGATGTTAGTAGTTAGTGAGCTAATATAAAGATCTTGTTTGGAACAAAAGAAGAATAGATATTTCCTTATCTTGTGATAGTAAAAGAAGAGAATAACAGAGATCATGAGAGAACTCAAGGAATGGACGTAGACCATTAGCACCAAATCACTATCATGACTTTGTATATATTTTAGTTCATGCACTTTACTATTATTGTATATTATTATATGTTTGAAATGCTTTGTGATAATATGATGTTACAAAATTTGAAAATGCAGTTTTATAATTTCTTTTATATTCAAGAAACTTCATGTGTGAAGGTGTGCCTAGAACAATCAAAGGAAAAGTATACTCTTTCGACACATTGTTAAGTAGAGCACTATATTTTTAAAATTATATTTCTTTTAAAGAAAATATATTATATCAATAATTAAAGTAACACATAAAAATATTCTAGTACTTGATTACCACTACTTGATAATGTCTATTTTAATTTTTGAAAAGTGGGAATGATCTCTTTTATTGTTACAATTAACTTTTGTTTGTGAAATCTTACTCTTTCCTTTAGCACAAACAAATATATATATATATATATATATATATATATATATATATATATATATATATATATATATATATATGCATGGTAGAACTATTCACATCCCCCATACTAAATAAACATCTGAATATTTTGAATTAGCACAGTTGAATTTTAAATATTTAAACTACCTATTTTTCTCACTTAAGTATAGTTATTATATAAGTTTGGGATAGATCGGGTATTATTTATGAAGGTACATATAAAGTTACACAATCATGAATTAGTTTTATATATAATCTAGAAAGAATATTATTGATCTTATCACTTCATTATGTGCACTTGGGAAATTTTTTTCTTAAAGCTTAAAAATTAAATTAAATTTTTAATACTAGTGTAACATTAGGAGGTCCAATCACTAGAGCTCAAGCAAGAAGGAGGAAGCCAAACTTAGAAGATTAATTAGGAGTTAAAAAGCATTGGAGAGCAATGAAGCTTGAGAATATTAGAAACTTTAGTCATTTTAATTTTATGTATCTTGTGGGTCAGGTTTTGTGTTTTTATGTGTTAGAATTATGTAATTTTATATTATGTATTATGGGAGGAATGATTTATTAAAATTATAATTAATTATAATTCATTTAAAAAGGAGGTTGATGGCTAGATGGAGGTATGAGTTAAGGGATTTTGAATTGTTTAATGCCCCCCACCCCCTCTCAACCATTTTGTTTCTTTTAGTCATTTAGATTAAAGTGTTTGTACAAAACTCTTTATGGGTTGTTAATGGAGTACTTTTAGTGACTTCTAATGTGAAAAACTTGGAAGAGTTCCAAAAGGTTGGGAGCTAAGTGGTTAGCTCACATATTGAAGTGATTTGGTGATCCTTCAGCCTCGGTCACATTAGTGAGTGTTCTAATCTTTAAATTAGCTTTCTTAAATGTGTTTTAAGTTTATTTTCCTAAGTCTCCAAAATTTATTTTCCATATAAAAGCATCCAATTCTTTATTAGAATTGTTGGCCAAAACTATGTCAAACTTGACCTAGTCTTGTTCCAATTAGGGTTGGTGGTCTAAAATACCTAAAACATTTTTGAAAAAAAATCTAGAATTATGTTAGTAATGATTTGGGTTTTGTCATTTTCTAACAATCCTAAGTTACTAAATTTCTTGTCAGCTAGGGTGTGTGTCATCAAACCAAGCATTGGAGAAAATCCAAAATAATTATCTTGACCTTATGAAAATTTATGAAATTTTTAGATCACAATTACACTTCTAATCCCAATAATTTGCATTTTATTTCATGTTATTTAGAGTTATGTGGAGAGAGTTCTAACTTTAGAAAGTTGGCATTCCCAAACTTGGGTTATAGCCTATTTTGGTTCGCGAACTTCAATTGAATTCAAATCATAAAACCTACTCTAAAATCATCTTATCCATAACCTTTCTCACTTTTCTAAACATTTTTAAAATGCCCTAAACTACCAAATTGGTCACCCCAAGTGACCTAATAATCTTAGGCCATATTATATTATACAAAGGACAGTATGGCTTATGATTGGGTAACTAGGGTGACCCATTTGGTCGATTGGAGATTTCCTAATATGCTTAGTAAAGTGAGGAAGATTTTGATTAGTTTAAGTTTGGAGTGAACTCAAGATCTAGACCTAATTATGGTCAGCCAACCCAATATAGACTACAACCCAGATATTATAACACCAACTTCTCCACAAAACGCTAAATAAGATGAAATAAGATAAAAAGTTTAGGTGAGGGAGTCTTGTTTTAATCTAGAATGTTTGACAAAATTTCATGAAATTCTAATTATTATTCTAAATTTCTCCCAAGACTTATTTGTTGAAATCCTCGGTAGTTTACTAGATGTTTAGTCAATTAAGGATTTTTGGAACTGGCTTTACAATAAAGAAAAACTCAATAAACACTTGTAGATGATAGATAAAATTGATAAGTGTCTACTACAATTTTAGACTTTTTCAAGAATTTTTATGGAATTTAAGCCCACTAAACTCTAATTGGAGCAAGACTATGTTAAATCTAACCTAGTTTTGGTTGAGCACTTCTAATAAACAATTGGATTATTTTAAGTGGGAAATTACATGAGAAACAATGTTTTAAACTTAGGGAATTAAAAGTAAAATATGAAAGTGGATAAACACAAGAAAAATAATAACATACAAATTAGATCACTCTCCAAATTGACTTAGGTTGGAGGATCACCAAATTACTTCAATATGTTGGTTGGCTACCAATCTCTTATATTTTAGAATTCTTCCAAGTTCTTTGTATCAAAAGACACTAAAAGCCTCCATTAATAACAAATAAAGAGTTTATACACAACACCATAATTTAAGTGACCAAAAGAGAGGGCATGGTTGAAGAGAGGCCAACCAATTCAAAGTCCCTTAACTCCTCCCTCCATCTAACTATCATACACATTTCTTTAATTATTATAATTAATTAATATATGAATTATATAACTATAATTCTAATATATCACTCCTCCCATAATATATGACATAAAATTATATTATTCTCACACAAACACATCAAACATGATACACATTCAACATAAAATTAAAATGACTAAAGTCTCCATTTTTTTCAAACTTCATTCCTCTCAAATGCCTTTTTACTCTTTATAATTATTCCTCCAAGCTTGGGCTCTATGTTTCTTGCTTGACCTATTATGATTGGGGCTCATTGTGCTACACCATTTGTCCTGGGCCACAAAGCTCTCTTTACCGAAGAGTTAAAGTTTAAATAATCTATTGCAAGCTCTAATACCAGCTTCTCCAAATCAACTCTTGTTAATCAAGTATCTTTTGTAGGTAATTTATCTCTCCATCTCATAAGATCTCCAAACTAATCTATCTCACCAATAATGATGTGATTCACCTCAAAGAATGAATGATGAGTTGGCACCTATAAAGTGTGATTTTATTTTTTTTATTTTCTCCATGTGAATCATCTAGTGCATTTGGTGATTTTTTATGTCCCTTAAATAACATTAGATTTTTATACATTAAAAATAGGGCTAATAAATGTGTCATTTGGAAATTTATGAACATATGCATTTGTGTCAATTGTTTTTAATAATCTCGAACAACACACATACCCTAACTTGTAACCTCTTAAATTAAATGGAATGATACCTCTCAGGGTAGATTCTTATTAATACATGATTCCTCACATTAAATTATCTATAAGTTTTATTAGTTTCAACATATTTTGCTAGTAATTCCTAATTATTATTTAATATTTTCATGAAGGCTTTGGAAATCATTTATAACCATAAATGTAAAATTTGAAAATGCATATACTAGAATGCTAATATGGTTAATGGGTTTCTTTGGGTTAAAACTATAGACTATTTGAAAGTGTATTTTATTTGTTACTCTAACAATTGTGCTATTATAAAATGATGTGGCATCTAAAAAAACTTTGATCATGATTTTGAATCTTACTTTTTAAATTTTGATTTCTAAAGATAAAGGTGAAAGGATGGGATTTAAAAAGTCTAGATGAAAAGTATCATCTTTAATAGTAGGCAATGATAACACAAGCAGTTGAAGTTTTGTACTCATCTATTGGCTAAGCTTTAGTTAGATCTCAAAGCTAAGCTTATGTGGAGGAGTTGATGTCTATTTATCTATTAGTTTTATCAAATATAATTGTATAAAATTTTTATTATATTTAAATACATATGTATTTTCTCAACTATATTGAATTACATTAAGATCTTAATGTTAAGGCCTACCTAGTAAGATATGTGCTATGATTATTGGTAGAACATCACACCAAATCTGGTCTTCATGTTTATCAATTTTTATAGGAACTAAGCACTTATATATGATGGGTAAGAAGATGTGATTCACCCAGCTCATATAAAAAGGTATAGGATAAGATTTTGGCTTAGAGTTCACACTAGAAAGAATATGAGTAGATATGATATTCATGACACTACTCCCATCTATCACCAACATACACGTTTTTCTTATTACAAATGACATATATGGTGAAGAAATTCTTTAACCTCCAATCTTCACCCTTAGCTATAGTCATACACCTCATAACACTAACTTGGTCTCCCACATGCACTATATCCTCTTTTAATAGAGAGTATCATCATGGACCTTTTCAACTTTATCTTCTACTATCTATTCTTCCACTTTATCAATCTCATTTAGAAACATAATTTTAATCTTATACTAATTCTACATATGTCCTTTCTTATGGGACTTCAAATAAATTATGTCTTATTCTTTAAAGATGGCTTAGTGACACTCCTATTGGACTAGATACTAAAGGATGAAGGCTTGATTCTAGCATTAGACCTTTGACTAGATAGGAGGATGTTTGATAAGAAGAATTTAAATATAATGAAGAGGTTGCTTTATTTTTTTTTAAAAAGAAAATTATAGTCAAAAGAATTCTCAAAAGTTTAGGGATCATATAACTCCACCTCATTCTTAATATCACTCCTAAGATAAATACTAGATTTTTTTGGCTAATTTCAAATATGTGCAATTGATTTGTAGTCATAATGCCTTCAAATATGTTTGTGTATTTCACTACATTCATGTTTTCTTATCTTATGGTTATCAACTATTAATGTATTTCTTTTGATAGTTTCTTAGACAATATTTGGCCCTAAGCATTTCCTTCATCTCTACACATATAAGAATGCTTCTACATAGCCTCTCTTTCTTAAGTAAATTATTGTTTTAATAAATTTTAGCATGGCCTATAAGTTTCATTTTACTAAATTAGTTCTTTGATAGTCATTCAATTGGTATCAATCAAGAACTCATTCATTTGCTTATGCTAGTGTAAACTTTTAGTGAGATTATGGACTCCATCATAGGTTAGGACATTAACTTTCACCTTTTAATTGGTTTATTTAGAATTCATGGTCCATATGAGTATTCTTTAAAGGATTTCTCATAGGATGAAATTGTTACCTAGGAATTTCTATGAACTCTTCCCTTAATGTGTCAGCCTCTGTAAGATTTTGAACTAAGAGTGTCATAATGTTCAAGTTTTAAACTTGGTGGCTACACACATGAATAAGTCTTGGATCTTACCTTTTTTTCTCAATTTGTATGGCTAATTCTTTTACCCTTCTATCCAAATTGTCCATTTGATCTTTGTTGGCAAACTTAAAAGGGATGATGTCACAATAAGAAAAGTAAAGATGAAACTTATATTGATGTTAAATTTTAAAATACGCAATGAGATGCTTGCTATAATTTTAATGAAATGGATGCAATTAACTAAACTAAAATGACTTTTAGAGCCTTTACTAAGTGTAAACACTATGTGAAACAAACTAACACAAAATAACATGACTATTATTTAAATAATATCCCCAATACTTCAATATGAGTTATATTATGTTAATTTAAATTAAGGTGATGTTTCGAATGCATTTGTGGAATACTCCCTCACTAATTTGGAGCCTCTCAAGTCAATTGGGTTAGGGTAGGATTAGGGACTATGGCTAAATTAATAAAAAGTGGAGCAAAATTAGCACTTGTACAATGGTTCATACAATTGGCTAAGACATGCAATTTATCAACAATTTGTAATAGAAGATTAAATATAATTAAAGAAAATTAATAAGTTCAAAAGAACATAAAATAACCTCTTTGGATGTCAATTTCATCAATTTTACAAACAACTAGCCAAGCTTTTCACTCTACTTAGTGATCACCGCTTAATTATATACCTATAAAGTACGCATGATTCTAGCGAGTACTCATGAATGACAAAGGTTGACATAGGAGCATCTAGTAGTAAGAAGTAGAATTCAAACAAGTATTCTACTTGCTTAAGAGGACTTAGTTTAAGTGGTTGAACATGTGGAGTGACTATCAATGTAAGTGACTTGCCTTATATATGAAGACTATCGCATACAAATAATTATGTAGATAAGTACTCATCGGACAACTTACATCCTAAGCACAGGCAACCATACTCGCAGACTTGTTACTTAGCATGCATCACTCACTTACTCTCCAGATTATGTGTGAGTCACTATCTATATAGATGTGTACATTTCATATATATATATAGATATAGATATATATATATATATAATATATATATATATATATATATATTATATATATATATATATATATATATATATATATATATATGTATACATATATATATATATTATATATTATATACTATATATATATATATATATATATATATATATATATATATATATATATATATATATATTGCTCAATCCTATAAAAGGGGGATTCTCAAAGAAGTGAAGATCTTTTTTCACTTTGACTTTTTAGATGGAGAGAGAGTGATTGTTGTACTTTGACCCCTTACTTGTATTCTTATTTTTGTATAGTGAAATTTCTAGCATCTTTTCTACTCTACTTTTTTGCTTACTTTATCCCACTTGATCTAGACCTACTTCCCAAGTGCCTACAAAAAGGTCCTTCATCACTCTATAAATAAAGTTTCATTTAATATCTTTTTAGGTATAGTGAGCATGAAAGACAACAAGGATAAGTAGTTAGGTGCCCATGAAGTATGCTCATCAGCACGAGACAACTCAACTATAATGGGGTGAATTCACAGTAATTTATCACACAAAAAGATTTGAAGGATATGAAGGATAGAATCACAATGATGGTCTAGGCAGCTATAAAGAAAGTGAAGAATGAAAGTCCAAGTCCTAGAGAGAATGGAGGATCCTTTAATTTAGTGAATTGTTGAACTTGACATTATAGAGAATTATTCAAGACACCCCACATTTATGATGAGTCATATCAAGTAACTAAGAAGGAAGCCACTAAAGGAGAATAGGAGAATGTTGCTCCCTCTAATTCCTTCTCTAAGAAGATCATAGATGCTCACCTCCTACCGAAGTTAAAAATTTCACACTTGAAATCTTATAAAGGTCGCATCGATCCTACCATATGTTGAATCTGCTGCATCACTATTAGAAGTAGATGATGTAATGAAGTGTTGACTATTTTTTATCCCTTTTAAGGAGTCAACCCCAGATATTTCTTATATCTACTAGTGGGAGTCATCACTTCTTTTGCAAAATTCAAGAAAATATTTCTAACACAATTCACTTGTACCCAAAATCCCCTAAAAAGTTCACAAGCTCTTCTACATATAAAATAGGAGACAGGTGAGTCCCTCCGAAAATGTATTACTCACTTTCAAGAAGTCAAGAAGTTGGAACCAACATCTGCATAAGCTGCACTAGTCTAAGGCCTCAAAGAAGGTTCCTTCAGATATGCTTTTGGGCTTCAATAACCCTAAATTCTAGTGGAGCTATTAGAGTTGATAAATAGACATATAATAGTAGAAGAATACAACAAAGTCACCCAATTATCAGTGGTAACTCATATATGATACTTACTTACCCTTTGAGAGATTCTTAATAAATAAATTATGAGTCCATAAATAGGACAAAAGAGGAAGGAAGTACATTCAATGAGAAGAAGCATCGATGCATAAGCATAAATTTAGAATCCACAATCTTGCCATAGAGGAGAGTATTTATAGTTGACTACAGGCACACTTCTAAGAGTGTCAATAGCTGAGATAGTGGAGGGAATTCAAAATAAAGAGTATTTCAAATGACCACCACCTTTGAAAGCTAATGGAGTTTGTGATCAATTTAAGTACTATGCCTAGGAATGTCAACACCTAAAAGCTTGGTGGAGGAGCTCATAAAAGTAGGAAAGTTGAAGAAGTTTGTGGGGAGATTGGGAAAGGAAGTTATTGAGCCAAATAATGAACCCTCTCTAGCTCATGCAAATCACATTGTGAGAGTGGTACCCACCATTTCTGATCGAGATGTGGAGTCATCAAGACAAGTAATGATTACAGTTCAGAGAAGTTAACTTAGAGGCCATGGTGTGGACACCAAATACAGAAGTCGTCCCTATCAGTTTCTCAAAGAAAGGCCAACCAGCAGTTGACAACCCTTAAAATAATGTAGTAATCATCACATTGTTAATCATTAATTATCAAATAAAGAGTATTTTAATTGACCAAAGGAGCTCACTCAATATTTTCTCTAAATTTGTGTTAAAAAAATGAATTTAGCAAGTTCAAAACTCACCCAAATTGGAGGCCCTCTCTATAGATTTTTTAGAGAAATGAGAGAGATGGAAGGAATTATCACTCTCCCAATAACTTGAGAGAGGGAGAAAAATAATTTATAGTTATGACCATCTTCGTTATTGTGGTGGCACCTACCACATACAACACTATTTTTGCATGATCATTGCTCAATACATTTAGAGTAGTACTATCAACTTATCATATGTTGGCTAAGTTCTTAGTAGGAGGAGAAGAAATCACAACCAAGAAAAACTTCAGTTATCTAGGGCTTGCTATCTGTAAATAGCGATGACTCATGCATGATTGAAAAAGTACTATAATTAGAAGTCACATGCACCGATGTGGAGAGCATTAAAGAAATAGAGGAAGTGTTGACTATACAGGATCTAGAGCAGGTGCTAAGAATTTACTCAACTTTTAGTAGTGAGCATAAAGAATACATTGTTCAAACCCTTAAGAATGACATAGATGTATTTTCTTAGACAGTGGTAAAGATGTTGGGTATTAATATCAACATTCCTTATCATAAGCTCCAGATCAAAAGGGATGCTCGATTTATTAAGTAGAAGATGAGGAAGGTTTTGTTTGCTAAGTTGAGTAAAGAAGAAGTCATCAACCTACTTGAAGCCAACTTCATTAAATATGTTTAGAACCCAAAGTGGATATCCATTATAGTCATGGTACAAAAATCTAATGGCAGATTAAGGATGTGTGTGGACATCACTAACTTAACTTAGATTATCCTAAGGATAGGTAACCACTACCCAAGATAGACGCACTTGTTAGCTTAGTGATAGGTTATTCAATGATTAGTTTTTTAGATGCCTTCTTAGGGTACCACCAATTCAAATGCATCTCTCCAATTTAGAGAAAATAACTTTCATTACTAGAGAAGAGTTGTGTTGCTATAAGGTGATGCCCTTGGAGATGAAAAATGTTGGAGCCACTTATCAAAGAATGATATATTGAGTATTTGAAGAACAAATGGGAGAAATGTAAAGGTCTATGTGGATGACTTTCTAGTTAAAAGTAAGTCGCACATCAAAGATTTAAAGGAGATCATTGCTACTTCGAATAAGTATAATATGTGCTTCAAGGCCCTAAAATGCACATTCAGTGTTAGGAAAAGTAAGTTCATAGGACTCCTAATCACTCTTGAAGGCATAAAGGTAAATCTTAATAAGGTAAAAGCCATACTAGACATTCCATCTCCAAGAACAACCAAAGAGGTGCAATGACTTATTGGATGAGTTATTAATTTCAAAAAATTTATCTCCAAAGTAGGAAAACGTTGCTAACCATTTTTGAAAGTATTGAGAGGTGCAAAAAGTTTGAGTGGACACTAGAATGCAAGAAACACTTCAATAACCTCAAGAGTCCACTAGCCTTGCCAACTTTAGTACAAAGGAAAAATATTTTTATTGTATTTGGGAGTTAGAGAAGACTCTTTAAGCTTAGTCCTAATAGAGAAGAAAAGTGAAAATAATGGTTAGCTTTTAATTTGAGCAAGTCATTTTAAGGTGTCGAGTTACATTACCCAATCATGAAAAAACTCGCACTTGTTCTTATCATATCCGCCCAGTGGCTTTAGTCATATTTCTAAGCAAGTTCAATACAAATCATCACTAATCACCTACTCAAGTCAATACTTGCTAAGCTGAATCTTTATCATATTCACCCAAGATGATGATCAAGGCACAAGCACTTGTCAATTTCTTTATTAATTTTAATGGCTTGCATACTATTCCCATCAACTAAGAACCTTTATGGCACTTGTACTTGGATGGATCTTCATGAGAGCAAGAGATGAGAGTAGACATTATGTTGAAAAGCCTAATAAGAATCATTGTAACTTAGTCAATTAAATTCTAATTTTAAGTAATTAATAATCAATTTGAGTATGAAATGTTACTCATTAAATTGTAATTTACTTAAGGGTTATGCGCTATGCATATCATAGCTTATTCAAATTTGTAGCTATTGGTAAATAAAATCAATGGAGAGTATGAAGGAAGTACAGTCACTTAAGAATCAATCAAGATGTTGAAAGACTGGAATATTTTTAGATGAATAGAAATTGACTCCATACAACTACTACAAACTTGGAGCATCTTGCTTTTCACTTCAAAGGATGCATATCATGATTGACTACTTTAATAGTTAGATTAAAGCTAAGCCACTCACCAAGATAACTGTCCTAGTAGTTTAAAATTTTATATGGATTGATATTATTTATAGGTATGGACTATCTATGCTGATCATCATGGATAATGGTCCATAATTCATCAAATTCTATGAATCACAAGAAATCTACATCAAATATACTTCAGTTTCCATTAGTAGAAAATAAGTATATCCTCAATTTGTTAAAGAAGAATATAAAAGGCATTAGAGCCAAGTGGTGGATGCCTACCCACCATACTCTATCCCTAAGGACAACTTCATCATCAACTATTAGGCAGACACCATTTACCTTATCACATGGAACATAAGTTATGATGTTGGCCAAGTATGAATTATAGAGCTAGAGAATCATGGAAACTACTAATATAGATCAAGAAACCATAGACTAAGAAGGTCAAATGTAGAGGCCATGGAAATAACACTCGACTTATTTGAAGAGATGTGGAATGAAGCATCACTCAAACAAGAAGAAATTAATAAACAAATGTCCAAATACTATAACCATCACATCAAGGAAAAATATTTTAAGGCTAGAGATTTGGTGTTGAAAAAGGTAGATGTAGTGGAAAGTCAAAATGCATTAGGAAAATTTACCCACACATGAGATGATCCTTACATTACTAAAAAGAAAGTTGAACTAGAAACTTACCAACTACAAACACACTCAGGACAAGATGTGTCATGTACTTGGAATGTAAGAGACATGAAGAAGTTATACTCATATGAGAAGCCCCTTTATTGTACTAGCTTTCTTTATTTCCATTTCTTATTCAAATGAATGTAAGAACACTTTGATCTGTAATGTTTAAAATCTATGATGAGGGACACCACATAGATCTTAAGGGATACTTATTGAAATGATCAATTACAACACCAAGGAATGATATATTTTTCTCGAAAGGTAGAGAAATTATCCTATAATGGTCTACATATACCAAAGATTTTTTTCCCTACTTTACATGGATAAAGTAAAGCAAGATTTAATTTAAGACATGTTCTTAAGTTTCTTATAAGGATAAGCCCCATAGTTAATTACATTTTCGAAGATGGGGTTTCCTAAAAAACACTCAGTTAAAGTAGTCAATCATCATCTTTATAGGTTTCAAACTTAATGTCAAAGAATTGGTGAGCATTAGAGATCAAGTGGAAGAGCTCAAACAAGAAGAGTTCTTAACAAAATCCAAAGGAAGATAAGTAAGAAGTGTTCACAATG
Organism: Cymbidium sinense; assembly: GCA_021442155.1. NCBI lineage: Eukaryota > Viridiplantae > Streptophyta > Magnoliopsida > Asparagales > Orchidaceae > Cymbidium > Cymbidium sinense. The sequence goes on from CM038215.1 coordinate 75,028,531, forward strand.
CTAGGAAGTCTAGTGAGCACTTTAATTTATCATATAGCAAAGCTTTATATTCTAAAGTAGAAATTATGATTGTTTAAGCTACCATTTTATTAGAAAGTTAAGACTTATATTTTGATAACACAAGATTGTGAAAAGTCTCAGAGATGAGGGTTTATACTTGTGGTAGAAGAGAAACAGACTATCTTTGAACCTATGTCTAAAGGCTCTAGCACATATTAAGAGCTTGACTTAATTCTACTCAGGGAAAATTTTGGGATATGTTGGTTCACTTCCACTAGAGTAGGTGAACCTATCCTAACTGTTCTAGACTTACAACTGCATAGAGTGGCTACTAGCTAACACCTCATACGAGTTAAAATCATATTGCCATGCCTTATGAATGTAAGATAGTAAGGCTATTATTTATTAAGAAAGAGTTTAAGATTTTGAACTCACTCTTTAAGATCCTAGATCATGGTTTGTATGAAAGTATGCTTTAGACTAATGCATAAAAATTACATGTCTTATTTATTTTTGTTTCAAGCTTGGGTGAATAGATATGCTTACATGCATGATGAAATAAAGTTATGGGCTAATCCGCGAGAGGGTTGTTCTTCACTCTAGGGGTTGTTGTCAATGGGTTTGCACTCTCTTTTTCATGCAATGAGTGAAGATCCCCCATATTCAAGGGAGGAAGATGAGATGCACACATGATGTTGTCTTTATTCATCATAGACCTATGATATCTAAATCAATTTTATTGATTAATTCCTATGGATTTATAGTGAGATTATGAGTTGTATTAATTTTTAAGTTGAAGTTACTTATTTTAATTAGATAGAAAATTTAAAGTTTTAAAGAGCCTAATAAAATCTAGGCCACATAACAATTATCACACTTAAATAAATCTAAAGAATTTATGTCATTTCTAGTGATAATCAAAATAAACACACCAAACATTCAATTAAATTGAAAGTATAATAAAAAGTCGGTGAGGTTGGGTTTTGCTATACACCCTAGAAAAAGAAAATTATGGGTTGCGAGCTCAACTCTTATACAACCAGATTACAATAACATAAATAAAATCAAAACAAGTTATGGGGCTCTTCATCTTCACTTGATCTTCCAAGTATTAGATCCTCCAGTCATTATAGGGCCTCTTAAGTCTATACATTCTAGTTTCTACTCATCTTAAACCCCATGACACTAATCATACTCCTATTATAAATTACATTTGAAAAGCAAAATAAATTATAACTACACATGCAAAAAAAGTTAACTAGAACACACATACACATCAAAGTAGATATATTCCATACAGTATGACTTGGCACTAACTAGTGTCTAAGCCTATCTGTCCTAATGGGTTATGCCTAAATGGGCAAGCAACACCTACAAGCAAAAGTATTTAAATTATTTTACCATTGCTATTGCCCCAAGTCCCGATGATGAAAAAGTGGAGGGTTATGCTAGGTAGTCAGCCAGAAATTTGTCGAAATAATCATGACATGAATCCTTTAAATCATTGTGTTAATGCTAGGCCCCTGGACGCTACTGGTTGAATACAAGAAAAATATGGAGTCAGAGATCGCCGGGTGCAAAAATAAGCAAGCAAGGGTTCCCACATTATGGACTGGATGCGCAAAGAAGTTAGTCCATGAAACTAGAATTAGGTTAGGATCTTGGAATATAGGTACTCTTCTGTAAATTAATGGAATTAATAGATATTATGGTTCATAGAAAGATAAATATTTTATGTGTTCAAGAAACTAAATGGGTTGGGGAGAGAAGGCTAAGGAGATTGATAGTTTAGGTTTTAAACTTTGGTATTCGTAAAAGTCGAACTAGAAATGGTGTAGGTGTGATTATAGATAAAAGTTTAAAGGATAATGTTATAAGTATTAATAGATGTGGAGATAGAATTATAGCTTTAAAGATTATTGTTGATACTAAGATTATCAATGTTATAAGTGTCTATGCTCCTCAAGTAGGTTTGGAGGTAAGCTAAAAAAGAAAAATTTTGGAATGAATTAGGGATTAATACAAAAGATACCTCTTGAAGAAAAAGTATTTATTGGGGAGATTTAAATGGACATGTTGGTAGAGTGGTAGAAGATTTTAAAAGTATTCATGGTGGTTATGGATTTGGAGTGACTAATGAAGAAGAGGACTATATTAGATTTTGCCTTATGATTTTGTAGTTGCTAATATTTTATTTAAGAAAAGAGATGAGCATATTATTATTTATAAAAATGGATCTAGTAAAACACAAAATGATTATTTTTTGATAAGAAAAATAGATTGTAAAGATTGTAAGGTCATTTCAAGTGAAAGTTTAAGTACCCAAAGTTTTAGATTTTAAGATGAAAGATTGTCAGATGAAAATAAATCAAATTATTATCCTAGGATTAGATGAGGACACTTAAATAATACTAATAAAAATATTTTTAAGAGCAAGCTACAAGAAATTAAAGTTTGGGATGTTCATAAGGAAGCTAACTATGTGGGAAAAATATCAAGTGCTATTAAACAAGTTGCTAAAAAGATGTGCTTAATCAAAAGGAAAAGCTTCTTTTAATAAGAATAGTTGGTGGTGGAGTCGAGTGTGCAAGAAAAGATAAGAAATAAGAAGCATTGTTATAAAACTTGGTTTAGATGTAAAACTGAGAATTGGGAAAGATATAAAATGTAGAGATTCTAAGAAAGCAATATATGATGCAAAATTTAGCTTTAGTGATTTATACAATAGATTAGATACCAAAGAAGGTGAAAGATGTATGTATAAGTAACCAAAGAGATAGAGAAGAAGTAAAGACATAGTTCAAGTGAGGAGTATTAAGGATGAAAATAATAAAGTGCTTTTCTTAGAAAAAGATATTGAAAATAGGTGGATGAGGTATTTTAATAAACTTTTCAATGAAGGATCTGAAAGTACGATTGATTTTAGTAACCTTAATACCCTAAACAAAAAATAGAGAATTTCATTTTATCGTGATTAGTAAATGTTAGTGAAGCTTTAAAGAAAATGAAATGTGGAAAAGCAATAGGACCGATAATATTCCAATAGAAGGAAATGTTTAGAAGATCAAGGAATTTTTCTTGGCACAAATCTTTAATGTTATTTTAAAGACTAAAAGATGCGGATGAGTGGAGAAAGAGTTTGTTGGTTCTATATTTAAGAATAAGGTGATGCAAGATTGTGCAAATTATAGAGGAATTAAGTTAATGTGCCATACATTAAAATTATGGGAGAGTAGTGAGCATAGGTTACGATGTGATCTGAAGTTCTCTGTCAGTTTGGTTTCATGCGGGTAGATCTACTATGGATGCTATACATTTGTTAAGAGGTTTGATGGAGAAGCATAGAAAATAAAGGATCTACATATGATATTTATTGATTTAGAAAGCTTATGATAAAGTCTCGAGATGTTCTTTGGAGAGTTCTAGAACAAAGAAGTTAATATTGGTTATATTCAAGTCATTAAGGATATGTATACTAGAGCTATCACTTGTGTCCAAACACAAGGAGGATTGACAAACTATTTTCCTATTTGTTGGATTACATCAAAGATCAACATTAAGCCCTTATCTTTTTTACTTTAGTTATGGATGTTCTTACGAGGCATTTACAAGAAGATGTACCCTTGGTGTATGCTTTTGCGATGACATTCTTCTTGTTGATAAGACTAGAGAGGAGTCCAATGAAACTTGAATTATGGAGGTCAACTTTAGAGTCTAAAGGTTTTCGTTTAAGCAGATCTAAAGCGAATATATGGAGTGTAATTTTAGTTGTAGAAATTTTAGTAGTAGTGTTGTGACTTTAGGTGATCAAGTCATTAATAAGAGTGGCGATTGAGATATTTAGGCTCTATTGTTCAAAATGATGGTGAAATAGATGGAGATATTATTAGTAGAATTCAAGTTGGATGGTTGAAGTGGAGGAATGCATCGGCTATTATGTGATAGAAAAGTTCCACTTAAACTTAAGGAAAAAGAAAATAAGATGGTGGTAAGACACGCAATGACTTATGGTGCGAGAATGTTGGCCAATAAAGAGAAACATAAGACTAAGTTAAGTGTTGAGATGAGGATGCTCGGTGGATGAGTGGCTTTACCCTTAGAGATAGAATGCAAAATGAGTATGTTGGAAAAAAGTTGGAGTAGCTCGTGGTAGATAAGATTAGGGAGAGTCGCCTTAGATGGTTTGGCCACATAAAGCGTCGGTAGTCAGATTGGGTGGAGAGTAATTAGATTTTCTTTATGTTAAGAAAGGTAGAGGTAGACCTAAAAAGACTTGGTTAAGATGTATAAAAAATGATCTTAGTATACCGAATTAAATGAGAATTTGACACATAATAGACACAATGGAGGCGAAGGATTCATATGAGCCACCTAGTGGGATTAAGGCTTGTTGTTGTTGTTGTTGTTGTTGTATGCAGAGACACCTTTAAATAAACACAACCCCATATAAAAATATTATTAGTCTAATAAATAACATCCTACCATCTAGACTAGCGCACGAGCAATCCTAACATGCAATCTAAAATAATACATCATAAAATAAAAAAAAAGTAATACATCATAATAAAACACCAACCTAACCTAAGTCTAAGATCAATGACCTATAAATCTAGAGTGTGTGTTGAGATTAGTGTAGTATGGAAAAGCCAGACATTAATATTTAAGTTATATTATGTGATCAGAGATTTAATTTATTAGCACGGATGATCATGTATTATGTGTATCTTATTTTTAACATTAATTAGGAATTTAGATAAGTAATATATATATATATATATATATATATATATATATATATATATATATATATATATATATATATATATATATATATATATATATATATATATATATATATAAAGAAAATTAAACTCTTCAATATATGAGCCTGCATAGATATACACTAAGCATTTGTAAGACCTTGTTATTATTAAATCTGATGGTTGAGGTATAAGACCTTCAAATTAGTATCCATGCACCATCAAGTGTCTAGAATATAATATATATATACTTTTAATAATTAATAAGTTGTTATTTTTTATTGATTTTTAAAATATTTAATCAACATATTCATCTTCTTCCTTTGCATTCTCTTAAGTATGTTCCATTATTAAATCAAGGAGTTGAGATATCAAATACCTTCTTCGGACTAGTAGTCCTACACCCCTGGGTGTTTAGACTATATAGGAACTTCAAGTTATTAGGTGAACACTAAACCTAAGCCTAAAGACTTAGGAAGGCATACCCCAAGCTTAGGTCATGCCATAGGGTAAATAGGTCCAACCTATCCTATGGCCTAAACCAAACCTATGTTTACCTGATCATGCAAAACCAACCCTCAAATCAATACAATCAAACCCAAATTGAATTTGTTTTATATCAAGCTCCAAGCCAAACCAAATTAACCCTTAACCTAAATCAATCCTACAACCATCCTATGGATCAAACCTAAACCTATTCAATTGAAACCAATCCAATTGAACTTCACCAAAGCATTCCAACTATTCAAATCTCTATTTTAAATCCTTCCAAAGCATACAATCAAATCAAACCAATTCAATTCAATGAACCCAAGTTAACCCATTTGACCCAATGGGTCCAAATAATATGAAATCTAATTAAACCCCAATCAATTGCAATCAAAGCCATGAATCAATCCCAAATCAATCATTAAACTCAACCCAACTCAATTCAATTGAATTCAAATCAATTAACTCATTTGGTTCACTTGACCTAAAGTAATCTAAAGGACTCATTTGATCCAAACTCTAATCCATGCTAAATTGGATTGAACCAACTCATTCAATACCTTCTACAATGATTGTTGATCATCCTTGATTGTCAATTATAATCAATTGGGTCAAACCAATCTAATTTGATCACTTGACCCAACTTGACCCAATTAGCCTACATGAACCAAATTGAACCAAACTTCATTCCAAACTCAATTGATTGAAACCAATACTTTCAATCAATCATGAATTGAGTATTGAATATGATTTGACCATCAATTGAACTTAACCAAGCCAACTTGGGCTCTTCACCCAAGTTGACTCAATTTGACCTAAAGGGCCAAATTAGGTCAAATTAAATCTTAAATAAAATTGATTGAAACCAATGACTCAAATCCATCATAAATTGATTATTGAACATGAACCAACTTTCAATTGAACTCAATTTGATAAATTGAAACAAATTGACCCATTTAGCCCAAATTGACCTAAAGGGTGGGTTCAATTGAACCAAATCACTATGAAATCCAAATTAACTCGAACTAACACTTACAATCATCTTCAAATTATCATTTGAATCTTAACTAACTCCTAACCCAAGCCAATTTGGCAAATTTGACCAAATTGGTCAGCTTAGCCCATTTGACCCATATGAACCCATATGAATCAAATCAAATCAATTGAACCTAAACATCCCAAATCATCATTTGAACATGACCCAACCCTTGGTTTGACCAAATTTGACTCATGGGTCAACCTAGCCCAATTGAACTCAATTTGACCTACATGGGTCAAATTGAGCCAAACTCAATCAAACTTGTCATGACTAACCATTGGGTCACCATGGGGCAGCCCAAATCAAACCCAACCCATACTTGACTTGAATTAGCCTAAAACCCATTAGGTTAACCCCTCAAAATGGGACAAAATACCAATTTGGATGGTCAAACCCACTCTCCCACCTTTTGCAGCCACCCTAAGCTCCATTTGGACACTAGGACCACTAGCTAACTTGACCCAAAGCTGATTGGATTAGCCATGGCTCAAGTGGAGGGGAGCTAAACCAAGCCCTCACATCAAAACACTTGGAGGAGAGGGTACAATCATGGCCAGCCCAATCCCTTCCCTCAGCTACTCAAGGCCATCCACCTCAGCCAATTCCTGACGTCTCTGGCTACTTGCATCGGTCAGATGCCTATCAAAGGCTGATTTGATCCAAGCCATTGGATTGATTGGAGAGGAGATTATACTCCTTCCCATCTCATTTTAACCACACACAGAGCTTCAGTGAGTTGAGATGAGCTTCCTTGAGCCTTCCTAAGTTCCCTTGAGCTTCCCATCACCGATGAAATTGACCCTGAATGAAACTGAACCCCTTCTCTATCCAACTCCACCTAAACTCCACCAAATCCAAATTAACTTCACCCACAGCTTCCTCAATCTCAGGCGATCCAAAATGAATCGATTCAAGCACTAGAGACTAGTCCTAGACCAACTTCGGTGAATATTCCAGTAGCGCTTGGTCCACAGAGCCACCGACGGGGAGGCAACTCATGAGCTTCTCAGCAGGGCTTCGTCTCTTTAAGAGGAAGCTACCTCAGTCATTGGATCACCGGTCTTGAGCTCCGACGAGGTAAATTTTGGAAAACCATAGAAATCCTCCTAGGAGTTGGTCTTTTGTAAAAGAAATCTTGATTTTGTGCAATTTATACCATAGGAACTCCTTAAATCTCTTCCCCAAAGGTTTTGGAGTCGATCTCAACGCCTCACAAGCTCCAGGGAGCTCAGATCGAGTGGAGGAGGGCAGATGGTGTCCGTCTTTTATCGGTCGGGGATAAATGCCCCCCCCCCCCACTCTGATTTGAGATCGGATGATGGGGATGAAAGTGTGTATGTCACCGCTGACTCAACATGTTGCATCAAACAGTTTAAGTCGCCAATCTTCTGTTCCACATGGTAAGTTCCACCACGTTAGCTCCCACATGGCACTAACAAGATTAGAGATTAATTAAGATTTTAAAATGTGTTTTAATTACCATGAACTTAAAAAATTCATAACTAATTGTAGAAAAAGCCTAAACTCATTTTAGAAAGGGTAAACATAGGATATTTTAATAAAAATAATTTTCTTATGGTTTGAATAATGACTAGAGCTTAATTTGGATTTGATTTTTTTCTTAATTAGCTTAATTAATCCATAATTATTTAGTCAATTGATCTCAAATTTGAAAGTTGATCTAACGAGATGCCATCTACCTCCCATAATTTTCATAGAATTTATTAGTTAGGTAATTAGGAGAATTTGAAATCCAAACACTAATCACCCTCATTAAGTGATTTAATAATTATTTTAAATTCTAAATAATAAAAATTAAATAATTAAACTTGATTAATCACTGATTAATAATGGAATGTTGAAGTGGAATGATTAGGACTTCCTTCTTAATTATTTCCCTAAGTTCATTTCATTTAGGAGGGTAATTAATTCATAACTTAATTAAGATTTATTTAAGCAATTAATGATGATATTAAATCAAATTAAACTAGTAATTAGATCAGATAATTTAATTTGATAACATAAAGACCCATAAGGAAATTATGATTAACCCATGTTGACTTTTGGAGTGAGCTTCATCTTCCTCACCATAGATCTAGGACTCTTATAGATACTAAGAGTTCCTCAGTCTTAAGACACTTCTAGTGATTAGGTCAACGCTTAACCTAACCTTAGAGACTTAGAAAAGTTAGCCATAGGAATAGGTTGTGCCTTACGGATTCATGAGGACTTTCCTACCTTATAGCTTAAACCCAATCCTTGCTTCCTTCTTCCAAACCAAATCTCAAATTCAAATCCAAATTCATAAATTAAATCCAACTATCAAATGATTGAAACCCATGATTAAATTCAAATTTCAAATCCCTTCCTTAGCCCTTTGATTTTATCTTATAGAATTAACCTTAACCAAATTCAAATCAATCCTAATTCAATTGATTTTCTCAATTATCAAATTCAATATCAAATCAAATTCCAAATCATAAATCAATTCCAAACTCTAAATGATTGAAACCCAAATCAATTCAAATTCCCAATTTTAGCCCTTTTAGCCAAATTCTTGAACTTTGCTAAATGATACCCAAACCAATTCAAAACTCATGGATTCTTTCATGATTCAATCATTCCTACAATCATTGACCTAAATATAAACATAAACCGTCATTCTCAAACCAAATCCAAGCTAACCCAAATTAGACCCACGTTAGCCCTTTTGACTTGAAATTGTTATATGAACCAAAAACCATTAGACTCCAAACCACTTGTAGTTGGATTTATATTTCAATCCTAGGCTCATGTGTGAATTTAACTAAACTCAAATCAAGCCATGATCAAGCCAATTAACTAATTTAGGTCCATTTGACCCATAGTGGCCTAAAGAAACCCTTTTGAGCCAAGTTCTAATCCAACCCAAATTGGATTGAACAAAACCCATCCAAATCTCATAACATAATCAACAATCATCCTAGGTTAATCAATTATCTTAAATTAGGTCAAACCAAGTCAAACCTAGCTTTTGACCAAGTTAACATTTAGCCATAATTGAGCCCAAGTTGACCAATTGGTCAACTTGACCCAACCTAGCCCAAATTGACCTAAAGGGTCAAATTAGCCAAAATCCAAATTGAATCTAAATTAAACCAAACTAAAGCCTACAATCATTTTCAATTAGCCAATTGAACTTGACTCAACACCTAACCCAACCTAATTTGGTCAAATTGGTCAAATTAGTTAACTTGACTCATTTGACCTATATGAACACAAATGAACCATAATCAAATCCAAAGCAAATTGAACCAAACCAATGACACCATTACACTCTAATTGGTCATGTGAACTTGACTCAATCTTGGTTTGACCCAATTTGACCAATTGATCAACTTGACCCAACCTAAACCAATTTGACCTATATAAGTCAAATCAAGCCAAATCAAATCAAATAGACTCCAAACCACTTGAAATTTGGGCTAACCCACTTTTGACCCATCCCAAACCTACCCAAAACAAACCAATAACCAAATGATCATTTTGCCCTTAGGTTTAGGGCATCCAATGAGATAAAACACATGCTCATTGGGTCATTTTCTCCACCTAGCCACTTGTCACCAAACCATAGGTCCACTTAGGCACCTAAGACCATGGTTGACCCGACCCAACAGTACATGGGTCAGCCATGATCCATGGGGAGGTGAAATCACCTCCCCATCTCCATTGGAGCTTTCCAAATAGCCATAGGACACCCAATACTCTCCTGGAAGCCACTCTCACACCCTCCTCCACTCAAAGGAAGCTAGCTAACATGATTCTCTGCCCAAATTGAGCTCCTCATCTCAACCGTTTGATCAAACATCCAAAATAACATTATCGTCTGATCCAAGGAATGAGGGGGTATACCCCCTCATTCTCACTCAAACACATAGAAACACATTCGATTCAACCCTAGTAGCCAAGGAGAGAGTTCCCAAAGTGATTTCTAAGCCTTCCTATAATGCCCATTTTCTATTTTACGCAAGATCAAAATAGGGGAGGCCACCTTAAATTTTTATTTACTCAAATCTCCACCAAAGTGCAATTAACTTTTCTCACACTTTCCTTGGAGCCAAACGAGTGAGTACAAATCCTTTCCTAAGCTTTTTGATAACTGGAGGGTAGAGTTTGATCAAGCCCAATCACTTACGCCTAGTGCTTTGGTCTTCAAGCTAACCACACCAAATTAAAGCTCATGTGGCTCAACAGGGCTTCATTTCTACCAAATGAATCTTTCTCAATTGTTGGAACTACTGTTCATAAGCTTCTGTGAGGTATTCCATTGAAATTGATCCTTAAATGAAAATAGCTTGGTCTTTTGTGAAAGAAATTTCAATGTAATGCTCTTTCTACTATTAGATTTGATTGTTGTGCTTCCCCAAAGGTGTGGAGTTATTTTCATCTCCATCCGAGCTCAGGTGAGCTTGGATCGAGTGGAGATCAATGGACAGTAGCTATTATTTGAAGCTCGGGAGGAGATAAATCATAGACCATCCATCTCGTGTGATTGGAATGGACGGTCCTGATGAGATCATGCTTAGAGCCTCTGATTAACCCCTTGAAACTGTGAGTTTAATCATGGTCATTCGATCTTAGATCGGATGGTCCATGGAGTTAACTCGTGCACCACCATCCGAGTCAGCACTTGGATGTGACAACTTAAATAGTGAATCCCGTCGCACCACATGGAAAGCATGTCGTCGGCACCTTGTCATTGGAGATGTGGCCCGATGGGATTAAGGCTTTAATTAGTATTAATTAATTAATTTTTAAACTTGAAACTTCTAAATTCATAATTAATTCTAGAAAATTTAAAAAATACAAACTTATGCTTCCTAGTATCATGAGCACTCCCTACCATCTCCTTTGGTTTCGATAATAACTTTTCCCTTTTGATCCATCCCATTTGATTTTCTAAAATACATCTAATTTATTGATAATCATATCTTTGAATTCTTTGGAGACAACAATCGCCTACTTTAATCGAGAGTATTCCTAGGAGATTCATTTTTCTTAAGATGTAATTAATTATAGGGGCTTGCCCCCATAGGGAACTTTAGAATATGGTTTAAATAAACCCTACTTTATTCATCCATGTAAAGTAGGGGAAAATTCTATGGAATATTCGAAGACCCATCATGCCTTAGGAGTCCTTATTAGGTGATTAGGTCCATTATAGGGTAGGGACTTCTATCTTTTGAGATAGTATACTATTCCTCAGTGTCATACCCAATCACCTCAACAAGTACGCCCTCAGATCTGCGTGGTGTTCCCCCCCACCCTGCAAACAAATGAATCCAAAAATAAACATCACAACCCATGAGTGTGGGAAAATCATATAAGTACATAATTAGATTCTTTAATTTAATTAGTATTTAATTATAAGCTCACTCCATTAGGTATCTAAGTGCATTGTAATTTTAATTTCTCATTTGTATATCATAGGAGGCTTATGGTTAAATGATTAATCAAAATTAAAGAAGCATAGGGAAGGGAAAATAAATCATTTGCTTAATGATTCAAACTTGATTAATCCATAAAAATCACTTAATCATGCTTTCTTTAAACATATTAATTCACTCATATGGGATGGGATAAAAATAGTAAATATTTCTCCTCTTTAAGTTTAATAACTTTAATCTAAAATTAAATTCCATAGGAAGCTTAAGGTTAACCTTAAATGATTTTATTTAATGTGATTATCCTTAGGAAGTAATGTAGTTGAATGAATTATGTGGAAGTGTTCAATTATTCCTTTTCAATCATCATAAATGTTGTGTGTCATTTGATATCATACATTCATGCTTTCAAATGAAAATAATCAATTGAATTTACTTATGTGGAAGTTGCATGTGTTGAATTAATCTTATTATATGTGTAGCCATTATCACTAATAAACTTTAAAATTATTTTCAAAGTTACAAATTGATAATGAAAATTTGGATTGATGTTAGTTATGAATACTATATATGATTTGCATGTGCTTATAGCCTAAACATGTCAAAATATTAATTTATCTTTATAATTCATGTATGTGTTTACATATGTTTGAATATTAATAAGTATATAGTTTGGACATCTTGAGAATATGAAGCTTTATTTTACATGTGTACTTGTACTAAAATTTGGATAAAACTTTATTTCACATGTGTAAATAATTCACCAAAATACAATCTTTTCATTATTCTCATTCTCATAGTTGTGTGTACACTCATATGTATTCAAGATAGCAAGTATATAGTCTAGACATTCTGGGAATACAAGGCTTTAAGTAGCCCCAAGGAGGTCTTAGATTACCACACTTCCCTGGTTTAAACAATGGCACGTACTTGCTTACATCTTAATACATGTGTGTGTGCACTTAGCTAAGGAATGAAATCCCTCTTTTCTACCAAAAATACATGTATTCATAATCATTTAAGCATGTCAAAAATAAATTGTATGTATAGGTATGTTAAGTCTTAAATCATATGCACGATTATTGATGATGAAAATGAATGGTGAAACACCATCTATATGATGGAAATTAAACTTCATTAATCTTAAGATGTCTTTCATGTTGGATAGAATTCTTTAAGATTAACCCAAACTTAGGATTAATAAATATTTAATAAATCATTCACTAAAATAAATCAAGTCATAATAATATGCCTTTAGAAAATAATTTAAAGTAGGGATGGAAGAGGTTAACCTCTTTCTTCTCTTTACAATACTTAGATGCTAAGTAAGTTTCAAATGAAACAAAAGAAAATATTAATTAAAATGCCAATTCTCTAAATAACTTGAAATGAAACCATTCTAAATGTTTAACTTAAACAATTCCAAATTTTAGGCAATCATAATTCAAAAGCCTAGCTAAGACATACCACACTAAGCCTAGACACATACATTAGAATGTTAAGTCACCACTTCTAGCTTTAGGTTAAGACGGTGTATGTAATGATGATGTATTTTATTTTATGATGTCATAATTTAGATTGGATGTTAGGATTGTGGTACGTAGACTAGATGTTAGGCCGTTCTTAGCCTAATGTTGTTGTCTGTAGGGGATTGTGCTAAAGGGGCCACTAAAATAAATATAAATGCTTCTACTTGTAGGTTTCCTATGCCCCTAAGCTTAATCCATAATTAAGACAAGTGGGCTTGGTTACCCATGTGCGGGGTGCTAAGTCCAAATTATGAAATATAACTACTTAGGAATGTATGTATGTTCAACTAACATTCATTTTATAGGTGTGGTTAGATTTATTTTTTTCATATAATTATAATTTTGCAATAGAAATTAGGATTAATGCTATGCAGTGGTTAGAAGGCATAGTCCTGGGAGGCCCTATGAAGCATTGGAGAATAATCAAATCAAGAAGAAAGGAAAGAAGAAAGAATAAAAGAAGAAGAATGAAGACCCCCCATAGTAACTATTCAATTTTAATTATAATATTCTTTTATAATCTAAGTTGTATAAGGGTAGAGCTTGGCTACTCAATTTTCTCTCTTTTTGGGGTGTACGGCGGTACACAGCCACGCAGGCCTTTTATTCTTTTATGATAATCTAAATGTTTGGATGTTATGTTTAGATTGTGTAATAGAAATTATATCTTCTTCATAGTTTCTTAAAGTTGATATTTGAATGTGTGGCCTGGATGTGGTAGGCTCTTAAGATAAAATTAATTTTTCTACCATAATTAATAACTCATAACCAAATTTTAAAATAACTCATAACCTCATTTTAAAGCTTAGGCTAATAATCAAGATAACTAAAAGATTTTGCAACCTCTTAATTTAATGTTGAATGCCTAACATCATGCATATCATCTTATTTCACTTTTGAATATGGAGGGTCTCCATTCTTGCACTATATGGAATGCTTGGCCTGTGAGAGCAGCCCCTCATGGTGGAGAACACCTCCTCTCTCTGATTTGGTTAGTAACTCAATTTTATCATGCATTTAAGCATAACTATCCTTAGCCTTTGTCCAAGATATTGTGTCAAAATGATATAAAAATTTGTAAATTTTGTATTTTTAGACTAAGTCATATTCTCATACCAAACATGATCTAGTCTCTTAGGGAATGAGTTTTGGACTATAGTCTCTTTCAAATTAAATAATAGCCTAGCTATTTTGCAATTACATAAGAGCGACCAATATAGATTTAAAGCATAGGAGGTGTTAGCTGGTGGCCACTCCAGCCAGTTGTAAATCTAGAAGAGTTAGACAAGTTTATCCTCTCTTGTGGAGATAAACTATAATGTCCCCTTTCTATTTAGATTTAGGTCGAGCTCTTAACTTGTGCTAAAGCATCCTAGATTTAGGATCTGATGTTGCTTGTTTCCTTCGCTATGAGCATAAATCTTAATCCCTAGCATTCTAATAAAAATTTAACTCAAACAAAAATAAATCTCTCTTTCAAACATATAAAACATCACTATAGAATAGACTAGAGTACTTATTAAGCTTCCTAGTATCATGAGTACTCTCTACTTATCTTTATTTGGAATCCAAAAAGAAGTCCTTCCAACTGAACATTCCCACTTGATTTTCCAAAATACCCAATCCTTTGATAGTCTAACCTTGAAGTCTTTGGAGATATGATTGATTACTTTAATCAAGAGTATTCTTAGAAACTCCCATTTTCCTAGGATGTAATTAACTATGGAGGCTTGCCTCTATAGGGAACTAAAGAACTCAACATAAAATAAACCATGCTTTGCTTTTCCATGTAAAGAAGGGGAAAATCTCTAGTATATATGAAGACACATCTGCTTTAGCAGTCCTTATTAGGTGATTAAGTCCATTGTAGGGTAATGTTTTCATCTTTTGAGATAGTACGTCATACCTTAATGTCATACCTGATCACTTCAATAAGTACATCCTAAGATCTGTGTGGTGTCCACCTGACATCCAAATAAAATGCCACAATATATACATTTTTTTTCTTGTCATCATCACTTATTAATTTAAGTATACACACACTTAACACTTACAATTTTTAAACATGAATGCATGAATATAAAGTCAAACACACATATGTAAGTCGATAGAGAGGAATGACTAAGTGACACAAAGCAATTTATTTAAACCATCAATCCCTAGACTGATCACATAAACATAACACAAATTAAGCCTAATTAAGTGTTTACCTAAGTTATTTGAATTAATGTTATTTAGACACATTTGAGGGGATTAGTCACACAAAGATTATCCCACAACCCTCTCTATTCATTAAGTGATTCAAAAGTTGGATAAATGAATTTTATGACTTAATTAGGGTTTAATAATCATTTAATATAATTAAGCTCAAAGAACCTTAAAAAATTTAATTAGACTTGAAATATAAGCCTAAAAATTATGAAAAATTGTAGAACATGGAGTAAGGTAAATAAATGCATACTAAAAAAATTCTAATTCATTTAGGCTTAAAATTTATGAAAAATTAAATAAATGGAAAAAATCTCAAATCATCAAATACACTCAAAATATTTCAAACCAATTAGAGTATTTAATTTCACTGAAACCCTCTCTATGAGATAAGCTTAAAAATATGTTGATCATAATTTTTGGAAACTACCTAATTAGTTATGGATTTTTAAAGTCTAAGGCCATTTAATGAATTATTCATTTCTAATTAATCCTTCTAATGGTGAATTTAAGTTTTAATGATAACTAGAGATCTTACAAAATTTTCTTGAGTGCCTTTTTATTAGGTGAATGTATTTATGAATTTAAATATAAATTTTATAATTTTTAATTTTTTAATTAATTATTAAGTAAATTTGTTGATTAAGCAATCTAAAGTTCATAACTTCTCATCTAATCACCAAAAAAATTTGAAACTTTTACAAGAACTATACACTAACATGGTTAAACTATCATAAAAAGTTCAAGTTAATTAAGCATGTATTCTATGATAAATTAAAAAATTATCATTTATGATAATTTCCAAATTGTCCCACAATTATTTAGCAAATTTTAATTTTTTTTAATATTTTTTATTCTTCTTTGAAATTTCATCCAAAGAGGGGTTATTTATACTTTTTGGATTATTGGTTGATTTGTTAAGAATTTTTGAAGTTCAAGCTTAATTAATTTATTTAATTGAATTTTAATTTTTTATTAAGATATAATTAAATGATTTTTGAGATTTTATCAAATCGAGGGAGTCTAATTAATTTTTCTAGAGGTATTGATATTGATAAAAAAATTTTAAATCATTTTGATATTTTTTTATACTTTTATATTTTTAAAATAACTATTTTATTTAAATTATCCTACACGAGCCTCAAAATTCATAAACTTTGATATAGGGCTTCATAACTATTTTCTATAAGTTATCACCTTAAAAAATCCAACTTAGTTTGAGTTGTATTTTAGGAGTTATTAAGGAATTATCATTGTTTATAATTTTCAAATTAACATCAAAATATTTAATAAAGTTTAAGAATTTTAATTTTATTGGATCTTCCTCTGAAATATGTATTCATAAAGGGGTCACCAGTATTTTTGGTTAATTAGTTAATATATTATGAATTTTTAAAAATATTTTTCAAATAAATCAATTATTTAAAATTTTAATTCCATATTAAGCCTTAATTAAGTGATTTTTGAGATTTTAATAATTGAGAGGGTTTAAATATTTGTTTAGGTTCTTGTTTATATGTTATAGTGTTTTGAACTATTTTGATAAATTTTCTTAATTTTTTTTATTTTAATTCTTTAGTTATTCAAATATCAACAAATGAACTTCAAAAATTAATAACTCATAAACTAGAAACTTATTTGGCTTATAATTTTAATGATAAGTGGGGATTAACATCGAGTTCAATCTCAAGAAAATTTTAGTTAAATTGGGTTAGTATTATAAAATTAATCACATAATTATTATTTTTAATAATTTCTAAAGTAATCTCAACATACCCTACTAAATTTAATGATTTTAGGTTCATTAGATTCTTCTCGAAAAGATTAATATATAGAGTGCTTATTTGTAATTTTTGGTTAAGTGTTTTAATTTGATGATTTTTTAAAGTTTCAATTATTATCTAGTAATTTTTAGATATGAAAATCCACTTATTTTTATATTAAACTAGTCAACGCTAACATGGAATTCTTCCATGTGTGTCAACACAAGATTGGGCTACATACAGATGACATGGATTGGGCAAAATAAATTTGATCTAAACCATCCAATTTTTTTTAGATTGAACAATCTTGATCAAAAGAGGTTCAATAGATCAAAATTAGGAATCTAATCATGGTCGTCAACTCTAAGCAAGCAGAATGGATGGAACTAGGCTTACCTTTCTCATGAGAGGCAAACCAAGGTGGTTTGGGCAGATTGAATCCACCCAAAAGTTTTCAAAGTTCACAATTTTCTAGCAATCTTTGTTGGAAATTACTTATTTTCGTGTCAGGGATGTTCAAAATGAAAAGTGTAATGAAAATCTAAGGAAAAAAAAAATCCTAGAATGGCATCATAATTTTAACAAACACCGAACCTATGACTTTTCTATGAGATTTACATTTTACCTCACTCAAGCTAGTGTTGAGTGGATTTTTCAATTCAGAGATGATACTTAAGCTGAGATGAAGCATTGAAATTAATTTGCACACTTTCCTTCCTTCAAATTTATCCAACCATCAAGTGCCATCACCTCTTTTCCAGAATCCCCATGATTTTAATGTTTTGTTGTTGGCTTTATGAGCCTCATTTTCAATTCGATTAATTTTGATGATAACAAATGTATGCTTGGATGTTCTAATGTATGTTTTATGTGTTTCAGATATATTGATTACTAATTACATATCCAATACATCTCATAATATATTTGAGGAAATTGTAAGTATGAAAGAATGAAATATAGATGAAAATGGATATTGTGAAGCTCAAGATACAATAGTTTAAGTTATATGCATTTATAACTATCTTAGAGATTCATATGAGTTCATTAGTATGAATTAATCTGCTCATAACTTAACATATTATTTTTATTTATTTTAAATAATGATAATCAGGTTAATTTATTTAAATCTTCATCTAATTAACATTCAATTATATGCTTCATACATAGTATTTGAATTGTCAAAATAATAAATGATAATTAATTATGACTATTGAGTGTAATTGGTTTATTTACTTAGTACAATTAAATATTTTAATTTAATTTAAAGGTTATATGATAACTAATATATGTTTGGTTATATATAAACTATATTATAATATTTAAATGTTATATTTCAAAATTAACAAAAATACATGAAATTTAGTATTTCAGCCAACGTCATTTTATAATCAAGGAATTTAGGTCTGATTTTATCTCCAATGGATTCCTTGGATTTTTTTTTTACTTTAATTTAATAGATTACATGACCCAGGTAAGATTAAATTGAATTTATTATGATTTTTCAAACATTAATTAATTTTAATAAAGAATATAAGCTACGTGCTTTGAATATATTAAGCGCCATATTTGATTTTTTTTACTTATCGATGTGACTAGCCAATTTTTGGTTGTTTGAATTTAATATTTATTTAATATAAATTACCTTATTATTGAATATTATATTATTATATGATAAAATAATGTTAGAATAATATATTTCTTTGAAATAATTTAAAATGACCTTCTTGCTTATAAATAACCCTCATTCTCTTCATGAAAGGGTTGTTCCTTAAAATTCACAATCTCTCTAGAAAATCTAAGAGAAAACTTCCTAGATTTCCCTTCTAAGTGTTCACCAAATATTGCAAGATCCTTGGTTTGGAAACTTCAACATCAACTAAGCAAGCTTTCGCAAATTACTTGAGTTTATTTTTTTTATCTTAATCACTTTTAGTTGTTCATACTATTTTCACCATCTATTTGTTCTTTCAAATTTTTAGTTTTTGGTGGATTAGTCTTTGGACATCAAAGTTTAAGCTTTTCACATCAAAGTTTTTTCAATAATTTTTTGTGAAAACTCTTGTGATAGTTTATAGGATTTATTTCATCTTGCTAAAATTTTTATCTTCCAACAAATTTCTTTTAGTTTTTTTGCAATATTTTTTCATTAGTCTTATTTGAAAGATCATTTATTCTTAGATCTATTTTAGAAGTATATTTAAGCATTTTAAATTAATTTATTGTGCTAAAAATATTTTCATATTTTCTAGATCTCTCTTTTTAATTAAAAGCTTACTTGTTTACTTAGATCTATCATATAATAATTTTATTTAAGTATTTTGTGATCAGTTGCATTAATTGAAAGCATCATTTTGTTTAAAATAAAATAAATTATTGCTTGAATTTTAAAGTATATGCTAGATCTATTATAAATCAAGTTTCTTTATCAAAATAAAAATTTATAAAAAGTTAAATTATTTTATTTTTCACTTATCATTTTATTCCAACTAATATCATTTGTTTAAATAATTTTATCTTGATAAAATTTAGTAAAGCTTGCTATTTTTATTGTTTAATAATTAAGAAAAAAAGTTTAGTATAGAGTTAATCATTCTTACACTAGTATATACATACTAGTTATAGTTTCTCTTAAACTTAAAATTATTTTCTTGCTAAAATTTCTTTTATTATGCAATAGACTATTGTGAATTTATTTTAAAATCATTTTTATATTAGCCTACAAATTTTAATAACATACACATCTCAATAAGATCACTTTAAGATATTTATTTTATTATTCGCTATCAAAATTAAGTGAGCTTTCTATCTTTTCAAAATTATAAGTTGTAAAGTGATCATTTATAAGTTGTGAGATCACTTTTGAATTGAATTGCTTGGTATATTTGTGAGAGATATATTTTATCAAAATTTATTATTTTATATTTTTTGTTTCGTGCTATAAAATTTATATTGGGTTGTAGTCGCCCCTTTGTAGGAGAGTACATATTGTTGTAGGGGTTATACTCACTCCATATGGTGAAAATTTTCTATAGGGAGTTGCCTTCAAATCAGTGGGGAGAAAGAAAAGGCAAGAGACTATAAAAATTCATCTTAGTAAGACGCCACGTAGATCCATAGAAATACTTATTCAGGTGATCCGGTACGTCATCAAGGTATAATGTACTATCTCAAAAGATAGAAATCACAACCCTTTAATGGAACCAATCACATTAATAAAGACTCCTAAAGACGATGGGTCTACATATGTATCAGAGATTCTTCCCCTACTTTACATAAAAAAAGTAAATAGGATTTATTTTAAATTGGGTTCATTAAGTTCCCTACAGGGGCAAGCCCCCATAGTTAATTACATCCTAAGGGATGGGATCCCTAAGAAAAACTCTCAATTAAGGTAAATGATCATTATCTTTGAAGATTTCAATAGGGAAGGACTATCAATCGATTATTTTGTGTTTGAAGATCAAATGGGATTGATCAAAAGAGAGAGTTATTATCGAAGCCAAAATGGAAGATAAGTAGGAGATGCCCACAATGTTAGGAAACCTAGTGAGCATCTCAAACTATCATATAGTTGGACTTTATATTTTAAAAATTGATTTAGTTTATTTGAGTTATATTTTCATAAGAATTTTAGGACTTAAGATTTCTTAACACAAGATTAAGGAAATGCCTAAGAGGTGAGGAATTATGCTTATAGCTCACAAAGGAGAGAAGCAATCTCAGAATCAAAATCTAGGGAGCTTCGGTGAGGGCTAGAAGCACAACCTAAATCTAAGGTAAAAATAGGTAATTGATTTGCCTCCAAAAGAGAGGACAAACTACTCGATAACTTGGACTTATAACCGCCTGAGGGTGGCCACCAACTAACTCCTCCTATGATTTTAAATATATGTAGGCAAGTCTTTATGCATATGCAACATAGCTAAGCTATTTTTATTTAGAAAGAGACTAAGTCCTTAAACTCACTCCCTAAAGAGATTAGATCATGTAAAAGGACATGCTTCAAATAACCTAAATCTAATGCAATTCAAATTTCATTTTTATTTTCATTTTTGGGCAATCATTTTGACTCTGGCTAATAGGATTTTTATGACCAATGCATGAGAAAGAAGATTATTGGCCAAAATCAGCGAAAAGGGAGGAGGTGAGTTTCCACCACGGCCCTGAAAGGTTAGGCCGGATTATCTGGCAAAGGTGGAAGCCCTCCAATCAAGAGTGAAATAAGATGCATTTGTGCATGATATTATAAAGAAATGCTCATCTAGCTAAGGGGTTGCTAATTCTTTTATCTTGATTTTAAGCCTAAGCTTTAGGTGAGGTTATGAGTTATTTAATTTTAATTTTAATTGTTAAGTTAGATAAAAGATTTATTTTTTCCTAAAGAACCTAATCCACATTCAGGTCATACATAAAGCAAGGAAGAAACTGGGAAAATCATGCCAATTTATAAAGCTAATTGCAAAAAGAATAAATGGCCATTGTAATCGGGCACCACCGTACAAACCCAAAAATATCAAATTGGGTAGCCAAGCTCTACCCTTATACAACCTGGATTACAAATGAATTAAATTACAATTAAGAAAGAAATTCATTGTTATGGGGGTCTTCAAGCTTTATTCTTTTTTCTTCTTTCTTCTTTTATTTTCTTTCTTCTTTTCTTCTTTGGTTCCTCCTTTGGATGGTTGGAAGGTGGATGCTCCAAGGATTTACATGGTATATAAGATAAGATCTTATGACTAATGCTCATCCTAATCCCCATAATTACCATTCCAAAATCCGAATTATATAAATTTTTACATGAAAAGGGAAAGTGGAAATCTAACTAACACCTACAAAATAAAGGTTAGCTAAATCACACCACACAATTCCCAAGCATGTATATTGGACTTCTCACCCCACACATGGGTGACTAAGTCTACCTGGCCTATGGATTATTCTTAGGGGTATAAAGCATATGCAAGCAAAAGTATTTATATTTTTATTTATGATAGCTCCCCTTAAGCACAATCTCCTACAGAAAAGAATAGTTAGACTAAGAACATTCTACCATTCATTCTACGAGCATACACCCTAACATCCAGTCTAAAATATATATCATAAAATAAAATAAATATCAAACCTTCCACTGACCTAACCTAAGGCTAGAAGTGGTGACTTAGGCTAATGTGTGTGCTTTGAAGGCTTGTGTGGTATGCTTAGCTTAGGACTTTGGGTTTAAATTTTTTAAGTGTGAAGAACATGTTCAACTTAGAGGAGGGTTTCATTTAAGTTGTTTAAGTATTTTGGGCTAGTTTTATTTCATGTTTTAATTTGGTTTAAGTGAATCCTACAATTAATTACTAAGTTATGAAGAGAGGGAAAGATAAGGGAACTTCTCTATCCTTCCCTAACCTTAAGTAATTTGTAAAGTGGATTCACATTTTAGTTTCATTTAGTGAAAGTTTTGATTATATCTTTTAATCAATCCTAAGTTTAGATAAACCCTAAAAAAATCTATTAAAAAAGAAAGTCATTTTAAGAGTAAATACAATGAATCAAAATTCTCATAACACACATTACTTCATTTCATTCCCAACATATATAACATGCATATGGATGGACCCTAAGTATATCTATACATGAAAAATGAGAGTATTTAACATACTTTATGATGCATGCTAACTAATCCATTTAAGAAAATTTAGAAGTTGAATATGCATGATTTTTCTTAAGTAGAAGGTGGTTTTTCTTATCTAAATTTTCACACACATACATGAAAGTAAGAAAGGCATAAGTGAGTACAGTGCCATTGTTAACTAGAGGCGTAAGGTATAATACCTACTTAGGGCTACTTAAAGCCTCACAACCTCATGATTATCTAGACTAATATACCACTTTCCTTAAGTACAAACATGTATATAAAACAAATGAAATAGAAAAGGAAAATGCAAAAGTTGTTTAGTGGATTCATTTTTGTTTATGCAATTTATGTATGTAAGTATAGGTAACCCTTCTTAGATGGTAGCATAGGGTTAAATAAGATATGAAATTAGGTGAGCATTAGGTCCTTTCAAATGAACCTTATGTCTCACCAAAAATTCTTATTCAAAATTATACCAACATAGGAAAGAAAGGAAACCTATACTAAGCATACCTTTATAATATTTCACTTGCAAGCTTATAATTAAAGTATAAGTAGCATACTTTTAGATTTGATATTTCATTTATAGGTTTTGAAAATAATTTGGATTTAGTAGTGATAATAGCCACTCATATTTTACTTTAGCCAACACATGCACATTTGACATAAAGTTAATAATTTAATTTCAAAATTTGAAACATGAAATTATGAATGCATGAAATCACATGGCATACAACTTAACATGTTGGAAAAGATCCAAAGCAATGAAAGCATATAAACAAACTCACTTCACTTAAATCCTAAAGACATTCTTATAGAATAAGTAAATTTAGAATAAATCAAAGTGAATTTCAAAATAATTTTTGTTTAGTTTGAAGTTTGATTTAATTTTAAGATGGTGAGATGAGTTTGCTATCCTAACCCATTCCCACTTGTATTTTGTATTTTTTTTAATTTTTAGATAATTAAATATATTTTTATGCATTGAATAGGTTAAGGTATAAATTAAGTCACTTAATTAACCCTTACCTACACCACCTTAGAAGAATTAAATAAATAATTATAAGCCAATGAGATGACATAAAACCCACAAGGAATTTAAATTTGCAATGTACCTAATAATGAAAAGGCCTAATGCAATTTGGCTCACAATTAAAAGTTAATTAAGCTAGCAAAAGTAATTTTCTATGAATGGGATTTTTATTTTCTTAATTAAACTTAGGCTATTAAACACCTAAGCATTTACCTAAGGTAGATTAATTAAGTTCTAAAACTTTTTAAATTTTTATAAAATTGGTTAAAGGGATAATTAATGAATTAACCCTTAATTAGGAGGAGATTAAGGAGAGAAGAGGGGGTTTAGGGACTAGCTTAGGAGAAATTCCCCAAAATTATTCCATAAACCTTTCTCTTATTGGATCTGACCTTAATCAACCCTAATCATAAGGTAAAACCACTAATCATACCCTAATTATGCTTAATTACATGAGAAGGATAATTATGGAAATCATATATAATTACTCTAATTAAGCCCTCAATAAATCTCAAGAAAATTATGGTAGTAGTCATCTCCTAAAACTTACCCAAGAAATTTGGGATTAATCAGAGGCCAAATCAAATAGTGATTAGCAAAATACACTTTTCAATAAAATCCAAATTCAGAAAAAAATATAATTCAAAACTCATCAAAATTAATTTTAAAATATTTTACGCTAAATTATCTATCCATAAGTTTTTATTTCATACTTTTTTGATTTTTCTATGAGAGTTATACATTTTTGAAGTTCCATGGATTAATTAGGAATTAATTAATACACTAAAATACTCCCTCATTAATCCCTAGCTCACGGCGCGACGCATGGCGGTGGCAATCAGTATGCTTTACATGCATCGCGCCATGAGGGGTCACCTCAAGTTATCACCTCACAAAGGTGACGGTGGCGCACGCGCTTATATTCTCGGCCATCCGACCAAAGATCGGATGGCTAGGGGTTTGTAAAGGATAAGTATATTTCTAAATGTGCCAAATAATCTTAGTCATCCATCTAAAATGCATGGATGGATAGCTGAGATGAGCGAAGTTCTTCCCCTTGATCAACAGAGACCGTCCATGATCAAGGGGAAGATCCAAGCTCGATCTAGTATGGAATCACACAAATTTAACCCACACCATCTAGAGACATATAGCGATAAATCCAACAGTCAAAATTTGATGAGGTGAAAATTTCTTTCACAAAGCACCAAACTACATTGAGTTTAGTGATCGAAAAATTTCATACCTTGTCGGAGGTGATCACTGGCATTCGAGATCGATGAGGTAGCTTCATTTGGTAGAGACAAAGCCCTGTTGAAATTCCTAGGCCTTGGGATTGAGTGGATCAATGGATGGACAAACTCCTCCTTGCTTGGGCTTCAGCTTTGATTGAATTTGATCCTTACTTACTATGGGAACTCCAATAGAAGCTTAGGCAAGCTCAACTTAGCTCCTAGATGAAGTGTGCAAGAGCAATTGGAAGGAAATCAAGTGTGGAAGAAATTCACTAATGGATTGAGCTCCCCTATTTTTGTACTATGCAAAACTGAGAATTAGGGAATTCAAATCCTCTCTAGGAAGCTTGGGAGTGATCTCTGATAATTTCTCTGAGTTCCTAGGCTTCAATCGATAGAGGGCAAGTGAAAATTTCATTGAATTAGGGGAGTATATCTCCCCCTATGGCAATCGGATGGCTGAACCATGAGTTAACATTTTGATCCAATTGACTACATGGAAGGGGTTGTTTAGGCTATTAGATCTTTGCACATGGTCAGTTTGAGGTCTTGAGTGGATTAATAATCTCCCATGTGCATCAAATTGGGCTTAGGAGGGAGTTTGAAAACTCAATTTCAAGCTAGGGGTCAGGTTTGTTCTAGGGACCAAATGGGCTGACCCAAATCCATTGGGTTGGTGCACCATTCATCACTAAGTCCCCTTGAGCTTTTAGGAAAGCCTCAACTAATTGTGAAGAGGGTATGGCCAAAATACCCATGGTCTAGGCCAAAATTTATTCTATGGCCTAGGGGTAGAATTATTATTTTGCTATTTTTCCACTTTGGATATGTTGGGTATGTGGAGAAACTAGGTTTGGCAAAGTTTCATTGGATTTGGAATCCATTTGATAAGGTTTGGCTCATGTTGACCCATTTAGGTCAAAATGGGTCAACTTGGGTCAAACCAAGGGTTAGGTCAAGTTCATATAACTATTTGAAATGTTTTGGTTGCTTTGGTTTGGTTTAATTTGGTATATATTTGGTTTTGGCTCATATGACTTCATTTAGGTCAAATGGGTCAAGTTGACCTATTTGAGGTAGGTTGGGGGTTATAAGTCAAGTATATGGAGTGAATTGGTATCTTTGTTTCCAATCAATTTAGGTTCAATTTTGGCTCAACATGACTTAGGTCATGTTGGGTCTAAAGTCAATTGGGCTAGGTTGGGTCTAAATTGACTGAGGCTTCAAGTTCCACAAGTGATTTGGGATGGACTTGACCCATTATTTTCAATCAATTTGGCTTAGATCAAGTTATGACACATTTTTTCCCTTTAGGTCAAAATATGTCAACTTTGGTCAGGTGGGCCAATTGGGCTAGGTTAGGCTCAAATGTTGGCTTCGTCAAGTTCAAATATAGGTCATGAGTGAACTTAGATCAATGGTTTCAATCAATTTGGCCTATGGGGGAATTTGGCTATGTAAGATTTCATTTTAGGTTAAGTGTTGACTTAGTCAATCCTTAGGTTTGACTTAGTTTTACCCAATTTGATTGATTGATCATCCCATGATGATTGTTGATCATGATGAGAGGGATATATTAGTTTGTTTCAATCCAATTTGGTTTGGATCAAAAGTTGGCTCATAAGGGTACTTTAGGTCACTATGGGTCAAGTGAGCCTATGTGGGTCAAATGGCTTGGTCAAAGCTTGATTTGAAGTCGATTGATCTTGTATATAGACTTATGATGAAATATAAATCCATTTACAAGTGGTTTGAAGTCAAATAGATTTTGATCCATTTTAAAATTTCATATTCAAAGGAAGAATATGAAGGGGTTCATGGTTTGATTTTTGATTTGAGTTTTGATTGAATGATTGAAGTTTGGATTTATGTATGAGTTCATGATTGTAATATTGATTGAACCATGAGAGAAAATCAAGGGTTTGGCTTGATTTGGAATTGATTTGGCTAAGTTCAAGATTTTGGCATGAAAGACTTAGATTTGATTTTAAGTGGATTTGATTTTGATTTTTGGAATTGATTTTGATTGTTTGAATTTATATTTCATTTATATATGTGAATATAAATGAGAATATAAATGGATCATGAGAAAATTCCAAGGATTTTAAGTAGTTTAATCATGATTTAGGTTAAATCCATTAAAGGGAATTTAAAGGATTTAAGGAAATTTTAAATTGAGATTTAATTTTTGAATTGGATTTGATTAATTTATATTTATATTTCATCTATATATGTGAATATAAATGAGAATACACTAATTTTTGAGAAAATCCCATGACTTTGAATAAGTTTGATCAAAGTTTAGGCTAAATCGATTATTGGAAAATTAAGGGATTTAAGGGAATTTTAAATTGGAATTTAATTTAATTTTTTTTGCCTTTGATTTAATTGATTGAGAAAATTCCATGAATTTGAATAGGTTTGATCAAGGTTTAGGATTGATTTTGGCTAAGTCCTTTAATGGAAAATTAAAGGGACTTAAGGAAATTTTTATGAATTTATTTAGAATTTTGAGTTTAGATTTGATGGATTTAAATTTATATTTCATTTATATATGTGAATATAGATGAGAATATAAATGGATCATGAGAAAATCTCAAAAGTTTGAATAGGTTTGAATCATGAGTTTGTTTAAGTCCTTAAGGGAAGAGTAAGGACATAGGCAAAATTTGGACTTAGAATTTTGATGGATTTTGATGATGGGTTTCAATCATAGATTTCAATTATGGATTTCAATCATAGAGTTGATTTGAATTTGGAGAAAATAAAATAGAATTGATTTGGAGTTTGACTTGAAAGAAGGAAAGTGAGGAATGGTTTAAGCTAAAGGGTAGGAAAGTTTTCTTAACACCCCTAAGGAATGACCTATTCCTATGGTTAACTCTTCTAAGTCTTTAGGGATAGGTTGGGTATCCACCTAATCACTAGATGTTTCTTAAGATGAAGAAACTCTTAAGGTCTAAGAGAAATCCTAAGCCTAAGATGGAGGGGTTGAGAGCTCATTCTAAAAATGAGGTCAACACCCTATTATAGGAGAGTATAATTTGTAAGCTATTTACATTTAGTGGATTCCTAGTTAGGGGTGGCTAGGTGTGGATGTAAGCTAATTTTGTGATTTGTTCGAACCACATAAAAATTATGTGTATATTATCTCTCTTTACTTTATTATACTTTTTTTGCTGCATTAAGAATTTTATCTTGTCATATAAAATCAAAAATTAATTTTCTACTAGTTAAAATTTGAGATTTAACTTTTAAAATTTTAAATATATATGACTCACGATTGGTATTAAAGGCTAGGTACTTTTATTATCTTAACATCTAAGAGTAGATCTTCTCACTATAGCACAAGGTTTCCTAAAGGATTCACTACCAAAGGGGCAGTCCACTCATAGACCTCCACTTTTAGATAGTGTACCATTTGATTATTAGAAAAATAGAATTAGTATATTTTTAAGAGGTCAAGATGTACGCATGTGGTATATGTTGACACATCAATATCATACACCCATTATAGAAGTAAATGGCATTAAAGTAGAAAAACCTTTTGAGGATTGGGCTATAGTTGAAAGAGAACTTGATGAACTAAATACTATGGAATGTAATACTTTACATTGTTCTTTATTACCTGATGATTAAATGAAAATTTCTATGTTAAGTATAGTAAAAGAAATATGAGATAATTAAATATAACTTATGAAGGAACTAGTGAACATAAACAGACTTGTTCATGAATATGAGTTATTTCATATGTCTCCTTCTGAATCTATTTCTGATATGTATACTAGATTCATAAAAATAATTAACATGTTGCATTCTCTTTAAAAAACATACAGGAATCAAACTTAGTCTTTAATATTCTTAGATGTCTTTTAAAGAATGGGATGCTAACGTAACGACTATTAGTGAAGCTAAGGATTTATCTACTTATCCACTTGATCATCTTTTGTGTTCTTTGATAACACATGAATAGGTTATTGCTCAAAGGGATAAGATGGAAAACTTAGCAAAAAGGGAGGAGGAGAAAGGAAAAGCCATTACATTATAAGTTGATGATAGTGATGAGCATAGCACCTTGAGCTCAAATGGTGATAGTGATGAGGTGGTCATGCTATCCAAAAGGCTTGGGAACTTTCTAAGGAAAAAGAATCAAAGGTTTAAAAAATCTAAAAACTATAAATTTCAAACTAAGAAAATTCCTGCAGGTGAAGGGATCATTTGCTACCATTGTAAAAAGCCTAGACACGTATGAGGTGATTGTCCAGAACTTGTTGATTCAAAGAAGAAAGAGATTGATATGGAGAGAAGAAAAAAATATGAAGGAGAAAAAGTATCATAAGAAGAAGAAGATGGGCTAATCCATATTCAAATGAATCAAGTACTTGCTCATCCAATGAAAAGTTCAACATATGTCTTATGGAAACTGGAGAATCTGGCTTAGATTCTCAAGAGGTATGTAATAATATATCTTATGATAAATTAGATGATGCTTTTAATGATTTAATTATTGAATATAAATAATTAAAAAGAAAATACAGAACCATAGAAAAAGAACATAAAAATTTAGATATGCATTTTTTGTGATTTAAAAAATTAATGTGATAATTTGAAAAATAAAAATAATTCTTTATTAGATTGTTCCTTACTTGTATGTAAACTTGAAAGAGAGAATATCTTGTTAAAAGAAAGATTAGAATTATGTTTGAAATCATAAGTTCATTATAATGCTTCATCAAGTAAAACAATTAATAAAAATAATTTGCATCATACACATCCCACTCATATATCTTATAATCATCATGCTAGGCTATATGCAAACACTAATGTTTGGTGCAACTATTGTGGTAAAAAAGGTCATATTTCATTTGATTGTTATGCACATAAATTACAAAACACTAAGCAATCATCTTATGTATGGGTGCCAAAAAGGTTCAAGCACTACACAAACCACACATGCTAGATATCTTGCTTCAAATTTAGAATGTGGACCTAAACATGTTTGGGTTTCAAAAGTTAACATGTGATTTTCTTTTGTAGGAATGCCTTCAAAGCAAAATCAAAGAAGGCATATGGTACTTGGATGGTGGATGTTCAAGACATATGACGGGAGATAAGGATAAATTCATAACTTTAGAATCAAATGATGAAGGATTTGTTACATATAGAGATAATGCAAAGGGAAAGATCATTGGCATTGGTTCTATTTGTAAGAATTTTATCACTTTAAATAAATTTTTTCTTGTAGAAGGATTAAAACATAATTTAATTTCTATTAGTCAATTATGTGATAAAGGTTTGAATGTAGTATTTCATGCATCATATTGTATTATAAAAAATAATGAAAATGTTTTTTTAGTAAGAAAAAGACAAAAATATTTATGTTATTGATTTAGATAGCTTTCATGATGAAAATTGGAATTTACTTTGTTTTAAAATCACTCATGATGATATATGGTTATGGCATAGGAGATTGTCATATTAACATGCACACCCTCAATAAAATTGCTAAACTTGATTTAGTTGTTGGTTTGCCTAAATTAAATTTTCATTCAAACTATGTTTATGATGCATATATTCATGGTAAGCATTCTAGAAGCTCATTTAAAAGTAAAAATATTGTTTCTACTTCTAGACCTCTAGAATTATTGCACATGGATTTATTTGGTCCAATTAGCACCACTAGCTTAGGTGGTAAAAATTATGGTTTTGTGATTATTGTTGATTTCTCTAGATATACTTGGATATTTGTAGCTAATAAGGATGATGTTTTTGGTGAGTTTAGAAAGTTTTCTAAATATATTCAAAGAGAACAAGGTCTTTTGATTAATAGGGTTCAAATTGATCATGGTGGGGAATTTGAAATAAATTATTTGAGGATTATTATGATGAATATGAGATTAGACATAATTTTTCTGCAGCTAGAACTCCCCAATAAAATGGAGAAGTAGAGAGAAAAAATAGAATATTAATTGAATTAAGTAGATCTATACTTGATGAGTATAAATTGGAAAAATATTTTTGGACAGAAGCTGTAAATAATGCATGTTATGTGATGAATAGAATCTATTTTAGACTAATTTTGAAGAAGACCCCCTTATGAATTTGTTTTTGGAAAGAAGCTTAAGATTGAACACTTTCATGTATTTAGATATAAATGCTTTATTTTGAATAATAGAAAAGAGACCTTAGGTAAGTTTTATTGCAAATCAAATGATAGTATTTTCTTAGGATACTCTCCTTCTAGTAGAGCTGATAGAGTTTTCAATAAGAGAAAAATGATTGTAGAAGAATCAATACATGTTATTTTTGATGAAAATTTAATCGATCCCTTTAGAAATGAAGTGATTGATGAAGAGATTGATAGTTTTAAGAAAATATCTTTAGAAGATAATTTGGATGATTCATTGCCTAAATAATGGAAATATAATAAAAATCATCCGAAGGAATTGATTATAGGAGATCCTTCAAAAAAAGTTATGACCATAACACATAGTAGAGAGGTTGTAGATCATTCAACATTTTTATCTAAGGTTGAACCTAAAAATTTAAAAGAAGCATTAAAGATAATTTTTGAATTATTGCTATGGAAGAGGAGTTGAATCAATTTGTAAGAAATGATGTTTGTGAATTAGTCCCAAGACTCCAAGATCAAAATGTCATTGGAACAAAATGGGTCTTTAAGAATAAGTTAGATGATTCAAGTTGTATTGTTAGAAATAAAGCTAGGTTAGTTGTACAATGGTAAACAGAAGTTGAAGCGATAGATTTTGAAGAATATTTTGCACCCGTAGTAAGACTAAAGGCTATTAGGTTACTCGTTGCTTATGCTTGTTTTAGTGATTTTAAACTTTTTTAGATGGATGTTAAAAGTGCATTTTTGAATGGATTTATTGACCAAGATGTCTTTGTAGAGCAACCACCTGGATTTGAGGGCCTTGATTGTTCAGATCATGTGTATAATTAAAGAAAGCTTTATATGGTTTAAAATAGGCTCCTCGTGCTTGGTATGATAGGTTAAGTAACTTTTTGATAGATCATGGATTTAAAAAGGGTAGAGTGGATACCACCTTATTCTTTAAGAGCATAGATGATGATTTGATTATGGTACAAGTGTGTGTAGATGATATATCATTTGGAAGTACAAATGAAGATTTGTGCCATAAGTTCTCATCTTTGATGTCTAAAGAGTTTGAAATGAGTATGATGGGTGAACTTAATTTTTTCTTAGGCCTTCAAGTGAAGTAACAAGAAAATGGCATATTCATCTGCCAAATCAAGTACACAAATGAATTGCTTGAGAGGTTTGACATGAAAATATTCAAATCTAGTAAAACTCCTATGAGCCCATCTACAAAAAAGGATTTAGATGAATCAGGAAAATCTGCTGATCTAAAATTTTATAGGAGTATGATAGGCTTTTATACCTTGCAGCTAGTAGGCCTGATATTATATTTGCTATTTGTTTGTGTGCTCATTTTCAAACCAACCAGAAAGAATCTCATTTAATAGTAGTCAAGTGAATTTTTCAGTATTTGATAGGAACTTCTAGGTTAGGTTTATGGTATCCTAAAACTTCTTTTTCATGTGATTTGGTTGCTTATTCTGATGCTGATTTTACTGGATGCAAAGCAGATAGAAAAAGCACATCAGACACATGTCAATTTTTAGGATCATAACTTGTGTCTTGGTCATCTAGGAAATAAAATTTTGTAGCTTTATCCAATACTGAGGCTGAGTACATAGCTGTAGGAAATTCTGTTGCTCAAGTCATTTGGTTAAAGCAACAATTAGAAGATTTTGATATTAAGCAAGATAACATTATAGTTCAGTGCAATAATATTAGTTCTATTAATTTGACAAAAAATCCTATCTAGCACTCATGAACGAAGCATATAGAAATTAGACAACATTTTATTAGAGATCATGTTTTGAAAGGTGATGCTAATATTAATTTCATTAGTACCAACTTACAAATTGCAAATAATTTTACAAAACCATTACCAGAAGAACATTTTTGTACTTTAAGATGCATGCTTGGAAAGTTAGATCCTAATATTTAAAATTATTTGTAGGTTTGTTCTCCCTTTTTGATGTAGTCAAAAGGGGGAGAATAGTAAAATGTTGGTTAATATTAAGTCGATTTCATGCTTATATTTAGGGGCAGCATCATTATTCATCTCTTGTGCACAAATTTTATTTACTAAAAGAGAAATATTTTAAAACTTTGATGAAAGGTCAATTTGCACCAAAATCAAAATCAATACCCAACATTAGTGTATCATCATAAAAAAGGGGGAGATTGTTGGTTTTATGAGCCTCATGTTCAATCTGATTAATTTGATGATAACAAATATATGCTTGGATGTTCTAATGTATATTTTATGTGTTTTAGACATATTGATTGCTAATTACATATCCAATACATCTCATAATATGTTTGAGGAAATTACAAGTATGGAAGAATGCAAGATAGATCAAAATGGATATTGTGAAGCTCAAGATATAATATTTTAGGTTATATGCATTTATAACTATCTTAGAGATTAATATGAGTTCATTAGCATACATTAATTTGTTCACAACTTAAAATATTATTTTTATTTATTTTAAATAATGATAATGAGATTAATTTATATAAACCTTCATCTAATTAACATTCAATTATATACTTCATACATAGCATTGAATTGTCAAAATAATATATGATAATTAATTATGATTATTAAGTGTAACTAGTTTATATACTTAGTATAATTAAATATTTTAATTTAATTTAAATTTTATATGGTAACTAACATGTGTATGATTATTTCTAAATTATATTATAATATTTAAATGTTATATTTCAAAATTAACAAAAATACATGAAATTTAGTATTTGAGCCAAAGTCATTTTATAATCAAAGAATTTAGATCTGATTTCATCTCTAATGGAGTCCTTGGATTTTTTTTTTACTTTAATTTGATAGTTTACATGACTCACATTTGAATAAAATTGAATTTATTATGATTTTTTAAATATTAGTTGATTTTAATAATGAATGCATGCTACATACTTTGAATATATTACAAGCCATATTTGATTATATTTGACTTGCCCATTTGACTAGCCAATTTTTAGCTGTTTGAATTTAATATTTATTTAATATAAATCATATTGTTATTGAATATTATATTATTATATGATAATATAATGTTATAACAATATATTTCTTTGAAATAAATCAAAATGACCTTCTTGCATATAGATAACCCTCATTCTCTTCATGAAAGGGTTGTTCCTTCAAATTCACAATCTCTCTAGCAAATCTAAGAGAAAACCTTCTAGATTTTCCTTTTAAGGGTTATCCAAATATTGCAAGATCAAATCCTTGGTTTGGAAGCTTCAACATCTTCAACTAAGCAAGCTTTCTCAAATTACTTGAGTTTATTTTTCCTGATCTTAATCTCTTTTAGTTCTTCATACTATTTTCACCAACTATTTTTTCTTTCAAATTTTTTAATTTTTGCTGGATTAGTCTTTGGACATCAAAGTTAAAGTTTTCACATCAAAGTTTCTTCAATCATTTTTGTGAAAAACTCTTGTGATAGTTTGTAGGATTTATTTCATCTTACTTGAATTTTTATCCTCCTACAAATTTCCTTTGGTTTCTTGAAATATTTCTTCATTAGTCTTATTTGATAGATTATATTTTTTTAGATCTATTTTAGAAGAATATTTAAGCATTTTAAATTAATTTATTATGCTGAAAATATTTTTATATTTGCTAGTTCTCTCTTTTTAATTAAAAGCTTACTTATTTACTTAGATCTATCATATACTGATTTTATTTAAGTAATTTGTGATCAGTTGCATTAATTGAAAACATCATTTTAGTTAAAATAAAATAAATTACTGCTAGAATTTTAAAGTATATACTATATCTATTATAAATCATGTTTCTTTATCAAAATAAAAATTTTAAAAAAGTTAAATTATTTTATTTATCACTTATCATTTTATTCCAACTAATATCATTTGTTCAAATAATTTTATCTTGTCAAAATTTAGTAAAGCTTGAAATTTGTATTGTTTAATAATTAAGAAAAAAAGTTTAGTAGAGAGTTAATCATTCTTACACTATTATATACATATTAGTTATAGTTTCTCTTAAAATTAAAAATTATTCCTTGCTGAAATTTATTTTATTGTGCAATAGACTCTTGTGAATTTATTTTGAAATCATTTTTACATTAGTCTACAAATTATAATAACATAAACATCTTAGTAAGATCACTTTAAGATATTTATTTTATTATTTCTTATCAA
The DNA here is from genome assembly GCA_021442155.1 of Cymbidium sinense. Taxonomy (NCBI): domain Eukaryota; kingdom Viridiplantae; phylum Streptophyta; class Magnoliopsida; order Asparagales; family Orchidaceae; genus Cymbidium; species Cymbidium sinense. Next base: position 75,063,939 of record CM038215.1, read on the forward strand.
AATTAAGTGAGCATTCTATCTTGTCAAAATTATAAGTAATAATGTGATCATTTATAAGTTGTGAGATCACTTTTTGAATTGGATAGCTTGGTATATTTGTGAGATATATTTTATCAAAATTTATTATTTTATATTTTTTTCGTGCTATAAAATTTATATTGGGTTGTACTCGCCCCGTTGTGGTTGAGTACATATTGTTATAGGGGTCGTACTCGCACCGTTATAGGAGAGTATGGTTTATAAGCTATTTATATTTAGTGGATTCCTAGCCAGGTGTGACTAGGCTTGGACATAGGCCAATTTTGGGGTTTGGTTGAACCACGTAAAAATTGTGTGCTTATTATCTCTCTTTACTTTATTATACTTTATTTTGATGTATTGAGAATTGTATCTTGTCATTATAAAATCAAAAATTAATTTTCTACTAAAAGTAAAAATTTAAGATTTAACTTTTAAAATTTTTAATATCACCTAATTTCAACTATCTTACCATTGGGCTTTATATTTTTAAGATTGAATTTAATAAGATTTGAATTGATATTTTATATGAAATCTAGAAATTAGATTCTAACAATACAATACTATAAAAATGACTAAGTTTGAAGACTTATTCCTAAAAGGATGCTATAGAACCTAAGTCTACAAGTACTTTTGACACAAGTCAAAGACTCGACCTAGTTCAAGTTTTGGGACTTATTAAATTTTCTCTTCCTTAAGGAAAGGAACCTATCCGTGACTCTTTCGGACTTATCATCTGCCTGAAAAGGCTACCAGCTAACACCACCTAAGTGAATTTTTAAATCCATGATGTTAGTCTTATGTATGCAAGATGGTTGAGCTGTTATAGTTTTAAGAAAGAATCCAAAAATCTAAACTCACTCCCTAATCCCTAGGATTATGTTAAGTATGATATGCACTTAACTACTATAATTATTTTTAGCTTTTAAATATTTTGACTCATAATTCATTTAAGGCCTTTGTGGTATCACATTTATGCCTATAATGAGATGTAGTTGGAAGCGATGGTGGGCCAAATCAAAATAAAAAGGCACACTTCCCCAAGAAGGTGGTCATTCTCAAAGGTCATATGACCCTTATGTGCTATAGGTGAAGTGTCCAATTCAAATATTTCAAATAATATTTTATCATGGTTCACAAAAGTGATTTATTTCTAGTTGTTTTTAAGTTGCACCTAAGGCTTTAATTTATGTGTGAATGTAGTGTTATTTTTGGATAGTCGTGTGGACTCCACGTAGATTATAGGGGATACTTATTGAAGTAATCAGATGCGACATTAAGGTACGATGTATTATCTTGAAAGATAGAGATATCACCCTACAATGGACTTAATCACCTGATAAGGACTCCTAAGGCATGATAGGTCTTCATTTATACTAGAGATTCTTCCCTTACTTTACATGAAAAAGTAGATAGGATTTATTATTTCGGATTTTTTAGTTCTCTATGGAGGTAAGCCTCTATAGTTAATGACATCCTAGGAAATGAGATTTCCTATGAAAACTCTTGATTAAAGTAGTCAATTATTATCTCCAAAGATTTCAAGGTTAAGACTATCAATGAATTAGTTATTTTGGAAAATCAAATGGGATTGTTCAATCAAAAAGACTTATTTTAGAATCCAAAGGAGAATAAGTAGGCAGTGCTCGTGACACTAGGAAGCCTAATGAGCACTCCAACTTATCTTATGGTGAGCCTTTATATGTTTGAATATGAGAGGATTTATTTTGAGTTGAACTTTTATTAGATTGGTAGAGCTTATAATCCACTAACACAAGATTGTGGAAATGCCTAAGAGGTGAGGACTTATGCTTGTAACCCAAAGGAAATAAGCAACCTCGGATCCTAAATCTAGGGAGCTTCAGGACATGCTAAAAGAATGACCTAAATCTAAGTAGAAAGGGGATATAATAGTTTACTTCCACAAGAGAGAATAAACCTGTCCGACTCTTCTAGACTTACAACCGCCTGGAATGGCCGCCAGCTAACACCTTCTACAATTCAAAACCATGTAATACAGTCTTAGAAAATTTCAAGATGGCTAGGCTTGTTATTTAATTTGGAAAGAGACTAGATCATGTTTGGCATGAGCATATGACTTAGTTTAAAAATGCAAAACCTTTTTAATTTTTATGTGATTTTGACACAATATTTTGGACAAAGGCTTTGGAATTTATTATGCCTAAATGTATGATGAAACTTGATTGTTAGCCAAATCAGAAGAGAAAGAGGGTGAAGCTCAGTCATAAGGGGTTGCTCTCATAGGTCAAGCGGTCCCTAAAGTGCAAGAATGGAGGAACTCATTTTGCAAGAGTGATAGAAGATGCCATGCATGATGTGAGACATACAAGATACAACTAAGGGGTTGCTAAATCTCTTAGTTATCTTGATTACAACTTAGGCTTTAAAATTAGGTTATGAGTTGTTTAAAATTTAGTTATAAGTTATTAGTTGGGGTAGAAAAATTATTTTTTCCCTAAGAGACTATCGTATCCAGACCACACATTAAAACAACGATAAACTATGAAAAAGATACAATTCTAATGCGCAAGCTAAACACAACAATAATCATTTCATAAACTACTGTAAAAGAATAAGGGGCTGATGCGGCTGGGTACTGCCATACACCCCAGAAAAGAGAAAATATGGATAGCCGAGCTCTACCCTCATACAACCCAAAATTATAAAATAATAATTACAATTGAAATTGAATACATGCTATGTGGGTCTTCTTTCTTCATTTCTTTTTTTTTCATTTTTTCTTTCTTCTTTCTTCCTTCCTTTGATTTGATTTGTGTCACACAGATGACCCCCTTATGCTAGGGTCAGTCTGAAGTGTAACAGAATAGGATGACTCGATTAGACACAGATCGACGGGTCCAAGTGAGGCTGACGCTGGCTTCCGCAACTCGAGCGGCGACTGAGGTGGCACTCGTCCGAGCGTCTCACGCCACGGCACCACCGTCTTTGACAAGAAGGTGATGAAGAGAGCGGCGTTCTGGTGAAGCCCGAACGGCTCGTCGCTCGCGGTCACGGAGAGGCCATCCGTCCATGCCGGGAAGGGAAAGGAGGAAACGAAGTCGACAGCGCATAGGAACTGAGGCCGTGGCAATGAAAGGAAATGAAATTACCTTCAATCGATCCCAGCCATACGCGTGTCGAGTGCTTTAATCCAGCCGCTGCATACTTAGCACCTAGGTGCTACAGTAATAACGGGTTAATTAGTAAAACAAAATTAATTAAGAATAAACTATGGATTAATTGGATATTACAATTTGTTCCAAGCATCACAGGGCATCCCAGGACTAAGCCTTCTAATAACTGCTCATCCTAATCTCCATAGCACTAATCCTAATTCCTATTGTAAAATTATATTTTTATAGAAAGTAAACCTAACTATACCTGCAAAATAGAGATTAGCTAAAGATACATACAATCCTAAGTAGTTATATTTTATAATTTGAACTTAGCACTCTGCACATGGGTAACCAAGCGCACCTATTCTAATGTGGATTGTGCTAAGGGGCATAAGCAACTTGCAAGCAAAAGCATTTATATTTATGATTACAGCAACCCCTTTAGAACAATCCCCTGTAGAAAATATCATTAGGCTAAATGTAACATCCGCCTGTCTAATACTCAGAACATCTAAAATATTGCATCACAAAATAAACATAATACCACACATATATTGTCCTAACTTAGAACTAGAAGTGGCTTATGTGCTTTGGCTTTGATGTGGTTTGTCTTAGCTAGGCTTTTGAATTGTAATTTTTTAAGCTTAGAATTGTTCAAGTTAATGGGGTGGTTGGTTTCACTTCAAGTCATTTAAAGAATTTGTAAGTTTTGATTTATATTTTTTTCATTGAATCTACACTTAGCATCTAAGTGTTATAAAGAGAGGAAGAAGGCTTAACCTTTTTCATCTCTACATTAAGTAGTTTTCTAAAGTATATTGTTATGATTTTGTTTCTTTTTGTGAAGATTAATTAAATATTATATTAATCCTAAATTTGGGTTAACCTTAAAGGATCCTATTCAACATGAATGGCATCTTAAGATAAATATAGTTGAATTACCATCATATAGAATATATTGAACCATTCCATTTCATCACCTATAACATGCATATGATGTAACACTTAGTATACATGTACATACAACATATTTTGGCACATGTAAATGATTATGGCTTATAGATTTGGAAATTATATTTTACTTGATTAAATTATTCATACATGTAAATTAAAGCTTTATCCAAATTCTAATATAAATATACATAGGAATGAAATTAAATAACTATCTGCCTTTATTAACCATAGAAGTGAGATAATTAAATGACCTCCTTGGAGCTACTTAAAGTCTCGTATTCTTGGGATGTCCATACTATATACTTATTATAATTCAAATCTATGTAAATCTATATAAGGAACTCAGGAAAGAAAGCATTATCTTTACATGTAATGTATTTTATATGCCTAAATGATTGGGGATGCATGTGTTTTTGATAGAAAAGAGGATTTCCATTCTCTAATTAAATACACATACACATGTACAAAAGGTGTAAGCAAGTATGTGTCATTATTTAAACTAAGGAAGTGAGATAATCAAATGATCTCCTTGGGGCTACTTAAAGCCTCGTATTCTCAAGATGTCCAGACTATATACTTGCTATCTTAAATACATATGAATGTATAAATAATTATAAGAATATTAATCGTGCTAAAGATTTTATATTTGGTTGAATCATTTATATATGTGATTTAAAGCTCTATCCAAATTCTAATATAAATATACATAAAAATAAAACTAAGTACATCCCTTTATTAATCAGGGAAGTGAGATAATCAAATGACCTCCTTTGGGCTACTTAAAATCTCATATCCCTAGGATGTCTAGACTATATACTTATTATAATTCAAACCTACATAAAATTATATATTAACATAGGAAAGAGGGATTTACATTCACATGCTTAAGCTATAAACACATGCAAATCCTATATGTATCCATAACTAATATCGCTCCTCATTTCATTATTAATTTATAACTTTTGGAAAGTAATCTTGGATTTATTAGTGATAATAGCCACACATATAAAAGAATTTAAGATAACATGCAATTTTACACAAGTAAATTCATTTGAGTATTTGATTTTGAAAGTACTAATGCATGAGATCACATGACATACAACATTTAAAAGTGATTGAAAGGAATAGCCAAACATAACAATTTGATTCATTCGACTACATTAATTTCTAAGGATAATCACATTAGATAAAATTATTTAAGGAAAATATAGCTTCTATCAATTTGATTTTTTTTTGTGGATTTTGATTAATCTTAAAGAAGAAGAATCAATTGTTATTTTAATCCCATTCTCATGTTAGTAATCTTAATTTGTTTAAGAAAAGATAATTATGTGGAGTTTATGAATAAATTATGTTGGATCATTAAGCAAATCATTTAATTACCCTTTCCTATGCTTCTTTAATTTGATTAATTATTTAATCATGAGCCACAAATGATATGATCATGAGGAAAATAAAAGTGCAATGCTCCTAAAGGACCTATTGCAATTGGCTCATAATTAAAGATTAATTAAGTTAAAGAATCTAATTAAGTACTCTTATGATTTTCCACACTTATGGGTCAATCATAATTTCCTTAAGGGTATTTATGTTATTGAACACATAAAGAGGAACCCTTAGATTGATTATTAATCATCTGATGTGATTAGCATTTTAATTTGATTTCATTTGGCCATTAATTGATTAATTAATCTCTTAATTAAACCTCACATTAATTAACTCTCTTTAATGAAATGAATTTGAAAAAGTAATTAAGAAAGAGGTCCTAATCACTCTCCTTCATCATCTCACAATTGATTAGTGATTAATGAAGTTGAATTAATTAATTTTTATTATTTAGAATCTTAATTAATCATTAAATTAATTTAGAGAGTAGTTAAGGTTTGAATTTCAAATTTCCCTAATTACCTGGCCAACAAATCCCAAGAAAATCATGGGAGGCGGAGGTCATCCCATTAAATCGTCTTGCCAAATTTAGGATTAATTGCCCAAGAAATTAGGGCTTAATTAAGTTAATTAGAAAAAAAGTAAATCTTAATTAAGTCTTAATCACTATTCAAAATCACATGAAATCATTTTTATTAAATTCTCCTATATTTTCCCTTTCTAAAGAGTATTTATTTACTTTTTTTTGGATTTTTCTATAATTAGTTATGAATTTATGAAGTTTTAGTGATTAAAAATAAATTTTTTAGCCTAATTATTCCCTAATCCCATTGGCGCCATGCGGATCACTGACGTGGCAGGCCTTTCCACATGGTACCATGGGATTGGCTACTTAAACTCGTCCTACACAGCCCTAACATGGCAGCGTCAGACGCACTTTCATCCCCACCATCCAATCTAAGATCGGACGTTGGGGATTAATCCCACGGTTCCTATTAGGATTAAATTAAAATTATCTAATGGATTAAATCATGGTCGTCCATTCAAATCATGCGGGTTGGACGGTGGATGATCCTTTGTCCCCCGAGCGATAGAAGAAGGACACCGTCTGCCCTCCCCCGCTCAATTTGAGCTTGTGAAAGCTCAGAATTGATCCCAAAACATTCACAGGGGGATCTAAGAGGATCTAATAGTAGAAATCGCATGACATCAACATTTCTTTCACAAAGGCCTAGAAAAGTTTGAGAAAATGTTGGGTTTGTAGAATTTATCTCAATAGAACTCAGGACTAATGGTGAACTGATGAGGTAGCTTCATCTTGAAGAGATGAAGACCTATTAAGAAGCTCACGCCTTTCCTCCTCATGGATGGCTCTATGGATCAACTATCACCGAGAAACTCATCAAAGTTAGGCCTGGAGTAGTCTTCAATGCTCGAATCGATCAAAAATCAATTCATTTTTCCTCACGAGCTTGGTGAAGGTGTGTGTGAAGTTAATTTGAAAACTATGGGGTTTGGAGGAGGTTGGATGAAGATTGGCCTTATTTTGTTTTGGGCTTAGAATTTTTGGTGATGGGGATACTCTAGGAACTCAGGAACATTCTCAAAGAGGTCCTCTTAAGTTGCCAAGGCTTTGAGGAATGCCAATCTGTTGTTTAGAATGGGAATGAGGGGAGTATACCCACTCCCCTCTCTAATCCAATGGTGAAGATTTTCTTTGTCATTCGTAGGAATCCAACCACCGCAAGCGACTGTAGGTGGCAGGGAATCAATGAGGTGGCTCGATTTGAGTGGGTGAGTGAGGGAAGTGGGTTGTCAAGGGCTGAGGTGGCTATCCTTGGGTTTCCAAGTGTTCCAATGAGGAGAAGCGGGTTAGCTCACCTCTACTTGGCTCATGGCTGACCCAAATAGCTTTGGGTCAGGTGAGCCAGTGGGCCTCATATACATTTGGAGCTTATGGTGGCTGCCAAGGGGAGAAGAGTGGTTTTGACCATCCAAATATGAGTTTTGTCCCATTTGGAGGTCTTTGCACATTGGGTAATGGGTTAATTTAGGTTTTGTTTAGATTGGGTTTGATTTGGGTTGACCCTTGGTGAACCAAGGAAGAGTCATGCCAAGTTTGAATGGGTTTGGAGTTGATTTAGTTCAGTTTGGCTCAATTTGAACCATGTAGGTCAAATTAGGCTAGGTTGGGCTAGTTGACCAATTAGTCAAATTGGGTCAAGCTACGAGTTGAGATAAGTTCAAATGAGTATTTGACATGTTTTGGTTCAATTAGTTTGGTTTGTTTTGCCTTAGATTTGAATTTGACTCATATTAGTTCATATGGGTCAAATGGGCTAAGTTGACAAATTTGGTCAAATTAGCCAAATTGGCTTGGGTTAGGTGTTGGTTTAGGTTCAATTGATCATTTAAAGATGATTGCAGGCTTTGATTTCAATTAATTTGGATTTAGGAATGATTTAGACCAATTTGACCCTTTAGGTCAATTTGAGTTAAATTGGTCAATTGGGTTCAATGGAGGCTTTGACCATGTTTAATGATCAATTTAGAATGAATTTGGATCATTGGTTTGAATCAATTTGAGTTAGAACTTGGTTTGGCCCAATTTAGCTTTTTAGGTCAAATTGGGTCAACTTGGGTCAAGAGGCCAATAGGATTTAGTTTGGCTCAATTGATGGTCAAGTCATGTTCAAGGATTGATTTGAAGTTGGTTAGGATCATTGGTTTTAATTAATTTGATGTATGATGGGATTTGGTTCATGTGGCTCATGTGGGCTAAAAGGGTTAACTTGGGTCAAATGATCAAAGAGACTTGGTTTGACCCAATTGGTCAAGGATGAACAATAATCAATATAAGTGGTTTTGAATGGTTTGGTTCAATCCAATTTGGGTTGGATTGGAGTTTGGCTCAAATGGGCCCTTTAGATCACTTTGGGTCAGGTGAGCCTAATGGGTCAATTGGCTTGCTTTTGGGTTGAATTGAGTTTAATTGAGTTTAATTGAGTTTGTGGGTTAATTGTATTGATTAATTGAATTGATTATTAGTTTTTGGCTTGATTGTAGAGTTTGGAATGAGGGTTTTGAATGGTTTGAAAAAATCAATTGAGTTTGGTTTAATTAGATGAGGTTTGGATTAAATCCATAGGATAGTTTTAGGATTAGGATGGGTTTGATTTTTGCTTGGAATTTGGATATGAGATTGAATTCAATTGATATTAGTTTGATTTGAGGTTTGGTTTTGCATTGATTTGAAGTTGGTTTTGGACTTAAGGTTAGGCATAAGTCATGGGTTAGGCCATAGGGTAGGTAGGTTTTCTTAGTCCTAAGTCATAGCCTAATCCTATGACAAATCATCCTAAGTCCCTAGGTTTGGATTAAGTGTTCACTCTGTCATTAGAAGTGTCCTATGATTAAGGAGAATCTAGTGTCTAGAAGACTCCTAGATCTAGGATGAGAAGATTGAATCCTCACTCCAAAAGTGAGGTCAACAGTAAAGTTTTGAATTTATTTATTTTTTATTTAAGTTGGGTTGATAATTTATTTTTTTAAGAATCTAACGTCCAAGCATTTCAATACAAAAACACATCATAGAAAGAAACCTATAATACACATAATTTTTATTATGCACCAAAAATAAATTACACCAATTTAATTAATAAGAATAAGCTAGTGTGGTCAGGTACTATTGTACACCCTAAAGAAAAGAGAAAAATGGGTAGTCGAGCTCTGCCCTTATACAGCTCATCCTAGAACTAAAAGTCTAAATCTATGGGCATTTTCCAAGATCATCTTCTTCTTTAGCGACCTCCACGAGCTTCACAGGGGATCACCAGCTAGTACAATTATCTCTTGCTATTCCTAAACCCCATAATACTAACCTAATTCTAAGTTAAAATTACACTTAAAATTCAAAAATAAAATTCATAAACCTTACAAAACAGACATTAAGAAATACAAACAACACTCTAACAATTATATTTACAAATATACAGGCCTAGCATTAGTTGCTTGCCAAGCTCACCTATCTTATTAGATTATGCTTAGGGACTTAAGGATACCTGCAAGCAAATAATATTTATATATATTTTTATTACAACACTCCCTTTTAACATAACACCTTGTATAAAATAGTATTATGCTAAAAATAACGTCCTACCATCCAAACTAGAGGGCAAATAATCCTAGCCATCCAGTCTAAAATAGTACACCACAACAATAACAAAATCATTTCACATCACATCACAGATCGATTTAACCTAAGTCCAAGGTTGGTGACCTAATAATTTAGTATGTGTGAAGGAGAGGTTTGTGTGGTACTACTTTACTAGTTTTCAAATTTTGGTTTAATTTGATTTTGAGATTTTTACTTTTTTTATAATGTTATTTCATAGGTATGTATCATTATTAAACTAGAAGTTCGAGGTATCAAGACTTCCTTCGAATCAGTAGCCATGTGACCTCGCGTGTCCATACTATATACCAATGTTTGCTAATTATGAAAATTTTAAATTTCCTTCTTTTAATTTCATTTATTCTTAAAATTTGTTCAATTTCCAATAGGGTGGTTCCAATTTAAGTAATTTAGTTGATTTATGATATCATTTCTATTTTTAATTTCATTTTGTGTTGAACTAGATTTCAAATTTTCTAGAATGAAGAATAAAATAAATTTCACTTTGGATGGAACTCATTCTATTCAACATCCTAAATTCTATTGAGATCTTCATCCTAAGATGAAGATTCATTCTAAGGGTCAAGCTAAAACATTAGTTATCTTTAAATTCATTTAAGTTTAATTTAATTTGAGTAATATTTTAATTTTTTTTGAAAATATGATTAAAATTCTCTCTTCTTTTTATTTTTCTTAATTTAATAAAACATTTTTTATTTGATTTATACTTTTTTATTTTTATTTATAATCTTTGATTAACATTTAATATATTTATTTAAATCTTAATTAGAAATTTAATGTTCATGTTATTATGATTTAGTTTGATTTAGTTTTCATTTTAAGTTTGATTTTAACTCATTTATCTTTGCTATTGTTTATTCATTTCCATTAATGTTTATGTTTATGTTTTTTTAATGTTATTGGTTTGAATGAACTGAGCTGACTTAAGTTAATATCTTAATTCAAGCTTGGTTTTTATTTCATTTGATCCATTATATTTTAAATTCATGATTTATTTATTTATATATTTTCAATTAATCAGTTATATTTATTTGATTTTAATTAATTTTATTTATTAATTAAATTAATATTTCCATGCATGCTAATGAGTTTGGATTAATGTAATTGATTTTAAGTTATGACTTCTTTCATTCACTTCATTAACATTTACATGTATAGATTTAAATAAATTAATTCAATTATTTCCAACCAATTTGGAGGAAGTCTTAATTTTATTATTTAGAAAATGCATATTTTTTGTGTGTTCTAAATTATTGTTTTAAAATTAGGCTTAATGAAACATTACATGTTAAAATTTAGTTTAGTTCATTATATGGAGTTTTGTTTACTTGTCTTAATTTATGAAATCCAACAAATTGATTGACTTTGGGCACCAACTCAAATCTAAGCCAGTTTAATTCTTTAGGTTTTCCTACATCTAATTAACTTAATAAATCATTTTATTTTTAATTCCTCTTTTATTCTATACTTAGGATTATGTTATTCATAAGTTTAAATGTTTCTTTATATTAATTAATTCTATGTTTTAATATGAAGTTCAATGATTAGTTAATGCTAAATTTCAATTATTTAATTGAATCTACTGATTTAATATTTAATTAAATTATATATTTTAAAATACTTCATTAAACCATAAACCATAAATACTTTATTAATTGAGTTCTTTAACTTCATAGGCTTAGGAAATTTTTCTTAAGTGTTTAGATATTAGTGAAAGTGAGTTAAAGTGATTTAATAAATTTTTGTAATTTTTATAATATAATGATTTAAAATTTTCACCTAAATTAATCTAAGGATTAGAAATTTGATAGCTTCCAATCAAGAGATTATTTGTCTCTAAAATTTTTATGGCAAGTGGAGTTCCTTGCTAATTTGAGTTCTCTATAGTTTCAGTTTAATCACATGCATAATTTAGGACTAATTAAGATTTTAATTATTTCACTAAAACTCAAATTAAGCCTAAATTAAGCAAATTTAATTAGTTTTTTTTTTAATTTTTCTATATTCCTCTCTCGAAGATGCATCCATTGACGCTTTATTTCAAATTTTTAAAAAAATTTTGATTTATTATGATTTTTTTGAAGTTCAAGTCCATTAATTGAATTTATTGTGATGTTTTAACTTAATTTTATATTTTTTTTCCTAATTTGCCTAATTTAATATTATTTTATTTATTAAATTAAGACCTATGGATTGAAATTTTCATATTTAGAGATTTATTTTCCAATATATCATGAAAATTTTATCTAAAGTGTGTTTTAACATTAATTTCAAACCCCCAAATCTTCAAATTGATTGGATTAATGGTTTATGTTTAATTTGAGTTTGATTATTATCATTTAAACCAAAATTAACCTAAAAATACACAATAAAAATTGAGGATTTTGGGTTTAATGGATTCTCCTCACTGAGATGAATCTATAGAGCACTTATTTGCATTTTTTTGGTTTAATATTTTCTTTTCTATAATTTTTTGAAGTTTTTAGCATTTTTATAATTTTTAAAATGTAGAAAAACCTGAATTTTTTATTTACGTGGATTTGTGCCATGTGGCGCTGCTTTACATGCCGCAACACGTGATTCAACCACGTGGGATCCACACAGATCCCACATTATTTCAGCAATGGTACGCTATTTGATATGGACCATCCAATCGAATATTAGATGGCTTGAATCATCTCGCAGATTCCTATAAGGATTTTAATCAAATGATCTGACTAAATCATGGTCATTTGTTCCAAATAGAAGGAATAGACGATGACGATTTCATCTTCTCTAACGACGATGATCGAGCACCGTCAGCTTTTTGTGGCTAATCACTGATGATCTACACAATGAAATCTTAGGATTTTGATTGTAAAACGATCAAGGTATGTTTTAGAATATATCTATATGGTTCGATTGATCCTAGGATTTACTTCACTTCATAAATGACCAATGTCAAATGCAATGGTGATCAGTTTCAGTTATACTCTCGACAGTGATTTGCATTTTAGAAACACTCAAGGAAGTGAAATGAAGCTTTTGGAGGAAGAAATGAGCTTTTCCTTTTAAGGATCGACGTGGAGATTGATGTCCACCGTGACTTGCCAAAGTTTGGTTTCGGGAGCAACCAGGGAAGTTTTGGAGGAGGGGAAAGGTCTGGTTAGATTCGATTTTACTTCGAGAAAGTGATGGACTCGAGCAAAAAGTGCTAATTCGATCTCCTTATTCCTTTTTTAGATTGGCTGAAAGCTCTCTCAATGGATTTCAATGGCGCGCCATAGGGAATTGAACTACAAATGATGGAGCTAAAGGCAGTGAGGAGGTTAGACATTCCTTATGAATTTCATAGAGCAACTGAAATTGAGCACATGGAAGGAATCTTAGGTACTTGAGGAAGGCATTGGCTTGATTTGGCCTTTTCCCCTCTTATGGTATATTCCATTCCTCTTGGGATGATTTGGACACTCATAATATGCTTAATCTTGGCCACCTTTCACTTAAACTCATCTTAGAATGAGTTTAGATGTGTTCTAAGGTGATTAGTCTAGGTTCATGTTCAAATGCTTTGAATTATGCCACTTATCCATTTTCCCTTTTAACTTGGAATGGCTTCTTCTATTTGATGGATTGATGCTAAATTTAAGCTTTAATTATGCTCATTTAATTATTTATAACGTCCCCAATTAATGGGCTTCATGAAATTTGGAGTTGGTTGTTTGCTTATTTCAACACTTAGCCCATTACGACTTAAATGGATTTGGTTGAATCCAATTGAATTGAATGATCTTGTTGACTCAATAATATATTTAGCTTTCAATTGTATTAATCCAAGTATTTGGGATGATTTAGGTAACTTGAATTCATTTTTTTTAGATTTAAATCCCACTTTGGCCCAATTTGGGCTTATGGGTTAAGATTGATCTAATTGGGTCAAATGACCATATTAGTCAAATTAAACTCAAGAATTGGTTTATTTATGTTTAATAATGATTTTTATAAGATTTTAGATAATGAATTTGAATTGCTCTCAATTTAATTTGTATTTGATATTAATAGGGTCCATTTTTAGCCATTTAGATTAAATGGCCTAATTAGCCAAATTATTGGGTTTACATTTCTTTAGATTCATGTTTAGACATGTTCATTTCATCATTTGGAGCCTTTGGAATAATTTTATTTGGTTAAATTATGGTGGGTTGACCTTTGACTTGGTGGGACTCACATAAATCAACCTTATGTCTGATGGTTGACTACCTTTGACCTTCATTTGGATTTGACTCCATTTATGTTCATTTCATAATTTCATGCTTTTCATTTGATTTGGCTTGAATTTATTTTTATTTATTTGAATTTCTTTGAATTTTAGGTTCTCTTAAGCTTAAATAGAATGATCATGTTAATCATCTAAATTACCCTAGTTTATGCTCAATTAGTTCTAGATTTCAATTTGAATGTGTTTGATTTAGTTTTGGTTTAATTCTAGTTTGGGTCTACCTAATCCTATTGGGTTAGGTCAAACCCTAGAATGATGCACTAAATCACAAAGAGTAGTGTCCTAAGTATCTAATTATGAGGATTCTAATCTATAATTAGATGTCCTAATCATTAGTTTAAGGATAATATTAATCTCATCCAAAAATGAGGTCAATGCTTACTTCTTGGGAGGTGGAGAAGGTGTTTCACCTCTTTTCTCCCCATCTTTATATTTGGCCAAAAATCATCATGGGGAGTGATATGGTGGTGTAGCCATTAATGGTGGGCAACTACCATTCATGGTGTGGGGTGGTTGAGTGATTAAAATCACTCTAAGACATGCAAATGAAATGATGTGAGGAGATGGTGAGGGGATGTGAGGAGATTGTGTGTTTTAGACCTTTACAATTTTTCTTCCTTTCTCCTCCCCAATTTTAACTTCTCTAAGGCTAAAATATTAGCTCATGCATGTAGATATTGGGTGAAGTTGAGTGTGCATAAGCTTGGTTTGGGTTTCATGTGGTGTCATTATGTTTGGGTTAACTTGGGTTAATCCAATTGAGCCAAATATTTGGTTTGGTTAATTTGAGTTTAGATTATGATATAATTATGTTTAATATTTTATTTAAGGTGATTATGCTTGATTGATTAAATTGATTTAGGTTTATTTTTGATTTTATGCAAATTGTCCTAATCAAGTCAATTTGGGTTCACTTGGGTCTATTTGCCAAATTATCTAAATTGGACCTGTTGACCTCTTTTTTAGAACGAGTTCTTAACTCCTCCATCTTATACATAAGACTCCTCTAGAATTTAAGAGATCCTTAGTCTTAAGACACATCTAGTGATTAGGTGGACACTCAACCTATCCCCAAAGACTTAGAAGAGTTAGCCATAAGAATAGGTCATGGCTTAGGGGTGTTAGGAAAATTTGCCTATCCTATAACTTGAACCACATTCCTCACTTCCTTCCTTCAAGTCAAACTCCAAATCAAACCAACGTCAAACCTAAACCAATACCAGCTTAATTTATTTTCTCTGAACTCAAATAAATTCCAAATGATTGAATTACATGATCAACTCCAAATGATTGAAGCTCATGATTGAAATTTCAAGATTCAAAATCTTTCTTAAGTCTTTTCATCCCCTCTTAAGGACTTAGCCTAAATCATGTTCAAACTACTTCAAATCCTTGAAATTTTCTCATAACCCATTTATATTTTCTTTCATATTCATATATATAAATGAAATATAAATTCAAATAACCAAAACCAACTCCAAAAAACTCAAATTCAATCAAAATCCAACCTAAGCCTTTCAAGTCAAAATTTTAAAATTAGCCAAATCAAACTCAAATACCAAACCCTTGATTTTCTTCATGATTCAATCAATCATTCAATCATGAATCTAAATATAAACACAAATTTTAATCATTAAATCAAAATCATGCTAACCCAAGTCAAACCCATATTCACCCTTTTGACTTGAAATTATCAAATGAATCAAAACATATTTGACTTTAAATCTTTGCAAATGGATATATATTTCAATCACAAGTCCATATGTGAGTTCAACCAAACTTGAATCAAGCCTTGAGCAAGCCAACTAAACATAATTATATCACTTGACTCAAAGTGGCCAATTTGACCTACTTGAATCAAAATTCAATTCAAATCAAATTAAAGTGAGTCAAGCCAATCCAACCTTTATGTCATGTTTGTTGATCATCATAGGTTAATCAATTATCATGAATTAGGTCAAACCAAGTCAACCTAGGCCATTGACCAAGTCAACCTTTTAAACCATATGAACCCAAAATAGCTGAATTGTAACTTAAACTAAATTGATTGCAACCAATGGCTCAAGTTCACTCCAAATTAATTATTGAACTTGACTAAAGTCTCAATTAAATACAATTTGACCAATTGGCCAACTAGACCCAACCTAGCCCAATTGGCCAACTAGACCCAACCAAAGCTTCCAATATATTCTAAATGATCAACCAAACCTAAACCAAGCCATGATTCAAGCCAATTTGATCAATTAGGTCAAATTGGTCAACTTAGCCCAAATTGACCTAAAGGATCATATTGGCCAAAATCTAAATTAAATCAAAATTAAACAAAAATGATTGAAACCAATTGAACTAAAATAATCAAAATAGTCATTTGAACTTGACCAAACTCTTGGTTTGACCCAATTTGACTAATTGATCAACCTAACCCATTTTGACCCAATTTGACCCAAATGGGTCAAATTAGCCCAAATTAAACCAAATGAACTCCAAATGACATGAAATTTGGTCCAACTTACTTTTGAATCATTCCAAATTTGCTCAAATCAAATTTAATACCAAATAACCACTTTTTCTTGGGTCAAGTGCATCCCATGAGAAAAGATACTTTCCCAAGTGCTCATTTCTCTTCCATGGCCACTTGACACTCATCCATTGATCCACATAGACCCTAAGGACACTAATTTTCTGACCCAAGGAGTGGTTGGGGCAGCCATGACTCATGGGGAGGTGAAATCACTTCACATCTCCCAATGGAACACTTAGCATGAAGGACTCTCAGCTCCCTTGGCTAAGACACCTATTTGTCCTTCATGGCAGAGACTTTCCATGCCTTAACCAACTATAGGGAGCCACCTAGGATGATTTTCTTTCATTCTCAATCACCCCAAGCCAAATGACATCAGTTTGGAGCCAAAATTTTAAACAAAAGGCTCATTTTTGTTCACTTTTCATTCCAAGGCATTAGAGGCTACATCATTCTCCTATTCCTCTCATTCTCCCTCTCCTAGAGCTCCCAAACCCATTGGCAATCACATCTACTTCATTTTGGAGAGAAATACTTCAAAATTAAGTAGATTTTAGAGAGGAAATGGTGATTACCAGAGGTTTGTTTTAACATGAAGGAAAAGATCCAAGCTCATTCGAAGTCTTCTTCCCTCACTCAACAGCATGCTCGAGTCATCACCGCCGCTGAAAATCATCCCCGGTGAGGTAACTTTCAAAAACCATAGCCGGCCTTAGGATCCTTCATTTGTAAAATTTTTTTTGTACAATTTTTAGGAATTTACCATAGATAATCCCGCATTTTTCTTTAAATCATCCCAATTAGAAAATAAAATTTTTCTGGTGTGAATCAACACAAAAATGAGTCCATTTGGACAAATTTTTACTTAGAATCTCTCTTTTTTTAAAAAAAGACCTCATTTTACTGTTCACCATCAGTGGTGAAGCAGCAGTCGTCCGATCCCATAGTTCGTAGGATCGGACTCTGATCATCGTGGATCGTACGATAAACCCTTTGATCGCAATCTAGAATGTCTTGCTTGTGCGTATAACATCACGTTGATCATGCGATCCTTTTCATGATTGATTTCAATCCGATGATTGGGCGGTGGATCAAACCATACAACCTGAATGATTGGACTTCCCACCCATTTCTTCCTTACTTTGATTTATGACCTCGATGGCGATTAGGCTCTTAGAAAAAAATAAATCTTCTACCAAATTAATCAACTCAAAATTAAAAATAAATAACTCATAATCTCATTTAAAGCCTAAGTTAAAATCAAGATAAAAGAATTAGCAACTCCTTAGCCTGATGAGCATTTTTTTTCTAACATCATGCATAAAAACATACTATTTCACTCTTGATTAGAGGGCTCTCACCTTTGCTAGAGAACTTGGCTTGATCTTTGAGAGCCATGGTGAAAACACACCTCCTCCTTCTCGCTGATTTTGGCCCATAATCTTATTTCTCATTCATTAGGCATATGAATCCTATAAGCCTGAGTCAAATGATTGTCCAAAAATGAAAGTAAAATGTAATATATTTTGCATTAGGTCAAGGTCATTTTTCATTCCCTTACATGATCTATTCTCTTAGGGAGTGAGTTTAAGGACTTAGTCTCTTTCAAAATAAGCAACAACATAGCTATTTTACATAAAGCATAAGACTTGCCTACATGTATTTAAAATCATAGGAGGAGTTAATTGGCGGCCACCCCTAGGAGGTTGTAATTCCAAGCAGTCGGGTAGCTTATTCTCTCTTGTGGAGATAAACCATATGCCCATTTTTCCTTAGATTTAGGTTGTGCCTCGGCCTTCGCCAAAGCTCCTAGTTTTAGGTTCTGAGGTTGTTATTTCCTTACGGGGTCATGAGCATAAATCCTCACCTCTTAGGCATTTCTATGACCTTGCATCATGAAATTATAAACCCTAAACTTCTAATAAAAATTCAACTCAAACAAGTAATTTCCCTTAATTTTAAAAATGTAAAGCCCAACCATAAGATAGTTTGGGATGTTTACTAGGCTTCCTAGTATCCTAAACATCTACTCACCTCCATTTGGCTTTGATAAGAACTCTCTCCTCTTGATCGATCCCACTTGATTTGCCAAAAATAAACTAATCAATTGATAGTTCTACCTATTGAAATGTTCGGAGATGACGATCATTTACCTTAATCGAGAGTATTCCTAAGGAATCCCCTTCCTTAGGATGTAATTAACTATGGGAGCTTGCTCTTGCAGGAAACTGAATGAACCATTATCCTTAGGAGTCCTTATTGAGGTAATTAGGTCCATTGTAAGGTGGTAATTTCTATCTTTTGAGATAGTACACCTCTCCTCAATGTCGTACCTGATCACCCAAATAAGAACATTTATGAATCTACGTGGTGTCCTAACCAAAGAAGTATATTTCTATTTTCATTTATCTTCTTCAAAAGGATAGATGAAGGCAGGAATATTTCACCACAAATTTTTCTGCCGACTCCACTGGGGAAGGTTCCTCTCTCCATCTTTGATAAATGAGTTTTTTCTTCAAGTATCGGTAGTGGATTTGTATTTTATATGAATCTGAGACTATCCTTCTTCTCCGTTGGCACTTAGTTTATTTCATCCTTGACCTAAGCTAGCCAACATCTTTAGGTTTTAGGACCTCATTCCATGTTGGTCTTAAAACCCCTATTGGGCTCCCCAATAGGTGAAAAATAAAATTTTAATAAAAAAAGAAATAACTAAAGACTTCATCCTCACTATTTCTATGGTAAGGAAAGGTTCATTCCAAAAATAGAGAAATAATCAATCCTTTTATGAAAAACATCATCTTTCCAAAAAGCACTTTTTCAAAATGCACATAATAAAATATTTTCACAAAAATTTTGCAAACCAACCTCAAGAAACAATCTTCATGATTTTTATATGTAGGACTTTTGAAAGAATAAAATCAAAAAAATCAAAATCCAAAATCATTCTTTTCAAAAAGCACAAGTGAACTTCCTTATTCAATTTATTAAATGAGGACTTCACTTTCCAAAAATCAAAATCAACAATTATATTTTCTAAAAGCACAAAAAGTGAATAAATTCCAAAAATCTCAAACCAAAACAAAAACAAATTGACCCTTTACTTTAGCATACCCAAATTTGTTATGGGTCCTCAAAATCAAAATTCAAATTCAAATATGAATCTATTGAAGCATCTCTTCAAACAAAAATATTTGAACCCATTTTCAACATATTCAAAATTGTTGAAAATGGATTCTAATCCAAACAATCCCTCTTTCCAATCAAAATCTCAAAATCTATTCTAAATCATTTGAACTCAATTTAACATTTTCAAAATATTTAGTATGGGTTCAAATTCTAAATTCTAAATTCTAAATCAACATAAATCTAATTTAAATTTATTTTCAATATTACAGACTCTCGTTTAACGTCAATTTCAGTTACAGTTCATTTTCAATTTTTAGTTAACAGAAATGGTTGCACAGAAATATGTTTTCACCTTTTCCCACGGGATGGACTTGGCTCTGGATCAGGCCAGCCTTCCACACTCTAATTACGCCCACCTCATTCATTTTGGATGAGATTTTAAGGGGCCGAGGATTACCTGTGAGGGCACTCCCCCCACCACTATTAGCAGGACCACAGTGACCGGGTAGAAGGTAGTCATTCAGATTGATATGCCCTCAGACTCTGGCATTCCCTCACTGAAGAGGAAAGCAGTGGTAGTTCTACCTGTCGACGTGATTCTAGTGCACAGGCGCGGTTATTTCACGTGCTGCCTAAGTGAGGGCTAGCACCCACTCATTAGCACCTTCCAAGAGGAAGGCTCCCCTGATCTCAGGGATAGTCTCCCCTACATTCGAGGTTGGGTCTAGTTCTTACTCTACTCTCCCCACTAAGACTTAGAGGAGAAACAAAAACTACATGATAAAGCGATATCATACACACATCGCCATGGAGATGGAGGTAGCTACACGGTTAGTTATGGAGTTTCCCACTTTGATTTCCCCATTGGTTATAACAAACCCATTCCATCCTCTCTTTGGGTTTGACTGAGAGGATGCTAGGAGGATCCCTACTTCATCTCCACCAACAGTTCAATTTCAGCCCGTAGTTAGTCAAAGTAAGAGGTCATATGCTAGCCTCCATTTAGTTTTACGCTAGGTTGGTGGGGCCTACGAACGATCTGAGTTTGAGGCTCAATTTGACTTGAGAAATGTTATCCCCTATAGTGTGGGGAAACATCTATGGCATGAGATGGATAGGGAGGCCCATACTAGTTCATATCTCTAGCTGAGAGAGGCGGAGGTTTGGTCGGCAGTCAGCAGCCTCTACACTCATTGATTTTCTCAATTGGCACTCTACCCGCGTTGATCATACAGACAGTATTTTACTTACGAAGACTACTCATCACAAGAGGAGAGCCCCTATTCCAAGAGAGTCGGCGGTGTTTCCACCACACCGCTCTACCCCATCCACCATCTTTCGCTCCTGTTTCAGCATCTCTAGTTCTGCCTAAGGCCATGAAGGCCACATCTAGGGAGAAGAAGACCCTATTGGTGATCCGGCTATGGCCAAGGAATCCCATCCCATCTACACCACCTACTGTGGTAAGGCTAAGATCTCCTGCTTGACTTTCTGCCCCAGTTATGGTGCGGAGGGAATGGTGACCCAAAAGCATAGTGGTCGTCCCTTCACCATCACCACCGCAACAGGATTTGGAGATGGTTACAGCAATTGCAGAGGGTGAGGGTGGCAACCTAGTTGCACCCATGGTCATAGAACCTCCTAGGAGTGTCACCCCGTACAGAGTTAGTGATAGTCATGAGTGTACATCTTCTAGCGAGTATAACCCTCACAGGGTTGATTCTCCAATAGCAGGGGAAGTTCGATGCCTCACAGTACACAATGTGGATTCTACCACTGATCAGCCAAAAGCATTTATGCTAGTCACGATAGATCATTCATTAAATGACATAGTAGCTCACTATTTCATGGAAAGAAAGGAGATACTAGGACATGATTGGTCTGATGAGGAGAAGATTAGCTTTGATCCCAATGAAGATGATTTGTTGGGAGACTTAGTAGGGGTTGCATGGTAGATACCACGGGATCCCTCCTCAGAGAGCAACAGACTATGGAAGGGTTGAACTTCGGCGGGAAGAAATAACCTCAGACACCTCTAGCATAAATAAAGAAAGATGAAAAGATAGAAAGAATGGAGAAGAGGATCATTAGCTATATTAGCATTCTGAGAACCAAACCCTAGTTCATCTACCATTTGAGACTAGTCGGAGTTGGTGCATGTCTTGGATAGACTTTACCTCTAGTAGAGCAAGGTAACACCAGCATGTATAGGAAGGTAATGGATAGTACTTCCATACAGGAAAAAGATATCAAGTCCATGGTTAAGTAGCAGGTGAAGGAAGCATTGGCTCAAGCCCGAGGAGGATCATCAGTTCTAAAGGGTAGATCCTACCAGGAGGAATTCGATGCAATCTAATATCCTAAGGGTTTCGTGCCACCTTCCTTCAAGAGTTTTGATGATAATGGGAACCCAAGGTAGCACATCATACATTTCAGAGCTAGTTATTGCAACGTTAGTGGAAGTGATGCTTTACTCTTCCATCTCTTCATTAGTTGCTTAGCAGGAATAGCTTTTGATTGGTATGTTGAACTTCCCAATAGTTCAATAAAGGATTTTGCTTAGTTGGAGTAACTCTTTATCAAGAGGTTTATTGGAGCTCAGCAAAGGGTCATTATTGGCGATCTCATTGTGGCTCAACAAAATCATGATGAGTCTTTTGTTGATTACATTCTTAGATGGTATAATGTGAGTATGAAATGTGAACCACAGCTGTCTAAACAGCATACCATCAAGATTCTACTTAAGAATATCCATGGCCCGGTTGCCTTCATGCTCAAAGGTTTCACCATCAAAACTTTTGAGAAATTAATTAGCAAGGCAGTTAGCTCGCAAGGAGAAGCCAAACAGTTATCTTCTCTAGATCTACCAACAAAGCCAAAGCAGTAGATGATATATGAGAAGAAGCCCGAGGCAGTGATAGTAGTAGATAAGGGAAATAATAGCAGAGAGCGGAGAGACCTCTGCTCCACGACCATCCTTCACCTCCTCTACCTGGCTGACCTACCACGGTAGCCTCCACTACCGCCTCCTCTACCATATCCATAGCGTGATGGTACACATACCTGTCACCAGGTAGCTACCATCCACCTACTCTTATGGATAAACTAAAAAAACCATATTCATTTAAGAGGGAGATAGTTAGGAAAATATTTAAGAATCTCTTAAAAAAATCTGACTTTCAGCTACCCGAACCTAGAAGGCTGGAGAAAGTGGGCAAAAAATGATCCTAACTTTTGCCCCTAACATCGCATGCTAGGTCATGTTTTGGAAGATTTCTTCACATTTAAGGACTTGCTTAAACATAGCTACAAGACCGGTGCTATAGTCATCTCAAAGGAATACCTTGTGGAACAACTATCTAGTTCCATTAGGGTAATCCTTAGGGATACTTATGATCCTTCCAAAACCAAAGAAGGTTGGGATATTTTCTTATCCAAAAATTCTAAAAAGATTGTTAAGAAGATCAAAAAACTTTTCTTACAGGAGCCTGAGTCAGCTCAAACCTCCAACATCAAGGAAGATTTACAAGTTACCTGAGCCAACTCAAAGAAAGGGGAGCTCAGGGATGCCATGTACCGAGGGATAGCCCAGTAGCTCAACCACCGTCGGTCAGCCTCCGGTCCACGTTGACTACCTATTTCAGCTAGTTCTTCTTCTACTAGTAGACATCTTGTATCGAAGGATGAGGCCATCAAATCCCTCACCCCCTTTACTTTACTTGATTTCTACTTTGTACCTCCTATCAAATCCAAGAAATTAAAGAATAAAGCTAGCTTGAATTGCATCTGTGTCACTTCTGATGGGTTGTCTAAATCTATTCTAAATAACTCTTTAAGTCTAAATAATAATATAATAATTTTGATTATCCTCTTTCTGATTCAGAGTTAGATTTTCCTACTCTGAATACTACTGGTTCACCTCTTGAGATAGACTTGGAATCATTCGATTCTGAGGGTCTCATAGGAGAAGCTGTAGGTGAGCCTGACGTGTAAGTAGAACCTTCCATTACCCTGCTACAAGAGATCAAGTCAACCTCCATGGTGGCAGGTTCTACCTCCTAGGCGACACCTCAAGATAGAAATAAGTCATTGGTTGGAGGATATAGAAGCCCCTCCACGGGGATGCTCCACCCTTTGATATGCTTATGGAGCATCAACCCCAAGGTGGACTATGTCTCTCTCACCTAAGAAAGTTGCCATCTAAGCTAAGCATATGATGTCTTATAAGAGATGATGGAATCATTAATCAAGGCTCTCCTTGATCACGAGATATGCTTCGGTGACCTATTGAGTGAGGCAGGCATTCAGCTCAGGGATCACTTTCACAGATGAAGACCTTACGGGGACATGGAGCACAATGGTCTCTACATTACAATTGACATGGGTAGATTCTTGCGAGTTCTCATCGATCAGTGCGGTGGTGAACATTATGAGTCTAAAGACCCTTGCCTATTTGAAGATCAACATCTCCACACTCTGAGGAGATCGAATGATGTTGAGAGGATTCAATGAACAAGGCGAGCGGGCTTTAGGTTCCATAGTGTTACCTTTGGAGGTAGGTGACTGGAAGACTGAAGCCAAGTTTTACATACTTGATTTGAATACTTCGTTCACCGCTTTGCTCGACAAGCCTTGGATACATCATAATAAGATAATTTCATCCTCCCTCCATCAATGCATCAAATTCAAGAAGGATGAGATTGAGTATTATGTTAAAGGAGATGAAAAGCCATTTTCAATTAGAGAGGTTGAGATATATGAGGATGCGACCTACTATCTTCCTCTAAATACCCTTTCTCATGAACTTGAACAAAATTCAAATTCAAAACCCAAAGAAAATAAAAAAGAAAAAAAGAAAAATAAAAAGAAATGAAAAGTGAAAATCCAAGTGAACAAGAAAGGGAAATTGAAGAAGAAATAGTGCCGCATCTCACATTCCACCCATAGTTCATTCCTTCATATGGACATGTGGGTAAGATAACTCAACCTCCACCAGGCAGAGGCAGTTCCAGAAGTGGAAGACCCTCTGGTTGGCCATCAGCCAATAGGGGTTATGTTCTAGTTCATATGAGTACTCTTACTATTCACATAGACTTGGAATCCAGTTCTGATGATGAGTCTAATGTGATTAGCATACTAGTCAACCCCTCTCAGCAGGTTTCATTGGAGGTGACACTCGAGTCGGACAACAATGAAGATCGGGCCTCCAGATAAAGCAAAGTAGTCAAATCAAATGCATGAAAAACTATCAGATAGTAGTTGGGAACCGTAGCTCTAACCTCACTTTCACCCCAAAAAGTTGAAGGTTTGGTAGTTAAGGGAGCCCCTAAGTCTTCCAGTGATATGAAGCTAAAGAGATTCTTTTTAGGATCATCCTCCTCAAGTCCTGAAGTTGATGTAGAACTTGAGGAGAATTCATAATTAATAGAATTCTTGTTTGACTTTTACTGCCTTGTGTTATAATCTTATACATAAAGGTTTGGTTCCTCATACATGGTATGGCGCAGTGAGTATTTTAAAGGCTATTGGAATACAGTGGGGAAAGACAATCAGTAGGACTAGGATTTGGTAGTGGGTCCAATCGATGATGATGATTCTTGCTTAGTTGTTACCAATCATTTGGAGTTTGATAGGTTATTTTCACACAATACCAACTCTTATGAGAATGTGTGTCTAGAAATCTCAGATGATCCAGATGATCTTCAAATCAAAGATGCACCACCAGAATTTGAAGAAGAGATTCATTCAATAATTGACAAGCTTAAAAAAATCAACCTCAGGATAGAAGAAAATCCATGTACGGCATACATCAGTTTATTGCTGAATGAAAAAGAAACCAATGACTTAGTTAGGATATTAACTGAGTTTAAGGACTGCTTTGCATGGAGTTATGAAGAGATGCCCAGATTATCTCCTGATGTAGCAATCCATAAACTAGCAATAGATCTTAGCACTAACCCTATCAAGCAAGCTCCTAGACGCATGCGATTAGAAATTGAACAATAGGTCATTTCTAAAGTCAAGAAATTGATCGATGATGGTTTCATTAGGGAAAAAAATACCCTACTTGGTTAGCAAGTGTCGTACCAATTAAGAAGAAGAATGGCTAAATTTGCATATGCATTGATTTCAGGATTTAATAAGGCATGTCCTAAGGATGAGTTTCCTCTTCCTATACCAGAATTAATGGTGGACATCGCCTCGTCTCATCTAGTTTTCTCTTTCATGGATGGGTCATTTGGCTATAACTAAATCAAGATGGCCCCCGAGGAAGAAAGAAACACTACTTTTTGAACCCCGATCAGAATCTATTGTTATAGGGTCATGCCTTTCGGCCTTAAAAATGCTAGTATTACATACCAATGGGCCATGACTCAGATCTTCAACAAACTCATCCACCATTAGATTGAGTGTTATGTTGATAATCTAGTAGTCAAGAGCAGAGAAAAGGAAGACCATCTCTTTGACTTGACAGTAGTTTTCGAACGGTTAAGATAATATAACCTCAAAATGAATCCCCGAAGTGTGCATTGAGTAGCTTGAGAAATTCCTTGGGTTTGTTGTCCAACACCAGGGAATAGAAATAGATTCAGAAAAGATCAAAGCTATTTTAGAAATGCCACCTCCTAAGAGTTTAACTCAACTAATATCTTTCCATGGATGGTTGGCATATCTAAGACACTTTATTTCTAACCTATTAGGGAGATGCAAGCCATTCTCAGCACTTGTCAAAAAGGATGCCAAGTTCAAGTGGGATGATAAGTGTCAGCATGCCTTTGAAGAAATCAAACAATATTTTGTGAAGCTGCCAGTTCTAGCAGCCCCTATCCCAGGCATGCCACTCATTTTCTGCACTGGTACATTGGATGACTCCCTCGGTGATTTGTTGGCACAAGCCAACAATGAAGGGAAAGAGAGTGCTCTCTACTACCTCAACCATCATCTAATTTCTGCTGAAGCAAACTATCCACCTATTGAGAAATATTGCCTAGCTTTGATCTTTGCCTCTCAAAAGCTACGGCACTATATGCTTTCTCATTAGGTGAACTTGATTTCTAGAACCAATCCACTGCAGAATCTCATGACACGGCTAATGCTATCCAGACATTTAGCATGATGATCCATGATTCTCTCAGTTTGATATTTCATTCATAACCCTCCGTGATGTAAAAGGACAAGCACTAGCAAATTTCTTAGCAACACACCCACTTCCCGTTGATTCTCCGCTTAGTGACGATCTCCCTGACAAACAAATCATGAACTTAGGGGAGGTTAATAATCATCGATGGGAGATGTATTTTGATGGTGAAGCTTCTTTCCATAAAGGGGAAGCACCACTATCTACTCTTCTAAGAAAGATAGGGGTAGGAATAGTTCTCTTAACTCCAGACTGCGATGTGATGAGATTCTCATACTATCATTACAACCCCTTCACCAACAACGAAGCTGAGTATGAGGCTTTGATTGTCTGTCAAGAGTTAGCTATCATAGTGTATGTCAAGAGCATTAACATCTTTGGTAATTCTTAGTTAGTCATTAATCAGATTGTCGGGTCATACAAGGTTCATAAACCCAAGCTTCATTATTACCATGAGTATACCATGAAGCTATTGGCCCAAATCCCTGAAGTCACCATCTACAACATTTCTCGAGCAGAGAACACAGTAGTAGATGCTTTGGCCAAACTTGCCAAAGAATTGGCATGTCTGGAATATGAGTCCATTCTAATAAGGGTAAAAATTAAACAAGTCATATGCCTTATTAATGTTGAACTCATCGAGAGACTTTCTCTTGAAGGGGAGGTTGTCGTTGCCTATAAGGACAAGGAGTTAGATTGGAGACAACCATTCATAAACTATTTGAACACCAATAAACTACCTCAAGAAAAGTCACAAGCCCATCAGGTGAAATAGAGAGCTCTCTCCTATGCTCTCGTTAATGGCACCCATGACATTGTAACTGAGGTACATTCAAGTCTATGCCCATGAAATTGTAACTGAGGTACATTCAAATGTGATTACGTTGTTTAGATAAACATGATGCCCATGACATTGTAACTGACGTACATTCAAGTCTATGCAGGGTGCATCAATCCAGTCTGAAGTTGAAGGCGAAGATCAAGAGACTAGGATACTATTGGTCTTCGATGATTACAGACCGCATGGATGCAGTTAGGAGATGCCATCAGTGTCAGGTACACGGTGTGGTCCAACATCAACCACCCAATATTCTACACCCTACATTGCCCTCATGGCCAGTTGAGTGTTGGGGATCGACATTGTGGGTCTGATCGATCCTCTTTCCAAGGGTCATCATTTCATCTTAGTTGTCATCAACTACGTTTCCAAGTGGGCAAAGACAATCCCACTCAAAGAGATCACAGCTCAGCATGTGCTTCAATTTTTTAAGAACCATATTGTATATAGGTTCGGGGTGCCTCGATAAATTATGTTCGATAATGGTACTACATTCAAAAACACCAAGATCAACAGCTTCACCAGAAGACACGGTATAGATTGGAGATACTCCACCATCTACTATCCAAGAGCAAATGGCTTAGCAGAAGCATTCAACAAAACTCTCATTCAAATACTAAAAAAGACTCTTGATGATAATAAATGGCAGTGGAATGAGCAGTTGATTAAAACCTTATGGGTCTATCACCACATACCGAAGTCCAACACAATCTACCCCTTTTTCCTTTGTGTATGGGTTCGAAGCCGTTCTACCTTTAAAAGTTCAACTCCCGTCACTAAGGATGACATTGGGTAGTAAGATTACTACAGAGCATAATGCAAAGTTGAGGTTAGAAGAGCTTGAAGTTTTGGAAGAGAGTGGCCTACGGGCATGCTAGAACCTTGAGTTATACAAGGCCAAAATGATTCAAGCTCATAACAAGCTGGTCTACCCTAGGTCTTTCCAAGTAGAAAAACTTCTGTTAGTCCTAAGGAGACCAATTGTTGTCCATCGAAAGATAGGAGGCAAGTTTGAACCCACATGGGAAGACCCTTATGTTATAGAGAAGACCTACTAAGGAGGATCTTATTAGCTTATTGATTGTAAAGGGGAATACCCGATGCTTCCAATTAATGGGCTCTATTTGAAGAAATATTATCCATAAAAATCATGTTTGAAAATAATTCTATCAATCAATAAAAATTTCATTCTAAGTCATCAAAATCTTATATTCATTTCAAGCATTGTTTGCTTGTCTTACGAATCCACCATGATGTGTTTAGGGTAGGTGTAAGAGTCCACTAGCGGCATCCTATCCTTCTTTCATGACACAAACACAATCTCCCAACGCTATTAAAATAGGTGTGAAAGAACCCAAGAGGCATCCTATTTTGATTAGCACAACTAAGTCAGGTGTGAGAGAACCCAAGTGACATCCTTTCTTAGTGGGAATCCCATCAGCCATCTGTGGCACCATTTCATCAAAATCCTCAGTGTGTTTAGGGTAGGTGTAAGAGTCCCCTAGCAATGTCCTATTCCCTTTAACACAAGCATAAAAATAAGCATAAATCTTTTATCTCTGACTATTTTGATGTGAGAGCAAGCCCCTGTGGCACTCACTCACTAGCTGCTCTAGGTCGGGTTTACATGCTACCTCGCTAATATGTCACCCCACTGATTCTTTGTTTGGAAGATATGAGTCCACACGCTTTCTTCTTAACTTAACCATTGCAAACTAACAAGCACTTGTTAGTATGGTAGACTTCACTGCCCAACCAATAAGCTACCTCATGTTGATTTTGTTTAAGAAAATGTGTGTCCCCGAGCTTTCTTCTTGAACTAATCATCATGATCTAACTAGGTCAAGTATTTTTGAGGTCTAGGATAAGTGCCCTAGAGTATCCTTTCCTCTTAACTATATTTGAGTCGATATAAGTCCTCCAGTGGCATTCGTTAATCCTAGGTGAGATATGAGCCAAAGATAGACTATCCCGAATCCATAGGAGGATGTGAGTCCCTAAGCTTTCTTCCTAATCTGATTATTACAAATTGATAGGCACCTTAGGTTGGTTGATGTTCTCTATGCTGACAATGACTCACCTGGTGGATACACCACCCTTGGCAGATGTGAGTCCCCACACTTTTTCCTTGAGTTGGCCACCGAATACCTATTTGATATATGACTAGCCATGTCATCTTCTCCATGGTTTTGGATTAAGCCCTTATTGGCCCCTCTCCCTGCGGGCATTCTATTTAGATCACGTCCTTTGCGACCCAATTTAGACACTACCCAGGTTACTCTTGGATTGAACAGTCCCCTTTTCCTAGTAGCCACCCCTATGGTTGGAGAATTTGTTCAGCTAATGCATAGATTCTCCTTTAGTTCAATAAATCTGATATAGGTCTAGGTTAATATAAGCTCATTCTCAATTTGATCCCTCACAAACTAACAAGGTCTACGATAAACAAAAAATGAATAAATTAATTTATTTATGGTTTAGGAATTCTAGCCCCCAAAGGGCCCCTTTACCCAAGTAAGAATCCTATCTCTAGGGTAGTGTCAGCAGAACTCCCTATAGAAATTGCCTGACTACCTAAGTTCAGATAAATCCTCGGGTCAGTACTCACTCTGTAGTCTCCCTTAGATCGGGTTCAATCTATTTTGCCATAAGCAGGTTACCCCGGTAGTCATTCCTCTTTGGATGATGTAAGACTATGATGTATTCCTTCTAGCATGACTGTCGCAAATCGACGGGCAGCCCTAGGTCGAGTTCAATTTATTGCCCAAAGAAACCGATCACCCCAGTGGTCTTTTGTAGTGGAAGATGTGAGTCCCTGAGCTTTCTTCCCTTGAATTGACCATTACAAACTGAAAGGCACTCCTTTGGTCGAATAGATCTCCCATTGATGAAAGCTACTCCCTTTGGTTTAGCATCTCTAAGATAGGTCTAGGCTAATATAAGCTTCTTCTAAGTGTGTTCCATCGCAAACCAACGAAATCAATCAAAATAAAAAAAAATTAAAATGAAATTAATCTTGACTATCTTTGAGTTGATCTAAGTCCTCCAGCAGCATTCACTCCATAATCAGCACTAAGTTGGGTTCAATCTGTTGCCTTGCCAATGGGTCACCCCAGTAACTGGTCCCTACTTTAGAGGATGTAAGTCTACTATGATTTCTTCCTAGTACAGCTGCTGCATACTAAAAGGCATTCCCTTTGGTTGGCTAGTCCTACTATGTGCTTAGTAGACTACCCCTTTGGATTGGTAAATCTGAGTTAGGTCTAGGCCTTCATGGCTCCTACTCAGTGCGATCAGTCACAAACCAACAGGGTCCATTTCAAAATACAAAATAAAAAATCTGAAAAAAACCAAATAAAAGAAATTAATCAATCCAAATCAAATCTTTTGCTTCTCCTCAGTGAGATGCAAATCTTTGTAGTTCCTCATCGGATCCAGAATTTTAATCCCTCAACAGATTTCACAACCTTTCCTCCCTTGTGGATGACTTGAACTTGCCTCTCCAGTGGAAAGTTTACTTTTCTATCCGTGGAGTCAAAACAAACACAATTAAACAAATCACAATTTGAAACAAATTCAACCGACTTCCCTGGTGGAACATAATTAACAAATTGAATTTCTCCCTAGTGAGATTCAACTCAAATCAAACCTCTCATCCCCTTCTAGATGACTTAAACTTGCTTCCCCAGTGGAAGGCTCACATACTCTACCCCTAATGGATTCCTCCTTCCCTCTCTTATGTACTTGACATAAGTAGAGCCACATTGCACTAAGCTCTAGATTCCTTCTACACCTTGGGTTAGGAGTACACCATCTCTATTAGTGCTTGTGATCATTTGGTGTTGTTGATCATTCTGATCAACACTAATACGTGCGATGTTCCTTGTCAGTCACACCACACCTTTAGGAGCCCTTTGTTGACCTCTTTTTAGAACGAGTTCTCAACTCCTCCATTTTAGACATAGGACTCCTCTTAGATTTTAAGAGATCCTTAGTCTTAAGATACATCTAGTGATTAGGTGGACACTCAACCTAACCCTAAAGACTTAGAAGAGTTAGCCATAAGAATAGGTCATGCCTTAGGGGTGCTAGGAAAATTTGCCTATCCTATAGCATGAACCACATTCCTCACTTCCTTCTTTAAGTCAAACTCCAAATCAAATCAACGTCAAACATAAACCAATTCTAGCTTAATTTATTTTCTCTAAACTCAAATTAATTTCAAATGATTGAAATACATGATCAACTCCAAATTATTGAAGCTCATGATTGAAATTACAAGTTCAAAATCTTTCCTAAGTCTTTTGTTCCCCTCTTAAGGACTAAGCCTAAATCATGTTCAAACTACTTCAAATCCTTGAAATTTTCTCATAACCCATTTATATTTTCATTCATATTCACATATATAAATAAAATATAAATTCAAATAACCAAAATCAACTCAAAAAATCAAACTCAAATTTAATCAAAATCCAACCTAAGCCTTTCAAGTTAAAATCTTGAACTTAGTCAAATGAGACTCAAATCAAGCCAAACCCTTGATTTTTCATCATGATTCAATCAATCATTCAATCATGAATCCAAATATCAACACAAATTTCAATCATCAAATCAAAATCAAGCTAACCCAAGTCAAACCCATATTCACCCTTTTCACTTGAAATTATCAAATGAATCAAAATCTATTTGACTCTAAATCTCTTGCAAATGGATTTATATTTCAATCATAAGTCTATATGTGAGTTCAACCAAACTTGAATCAAGCCTTGATCAACCAACTAAACCTAATTAGCTCACTTGACCCAAAGTGGCCAATTTGACCTACTTGAATCAAAATCTAATTCAATTAAAATCAAAGTGAGTCAAGCCAATCCAAACTTCATGTCATGTTTGTTGATCATCATAGGTTAATCAATTATCATGAATTGGGTCACACCAAGTCAACCTAGCCATTGACCAAGTCAACCCTTTAACTCATATGAACCCAAACTAGGAGAATTGTAACCTAAACCAACTTGATTGCAACCAATGGCTCAAATTCACTCCAAATTAATTATTGAACTTGACCAAATCCTCTATTGACCCCATTTTGACCAATTGGCCAACTAGACCCAACCAAGCCCAATTGACCATGAACCTAACTTGACCTAAAAGGTCAAATCAACTTGAAATTAAACCAAACTAAAATTGATTGAAACCAAAGATTGCAATATATTCCAAATGATCAACCAAACCCAAGCTAAGCCATGATTCAAGCTAATTTGGTCAATTGAGTCAAATTAGTCACCTTAGCCCAAATTAACCTAAAGAATCAAACTGGCCAAAATCAAAATTAAATCAAAATTAAACCAAATTAATTGAAACGAATTGAACCAATACAATCAAAATAGTCATTTGAACTTGACCTAACTCTTGGTTTGACTTAATTTGGCCAATTGGTCAATCTAACTCATTTTGATCCAATTTGACTCAATTGGGTCAAATTAACCCAAATTAAACCAAATGAACTCCAAATGACTTGAAATTTATTCCAACTTATTTTGACTCATTTCAAATTTGCTCAAATCAAATTTAATGCCAAATGACCACTTTGCCCTTGGGTCAAGGGCATCCCATGAGAAAAGATACTTTCCCAAGTTATCATTTCTCTTCCTTGGCCACTCGGCACTCATCCATTGGTCCACATAGGCACCAAGGACACTGATTGTTTGACCCAAGAAGTGGTTGGGGCAGCCATGACTCATGGACAGGTGAAAACACCTTACCTCCCCCATTGGAACACTTGGCATAAAGGACTCTCATATCGTCTTGGCTAGGACACCCATTTGTTCTTCATGACAGCCACTATTCATGCCTTAGCCAACCATAGGGAGCCACCTAGGATAATTCTTTTTCATTCCCAACCAACCCAAGCCAAATGAGAAGAGTTTGGAGTCAAAATTTTAAACAAAAGGTTCATTTTTGTTCACTTTTCATTCCAAGGCATTAGAGGTTGAAGTATTGACATATTCCTCTCATTCTCCCTCTCGTAGAGCTCCCAAACCCATTGGCAATCACATCCACTTCATTTTAGAGAGAAATACTTCAAAACTAAGTGGATTTCGGTGAGAAAATAGTGGTCACCAAAGGAAACTTTGTTTTGACGTTAAGGAGAAGATCCAAGCTCATTCTAAGGCCTCTTCTCTCACTCAATAACGTGCTCGAGTCATCACCATGGGTAGAAATCATTCCCGGTGAGGTAACTTTCAAAAATTGTAGCCGGCCTTAGGATCCTTCATTTGTGACATTTTTTGTGCGATTTTTATGAATTACCCCAGACAATCCCGCATTCTTAATTTAAATCATCCTAATTAGAAAATTAAATATTTTCGGTGCAAATCAATGTAAAAATGAGTCCATTTGGACAAGTTTTCACTTAGAATCTCTCTTTTTTATTCAAAAATAGCCGTGATTTTATTGTTCACTGCTGGCGACGAAGCAGCAGCTATCCGATCCCATAGTTCAAGGGATCGGATAGCCAATCGCTTCGGCCCTTTGATCACTTGATGCGGATCCGACCATCGATCACGGTGCACGGTCGATGCTCGGATCATGCACCGATCATGTGATCCTGGCCTCTGGATCACGTGATCAGATGTAGACCATCTGATCGACAATTGGATGGTTCAGATCAAACCTCGCATCGCGGTCAACCAACTGATTAAACTTCTCGCCCGTTTGCCTGACGTGGGATCACGCGCCAATCGCGAGGCACCGCGTAGCATGTGTGTGCCACGCAGCACAGTGCATCCAATCATGCGGTGACATGTGGCACCACGTTTCCACGTCAGTGACGCATGGTATGCTGACTGTGTTAAGTAGGAAAATAGGATTTTATAATTTAAAAGATAACTTCAAATCACCTAAAACTTTAAAAATTCATAGAAAATAAAATACTTAGCAAAAAATTATAAACAAAGGCTTGTTAGATTTGTCTTTCTGAGAGGAATTCAAGAGACCCAAAATCCCCAAATTTCACTAAATATTTTGAGCTTAATTTGAGTTTTAGTAAAAATCAAATTTCATTAATTAAACCAAAAGTACATGTCAGATTAAGTTAAAATTTTCAGAGATTAAAATTAATGTTAAAATACACCAACCATAAAAATTTAAAGTCAAAATAACGTTTGGATTAAAAGATATTAAATTTTGAGTGTAAAATAATTTATTTTAATAAAATAAATTAACAGAATTCATAAAAATTACTTAAATCAATTGAAACTTCATAGACAAATGCACAATTTATTCATGGGGTGATCTCTACTCCAGCTTGTCCGAGGTATTATATTACATGGATTTATGCCCACAATGAGGCTAGGGATAAGGGAACTCGGTCTTTCCTCACCAACTTTCCTTAACTATGAATGACCTTGGCTTGTGATTGGGGATTTCAACTGTATCCTTTATTCAAATGAAAAAGCTGGTGGCAACCCCGTTCCTCCAAATCGACTTACTGATTTTAAAGGTTGTGTTAGTGAATCTGGTTTCCTGGATCTTCCCAAGATGTGTCTTTTCTTCACATGGTCTAATCTTAGAACCGATAACCATATTAAAACCAATTGATAGAGCTATGTGCAATACTAAGATGCATTCCCTACCTCTTCTTATAAAGTTCTTCCCCTCTTACCTGGACCACTCTCCTTTGATAGTCTCTTCATTAAACCACTTGTGAATGATTTATTTTCAAATCATTGGGTTCTCAATTCCACACTGTTTAAAGCTTGGCAAGCTTATGTCTATGGGGACCCCATAATTGTCTTCTTTAAAAGCTTAAAGGGTCAAGGAAGCTCTCAAAACTCACAAGATAGAGCCCATCTCTTTGCATCACCAACTTAAAACTCTTCAAGGAGAGCAGGAACATCACTTACATCTACTTGAGAGAGACCCATCAAACCAGACCTATTTGCTGAATTTAGAAGAAATTAATGCTGATATGGGGATATTGCTAAAAAGAGAGCTTATGGGCTAAGCAAAGAGCCAAAATCTCTTACTCAGAATGATGACCTTAAATTTCTCTATCAATCAAGGAAAGGCAATGCTAATCTTATTAAGGTAGATGGAAGACTTATCACAAACAATACAGACATAGCCAAGGAAATCTGCAAATACTACACAGCTCTCCTAAACAAAACGCCTGAGGAGGTACAATCTTTTCCATTTATTCCTACAGGTAATCTTGTCTCAACTATTCAAGCTGAAGAGTTAAGTTCTGCTATCATGAGAGATTTTGTTTTAAGAAGCATAAATGAGGACAAAACCGGACCGGATGGATTTACTTCAAAATTTTTTATTTCATGGGATATCATAGGGGATCAATTCATGCTTCGCCCACCATTTCTTTAAAACCAAACGGCTCCCTAAAGCCTTCAAGCACACACTTATTACCTTAATTCCCAAAATCAAACATGCTTCCTGTTTGAATGACTATAGACCTATATCTCTCTGTAACACCTTTTACAAAGTACTTGCAAAGGTCTTAGCAAATAGGCTTAAGCCGATTCTTCCTACTATTATCCATCCAGCTCAATCAGCCTTCATTAAAAACAGAGACATAGCTGACAATATTTGCTTGCTCAAGAACTCGTCTGAATTCATCAAAAGAAGCTCTCCCAAGTTATTTTGTGCAAAATTGATCTGTTTAAAGCATTTGATAGTGTTAATAGATCTATGGTTAAACAAAGACTTACTCAAAAGGCTTCAAAATTTTTTGTGGAATGGATCGCTTTGCATTTAAAATTCCATTTTCTATTGTTCTAAATGGGCAAATTGAAGGATACTTTACTTCGTCAAACGGATTAAGACAAGGCTGCCCCTTGTCTCCCTTCCTCTTTACTATCATTATGGATGTGTTCTCTTGTTTACTTGAGGAAAAGGAGAAATCAAATCTATTCAAGCCTATTACCACTGGTAAGTATGCTATCTCCCATCTCTTATTTGCTGATGATATATTAGTGACAGGGGTGGCGGATCATCAAACTATTTCTTCTCTAAAAGAGGTGTTGAGTTCTTTATCTTAGAATGGGTTTAGAGGTGAATCGGCAAAAAATCGCTCCTATGTTTTCAAAAATGGGAAACTTTGTCGCTCTCCTATATTAGATATTGAAAGAGACTTTCCACTTAAATATCTGGGCATTCCACTTGTTGCTGGACAAATTAAATCATCTCATTGTACTCCTCTACTTGATAAACTCTATAGATGGCTAGCTGGATGGAAATCTAAATGGCTTTCTTATGGGGAAGATTTGAATCCATCTTCCATTAACCTACTTAACCTATTGGCTTAGAGCTATGACTATTCCTAAATGTATCCTCAAAAGATTAAATCCCTCACAAAAACTTCTTCTACCATGGAGAGGTTAAAATGCTCCCAATCTCTTGGAACAAAACTACATTACCTAGAGATAAAGGAGGCACCGGACTATGTTCTATTAACACTCTAAATTCCATATGCAAGATAAAAATTGTGGAAAGTCCTTAATCACACATCCTCATTTTCAATTGGTGTAAAGAAAAATATGGCTCTGTTTGGCAAAAATTGTCTTCTCCTCTTTGGAGAGACTTACAAAACTATGCCTTGAATTAAAGAGAATCTTCAATACGGTTGGTGATGGATCTCTCTTTTCTTTATTCTTTGATCCATGGTGCAATGGAAAATCTCTCTTGGAAATTTGTGGTCCCGAATGCTACTCTCTATTCAAGTATATATTCTACTCTAAATGCCATACTAAAACTTGGATGTTGGGAGCTTCCTTCTTCTTAAATCGATTCCCTTCTTGCTCTCAACTAATTACTCAATGATTAATCGGATATGACTCAATATATTGGAAAGGAGAAAAGTGATTAACAAAGAAATGTATCTCAATCTCCTCTTTAGCCAATATCCCTCTTTGGAAAACTTCAAGGAAATTTGGTTCAAAGGATATGCTATAAACTATGCATTATTTTGTTGGATGGCACTAATGGGTGGGCTCAAAACTGATATGCTTTTGCGTGAGGTATCGGGTCTCACCGAAACTGCCTCCTATGCCTCACTGAAAAGGAATCCCATAATCATCTTTTTTTTGGCTGTTCATTCTCCCACAGCATTATTAGGAACCTGCTACCTAATGGTAGCTTCTTCCTTCTTCAGCCTACCCTCCAAACTGTGCTATCGGCATCCTCCCTCCTTGACCATTCAGCAATAAAGAGGCTTTTCCTTCTAATTACTGGTCTACACCATTTGGGGTGAACGGAACAAACGACTATTTACAAGTATATCAAGCTCGGCTGAAGCTATCTCTATAAATATTAGGTTCCGGGTGGCTGCAAAACTTAGTAGATGGACTCTAAAGGATAAATGGCCTGTGCAGGTGATTAACTCTATAAGGAGTTGAATGTGGGAAAAAGGTTTGCAAGACTAAATTTCTTGAGACTTTTGTTTTGTTTTATGGTGCCTTGATGATTCTACTTTGGCTTTCACTCTTTCTAATTACTTGGCTCCTAATTTTTGGATTGGAGATTACTCCTTTTTGAGATGGTTGGCTGTTAGATTTATGCCAACTGTTTTTGTGGCCTGGATGTTTTTGTCTCTAAACTGCAGACGGTTTGCACAATGCTCTATAATTCTCTTAGACTGGACTTTGATGAGATTTCTACACCATTACCTTAACCTGAAAAGCTGCTTGGTTTTGAGCTTAGTTAAAATGGAACTGGAAAGGGGAGATGCTTTGGATTTATTTTGAGACCCCGCTTTTTTTTGGTAAAATGAATGGTATGTTGCCATTATATCTTATCGTGAAGTTTATTTTGTGCGCTTTTGGAAATCTTTCATTAGCTCATGTGATGGATCCTTCTCTCTTGGTTTAAACTATGAGTATGAAGTCATCTTTGTTGTGTAATCGTGATAAAACACTATATTCTGGAACCTATTTTTTGTTATTTCATCGG
This sequence comes from Cymbidium sinense, assembly GCA_021442155.1. Taxonomy (NCBI): domain Eukaryota; kingdom Viridiplantae; phylum Streptophyta; class Magnoliopsida; order Asparagales; family Orchidaceae; genus Cymbidium; species Cymbidium sinense. Next base: position 75,102,478 of record CM038215.1, read on the forward strand.
ATGGAAAGAGTCGGAGTATCCAGGTTTATGCTTTGTTGCCTTTATTTCCTCCCCTTTCAATGGTTGTGGGTGCTTTGATGAATCGATTACGGTTTTCACTATTTCTAATTGCTTGGTTTCGATTTTGGATTGAGTTTGCTCCATTTTTGAGATGGTTGGCTGTTAGTCTTAAGCCAATAGTCTTTGTGGCCTGGATGTACTTGTTTCAAAACAGAAGACGGTTTGCACATCGCTCTATATTTATCGAATTAGACTGGACAATGATGAGACTTCTACACCATTATCTTATCTCGAGAATCTGCTTGGTTATGAGCCTAGTTGACAATGGCTGCAACCTGGAAGGGGGAGATGTATTGGATTGCATCTTGAGACACTACTTCTTTGTTTTTGGTAATATGAATGGTGCATTGCTATTACTATATCTTATCAATGAGTTCATTTTGTGCACTGGCTGGAAAGGTTTCATTTGTAATATATGTGAGTATTGGATCCTTCTCTCTGGGTTTAAATGAATGGTATGAAGTCCGTTGCTACATGCTAGCTTTGATAACACCGGTATATGCCCAAATCTATATTTTGTTATTTGAGTTATTGGATGGAATGTGTCGTGAGGGGACTGTATATTTTATGCGATTTCTATTCGGCCAGCTTTATTTCTCTCCCTTCCAATGGATGCCTTTGTCAACAATGGAGTGCTCAGATAACTAAGAATACGTTTTGGTAGAACCGTCCCCGAGTGATTTTCTTTCACATCGCAATTTTGATCGATTAACGGACATTGATTTTTTCTTTGTTGGATGGAAATTATTATGGCTAAGTCTGCTTCCTTTATGTGATAGATGGTGAGATTGTTCGCTTAAGATGATCTCGAGTGTGAATCAATTGTCAATTGTATCTAGTCCGGTCCTTTTACATCATTGTATTTGTTCCGGTTTCATAGTTTTCTTTGATACGAACTATCTTTCACTAGATATTTTGTAATAGTTTTTTTGGAATGAAATTGGGCTTTGGCCCTCAATTTTCCCAAAAAAAAAAAAAAAAAAACTAATTGTAGAAAAATAAAAAAAAATATAAACTCAGGTTCATCTTAAAGATAATTCATAGGAGAATCGAATAAAATTATTTCTAATTGAATTTAAATAGTACATTTTCTTAATTTAGGTTTATTTGAAAATTTAATGACTTTAATTACTCTCTAATTACTTCATTAATTAATTCCAAATGTCTCAGGAAAGTTTAGTGGGATGACTTCTGCCTCCCCTAATTTTTTTAGAATTTATTAATGAGTTAATTAGAGAATTTAATTAATGAACCCCTAATCCCTATCTTAATGTAATTAAGGTTAATTAAGCATATGAATATTGATTTAATTCTTTGATTAAGATAATTAAATATTGTTTAAGTGATTAGGAGGTTTATGGAATGATTTTGGAATATTTTTCTTGAGCTATTCCTTAAACTCCCTTTCTTCCTTAAATCTAAATCTAATTAAAGGTTAATCCACTAATGATCTACTTAATTAATCAAATCAAATTCTCAAAACCAAAATTAATCTAGAAACTTAATCAATCCTTCTTGGGTAGATGCTTAGGTGTTCAATAACCTAAGTAACTTAAGGAAATCATACCTAACCTATATGTGTGGGAAGGGTTATGAAAGTACTTAAATTAAACCCTTTAGCTTAATTAATCATTAATCATGAGCCAATTGCATTAGATACCTTTCTTTCCTAAGATGCATTGCTGATTTAAATTCCTTGTGATTTTATGTCATACATTGGCTCATAATTATTTGATTAAATATGTTAAAGTGGTATAGGTAAGGGGTAATTAATGAATTTAATCTACACCTTAACCTAACAAAAGAATAAAATTAATCTAATCACCTAAAAATTAAACTAAAATAATACACACATGTGGGAATGTGTAAGGACCAGCAAACCTTCTCACACTTTTTTAATTTAAATCAACTCAAAATAAAATGAAAGTCTCTTTAAACAACTTTTGATTCTCTTTAAATGATCTTACTTCATAAGATTATCTTTAATAATTAATTAGAGTGAATAAAATTGCTTGCTTTCATCACTTTATTTATTTTCTAGCATGCTATATATGTATGTCATATGAGTTTCATACATTCATGATTTTCAAAAATCAAATTCAAAATGAAAAATTTTCTTTATGTCAAATTGTATATTTTGGCTAAAGTAAAAAAATATGAGTGACTATTATCACTATTAAATTCAAAACTATTTTCAAAATCTATAAATCAAATACCTAAAATTGAAAGTGTGCTACTTATAATTATTTATAAGCTTGCATGTGGATATAAATATGAAGATGTGCATAGTGTACTTTTCCTTCTCTTTTCTTTTAGCATAGTTTTGAATAGGATTTGACAAAGTATATAGTTTATTTGAAAAGAACATAACACTTGCCTAATTCCATTCCTATTCATTCATATGCTATTACTTAAAGATGTTCATCCACACCTACACATATAAATTGCATAAACAAATCAAACAAACAAATACAAACTTTTGTATCTTTCTTTTCCATTCATTTCTTTTGTACTTATGCTTGTATTTAAGTAAAATGATATATTAGTCTGGACAAACCCGAGGTTACAAGGCTTTAAGTAGCCCTAAGTAGGTCTTGTACCTTACACCCCTAGTTAATAATGGCACCGTACTCACTTATTCCTTTCATACATACATGTGTGCATGTAAAAAAAATGATAAGAAAACCTCTCTTCTACTTAACAAAATCATGCATACATGAAACATTACAAATTTCTTTAAGCAACCACTCTTAGCATTCATTATTAAGGTGTCTTAAATACTTGCATCACATGTATAGATATGCTTAGAATTCATTTATGTGCATGATACACATGTGGGAAAGAAATGAAATGTTGAGTATTTTGTGATAGTAATTCACTTTACTTAATCTTAAAATGTCTTTCTTTTTGAATAGGTTTGTTTAGAGAAAATCTAAAACTTAGGATTAATTAAAATACATAATAAAGCAGTAAACAAAATCATTAATGAATCTACCTTAGAAATCACTTAAGGTAGGGAGGAAAGAGAAGTTCTCTTCTCTTTTCCTCTCTTTATAATCCTTAGTAATTAAGTAGGTTCATTCAAACCAAATCAAATCATCAAAATAAAATTAACCCATATCAACTAAACAACTTAAATGAGACCACCCTTCTAATTTGAACCTTTTCACACTTAGAAAATCCTAACCTTAAAGCCTAGCTAAGCATACCATACAAACCTTACATGGCACACACATTAGGCTAAGTCACCACTTCTAGTCCTATGTTAGGATAGTGCATGGTTGATGTTTACTTTTATTTTGTGATGTGATATTATAGTATGGATTTTAGGGTGTATGAGCGTAGAATAAATAGTAGGATGATTTAATCTAATCATTATCTTCTGTAGGGGATTGTGCTTAAGGGGCGATGTAATAAAAATATAACTGCTTTTTTATGTAGGTTGCTTATACTCCTAAGCATAATCCAAAATAGGTCAGGTGGACTTGGTTACCCATGTGTGGGGTGCTAAGTCCAATATATGCTTATACATGCTTAGGATTTATATGGTTTGTTTAGCTAATCTCTATTTTACAGCTTTTAGTTAGATTTACTTTTTCCCTTTTCATGTTCTTTTTATAATTAGGCTTTTGGAATTATTGTTATGGGAGATTAGAATGAGCATTGGTTATAAGATCACATCTTATATACCATGTGAAGCCTTTGGAGTAACCACATTCTAACCATCCAAAAGAAGGAACTAAAAGAAGAAAGAAGACTGAAGAAAAGAAGAATAAAGAAATAAAGAATGAAGACCCCCATAACATGAATTTCTTGCTTAATTATAATTAATTTATTTGTAATCTGAGTTATAAAAGGGTAGAGATCTGCTACCCAATTTATTTTTGGGTTTGTGCAGTGGTTCCCGACCACACTTGGCCTTTTATTCTTTTACGTTAGTTTTATAAAATATTTGATGTTTTATTTAGCTTGCATATTAAAAATGGCATGTTTTCCTAGTTTCTTCCTTACTTTGATGTATGGCCTGGATGGCGATTAGGCTCTTAGGAAAAAAAATATTTTTTTTACTAAATTAATCAACTCAAAATTAAAAATAAATAACTCATAATCTCATTTAAAGCCTAAGTTAAAATCAAGATAAAAGAATTAGCAATCTCTTAGCTGGATGAGTATTTTTTTTCTAGCATCATGCATAAAAATATAATATTTCACTCTTGATTGGAGGGCTTCCACCTTTGCTAGAGAACTTGGCTTGACCTTAGAGAACCATAGTGGAAACACACCTTTCTCTTCTCACTAATTTTAGCCCATAATCTTATTTCTCATAGATTAGGCATATGAATTCTATAAGCCTGAGTCAAATGATTCTCCAAAAATGAAAGTAAAATGTAATATATTTTGCATTAAGTCTAAATCATTTTTCATGCCCTTATATGATCTGGTCTCTTAGGGAGTGACTTTAAGGACTTAGTCTCTTTCTAAATAAACAACAGCCTAACTATCTTACATAAAGCATAAGACTTGCCTACATATATTTAAAATCATAGGAATTAGTTGGCAGCCACCTCTAGGCGGGTGTAAGTCAAAGCAGTCGGGTGGTTTATCCTCTCTTGTAGAAGTATATCATAGTCTCATTTTTTTCTTAGATTTAGGTTGTACCTTAACCCTCATCAAAGCTCCATAAATTTAGGTTCTGAGGTTTCTATTTTCCTTTGGTACCGTGAGCATAAATCATCACCTCTTAGGCATTTCCATGATCTTACATCATGGAATTATAAGCCCTAAACTTCTAATAAAAATTCAACTCAAATAAGTAATTCTCCTCAATTTCAAAAATATAAAGCCTAACCATAGGATAGTTTGGGATGTTTACTAGGCTTCCTAGTATCCTAAACATCCCCTACTCACCTCCATTTGGCTTCGATAAGAACTCCCTCCTCTTGATCGATCTCACTTGATTTGCTAAAAATAAACTAATCGATTGATAGTCCTACTTATTGAAATATTTGGAGACAATGATCATTTATCTTAATTGAGAGTATTCCTAAGAAATCCCCTTCCTTAGGATATAATTAACTATGGGGGCTTGCCCCTGTAGGGAACTTAATGAACCTAGTTTAAAATAAATCCTACTTTACTTTTTCATATAAAATAGGGGAAGAATCTCTGGAACATATGCAGACCCATTATCCTTAGGAGTCTTTATTGAGGTGATTAGGTCCATTGTAGGGTGGTGATTTCTATCTTTCAAGATAGGACACCTCTCCTCAATGTCATACCCGATCACCCTAATAAGAACATCTGCGGATCTACGTGGTGTCCCAACCAAATGAATATATTTTTGTTTTCATTTATCTTCTTCAAAAGGATAGATGAATGAGGGAATATTTCACCATAGAACCTAAAAGATGGTTGGATTAAATTTAATTAAGTGTCCTGATTAATTTTGAGTGATTAATTTGATTTAATTCTAGTTTACTTTGATTTTAGCTCAGTATGCCATATATAGGTCGATTTGGGTGGTCAATTTGAGTCAAGTTGACCAATTATTCAAATTTGACCCAATGGGCTATTAGGTCATGTTCAAATGTTAATTTGACACATGTAAGAGTGATTGGTTTGGTTCAATTTGGCTTGAATTATATTTTGGCTCAACATAGTTCAAGTAGGTCAAATTAGGCTAAGTTAGGTTAATTGACCAAATTGACCAAATTGAGTTTAGTTGATCATTGAATTATGTTCAAATATTAATTTGAGGTATTTTGAAATACTTATTTTGATTCAATTTGGATTAGATTTGGATTGAATTTGCTTTTGACTTCAAAAGGTCGACTTAGGCCCTCTTGGGCTAAATGAGCTTATTAATCAAATTGGGTCTTAATTAGGCTTTAATTAAATTCAATTAAGGTTTCTAACGATTTTGGTAGGTTCAATTTCAAATAGCTTGGATTTATTTTGGGTTTATCCCCTTTAAGCCCAAATGGGTCAACTCAGATTGATTAAATCGATTAGTTAAATTGGACCTTAATTGGGTGTGAATTGGATATGGTTGAATTTTTGGGTGTCATGTGATTAATCAGTTGGAATTAATTTGGATTAGATTAAAGTTCATGTCAAGATGACCTAAATGGGTCAAATGGGCTAATTTGGGCTAAGTGGGCTAGTTAGCACATTTGAAGTTAAATGTGTTTGGTTTGCATTCAGAATTGTGTTTGAGGTTATGATTAGCTTGAAATCAATTTAGCTTACTATATAGGGGTTTGGGTTAGCTTTTGGCTAAGTGAGGTCCATTAGTTCAATCAAGGTTTAAACCTAGGATCGACTGAGTCTTCAGTTTTAAGTTTGATCATTCTCTTAATCACTAGAAGTGTCCTAACATTAAGTGAAGAAGTCTTAGTGCTAAGATGAAAACCTGTGTCTAAAAGGATAGATGACAACCTCACTAAAAGTGAGGTCAACATGATGATTAGAATAAATTAGAAGAATCTTTTCATTTTTACTCAACCTATAATTTTTAATGCTCACAAAAATTTATTATTTAAAATTCAAATTATAATGACTAAAAGTTTAAATGTAGAAAACGAAAATGATTAGTGAGCTACTTATTGGCCCAGACATATATACTTGCTAGATCATGCCTATTAACTGACTTGGTGAGCAACATTGACCTAAGTAACTTGGTAATCTACATTTGGCCTAACTTGCTGAGCTACTTTGGCCCAACTTGCTAAGTGATACATGATATCTCTAAAATACTTAGTAAACTACACTCACCCAATGGCTTGGCAAGCTACACTATCTCAAGCTACTCCGTGAGCTATAGTAATTCAAGTTAAGACTCAAGAAAATGCATGAGTTGTAGTCATTTGAGTTAAATCTTGGGGAGCTTTGTTCAATTCAAGTTGCTTGATGAGCTACATTGGGCCTAAGCAACAAGCTTCATTTGGTGAGCTACATTTGCTCCAAATGAAAAGCCTAAAATTTAACGAGCTATTTTTGGCCCGAGTGTACAAGAATCACCTCAATAGACTATCAAAATTAAATCTTAACCACTTAAATTCACTCACCATAAGTGCTTCATAATTACATAAGAGACTACAAAATAAAATATCAACATTTTGTGTGGTTGGCAAATAAAGTGCAAGACCAACACTCCATATGATTGGCAACTAAAGTGTAAGACCAATGCTCCATGTCGTTGACAAATATGAAATAAAAAAAACCAAAACTCCATGTGGTTAGAAAATGAAATGTTTGACCAACAATTCCTGTAATTGATAACTAAAGTGAAAGACCAATACTCTGTGCAGTTGAAAACTATGAAATAAAATGGCCAACACTTTATGTGGTTGGTAAAAAAAGTAGAAGATCAGTACATCATGCAGTTGGAAACTAAAGTGTAAGTCTAACACTCCATGTGGTTGACAATTATGAAATAAAAAGACCACAACTATGTGTAGTTGATGACTTAGTATTTTCTTATTAATGTGAAGTGATTATTTAAAATAAATAATTGATGAGTACATTCAATAAGTACATTCATTAAACAAGTATATTCATTCAATGAGTTTATTCATTAAATACATTTATCAAGTATGTTCATTCAATTGATATGTATAGTGAGTACAACTTGACAACTACGCCTAATCAAGCAAGCATATTCATTCAATAAATACATTTAAGGAGTATATTCATTCAATGAGTACATTCAGTGAGTATATTCATTCAATGAGTGCATTCAGTGAATATAGTTGTTCAATAGGTATATTCACACAATGGGTATATTCATTAAACTCAATGAGTATATTTATAATGTAAAAGCAACATGAAAGAATTTTATTTTCAATAAGAAAATGCTTGTACATGTGAGTATCAGGCATACAAAACATACAATTACTCTTTTAACTAGCAAGAACAAAGAAAATTTACAAAAGGAAAAAATAAAAGCCAGTTTGTGCTTTCTTCCTAGTCGCTTGCCTCGATGTCTGATTCTAATAAAGTTAGCATGTTGTCAAAATTCAAGAACTTGGTGTAATATTATTCTTGTTTCATAAACTTGGTGATGATGAACTCAATGCCTTCTTTCAACCTTTGCTCGCTCTTATACTCATCATAATCATTCAAGCTAGACAACTCAACTTCCTTCTATTGAAACTCCTCATTGTGACAGGAAAGTTCCGCCATTAATTGTGTAATCATCTTAAAGAGGCAAGTCAGCACCTCCTCTAATTGCTTTGCCTCCTCCTATAGTGTGGCCAGACTCGACAGTCCATCACCAATCAATCACCAAGTCTCATTCTGACTTGGTGGGTGCAAGGTCATTTATTTTGAACACCAATTCTCTGCCAAGCTCCCAGGTTGACTACCACATTATTGCTTGAGCAATCATGACCATGCAAGGGAATCACCCCGTAGAAAGCACTTCAAGTATTGTGTCTAGCTCATAAGAAAAATTTAAATTCCATAATATAAAAGCTTCCCTTATCGGGTCAGCCATATCAAGAGTATAATTATTTTAGGGATAAAGGTAGCGGGGGTCAATCACCAACTCTTTACCCTTATTGATATTCTTTCTTGGCAAAGTTCAGAGAATGGTACTCATTAGCTTCTTCTTGAACTTCTTAAAAACACTTAGCCCAGCTGCACTCGCACACTCAGTCAGCTTCCCGAAAACATCCTTATTGGATCTATACTCTCCCTCCTCTTCCTCACTTTCCTCAAACTCTCCATGAAACTTGACTACTTCAGGATCAGAGAGATGTCATCCCCTGAAAGAAGTGAGTGAAAAATACATGAAAGTCAGAAAAATAATGAATTTATATAATGACAAATGCTTACCATTAATGTACTTGTGGATTTTGTGAATTGAACAAATAGCTTGATGTTGAGTGTCATCCTAAACAACTTCTCCAGTATCTCACTCTTCTAAGCACTCAACTCAAAAACCACCTTGTCAGTTGTAAAAGGAGTTGGTATAGTTGGTAGTGCCCTAACCAGAATGAGCATTTGACAAAAAGAAAAAGCTTGGAATGTCAATTCCTCATCTTGTTCAAAAACCAACAAATTTTACATGAATTATCGAGAACTGGATAGTTCCATCCTTATGACCCCTAATAAAAAAAGACATGGCAAAAACGATAAAAAACTCTAAATCAACCTTTCTTTTCTAAACAATAAGATGAAATTCATATCACTCCCTATGGAGTTGGGAAATACTTAAGAGACAACCACCACATAGAAATTTAGGTGTAGAGGGAAAATCGGAGGTTGAACAAAAAATGATCAAAGGAGACACATGACTCATCGAACCTTAAAGTATTAACTTACTTATCTTCGCTAGTGACTTGCATAAAGAAGTTTGAGTTACCAAAGTAGTGCCCATCGAAAACAAAGGACCCTACCTCCATCCTAAGAAAAGACACTTCACTCACCACAACCACCACAAAATTGGCTAATGCCTTCCTTAAAGTTGTCATGATCATAACTGGAAGGAAACTCACTTAGAAATGAAATAACTTGCGAAAAAGAGAAAAGGAACTCTCACAAGAAGAGAACAACCCACTCTAAAATGAAAGAAAGAATACAATAAAGGACCACCAAATAGTGGTCAAAAGAGATTATAGACATGCTAAAAAGATCTTAGAAATGTGGGCATCATATTAAGCATTTAATATGATGAAATTATTACCAAGGGTCTATTTGGGATAGCTGCAATTATCTGAAAAAATAGTGGTAGATGTGGTGCACATGAATCTATTATTTAGAAAGCTACAGTGGGGCCAACAATTTTTATTTTTTTTAAAAGTCAACTGCAGCTTTCTAGCTGCCACCACAGGGAGCCACGTAAAGTCAAAAATTACATTTTTTTTTTGTTTTTGCTGTAGATTCTTTAAAATGTAGTAAACACAAAGGCCGCGGTAATGGCACAAAGCAGGTGTGTACCAGATCAAGATCGCATAATGCCACAAACGTACCCCAAATCTAGTATAAATCTCAAGCAACCTATGTCATGATAAAAATATTTACTGAGTTCACTCACAACTACATAAAATTAAAGAAACTTGGTATAAATAAAAGGCAACAAAAGTAAAAATATTTTTTATTAAACATTTTTTACAAACACTCACCCTTATCTTTCTTACATTATTTTTTGAAATGCATAACTATAAGATTTGAGCATCACTCGGCAGTGAGTGCTTCTTTATTAGAAAAATATTCAAATAAAAAATTATGACCCATGATGAAGAGAGAAGACTCACTTAAGTTATCAAGATAGTGAATTGAAGTCAACTCAACTTCCACGACCACTAGCTTCCATTACATAGTTGATAGCATTTTTTTGCAATTCATCCTCTACCTATCCTACTGAGTTTATACCTTCTTCAAGAAGAGTTTCTCTCCTCTATAAAGAAATAAACTTGGTAGAAGAAGCAAGTAGCTGAGGCTCCTCTAGAGCATCACCTTATCTTGAAGTGAAGATTTGTTCTTCTTTGGCTAGCTACTTTTGTGACAAATCTACCAAAGGAAGCCTTCCATCATTTCTTAATATCCATCGAAGTGAAGCTAGTTGCTCTAGTGGTTGAAAGAGTTGCGGCTATCGAATCCTTTTTCAGTAGAAGAAGGTCCACCTCTATAGAAAATCCTAGAGCTGCCAAGTCACCATGAAGTAGAGCTACTAAAAGATCGATGACAACATTAATCTCTTCCATTGAAGTCACCCCTGCATGAAGAAAAACAATATCATCAGCTACATATAAAGGAATTCCTACAAGACATTTGATCAGGTGTGGCATCCCTGGGAAAATAATTATTGGATCAAAGGAACTTCTTCATCATTCAGATGATACCCAAATAACTTGCCGACTATAACATGAATACTCATCTCTGATCTACTTAAGTAATGATCATCAAGGCACATGAATGGTGAATGTTCAAAATTTATAGCACTTGAATCTAGGAAAGGAAAACAAGTGAATCTTGGCAATAACACATCATGCAAGGCATGTAGAATTGAAAACATTAATGAGAGCAATAATTTCACTTTTACGAAGATCATATTAGTTGATGTATGATCTACTTAACATTGGCCGAACTATATGATAAAGGCTTAGAAATTAAAATTCTATTTCTAACATAACTATTAGTTTAAATTATAAAACTATCATAGAATGTATAAAATAATAATATGTACATGATTGATATTAATAATCTCAATAAAATTACACAAATATTATACTTAAAAAAGCAATCGATCAACTTTTGCAATGACATAAGAGATTACATCATGTTAGCATGATATCTTAAGGAAAATCACTCACAAGATTTAGTAGTGAAGTTCTGATTGGATTATATTAATTATCATCTATGCGATACAATTTAATTGAAAAAATGGGTTAAGATATCATTTAGTATCTTTACGACTATTATCACTATTAGACCATTAGAGATAATATACATGGACCTATTGGAATTATTATTCCTATGAGTCAAGAGCAAGTCATATGGGTTTGTAATAGTAGATAACTAAACTAAGTTAATTTGGGTGAAACTCTTAACATAAAAGAGTAAATCATTAATCAATTCAAAACATTTATAATTTTCATTCAAAGGAAAATATGATGTTTAATTTATATCATTCATAATGATTATGGAAGAGAATTTAATAAATTTTAAATAATAATTTTTGCAAGAATCTAGGAATTAAACTAAATTTTTATGCACTTGAAACACCTTAATCATGATATGAATCCTTTTAAACACCTTAATAAATTGCATTGTTAAGAAAAAGAATAGAATTTTGGTTGAAGTTGCTCAAGTTATGCTCAATCAGTACAAATTGCTTAAGTACTTTTTGGCAAAATGTTATAAATACTCCACACTGTGTCAATATAATAATGATTCCTAATAAATTACATAGGGATAGGACACAAAAGTTGGCTCAATTATGTGTACTTAGGTGTAAGTATTTTGTACTTAAGAATGAAGAAAATAGGTATGTCTAATACAAAATTATAACCATTTTTTTCTTAAGATATTCACCCATTGGAAAATCACATAGATAAATTTTGATTATTAAAGATTCACCTCATGTTATATTTGATGAGTCCTAAACTCATGATCATGTTAAGAAGGTTGATCATGGTGAAAATGTCATAATAAATATAAAATATTATGTTAAAAGGAAAAGAAACATAATCACTTCTTAGGCAATGAAATTATGCATGTAATCTTCTTAAAGACTAAATTTTAAGATGTCCTTCTATAGGGGTGAGAACTAAGACTATGCCTTGATAGGAAGTGAATTACATAGCATTTATGTCCTTGATTTAACCTAGTATAACTAAAGAAGAATAGTCTCATGCATTTTGGGTTGTAACCATGTAGACAGAGTTAAATCAAATTATCAGAATGATGTGCAAAAACTAATGCCAAGAACAATGTATCAGAGTGCCATTAGAACTTAATGACTATTTATAAATAAATTAAATAACTCTCGATTAGATGTTGAAAATAAAATAATACTAGTGGAAAAAAGGATTCAATTAGATAGAAAAGGCTACTAACTATGCACAAAACAATTAAATTTTTATAGCATTTTTATGCTTTGAAGAATTTATGTTGTACCAAATGGATGTAAAAGGTCCTTAAATAGAGTAATGAAGAGGATTGGTATGCTAAATAATAACTTGTCTTTGGAAGCTTGACATATGATGACTATGTGTTTATGCTAAAGAAAATTTGGTTTTGGATTAGTATGATAAATTTACCACATTTTCTTTATTAAAAAAAATAAATCATTATAGTAACTAATGACATGATGTCATTCATTAAGAAATCTAGATATAACATTTTAAGTATTCAAATTGATGTAGATGACATTGTTTAGAGCTATAAATAAGTTAATGTGTCAAGAATTCTCATAAATCACGATTTATGAATTTGAAATAAGAATGATGGGATATCTAACATGCTTTCTTGATTTCTAAGTGAAGCAAGAGAAAAATGGAACATTCATATGTCAAATCAAATATGTTTGTTGACCTCATTTTTAGAATAAGGTGAGAATATTATCTTGACTTATAATTCTAATGAATCATTTAAGTCAAATACAAACCTAATTAAATTTACATTGGCTTGAGTCATATGCTAGTTTAGTTATAGACTATTTCGGATCATTTTTAACAACTTTGCCCAATTAAAAAAAAAAAATCAAAAAATAAAGCTAAAATTACCTACAATCCATAAATAATCCATTAAAACCTCATGAGAATTAACTAAACCAAAATTTCATTTAACTTGTTTAAATATCCCATAAGAGTTTAAAGGAACTTTAAGAAAATATAATAGAATAATAAAATAAAATTTACTTGAACTTAATTCAATTAAAAAAGGCATCATAATTACCAATGGTTTTGACCTTTTAGGTTGAGCTTAATTAAAATTAAATATGATTCACTTTTAATTAGCCACATTAACTTGGTTCAACTCAATTAGAGCCAACCGCCTGTGAGTTGCATAAATACACTTTAGATAATCCATATAATTGCATTAAGCTAATCTGAAATTCTCAAATGATTCAATCACTTAATATAGTCAATACTCTTTCATATATTTATCTAATTAAAACCAAATCAATGAAATTGTTGCAAATGCAAATGCACCAAATCACATAAACATGTGAAGCTCAAACTTTAGTTGGTTAATGTAGACAACAAATTCTTCAAAATTGAACCTTGCCCAAATCCAAAGGGTGCAGGTGCCCTATGGCATAACCAAAAATGCTAGTCATTGCCACCATAACCATGTCATTCCAACACCTTCACGTGCTCCACTTCGTATAGGCATTCAAGGGCAATTAAAACAAACAATCTAAAACCTTTGATCGAAACAACATCATGGTAGGATAGTGATTGTTCAACTCAAACTGAGCTAATATAAGGGATGTAAACTAATTGAGTAGTACAAGTCATACTTAATTTATCAAACTCGAGTTTTATTTTACAAATTTGAGCCAACTCCTGAGCCAGCTCATTTAAAATGAAAGAGTTAAAATAATTATGATTCAAATAATTAATATAATAAAAATAATTAAAAATTAAAAATAATTTGATATAAAAGAATGAGATACAACTGCTTGACTCACTGGCAAATGACTTGACTGGCTAGCAATCATTTGATTAAGAGTTATTTATCGAGCAAAGCTCAAATTGACTTGACATATTTGAGCATGACTCACAACTTTAAGTTACAACAAACAACAACCAGAACAACTTTACGAGAAAGGGGTGTTGATTCGAATTTGGGAAAAGTTATTCCATGGAAAAGCTTCCTTGGAGTTCGATAGCAAAAACGAAATATTTTCTTCTTTCCAGAGTTCTCAAAACTCTAATCCGAGCAGGCACTAGGAGGATCACTGTTGCAGTTCGCACGAAGATCGGGAGTCGGTCACAGTGAGCTTGAACTTCTTGAATTGAGCTTTAATTTCCATCCCGTACCTTCAATCACCAAATTCCGACAAGCTAAGCAACACGTAATAATCATCGTGCACCCTGAAGTTCTTCCAACCGCTCCAGTTTGCATTAAAATCATTCCTGAAAGATCATCAAAGCTTTTCGAAACAATAATTGGACTTTGAAGCTAGTAAATCCATGTATACCTGAACTAAAAAAAATTGTGTGCTTATAGTGGTAAATGTTGAATGCTTACAATTCCCTTAAGAGTCACCAATAGGATAGGCGGCATAACACTCAAAATGCTAAGCATTTTGTGATGTGATAAATGAATTAATGCTTGTTTTGAAATAGAATTGCTGGACTAATTTTTGTTTTGAAGGTTTTGAGTTGTAATTATTTTGATTTTATAAACATAATTTTGATAAAGTCCCAAGCTGGCCTATTAGTCCTGTTGTATTTCAAAACGAGTGAAGAAAATGATACAAAGATGAACCTCAATATATAGGACAGAACTCCGCTTTCCTATTTTTATTTTCTTCTAGGTGTATAGCAGTACACGACAACGTGGGCCTTTCATATATTAATTTGATATTTACTTGTAATATTTACATTGTTTGTGCAGTAGAAATACCTACTTGTTAAAATTTTTTTTATTGTGTTTGTACAAGTCTAGAATTGTTGCATTAGGCTTTTAGAATAAAAAAAATTTTCTACTCAACTAATCAACTTAAACATGAAATTAACACAACTCATGATAAAAATATATTTAAAACCTTAGGCATAATTAATAAAATCAACTAAAAAAATTAGGATGCATCACCATAAATCATACTATTTCTACCTCCTAGATTTGGTTTTTCACTCATTGCATATAAGGGAACATCTATCTCGATGATCACCCTTATTGAGGAAGACTGCCTCTAAAACTTGATTGACCTTCTAAACTTTTCATAAACTCATGCATATTCGGAATCATTTGCATACCTATAGCCTAAAAATACATCAAAGTGCCTAAATAAAAAATATAAATAGTTAATTAATGCATTTAGTTAAGTGCATTGCCTACCTTTATAGGGTTAGATTTAATAGTTAAGTCTAGGCTTATGAATCTTCCTAATTAATAATAGCTTTACCTATCTTGCATTCATATATAACTAGACTTCATGAATTTAAAATGGGGTGGGTTAGCTAGTATCCTACTGTATAAAATTGTAAGTCCAATAGAGTCGAGTCTATTTTAGCTTCAAGTGAAATTGAAATATGAATGTCATATTGCATGTCATTAGACCAGGCCCTAGTGACTATTTTGTAGTAGTTCTCACTTTAATTTAGGTTTCAAAGCTGATTGTTTCCATTAGGCTACTTCATAAATTCTCGTATCCTAGGCTTATTATTAGTTTGTGCCAGTGAATTACAATTCCCAACTTTATAATAAAATGAATAGTTCAAAACATAAATAAATTTGAATACCTAAAACAAGAAGGCCCAACCTTAGTATAGTAAGAGCACTATTGAGCTTCTCAGTATTGTGAGCTCCCTACTTATCTTGTTTTAGACTTCAACAATAACTCTTCCAAAATTGACCTGATCAAAGTCTTGACTTTAAATAGTGAGTAAATCATAACATTATCCACAATTACTTTAATTGAGAATGATTTTAAGAGTTTATATTCCTAAGATGTAATTCATATTAAAAGCTTGTCTCTATAGAAAACTCATACCTCTAAAATCTTATTGAAATTTCAATTAAAACTAATAAAATTTTTTAAAACTATAAATCATACAAACTTTGAAATCTTTTTCTACTATTATATATGAATCCATAAATAGTTGATATTTCTATCTCATGTGAAAGAATAAATGTTATTCTCTATATCATATTTGGATATAATAATAAGAAATTCCTCTTTATTTCAGTCCATAAATTCATTGTAGAAATTTTTTTTTCCATTGAGATGGTATATTATTCTCAATGTCATATTTGATAAGTAAAATAAAGATAATTTTAAATTTTGCGAGTTTCTACTAAATATTCCCACAATATTACGGGTTAATTATAAAATTTGACATAAAAGGATATTAAAGTTTATGCCTAATAAGCTAAAATTGTTAGACATGATATTATATTCATTTTTTTTAATTCCAAACTTTCAAGAAAATCCAAAAGATCACATTTGAAGGCTATACAACATATCTATAAGTTTCTAATTAGGACCTAAATCTTTAAAGTATGGTACCTTACGTATATCACAATATTTGATTTTATTATCTATTATGATTTTGACTGGATAAGATATAAGATTGATAAAAAGAATATATTTAGTACATATCAATTCATAGGAAAATCTTTAATTTCATGGTCTAGCAAAAAACAAAACTATGTTTCCCTATCCACTACTAAAAAAAACTACACACTAATTGGAAGCTGTGTAGTTCAAGTCTTATTGCTCAAGTAACAACTTAATTACTAGAAAATTTTAATAGATATGATTACTATCATGTGAAATATTATAATTGTTATTTATATAACAAAATAATCTATACAACATTCCATAATAAAATACATTGATATTCACCATCACTTCATTAGAGATCACAAGTCTAGAGTTGATATAAAAAGTCACTTCATTGACACAAAATTAGTTAATAGATATATTCACAAAGTCTCTAATTAATGATAGATTTAACATTCTAAGAACAAAGTTAGGAGCCATAAACATAGACACATAAATCTTCTTGATCATAAATTTTTGTTGTTGATTGCATGTGTAGCTATTTATAGGTTTTTTCTTTTTTTATTTATATATTTTTCATTTGTTTGATTTGTTTATTTTGTGTTTATTCACATGTATTTTATTTTTTTTTATGAATTTTAGTTTGTAATGATCAAGGAATGGCTTTGGAATGATGCAAGATCATATTGCAAAATTTTGATAACTAATAAATTAAAATAAAGTTAAAAAATTCAATATATGTTAATCATATTGTATGATCTGTATCATATTACACAAATCACTATGTATTTTATGATTAATTATACATTTGATTAATATAATCATTGCATACCATAATGATAACCATATTTATAGTCACTTATACAATAAAATGGCATCATATTACAAGATCAATTTTCATTCAAACTAGTTATTTCTAGTTATTAGGATGATTCATATAATGAACTAATCATCCTTTATAATTTCGTAAGGAAAAATTTTTTTTATAAATCAAGTTTCATTCATCCCCTAGCAATACACATTTTTCAATCCTCTTTAGAACTTCAAGTGAGGTAAACTTTTTTCCATGGCTAGCAAGAGAGATTGAGGAGTTGAATCATCATCATCCATTTCCTAACATGATCAATGGTTTTGGGATGCCTATGATACTATGGTATATGAGTAATATAGAGATCTTCCATCACTAATTTTAAGTTGGTACTATAAGGAATCATTCCTCTTTATTTATAATCTCTTTGTTAGCATCACACTCTAAAACTTTATTTTACTTGGCCACTAATGTCACTTAGAATTACTTTTTCAAATTTTTATCAACCTTGTCATCAATGCCGAAAGTGTCATTATGTGATCCATGGTGTGTCGTAAGCATGATGAAATCTTCAACCAAAATTTACATAACTATATTAATATATCCAATATTGGTGCTTACCAAAATATTATAAGTGTAGACCCCACTTATAGTTGATCCACTTTTAATCACTTTTTGAAAAACTCATATTTACCCTATCATCCGCCACTTATTAGTGGCTTATGTAAAATATTCATGTTATAGAACACATGCTTTGACACATTATTTCTAAAGTTAGTGATTAGATCAATACCCCTTCACTTCTTTATATTATTATTGCATTTAATGCTCTAAATATGCTCATTCAGAATATTAAAGATCTTACTTATTTTTGTGATCCCAAAGTCAAAAGATGCTAAAACTTATCTCTTGGGCATCTAATAGCTTATTTCATGGAAGTATATTTAAATTTTACTTATCTTAACCAACATTGCCATTTTTTTCTCTCTCTTTACTAATCACTCATTTCATAATTAATTTCTTCAATAATAAGAAAAGTGTCATATGCATTAATATCAATGACAATGAAGAAGAACAAATAACTCGTCTTATATAATCACCACCCCATACTTCTCTTGTTTATCCATCATATACATACTCTTAAGATGCTTGGACTAATAACTTCTCTCATTTATAGCTTAAGATTGATGACCAAGTTGCACAAGAGAATGAGAGAATGTGACTACAATAATAACTTGATGATAATTGAGATTGATTTCAAAGCTAATTTCTTTAGTTGAAAGATTACATGAACCATTCTGCAAATAATTACTAAGGCACCCTAGACATTTGAGTGTGATCTTCCTTTGTCCTTCTTTGTATTATTTTTTGTCTGTGTTTCTTTTTTATTTGTGTACATTCTTTCTTTTTGAGGTGTCAAAATAAGGAGTAGTTAGTTTGGTTATTTTATTTTATTTTATGAGTTTTATGTGTTTATATTTTTATTTGTCTTTTGTTTCTGGAAAATTTATGTTTAAGAATAATTAAGAACATGTAATAAGTTGTAATGGTTATTTAAAAATATGAGTTTCTATTTTTTTTCAAGAACATTTATGCTTGACATTATGCCTATCATTTGAAAATTAAAGATTTTATTCTTTAATAATTGAAATGCTCATATATTTACTATGCATTAACTAAGAATTTTCAAAAAAATGCATTAACTCAGAGGGAATTTTACCAATTCTAAAAACTTGTAAGAATAATCAAAAGTATGTTTACCATCATCATAAAAGGAAGAGATTGCTAATTCTTGAGCCCTAGCTTGTACTAAATTATTTTTTGTGATCACAAATATAAATTTGTTTGAGCTAACACAAATATAAAATTATTATATGGGCTTATGCTTTGATGTTTTAAGTATAAAATTTAGAAATTAGTTTAAAATATACGGGCATTCAAGATGAGATATATGACTCAAAGGACACTCAAAATTTAAGCTAATCCATAGTTTAGAAAAAGAAAGCCAAGTTTAGCTCATAATTTTATGATATATGCTTCAAGAAGTTGAAATTTACAATTTTACTATTTTGAGTATTGTATTATTTTATTTTATAGGTGTGAAGGATGTATCTATATGTGCACATTAAGCAAAAAATAAAATCAAATACTAAAATTTTTAAAAATAATCTTAACTAATTGTCCAATGTGAACTTGGATAATATTATACTATTAGGGGAGAATTTAAAATTAAATTAAAGGAAATTTTTATTGTTAAATGAAGCTGATTAAGTTATTAATGATAATTGATTTTTATATCATTCCATATAATATGTGCATCATACTATATTATCTATCTTAATAATACTAATAATATGATAAATTTGTATTAATTCAAAATTTTAAATTTTGAACTATTTAGATGATGCAAATGGGATCATGCTATACATTCAAAAAGGTTACCTTGTCTTAACTAATAGTTATTGCTATATTAGTAAGATTAGTTACTTTTAAACTAGTTATACTATACAATACATATCACACATCATGATATGTTTTCTAATTAATCTAGTTAAGTATCTAAATCAACAGGATGATTTAATATCATTCAAATTAAACTTATCATACTATATAAATGACATCATCATATATAATCAACCAATACTTTTTCATTAATTTTTTAATTAAAATAGGATTTAGTTCTTTTTTGTAATTGATATATAAATTAATATTAATCTTTTAATATGAGAGAGAGATTTTTAAACTGGAAACTTAGTAAACTACCACTTTTAATTTATAAAGAAAAATTTTAATGAAAAAAGAGAAAGAATGAGAGCACACATTTTATTATCTTTCTTTCTACACTTTATTCCTCATGGTTGAAGAAGATGCTAATTTGAGAACTATCATTTTGTACTTGTAAGGGATCATGATTCTCAAAAGCTTTGTGAAAACTTGATGCTATTCATAGGAGAGCTAGAGTAGCATTTTTCTTATAGTAAAAGAGGATACAAGCTATCTTTATTACCAATTTAGGAGAGAGTAGTTAAAAATCTTGAGATAATGACTTGAAAAATTGGATATAGACCATTTTTGTTGAATCACTATACATTACATTACTCTATTTACATTATGTACCTTTACAATCATCATATATAATTATATATTTGGAATGCTTTGTGATAATGTGAAATATATGATAATCTAATTGTTGATTGTGATATAAATATAAAATTATTGTTTTGCAACATATTTTTTATTTAGGAAATTCATTGTATGAAGGCATGTATCGAGCAGTCAAAAGAAAATAAAGTTTTTGTTTAAAAAATCTTATTAATCATAGTTTTTTTTTGGTTTAAAATAGATTTTACTTAAAAAGATGAATAAAAACTATTTTATAAATATTTTTAAAGCCTACCGATTTATCTCCATCTCTTTTTAGGTGTCATACCCTACATATCCTTTAATATATATTTAGTCATAAATTGTTGGAAAGAAAATAATAAATGAGCTTATATTTTTGATAGATATTATGGTAGCTTCACTACATAATTTTTTCCTCTCATTTAAGATTTGTATTATACGTGTAAATATTAAATTTTAAGAATTAGATATATAAATATATAAGAATGATGTGATATGTATGTAAATGTCCTAAATAATAATATGTCAAAGTAGGGGCAGCCTTAGTTTTAAAGAATAAAAAAATTTTTAGAGGGGACAAATAACTAATTTGATATCTCAGATAAAAAGAAATTAAGAAGTTCATGGGGTAATTGTCCCCTCTCAGAATTGTCCCCTCTCAGCTATGTCTCGATCCACTCCTGTGTCAAGAGACTTTAAGATAACATAAATAAGATGACTAAGATGAGGTTTGTCAGATATTTTTTATTTTTGGAAAATTTGAGGGCAA
This sequence comes from Cymbidium sinense, assembly GCA_021442155.1. Lineage (NCBI taxonomy): Eukaryota > Viridiplantae > Streptophyta > Magnoliopsida > Asparagales > Orchidaceae > Cymbidium > Cymbidium sinense. The sequence continues at coordinate 75,123,925 of CM038215.1, forward strand.
TGCCCAATTTCATTCCAAAGTGTAAGGTAACAGATTACAAGTATATGTTAAACCAAGAGTCAAAAGAAAACCTATACCAAGTTAACAGTAAAACAAAAGAAAAAATAGAGCAATAGCTCAATGGACTCAAAGACAAAATAACTTAAGTGGACATCAAAAGTACAGATCAAATAACCCCAAAAAAGCTTCCGACGGTTGACGGCATCTGCCCTCCAATGGAATTGGATTTCATACTGAAGAGAAGGGAGCCCCTTAGGGTAAAGGAGATTGTTCCAGGTTGCAGATGCAATCCGTCCAAGGGGGAGCATCCAAAAAGCTGCTAAAAGCCAAGGTATGGAACCGAGCAACACCTGTCTCATCATCGTCCATTCAAAATTTCCTCCAGCTTCATAAGAACCTGAAAGCACCAGCCAACACCGATCAACATTAACAGAAAAATAGAACATAGCAGTCAAACAGCCCAAAAACTGCTGCGACCCAACAGCTGCATAAGCAAGATCAGCAACCCAACAATGAATATCATCCTGATGGCCATACAGCGCCACCCAACACAACACTACCGAAATAATTGCAAGCATATAGGATAGACCCCATCCAAACCAGCAAGTCACCACAGAACAATAGAAGACAATCGAAGCAACCCAGCAAGCGCATGAACAAGATTGAAGACACAACCTAAAGCCCAATCTAACCTCCCAGAGCAGCAAGAAGATAGAAAAATAGCAGTAGCTCAATGCAAATAACCCGTAAAAACCACTAGGAACCACAGAAAACATCAGCAGAAAACCCAAAAATAAGGGAGAAGGAATACAACAAAAAACACCCCAATTATGGGGGAAGATCAAGGATAACAGAATTCCCAAAATTTGTCCATTTATCCAGCATTCTTCTAACCTCAAGAGGCCAAGAATCTTTAACAGGTCAGCGATGAATTTTTGCTGCCACTTTAGATTTAATTGCTAGAGAGATGGTATTTAGAGAACAATTTTGGTTGGAAAATATCCTTTTATTCCTCTCACACCAAATAAAGTAGACTGATACCACCACAATTAACAAATAAAGTCTCTTCAAGACTTTATGATCCATTAGGGACGCAACTGATAGAACAGTATGGAGAGTCGGGTGGAAAAGAAAGAAATAACCATTAGGCAATAAAGACCTGATAATGCTTAGAGAGTAGGGTCAACCAAAGAAAAGGTGAGCATGTGATTCCTTTTCAATGTTACATAGAGTGCAGTCCAAGATAGAGCCAAGGCCTCTTTGATTTAGCACATCTGAAGTTTTGAGACCATTCTGAATGGCCATTCAGCAAAAAATAGCAAAGTTTATAGCATACCCTTTAAACCAAATATCATTTGACCAATCCACCAATGGCTGAGAATCATAAATATTCCTTAGGACATATTTATTCTCAAAACTAGTCTCACCATTCTGACTAATGGTATCTTGCCTTGAGTGTAAGGTAATATGCCTAATGATATGTGCACAGTTCGTAAAACTCCTACATAATAAGTTAGGTATTACCCAAGTGTCATTCCTGATCAGCCCACTAAGAGTAGAATCCTTAGGAAGGTTGATCAGGGAGAAACATTCAGCCCCACATAACTCAAATATAGGTTTACCCTTGCACCAGGGATCAAAGAAGAGGGAAAAGCGGCTACCATCGCCAACAAAGTAAAATAAATTCATTCTAAATCTGGTGGCACATAGATGGAGTTCTCTCTAAAATGCTGAGGAGCACTAAACTTTTTCCCAAATGAATCTGAATTTGTTCCTACACCAAACAGCTAAGGAAGAGGAATGATGAAGGAGTTTCCACAAGACCTTAGTTTTGCATAAGACATTAAGGGTATTGATAGAAACCAACCCGGTGTCACGTTTATCTCTAGGTAAGGTTATCCTATACCACTAGATGGGATACATCTTTTTAACCACGTCCTCATGATAAAAGAATTTGGCAGTAAGAGAGGTAATTTTTTTGAGAATACACTTAGGAATCATAAGAGCCCGAAGCCAGTAGATGAGATATCTATTTATGGAGGAATGAATAAGTTGGAGTCTACCCCCATAAGAGAGCCATTTTGATTTCCAACCTACTAGCCAATTGGTTAGCTTATCAAGAAGAGAAGAGAAGTGAATAGATTTGAGAGGGCCTGCAACAAGGGGGAGACCAAGGTATTTAAGGGGGAAATTCCCCACCTCCATGTTCAGGATATTACATATATTACTTGAAACTCTATGGGAAATGGGAAAGCATAGTTGAGATTTGGCATGGTTCGCATTGAGACCCGTAAAGGAAAAAAGACAGCCCAAGACTTTATTGAGTGCCTTAGCAAAGGAAGGCTCAGCATCACGAACAACTAAAATATCATCAGCCAAAAGGAGGTGGGAGATGAAGCAGTTACCTGCAGCGATTGATTTGAAGGAAGAATCTGCCACTTTCCTCTCTATGAGATAGGAGAAGATATCCATTATAATGGAAAAAAGAAAAGGGGAGAGAGGACAACCCTGCCTTAAACCGTTGGAAGATTTAAAGAATCCCTCTAATTAACCATTCAAGATGATAAAAAATGGAATATCAGAAATACAGCCATCAATCCAGTCCACAAACACCTTGGGAAAACCCTTTTGAAGCAACCTTTGGATGAAAATTATTCTGTTAACACTAGCAAAGGCCTTATGAAGGTGAATCTTAGCATAGAAATGATTGTGTGACCGTCGGCTACCAAATTCAGAGCAAATTTCATGGGTCACCGCAATATTATCAGCAATGTCTCTTCCTTTAATGAAAGCAGACTGAGCAGGATGGATAATATAGGGGAGGGTAGGCAAAAGCCTATTAGCAATGACTTTGGAAATCACTTTGTAGAATGTGTTGCAAAGAGAGATTGGTCTATAGTCTACCATTGTGTTTTAATATTTTATTTTTGGGATTAAGGTGATAGTTCTATGCTTGAAAGCCTCAGGCAGTTTTCGAGTACTGAAAAAGTCATGAGCTGCTAATAAGAATTATTTTCCTACAATTTTCCAATAGTGACTGAAAAATTTGGAAGTAAAACCATCAGGGCCAGGGGTTTTCTCTTCATTTATACTGTGAAGAGCCTTAATAATCTCCATGTCAGTAATAGGATCACCAATTTCCTTCAAAAGAGAGGGGTTAAAGGTAGAGCCTATCGGGATGTCTAAACAAGACAAATCATCAGGATAATTTTTGTTGAAGAGGCTTGAATAATAAAGACAAATTTCAGCATCCATTTCAGAGGGTAAGGTGATAGTACCCCTTTCCACAAGGAGGGAGTTAATCTAATTGCTAATCCACCTTTCTTTTATAGAGCAATAGAGGAACTTGAGATCATCATCGGCATGAAAAATCCATGATATTTTAGCTCTCTGCTTCACCCAAAGACTTTCCATTCTAACAGCCTCTTGGTATTTAGAATTTATTTCATTCATGTTATGGATATAGTGGACATTAGTGGGCTCCCTTTCTAGGAGCTTCAGATACATCTCCTGATCTACTTTTAGATTCAAGATTTGCTACTCAAGAGGAGAGGGGTCTAGCTTTTGATTTTTTAGAGCCTCTTTAATCAATTGTAACTTTTTGAGTAGTACCATAATGGGATCCCCATAAACATATTTTGACCAAGCCGCCTTAACTAAAGAATGAAAATTTGGGAAATAGACCTAATAATTCTGAAAGATAAAATGTTGTTTCCTTGGATACTGATTATTTAGAGATATGATCAGTGGGGAGTGATCCGAGGATAAGGGAGGGGGCACCTTGTAAGAGGAGGTCGGGTAAATATCCAACCATAAGGAATTGCATATAACTCTATTTGTCTTAGTTTTTATAGGGTTATCCACCCAAAGATTAGACCATGTGAAAAGAAAGCCTAGAGCTAGTAATGTCCATTAACCCAGCATCATTTACATAATCTTTAAAATATGATAATCGGCTAGGGGGAGTAGGGTTACCTTCCATCTTCTCATGAGAATAAAGAATATAGTTGAAGTCCCCAAGGATCAGCCAAGGTTCATTCATTATGATAGAAATATGGCGAAGAGTTTTTCAGAGGTCTAGTCTTTCACTAACTGCATTATGAGCATAGATTCATGTAATAAAGAAATTCTGGTTAAAGGGAAGACATACTTTTCCATGAATGAGTTGAGAGTTGATGATGGTGGGAGTAAAGGAGAGTACATTTGGGTTCCATTTTAAGCAAATACGACCACCAGAACACTGATCAAAGTTATCACAGCTGTCTCCTAAAGGGAACAAGGTAAGTTTCTTCTTAACGGCAGGATTGACAAGGGAATTTGAATTTATCTTGGTTTCCAAGAGACAAAACATATCAAGGTGGAAGTCCTTGATAATACGGGCATAGTCATGAATCCGTCCTTCTGCCAACAAACCCCTCACATTCCAGCTTTCTAATTTAGGGAGTGACATAGCAACCATTTAATGATTTTTATATTTTTTCTTTATCTTTTGGACAAGGAAGGAGGCATTGTTTGGGGATTTGGGAATGTCTTTCTCCAAGGGGGGCTTCCCTAGAGTTTTTTGGATAGATTCTAGAGATCTAGTGGATGAAGATTTGGGGAGAGATACAGCTGCTGAGCAGGTGGTTATGGTATAAGAAGAGTTAAGAATAAATGAGGCATGAGATTCAGCCATCTCCTCATTTAGGGCAGGGTCAGGCTCATCTAAATCTAATGTGGGGGGAGATTGAGACGGAAGTTTGTTAAGGTCGTTTAATGAGGTTTGTATGTGAGGAGGAATGGTCTCAGGGAGAGCTTTCTCAGCCACCAAGGAAGAGGGATCCTCATTTGGAATGGTTTGGGCTAGCGAAGGAGTGGTAGTAATTGTGGGACTTGTAGGGGCAGTGCCCATAGGTGGTCAGGATGGGAAGGTTTGAGGCCTTCTACTTCTACTATGTCCCCTTGCAGGAGGACGGGGTGAGGGGTTTAGTGGACAACTCATAGGGTCGTGGGAAAAGGTTGAGCACTTAGGGCAAGCACTAGGTTTCCAATCATAAACAATAGGTTGTTCATACTTCACCCCATTCAAATTCAACATCACAAATTCAGGAAGCATGGAGGAAGGATGAACCTGAATGCAAATTCGAGCAAATATTAGTCTAGATTTGGATGCTGAGAGGTTGTCCACCGTAAGAGGAATCCCCACTTTGCTAGTAACTTTGGAGAATCCCTCATCATTCCAGTAGCACAACGACAAATTTGGAAGCTTGATCCATAAAAAAATTTCAAAAAAAATTTCCTTGATCGGTCTGAAATCCCAAGACCATTTCCTAAAAATAAACGACCTTCTATTGAGAAAACAAGGCCCACTGTCCCACACAAGATCAAAGTCCTCCTTATAAGAGAAACAGAAAAGAAAGAAATCCCCCTCCAGAGTAAGTCTAGATACCCTTTGAAAGATCACTTCCATTTAATTACAGCCAAGAGAGAACCATAGTAGGGACGCTTACCAATCGTGTGTCTGACAAGCGAGAGCTCCCATTCTTTCTGACCCTCAACAAGTTCAGCCTTAGAGAATGAAACTTCAGGATCCGAAGAAAAGATATAGGCTAATGAGACATTGTTAGAGTTTTCCTGGTGTGAGCTCAGCAATGCTTTCCAGTTGCACGAAAAAGGAACGGTCGGTTGGGGCTGTGCGTGCGGGCTAGCTCTAGAGCCCGAGCCAGGGCGGGGGAGGGATGCAAGAAAGAGGAAGTGGAAGCAATATCCATGACCAAAAGCAAAAAACACCCAACAAAAAAATCCCTAGGGCATAAAAAACACGGAACAAGGCCTCCGACCGAAGCCGGAGATGGATAACATATAGCAAGTAAGGCAATCCACCAGAACAAACCACCAATTCAAGAAATAATGTGAGAAATCAAACCAGAGATCCATTCAGAGCCAATGGGAGGAGGAGGAAAAGCCTAGAGCCATCGCGCGCCTCATGTCGTCAGAAGGTGATGCATGGAATTAGAGAGTTTGCTACAAATTTTTGGTCTGATTCAACTTTTAAAGTAGACTAAAAATTATTTCTGATAAGCAAACAAATGGAGCTAGGGAAGATGACATTTGCACTTTCCTAACGCTACTCAGCCTCACCATTTCATTAGAAAGTCATGGAGACATTATTTGCTAGATATTTAGTCACAAATTTAACAACAACCCATGAATTGATGTGAAAAGTTTTGATTACTTATAAATAATGTGAATCTAACGTGGGCAGACTGTGAACCTAATAGTCCACAAAAATATACGGCAGTGCCCCAAGTATCTTGGAAGTCGTTTAAAATATTTTGATATAAAATCCAATGCTTAGTCATATCTGACAAGGGCAAACCTGGTTTCTCTCAGAATTTTCTTATGAGTTTTCTTTCTTGATAATTTACATTTAATTTTATTAAGTAGAGTTTTTGTTGTTTCATTTTTAATAATGCATTCATATGCACAATTGGATGATCCATTGGCTCTTATCATTTTTTGTTCTCTATAATTCAATGTTGAATTTATTTCTTTGTCATTCTTATGATATTTTGTTTTGGAGCTGAATCTTTCTTTTGCTTATTTTTCTGAGATTATGTTGAGCTTATATGAAGTGTACTCTCTTTCAACACATTGTATCTACCTGTGAATGCTTGAAACCAAATGAAGTGAAATTATGATTTTTTTTTTCTTTTGCTATTTTTTTTATAGGAAAGTAGTGATTTGTTCATATTTGTAATTAGTTGATTGCAGTGTTTGTGCTTTTTTGTTGTTCTCTTGAATGCATTATTTTGAGTACACTTTTCATTTTTTTGTGGTGTTAGATTAGTTGATTTAGGGTTTTAAGTGAACAATGTACTCAATGAACAAGTCGATCGTTGTTCATACTATACTCATTTATGTTCATGTATTTATATAAGGACAAATTTTTAAAAGCTCATTATATAAATGAACAAGTTTGAATATTGACTTGTTCAATTATGTTCATGAACATTTTTATTAACAAGTAGCTCGATCAAAATATAATAAAAATGTTGATTTAATGTTAGCTTATTTTTTAATTTGATGACTTAATTCAAAATTATTGTATTAATTGTTCTATAATTTATACTCTTTAAAAATTATGTATATTTTTATTTATATAGATGATGAAATATCAAATTCAAGCTCATTATATATTTTTTATTTATACTCTTTAAAGGCTTGTTGTTGTTGTTGTTGTGATATAGATGATGAAATATCAAATAACTAGCTATATAGGTAGATTTAAATCTTTTCATATTAGTATTTAAATTTCATCAAAAAATTTAACTAGCACCTAATGAATTATATTAGTTTTCATCAAACTTTATAGATTCAATTATGTATAGTAACTAGGTTACATGTTTAAATTTCTAGTATCAAACACATAATTAGTATGATTGGTTAAATCTCGAATTCGGCTCTAACTTGATTAGAAAACTAGTAAACGAGCTTGATAAATATTTTAAAACTCATATCATATTCAAGCTTGGCTCAAAATCAATAAGAAAATAAACTAATGAGCTTGAATAATGTAGTACTTGGCTAGACTCAATTCATTTATAGCCCTAATCAATTTGCTGTTGAGCCTTATTTTGTTCATTGAACTTATTTTTGTTTAGAGATTGAAGACCTTTATCATAGCATTTTACAAATTTTAAATTAATAGAAATTTGTAGAATAAATAAACTTCAACATGGTTTTGCTGCATGGTTCATATAGAACAAATAAACCTTTATTTTCTTAAAATTTTGAAATTAATTTTAAATTGGTTTTTATTCAAATCTATTTAAATTTTCTTATCTATCTTTAAATTGAAAAATTATAATCTTACCTTTAATTAATATTTGTTATACCTTATTCACAAAATCAATTCTAAATTCTAATTAACACTATTATTAATGACAAGCTAGTGAACTCAGTGTCACTTCTTGTAGTTTTTCTCTTTCTACCTACCTATCAATTGTCAGAACCATCTTATTTTTTTTGAACTTTTAGCATGCTAATGTCAAATGGTGTAGTCTTTCTTTTCCATTGATCTCTTTCAATTTCCATCATCTATGAAACTCCCATAATTTTACCTAATAAATTCTTTAGCTCATGTCTGGTCTTTTAATAGTGTAGATATCTTGCATATACTCAGACTTATTTTGTAGTCTATTTTAGAAATAAAGTATTCGATGTTATTTTCATCCTCTCTTTTAACACGGGGTTTTTGAAAGGTCAAAGAGTGAAGTAAAGATAAAACTCTGTAACACAATACTTAAAACAAAATGTAAAAAATGAGATTGTCTTACCATATCTATAGTTCTATAAATAAAATGTTGTAGTTCATTTAATTGTTGTTCATAATTTTCTTCTCAAAATAATAGCTCATTAAATTCAGAAATTTCAAGAAGAGAAGTAAACAGAAGCTTGTTTTCAATACTTGACTTAGTTTTCTGTTTCTGCAATGAGTAGTTGGTTGCATGAATAATGTAGCTTTGTTCCTTGTCAATTCCATGATTTGTCTTCGACATTACCATGTCATTGCTATTGAGCCCTAGCTCCATTATGACTCTTCTTTCTTGTGGAAATGTGCTAGATTTTGTCTTTTATTGTAGAAATGCATCAGTCATCCTCTTGCATGGCAGTTATTGTGCCATTTTGTACACAAACAACACGACATTATATAAAATCCAATTACACTATTCAACATCTCATTCTAATACTACCAAAACTTTTGTATAACCAATTGAAAGAAGTAGCTAGAGTTTTACATTCTAAATTTTATATTCTTGTTATGCTCTTCACATTTTTTTCTAACAATTGACAACAGAGTTAATGGATTTATTTATTTTCAATTGTTCATATAGCTTGTAGTTTGAATGGATCTTGGTGCACTTAATTATAGTTGAACAAGATATAAAAGTAACTAACTTGCCGCCTACATGTGATTGAGTTTTGAATGCATGAAACTTGGTGGTTTCTAAAATCTTACGTTCGAGAGGGAATAATCTTTGTGGAAAATTCTCAGTGAGGGTTGATCTATTAAGGCACATGTGGGTATTAGGTTGTATCAACTTAGGTAAATAAAAATATATTAGCATAAAAATTTTATTTGCAGCCCTCACCTACAATTTAAGTTAATTTTTTCAAAATGATCTTTGCCCCAAGTGTTATTAGGCAAACCTTTGTTCTTCTTTTGGTTAAAGTCCTTTACAAGTGTTTCAAAACTTTTTGTAAAGAGAAAAGTACGAGCAATGTCTACTAAGGATGGAAACATGATGATTGATAAGTTTTGTATAAAAATTCTATATATAAGAAGTTTGGATGCCTAAAGTTATAAGATTAAACACTCTTGGTACCAAAAGAAGTTTCATTTCTCTTTTATAAAGAAAATTAACATCCATGAGCCATCATGATTGATACTTAAACAAATAGGAATTTGGAGTTGTGTCAATTACTTACTGAGAGTCTTTGTTTCAATCTGATGCTAATAAGTGTTATCAATCATAATAATATGGGTAAGATTTAGTAGTTATGCAATGTGTTGCTACCACGAGTCTTGATTTCTTCAGCAATCTGTGAGCAAGGTTCAAGCTCGAGTAACTTCACTTTTATATGATTGAGTGGGCTTTAATTACATTGGACTTAATGGTGTTTGAGAACTAAGAACATAAACATTCCTTAAAGGGTAAGTGAGTGGCCGATATGAAGAGCTCTTAAATGAGAGTAGATTTGTTAAGCAATGTGAGAATTATTGATTTAGCTTAACATTAGATGGATTAAAAAATGTTATACAAATATTAGTTAAGCCTTTGGATTGAAATTGGGTTTGGCGACAACTATTTTAATCCCATCTAGTTTACACCCCCAATAGGTGCATGTGGCTAGTTATAGTGTTGGAACCTAAATTGTCACTAGTATTGAAATTTTGTCTCATAATTAACTATTATTATATTCTTCTATGTGATGTATTTATGGATGTCGTTCATGTTATTTTTAGTTGGCATTGGCTATATGATTCAAATGATACTCATTTTGAAAGTTGTAATACTTAAACTTTCAAGAATAATGATAGAAGGGTGGTTTGGAAACTTGCAAAGCCTAAGGGTAAATTTGCATTTTTACTATATGTGTTATCCTAATGAAGTGCAAAAGTTTCCTTGTGTAAACATGCATTTGAGGAAGTCATATTAAGAGTGTACAGTTTATGCCTTAATAGCTAGGAAAGTGGCTAATGTGGCACACAAAGTTGTACATATGCCTAATGAAGTTCTTAATGAATTATCATTGTTAATGGATATACAACTGTTACATGTTTAGTTCTTGAATCATTGCCTAATTTGTCACATTATGAATTAATCTAACAAAATATGTTGAATGTAAGAGATAGGTTGATGAATTATTTAAGAAGGAATTTACTAGTAAAAGTACGAGTCTGCATTGCTTTCAGCTAGGCAAGATGATAGTTGGTGGATGTGTAGGTAGTGGAGTTGCAAATAAAATCACCTTGAAATATATTGTATATCTAATTTGGATGACATGTTGGATATGATGAATCCTATTGTAATCTTTTATAAAATTAATTTGAGGGTGGATCTCATTTATTTAGAACGAAGGTTTTAATTGGAAAACTACTTTTAAAATTAAGGATATATTATATGAATGATTGGTGGAGCCTTTTAGATTAATCAATATATTTAATAGTCTTATGATGATAATGAATCATGTCTTGCATCTTTTATTGAAAAGTTTTTTACTTTGTGCTATTTTAATTTACAGAATGACACAAGCTGATCATTTTGTGCATCTTTAAGGGTATTTATCATTTTATAAGCAAAAAAAAAGAGGATTGAATATGAAGAAATATTTTTTTGACTGGATATGTAATTTCTTATGTTATATTATGTCTAGAGATGAATTATTTGTTGATTATGATAATGTTGAAGTAATTAATAATTATCTAAAACCCATTAATATATATGATATTTAGAATTTTATGATTTGGCTAATTTTTATAGATAATTCATTATAAAATTACTACTAGGTCGACTGTAATTATAAATTATCTAGAAAATTTAAAGGAACCGAATCGATTGATCCTAACTTGTTAGTGCACTTCAATTTATGTGCTTGACTTTAATAAAATGTTTTCAGATTTTTTGTGCTCGTCTGAAAAAATTAATTAGAATATATAAATATTAAAACTACGATAGAGAATTCTATATTGTAGTGCAAGTTCTTCAATATTAAAGCATCATTGATAACACAAACAGTTTGTATTTTATTCCTTTGTTTGGAAAGGCATTCGATGCATATGCGAGGCACGCCTCGAATTGAGGCGCATGAAGAGCGCCTCAAGGCTTAAGCCTCATTCGGTCTAATGAGGCTTACACCTTTTCAACTGAGGTGTACGCCTCAAGGTACTTTGAAGAAATGTTTCACTTTATTTTTTATAAATAATAATTATGATTAATTTTTATAATATTATTTCATTTAATAAATTATTATATCTATTTATCCACTATCTTAATGAGTTAGAGTTCTTTAACTTTGAGCGATCTACCTCTCTCAAATTATACAAGTCAGTATTTCTTTTCTTTACTAATGACTTATTTTCCTCCCTATTTTTAATATATTATTTTATTTATAGTTATATTAAATATATTGTTAATTGTTATAGAGAATAAGAAGAAAGTTGTAGTAGTTATTAAGATTTTAAATATGATGAAATATATTTTGAGGATGATAATCACATATAATAATTTTTCAAAAAATGATAAAGTGATGATGATATTATTGTAGATCTTGATTCTCATGATGCATTTAAATTTTAAGATAGTGCTTATATGAAATCTTGATTTAATTTATATTTATATTAACATTTGCTATTATGATTTATAATTTGTGTCTTTATGATAATGAACTAGGCGAATATATTGATAGTTTGTCATTTTTCATGAATTTTTTATTTTTTGTTTCAAGGCTTATGAGCCTTACTAGGACAAAATGTTTCAATTCCAGATTTGCCTTTTTAAACATTGTTATATTTCTAATCATCCAATTTTAAATTATTTTAATTTTTGAACAAGGTTGGGACATAGATATGCCAAGTGGGTTAAATTTTTATAAGAGCATTCTTTTATCCTTAAAGATAGTTGTGAATTTGATAATAGACATAATGATCCATTGCATTAAGTTTTTGCATTACTACATATAATGTTAGTTATGATAATTGATTTTGATTATATAAAAGAGGAATATGCTACTTTTAATATTTTATTAAAAGTTGTGAAGACTAATTTTTAATCTTTGCTAGAGAAAAAAATTGTGATTAATGAAAGTTATTTATTTAAGGGAACTTATCTTTTGCATGTTTGATTCATCGTTGAGCAATTTCTTTATTTTATAATTACAGGTTAGGGGCTTGCTGGTTTGAGATATAAAAATTATTGCGATGATCAAGGATAGGTTTTCTAGCAAAGTCTAAAATGTGTTGCTGTATGTATTGATTTTCAATGTATGACTTGCTAGTTTGGTAAATATGTAAAGCAAAATATAAGGTTATATAAATTCTGAGGATATACGTATGAGCTTTGTGTTATCATGATTTGTGAGGAAACTTGATTCAATTCGTTGGATGGTTGAAGTGGAGGAATGCATCTAGGGGTGTAAACGAGCCGAACTTGAGCCAAACCTTATTATGTTAGTCATTTAAAATTTGTTTTGTTAGTTATTCGTTTATATATCGAGCTTGAAATGTTTGTTAGTGTTATTTCGTTTAACTAAAAGCTACGAAAACAGTTTACGAATTTCAAGAAACTTTTGAAGGGAGGATTCAATCTACAATCTTTTGTATAACAAAGTTTTTAAATATGAAACTGCATTTGTGATATGTAAATGTGTTGTATGAATATATAATAATAATAATAATAATAATAATAATAATAATAATAATAATAATAATAATAATAATAGTAATAAAATAATAATAATAATAATAATAATAGTAATAATAATAGTAATAAATAATAATAATATAATATAATATAATATAATTTTTATTTAGCTCATCGGAAAACGATCGAACAAATGATTGTTAATGTTATCATTTATATATCGAGCTTGAAATCACCATTTTATTCGTTCAATTAAACGGCGAACATGAAAACTATCTTTGCTCATGAACAACGAGCTTTGACATACTGCATGGCGGTTATTGTGATAGAAAAGACTTAAATTTAAGAGAAAATTTTATAAGATGGTGGTACAATCTGCAATGATTTATGGTGCAGAATGTTGGACAATAAAAGAGAAACATGAGACTAAGTTAAGTGTTGCAGAGATGAGGATGCTCAGGTGGATGAGTGGCTTTACTCTTAGAGATAAAATGTGAAATGAGTATGTTCAGGAAAAAGTTGGAGTAGCTCCAGTGGCAAATAAGATTAGAGAGAATCACCTTATATGGTTTGGTCATACAAAGCGTCAGTCGTCCAATGACCCGATTAGGAGAGTAGATGCATTAGATTTGTCTTATATTAAGAAATGTAGAGGTAGAACTAAAAAGACATGGTTAAGATGTACAAAAAATGACCTTAGTATACTTGAATTAAATGAGAATTTGACACATAATAGGACACAATGGAGACGAAGGATTCATGTAGCCGACCCCACTTAGTGGGATAAAGGCTTGTTGTTGTTGTATATTATCAATTCGTTGGATTATTTATTTAATTATTTGCTCTTCATTATGTGTCCACTTCTAATCTTCTAGCGTATGTATCCAACCATCTTTTTTTCTGAAACTATTATAGATGAGATTATATATTATTGAAAGTGAATTTTAGATACTTTTTTCGCTAGCAAGATGAGCCCAACTATGATGATTCATTAATTACTCTATAGGAGGCTTAAATTTTAGATACTTTTTTCGCTAGCAAGTATTGAATATTTAATTTTTTTTAAAACCAAAATTGCTTAAGCCAACAAAATTGATGCTTTTATCTATTCTCATTAGAAGTGTTATTTCGAGGATTGTTTTGTGTAAGTTTTTATTTTATTCGATGGTTTATTTGAGCACATGCTTATGAAGGATAAGAAGGGTTTTTTATTATCAGCCTTAGTTTAGTTTATTTGGTAAGACATGATTTTGATTTTAATTTAATTTAGTGTATTTTTTTTTTAAAGATTGCATGAATGTTTAATTTATTCGAGTTAAATTTATTTATAAGTTCGAGCTGAGTTTATTTTTTCAAGTCGGGCTAATTAATGTTGTGGTTGTTGTGTGAGGCTAGATCTCTAGCATCATTCATTTAATCTAGTAAAAAAAAGAAAAGAGAATAATATTGGTGTGACTAGTGGTGCGTGATGTTAGCTCTCAAATGAATCAAATTAAGTACTACTTTGTTCAAATTTGTTTATTTATTTTCTTATCGAGTTCAAGCCAAACTTAAGAATGGCCTAAGTTTTAAAATATTGTTTAAGCATTTTTATTTATTTTCTAATCAAGTTTGAGCCTTAATCGAGGTTTATTTGAGCCTAATTAATTATATGTTTAATTTTAATGGTTTAAATATATAGTCTTATTAGATTTGTAGATTATAATCAAAATTGACTTAATTAATAGGGTGTTATTTATTTTATTTGGTGAAATTTAAATATTAATAAGACAATGCTTTATTTTCATATATCTTTACTTGATATTTTTTTGCATTCTTAATTCTAGTGGTAGTGTTGTGACATTAGGTGAACAAGTCATTAATAAGAGTGAACGATTCAAACATTTAGGCTCTATTGTTCAGAATGATGGTGAAATAGATGGAGATGTTGGATGGTTGAAGTGAAGGAATGCATCTGGCCTGTTGTGTGATAGAAAAGTTCCACTTAAGGAAAAAATAAGATAGTGGTAAGACCTATGACTTATGGTGCAGAATGTTGGCCAATAAAGAAGCATAAGATTAAGTTAAGTTTACGAGATGAGGATGCTCGGGTGGATGAGTGGCTTTACTCTTAGAGATAAAATCGAAATGAGTATGTTGGAAAAGTTCGAGTAGCTGGGTGATAAGATTAGAGAATTCGCCTTAGATGGTTTGACCACATAAAGCATTTGATGACGATAAGTAGATGCATTAGATTTGCCTTATGTTAAGAAAGGTAGAGTAGACCTAAAAGACTTGGTTAAGATGTATAAAAATGACCTTAGTATACTTGAATTAAATGACACATAATAGGACACAATGGAGCGAAGGATTCAAATGTAACCCCAGGATAAACTGTTGTTGTGTTGTTGTTGTTGTTGTTTATACCTTTAATAATGCACATATGATTTTTACAATGCATACGACGAAACAAAATGATAGAACCTAGAATTAGTTATTAAATAGGTAATCAAGTCATTATTAAATGAGATGGTAGATTCTTGTTACTCATATTTCTTCATTTTTATTTTGGCGATTCTATTGTGTGAGGATTATGTGGCCTTGTAGACATTGGATTAAGGGGATGTTCAATTGGAGTTTGGTTGTTTTTAGAGATTTCAATAATTTTGTTTTAGGTTTAAAAATTAATTTTAAATTAATTTGAATTTAAATCAAGATTGATTATAATTTCAGAGCTAAAATTAATTATTGATTTAGATTATGAGAAGGTTATAAATAGTGGCATGAGGCATGTTGACAACTTTTGGCTTCGTATAAAATTTTCATTTTTTTCAAATCTAATCCTATGACTGCTAGTTGGATGTGTAATTCTTTTAAAGTATTATATGACCACTTGATTCTGAGGGACTTCATCTCCCTGCTTTATAGGATGAAGCCTAATTTGGTAAATTTGTTTCTTATTTTATTTAATCTTTAGAAAATGTCATTCTGAAAATCGTCTAAAGTGATCATGCAAAGTGATATCTTGAATAAAGTGATAAACACGACTCGATCCTAATTGTATGATATTGTATGTATTGTACCTGCCTAAAGTGATAACCTGTCTAAAGTGATATCGTACCTCTGGTCCTAACAATATCACTTTAGACAGGTTTTATTGTACTTAGTATAGTTGATTTTTGGTTAAAAAGTGGCAAATCAAAATTTTGATTTTGTGAAAATTATTTTGTTTATTTTGTTATTTTATTTGATTTTAAATCCTTGTTGAAATTCTCTGATATTTGCAGTCATTTTATTTTTCAATTGGGCTTAAGCTTTGTATCATATATTTTCATTTAAAGAATGCCAATTGTTGAAGTATTATATACATGATATTAGTTTCATTAGAAAACCTAATCCTTCTTCTATCATTATACCTGTGAGAGTTTAAGTGGTGACTTCCTTTTTATTTTAAAATCTTTTGCTGATTTTTTTGGGTAATACCTCGAAGCACTCGATGAGGGGAAAATATTACGTCAGACCCGCGTAGGTTTTCGTCGGACTCCAATCGGATATGACGCGTGGCTATATTGAATAAGCGGTGCCAAAAATGATGCGTAAGGCGGAAGCGGCACTATTTTCAGCGGTTTAGCGCCCGACGACCCGACCCGACCCGATTTACCTCGTCAACCGCGGAACAAAATATCTATGTCGTTATTCTTTGTAATACTCATGCGGGGCTTCGACGAAGAGAATTTCCTGAGCTCCCGTTGTCAGTCGGCCCACCTCCGTCGTTCGATCACTGGCTTAGGGCTTCTAGCGAATTTCAAATTAAGGTATTCTGATTGGTTACACGAGGTATTTCCACATGCATCTGAACTTGAAAGATTTTAGGGTTTTCTCTGTCTTTGTCCATTACAATCCATCAGTATGTGTTTCTAGGTTTATTTATGGCATCCCTTTGATTTTATATGGCTACTTTTTATACTTTTTGTGGATATATTTGCCCTATTTGGATGATATATGTACTTTATAATGCATTAGGAACAATGTCGAGGTTGATTAGTTCGTTTTATTGGTATTTTGCATCTGCCTCTGTATTAACATGAAATCTGAGTATTCATTATTTGTTTGCTACATTTGGCCCAATTTTTTACAACATTTCTACTTTGGTTATTGAGACAATATTTACTGCTTCTTTGTGAAAGTAGATTAGAGCATTTGCATATGTACTCTCTGTACCCCCTATACCCTCTATACTTTCTTGAGATTTTGCGTTTATTTTCAGTCCATTTTTTCCCGTTTGGAGGACATACTATGGCTAAAATATGTTATGAATAACTGAGAAGGTGTGTTTTGCTGGTTTGAATGTGTTCTGTGGAGAAAATGAATCTGTACCTTACACCTCTGTACCCTATACCTCGTACCTCTGTACCCTCGATATTAGAGACCATTTTGTTTATTTTTTGTTGATGTTATTGAGACAATGTTTACTGCTTTTCTCTGGAAGTAGATTAGAGGTTGTTTGGAAGCTAATTTTGATGCTTATTTGCAAATGTACTCTCCGAACCCCCTGTACCCTCTATACTTTCTTGAGATTTTGCATTTTTTGATCCATTTTTCCGTTTGGAGGGCATCTATGGCTAGAATCCTTTATGAATAACGGGAAGGTGTGTTTTGCCGGTTTGGATGTGTTATGTGGAGAAAATGAATGTACCCTGCACCTCGTACCCTCTGTACCCTTGTACCTCGTACCTCGTACCTCACTCCTCTAATAGTAGAGATGATTTTGGGCTATTTTTTGTTGAATGTTTACCGCTTTTGGAAGTAGATTAGAGGTTGTTTGAAGCTAATTTTGATGTTGTTTGCATATGTACTCTCTCGTACCCTTTGTACCCTCTATACTTTCTTGAGATTTTGCATTTGTTTTCAGTCCATTTTATCCCGTTTGGAGGGCATACTATAGCTAGAATCCGTTATGAATAACTGGGAAGGTGTGTTTTCCCGTCTGGATGTGTTCTGTGGAGAAAATGAATTTGTACCCTCTGTACCTCTGTACCCCTGCACTTTGTACTCTGTACTCATACCCTGTACTTTGTACCTCTCCTGTACCTCTTACTTAATACTTGTAATCCATTATGATTATTACTATTTTGAAGTTCAAGATGTCAAAAGGATAATGTCAAGATGCATCGAAAACATCGTATTATTTGATAATATTACCTTCACTAGGGAAGTGATCAAATATTGAAGCGCTTCACCAACCAATTACTGGTGGATCAGAAAGACTCTCGTTCATAACCTCTATCCTATCTTTTTGACAGCCTTTTCTTGGGCGCATTTCTTTCACCCCGATGAAGTAGTTGTGATGTCGGGATGCCAAACAAAGGGGAGAAAGTTTTATGAAATCCCCATTATCACGATAGTTCACCGATTATAAGAATAAGCTCGAGCAATGATTGCTGCAATTTGTGCAGTTGTACATACATTTTCTTCTTTCAAATTTGTTTTTTGTATATCACAACTAAAATTTCTAATTTAATTGCGATAATATTGATAAATTTGTCGAGTACAATTCAAGCCATTTGGGCCTTCTCGTCACAATTCAATGGCATTACATCAAAGATAAACACACCTCTGGCTACATGAGTGGCTTTGTCTCTCTTCTTATGATATGTTCTTATATAAATGTTTCTTGTAGATCTGGGCAGCTGAGCACATTATTAGATTAGTCGCATTTCGCATACCATGATGTTGTTGGCCTAAAATAAAGTTTGCGACGCTGCCTCGACGATTTGAAAGGAGACCGTGTAATAAGTAGTTATGTTCATTCATTTCTGCAAGAATGCATTTACCTATGTTGTCGTCATATCTATCTTTGGCTTAACACAGTCCGCCTTTACACGGGGACTTATCAAGAGGAGAGACTGCCTTGAATCATCTCTCCTCCCCATGAAACTTCCCTAGAGACATCCATCCAATCCAATCATTCATGCTTCTATTGATTCCCCATATATCTCTCCCGATATTCCCCAACTGTGTCTAGCTTGCCCTCTGCTACTACCCCCAATCAAGGATCTGCACAGATAGCGTTTTGAGGGAGTTGAGGGAAGTTGTGGCATCCTTCCATGCAAAGACCCAGTGAGAGGATGGCATTGATGCACGTTACCGCTATTGAGGGTACCCTGTCGTAGAAGAGTGCTTCCATCCCCGGAAGTTCTACGAGGAGACCACCGGGTATCTTCTGAGGTCGTCATTGGTCACTTCTCCTTTGAGGCTACCACCATAACGAGGTGGAGACCTATGGAAGCCCTCCTGGAGTCTTGGCAGAAGCTCCTGAGTTGGCGGGGAGGCTCCCACCGAGCATACACTTGTAGTCCCTTCATTGGCCTTGCGGTGAAGGCATGAGGAAAGAGGAAAAAGTTCTCTCCTTCACGCTCACCAGTGCCTAAGCAAGATCTATTTGCCCTTTCCCTCCACCCTGAGCGATGCGTGTATTACGTTAATTTCATGAATAATGTGATACAATAGATGACCAATTGTTCGATTTCACCCTTCTGAATTCACAGGCTGGCGTCGAGTGATTTCCTCTGATGAGCCATCAAAGGCTATCATAGTTGTGGAGGAGTCAAATGTAATTTTGATTCTCGAGCTTTAGATGATAATGGATATAGTTTTTTAACAATTATTTTCAGCCTAAATAATTATATTATAGCCAACCGAGGGATACTGCGTGCTTCCCATCTAGAATGGCATGCACCTCGATGCTCCACCTCATAGTGTGCTCGATTCTGACAAGTAAGTCCAAGATCTTGCTCCTTTTCACATAGATTCAAATATCATATCATTCTAACTTCTATTAATTTCTCTCGCCAATAAATTAAAAAATAACTATTTCGATAATGCGGGGAGATACAAGATCGCAATGGAAATATTATTATTTAGGCGTGATGATTTATTGACGGATCGATCCGCCGATGCACACGCCGACGCGTCGCATATCATGAGAAGTACTCCCTGCCTGTGGATTGTATGTCCCATTCTATACATTTCATGCATACATTGGGTGAGTTACTCCTCCAAATTTAGTGGTTTCGGCAATTCATTCATGATATCCATGTCTCTGACTTATAGATGTTATCTTGCATCCCAAATTATTGATTGCTTGCTAAAAGAAAGCAAGATGTATATCCAAATATCATCCGCAGACAGGCATCCGTATCGAGGCTTCTTATTCCCGCTATCCATAATCAAGACTGACACTTCTTCGGAAATATCAAGTCGGCGTGTGGTCATTTTATGACTCATTGCCAAACCTAACACATAAAGCCAGAGATAGTATGCACTCTTCGCGGGTTCTCCGGGATCTAACTAATACCTTGCCCATCTTCGTAGATCAAATTCGCCTGATATGGACATTATTTCGACAAGAACCCAAGAAATGGCCGCTTGAAACGCGGTTGCCCGCCCAACAGTGTCATGCATGTTCATTTGCAAATACATGGAGGCTATCGAGAAGCCCACAATTAACTGGGCTCAACCGATTGGGACAAAAGATGAATAGATTTAGTACTTTGTTTATGTGATTTTTTGCTTGGCCTCAAAAAACACTTAAATCAAATTTGGATGCTTGAGTTGTTCTCTGTACAACACATTCTATTTAGGTAGGGATAATTCATTCTGTTATTTCAGTGGGTTGATTTATTCTATTAATTTAGTTTTTATGTGCTGCCACTTCTGCAGATATGGGAGGCATGGTTGAATTGTCCCAAATTGGTCTATGTTTCCGCATTTTTTTAGATCTGCCCAGTTTTGTTCGGGTCCGTTGGGGTGCCCATGGTGTGCATATTCATTCTATTATTTTAGTTTTCTTTCTCATACTGTGTGCATTTGAGAGGCGGTTGAATTATCCAAAGTTGGTCTTTCAGACTCTCGTTCTCTCGTTCTCCTCAGACCTCCTCAGATCTCTTGCACTCTCCTCAGATCCACTATATACATACTCTGACCTGATACCTTCTATACCTCTATACCTTCTCGTAATTCATACCCTATACTGCATCTCTATACCTCTCAGACTGTACTCATCTCCTCCTCCTCAGATCCTCTATACCGCTGCACTCTAAGGCTATACCTTCTCATAATTCTATACCTTCTATACCTCTATACCTCTGCACTTAATTCTCATACCTTCTGCACTTATACCTCTCGTACTCTGCATCTACAGTAATGAATCTATACCTTGTACCTTAAATCGCAGAGCTTTGTGAAATTGACAAGGATGGTGGTTTGCACTACTTTTGTTTAATAAATTAATTTATAATTGTTAAACTTAAAATCAACTTATTAGGTGATGATAAATTTTATTATTAGCAAGGTCTTAGACTTTTTATTTATATTATTAGTGATGATAAATTTTATTGAAGCGTATAACCGATAATTAGCTTTAAAAGACAAAATGAACATAATGTTGGCGTTATTAAAATAAATAAATTATTAAATTATCAATCTCTAAAATGAGAGAACTTTCTCTCATATGCCTTATATATCATTTTACATTGTCAAAAATAAATCATAGAACAAAATGCCATATATTAGCCTAATGTTAATTTTGAGAATTTGAGAATATTGATCAATTTGTATTAATCAAATTAGTATTTTTAGTGTAGCATTTTAGTAGTACAAGTCAAAATTTTTTAAATTTATCTCATCATGTTGAATTTTTTATTATAAGCTATTTATTAAGCATCTAAGCGTCTTAATAATTTTGTTATCAGACAACATAAAATTATCAAATTTATCTTATGTAGATACACGATCTATCCATAGAAATATAATAATTGAAAATTATATAATACCAATATTTATCTCATGTGAACTGAAATTAAACAAATTTAATGCTATTAAATTTATCTTATTTAAATATTAAATTTGACTATATATTTAATAAAATTAAAAATTGATGATTCTAAATTTATTCTGAAAACTTTTAATTGAAGATATGCATGATTTTTATTTAATTGGATTTATTTTTTAATTACATACCAATATTTATTTTAAATTTTAAAATTTTAAGTAACTTTTGGTTAAATTTTTCACCTAAAATAACCATTTATGTGTTTTGGAAGCTTCTATTTTCCGATTCCTCCAAATCATCTTTTATTGATAAGGGTTTAGTGGATCAAGATATCTCTTGAGTTGTCTGGCATTTTCAATGCTTCAATTTGATAAAGCTTCTTCTGTGGAGACGATGAGTTGATTATAATTTTAATTATGCTTTGACTTGTGTTTCCAGGGCATATAGAGAGAGGTTCTTTAGGTTTTCTTCAATGTATTTGGCACCTAAATGAAAAACAAAATTTCGTGGCAATTGCTAATATTTTTGTCATGATTCCTACTATGTGAAATAAATGCTTATTGTGTTAGTTTTGCTGAGTTATCAAGGGCAAAAGTCCCTAACATTGTCGCTATTTTAACTTATGACTCCCATAGGTAGAGTTGCAAGATGCTATTCAAGATGTTAATGACAAGAAAATTCTTAATGAGACATGGCTAAACTGCTTCAAGGAGGATTCAAATTGTAGTGCTTTTATTAGTGCAGTTGTAGGTTTCAAGACTTTACTAAAGTTATGAAATGAACAGAAAAAAAAATACAAGCATAATGATTAAAATGAGAAAAATGAAATTAAAAAAATGCCTTCTTGGATAATATCATGCATCAAAATACCGTCTTGTAATAATATCCATCATCGCCTTAGTGTACCCTGATATTATATTGGTTGATTGATGAGGTCGAATCAATTCGGTACAACATCGTAGTAATGGTACAACATCTTAGTAATGGATGAATGTTTGACGGCAAATCATGAAATATTCTAGGCTTACCTGCGAAAAGCACGGGGCATAATAGAATGAGTCGCAACCGTGACGATCCCGCTCTACAAAGACTCTGACTTCACTTTGGTTTCTAAGACAAGAAAATAGAATGAATTAAATATTTACAAGAACCTATAAGTAATAGCAACTTCAGAGGCAAGTAGGGTACTTGTGGATTTTGACTTCTCCCAATAAACCTTGAGCCTTGATGCTGGAAACACTCTTTGGACGCCTCTTGATTGGATCCTTCAAACTATCCTTATCCTTAGTCGATGATGTGGTCGCCTTCCTCTTAACCGATCTCAAAGCGGTGGAGAATTCTCACTTATTACGAGTCCACTTCATGAGATAGTCTTAAGAGATGCAAGCATGTAATCCTCAACAATCTTATTACCCTGTGCTTGGGAGCTAATTTGATATGCATATCGACTTATATGATTCCTGAAAATAATGCCGCCCATCTCGCTTTCCACATGTACTAACCTTCTTTATGAACCATCGATATTTTGTCCTCGGTAGACCACGATGAGGAGGTACTTATCCAATGAGACATCATTCGCTAAGAACTCTAATGCAGGTGCACAAAGTATGCCCATCATTTCAAATTTCGCAACTACAAGAAATATCCAGAGTACATCAAAGTGGACAATGTTTTGGATGCATTCTTCTTCTAAGTTCTTCACCAGTACTATGGGGCTATCATCCGACACAAGAATGATAATCCCCAACTCCATGCAAATTCTTCTTCGAACATAGAGTAAAGCTTCCTCAGATAAAAAAACAAAGCCTTGCTTAAGAATTGGACTACTCCTAACGAACAATTGTCTGGATACACTTGAAGTCTTATCATGTTCATTCTGCCATGTTTCCATCACCTTCTCCAATCCCAAGAAACAATCTGACAACGAACTTGTTGGTTTTGAAATACCAAGACACATGCTATTTGTCTACCTGAGTTGACAAGATGCCCATACAAAATTTATCTTTGTTGAATGCGTGGACCATTTCGCCTAATTTTGTAAAGTTCAGATAAGCATGATCATGCAAATTGCCTTCCTCTAGCATGGCATAAAGCATCCTCAAACTCATCCTCTCAGGTCACATTTTCTCATGCATGTATAGAATAGCCCTTGAACTCTCTTGTTACTAAAGCAATGGACCTTGAGGGGGGCTTTCGTTTGATATGCAAGCAAACCTAACATGACTACGCGTAGTACATTCTCGATAGCTCGCCATAGCGATCTTGATCAAGAAATATTATTATAGGATGCCGCCACCCATCAACAAGAAATGTCGGAATAACCATGTGAATGACTCGATGGTCTCTTCGACAAAAGGCTACTCGAATAAGACATTTTGCCAATGATGATTCACTCCAATGAGTGTACGCATAAGATTATATTTATTGATAGCTAGTATCAAAAATTATCACATCCCCAAAACAATCAAATTCAACCCTAGACATATACCATTGCTCCAAAAAAACTCACCAAGCAATCGACGATCAACCAATAACATCCAAACATCTCCGCTTGTCTTTCCTTGAATATTAATTCGCTATCACCACTTGCAATCCGTGACCTTCGCTTCTTCGGATGAAATTGAAAGCATCTCTTTTGTGAATCCAATATTCTACCCCACCAACTCCGGCCAACGCCATACTAATGCCTTCAAACGATGCCTTCAGAATTGCTAAGAAGATGATCACCGCCTTTTGCCAATGAATGATTATGGCTCTCTATATATTTTTAACCATTCCTCCAAATCCACACAAATCAATCATGGACAACCGCCCTCAGACGCTTTTCTAGAATTTTGTTATATGGATTGATGATTGCTGCACATAAAAAATCTTTCGATTTCAATTTCTTAAGTTTGACCAATAACTTGTATGGTCTTTTCTAACACAGTTGATGTGCATAATCACAAAGTGCATAAGTTTTCATTATTATACAAGAAATTCCCCAAATTTGGGTCATTAGATAAAATAACTTCATCATCGCATTGCTCATTCACCACATTCATCTGCAAAAACATAGAGTCCAGATAGTTCACAGATAATAGAGAGTATAGAGAGTAGAGGGGTACAGTTAGTGAGAGTGACACAAAAAATACCTAAAAAATCATTCAAATAGCCACCAAATTGTAACCATTAAATTTTAATTACCATGATCTGAACAACCGGCTAAAAATGAACCTAAGCTGGACAAAATCATCATCAGTACAGAGGGAGATGAGGGTACAGAGGTACTGAGAGTATAGAATGCTGAAAAGTATAGATTCATTACGAGAGGTACAGAGGCATAGTACGAGGGGCATAGAGTAGATATGCACAGAGAGGATACAAGCATACAGAGGTATAGAATGTAGGAGAGGTATAGCAATGTATGAGCGCATAGGGGGCATGAGGAGATGAGGCACAGAGGCAGAGGTACAAGGTACAGAGGTACAGAGAGAGACAGAGAGTATAAATGAAATCTCCTAAAATTCTAACGTACCCCTCATTGCTTGATTGGGATTTAGTTACCATGATCCCAACAACTGAAAGTGAAACAAACTGGAAAAAATTGTCTATACTCGAAAGACAGACATATATGTAAAATAAGCACTAAAAAATTAATCAAACAACCACCAATTTCCTCCGAAGGATTACATTGAATATGTTTTCTCCAAGACAAAAAAATCATGAAAATAAATATGAAATGTCGACATGAGAGTACCCAGTGCAAAGCGTTCACCGACATGCAAAGTCCTCACTGGAAAGAACTCCAAACAAGTAGGAAATCTAACTTAAATAAATAAATTACAAACTATCAGTCATTTTACATATACAACTCCTTAAAAGATTACCGATCCATTTTATTTACTTACATCATCACTATTTCCTCAACGCCTCCATTTCAGATTCATTCTCCTTCTTCATAGCTCTTTCGTAATGCTTCATCTAAAATACAAAAAATACTACGCCCCAAATGAAGATATTTATTTCTTTTAAATTTCTCCCGCGCATATACTCATTCCCTGCAGTTTCGGGTCGGGTCGGGCCGGACGCTAAACCGTGGAAAATAGTGCCGTTTCCATCTTACGGCGTCATTTTTTGGCGTCGTTTATTCAATATATATGTGCCACGTGTCGTCATCCGATTGGAGTCCACACGTAAACCTACGTGCGGACTCTAGACGTAATATTTTTCCCTCGATGAGAGCGGGAGCATTCCCCCGCTTTCTAATCTCTCATTCCTACTGTAAGTTCATTTGTAGGTACAGATGTTTCTGAATAGCGTCATGCCTATTTTATAAAGCTTTTGTTCACCTACGTTAAGGTTAAACATAACCTTCCGTCATCCTATAATTACTAATACAGATTCTGGTGCTGAAACTTGTTGAATAATGGGGTTTCAAAATAAAATATTGGTTGAGACATATTAATGTGCTAAGCGAGGAATTTGCAATTAGAACTTTCTCTGATCCCTCGTGTATGTTGATACATTCAGAATGTTTATTTTTAGATGGCATCATTATTTTTTGTAAATAATTTTCTAGATTTTCTCTGGTGTTTTGCTAGTGATCTTTTGTTTAAATGTACATGCTCTCAATTTTGATCCCATAACATTTGATTGCTCTCCTGTAGGCCAGTGCCCATAAACATACATTTTGTTCAAAATAGTAATTTTAAACCCCACTCCTCCCAAAGGTTGTTTCATTAATAAGATAAATCAAGGCTAAATTTTCAAATTAGGCTTAATTAAAAGTTTAATTAGGTAATTAAGCATGAAAAAAAATTAAAAATAAGCCTAGTCGCCCATTGAACGGGCAACTGACTACAATTTTTTATTTTTTTTAAAAAATAAACCAGCAATCCTAGTTTTTTGGCCGTATTGGACTCATCCGGTGTCGGATTTTAGCGTGCTTGGTATTGTTGGAAAGATAATGAAACTTCCTATAACTTCTATGTTGACAACCTTCAATGATTCTAGCCCCGTAGCTATAATTTTTGCGTTTGTATGGATTTCCATGGTGAAAAAATAAAGATATTGCGGCAGCTTCAATTTTTTGGCTGTATCGGGCTCATCCAGTATCAAATTTTAGTGTGCTTGATATCTTTGGAAAGATAATAAAATTTGATACAACTTTTATGTTAACAACCTTCGACATTCTCTCCTGGGTAGCTGTAGTTTTTGCGTTTGTATAGAATTTCACAGTGCAAAAATAAAGATATTGTGGACTTTAGTTTTTTATCAGACGTGCTCATCCGGTCGATTTTAGAAGGGTTTTGGTATGAAAAGGTAATGAAACTTTCTACAACTTTCATGTTGATAACCTTCAACAATTCTTGCCCACGTAGCTGTAGTTTTTGTGTTTGTATGGATTTACACAGTGCAAAAATAAAGATATTGTGGTAGCCTCAGTTTCTTGGCCGTATCAGGCTCATCCAGTATTAAATTCTAGCGTGGTTGGTATCATTAGAAAGGTAATGAAATTTTCTACAACTTCAATGTTGACAACGTTCGATGATTCTCACCCGGGTAGCCACAGTTTTTATGTTGGTATGGATTATCATGGTGCAAAAATAAAAATACTGCGGCAGCCCCAGTTTTTTAGCCTCACCGAACTCATCCGGTGTAGGATTTTAGCGTGCTTGGTATCGTTAGAAATGTAATGAAATTTTCTACAACTTTCATGTTAATAACCTTCGACGATTCTCACCCAAGTAGCCACAATTTTTTTGTTTGTAATTGTTTTTGTTGGTTATGTTGGCAAATGCGATAATTCTCTTATCTTCTTTTCAAACACATACTAAGCTAGCTTATTAATATTATCCTGCAAATTGCTTTAGTATGGACAAGAAATAACATAATATGAGTCTACAATAGTAATCAGTTGCTAGAAGAAAATAGTAACCAACATCAGAGAATACACAAATAATAAGCATACAATAGTAAAACAAAATGAATAATGATAATACATGAGATACAATTACAAGTTAATGGTGTCAACTGTCTACAAAAGATAATAGTATAGACAACTATCATCAACGATACGTGTTGCAGAATCGCATCACTATCATGAGTGTAATGAGCTGGTGGTCGCCATGGCCGGTCTCGTAGATGTTGTTCTTAATCCTGCTCCTTTTTAACATACTCGTTAGGTTGTTACAAGTAACAGGTGTGTAACACTAGGTACATCGGTTGAAACCTACATAGAGAGCGAGAAATCGTGGTACACTCCATACATGGGTGCCATATGGAATGATAGAGGATCATATCTGGGAGGAATTGGTGCCTGTTATGGGTACATCTGAGTCCACATAGCTTCCTGATATGAATACTGCAACGGCTGTGTGAATGTATATGTAGATGACTCGACCACTGCGTTGCATAGAAGATGGACCAACATCCATCGCCGCCCCATCTAGCTGTATTGACAACGAAGTACCTAGAATGTCAGTGTCTTGTACCTACTATCAGAGATATGCATATTGTGCCGCAGCTCCCTACACAACTTCTCGTACTTGTTGATAGATTGTTAAAATTCTATATCTTTATCTTTCCCAAAATAATGCTGGAATACATCATCAGTATTCAAGATGTGCTCATGCTGTGTTGAAAGAAATTAAGTTAAGATCAGATCATTATACGAAGCAATAATTTTTATATCAAAATAAGTTTATCATCAATCATTCTCAAGACGCTCGAGGGTAATAAGTGTCCGGGGGAAGTTTTTGGTGCCTTCAGCATGTATAGGGAAGCCCATAACCGATACCATCTCATGTATCGCGCCGACTCCCCTTGAGGAAGAATCAACCATCAATCACATATGCTCTCCTACTGTATAATGTAAGTTTGGTGATAATCGATCCAATCAACATTTGTTTTTCCTCAACCATCCACTCACTTGAAGTAGGGATCTATTAGAACTACATCAATCATAGGTGGAAGGCCGAATTGTCTGAGAACACAATTAGACAGGTATCACTCAACTCATTTCCAACTAATCATTGGTACTTTAGCCAGCCATATCTCATTACCCTGTAAGCATATATCCGCGATATACGGATCTGATGCCCATATGGCTCCCGTATCACTTGTGCAATTTGAAAGAAATATTAGGTATATTGTGTACATCTAATGATGAGTTCAAGAAAAAATTTATAATGCAACATATCTGACTCTACAACAACCCATCTAATTCATCTCTATATGCTGATGTGGGATGGTGTCATCTTCCGGACAAACCCTTTATTACATCGACATCCCACGCTCAAGTCATCTTTATCCGTAGAATATGATATATGTAATGTAGGTCTGCTCACATGAATGTGCTCCCATGCCCATACTTACAGTAAATGTAGGCTTCAAGCCATATTCGTGTGCTACGATTTCGCCATCTTATGTAGCTCACTGTATAATTGAGCAAGCACAAAAAATCTCAACAAAAACTTTCTAAATGTATTAACAGCCTATAATAGTGGTAGATATTGCAAGTGAACTTTAGAGCCCGATGTGTCTAGCATAAGGAAACAACTAATCGTAAAGAATATGTAGGCTTTGACATGCATATCAAACTTAAGCTCGGTGAGATCTATATATGAATCCCTGTAATATGTCCAATGCAGTCATCATAGGGGCAAACAAGTTTGTGTGTGAGCCCGTCCCATACAGAATTCTAATGTGACATGTGATTGGATAGGATCATGATACATAATATGTGACTCCGGGTGTGCTCTTATCAGCTTATCACAATAATCGCCATGAAGCCCACTGCTTGCCTCCACCAACAACAATCCTGCCAACAATAAGTGGGCCGTCTATCAAAACACTTAGAATCATAATAACATTCTATCATCATCTCTCCAACGGACAAGTAGAACGTATTTGTCTGGGCTGACTAACGTTCAACAAAAGCTGTGAGCAAGTGATGATCTAGGCGAATATACTGCATCTACGAAACACAGTTCCGTTTAGTTAATGCAGAGCACTTATAAATTTAGGACAATTAATTGATCATTCTCTGAACATCAATATATAAGAAGCAGCCTCAAGCACTCCAACCTGCATAATAAAAAATTTGATCAGTATGCAACATTATATGATAATCTGTATATGAAGATTGTGGAGAAATTTTTTTTACCAAATCAAGGTACGCTGCTCTATGTTTACCACATAACGTCACAATAATAGGGTGAACTTCAACCAATAGAGGGTTGTAGTCCACAACATTCTCCTCTTCTCATCTTTTCCTTCTACGTGTGGGGTGAATTAGTTCTTCAGCAGACACTGTACGTGAAAATAATTTATACATTAAACATGTAATAACAGTTCACATGTAATCACAAAGCACATTACAACCATGTATGAAACAAAATCACAATACTCCCTACCAACATTTTCTAATAGCAATAATAAACATGAGGTACAATATTTAACAATCTCATTGGATATATATATGAAACAAAATTACAATACTCCCTAACAACATTTTCGAACAGCAACAGTAAATGTCAAGTACAATATTTAACAATCTCACAGTATACATATATGAAACAAAATCACAGTACTTCCTAACATCATTTTCTAACAACAAGAGTAAACATGAGGTACAATATTTAACAATCTCAGAGTATACATACATGAAATAAAATCAGGTACTCTCTAACAACATTTTCTAATAGCAAGAGTAAACATGAGGTACAATATTTAACAATCTCACAGTATACATATTTGAAACAAAATCAAAATACTCCCTAACAACCATAATAAACATGACGTATAGTATTTAATAATTTCGCAATATACATATATGAAACAAAATCACAATACTCCTCCATAATAATAGTTTATAACATACTCACAATACAAGTACTAAACATTATATGAAGATCACAACATCAGTACATAAGGCATCACAGAATATTTCCTAGTTACAGTTTATAACATATAATAGCAGAAGTGGTCAAAAAAAAGAGGAGACACAAGCCAACAATAAATAGTACATCACAAACCTACAACAACTACCACAAGTATGACAAGTAATAGTGCAACAGATAACACACAACTAACATCAGCCTATGATATATTAGGATAGACAGTACAAGCTCTGTAAATAAGAAGACCCTGAGCTAGATTAAATTCTGTAATGCCGATTATGAGGACACGTTGCTCTGTTGTGCCAAATATTTTTGCATACACTACAAATCTTGGTACTCCTTATAGTAGTTTTGTCCATTGTATTTTGAATTTGTTTGTCCTAGGTCAACCAGATTTTCTTTTAATATTTGGTGGAAGATACTCTGAGTAGTTGTTGTTGATGATGTGTTCAGACCCCTCATCACGATCATGGATAACATAGAATTCCTCTTACGTAGGTACGGTAAAAAAAGGTGATAAGCTTGAGGTTATCTACATGTACACTTGCAATCATGATCTTGTAGTAGCTCAATCTTAAAGGTTCTGGTGGACATATCAAAAACTTGATACTCATTAGTGTTTATCCTTATTGGCTCTGAAAATCTCTTTCCCTCACATTCATTATTCTGCAGATCACTCTTGACATGTGGAGAAAATATGGAGTCGTGCTGATTTG
Source organism: Cymbidium sinense (assembly GCA_021442155.1). NCBI lineage: Eukaryota > Viridiplantae > Streptophyta > Magnoliopsida > Asparagales > Orchidaceae > Cymbidium > Cymbidium sinense. Next base: position 75,155,243 of record CM038215.1, read on the forward strand.
CTAGAGTTGTTACTGTCTCAAGCTGTTTCATGAAAAGGGAGACAATGTTATAGTATATTGCACTAATTAGTGATTGAATAGGCAAGCCACGTTTGCTTTAGGACACCGTTAAAGCATTCAGCTGCATTTGCGGTCATTGTGCCATACTTGTAGCCACCATCATGACCACTGTTGCACATCTCTTGAAACCTTGAAACCAGCTAATCGTAAGCTTCTTGCTTTATGTTTTTAATATCAGTCATATACCTCTTAAAAATGTGGATATCATCAGTATTGCCTACAACATATATTTTTTGGCATATGAACTCAACGTCTCCTATACTAAGTTATCGAACAACTTTTTTGAAATTCTCCCTCAAATGTTGGAGGCAGAAAAAATGCGCAGCCCCAAAAAATATTTCTTTACAGCCATGTATAAGACCTACGTGCCTATCAGATATGAAGCACATATCACCTTTTGTAGAAACTAATAAGATTAAGTCCTGGAGTGTCCGTAGAAACCAAATCTACGACTCAATACAATCTGATTCAAGCACTTTGAAGACTAGTGGAAATAAACTGTTATTGACATCAATCCCAATTGCTAATAAGAGTCCCTCTATACTTACCTAGGAGAAATGTTCTATCAAGACATAAAATCGGATGACAATACTATCAACCTGTAATTGAAGGCTCAAATGATCAGAAAAGTCATTGGAATTGATTTGATTCCGTTGAGTGTACTCGGTATACTAATCCTGACATAAATGAACATACAATGCCATAAATTTTTATAAGGATCGATAGGATTCCTCCCAACTGCCAAAAATAATCTTTATCGCCTTACGATGCACATCCCAAGCTTTCAATAAGACACTATTATATTAAATTTGGACTCCATATGACCAATAATTTTTTGGGCTTTAAATTTAGTTGACGCCTAATTGCAAGTTGAATAAAATAATTGATAAACTGTGATGTATATTGTATGTGTCCAACATTGAGTACTGAATGACTACATATATGAGATGAACCAATACTGCCAATCCTCTATATACTACCCAATCTCCTACTTGAGCTTGCATGTATTCACCACATACAAGGTGTAGTTGGGTGACGATGATATATCCACAGTACAATGAACTTTGTCTTATTTGAAGCATATATCACAAACTCCACATTGTTTTAGGATGCACCATCCCTAAAGAATGAATTAATGCTACTTCTTATCATGAAATCACATACCATCTAATAGTTCATCTGGAATGCAATTTTTTTGAAAGTTGATTGATCTGACGGCCAATCAAATGTGAGTTTCTCATCTCATTCTCTGTTTGAGCACTACACATATACTCATTGTTAGATAACAAGTGCTCTTCAGTATGACTTGTTCTGGTTGAGTAGTCTATAATTAGGGCTCTGGCTCTGAAACATGGTTTTGTAGTTCTTAAAGTAGGCATCTCGCATTACTATCATCATCGTCATCATCGTGCTTGTTGCACTAGACATAGTTTCATGTCCCTCGTCTTCAGGAGATAATGAATTGATGTAATCACCTTGAGGGTTACCCATGAAATCAGAATTTGTCCCAGCAAAATAAGCACATTCAATTGCTATAGAGCCATATGCTTCGGCTCGAGTGGTTAATTGCGGAGCTGGTGTAATATACTGAGTTCTAACTAGAGCTCTGTCGCACTCCTCTGTAGCAACTACTTCTTTTTCTTTGTACATTATTTTCTCAACTTCAACATGAATTATTATAGGCTGTATACATGCTGTATTGATTATAGACCCATAGACTTCATCAGTAATGTGAGTTGCAATAAATCAAGCACCAATAGGAAATCGGCTTGTAAGACTAACGCGGAATTTTGCTAGATCAATTTTCAAGGACCTCATAACTCGCTTCTGTAAGTTCGTGAAGTTAATTCGTCATGGAATCTATATTGGACGATTTTTCTCACCGGTATAAGTAAGAATAAAATCTTCACTTACAGTGAGTTCACCGCTATAATATAATATTATGTTGATTATATCTGAACTCATTTTTAACTCACACGAGCATAGTATTAAGAATCCTTCATCTCACCTGGTTACAAAAATAAAAATAAAAAATAAAACAAAGTTAACGTACACTTCATGCATATGACTTGAAATAGAATAGTATGTGAAGTGTTAGAGTTACTGTAATCTTAAATTAACATTTAATATGTGCAAATCCTTAAATAGAACATACCATAAACGGCGCATGAAAATTGAATATAAAGATTCCTAGATAGAACATACCCTAAACTCAATAAATTGAACTTGCAAACTCCAAATTAATATTTCTACTAAACTAAAGTCACATGTCCAATAAGAATAATTATAACCTTTAAATAATAATATTTTAACCTAAAATCCAAATCAAATCTAATATGCATTTTCAAAATATACAGATTTGATGAAAAAGAAGTATCAAAATCTCAATCTACCCTAAAACTAAAAATAAATGAGCTTATCATACAAAATGAAACCATATATAACAAGATCTAACAAAAAAATACATTTAGGTTTCAAAATACTTAAATTAGCGGCAAACAAATAAAGGGAGGTGTGTCTCCAGCGGTGGCGGCGATTCTTAGACAGAACATTCCATAAACTCAACAAATTTATTTTGCAAACCTCATATCAATATTTCTACTCAACTAAATTTACATGTGCAATAAGAATAATTATAACCTCAAAATAATAATTTTCAACATAAATCATAAATCTAATATGCATTTTCAAAATACATAGATCTAATGTAATAAATGTACCAAAATCTCAATCTACCCTAAAACTAAAAATAAATAAGCATATAATACAAAATAAAATCATATATAACAAGATCTACCAAAAAATGCATTTATGTTTCAAAATACCTAAATCGGCAGCAAAAACATTAAGGGAGACGAGTGTCTCTAGCGGTGGCGATGGGCGGTGCAGTCCGCCATCGAAATGGCTGTAAGGTTAGGAGCCGAGAGGAGAAAATGGGCAATCGGGCGGCCGAAATTATAGGCCAAAGCCAGTCACCAATTCAGTGGGTGACTGGGCTTTTTAAAATTTTTTTTTTTCGTACTTAATTACCTAATAAAACTTTTAATTAAGCCTAATATGAAATTTTAGCCATAAATCAATTCATAGTTGTGATAAGTTAGCTGGGTAAAAACCTGCAACCACTGTACACAGGGATGAAAGGAAACACAAAGAAAAGAAACAACTAGAAAAAGAAATTAGCAGACTTGGAGGTAAAGGATTAAGATAAATGAGATATTTTTTCTTATTGTTTTTTATTACTATTACATTTTTATATCTGTAATTTGGTGGAAGATATAATTTACCTGTAACAACCAAATCAAACTTAACAAATGAAAAGGTGGCAAGTGTGCTATGTTGTAACCAACTTGCTTCATAATAAGGCAAAATTTTTAAACTAAGCATCATTAAAACGTTAATTAGCGAAATAAGCAGATTTTTACAAAAATTTAATAATAGGCCGCGTTTAAGCGAGCGGACTGTATGTAATCATCGGTAGCCGATCGCTGTTTAAATGGCAAAATAATCGATTTTTTTAAAAAAACCCCGATCCGAGATCGCATTTCTGTAGCTCTCCTAGGTCACTCTCCGCTCCGCTGAACCCGATCGGCGTTGGCGCCCGGCTCCTTCAACTTGCCGCCTGATCCCGCCGCCAGATCTCGCCGCCCAGCCGGTGGATCCGTGAAGTTTGGCCGGAAAAGGTTTTTTTTTTTGTTTTTTTGTTTTTTCAAAATAAACGAGTGATATAATATACATTTGTGATATGTATTTTAGTATATTTAGGTATATATATTGTGGATCTAACTAATTTTGTGTATCTCGTTTAGGGTAATGGGTGTTTGTTCTTGTTTGATTGTTATTTTTATTTTTTGTTGTTGTTTAGGTTATATCGTCATTTAATTTTATTGTCGAATTTGTTTATGTTACTTTTCCTTTTCGATTTATTTTCTTGATTGTATGTGACTGTATATTTTTCTTTAGAGAGGAACTAAAACAATCCCTTTAATCTATCTTTCTACTTTTGTCCCCTTTTTATTACAGTTGTGAGTTTATTTCCTATATATCTTCCTTCATTGCAGATGCTAGCAAATTGTTCCTTTCCATTGTTCTTGCTCCATGTTTTTCAGTCATTTGTCTTTTTTATTTATTTATTTTACGTATATGAATAAAGTGTTTCATTCTATGTCTATTTAGAAAGATGAAGGTTTTAAACTATTGCATAAATGTATTATTCTATGTATTATTTAGAAAGATGAAGGTTTTAAACTATTTCATTTTTGAAGTAGTTTTATAATAGCACCATTTACATAGAAAAAATAAAATAACACAAGACAATTCTTATATAAGCGTTCACATAGCACACAATTCTTATATATAACATATGTAGCACCTAAACTTTCATATTTATATAAATAATACATAAATTTTTATTCATAGACAAAGTGATTTATTTTTAAATATCAAATTGTAAGTGTTAGATATTTAGATGCATAAGAATTGTGTTATGTATGTAAATTTTATTTTTTTTTGTGCAATTTTTGATCCATTCAACTAAATTGTGTATCAAAATAATAGTTGATGAAGAGATATATCCATTCTCCTTTTTCATTTATAGTTTCTTCATGTAATTCACCATAATAGAGAACATGGAGTTGGTACAATTAAGCATTTGGGTTGATGGCATCTTAATTATTTGGGTTCGATGTCATTTGTATTTTACAAGATAACCATTAATTTAGCTAACTAGAACAAGTCGCTATTCAGACATTTCCACTTCGACAAATATTTGATTCGAAAATGAGTTCAAGCACAGTATGTCAGTCTTTGTGTATGATGGCGAACTTAGCGTCGGTGATGATTTTTTCCCTACATATCGGAGGGAAAATCGTCCATATTAATTTCTCATAATTTTAACAATGTTCAAGATCGAATCATGCGTTCATTGAACATTGATTCATTCGCCGGGGATCAATCTGTATCAGTTTCCTGGTAGCAGTTTCATTGCTACAACATTAGGCGATGGCAGTCTCGATCATCAATCGACGCCACCTGTTGTCGTATATGTTGAAAGTGAAATCAAACAAATTATCGATACCGAAGCGCATGATTATCTTTGTGAATTCGTGCAATTGAAACTTCACACCACTTACGATACGAGGATCACATCATGTAATTTGTTTGAACTGCTTGTTTATCTTCAAACATTCACATTAACCTAGAACACTATATTTATACGTGCAGCAGTGAAGATGTAGACATACCAGCACCTCCTATCCGGGCTACTCATATTGCTTCAACTTCAGTAAACATGGATGAGTACCATTATGATGAGGTGGCTCCTCGGCGGGGATGGGGATACGAAACAATGCCCGGTAGCGAGTTGGAACGAGATGATAGTGAGGGTGAGATAGGTGAAGAAAATTATCCAAATGCTGCAGTCAGATATTAAGAGAATATTCTAACAAAACAGCGCCCTGTGAGGAACACATGTTTACTAACAATGAATACGTCCAAGCTTGTCAATCAACTCAACAATGGGATGAAGAACTAAACTTTGATGGTCTCTCAAATTCTATTTTCACGGAAGATAACTTTATTCCAGTGAGACCTACTTGAGGGAATGTGTTTCCATGACAAGGGACACCTCAAATTTACAGTGCAGGGATGGTCAATCATAAATAACGTGGAATATGTGACATGTGATTCTAATAAGTCGAGGTTCACGGTACGTTACATTCATAGCAATAATCCTAACAGACCATGTTTGTGCCGTCTGCATGCTCGGGCAAGCAAGAGGCTTGGTGGTGCTTGGGTAATTTCAACCTTTGACCACATGTTACATTGATCTTAGGACAAGCACCTCCCAATTTATTAGTTACTACATCCAGCCTGTTATCAGATGTCAGTTGGACTTGAAACCTCGGGAAATCATTGGTTCGAATGGAATCAAAGTTTGAGATTAGAGTTTCATATATGAAAGCATGGGATGCACGCAGGAAGGCCATACAAAGTATATTTGGTAGTTGGGAAGAGTGTATCGTTTCTTGATGGATTTATGGTTGTCTTATGTTCAGTTATCCCTGGCACAGTGTATCGAATTCAGTCAAGCATTCAGGGTCAATTTGAACGCATTTTCTGGGCTTTCGGTCCATCCATAGCTGGTTGGCAGTTCTGTAGACCAGTGTTGAGTCCCGATGGTACTTTTCTCGGCAATCTGGTACATTGCTAACTTCGTTGGTATCGATGCTAATAATGGTTTGTTTCCTTTAGCATTTGCGATCGTTGAAGCAGAATGCAATGATTCTTGGAACTGGTTTATTAGGACCTTACAAGACTTGGTTCCAATTATATGTACGCGACCTGATCTATGCATTATCTCTGATCGACATTCCGGATTGGTGCGTGCATGCCGTGAGATTCTTCAATGGGCAAAACATCGACCGTCTCGCCATCTCGTGGAAAATTTTAAGAAGGCATCGCGAACTGGGCATTTTCGTCACAGTTGTGTCAAAAAATGTATGTTGCGAAATACAACCGATATCCATATTTACACGTTATATGCGGATATCAAGAACATTAAAGCGAGAGTGGCTACGAGCTGTAGAGATGTGGCAAAGTGGACATTGTGCCATGGCGAGGGTTCCGTTCGATTATGACAACGCCTCGAGTGCTTCAGTGTGTTAAAGAGGCACGTGGGTTACCAATCCAGGCTTTGATCAGTAGCCATGATCCTAGGTGTTCAGATTGATGGACCTCCTTATAGGTTTTTTTGGAGTTGGTAGGCGATGGCGACATGGCGGATTCTGCGGTGGTGATTGGTAGACATCCACGATGTAGTATATCATGATCCCTTTCAGCCACATCTGACATCTACGTTTCATATGGGGCAAGCACACGCCAGGACCTGCATGCCATTACGTTGACTGCGTTGGACATTCTTCAGGGATTCTTATTTGGACATTCCAGATGTTGAGTTTTGGAGGCATGTCAGAGTGTACATACTATTCACTATAGAATGCTTCCTCATGCTGATCGTCCCGTCGAGGTACATCTCCGATGCCATTATTAGAGGATCTGACATTATTTAGCAAGTTCAGCATTGGATCAGCCGTGTTGGCACACTTATATAGAGAGCTGAATGAGGCAACAAGACCGAAGCGGACGAACATGGCAGGATGTTTGCACTCTGCAGTATATGGTGGGGCATTTACGTTGGTCGACCCATTGCAGTACCCTACCCTTGAGTTGGAGGGTTTGAGTGTTGGTTGTAGATGGAATGAGACTTACCAGGAGATGAAACCTCACGTCGAGTGTGAGGATGAGCTTGATGGTTTGCTTGAGCCGGTATGACCATTTTACTACGGTTATTATTTTTTTTTAAATTTCATACATGACCTTAAATTTATTAAATGACTCAGTAGGTGATATGGGAACCTTATGGCAGATCCACTAGAGTGGCGGATGTATGTTTGGGCAGTCGTGAGATATGGCTTCGGGTTCCATTGATCATTGGAAGCGCGCTCGGTAGTATCTCCACGATGTTCTGACAGTTGCTATCACCCGAGTTGATCGCGATCGATCCTTCATTTCAGAGTCGATGGGCGGGAAAGGCGATGTTGGTTACATTTACCACCAACATACAGTGGGAGGCCAGACACGATGCCATTGTTGATGTGGGTGCAGTTCCACCTACAGTTGACCCGGCAGTGAGTCGGTATATGAGGTGGTATCGATCCTGGGCCTCCTTATACATGCTCAGGGCTCCTACCATACCGCCGATCACCTACTACCCTCGCTCTGAGAGAGCGATGGTAAGTGTTAAAAGAAATTTATGTTATTCATAAATTTATATGTTTAATATACAACATAATTTTTTTTCTACAGAGGAACATATCTTGGACACGGGATATATTCTCCTTATTTTGGGAGAGATATGGACTCGATTTCCGGCATTCGATCAATACTTACGAGATTATGCGGAAACTTAATAAGGACATGCACATATCGGATAGCGGTATAGAGATGCGACGAAGCTAGTTCATATGCGGCGTCGCGTCTGACCACTCTACAGATTCGATGCAGGTCCATCGTCCATGCCAGACGTCGGTCCATACACTTACCCCTATAGCACACCAGCTCCGTACTCCAGCCAGGAAGGCATGTTGATCCATTTCGTCTGGCGGTAGCTCTTCCATGTATCTCCCATCCCATTACATGGCAGATGCATCCGGTGTACCCCGTAGTACCCTTTCGGAGCCCATCACAGATATCGAGATGTTACACCTCTGATGACACGGCGGAACCCACGGTGAAGATGATGTCATGCGGCGTGGCATCACTTGCGAGCCGGCCACGCCGCGCGTGAAGTGACACACCGCCACGCGACACCGTATTAGATGTACTCAGCGTACTCAGGTTGTAGATTATATGTTACCTTGATGTACATTGTTCTAGTCACATTTCTTTATTTAATAAATTTATGGGATCAATAGTATCTTATATGTGATTTTAATTTTTACATTTTTTTATTTTTAAAAATAGTCCAAATATTTAAATATCATTAAGATAACGAACAAGCACATCAAAATTCTCCAATGCAAAAAGCTAAGCATTCAAAATTCAATAATTCACTCATAAAAAAAATGCAAAAAAAAAAATATAAAATTAAAAATAAGCATTCAACACATTTATTTTTCTATTTTTAATATGATCAAAGTCTCTAATCAAACAAATAATTTATATTGACAAAAGAAAAAAAATCATATAAAAAATTAATATAGTCATTATGTAAAAATTCAGCTAGAGAATCATAAATTATCCTTTAAGTTGAGTTTTCTTTTATTTTACAAATATAGCTTATATATAAGGCTCTTTTGTGCATATATATATGTATATAAATTTAAATCATAAATGAACTAAATTGGATACATCAAAATTTCTTATGTAAGGCGTCGCAATCTCAATTCGAGTTAACATGAAAGTCGTGGACAATTTCATGCCGATTCAAACGATACTAAGTTTCTTTGAATTCGATAACAAACGATTGCGATATGATCAAAAAGCGTCGTGTCAAAAAAATTTTTATTTAATAAATTAGCGTAGTTTAAAAAAGGCGTGACTGGATCATCGCCCTTCACGTGTTTATGATCGGTAAACGCGTTAAACGGCTGTCTTTATTAAATTTTTGTAAAAATCTGCTTATTTCGCTAATTAACATTTTAATGATGCTTAGTTTAAAAATTTTGCCTCATAATAATAAGCGCCGGTATTATTCAATACTCATTTTCACCCATTCATATTCAGCCGTTGTCCACCGAGTAGTCACGTAGCCATTTCGTTGGTCACCCCTCCCATTGGCAATGAATAGGGCTGGATCTGTTGTCTGCACCATCTTCTCATCTTTCTCTTTTTTCACTAATGGCTGCATCAATTGTAGCTGTGCGTGTACCTTTAGCCATCGGATGGAAGGAATGAAGGTCTCAATGAGGCACCATTGATAGGTTAGCTGGAGAACCTGCAACCACTGTACACAGGAAGGGACGGAAGGAAGCACAGAAAGAAAAGAAATAGCGGGGAAAAGAAATTAGCAGGGTTGGAGGAATAGGATTCAGAGAAATGAGATATTTTCTTCTTACTGTTTTTTATCACTATTACATGTTTATGTGTGATTGTTGGAAGATGTTATTTGTCTATAACAACCAAATCAAACTTAACAAATGGAAATGTAACAAGTGTCCTAGGTCAGAACCAACTTGCTTAATACTGACTTTATTTAAATATTCATTTTCATCCATTCATATTCAACCATTGTCCACCGGGTCATTACGTAGTTGACGATGAATGAGGCTGAATCTATGTCTGCACTGTCTTCTCCTCTTTCTCTGTTCTCATTAATGGCTGCATTAAGTTGTTTCAGAAAAATTCTTGATTTCTTTTCCATCTCCAATATCAGAAAGTAAAAAGAGCTGAAACTGTTAGCTCGTCCCCACTAACCTTGTACTTGCTGTTGTGGTTTTACTGTCATTTTATAAATTTTCTAAGTCTAATTAGCAGCTGCTGGTGAAGTCATCTCAATTAGATGCTTGGCTTATCAATGAGGAACTGATTGATGTGTTAGGGAATTAGATCTTTTGGAGGCGAAGAGAGTATTTAATTTGTTTTCAAATATCCTCTTAATATTTTCAGACGTATAAAATATGCCATCTAAGACTATATAATCAAACTAGATAAGCAACTTGAATTGGAGCTCATTAATGTTTAATTTGTTAGCCTATTAAGCGTGGCTTATCAAACTATTAACAACCCAATCTTGAGGTGGCTTATGAGTCACCTCGCTTGCCTACACTCCAAACTCTTAATAGTTTACATTTTTATGAGCTATGAAGTTTAAGGCAATATTAATATATTTATTGTTTCATGAAGAATTGATGTTTTTTGTGAATACTAATATAAATTTTTTAATCTTTTATATTTATTTAGTATTTAAAGTTGAAATTTTTATTCATTGTTGGCTTGAATTAGAATTGAATGCTCAAATTTTCTACTTGCTTTAAGGAATTTAAGGGTGAGATGTATGGCTTGAATATAGTGAAAAGTGTGCAAATGCTATTATATCGATGCCCATGTGCAATGTTAAATAAGTAAGGGTTCTCACATTATGGATGGATACGGGCAAAGAAGTTAGTCTATGAAACTAGTATTTGGTTAGGAACTTAGAATATATGGATTCTTATATGTAAATTAATGGAGTTCATATGTATTATGATTCATAAGAAATATCGTATGTATTCATGAAACTAAATGAGTTGGGGAGAAAGTCAAGGAGATTGATAATTTATGTTTTATTTTTGATATTCAAGTAGAGTCGAACCAACAATAACGTAGGTGATTATAGATAAAATTTTGAAGGATAATTTATAGATACTAATAGAATTGAAGATAAAATTATAGTTTTAAAGACTATTATATTAAGATTATTAATGTTATAAGTGTTTATGCCTCAAGTAGGTTTAGATGTAAGTTCTAAAGAAAAAATTTAAAATGACTTAGAGGAATTAATACAAATGAAACCTTTTGAAGAAAATATATTTATTAGAGGAGATTTATATGAATATGTTAGTAGGGTGATAGAAGATTTTAAAAGTATTCATGCTGGTTGTGAATTTGGAGTGACTAATGACAAATGTATGATTATATTAGATTTTATTTTAACTTATGATTTTGTAGTTGCTAATATTTTATTGAAGAAAAGAGATGATCATATTATTATTTATAATAATGTTTCTAGCAAAACACATATTGATTATTTTCTAGTAAGAAAAATAAATTGTTCAGATTGTTAAGATTGTAAGGTTATTTGGGTGAAAGTTTAAGTATCCAGCATCGACTATTAATTTTAGATTTTAAGATGAAAGATTAGAAGAATTATTCTAGGATTAAACGAGTGTACTTAAAGAAACTAATAAAAATATTTTTAAGAGCAAGCTACAAGATCTTAAAATTTGGGATGTTCATGAGAAAACTCTAATGTTATGTGAAAAAATAGCAAGTGAAATTAAGTAAGTTATAAAAAAATATGTTTCGATAATTGAAAGGTAAAGCATCTTTTAATAAAAATAGTTGGTGGTGGAATCCAAATGTACAATAAAATATAAGAAATTAAAAGTTTTATTATAAAACTTAGTTTAGATCTATAAACTCAAAGAATTAAGAAAGATATAAAGTTATTTGTAGAGATTCTAAGAAAGTAATATGTGATATAAAAAATTTAATTTTTAATAATTCATACAATAAATTATATATAAAAAAGGTGGAAAATGTATGTATAAGTTAGCCATGCAAAGAGATAGGAGATGTAAAGATCTAGTTCAAGTGAGGGGTATTAAGGATAAAAATCATAAAGTATTTTTCTTAGAAAATGATATTAAATATAGGTAGATGAGATATTTTGATAAACTTTTTAATGATGGATTTGAGAATATGATTGATTTTACAACCTTAGTACTTTAAATAAAAATAGATAATTTATTTATTATTGTATTAGAAAATTTGAAGTTGAGGAGGCTTTAAAGAAAATGAAGTGTGATAAAATAGTAGGACCTAATGATAATCCAATAGAAGTATGGAAATGCTAATATTTTTAATGTTGTTTTAAAGATTAAAAAGATGTCATATGAGTGGAGAAAGAGTTGGTTTCTATATTTATGAATAATTGTGGTGCACAAGAGTGTGCAAATTATAGAAGAATTAGGGTAATGTTTTATACATTAAAATTATGGGAGACAATTTGATCATAGGTTACGATGTGGTACAAAATTTCTCAAAATTAGTTTGATTTCATGCCCGGTAGATCTGCCATTGATATTATATATTTGTTGAGAGGTTTGATCAAGAAGTATAGAGAAAGTAAGGAGGATATATATATATATATATATATATCCAAGACAAGTGCTTTGGAGGGTTCTAGAAAGAAAGGAGTTAATATTTTTTATATTCAAGCCATTAAGGATATGTATACTAGAGTTATTACTTGTTTCCAAACATAAGGAAGATTGATAAAATATTTTCTATTTTAGTTGGATTACATCAATGATCAACTTTAATCCTTTTTTTTTTGCTTTAGTTGTGGATATTCTTACTAGGCATTTATAAGAGGATGTACCTTGTGTATGCTTTTGTTGATGACATTCTTCTTGTTGATAAGACTAGAGAGGGAGTCCAAGAGAAACTTGAATTATGGAAGTCAACCTTAAAGTCTAAAGGTTTTCATTTGAGTAGATCTAAAATTGACTATATGAAGTATAATTTTAATTGTAGTAGCTCTAGTGGTGATGTTGTGACATTGGGTGAGCAAGTCATTAAAAAGAGTGCTTGTTTTAGATATCTTGGCTCTATTGTTTAAAATGATGGTGAAATAGATGGGGATGTTATTAGTATAATTTAAGATGGATGGTTGAAGTGGAGGAATGCATATGGCTTATTGTGTCATAAAAAAGTATCGCTTAGACTAAAGGGAAATTTTTATAAGATGATTGTAAGACCTACAATGATTTGTGGTTCAGAATGTTGGCAAGTAAAAGAAAGCATAAAATTAAGTTAAATGTAGAGATGAGGATGTATGGATGAGTGGATTTACTCTTAGAGGTAAAATTCAAAATGAATGTATTTGTGAAAAGGTTGGAGTAGCTCTAGTGGCATATAAGATTAGAGAGAGTCACCTTAAATGGCTTCGCCACATAAAGCGTTGACCGTCTGATGATTCAGTTAGGAGAGTAGATGTATTAGATTTACCTTATGTTAAGAAAGATAGAGTAGACCTAAAAAGACTTGGTTAAGATGTATTAAAAATGACCTTAGTTTATTAGAACTAAATGAGAATTTGACATTTAATAGGACACAATGAAGAAGAAGAAATCATGTAGCTAGCTCCACATAGTGAGATAATGGCTTGTTATTGTTGTTGTTATTTGGGAGAATTATAGTTATATGAAATCTCAATTGAAAAGCTAGCGAAAAATCTATAGTCTAAAAATTAGTATTGTTGAAGTAGTGCTCTTGTTTGAAAAATTCAATTATGAATTTGTTGTGATGTAGTTCATGAATAAATGGTTGAAATATGCTACTGTTCATTTTGTTGTCAATTTAAAGATTAAACAAATATTTATAATAAGTATATTTAACTATGCTAACATAATTTTAAGGAAACATAAGCATACAAAGTTAATTGTTTATAGATCTACATCATACACATCACAATGCCGTGAACAACATGAGCAAGTACATTTGTAGCACTGTAAGTTGTAGTTGTAGTAGATAATCCTTATTAATGAGAACTAGCATATAATATTAAATCACCCATTAACTAAAACATCAATGATTTACTCACACTTTAATCATATCTTCTTTACCTTCCCCATCTCTTGTTGAAGAGTTAATAATTTCATCATCAACATCAATTATTGATTGCTCTAATCGAATATTTATATGCTTTATAAGGTATTGCGTGATTTTAATTCATGCTTTTAAAGTTAATATCATAATGCGAATGATTGTGCTTTATATAATTACATAGCGACATTATTGCAACAACAACCTTAACCTACTTTTGAAAATAATAAATAGGCATATCTCATAGAATGATCCATTTTTTCTTCCAAACTCCAAAAGACCTCTCGAATACACCATGTAATGAAGAGTGACATTTATTAAACATTCATTTTTTTTCATGTATCATTTGGTTAGCTCTTCAAAGTCTTGGATGTAATATTTTGTGTTAGGAAATTGTTTAAGAAATCTTCTGCATCGGATATTCGACATTCATTGAATATAATTTTTTTGTTAGAGTATTGAACTATTTTTTCTTATAGCAAAAGCTAATATTGAGTTTATTTTACTATTGACCAACTTGGAGGTGGCATGTGAAACTTGTTATGAAGAGGTAGCATAGTAAACTTGAAGATGAGACTATCATGTGTACTGCTCTCTCATTCAAATATGACAAAAGTAAAATACATATTGAAGTCACATGCTGACATTGTATTCAAGCACAACATCTAATGTAGGCAACCTTATCATTGTTTGGAACATGTGCATCAAAATATGTCTCATCAAAAGTGCCATGTCTTATATAACATGGTGATATGTTAATATTATTGAGTTCTTTGAAGTACTTCCAAGAATGAATATGAAAATGTATTTTAAAGTATGACATATATTAGTGCTCATACGATATTCCTTTATGGGTGCTTTGAAAGGTTGGGTCTCCAGGTTTTATTATTTTAGAAGGCATGCTAACTAAAGTATCCAAACCAACTAAAAATATCTATTGATTGTTTCAAATGAGTGTTGAAATCATTTACATGCTACTTTTATTGACTTGTTATGTGATAAAATATAATGTTATGCTTAATACCTCTCCTGAAGTCATTTTGGAAGAGCTAGGAAAACCATGATTGGTGTGGTGAATAGTTCATTGAGAAGATCAATAAATATTATCTGACTCATATGAAACATATTATGGAATCACATTGGATGACCCACAAGTAACTCTCCATCCACTTATATCATATAAATGTTGATGTCATGCAAGGGGTGTGGGAATTGTATGATTCGTAGTACTCACACAGTAAACATACAATTGTCATAATATATTTTTTTGCACTGATCTCTATCATTATTATTCATTGTTGTAACAATAAAAAATCCAATAAATGTTATACAAGAATAAAGAAAAACACCTAGCAACATAAAAATTTCATATAACAAGCAAAAATTTTAGTGTAACATATAACCAATAAATGATATTACAAAACTTTGCATCAATGAGCAGTCTAAACATATCATCATAATTGTGCTATTAGTGACATCACAAGTACAAACATCTCACATTGCTCATAAAACTTGTATTAGGCATATAATATGATTTAAAAGAAGTGCTGGTAATGGACCCTCCAACAACTCTCTTAATATGCTCTTTAAGTTGCTTCATCAAATATATATATATATATATATATATATATATATATATATATATATATATATATATATATATATATATATATATATATATATATATATATATATATATATATATATATATAGAAGAATGTCCTCATAAACATCTGCAATTTGTTTTAATATTTTGATGACACCAAGAATAGATGCTAATGGATGTATTGTGTTAGACTCAATTGATATATTTGCACATGCTGTAATTAACTGTGAAATTTAACTTCTTATATATGAAATGCTAGTTCTTTTACTCTACCTACCTCTTGGTCTTAAAGATGGTGGATGCCTCACATGTGATTGGACCTACTTTGCTCATTTATATCATGGATTGATCTTTCAATATGATCATTTGAGTTCTCTCTATGCTCATGCACTTATTGAGTAGGAGTCCATGCATGTTCAACAGTAGTTACCACCTTGCTAAACATGAGGTCAAGCTTTTCCCCTAGCTTAGGATCAATGCATTGAACCTAAACTTCTTTGCATTCGATATAACTTACAATCCATCTAATCGATTGCAAAAGTTATACCCAATATCTCTATCTAAAGATAAATAGTAATGCAAATATCTTCAAACATATTTTGCCCCTAATTTTTCTTTCCACCAATCTTTTAACACATCAATGGTGTTTCTAGTTGGATCCGAACTAAATCCAGATGATTCTTGAATTAGATATTTTCATGTTTTTAATTTTTTTGACTGATCACATTTGTTCTTCAATTGTGTTCTATCATGCTGTCTTTCATTTTTTTCTTAAAACTTTTTGTTATGTTCTGCCAATTCTCTTTTCCTGTTGGTCTATTTCCTAGTTCAACTTCCTTCAAGCAAATATCAGAAAAAATCATTTTTGTAACTCTTTCCCGTATAACAGATGATGCACTATCTCTTATTTTGTCCAATCGCCTGATGTAAGTTATGATAGCTATAGTAATAAGTACGCACATTTCACACTTTATTTATAATTGACTTGCATATTCTCCAAGTGGTATTGATTGGTTAAACATTCTATGATCAGCCACTGGAGCTATCACTTAAACTTAGTCTTTTCCCTACATAATAGTACCATCATACCCAGTTAAACAAACGTGTTCATAGTCAAATCTTGTCTCAATCATGGAAAAAAGACGCAGCCAAAATGTTAAAATTTTGACTGCAATGAATAGATCATCAAAAATATTCCAAGTTTATTTCATAGTCAAAACCTATCTCGATCATGGCATCTAAACTTATGTGAAGTTTGTGATGTCAGTAAATTGTAGAAAAAGGAGAAAGGAAATCGAACATTATAATAGTAAAATGGAAGAATGAAAGTTATGTATGAAGCTCGTGACAACATATTCCGGAGGATCTTACGGCCACGGTGTGCAAAAGGCTTGGTTCGTTTGTCACAGGAAGGGGGAGAGGTTGGGGCTTGAACGCATAACAATCTTTAGATGATAATCACCCCAAACAACTAAAGATCTTTTTTGATTTAACGTTTAGCTAAATTGCTTTATTATTTTGCCTTTTTGGTGGAACTTAGTTTTATTTTCTAACTAGCAAGATGCAGTCTACTTCGTTACTAGTATTTTCTTTCCCCCTCCTTTAGTTGCTATCTACTGGATTTGATTGATATGCACCCTTCTAATGATGCGTTCTTATCCCATTTGTACTTGGTTTCTACTACCGAATTTTGAGGTTTTGGACTGATCTTATTTTTCTTTATTTGTTGCTTATTTTAACTAAGTATATAAAATGCTAGTATGATTTATGTGCAATCACGCCTCTATCACTCTCATACTGCTTGCTTGTGAAATTGTTACCCATCGTAGAAGAAAACTTGATGCTGTACACATCAATTATATAACCTCATCCTTCTGTTATAACAGAGGGCCCGGGAGATAAAGCTCCAACGGCAACACCTGCGGCTCAGCCAGCCGTGTAAGTATATTCTTAAAGGCATTTTGATGTTTTATTTGTATGTGTTCAATTCAAATGCGTGTTTTAATTAAGAATATCGTATGCTCGTTTGTGCAGCCCAAGAAGAAGAAGTAAAACTAAAAATTTTGACTAGCTGCTTGCTCGACTTATAAGAAAATTTTCTGCAAGTGTAGCTTTTTTTTTTTTTGGATGGGCGCTTAGATTTTGTAACAAAAGTCAACAGGAAAAATTTGGAGTGAAACTAAGAATTCTTTTGTTTATTAGTTTTATCGGTTAATCCGTTTGTTTAACAGTATTTTTGAGTCAATTTGTGATAGCCAACCTGTGTAATCTGAGTTATATTTTGTCGTGGAAATCATGTTTGGTTTGGTTCTTTAGTTTGACAGTTCTGTTTGCTGTCACTCGTTATTCCAAAGGAATTATTACTCGAGTAATGCTACGGTCTTAAGAAACCTTTTCAGGTTGTTGGATCCGATTAAAGGACATGATAAGGTCTCATTGTAACCAACGATTGTTTACTGATTTATCTCTTATTATTTTTCTCTCGTGCTATGTTATTCAGCATTGGAAACTGATTATTTTACTCGTAATTTTCTTGTGTGATAACTAAGGCATTATATTAGAGATGTTTGGAGAATTTAATATTTTTGTTGATTTTTAATTATTTTCAATGAGAGAAAATTACTGCATGATATATTTGTAATTCTTATTTCCTTTTTGTGGGAAAGACTTCAAATTTTATTCTTGCAATTACATGGTGGCTCAAACAATGTTACGTTAATTGTGATCTCAAATATGAAGTTATAAGTACTTTAACATCATTAACTATTACAATAATTTAATTATTATTTTTCAAACCTATTAAGAACTTGGATTGGTTTACAAATATTTTAATTTTACTTATTTTATATTAATAGAAATTAGTTAGTGTTTTAATGATTCAAATCTATTTGATTTAAAAATTTGTATAATTTTTTATATTGAATTAACAATTTTGGTGGTAGTAGTATGAGCCTTAAGATTTAGAGTTTCCTTTAAATAATAGTAGGTACTTTATCTTTTTTTTAATACACGAGAAGGCTGGTGATTGAGAACATGTGGTTGAATATTGATAATTGATTGATATTAGTTATAATACATTAGTTGCAATTAGGTGATAGTTCATTAAGAATGTTTAACATCAAGCCATAGTCAATCTTCTACTTAATTGTTCATTTTATATAAGAGGATATTAGAGACAAAGATGATAATTATTAGGCTTTGATGGATATCTAAATATTAGTAGGCATCAAATAATGATCAACTAATAACATTAAATGTTGGGTGACTAATATTGGTGTGCATAGGTATAAGAGGAGATTGACGACTTAAAAGGTGGTCATCGATGGTTAACAGATGTCGATTGATGGTCTACTAATAATATTAAATGTTATGTGGCATTTGATGGTCTAATGGATCATTTTTTTTCATATGTAAATCAACAATCAGAATGGTGGGCATTGTACATCAGTAGCTGACAAACACCTAAATTGATAAGCATTAGTTAAAAAGTGATTGATAGTTGGTGGTTTGCTTGATTATTTTTTTTATAAGAGGGGTGAATGATAACCAGGAAGGTAAGCAATGGAGGTTGTTGGTTGACATATATTGGACATTAAAAAGTGATAGTCAAAGGGCAAATGTGAATGTTAGATGAATATTGATGGCTTATCAAATTTTTTACTTGATTATTCCCCATATAGGTGAGGAGGTTGACAATCAAGAAGGTTGGAATCAAATATTGATAGATAATAAACAATAGAATTGTTAGACAATATATGATGGCTGATGGGTTGTGAAAGTTGTTGGTCAATTGCCACTGCCTGGTTGTGGTCATGACAAACTTTAATGTTGGTTGAAGATAAATATTAAATATTGATGGACAGCTATAAATTTTTTTAGTCATTATCTTCTCTCCACCAAATTCCTCTAAAGCCTCCATATATAGAATTATGGGCTATTTCTTGATTTTTGGAGGAGCAATTTAGATATTTCTATTAGAAATTAGGACATTCTAATGGATAGTTATTATTGATCCCACTTGATCTTTTTTTGGACATCTAAGTTTCTTAATAAAATTGTAATTGAGTGATCTTGGCCTGTTTAGATTTATCTCATCTAGATGCTTAATTAGATCATAGCACATAATTTATAGGTTATTTTTGGGCCTTCAACTAGCCATGTAAATTTTGTAATTATACTTTAGAGTACTAGACTAAAGTCCATTTGGACTTAGATCAAGATATTATTAGGTTTATCTCATTGAGATAGTCATTTTGATTATAAATTTATTAAAATTGGAGTTTGAAAACTATGAGAATTAATTCCATAATTCTATTATGTGAATATTTGGGTGCCTTTAGAAAAAAAAAATATTATTATTAAAGTAAATTACTGATGACATATAATTACAACAACACATATGTTATAGGAAAAATGCAGTTGAGAATAATTTTCTACTATTATTTGCTTATCTTCTTATCACCGCAGTGATTCACAACCCGAAATCATATCAATCTAAAATAAAAAGTCTATTAATTATAATCTGGTCATTTGTAGCAAATGAGTCATCTTAAATAAGATTTTAATTTTTTTTTCTAAATGATCATTATTTTTAGTTTTATAGAAACTCTGCATATAAATAATCAAATAATAAATAAATAAATGTTGATTAACTTTGATGATCTTTATATTGATGCTCCTAAAAAAAGTTACTTTCCTCTCTTACTCTACTATTTCAACTTCACCAAATATTTGCTGCAGTCCTCAAATGCATGAATATTTTCACATCACCTATTTATAAGATTTAATCTTCAAATGCTCAAAATAAAATTTGATTAACTATCAATTTTACATTCATTATTTGAAAGATTTATATACATAATATATAATTTTTATGCATTTACATATCCAATATCTAAAATTTGATATTTATAAATATAATATTTTTTCTATACATGAAAAAAAATATACATTTCATTTCAAAAGATTAATAATTATGTTATTTTTAATATAATATTAAATATTTGAAATAGTATTTTATGTAATATGAAAATTTAAATACTCCATATGTAAAAATACAAGAATTAGAATTGTGTGCTATATATAAAAACTCATATCCAACATTATATTGAGACAATATTCCAACACACATATCTCCAAAATCTTACTAAAAATATTTAATTATCACCACGCTTTATTGCAAAAAAAAAAAAAAACACTACTACCCCAAGTCCGGATGCAAAAGTGGAGGGTTGCTAGTAGTACAAAGAAAATTTGTCAAATAATTATGACATGAATCCTTTAAATCATTGTGTTAATGCTAGGGCCCCCGGAATACGTATGTATGGTTTGAATACAAAAAATGTGCTGGTGAGATCTATGTTAAATAAGCAAGGGTTCCCACATTATGGACGGATGGCAAAGAAGTTAGTCCATGAAACTAGAATCTTGGAATATAGGTACTCTTACGTAAATTAATGGAATTAATAGATATTATTATGGTTCATAGAAAGATAAATATTTTATGTGTTCAAGAAACTAAATGGGTTGGGGAGAAAAGGAGATTGATAGTTTAGGTTTTAAACTTTGGTATTCGTAAAAGTCGAACTAGAAATGGTGTAGGTGTGATTATAGATAAAAGTTTGAAGGATAATGTTATAAGTATTAATATGTGGAGATAGAATAATAGCTTTAAAGATTATCGATACTAAGATTATCAATGTTATAAGTGTTTATGCTCAAGTAGGTTTGGATGTAAGCTCAAAAGAAAAATTTTGGATTGAATTAGAGGGATTAATATTAAAGATACCTCTTGAAGAAAAAGTATTTATTGGAGGATATTAAAATGGACATGTTGGTAGAGTGGTAGAAGATTTTAAAAGTATTCATGGTGGTTATGGATTTGGAGTGAATAATGAAGAAGGTAGACTATAGATTTTGCCTTAGCTTATGATTTTGTAGTTGCTAATACTTTATTTAAGAAAAGAGATGAACATATTATTACTTATAAAATGGATCTAGTAAAACAATTGATTGATTATTTTTTGAAAAATAAGATCGCTTAGATTGTAAAGATTGTAAGGTCATTCCAAGTGAAATTTTAAGTACCCAACATCGACTATTAGTTTTAGATTTTAAGATGAAAGGTTGTAAGAGAAAAATAAACTTAATTATTGTCCTAGGATTAGATGGGGACACTTAAAAACACAAATAAAATATTTTTAAGAGCAAGCTACAAGAAATTAAAGTTTGGGATGTTCATAAGGAAGCTAACGTTATGTGGGAAAAGTATCAAGTGCTTAAAACAAGTTGCAAAAATGTGCTTGGAATCAAAAGGAAAAGCTTCTTTAATAAGAATAGTTGGTGGTGGAGTCGAGTGAAAAGATAAGAAATAAGAAGCATTGTTATAAAACTTGGTTTAGATGTAAAAAACTGAGAAGATATAAAATATAGAGATTCTAAGAAAGCAATATATGATGCAAAAAATTTAGCTTTTAGTGATTTATACAATAGATTAGATACCAAAGAAGGTGAAAGATGTATGTATAAGTTAGCCAACCAAAGAGATAGAGAAGTAAAGACATAGTTCAAGTGAGGATGAAAATGAAAATAATAAAGTGCTTTTCTTAGAAAAAGATATTGAAAATAGGTGGATGAGGTATTTTAATAAACTTTTCAATGAAGGATCTGAAAGTACGATTGATTTTAGCAACCTTAATACCCTAAACAAAAATAGAGAATTTCATTTTATCAGATTAGTAAGAAGTTAGTGAAGCTTTAAAGAAAATGAAATGTGGAAAAGCAAGAGGACCGGATAATATTCCAATAGAAGTGTGGAAATGTTTAGGAGATCAAGGAATTTCTTTTACAAATCTTTTAATGTTATTTTAAAGACTAAAAAGATGCCGATGAGTGGAGAAAGAGTTTGTTGGTTCCTATATTTAAGAATAAAGGTGATGCACAAGATTGTGCAAATTATAGGAATTAAGTTAATGTGCCATACATTAAAATTATGGGAGAGAGTAATTGAGCATAGATTACGATGTGATACGAAGTTTCTCACAATCGCTTTGGTTTCATGCCGTAGATCTACTATGGATGCTATACATTTGTTAAGAGGTTTGATGGAGAAGCATAGAGAAAATAAAAGGATCTACATATGATATTTATTGATTTAGAGAAAGCTTATGATAAAGTCTCAAGAGATGTTCTTTGGAGAGTTCTAGAACAAAAGAAGTTAATATTGGTTATATTCAAGTCATTAAGGATATGTATACTAGAGTCGCACTTGTGTCCAAACACAAGGAGGATTGACAAACTATTTTCCTATTTCGCTTGGATTACATCAAGGATCAACATTAAGCCCTTATCTTTTACTTTAGTTATGGATGTTCTTACGAGGCATTTACAAGAAGATGTACCTGGTGTATGCTTTTGTCGATGACATTCTTCTTGTTGATAAGACTAGAGGGAGTCCAACGTAAACTTGAATTATGGAGGTCAACTTTAGAGTTTTCGTTTAAGCAGATCTAAACCTAATATATGGAGTGTAATTTTAGTTGTAGAAATTTTAGTGGTAGTGTTGTGACTTTAGGTGATCAAGTCATTAATAAGAGTGAGCGATTCAGATATTTAGGCTCTATTGTTCAAAATGATGGTGAAATAGATGGAGATATTATTAGTAGAATTCAAGTTGGATGGTTGAAGTGGAGGAATGCATCTGGCCTATTATGTGATAGAAAAGTTCCACTTAAACTTAAGGGAAAATTTTATAAGATGGTGGTAAGACCTGCAATGACTTATAGTGCGAATGTTGGCCAAAAAGAAAAAGAGAGATGTGCTACGAGGATGGGATGGAGAGATAGAATGCAAAATGAGGAAAAAGTTGGAGAAAGATAGATAAGATTAGGAGATGCCTTAGATGGTTTGGCCACATAACAGATGACCATTAGGAGAGTATGCATTAGATTTTCATGTTAAGAAAGGTAAAGACAAAAAAACGATTAAGATGAATTAAAAATCTGAGTATAAATAGACACAAATAGACCGAAGGATTCATGCCACCCTAGTGGGATTAAGGCTTGTTGTTGTTGTTGTTGTTTATTGCAAAAAAGAATATATTAAACCAATGCCACAGTTCAGAATCTAACAAAGTGCCTAGTAATGCTTGGAACAAGTGAGGGTACTTCGAGCCTTACAACTATCTCATCTCTCAGGTGATGTACGTGAATACGACACTAGCGATCATTTGGTTGTTGTGAAGGATAACAATTCAAGTCATGAAGTCCTTCAGTGAAAGCCGCACATGAGGAAGAAATAATACCATGAAATTGATCTGCTTAGGTGTGACGGAGCCGCAAACCTTCCCCGAAATTGCTGAGCTCCTTCCCGTCGTCTTCTCCAAGGACACAGGACGTATGGCGTAATCAATCCTCTTCGCACCCTCATTCCTCGTAGTTTCCGCTCAATAAATTCTGATGCCTATGATAGACTATGAAGTCAGGATTCACGTGCTGTCGTACTCACTTCGAAAAACTTGTCGCCGTAGGACATTTCGATCGTAAGTTCTGTGAAGGAATTACTGATTATACTTTTCTGAATTAAAAATAATAATAAACTGTGACCACAAAACTGAAACAATATAACAAACTAACCAATAAGGTAAAATATACAGTATTGTGGGCTCAGATAATTCTGGAATTGAATTATTAAGTATTTTTTTAAATAACTATATTATTAATCATAATTAATTGTTTAAGTACTTCTAAAAAAAATTTAGAACTGGTACTGCGTTTAACGGCTGAATTATCCACCTCATCGGGTAGCTAATAATCACCCGTTAAATACGCGACTAGCTAAAAGTTGCCGCTTTAAGGCTTTAGATTGAGGACATAAACAGGTTGGTCCGCAAATTGGAAATTTCTCCCCTTTCTCTCAACCCGTCAAACCCACGATCGTGACCCGTGATCGTCTGCCTCCCGCGAGCATTGGCAGCCGGCTCCACCACTCACGCCACTGTGCTCTTCTTGATCGTCCCCCATCCACTTCTCGACCGACCGACCAAACATCCCCGCTTCGCCATGGCAACCACGAGCCAACAGCACTGTCGTAGTCCCCATAGTGAAGGTGCATTTACAAGAATAACTTTTATCTTTATTGTGAAGATGTATGGTTGTGTAGGGTTTAGGATTTGAGCCAAATTTAAGTTTAGTTTATTGTGCAAGAGTGTAACCTCATTGCAGAGGTGTGTGAGCAGCTGCTTTGGCAAGTTTAGATTTGCATATAGTGAATCCTTTTGGTATGCTTGATTTACAGGATTTATGTATAATAGAAGCGCACGAAGGATGATGGGACAGAAGAGTATGTATGTTTTGTTAGATTTAATTTATTATACTTGAGGCAAATCTTGTGCGCAGCGAAACAACCCCTTAATTATTTGTTTGTGAGCATTGTTGAGCCCTAAATTATTTAGATTTAACTTTACACAGAACGATTTGTGCTTAAGTATGTACATTTTATAATCCAATATTGCAGGTTGGTTGATAAGCATAATTTAGGATGAGTGAAGAGCTCGTATCCCTGATCCTTTTCTATAACGAGTAATTGCTCCTTGATGATCAGTTTATTCTAAGTTATATCACTGGTAGAAATCATTCTATGCGAGCATCGCATCATACAAACTTGGACGATTTAAAATAGAAGGTGTTGAGATTTCTACGCTATGATGTAGAAAATTTTACAGTGGATCTTACGTGTCATTTTCTTGTTAGGTTAGGATTCATACTATCTATGGTTTCTGATGATGAAGACTGCAGTGTTATACTAGATGAAGTTTCTCGTCAAACATTGCTTTATGTAGAAGTGAAGCCTTACTGTAGTACTTTATCTGCAATTGACATTGATGCCATACAACGTAATATTCCTTCTGATTATACACATGACTTCACTTAGCTATCAACAACTGTGCTACAATAAAGCTGCGAGGAATCAGAACCATGGTTAATAGTTACTTTAAAGAAATTTATCTTGTTGATAACCTCATTCAGTGTATCTCCAATATTAATCATGTTAAAGGTTATTGCGCAGAACTCGAATGCCTGCTAATGTACATTTGCATGAGCAACTCACTGCATCGAGATTTTTGTTTGATGATGACTATGAAACAATGAATAGCAAATCAAGTAATGCATATGAGGATAGTGATACTGATAATGATGTTTTACTTGGACAAACTAATTTATGTGACAATACTGCTAGCCATGACCTTATTAGGAATCATTCTTTAAGAAGTTCTGCAAATAAAGATAAAATGATCTGCAATAAAGACTATGTCAGTACATGTGAAACCACAAAAGATTGGGATGCAGATGTTGTATTTGATGGTCCATCTGATAGCATAATTTTTTCAGATGATATTGAAGTTACAATGGAATTATCTGAATGTATATGCATCTCAAATAAGAAAGAGCTTCAGTTTGCAATTACTGGTTGGTCAATAAGACATAATGTTCAATTCCTAATTATTACTTCAAATCAAAAGAATTTCACAATTGTGTGTGCCCAACATAATAATCTCAGTAGATCATGTCAGTGGCGCATGCATTATAGTCGTAGCAAGCGATTGGAAGGTACTTGGAGATGATCAACCCTAGGTGCTGCACACACATGCATCAGCACTATCACAGGTTCTGAACATCGTCAATGTACATCTAAGTTCATTAGTTACTTCTTAATACTTATTATAAGAACTCAAATAGACTTGAAATTGAGAGAGATTATTGGCCAAATAGAATCAAAGTTTAATATTAAAGTATCTTATATGAAGGCATGGGATGCACGACGTAATAATATTAGAGTAATTTTTGAGAGTTGGGAGGACTCATACTGCTCTCTCAGCCTATTGATGGAATCGTTATGTTCCGTTTTGCCAAGCACTGTTTATAGAATCCAGTCAATAATTATACATAGATTTCAAAGATTATTTTGAACATTTGGACCATCAATAGTAGGATGGGAATTCTGTGGTCTAATTTTGAGCATGGATTGGACAATTCTATTTGGAAAGTATTGTGGTACTTTACTCACAGCTGTTGGGATTGATGCCAATAATTGATTATATCCACTTGCTTTCGCTGTTGTTGAATAAGAAAATAATGAGTCGTGGCTTTGGTTCATTATGTGTATACATAAGCTGTTGCCAATTGTTTCCTCAAGGAATGATTTCTGTATAATTTTAGATAAACATGCGGGTTTGGTACGTGGTTAAAGACATATTCCTTTGGGTTGCTCATCACCATTGCTTAAGGTATCTATGAGAAAACTTCAAAAAAATAATAAGAAGAATGGGCATTGCAGATGTCAAATTTATGTGGAAAAAATGTACATGGCTAGTAGCACGGATGACATAAACATTTTCAATCGATACATGACTGATATAAAGAATGTTAAGGCAGAAGCATACCAATGGTTAATAGAACATGATGTTTCTAAGTGGTCACTGGTTCACGACGGTGGTAAGCGATATTGTACTATGACTACTAACGCTTCTGAATATTTCAATGGGGTATTAAAGAGTGCAAGGGGTTCTCCAATTGAAGCCCTAATAACTATCATTTATTATAATGATAATCAATCTGAATATAATAGACATTTGACTCTCTCGGAAGAAGAATACAAAAAAATAAGAAAAAAAAAATATCTTTGGGAACGAAAGACTGCTTTGACATGCCTATATTAAATTGGAAAAGAAGAGTACACTATTGTATCAGGCAAGGAGAATATCCTATTGAAATAATAGAGGCACAAGGAAGTACAAAAATTCCTTTGTATAATCTTGCCATTAGAAACCAAGAATTACAAAAGATTCCACATCTTGAAAAATACAGGCATGTATTTTTGGAGGAATTCAAATATTAATAAAGGCCTATTTTAGAAAAGGTATTGATAGCCCTATTACACTATGGATTTATGATGATAGAATAATTCATTCCAAAAAAGGATGTTTTACTAGGAGTTATTCAAGAGAATTTGTGTTATCAAACACTACTATTTAATCTACACCCAAATTATGCCATCAATATTAATGACCGACATCTAGATCGAACACTTACATTAAAACATAAACTCGATCGTATTCAACTTCGACAAGGTAGTGCGGTATATAGCATCACTTATCAAGCTGCATATGCCTATAGTAACAATCACAATACAATAGTATTTAAATCTCAAAATGAATCTATACATTTAGACTTTATGTTTTCCCAAATAGGACAAACCATACAACCTGAAGAAGTTGATTACACAACCTTAACACCACCACCGAAGTCATTAGATTTTAAAAGCGATAATTTAAATAAAAATTTTAATTTACCTCAGAAACACTTGCTTTTTAATGAAATCAATAATGAATTAATTATTCAACCAAGACACTCTATTGATTCACGAAAAATATAATATGCTAACAACCAAATAATTATTAAAGGATATTATATATCACCCAAAAATATAATACCTATCTTACTCGACATCATGATTCACTTTCATAGCTACATACAAATAGACATCACATCCCTAAGTATGAATCAATCCCTGTACAAGCTTTATGCGATACCGAGAGCGATATCTGCATTTACAAACAATGGCTTATCCCTCCACATATCCAACTATCTCATGATAATTTATTACTTGATACTTTTAACGGTCTTCGAACAATCACTACCTACTGGTCCAATCAATATATCCTTATTAATAATACCCTTATTAAAATACCACGGCTTTGGTGCCTCACTGAAACGGCCCAGACTTTATTCTTAGCAACAAATTCTTTAAATCTATGCATGTCTTTACTCAATGCACCGATCATCTTGAATTACTTACACCTTGTAAATATCTTTTATCCTGTCCCTTTATTCCTACTCCTATTACCCATACAGTCACTTCTCCTCCCACCTTTCGCAGTTAATGTGGGATTTGGATAAACTTATTATATGCTTTTTCGGTAAATACTGTGAGATGTTTTATATGCGTAGGAAGAGTGGTACTAAAAATAAGAATATCATCTACATAAACAAGAGAAAAGGTGTTAAATTCAGAGAATAAATAATCCATTCGACGTTGAAATATTTGCGGTGCATTTTTTAAACCAAAGGCATAACATTCCAATGATAATGTCTTTGTGGAGTACTAAAAGCGGTTAGTTCGGTACTATCCGGATGCATTTTTATCTACTAGAAGCCATATTTACAGTCTAGTTTTGAAAACCATTTAGCAATTTTGTTTTGATTAATAAGAACTAATTTATTTGGTAGGAAATACCAATCAAATTTGGTATTGTCATTAAGTTTTTTATAATTAATAATCATGCGTGCTTTTCCTCTAACTTGTTCGGCGTGATTGCATACAAGGAAAGCTGGACTGCTATGAGGACTATTGCTATGAGAGATGAGATTTAAATGTAGAAGTTCGGAAATTGATTCTTGAATTCAATTTTGTCTTTTATAGTATATTTCATTGGGAGAACACAAATAATTAAAGAAGGATTAAGTGGTTCAATATGAGCAATGGGCTCATCTTTTGACTAGAATTGTAATGGGTTTTCAAAAAAAGTTTTGGAAAATATCTATTCAGCAAAGTGTCGTACTTGATTTAATTTATCCATGTCGGTATAATATAAAAAAGGTGAGGGTAAGGAAGAGGAAAGGTATGTTTGAATAATTTTATCCAAATCACCACGTTGGCTATGGAATTGGGGAGTTGAATCGGCATGATGCGTGATGGGAGTAGTAACAAAGGGACAGGAAAGGATATGTTTACAAGGAGAAGTTAATTCAAGATGATCAGTATATTGGGTAAATGCATACATAGATTTAAAGAAATTATTTCCGAGAATAAAGTCCGGACCATCTTCAGTAAGGCACCAAAGCCGTGGTATTTTAATTAGAGTATTATTAATTAGTATATATTGATTGGACCAGTAAGTAGTAATGGTGCATAGTCCATTAAAAGTATCAAGCAGTAAATTGTCATGATGTAGGGAGATATGTGAAGGAATAAATCATTGTTTACAAACACAAATATCACTTCTGGTTTCACATAAGGCATGTACAGGGATTGGTTCATATGTGAGTACGTAGATATCGATTTGTATATAGCTATGAAAGTGAACCATGATGACGTTTAATAGTGTAAGAGTTAATTTTTACAGTTGTATCTGTAAAGAAAATAATATGCTGTTGTAAGAAATCCATTCCTACTAAAACTGTCCTTTTTCAGTTTCATCAGTTAAGAAGGTATGTTGAAAATCAATACATTGATTATTAATATCCTAAAAACCAAATAAGATATTGGTTTCATTATGACAGTAATATTTTGTTTCATGATAATCTTTATATATATATGGTTCAGTTCATTGTATTTGTAAATTTGTAGGGATTAAAGTGTGATCTATATGAGAGCTATGTGATCCTGTATCAAGTAAGATGATAGGTATTATATTTTCGGGTGATATATAATAACCTTTAATAATTAGTTGGTTATTAGTGTATTGTATTTTGCGTGAATCTATATAGAATCAAGGTTGAATAATTAATTCATTATGAACTTCATTGAAAAGGAGCTATTTCAGAGGTAAATTAAAATTTTTATTTACATGACTATTTTCGCCAAAGTCGAGTTAGATTATCAGGTGGTGGTGTTATGGTTGAATAATCAACCTCTTCGGGTTGTATAGTTTATCCTATTTGAGAAAATATAGAATCTAGGTGTACATGTTCATTTTGGGGTTTAAATACTACAGTATTGTGGTTATTACTATAAGCGTATGCTGCTTGATAGGTTATTCTATAAACAACACTACCTTGTCATAGTTGGACTCGATCTAGTTTATGTTTTAATGTAAGTGTTCGATCAATATGTCTATCATTAATATTGATAGCATAATTAGGGTGTAGATTGAATAGTAGTGTTTGATAACATAAATTTCCTTATATTACCCCTAATAAAGCATTTTTTTTGGAATGAATTATTCTATCATCATAAATCCATAGTGTAATAGGGCTATCAATTCCTTTTCTAAAATAAGCTTTTATTAATATTTGAATACCTCCAAAAAATACATGTTTGTATTTTTCTGGATGTGGAATTTTTTGTAAATCTTGATTTCTGATAGCAAAATTATACAAAGGGATTTTTGTACTGCCTTGAGCTTCTGTTATTTCGATAGGATATTCTCCTTGTCTAATAGTGTAATATACTGTTCTCTTCCAATTTAATATAGGCATATCAAAGCAATCTTTAGTTCCTAAGGATAATTTTCTTTTTCTGATCTTTTTATATTCTTCTTCTGAAAGGGTTATATGTCTATTATATTCCGATTGATCATCAATAATTGTATCATTTTCAGAGATTTTATCAATATTGGTCATTTTAATCGGAATATAAGTAATCGTTTAGATCGTTATCTTCATAATAGGACGAATTAATTAAATCTTCTTTGGTTTCTGATAATTCATAAAGTTCTTCTTCAGATTCTACTTCGAAGATGTCAAAAATTGGTTCTAAATCATATTCGTCAATTATTTGGATAGCTTTTACGCCAACTACTTTATTACGTTTTGGACATTCGTTAACATAATATCCCTCTTCTTTGCATAACCAACATTTACATATTTTTGGTTTCTTAGTAAAATATTTTCTTCGGAAAGTTCATTTTTTGTTATTAAAATTCTATTTATTAGTTTTCTTAAAAAAATTTTCTTTTGTTTTTATTAAAATTTGGACCACTACAAGTTTTAGTTTCTTTTGTACATCCCCATTGATGTATAAAGTCTTTTTTATTACAACATAAAGATTGCTTATATTTTTTATTTTGTTGGTGTAGGTCAATTTGTCGGCATGCTTCTACAAGCTGTTCTTCCGTAAATTGTATTCGGCTACCTAAAGTTATATCATTAGGATAAGTTTGGAGAAATTGTTGACTCCATAAAATATTATATGGTTCTGGTAATTTGTAAAGATAAGAGTCTAAATATAGGCTTTGATCGTTTGCTAAAATATCGTAAAAAGTAATTTTGATATTCACAGCTATGTTCATGTAAATAACAGATATTACATTTATATCTATTTTGTAGAAGTTTTTTAAATGTTTTAGTTTTATTGTTCTGAATTTGATTTAGTTCCATATATCACTCGTGCCTATATTGTTTGAAATATTCAAACTAAGTCTGAGTTCATATTGTTGTTTGAGGGTCATGTAACTAATTACCATCCATTCGTTAAAGTTTACTAAAGGAGTTTTTATATGAAATGATTGTTCTTCTAGAAATATTTCTAACTGATTGTTAGAAATATTGATATTTAATAATTCTCTAATTCTATTGAATTCTTTTTCAAGATATTGTTTATTTAATTTAATCTTGAAAAATATCATCTTCTAATTCTTTTAATTTTAAACCTTTATTATGTTTTTGTTCTTCTTTCATTTCAGATTTGTATGAAGGGAAATTCGATTCATATGTATAAGAAGGTGTACAAAAACATGACTGATGTTTTTTAAATTTTTGATCTTTTTCAGGCTCTGATACCATTTTGTCGAGGGGCTCTACCTGAAATTCTGTAGAGTTTTGTTCGGTTATTTTTGGTGTAATTAGTTGTTGTAATAGTTTTGTTGTCTTTTCTAATCGTTTTCCTAATTCCTTAATTTGTTGTTCTAGGTTTTCTCTTGAAGCCATTAGAATAAATGTCTTCTCTCTGATGTTATCTCTAAGCATATACTCAATGGGTACAACACGCTTCTGTATATAATGTCTTTTAGTTTGTGAATAATCTACTCCTGTAATCGTGTTTCTCCTTACTGAGGTTTGACCTTGTATTCTCCAGTTCATATCGTACTCTTCAATCACCTATCGGTGCTAGTGGATTTCTTAGGAAGCCTAGGGCTCAACAATTAAGACCACAACCCTATACGATTAATTCAGAAAATCAAAGCACAGCCGTCATTCGTTTTCTACACTAGGCGTAACCAATAATGCAAAACAAAATTATAACAGTATATTATTGCAAAATACCAGGCATTACAACAGAATGTACTGAAAATAGAGATATACGTACCGACATCACCAGAGAGAAGTATTATTTAGCCTGACAAACAATACATTGAACTTCTCTTCTAAAATAAAAAGATTAAACACGCTAGAGGAAAAAAGGAAGACTCACAGGCCAAGCTCACCTTCTTCTACGTCTGCCCCAACCATAGGTGGTTCCTCCTTATATATAGACTAAAAAGGCGACCAGATCACTCCGTCGTGCTCTGAATAATTAATCTTTAGCTGAGTGCGTCAATAATTCTCCTTTTCTTTTTCTGAGTGCGTCAATAATTCGAATCTTTTCATCTTTTCTTTTTCTGAGTGCGCTTCTATAGCTTTAATAATTGTGACTTTTTGTAGTGCGTTAATTATTGAGGCATTTTAATTATTATGTTTGCTATCATTTTTTCAATCCTTCACGAAACGATTGTAGCGTTTGTTTTTTCTTACAATACATACATTGATGTGATTTTTCTTTTTGTAGTTGTTCACAGAACTTTTCTCTTATTTTGCTGCTAGCTTTTACCATATTTTTTGTAGTAAATTAATCCATTTTTGATACAAAATTTTATGAATTCTTCTGGTACTTAACTTGCTATAGCTGTATATGAATAAATTGTCTGAGCAATGGTATACCCAAATATTGCCGAATCTATTTTCTTTGTCTTCATCCATATCTGATATAGATCTTCATCTTTTTGTCTCTGATAAAATAGTTTTTCAGCTGTATATTTAGGATAAAATGGTTCACTGCTGATTCTTATTTGTATAAGTGAAATTTGTTCTTCTAGTATTTCTGGATATATTTGAAATAATTTAATATAAATATTCTAGTGTTTGACGATGGCTTGGAATGTTTCGACTGCATCATAAAAGACCTTTGGTAATTTTTGGAGATTTGATAAATCTTCAAGATACATCATCCGGAGTAATCCAGACTCATATAATTCATAAATAATTTTGGCATCTGTGGTACCGTATACGTAGGCTACATGATATTTTTCATAGGTATGAAAATATATCTGAGCATTAATTTTTTTTTGGTATAAGGAATATCGATGCCAATTTTTGACTATCTCCAATATGTTCTTTTGTTTAGGTATTTCTTTTTGTATTATAGCCCAAAAGGTATTCTTATTTTTAATAATTGTTTTGTCTGAATTAATTGGTTTGAAATCCGTTAATTCAGCTTGTAACTATGCCACTGAGGGTAGTTGTTCATCGTCAATTTCTCCAAGGAGATATTTTTTTACCTTCTGTAATTCGGCTAATATTTTATTGTTGTATGCAATTTCACATTTAAGCTTCCATAATTGGTGGTCCAATATTTTGAGATAACTTTCAAACTTTTGGTGTTCAGATTTGACCGAATCTTTTGTGGTGGAATATGTGTCTAGATCAAATGTTTCTCGTAATTTATCAAAGGATAAGTCATTGTCTGGATCGGTACTCATGACCTGCAAAATTCTCGAGTTAAAGTGTCAGCTAAATAATTATTTTTTCCTTCAATAAATTCTAAATCAAAATTATAAGCAGAAAACCAACTTTGCCATTTTATTAATCGCTTATTTGGTAAAGAATTGATAATTTTACCTTTTATAATATAAATTGCAGTTTTATTGTCCGTTCGAACAATAAAATGTTCATTTAAAAATAGCTTGAATTTTTTAATAGCTTTTTAATGGCTAATAATTCTTTTTCATTAATATGATAATTTTGTTCTGTTGGTGTATAAGTACGAGAGGCATATCGGCATAAAACTTCTTTATTTTGTCGTATTACTTTTAAAATTGCTCCCCAGCATGTTTCAGAACTATCAGTTTCGATTATTAATTTTTCGGTCGTAGTTGGTAAATTTAGTTTAAGGAGTTGTTTACAATGATTTTTAATTTGTAATAATAGATTTTGGTCATTAATATCCTAAAACAAACTTATATTTTTACAAAATTTTTTCTGTAGTGGAGCTCTAAGGGCAGCTAAGTCTTGGATAAATGCTTTAGCATAATTAATACAACCAAAAAAGCATTGCAGATCTTTTTGATTGGTTATAGTTGTGAATTTATCTATTTTTTGTAAAATATGGTCTTGTAATTCGATGGCTCCGTTATCGATTTTTAACCCAAGAAATTCAATCGTATTTGTAATAAAGATAGCTTTCTTTTTTGCTTAAAGTGATACTGCAACTCCAAACTCCTTCGTTACTTTATACTAATGACTTGGATAAATTAAACCAAGCACGAGATTTGCCAGAACATTTATTTTTTAAAACCTTCTCTGAAAATCCATTGCAATTTTGGTCTAAAGATGAGCCCGTAGCTCATATTGAACCAATTAATCCCTCTTTAATTATTCGGGTTCGTCCAATGAAATATACTGTAGATGACAAACTTGAATTTCAAAAACAAATTATTGAACTTTTACATTTTCATCTCATCTCACATAGCCACAGTCCTCATAGTAGTCCCGCTTTCCATGTACGAAACCATGCCGAGCAAGTTAGAGGAAAAGCGTGAATGATCATTAATTATAAAAAACTTAATGACAATACTAAATTTGATGGATACTTCTTATCGAACAAAGAAGTCCTTATTAATCAAATAAAAAATGCTAAATGGTTTTCTAAACTCGATTGTAAATCACGGCCAGATCAAAATGCATCCCGATAGTCTAACCTTTAGTACTGGGGACATTACCAATGGAACGTTATTCCCTTTGGCTTAAAAAATACACCACAAATATTTCAACGATGTATGAATTATTTATTATCTGAATTTAATATATTTTCTCTTGTTTATGTCGATGATATTCCTATCTTTACTAATACTCTTCCCTCACATGTAAAGCATCTTACATTATTTGCAAACAAAGCATATAAGCACCATATCGCTTTAAGCAAAAAAAAGCTGTCTTTGTTACAAATACTATTGAATTTCTCGGATTGAAAATAGATAACGACGCCATTGAACTACAAGAACATATTTTACAAAAAATAGATAAATTCATGACTATCACAAATCAAAAGATTTACAATGATTTCTCGGCTGCATCAATTATGCTGAAGCATTTATACATGACCTATCCGCCCTTAGGGCTCCACTCCAGAAATAACTTCCTAAAAATATAAGTTGGTCTTGGGATATTAATGACCAAAATCTATTACACTAAGTTAAAAATCGTTGTAAACAACTTCCTAAGTTAACTTTATCAAATAATAAAGAAAAATTAATAATCAAAATCGATAGTTCTGAAACTTGCTGGGGAGCAATCCTAAAAACAATATGCCAAGATCATGAAGTCTTATGTCGGTATGCATCCGGAACCTATTCCCCAACAGAACAAAATTATCACATTAATGAAAAAGAACTCCTGGCTATTAAAAAATCTATTAAAAAATTCGAACTATTTTTAAATGAATATTTTATTGTACGAACAGACAATAAAATTGCAATTTCTTTTATAAAAGGAAAAATTATAGATTCCCTACCTAATAAACGCTTGATAAGATGACAAAGTTGGTTTTCTGCATATAATTTTGATTTAAAATAGATTGAAGGAAAATAAAATTCTTTAGCTCACACTTTAACTCGAGAATTTTGCAGGTTATGAGTTCCGAACCAGATATCGACTTATCGCTTGATAAATTATCAGAAACACTCGACATAGATTCTACTCTACTACAAAGGATTTGGTTAAATCCGATGAACATAAATGGGACAGTTATCTCAAAATACTGGACCACCAGTTATGAAAGCTTGAATGTGAAATTGCATATAGCAATAAAATATTATCAGAATTATAGAAGGTAAAATAATATCTCCTTGGGGAACTCGACGATGAACAATTACCTTCAGTAACAAAATTACAAGCAGAATTCAAGGACTTCCAACTAGTTAATGCAGAAAAAACAGTCGCAAATATTGAAAAAGAAATTACATTTTCTGCTATACTTCAGAAAGAAGTACCTAAACAAAAAATATATTAGAAATAGCTAAAAATTGGTAACACTATTCCTTATACCACGAAAGAATTAATGCTCAGATATATTTTCACACGTATGGAAAATATCATGTAGCATACATATACGGCACAACAGATGTCAAAATTATCCATGAATTATATGAGTTGGGATTCTCCGGATGATGTACCTCGAAGACTTATTAAATCTAAAAAAAAAAATTACCTAAAGTATTTCTTAAAGCAGTCGAAATATTCTAGGGAGTAGTCAAACACGAAATATATATATATATATATATATATATATATATATATATATATATATATATATAAATATTTCAAACTTGTCCAGGAATACCAGAAGGACATATCTCACTTATACAAATTGGTATCAATAGTGAACCATTTTATCCTAAATATACTACGGAAAAACCTTTTTATCAGAGATAGAAAAATGAAGATTTATATCAAATATGGATGGAAATAAAGGAAATAGATCCAGCAAACATCTGAGTATATCACTGCTCAAACAATTTATTCATATACAATCATTGCAGAACAAATACCAGAAAAATTCATGAAGTTTTATATCAAAAATGGCTCAACTTGCTTCGAAAAAATATGATCAAAGCTAGGAACAAAGTTAAAGAAAAATTCTTTGAACAACTACAAAAGGAAAAATTACATCAATGTACACATTGTAAGAAAAAGCAAACACTACAGATATTTCGTGAAGGACTGGAAAAAAAGATAACAGACATAAAATTATAACGCACTAGCAAAACGTATCTGCAATTATTGAAAAAAGCCAAAAAAGTCACGAAAGCACTCAGAAAAGAAGGCAATTATTAAAGCACTCAGAAAAAGAAAAAAATATGACATCTCAATTATACAAGGCACTCAGCAAAAGATCAGGGCACTCAGCAAAAGATCAATTATAACATCTCAATTATTCAAGGAACTCAGCAAAAAGATCAATCATGAAAGCAACACACATTTATGAAACACAAAAGATTTATCAACCCCTTCAGTCTATAAATATGGTAGAACCGTTTCTTGTTAGGGTAGAGTTGGTGGGTGCTTGGCTTGTGAGTCCTCTTGTCCGGTGAGTTGAGTGATCTCTCTTTCTGTTCAAGGAGAAGTCCAATGTATTATAGCCTGTCAGGCTAAATAATACTACTCTCTGATAATGTCTGTAAGTATATACTCTATGTTTCAGTCGTTGTTGTAGTTATATCTTTTATTTTGCAATAATATACTATTATAATATTGTTTGCATTATTGGTTATGCCTTGGGTAGGAAATGAATAATGACTGTGCTTTGTTACTCTGAAGTGATCGTATAGGGTTGTGGTCTTAAGTGTTGAGCCCTAATCTTCCTAAGAAATCCACTAGCACCAATAGGTGATTGAAGAGTACGATATGAACCAGAGTAATTAAGGTCAACCTCGAGTAATACCAAACACTATTATAGTAGTAGATTATTGCCAGAATAGAAGATGTTGTTTACAGAAGCGTGCTGGGCCCATAGTGTATGCTTAGAGATATAATCAGAGAGAAGATTTTTATCTCAATGGAATCAAGAGAAAAACTAGAATAACAAATAAAGGAATTAGGAAAATGATTAGAAAGTACAACAAAACTCTTACAAAAACTAATTACGCCAAAAATAACCGAACAAAACTCTACAGAATTTCAGGTAGAGCCACCACCAAAAATGATATTAGAGCCTGAAAAAGACCAAAAATGTAAAAAACATCAGTCATGTTTTTGTACACCTTATACATATCAATCGAATTTCCCTTCATACAAATCTGAATGAAAGAAGAACAAAAATGTAATAAACGTTAAAAATTAAAAGAATTTGAAGATGGCATTTTTCATGATTAAATTAAATAAACAATACCTCGAAAAAGAATTCAATAGAATTAGAGAAGTACAAAACATTAATATTTCTAACAATCAGTTAGAAATCTTCATTGAAGATCAATCATTTCATATAAAAACTCCTCTAGGAAACTTTAATGAATGGATAGTAATTAGTTATATGATTATTAAACAACAATATGAACTCAGACTTAGTTTGAATATGTCAAACAATATACGCACAAAGGATATATGGAACTAAATCAAATTCAGAATAATAAAACTAAAACATTTAAATTTTTTTTACAAAGTAGATATAAACCCTTAACCTAAACAGACAGTACTAGTAATATAAAAGAACTAGGAAAAAGATTGCTAGAAAATCAACAGGTCTTTAATAATAATTTAGCTACAGCAGCCATAATAGTAGAATGTGTCTGCATCTGAATTTGATTTATAAAATATAAATAATACACTTCCATGGTATTCAGAGAAATCTTCAAGACTTCCTCAAAATAATATTCAAGGAGCAATCCAATTAATGAAATCATTGATGTAAATGAACCATCGCAAGAACTTGATGAGCTAATCTCTGTTCTTAATAAACATCAATTTATGAATACTCCACATACTCCATCTATGGACAGACCAATGATTCCCTCAGATACAACTGCTGGCACAACTAGCACACAAGCTAGTTCAAGTAATAGTAATACTCACAGAAAATTATTTATACCGCCAAACCCTAAACATATTCCGACACCACGAAGCCAACAAACTTCTAAAATACCAAATTGTCATCCTAAACCAATTAGCGGACATGAAATTTATTTAAATATAGATTGCTATAAAAATATAAATGAAACAATTGATAAATGGACTATAGAAATAGTTTAGCTATCTACAATTACAATCTTCAAGGAAGAGATGCATATAGTTTTATAGAAAATACACTTATTGGAATTTTAAAAAAATGGTTTTTAGGATTAAGTTCATATCAAACAAAAAATATTAGATCTACTTGTTTAGCTGAAAGAAAACTCCATACTCCTGGAAAATGGCCAACAATATACACAGATTTTATTAAAAGTGAATTTCTTGGATATACAATAAAATACACTACTGAAGAAGAAAAAAAAAAAAAAAAAACTCAAAAACAACAAAACAAAAACTCACTGCATTAGGTATATGTAATATCTGCTATTTATAGGAATATAGCTGTGAATATCAAAAATACTTTTACGATATTTTAGCAAATGATCGAAACCTATATTTAGACACTTATTTTTACAAATTACCAGAACCATATAATATTTTATGGAGTCAACAGTTTCTCCAATCTTATCCCAATGATATAACTTTAGGTAGGAGAATACAATTTGCTAAAGAAAAGCTTACTGTAGCATGCCAACAAATTGACCTATATAAACAAAATAAAAAATATAAGCAATCTTTATGTTATAATAAAATATATTTTGTACATCAATGGGGATGTACTAAAGAAACAACGTTTTGTAATAGAAGAAACTGTAAAAACACCAAGAAGATAAAATTCTTCAAGAAAACTAATAAATAGAATTTTAATAAAAAAAATGAACCTTCCGAAGAAAACAATTTACTAAAAAATCAAAAAATATGTAAGTGTTGGTTGTGCAAAGAAGAAGGACATTATGCCAACGAATATCCAAAATAGAATAAAATATCATGAGTAAAATCTATCCAAATAATTGACGAATGTAATCTTGAACCTATTTTTGACATCTTCGATGTAGACACTGAAGATGAACTTTATGAACTATCAGAAACTGATGAAAAATTAATTAATTCCTGTTATGATTATACAGATTAAAATGAATATTTATATTCTGATTAATATGTCTAAAATTGACAAACTAAATGAAAATGATACAATTATTGATAATCAATCTGAATATAATAGACATTTGACTCTCTCAGAAGAAGAATGAAAAAATAAGAAAAAGAAAATTATCTTTGGGAACGAAAGACTTCTTTGACATGCCTATATTAAATTGGAAAAGAACAGTACACTATAGTACTAGGCAAGGAGAATATCCTATTGAAATAACAGAGGCACAAGGAAGTACAAAAATCCCTTTGTATAATTTTGCTATCAGAAACCAAGATTTACAAAAGATTCCACATCCTGAAAAATACAGAGATGTATTTTTCGGAGGAATTCAAATATTAATAAAGGCCTATTTTAGAAAAGGCATTGATAGCCCTATTACACTATGGATTTATGATGATAGAATAATTCATTCCAAATAGGATGCTTTACTAGGAGTTATTCAAGGGAATTTGTGTTATCAAACACTATTATTTAATCTACACCCAAATTATGCCATCAATATTAATGACCAACATCTAGATCGAACACTTAAAAAAAACATAAACTAGATCGTATTCAACTTCGACAAAGTGCGATATAGCATCACTTATCAAGCTGCATATGCCTATAGTAACAATCACAATACAATAGTATTTAAACCTCAAAATGAATCTATACATTTAGACTCTATGTTTTCTTAAATAGGACAAACCATACAACTTTAAGAAGTTGATTGCAAAACCTTAACACCACCACCTGATAATCTATCATTAGATTTTGGAAAAGAAAATAAAATTTTAATTTACCTCGAAACACCGCTTTTAATGAAATCAACAATGAATTAATTATTCAACCACGATGCTCTATTGATTCATGAAAAATACAATATGCTAACAACCAATTAATTATTAAAGGATATTATATATCACCCGAAAGTATAATACCTATCTTACTCGACTTCATGGTTCACTTTCATAGCTACATACAAATTGACATCTACGTCCCTAAGTATGAACCAATCCCTGTACACGCTTTATGCGATACCGGGAGAGATATCTGCATTTGCAAACAATGGCTTATCCCTCCACATATCCAACTATCTCATGATAATTTATTACTTGATACTTTTAACGGTCTTCGAACAATCACTACGTACTGGTCTAATCAATATATCCTTATTAATAATACCCTTATTAAAATACCATGGCTTTGGTGCCTCACTGAAAATGGCCCAGACTTTATTGTCGACAATAATTTCTTTAAATCTATGCATGCCTTTACTCAATATACTGATCATCTTGAATTACTTACACCTTGTAAACATCTCTTATCCTGTCCCTTTATTCCTACTTATATTACCCATACAACCGCTTCTCCTCCCACCTTTCCGCCAACATGGTGATTTGAATAAACTTATTCAAACTCAACTCAAATTTTCGTTACTTTATACTAATGACTTGGATCAACCAGTCAATATAAATGCTAATGAAGTGCAAGTGTTCGACATGGGATGTAGCTTCTTTAGAGTTGATATCACTGATGATCAGTTATGTAAATGTAGTTATAATAGAATACTAATTTATCATATGCCATGTGGTCATTCAATTGCTGCTTTAGCCCATCGAAGATTAAATCATTTGGCCTACGTGTCAAGATACTACACAATGGCAATGTATAGGAATACATACTCCACAAATTTTCATGTTTTGTTGGATCGTAGTAATTGGCCAGATTTTGATGAAGAGAGGGGAATGTCTCCACTGCTGGCATCCATTGATAAGAGATGGTTAGGAAGACCATACACAAGTAGATATAAAGAATACCATTGACGAGAGTAGATGGCAAAGCAACTGAATGTGCCGCTGATGTAAATCAGTTGGTCATTACCAGACATCGTGCACACACAACCCGAGTAGTAGAAGGTTAGTACGTATAGTTTACTAAGCTTACATTTATATAAGTAGGAGAAATTTTCTTAAAGCATATTTTCTATGTTGCAATTGGTCTAATATATTTTTGACAATTGTGATTTTTTCTGTGTTGTTTTGTTATATGTACAAATAATTTAAGAAGCTTTTTTTCACCGGTTGCATAAACTTTCCCCCTAAATCAACACAATACCTTAAACTCAACTTACAGATCTTCAAAAGCTTACATCTTGTTAATCAACACAATGCTACATGAAGAATCTAAATTACTTCTAGTGTAATGGAAAATATAGCTCAAACTTAATGAAAACTTTGTTTAGTAAGATATCTCACTTAGTCACTTACTAATTGTGATATACTATCCTACTAATTCTCTAAATGGAGTTTTTTTTAAATAAACCAGTGAGTCACTTTAAGCATTGGCTTGCCAACCCTACATGGCTATCCAAGCCGTTAAACGATGACTCTACTTTTAAATTTTTTTTAAACGTACTTAAATAGTTAATTATATTTAATATGATACTTATTTTAAAAAAAAACTTCTTAAATTATTTATCCGCTGTAGAATGAA
Source organism: Cymbidium sinense (assembly GCA_021442155.1). Taxonomy (NCBI): domain Eukaryota; kingdom Viridiplantae; phylum Streptophyta; class Magnoliopsida; order Asparagales; family Orchidaceae; genus Cymbidium; species Cymbidium sinense. Next base: position 75,198,003 of record CM038215.1, read on the forward strand.
AGTTATATTTATGAAGGATGAAAAAAACCACTAACTAAAATTCTAACAAAAAAAGATGCTATAGCTAAGTAAAAGATTCAAAATATTTATATAATATTTATAATTTTAATTATATAGTCATCTATAAGAATATATTATTATAATTTGTAATTTTTTAATATACATATATATATATATATTTTAAAAATTCAAAATTTTGAATTTTTAATGTGGCACAATGAGCTTATATGGAGGATGAATAAAATTAAGAATTAATGCATAAGAATATATTATTATAATTTGTAAATTTTTAATATATATTAAAATTTTAAAAATTCAAAAAATTGAATTTTTAATGTGTCACAAGGAGCTTATATGGAGGAATGAAATCAATAATTAAAATTTTGAGCAAAAACAAAGCTATAGCTAGATAATGGGGCATAATATTTATGTACTGTTTGTCATTTTGATTATTGTATTATGGTGTTTTAATTTAGAGCCGTAAGGACACCACACAGATCTTAGGGAAAACTTATTAAAGTGATTCGATATGACTTTAAGGTGTGATGTACCATCTCGAAAGATGAAAACATCACCCTACAATGGACCTAATCACCTTATGAGGACTCCTATGGTAGATGAGTCTACATATGTACCAGAGATCTTTCCCCTACTTTACATGGAGAAGCAAAGCAGGGTTTATTTTATGCGGGGTTCTTTAGTTCCCTATGGAGCAAACTTCCATAGTTAATTATATCTTAGAAAATAAGAATTTTTGAAGAACACTCTCGATTAAAGTAGTTAATAAGTATCCCCAAAGACTTCAAAGTTAGACTATCAAATGAGTAGGTATTTATGGAAATCAAATAGGGGTGTTCAAATAAGAAGACTTATTTGTGAATTCCAATGGAGGATAAGTAGGGAACACTCATGATACTATGAAGCCTAGTGAGTGCTCTAGTCTACCCTATAATGAGGCTTTACATATTTGAAAGAGAATTTATTTTAAATTTAAGTTGGAATCTTTAATAGAATGCTAGGGCTTATAATCCATCAATGCAAGATTATAGAAATGCCTAGGAGGTGAAGAATTATACTCATAGAATGATAAAAATAAGTAGTATCAGAACCTAAATCTAAGATGCTTTAGCCCAAGCTAAAAGCACGACCTAAGTCTAAATGAAAAAATGGGAAATAATGGTCTGCCTCCACAAGAGAAGATAAACTTATCTCAACTCTTTTAGGCTTACAACCACCTGGAGTGGCCGCTAGCTAACACCTCTTACATTTTAAAACTATGTAGGTCAATTTTATGTAGATGCAAGATAGTTAGGCTACTATTTAATTAGAAAGTAAGCTAGAATCCTAAACTCACTCTCTAAGAGACTAGATCATGAATGATAGGAAAATATGACTTAGACCAATGCAGAAATTTACAATCTTTTACACCATTTTGAAACATTCATTTTGGACTAAGGCTTGAGACAATTATGCCTATATGCATGATGAAGCAAAGTCATGGGCTAAATCAATGGGAGGAGGTGTTCTCCATTATAAGGGATCGCCCTTAAAGGTCAAGCATATCCCATATCTTTCAAGAATATAGACCCTCCATATTCAAGAGTGAAACAATATGATATGTATGGTGTGGTAACATACAACATTAAGTTAAGGGGTTGCTAAATTTTTTATTTATCTCGATTCTAAACTTAGACTTTAAGATGAGGGTATGAGTTGTAGTTAAAATTTAGTTGTGAGTTATTAGTGAGGGTAGAAAATTTAATTTTCATCCTAAAGAGCGCAACCAAGCTATACATCAAATCATCACTCTTTAAGAAACCTATGAAAAGCATGCTATTTCTATTACACAAACTAAATACAATAATCAAACATTTAAATTTTCATAAAAGAATAAAAGGCCGGTGTGGCCAGGTACTGCCGTACACCATGAAAAATAAAGAAATTCGGTAGAGCTTTACCCTTATACAACTTGGATTACAATTGAATATTACAATTACAATGAATGCTATGGGGGTGATGGAGGTGGGCATTATTTTTTTGGTGAGATTGAGAGAACTTGGGTATTGGAGGTGAGGAACGAAGATATGTTGGATAACTAGCGCTCTCACTAAGGATTACGAAGGTTTGGCTACCAAGCTCTCAAACCACAAGAACAACTCAAATAATTTGTAATTGCCAAATGAACTCATTTCATTCTAGCAAATTGGTCATTTATAGCCATTACAAACATCTTTTAGAAGAAAATAATTCAAAACATGGAGGGAAAGGTGGGTGTCCACATTAATGTGAAGCATTAAGTTGCCTTATTATTTTATGTCATCCACCCATTTCACATGCTATTAATTTATATGGATTCAACCACCTCACATATCATGCTTTGAATTTTTAAATTCAATATTTCAAACCTGGAGTTTCTAGAAGAAAATTAAAATTTTCATAAATAAAAAAAGATGAAATCATAAAATAGGCCTTAGTAGGTTAATGGGTTAAGCCTTCTTGTTTATTGAATTTTCTTGGGCTTTAGCTTGAAATCTTGTAAATGGACCTTAAGCTCTAATTTCTGGATTCACATGATATTCTACATCAACTCCCCTATGTTCAATTGAACTTTTCTCCATAGAGTTGAAATCTAAGAAGTCTTCTACTAATTGTGGGGCTAGAGTTTCCAAATTAGTACAGGCCAACCATGTGTCTTAGTTGGTGGCTTATTCTTCCAACAAACTATAAAATGATGTTGAGAAGCTGGATTAATGAGTGCTTCCTTAGTGATAATATAGTCAACTTCAAAGAAAGAGGCTTCTTCTTGAAGTACGGTGCTATATCTCCTGCTAAAGAGTTAGACTGAACAAGTGGAGGTTTGCTAATTCCATCATATGATATAATATCTTCAATATTAATAATTGGATGAATGAGCATATTGGTAGGCAAATCAATGTGATAAGCATTAGTTCCAATTTTCTTAAGAATTTTAAACAAACCACAAGCTCGTGCATGTAATTTCTTATATTTAGTGGTTTGATAATGCTTAGGTCAAATGAGAATCAATACATATTCACCTTGTTTATATTCTTTTTTTTAGCGATTATGATTTGCCGTAAAAGTATAGTTTTCATTACTTATAGTAATCTACTTTCTTATATCTTCATGGAGGCTTTAAAAATCTTTAGCAAATGAAAATGATGCATCAGAAAATACATGAGATGGTAGGTTTGCTACATCTATTAGTTGTCATGTGTTTGGACCATAGACTATCTCAAATGATAATTTTTTTTAGTTCTAGAAATAGTACTATTATAGGAAAATTTTGAGGTTGGTAAATGTAAATCCTAATTTCCTAAATTTTTACATACCAAGTATCTAAGCAAATTTTCTAAGGTATGATTGACTACTTTAATTTGTCCATCAGTTTGTGGGTGAAAGATAAAAGAAAATTTTAATTTGATATCTGATAATTTTTATAATATTTTCTAAAAATATGAGACAAACCTAACATCTCTGTCAGAAATAATGGTTAAAGGGAGACCATGGAGCCGCACTATTTCTTTAAAAAATAATTTGGCTATGTAAGAAGTATCATTTATTTTTGAACAAGCAAAAAAATGAGCCATTTTTGAGAACCTATTAACTACAAAAAAAATGCTATCATGTCTCGAGTCATCCTAGGTAATTCTAGAATAAAATTCATTGATAGGTTTTCTCAAGGCCTCCAAGGAACATGTAAAGCAGTGTATTGTCCAGACCTTTGTTTGATAGTTTTAGCCTGTTTAAAAATTAAGCATTGAGCCACTAATTTTTGAATGTCTCATTTTAATGAAGGCTAGTAAAAACCTATTTTCTAATAAACATATGGTCTTATCCTTTCCAAAATGACCAGCTACACCTCCAGCATGTAGCTTGGTGATAAAGAATTCTCTAAGAGAATATCAAAGAATGTATAGTTATTTTTCTTTATATAAATGTCCATTTTTTTATCGAGAATGTTCCTTGTAAAGTTAATAGTTTATCTAGGTATTTAAGATAAATTAAGTGAAAGTCAGGGCACACAATATTACTTTTCTATAATTCTATCAAATCTTAGGATTCTCAATTCTAAAGAGGAAATCATTATAAACCATCAGTAGGTTTATTCTCAATTCTAGGCTTATGCTTCAGAACTAAAGAGTAGTCTTGTAAAAATTCACTAATTTTGCCTATGACTTAATTTTTGTTGAGTATTAATGAATTTTAAGGCATGGTGATCAGAATTAACTATAAATTCTCTATGTAAGAGATAGTGGCCACCTTAAAGATTGAATTACATCATAAAACTCCCTATCATAAGTGGAATATCATTGTTTGGCCTCTTTTAACTTTTCATTAAAGAATGCTATAGGATGATTCTCTTGACTTAAAATTCCACCTATCCCAATTCTTGAAGCATCATATGTCTCTTTAAAGGCTTTTGAAAAATCAGGGAGCCTAAGGATTGGTGCATAAGTGATTAGAACTTTAATTTGCTCTAAAGCTTTTTGTGCATTAGGAGTCCAACAAAATTTATCTAATTTTAGTTCATCAATTATCAGAGCAACAATGATATTAAAATTCTTAATAAATCTCCAATAAAAAGTGGCTAAATCATGGAAGCTTCTAACTTCAATAAAACTTTTAGGTGATGGATAATCTAAGATTGCTTTCACTTTAGAAGAATCAGATTTAAGTCTAATAGTGGATATAATAAAGTCTAAAAAGATTATCTCAGCTTGCAAAAAGAAACACTTTTTAAATTAATGTATAATTTCTCTTATCTAAGTATTTCAAAGACTTTTTGTAAGTGTTGCAGATGCTCATTTTCACTTGGACTAAAAATCAGAATATCATCAAAATACATCATGAAAAATTTACTTATATATGGTTTAAGAATAGTATTCATTAATCTCATAAATGTGCTAGGAGCATTTGAAAGTCCAAAGGGCATGACAAGTCATTCATAAAGTCCATGAGGGGTCTTAAAAGCCATCTCCCACTCATCTGCTGATCTAATCCGAATTTGATGATATCCACTTTTTAGATCAATCTTTGAAAAAAAATTATCCTTGAGATTAAATATAACATATCATCTAATCGGGGAAAAGGAAACCAATACTTAATAGTAATTTTATTTATTGCCCAATTATCAACACACGTTCGCCATGTTCCATCTTTTTTTGGTGTTAATGAAGTTGGGATTGCATAAGGGCTAGGATTTTCTTGAATAAAACCCTTTTTTTAATAATTCCTTAACTTGTTTTTTAATCTCAACATGCTCAGTAGGGTTCATCCCATAAAGTGAAAGAACAGGAAGTTGAGAATCGAGTAAGAACTCAATAGCATGTTGAATGTCACTTAGAGGAGGTAGCTCATTACGAAGCTCATTGGGTGCAATATCATTAAAATCAGAAAGAAAGGAAGAGACCACATGGTATGTGAGTCTCAGAGTCCGGTATGACTTCTTTTATGTAATAAGTGAAGGAGAAATGGATTAGAAAATTCTTTTTGTAAGGCTCCAAAACCTGTTGTTTCTATCTTTGGGGTCAAAGAAGGAAGAATAGATGTTTTAAAGTAAGAATTAGAAATGATAGTATTAACCATAATAGTAGATTTTCTATGATAATTAATTGAAGTTTGACATTTTTCTTCAATAGAGGCTTAGGTTGCAAGTCAGAAGTTATTTTTTGTGGTGCTATAGAGGGTGTTTTTTCTACTGGCTTTATTGGTAGGAGTTTAATAGTCTTATTATTATGTTTAAAAATATAAGTATATTTCCTACCATAGTGAATAACATTCATATCATATAGCCAAGGTCATCCTAAGAGAATATGAGCAATGTCCATAGGGAGAACATCACACCAAATTTGATCCTCATAGTTTCCTATTTTAATTAGAATTAAACATTGATTGGTGATGGGAAGAGATGTATGATTTACCTAGCTAATATGAAATGGTTCAGGGTGAGGCTCAGATTTAGATTGGCTTGAGTTAAGTTGTGTGTTGAAATCACATTTATAGCACTTCCTCCATCTATAACTAACCTACATCTCTTTTCAATACATAAAATATACATGCTAAAAATATTCTTTCTTCTCCAATCTTCTACCTTATTTTTAATTATAGTAAGACATGTCATCACATTAACCTGAGGGTCATTAATTAATTCTAATTCTTCATCAAATAATGGAGTGTCGTCATAAACTTCTTCTAGATTATCATCTATTGGATTTTTAAATTCTTTTAAAAATAAGATTTGAGCTTTACATTGATTTTTCATATGACCCTTTTTTATGACTTCCCTAGTGCTCTTAGAGCTCCCTTCAATTGAAGTTTTAGGCAAAGGGGTCGGGCCTTTTGGATGGGTGGGTTTAATAATAGATCTATGGGATGAAATGGAAGGTACTTAACTTTTAGTTTTAGAGATGGAAGCATATTTCTTTTGTTGTTCAACCAATAAGGCATAATGAAATGCTTCCTCTAAAGATTATGGGTTAAATAATTCAACTTCATTTCTAATGTCAGTCCTAAGTCTAATAACAAATTTATTGGCTAATTGCCAATCATTATCAGCACAATCAGTTCTAGAAATAAGATCTTCAAAAGTATTCAAGTATTCAGTTACAAGATGATTACTTTGTCTCAAAGTTAATAATTGACTATGTAGCTTCTTACCATGATGCCTAGGATAGTACATTGCTCTTAACATTTCTTTCATTTCTATCCAAGTGAGGTTTGTCCTTCCAAATCTTTGTTCTTTAACAAAAGCATTTGTCCAATAAATTTTAGCATGTCCTATCAATTTATTTTTTAAAAGTAACCCTTTGATAATCATCTATTTTATACCAATCAAAGAAGTCATCCATTTGAACTAACTAATCAAGAAATTTATTTGGGTAATGTATACCATCATAAGTTGGGGCTTCTACTTTAACTCTTTGAGATGGATTATTAGAGTCTTCTGTAGTCTTAAAATAATTTTCTCCCCTTCCACCATTTCTAGCAATTGGTGGTCTTCTAAGTGGTATGATTTTCTCTATGGTTTGGATATGAATCTTTTTTGTCTATCCCTATAGGCACAGTCTGAGCAGGTATTAGAGGAGGAGTTTATACTCTATTATTTTGTAGATGAGCTACAAGAGTTTGCATTTGTTTTCTAAGTTCTTGCATTTGATTCTTACTTTATTCTAATAGTTGTTGAGTTTTTAATTCATTATCATGGATCCTAAGATTTATGACATCAACTAATCTAGTCAAATTTTTAACTTGGTCCTGAGAAATAGATTTTGGTGCCATGAGATTTTTTTAAAGAAAAAAAAGATATATGAAAAGAGATCAAAAAATAAAAATAAAATAAAATAAATAAGTTTAATATAATTGTGCAATCAAAGGAAATTTTAGGCTAAGAGAACTTCCAGGTGAGGAGAGGGGAGACCACTTAAATCTCAAGCTCTTCTTAGACAGTTTAGGTCTTTTTGATAAAGTTCTATTTAGCTTCCAAAATCATTAAGTTTAGCACACTTATATTATTATGCATGCAATATTTTTTATTCTTTTAAATCAATAAAAATGCTCAAATTTATCAAGCCTCTTTTTTTAAAGAAAATAAGTTATCATAAGTTAATAAAAAAAACTTCTAAAATTAATCAGAAACAATAATAAAGATAATAAAGTAAGCAGTTAGATTTTGATTTGCATTAATGGCTAGGTTGTTTTTAGGGTGAAGCACTACCTCGCTAAGGTGTTCTTTTTTTTTTTTGGTGGGGAGGGGAGGGGCACAAGTTCACACAATTGAAAAATGACTAAAATATATAATGGAGCTTACTAATTAAAATTTTATACTATCACCATAAACTTGCAAGCAATATATATCTTTCCAAGTTACTAACATGTATTTAAACTATCATATAAAATAAAATTAATTAACTTCACAAGTTCAAGAAAAACTCACAAGTTTGAAGACAAGTCCACTTGAGATGCTCCCTTTGTTCAAACAAACTTTTGGTCGAATTTGCTCATTCCAGGCTTTGCTCTGATACCAAATTTGATGGAGGTGGGCATTCTTTCCTTTGGTGAGATTGAGAGAACTTAGGTATTGAATGTGAGGAAAGAAAATATGTTGGATAACTAGCACTCCCATCAAGGATTGCTAAGGTTTGGGCACCAAGCTCTCAAACCACAAGAACAACTCAAATAATTTATAATTGCCAAAAGATTTCCTTTCATTATAGTAAGGGAGCTATTTATAGCCATTAGATACATCTTTCAAAAGAAAAGAAAAATTCAAAACATGGAGGGAAATGTGGGTGGCCACATTAGTGTGAAGCATTAAGTTGCCCTATTATTTTATGCCATCCACCCATTTCACATGCTATTATTTTATGTAGATTCAACCACCTCACATGTCATGCTTTAAAATTTTAAATTCAAAATTTTAAACCTAGAGTTTCTAGAAGAAAACTAAAAATTGCATAAATAAAAAAAGATGAAATCATAAAATGGGTCTTAGCAGGCTAATTGGCTAAGCCTTCTTATTTCTTAAATTTTTTTGGGCTTTAGCTTCAGATATTTTAAATGGACTTCGAGCTCTAATTTTATAAATGGGCTTTATCTTTCTTTCCATGTTTTGGATTGGTTTGCTCGAGGCTTCATAGGGCCTCCTAGGTCTTTGCCTTCTAGCCATTGATCATCCTAAACCCCATAGCACTAATCCTAAATTCCTATTAAAAAAATTACATGTTTATGAAAAGAAAATCTAACTACCCCTGTAAAATAGATGTTAGATAAACAAGCATACAAGCCAAGTAATTATATTTCACATAGGTAACCAAGCCCACCTGTCATAGTTGGATCATGCTTAGGGGTATAAACAACCTGCAAGCAATAACATTTATATTTACTTATTATTATGATAGCCCCTTTAGCAAAATCCCTTGCAAAAAATATCATTAGGCTATTAACAATCTAACATCCAATCTACCCATAAACAATCCTAACATCCAGTCTAAAAAATTATATCATAAAATAAAACATAACACCACAACATACACCGGCCTAACCTAAAGGCTAGAATTGGCGACTTAGTATTCTAATATGTGTGTGTTAAGGTTTGGTGTGGTATGTCTTACTAGACTTTAGAAGTATAATTATCTAAAGTGTAGGATGTTTAAGTCAAACATTAGGAGGGGTTTCACTTCAAATCATTGAAAGGATTAGTTAATTTTAATTTGCATTCTTTTTATTTCATATGATGCCTACTTAATACTTAACTATAAATAGAAGAAAGGTACTTGACCACTTTCATCCCTATCCTAAGTCATTCTCTAAAGTATACTGTTATGACTTTGGTTTCTTTAGTGAATGGCATATCAAATATTTTTATTAAACCTAAGTTTAGGTTAATATTAAAGAATCTCATCCAAACATGAAAGTCATCTTAGGATTAATAAAATTGAATTACTATCACATGGATAATATTTCATTATTCCTTTTCATCATCAATAGCATATCTCTTTGTTCTCACTACTCATGATATTTGATTTAGCATACCTATTTGTACATGCAATATACTTTTATAGTTTTCCACACTTGATGATTTTTAATGCATGTATTTTAGTAGCAAAGAAAGGTTTTATCCTTTAGTTGGGCATATATACACATATATTAGAGATTTAAGCAAGTATGTGCCATTGCTAAACAAGGGAGCGAGATTACCTAAGCCCTCTTTAGGGCTACTTAAAGCCTTGTATTCCCAGGATATCTAGTCTATGTACTTGCTAACTTAAACACATTTAAACATGTGCACCAACATAAGAATGAAAATCATACAAAGATGGCAAATTCTTTATCCATGTAAAGCAAAGTTCTACCCCAAATTCTAGCACATGTATCTTAGATCGGATGAGTGAGATTAATCCCATCATTTCAAAAATATTAAATTATAAATTCTAGCACTTTTAATTATGAACATTTTTTATAATCATGCAGAATGGATGATTGATGATACGTCATCCCCCGAGCACCAAAAAATGGACACCGTCTGCCTTCCATCGCTCGATCCGAGCTCACCGGAGTTCGTTCGATGGTGAAATTGAATCTGAAATGATGAGGGAAAGAGTCCAAATGATCATATGGTGAAAATTTCATGAAATCAAACTTTACTTTAGAGAAGATAAACACTTAGGAGAAAAATCTATGATTGCTAGATTTTTATCTTGCCGGAGCTAGAGACCGACAGTCCTTCGATAGAGGTAGCTTCGTCTTGAATAGATGAAGCCCTGTTGAGAAGATCATGAGCTACATCATCGTCGATTGCTGTATAGACCAGACACCACCATAAAACTCACTTGAGTTGGTCTAGGGATGTCTTTCGGTGATCAAATCATTTAGAAAATGATTCATTTTGACTTTCTTGAGTGAGGTGAAGGCGTGGGAAGAGTTAATTTAGGTTTGGTGGAGTTTTGAGAAGTTTGGACAGATGGGGCTCTCAGGTTTGCTCGGAGGTTGGTCTCGCTGGTGGTGGAATGCATGAGGAGCTCAGGGGAAGGTCTAGAACTATGTGGAATGCTCTGAGGAAGGTGTGTGTGAAGTTTTAATCCTTGGGGAAGAGTATACCCTCCTCCCTAATTGAACCAAGGGCTGAGATTGGCTCAAGCGTTGGTAGCCATCACATCAGAGTAGGTGGCCGGAGATGGAAGAGTACTATTGAGGTGGTTGAGGGTGAGAGGCTAAGGGAGTGGAATGGGTTGGCATGGGGTGTAAAGCTCTCTTTAGGTGGACCAATGGATTGCCATGGGTGAACTCATCCTCTCATGGTTGAGGCTAAACCCAATAGCCTTGGGTTAGGTTGGGTTAGTGGTCCTCTTATCCAAAAAGAACCAAAGGTGGCTAAAATGGGGTGGGGATTTGGAGAACCCATCCAAATAGATATTTTATTCCATTTAGAGGGCTTGGTTTAGTGGGTTTGACCCAAACTAGGTTCACCATGGGTTGGGTCTAGTTGGGCAGGCCCATGGGATGAGTCATGCCAAGTTTGGTTGAGTTTGGACTTGGTTTACTTGGGTTTGACTCATTTTGATCCATATGTGTCACTTTGGGTTCAATTGGGTTAAGTTGAGCAATCGGTCAAATTGGGTCAAATTAATGATTTGGGTGAGTTCAATTGGTCATTTGGAATGTATTGATGCAACTAGTTTGATTTAATTTAAAGTGGATTTGGAATTGGTTCAATTGGGTTCATTTAAGCCAAATGGTTAAGTTGACAAATTTGGTCAAATTGGCCAAATTGGTTTGAATTGAGGGTTGGTTTATGTTCAATTTATCATTTGGGAATGATTGTAGGTGTTGGTTTGAATTAACTTAGATTATGGAATGATTTGGTTCAATTTGGCCCTTTAGGTCAAATTAGGTTAAGTGGGTCAATTCAGTTGGCTTGACCAAATTGAGTTTAATTGAAGGTTGGATCATATACAATAATCAATTTATGATTAGTTAGAAGCATTGATTGCAACCATTTTGGATTGAAATGAGATTTGGCCCAATTTAGCCCTTTAGGTCAATTTTAACTTGCGTCTAGTGATCAAATTGGTTTGATTTAACCCAATTAATTGCAATTGGGTAATCAAAGAAGATCAACAATCATTATGTAAGGGATTGGATGAGTTGATTCAATCCAATTTTGGTTGGATTGAAGTTTGAATCAAATTGGTCATTTTGGTCACATTGGGTCAAGTGAACCAATTGGGTTGATTGGGTTAAATTTGGTTGAGTTGGTACAAATTGGGTGTTGAGAAGGGTTCAATGATGGATTTAGAGTTGGTTAATGGCCTTGATTGTAATTGATTTGGGCTTGATTTGGTTTTGGCTTATTTAAACTTTTTGGGTCAAATGGGCTAACTTGGGTTGATCATATTCATTTGATTTGATTGGTTTGATTGCAAGTTTTGGAGGAGTTTGAAATGATCTATTGAATGATTGGTGTGATTTAGAAAATCAAGTTTGATTTAGTTTGCTTGAATGGGTTTTGGGTTGGATCATAGGATCATGATGTGGTTGACTTAAGTTAAGGCCTAAGTCAATTTGGCTTGGAGCTTGGATTATAAAACAAATTCAAGTGAGGTTAATTGAATAGGCTTGAGGTTGATTGTATTTCATTTATATGACTTTAGATTTGATGAGTGGATAGTCATAAGTCTTGGTTTGGGCCATAGGACATGAAGAACTTATTTATCTTAAGGTGTATCCTAGGTTTAAGGTATGCGTCCTAAGTCTCTAAGCTTGGGTCTATTGTACTCTTAGTCATTAGAAGTGTCTTATCATCAAAGTGGTCCAAGTGTCTAGAAGTTTCCTAAGTCTAAGTTGAGAAAGATTAACACCCCCCCCCCCTCCAAAAGTGAGGTCAACATGTATGTATGTTGCATCAGAGTTTGTTATTATAATTTGTAATTTTTGAATATATATAAATTTTAAAAATTTAAAATTTCAAAATTTAAAAGTTTAAATTTTTAAAAATGGAGGGTTGCCTTATAATTCCATTATAAAATTGATTATTTAATTTTAAATTTTTTTAAATAATTAATTCCAACTCATTTTGGCTAACCACAGAGAAGCCTTAGTGGTTACACATGTTTACCCACTCTTTTCTTCTTATTCATATACTTGACAACCTCTCTCTCTTTTCCTTTATTTATAATTTTTTTAAACTTCATGTAAAAAACTTATATATTTATTTTGTTGAAGAAGATTTGTTGATGGTTTGGTGAATAATTTAATCAAGTCCAAGAAGAGAGTGGCTTGGTGGCCTTTCTCCTAAGGAAGGGGTAACAAATTGTTTAGTGGTATTACTTCTCTATGTGATCTTATTGTTAGGCTATAAATTTTTTGAAATTTTTTAGTGAGAACAAAACATTCATAATTAACTTCTTGTCATTTTCTTGATGTTATTTGGTGAGAATATCAAAAGATTATAAATTATTTACTATAATATCTTATTTAAAAATTCACTCCATTGCCATTCAACCCCTCTTAGCCTTTTCTAATAAACCACACCTATCTCATATTTTCTAATAAAATTAACTACTACATATTTCAACACCAAAAATATACTCATGAATGTTATAAATAAATAAATTAGAAGACTTCCATATTTGCTGAAAATATTCTATTGGATCATAAAATTATGACATGTAGATTTACTCAATTTTGATTTTATTATTTGAAGAATTACCAAGATTAATAGATACTTCATTATCATTGAAGCACTATTTGGACACATCCATTCAACTCTTCAGAGAAAAGTAATGTGACATAAGGAGCTAATAGAGGATGAACATAATAAATAACTGAAGGTTTGAGCAAGATGGAAGCTTTAGTCAAATAAAGGGCTCATAATATTTATGTAGTGTTCGTATTTTGATTATTGCTTGATTATTATGACAATATGTTGTTGTAATTTATAATTTAAGAATATATATAATTTTAAAATTTTAAATTTCATAATTTTAAATTTTATATTTTAAATATTTAAGTTTTAAAAATGGAGGGATGCCTTGTAATTTCATTATAAAATTAATTATTTAAATAATCAGTTTTGACTTATTTTGGTTAGTTATGGAGAATTTGGTTAGTTATGGAGAAATTGGAGTTACTTTTGGTGGTTACACATATGTAACCTTCTTCTTTTTCTCATCCATATGTTGGGGACCCTTTTCCCTCTCTTTTCATATAATATATATATATATATATATATATATATATATATATATATATATATATATATATATATATATATATATATATATATATATATATATATATATATATATATATATATATATATATATATATATATATATATATATATATATATTTGTTTTTTTTTCTATGTGAAAACAAGTTGTTGATGATTTGATAAAGAATTGGAATCAATATTAAGAAAAGAAGAGGCTTGGTGGACTTCCCTTAAAGGAAGAGATTTGGTATTCTCTTTCTATCTAGTCATTTTACATTTATGTCATATGATTTTATTATTTATTATTGTATTCTTTGTCCACACTTATTTCTCCACTAAAGAATGAATTATTTTTCATAATCTAGCCTCACAAAATCTCACTAGAAACCAAGTAGTGAAGGATGCCTAAGATTTTCTGTAGCGAGATCTAGTCTTGTTGTAGCACTTAATAGGTAAAATTATACTTATTAGAATTGAGTAAAAAATTTTCTTATAACTAGAAACCATAAACTAAAGTTTTCAAGATTGTTAATTCCATTCTCTAACCTAATGTCAAATTCCAAAGTCAAATGTTTCAATTTTATGCTTTCAACTATAGTAGATAATATCTGACATATTCTTGAAAAAATTAAAAAATTAAATTACTTCAAACATTATAAAATCTTTTACGGAACCCCTAAAAATTAACATTTTATTAAGTTTTAAGCTTAAATGATTAGTATTTTTATCACAATAAAATCTTAAATTCAGAGTAAAGGTTTTCAAGTTTTTGGCTCTGTTTGTTGACCCTTTGGTGGCCCTTAGCTTAAGTCCTCATGCCATTTCATTTTACCAAGGTCTCTATCCTCTTTCTAGCCTTTTAGAAAGATTATAAACCTTGATTGGCCCCCTTTAAAGAGCCAACCCCATGTGACACTTCAAGAAGTCTACCGGAAGACAAAAACATGTTCAAAGGGAGTTTAGCTTTGTACCTACCTAAAAAAATGATATAGAAAAGCTCTTTATGAACCAAATTAAAGAAAATTGTTAAGCCTTAAAGAAGGAAAAGCTACATCAAAAGAAAAAAGACTTGATGAATATACATTGAAGACAACATAAAGTATTGATGAAAATTTTGAGTAACCTTCCAGAATAGTTATGCTACACCTTAATTGAGAGAATTTCATCACAACCCCAAAACTTATTAGAAGCAGGAATACAATTGAAAGAATAACATCCAAACTAGGACAAAAGACTTGATACAGGTTGTAGGAGAATGACACCTACAAACTAATGCATTGAGGGAGAAGAGGTGTAAATCCAAAACCAATCTAAAAATTGTAATTATTGTAGAAGTAAGGCTACTATAAATAATCCTTCCATATATTGTGCTTGCATCAAATCATTTTCCATGTTTCAAATTTTTCCTAGACTACAAATTTAATTTTATGAAGAACTATATAT
This sequence comes from Cymbidium sinense, assembly GCA_021442155.1. Classification (NCBI taxonomy): domain Eukaryota; kingdom Viridiplantae; phylum Streptophyta; class Magnoliopsida; order Asparagales; family Orchidaceae; genus Cymbidium; species Cymbidium sinense. The sequence goes on from CM038215.1 coordinate 75,213,178, forward strand.
ATGTTGCTAATATTATAATTAAACTTCTTATTGCGTCACTCCTTTCAAATATGATAGAATAATTGATAAATGGATGAGAAAAAGAAATTTCCCAACATATTAAAAATGTTACCGAAGCAAGAAATGTGTTATAATATTTATGAAAGTGAAGTGTGTTGACCTCACTTTTAATGAGGTTGACAAATCCTTCTACTTAGTGTATAAGATATTATCTTTGTATGCATCTAAAAAAACATGAAATAAATGGAACATCTCGACTTGGGGTGCTGTGGCACTACAATTGCAGTGCCTAAGCACTATCGTTGCCTTACAAAATTTAGATATATAAATCACCCCCACCAGTTGTCTATTTAAGCAACATAGCACCGCGATGCTATTATCCTAGTGCCTAGGCACTATTGTGACAACTTTTAGTTAAATAAGCAAGAAAGCTAACCCTTCCATGTTGCTTCCTCATAATAGACAAGAGTGGAGGGAATGGTTAGAAGTTAGAAAATAATAAAAAAAATAGCAGGAACGGTTATGTGAAACCTCTATAAAAGAGGGTTGAAGCTGCCTATCACTAATTCTAGGTAAAAGTTCTTGAAAAAAGTTTTTTATGTAATTTACTCCTTAAAAAAAAATTCAAAGAAAATTTTGAAAATTTTCTCCATTGATCTTAGATCTGATGAGAAATAAAAAGGCCTATTTCCATTGATCTTAAATTCAGAGTAAGAAAGAATGCCCAAAAATCTAAAAATTCCAAAAATCTTGAAATCTGAAGACCCCCGCTATCGAATTTGATTCTGATGTGAGAAAAATACTCTTACTCTGTCGATCTTGAATCTAGAACAAGAGAGAAGAGTATTTTCACTAAAAAAAAATTAAAGAACCTATCATTTCTATGTAGTTATGCTACAGAAATTTTTAAAAACCACTAAATTCCCCCAAGAAAACTATTGAAAAATAGAGTTTTTGACTTGTAGTGCCTAGAAGCTAGGAGATAGCACCACAATGCTAAGTTTTCTGGAGTTTAAACATATGGAGTCCTGCGTCACATCGCAATAGCACCCTATATGGCACCAAGGTGCTAAAAATGAAGCATTGTAGTGCCACATCCTTAGCGCATGAGTGCTGCCCTTCTGGGTTTTCTAGGGTCAAAAACACCATATATAACATCGGAACACTATCTTTGAAGTGTCGAGGCCATGCTTTAATTTCATAACTCTATTTTTGACACTTAAAACACTGACTAACACCTCTCTACTAAACAAAAGGAATTTTCCATTGGGTGCTGCAGCGCAATTCTCAAGTTACAAGTAAAAAAACTCTAACTTATAGTGTCATAGCGCCATCTTCTTGGGTTACAAGTCAAAAATCTCTAACTTATAGCATTGCCCATCTGGCGCCGTAATGCTGACTTCTTGAGTCATATAATAAAATAATCTCTATCTGTAGCATCAGGGAGCTATCTTTATAGTGACAAGGTGCTAACTCTTAAGCGCCAAAGTGCTGACTTTCTAACACCGAGGCGCTGACTTCACAGTTTTCCAAAAATTTTAAGTTAAAAACTTTATTCAAATATGTTTTTTCTAACTTATATTAAAATTCCTACATCTTGGAGATAGCCAAATAATATTCAAAAAATGATAAATAATTAATATTATAGATATAGGCACAACCCTATATTGGAAATATCTTCATCCACATGGGCCCCGACATAATGACAAATACCTAAACTCAGCATTTGAGGATGCTTTGGAGGTTAACATAAAATTAATGTAAATCACCCACATGTGCCCAGACACATGCAATAAAATCTAAATTTAGTTTATGAGGATGCTGTACAGGTTGATTTCTTAGTTAGGTCTTAAGACTCGGTCTGGGTTAACAAAACCTAATGATGTTGTTATAACTTTCTCGACTTGGTAAAATCTTTAAGAAGCTAGGTATCCCTTAGTGATGGCAGTGTTTATTGTAAAGTTCAACTGGAGAGGATCATCATTGTTCTTATTTTAAAAATATTCATGTTAAAATAGTCTCAAATTTAAATTCATAAATGCAAATCATAGACATGATCCTTTAAAAGAAAATCGGTAGAGTTGACAAGGTCTTTCTTGATGATGACTGTATTGACTAAATATTTCAACTGGAGGGGTTTTCACTTGAATTTATTAAAAATTTAATGTGAAGTCATTACATGTTCAAACCTAAATCATTTATGAAGTGATATATGCTTAAATTGAAAAAAATTAATTAAATAAAATTGATCATTTAAATTTAAGGCTATATTCATCCACCCATTCGAAATTATTATCAGGGGTGACAATTAAAAAAACTTTTGCACATAAAGAGCTAATATTAAATCAAATATATTACTATGTTCATACTCAAATAATCACACGCTAGTAAGGACGTGACTTGTGTCCCCTGTTTGTGTGGTTTTATAGTCAAATGACACCACATAAATTATAACAAAAACTCTCTGATCGGGTGCTTCATCATCAAATGGCACCATTAAATTTTGATCACAGTTGTATCCTGTATGTTCCTTGTTGGCTTAGATCTTTGAGTTGTGGAATGTATTCGATTGTGAAAAAAAATTCTTTTGTTAGCTACGGTAGACTTAAGATTATCCCCTTAGATAAAATCCTTTTATAGAGGTTTTGGATAATCACTCTTGCTATTTGGCCGATTTTCCATTCTCTAACCATTTCTCCATTCCCCCTAAGCAATCATCACTACTAGGGAAGAAGTTGGTAGAAAGGGTTAATTTTCTTGCTCTTTTAAACTAAAAGCTATTGCAATAGGACCGGGTAATGAGATTATAGCATCACAACACTATGTTTCTTAAGTAGACAATGGACAGCGGTGGTTTGCATTTTTAGATTTTGTAAGATAGTGACAGTGCCTAGGTGCTGCAATTATAGTGACACAATGCTCCATATCGAGATGTTCCATTTTTTTAAAGTGCAAATCAATTGTCCCCAAACGAATGTGTTATGTAAATTGGACATGATGCATTCGTTACTTCTTTCTTTTGCTTATATTTATTCATTTTGGGTATATTAAGTGTATTTTAAACTTATATTTGAGCATTTTGGACATGTTGGATAGTTTAGACTCAAATTATGTCCATATGGACATGCTGGATTTAAGTTAGATTTAAATTCAACTTTTTTGGGCATATTGATCTAAGGTTTAGCTTTAGATCTGACCTTTTTTGGGCATGGTTGAATTTAAGTTTAGATTTTAGATTCGTCCCTTTTTGGACATGATGTAATCTAAATTTTGGTGTAAATCCAGCTCCTTTGGGCATGATAGAATCTAAATTTGAGTTTTAGATCCAGCTCTTTTGAGCATGATGGATATGATCCAACCCCCTTTGGGCATGTTGGATCGTGGTTTAAATTTAGATCTCGCTTCTTTGGGCATGATAGATATTTTCTTAAATTTAGATTCTACCTCATTGGATATGATAGATATGATTCGAAACCCTTTTGATCATGATGGATCTTAGTTTAAGACAACTTCATTTAGAGAGAGTTTCTTTTTTATGGAGAATTTTTCTTGCATTGTAAAGCTTATAAAATTGCCTCTGTTGATAGGGGAATTTTTCTTTGAGATGAAAATATTATTTTTGTACTTAAGTGAAGAGTGTCCCTTCGATTTATTGACTTAGAGTTGATTTTAACTTTTTCATTTGTAAGCCATAATGCTTTTAATTGTTATACGTAATATCTATTGAGATATTATCCATTTATAGATCTTATCCCTTTTGCATCAATAAGTTGATAAGTTCCCCTTCATATATTTCTTTAAGGATATATGATCCTTCCTAATTTGGGTTAAGCTTTCTACCAGCTCGTTGATGTGGAATGATAGACCTTCAGCGTACTAGTACTAGTGCACTTGCTTTGAAGCTTCTTGGACGAACCATGTGGTCATGAGCTTGGGTCATCCTTGCTCTATATATTTTTAGATTTTGTTGGGCATTTAATCAAGAAATCTAGAGATTCAAGCTCTTCGAGTCATATTCAGACACTTTCCTTCATTGTAAGTTTATTTTAAATTACTATATGGAGTGAAGGTAGCTCTACTTCTGGAGGAAGTATTGCTTCTGATTCGAAGACTAAGGAGTATGATGTTGCTTGTGTAGCAATTTTATATGTAGTATGGTATGACCATAAGGCTTCTACTAATTTATCATGGCATTTCCTTTTATTGTTAGAGAAAAATTTCTTGAGAAGTTTAACCAACATTTTGTTTAATGCTTATGCAATATCATTGGCTTTTAGATTGCATATTGAAAAATATCTCCAATCTATCTTATATGTCTCAATGAAGTGATATATTTTGGCATTCCTGAAGGTTGTGTTATTATCAGATATAATTCTTCGAGGTACTCCGAATCGATAGAAAATATGGTCTCAAAATTTTTTTTACTACATTATTTACTTTAACTTCTTTTAATCGAATTACTTATATCCATTTAGAGAAGTAATCAGTGGCAGCTAAAATGAAACAACTATTGGATGTAAGTGATTAGGTGGTCGATGCAATATTTATGCATATATTTGACATTGATGTTCTCTTTAAGCATGCTTAATGTAGCTTTGAACCATACTAGGCCAATAGTATTGTTGACCTCACTTTTGGAGTGATTTCAACTCCCTCATCATAGATCTAGGACTCTTGTAGACACTAAGAGTTTCTTAGTCTTAAGACACTTCTAGTGGTTAGGTGAACACTTAACCTAGGCCCAGAGACTTAGAAGGATTAGCCAGGAATAGGTCATGCCTTAGAGACTTAAGAAAACTTGCCTACCCTATGACTTAAACCCAATCCATGCTTCCTTCCACAAACCAAACCTCAAGTTCAAATCCAAATCATAAATCAATTCTAAACCAAATGATTGAAACTTATGATCAAATTTAAATTCAAATTCCAAAAATCCTTCCTAATCCCTTTAATTTTGTCTTATGGACTTAGCCTTAACCAATTTTGAATCAACCCCAATTCAATTGATTTTCTTAAATATCAATTAAACCTCAAATTCAATCCAAATCATAAATCAATTCCAACCCCAAGTGATTGAAACCCAAGACCAAGTTCAAATTCTAAAGTCTCTCTTAAGCTATATGAGCCACCTTCATATGCTTAGCTAAAACCATCTTTAAACCAAATTAAACTTGATTGGTTTCTTTAAAAATCAATCATTCCTTCATTTATATTCACAAATATAAATGAAATCTAAATTCAAATGAGCCAAATCAAATCAAACTAAATCAAATTAAATAAATTCCCTACTTAAGCCCTTTTGGCCTACATCCATAGGTTTGGTCAAATTTGCTTCCAAATCACTCTAAACTCAAGTAATTTTCTCATAAATCATTTATATCTTCATTTATATTTACAAATATAAATGAAATATAAATCCAAATGACCAAAACTAAGCCCAAATTTCAAATTAAATCCAATCCAAGCCATTTGAGCCATTTCCTTGAGCTTAGTTAAATCATACTAAAAGCAACTCAAAACCCATGGATTGTCTCTTTAAAAAAAATCTTTCCTTCAATCATTTTCCCAAATAGAAATACAAACTATAAGAATCAAACCAAATCCTAATCAACTCAAGTCAAGCCTATGTTGACCCCTTTTGACTTAAAATTATCATATGGACCAGAATCCATTTGACTCCAAACCAATTGCAATTGGATTTATATTTTCATCCTAAATCCATGTATAAGCCAAACTAATCTTGAATCAAGCCATGATCAAACAAATTGATCCAATGAGGTCCACTTGACCGAAAGTGACCCAAAAGATCATTTTAAGCCAAGTTCTTATCCAACCCATTGGATTGAACCAAGGCCATCCAATCCTCATATCATCATCAACAATCATCCTAAGGTGACCAACTATCTTGAATTAGGTCAAACCAAGTCAACTTGGTCCTTTGACCAAGTCAACCTTTAGCCCAAATGAAATCTAAACTAGCCAAAACCCACCATATACCAAATTGATTTAAACCATTGAACCAAGTCAACTCATTAATGATTGAACATGACCAAACCTTCAATTGAACCAAACCAAGTCCAATTGGCCATTTGACCCAATTTGACCCAAATTGGCCTAAAAAGCCAAAATGGGTCAAATCATAATTCAACCCAAATTAACCAATAGTTCATGTTCATTACAAATTGATTATTGAACTTGAGCCATTAAGCTTTCACAATTGGTTAAACCAACAGCCAAATTGATGTCAAATTAGCTAAAATACAAATTAATTCTAAGTTAAACCAAACCAAAGCCTACAATCATTTTGAATTAGCCAATTAAACTTGACTTAACACCTAACCCAACCCAATTTGGTCCCATTTGACCTATATGAATCGAAAAGAGCCAAAATCAAATCCAAAGCAAATTGAACCAAACCAATGACACCAATACACTCCAAATGGTCATGTGAACTTGACCCAACCCTTAGTTTGACCCAATTTGACTAATTGGTCAACTTGACCCAACCTAACCTAATTTGACGTAAATAGGATAAATCAAGCCAAATCAAACCAAATGAACTCCAAATCAATTAAAATTTGGGCTAACCCACTTTGACCCATTTCAAATCTGCCCAAATCAAATCCATTGCCAAAAGACTACTTTGCCCTTGGATCCAACACATACCATGAGATAAGACACTTGCACTTTTGGTCATTTCCTCCCCTTGGCCACCTTACACCCGTTCATTGGTCCACTTAGGCACCAAGGACTCTAGCTAACCTGACCCAAGGGTGGTTGGGTCGGCCATTACTCATAGGGAGGTGAAATCACCTCCCTATTCCCATTAGAGCACTTGGCACCAAGGACACCCACTTATTTTGCCATAACAGCCACCTCCCACCCTTCCTCCACTCATGAGAGGCCAAGTAGAGTGATTCTTTACCAACCCCAACCTCCCCCATCACAGCCATTGATCCAAAAAGCCAAAATAATCATCACCGACCAAGCCAAGGAGGGAGGGGGTATCCCCCCTCATTCGCACTCAAATGAACACTTCTCATTTCCTCAGAGCCCTAGCATACTCTCCTCTCCTTTTTAGAGACATTTAAAGTGTTTCTCGAGCTCCCCACTGTTCCCTCTCTCAGTTTTATGTGAAATTGAAATAGGGAAGGATACCAGTGATTGCCATTTCCTCATTTTGCAACTAAAGTGCAATTAATTTTGGACACACAATCCTTAGACCTGGACAAGCCAAAATTAATCGCCTCCCATCGCCTCCAATCGCCAGAAGTGGGACTTCGATGAATGCCGATCATGCCATTGGTTTGTCTTCCTCATGTCGCTAAACAGGGCTTCATTTATACCAAATGAAGCTTCCTCAATCATTGGAACCGTCGATCATAAGCTCCGGTGAGGTATGCCATGAAAATTGAGCTTAAGCTTAAATAGGTTGGTCCTTTGTGAAGAAAAGTTCCATGTCATGAGATTTGCACTATTGGATGTGTTCGTCTCTTCCTCTTGATGGTATGGGATCAATTTGATCTCCATCCGAGCCTTGGTGCACTCGGATCAAACTAAGAAAGATGGATGACATCCGTCCCTCGTCGCTCGAAAGGAGACAGATCATGGACCATCTATTCCATGTGATTGGAACGGATGATCCTGATCAAATCATGCGTAGAACCCCTCATTTTTCTTGACTACGGGTTTTGCGTAGTCCGATCTAAGATCAACGATCCACGGAAAATAATGCGCCATGTAATTGACATCTCAATGTGATAATTTAATAACAAATCCCATGCCACATGGAAGTGTGCGTTAATGTAGGCGGGATTAGATGGTTAATTAATTCATTCTTAATGCTGAAACTTCCAAAATTGATAACTAATTATAGAAAAATTCAAAAAATATAAATGAGGGCTCATTTTAAAGATATTTTAAAGTGGAATCCATTAAAATTATTATTAATTAATTTTGAATAGTAATTTAGGCTTAATTAAGTTTAATTAAAAATTTTATTAACTTAATTACTCTTTATTTATTTATCCAATTAATTTCAAACTTTTACGAGTTGTTTAGGGGGATGTCCTCTGCCTCCCCTAATTTTCTAGAAATTTATTGGTTAGTTAATTAGACAAAGTAATTTATTTAGCCCTAATTACTCACTTAGCTTAATTAGTGATAATTAATTAAATGAATAGTAAATTAATCAATCAATTAAACTTATTTTCTTTTGTTAATGGTGAAGAAGTTTAGGGAAATGAATTGAGACCCTTCTTCCAATCTTTTCCTTAAGTCTTCTCTATTCCTTCTTAAAAATTAATTAATTAAAACTCATTAATTAATTAGATTAATCAAAACTCAAAGCATACTAGAACTTAATCAATTAATTGAAATGACTTAGGGATTGGGATTGAGGCCTCTTTCTTGATCTCTATCCCTAAGTTAACTTCATCACCTTAATTAAAGATAATCAAAGGTTTTAATTAATCAAATAATGACTTAATTAAAATGAAATTAATTTAAAATCTTGACCATCTTTAAGATTTGATTAATCAAACTTTGGGTAGTCTTTTAGATGTTTAATAGTCTAAAGGAATTTAATGAAATTATGGTTAGCTTATATGTGTTAGAAAACCATAAAAGTAATTAATTAAATCTCTTAAGCCTAGTTACCTATTAATCATGAGCCAATTGCATTAGGCCCCTTTTATTTCTTAGGAGTATTGCTAATTTATTTTTCATGTGGTTGCATATCATATTGGCTCATTAATAATTAGTTTATTAACTTACGGTGATATAGGTAAGGGTTAATTAATCGATTTAACTCATGCCTTAACCTGATTAAGCCATAAAATTAACCTAATTCCATTTCATTAAATCAAATTAACTCACACATAGGGAATGAGATTAGGATCAGTAAATCTTTCTCACATTTCTTAAATTAAATCAAACATGAAATCAAAAATGACTTTAATAAAACTTTGGGTCATTTTAACTAAGCATATTTAATTTGATTATCCTTAGGAATTAGTTGGATTGAATGAGATTATATGCTTATGTTTCTTTATTTCTTTCCAATCATATTTAAGTATTGTATGTCACTTGATTCATGCATTCATTTCTTCAAAAATTAATTGAAGTAAATACTTTCTTTTCAATCAAGTTGCATGTGTTGGCTTAAATTAAAAAAATATGTATGGCTATTATCATTTTTAAATCTCAAATGTATTTTCAAAAGCTTATTAATAAATAATGAAATATGTTGTGACATTAGTTATACATATAGGAGGTGCATGTAAATGTAAGCTTAGTGTATTATGTAGAGTTTCTTTTTTTCATTCATATGTTAACTTGCATAAATATGAATGTTAATGGGTATATTAGTCGGGACATCCCGGGGACGCACGACTTTACGTAGCCCCAAGGAGGTCTCTACCTTACTCCCCTAGTACAAAACAATGATGACGTACCTGTTTGATTTCATTCTTATGCATTTTGACATTAAAATTTAGATAAATCTTTAATTCATTTACACAAATAAATCAATTAATAAGAATCCAACTTTTGTATAATTTTTATTTCTATAGTTGCTTGTGCATTCATATATATATATATATATATATATATATATATATATATATATATATATATATATATATATTTGTCTAGACATCCCGGGGACTCACGGCTTTAAGTTGCCCTATGGAGGTCTCTACCTCACTCCCCTGGTGCGAAACAATATCGTCGTACCTACTTAAAACTTTTATATATGTGTGTGTGGGTGATATAACTAGTGAATGAAAATCATAAGTTAATTAAATTGAATTCCACTTTTACATGGTTTCTCCATTCTTATAGTTGTTTGTGCATTCATATGTATATAAGAATAGTGGGTATATATATATGGACATTTCGGGGATGCATGGCTTTAAGTAGCCCCAAGGAGATCTCTTCCTCACTCCCTTGGTGCAAAATAATGGCATTGTACCTACTTAAAACTTTTATACATTTGTGTGTACATTTAATTAATTAATGGAAATCCCCATTCTATTAAAAAAGAAACATGCATTCATATTTGGTTGAAGTGGTTGAATTGCTTAGTCATGTGACTTAAAGCTCTTTGCTTAAGCTTTTGTATAAGAATTTAGATAGAGCTTTAAATTAACATGAAAAAATAATTCAATCAAATGAAACATCAATTCCAAATACATTTGCTTACATTCATCATTCAAGTATGCTAAAATATAAATTGCATGTATAGGTATGTTTAGGATTTAACCATATGCATGCTATATATAATGGAAAGAAATAAACAAACATGTGTCATGTCAAGGTAGTTCATTTCAATTAATCTTGAGATACCTTTCTTATTGAATGAGTGTATTTAAAGTGAACCTAAACCTAGGACTAATTAAAATTATATAATAAGCCATTCACTAAAGAGAATTGTTTGATTAATTGGCTTTAGGAATGAGTTAAGGTAAGGATAAAAGAGAGTGAACCTCTCTTTCTTTCTCTTTATAACACTTAGTTGTTTGGTGTAGGTCAAATGAGATAAAAGTATATATTAAGTAAAAATTATAAATCAATTAATCTACTTAAAGTGAAATCACCCTTTATGATTAAATCTCTCCATACTTAGGAAATTGCAACAAAGCCTAGCTAGAATATACCATACAAGCATTAATACACACATATTAGATTAAGTCACCACTTCTAGCCTTATGTTAGGAAGGTGCATGGTTTGATGTATGCTTTATTTTGTGATGTATTATTTTAGACTAGATGTTAGGGTGTATATCTCATAGATTGTATGTTAGGTCATTATTAGCATAATCATATATTGTAGGGGATTGTGCTTAAGGGACCACTAAAAAATAAATATAAATGCTCTCTTTGCAAGTCACTTAAGCCCTTAAGAATAATCCAAGCTAGGACAGGTGGACTTGGTTACCCATGTGCAAGGTGCTAAACCCAAATTATAAATATAATTGCTTGGGTGAAATGTATGTTTAGCTAACCTCTATTTTGTTGGTGTAGTTAAATTTATTTTTCCATTTAAATATAATTTTGCAATTAGGAGTTAGGATTAGTGTTATGGGAGACTAAGATGAGCGGTGGCTAGAAGGCTTTGTCTTGCGAGGCCCTGTGATGCCTTTGAAGCAAGCACATCCAAATCAAGTCAAAGGAAGAAAGAAGTGAAGAATGAAGAATGAAGATGAAGGCCCCCATAGCATGTATTCATCCTTAATTATAATTTTCTTTTCGGGTTGTTCGGCGGTACCAGATCACACTAGCCTTTTATTCTTTTTCGGTACCTATAAAGTTGATTGATGTTTTGTTTAAATTGCACAATAGAAATAGCATGCCTTTTTATAGTTTCTTTATGTTTGATGTTTGATGTATGTCCTAGATGCGATTAGGCTCTTAAGAAAAAAATATATTTTCTACCCAACTACAACTCATAATTAAATTTCTAAACAACTCATAACCTCACCATAAAGCTTAGAACATAATCAAGATAATTAAAATATTTAGCAACCCCTTAGCTGAATGGTTGAATGCTTCACAACATGCATATCATATTATTTCTCTCTTGAAAATAGGGATTTTCCATCCTTGCACGATAGGAAAATGCTTGACCTATGAGGGCATCCCTTATTGTGGAAAACACCCTTTTCTCGGTGGTTTGGCCAATGATCTAATTTCATCATTCATATAGGCATACAAAATCCTAAAGCCTTTGTCAAAATGAAGTGTCAAATATAAATAAAATATGAAAATAATTGACTTAGGCTAAGTTTTTGCTCATAACAACCATGCTCTAGTCTCTTAGGGAGTGGGTTTAAGGACTTTAGTCTCTCTCTAAATAAATCACAGCCTAACTATCTTGCAATTCATATGACTTAACCACATGGTTTTAAAATATAGGAGGAGTTATATGGATGCCACTAGGCAGTTGTAAGTCCAGCAGTTGGGTGATTTATCCTCTCTTGTGGAGGTAAATCATATACCCATCTCCGCTTAGATTTAGGCCACACTTTGGTTCTTCCCAAAGCTCCCTAAATTTAGGATCTGAGTTAGCTATTTTCTTTAGGCTACTAGTATAAATCCTCACCTCTTAGGCATTCCCATAATCTTGTGTTGTGGGATTACAATTCCCAACTTTCTAATAAAATGTTAACTTTAATAAACTTAATCTCTTCAATTTCAAACATATAAAGCCCAACCATAGGTTTGATTAGAGTGCTTACTATGCCTCATAGTAACATGAAAATTCCCTACTCATCTCCTTCAGTTTCCAAAATAAGTATCTCTTTTTGGTCTATCCCATTTGGTTTTCTAAATGTAATCAATCCTTTGATATTCTAACCTTGAAATCTTTGGAAATCCTAATTTTCTACTTTAATCGAGTATTTTTAAGGAACTCACTTTTCTTAGGATGTAATTAACTGTGGGGGCTTTCCCTTGTAGGGAACTTTAGAACTCGATCTAAATAAACCCTGCTTTATTCATCCATGTAAAGTAGGGGAAAATCTCTAGTATATTTGAAGACCCATCATGCCGTAGGAGTCTTTATTAGGTGATTATGTCCATTATAAGGTGGTGATTTCTATCTTTTGAGATAATGCATTATTTCTTGATGTCGTACTCGATCATCTCAATAAGTACAACCTTAGATCTACCTGGTGTCTCCCATACACATATTCAAAAATAAACACCACAAGTATCCCATTCGTTTGACTTTGATTTTAATTTTAGGACTAGATTTGTGTGCACTACACAACCTTTCATGAATTTCAACCATCACCATCTTTGCTTCATCTAGTCCTAGGCATCACAACCACATTTGGTTGAGGAGAAACGATATAATGTATCATTCACAAGAGCATATTGTAACACTCTGTATGAAATTTGATAAGCAATCAATTTATATTTTGACAATTCATCGCCTTTAAGATAGGTGCTAAATAATTCTTGCCAGTTATCTTCTTATATTATCATTGAAATCTTTCAATTTTCTTTAAATTTAAAGGCTTGCAAGAGAGTTGGTACCAATGCTAGCCTGCTTTAGACTATTATTGTAATTAGCTCTCCCAAAGGGTGTGTAGTGTTTTATTTTTTTATTATCTCTCAAACTCTTGGGGAATTTGAAAAATAAAAATATTATGTTATGTTTATTGGGATATCACGTAGATCCGTAGATATACTTATTAGGGTGATCGAGTACGATATTGAGGAATGATGTACTATCTCCTACAATGGACTTAATCACCTAATAAGGACTCCTAAGGACAATGGGTCTTCGAATGTACCATAGATTCTTCCCCTACATTACATGAAAAAGTAAAGTAGGGTTTATTTTAAACTGATTTATTAAGTTCCCTATGGAGGTAAGCCCCCATAGTTAGTTACATCTTAAGGAATGAGATTCCTTAAGAATTCTCTCGATTAAGGTAAATGATCATTGTCTCCAAAGATTTTAAAGATATGACTATCAACAAATTGGTTATTTTTGGAAAATCAAGTGGGATTGATCGAAAGGAGGGAGTTATTATCGAAACCAAAAAAAGATGAGTGGGGGATACTTATGATACTAGGAAACCTAGTAAGCATCCCAAACTATCCTATGGTTGGGCTTTATATTTTTGAAATTTGAGAAGAATTATATGTTTGAGTTGAATTTTTATTAGAAATCTAAGGCTTACAATTTCACAACACAAGAATATGAAAATGCCTAAGAGGTGAGGATTTATTCTTATAGCCTGCAAAGGGAAACATCAACCTCAGAACCTAAATCTAGGGAGCTTTGGCGAGGGCCAAGGCACGACCTAAATCTAAGGCAAAAATTGGTATATGGTTTACCTCCACAAGAGAGAATAAATCACCGGACTATTGGACTTACAACCGCTTGGGGGTGGCCGCCAACTAACTCATCTTACAATTTTAAATACATGTAGGCAAGTCTTATGCTTTGCAAGATAGCTAGGCTGTTGTTTGTTTAGAAAGGATACTATGTTCTTAAACACACTCCCTAAGAGACTAGATCATGAAGGGCTGAATAATGACCTAATCTAATGCAAATTTTGTTAAGTTTTATTTTTAATTTTTGGACATTTTTATTTGACACAGGCTATGGTATTTCATATGCATAATGCATGAGAAATTGGTTATGGGCCAAAAATAGAAAGAAGGAGGTGTGTTTTTACCATGGCTCTCAAAGGTCAAGCCATTTTCTCTGGCAAAGATGGAAGTCCTCCATTAGTAAGAGTAAAGCAATATATTTTTATGCATGATGTGAGACATACAATATCCATATAAGGTGTTGCTAAATCTTTTATTATCTTGATTTATGTCCTAGGCTTTTTTAGGTGAGGATATGAGTTATTTAATTTAATTTTGAGTTGATTAATTGGATAAAATATTTATTTTTCCCTAAGAGTCTAATGGCATCAAGGCCATTCAACAACCATCAAGCAATTAAGAAACTAGAAAAATCATGTCATTTATAATGCACAAGCTAAATAAACATCAAATAATTTTATAAATCTAGCATAAAAGAATAAGAGCTTATATGGTCGGGCTCCACCGCACGAACCCAAAAAGAAAAATGGGTAGCCGAGCTCTACCCTTATACAACCCGAATTACAAATAAATAATTACAATAAAAAAGAATTCATGTTATGGGGGTCTTCATTCTTTATTTCTTCATTTCTTCATTTCTTCATTTCTTTCTTTCTTTCTTTCTTTCTTCATTTCTTTCTTCTTTTTGACTTGACTTGGGATGTAGTTTGCTTCAAGGCTTCACATGGAACATAAGGCATAGTCTTATAACCAATGTTCACCTTAATCCTCCACAACATTCATTCTAAATCTTAATTGTTAAATTACATCAAATGAGAAGGATAAATCTAACTAAACCTGTAAAATAGAGATTGGCTAAACATACCACATAACCAAAGCAGTTATATGAATAAATCAAACTTAGCACACATGGGTAAAGTCCAATCGGATCTAGTTTGGATGGTATAAATACACAAAAGCATTTATATATTTTTTATTATAGCGCCCCTTAAGAACAACCTCCTGCAGAATACATGATTAGACTAAGATCGTCCTATCATCCAATCTACGCACATGCACCTTAACATCCAGTAAAATATTACATCATGAAATAAAATCAGGCATCAAACCATGCACCGCCCTAACATAGAGCTAGAAATGGTGACTTAGCCTAATGTGTGTGCTATTTAAGGCTTGTGTGGCATGTCTTAGCTAGGCTTTAAGGTTAGAATTTTCTAAGTGTGAATGGTTCAACTTAGAGGATGGTTTCATTTTAACTGATTTAGTTAATTTGTCAATTTGATTTGATGATTTTATTTGGTTTGAATGAACCTTCATTTAGTTAATAAATATTATAAAGAGAATAAAAGAGATGAGAACTTCTCTTTCATCCCTACCTTAAGTAATTTCTAAGGTAGATTCATTTATGATTTTATATTAATAAATGTTTCATTATTTGTTTTAATTAACCCTAAGTTTAGATTAGCTCTAAATAGCCCTATTCAATAAGAAAGATATTTTAAGACTAATTAAGGTGAATTACTATCACATAAGACACAATAATTTATTTCTTTCCAACATGTATACCATGCATATGAATAAATCCTATCCATACCTATACATGCAATGCAAATTTTAGCACACCTTGATGATGAATGCTAAGAGATATGATTTGGAAATTTGGAAATTCCATGAATGTATATTTTTATTATGTAGAGAAGGAGGGATTCTTTATCCATGAACATAATGCTCATTCACATGTATAAAAGACATAAGTGAGTACGACACTATTATTTTCTACACCAGGGGTGTAAGGTACAAGACCAACTTGGGGCAACTTAAAGCCTCGCAACCCTGGGATGCCAGACTAATATACGCTTTTCTTAAATACATGAAAATATATAGAAAAAATAAATGGATGAAGAATCATGCAAAAGATTTTTGTTAGTTTGATTTGGTTGTATAATTTACATGTGTAATGTGAAGATCCTTCTTATGTCATAACATGGGAGTGCATAGAAATAGATTTAAGCAAATATTGTGTTCTTTTCAAATGAACCATACACTTTCCAAATCCTATTCAAACCCATGTTAAGAGAAGAGAAGAAGATAACATAAAACACATCTTATGCTATAATCACATGTAAGCTTATAAGTATTTATAAGTAGCATTACTTCATTTATAATCTTTGATTTATAGGTTTTGAAAATGCTTTTTGGTTTAATAGTGATAATAGCCACTCATATTATTAATCTTTAGCCAAAACATGCAATTTGCATTAAAAGGAAACATTTTATTTAATTGATTTTGCAAAAAGAGATTAATGCATGGTTTTATATTGTAAACAATATTTAGCATGCTTGGAAAGAAATAAAGTGATGTAAGCATATGACTTCATTCACCCTAATTAATCCCTAAAGACAATCCTATAAATTAAGATCATTTAAAGTGAATCAAAATTCTTTAAAGAGATTTTTTTGTTTTGAATTTGATTTTACTTAGAAATTGTGAAAAGAGTTTGCCAGTCATAACCCATTTCCCCCATGTGTGAATTGGCTTAGTTTAATTTCAGAACAATTAGATTGATTTTATATTTTATTTAGGTTAAGGTGTGAAGTAAATCCATTAATTATCCCTTACCTACACCACTTTAATATAATTAAACAAGTAATTATGAGCCAACATATGATATGCAACCACATAGTATTTAAATCAGTGATGCACCTAAGAAATAAAGGGGCCAAATGCAATTGGCTCATAATTATTGATTAATTAAGCTAAAGAATTTTCATTAAGTACTTTCATAACCTTCCCACACATGTGACTTGGATATGACTTTCTCAAACTTACCTTAGGCTTTTGAACACCTAAGGATCTACCCAACAATAGATTGATTAATTCCAGATTGGTTTTGAAAGTTTGATTAGACTAATTAATTAGATCATTAGTGGATTAATCCTTAATTATATTTGGATTAAGGAATAAAGGGGGTTTATGGAATAACTTAGTGAAAATATCCCAAACCCATTCCATAAACCTACTCATTACTTAAATAATATTTAATTATCTCAATTAAGGGATTAAATCACTATTCATATGCTTAATTACTCTTAATTGCATTAAGGGGGTGATTAGGGGTTCATTAACTAATTTCTCTGATTAACTCATTGATAAATTCCAAGAAAATTAGAGGAGGCAAAAGTCATCCCACTAAACATGTCTAAGAAATTTGGAATTAATTAATTAAGTAATTAGGGAGTCATTAAGGTAATTAAAATTTTAATTAAATCTATTAAGGAAAATTTACTATTTAAAATCAATTAGAAATAATTTTATTGGATTCCCCTCTGAAATACCTTTAAAATGAGCGCTCATTTATATTTTTTGGATCTTTTTTACATTTAATTATGATTTTATGAATTTTTTATGATTAATGGATAATTAGAATAGCTTAAATTAACTAATCCCGTCGACGCCATGTGGACTATTGATGTGGTGCTTTTCATGTGGCATGATGAGATTAATTATTTAAGTTATCACATCATGCACCGCATTAGCTGGTGGTGCAACGCACTTTCCCCTGGGTTAATCCCGTGGCTCTAAAGGATTTAAATAAATGTATCTAATCAATTTAATTAGGGCTGTCTATCCAAAACACGCGTGATGGATGGCTCATAATTCATCCCTGCCTAAGCTGCAGGAGACAAAGATCGTCCGTCCTCCATTACTTGATCCGAGCTCACCTAAGCTCAGATTAGGCTAGGATTTACCCCACACCATCAAAAGGTGTAGGGAAGAACATCCAATGGCTAGAATCTAATGGGATTATAATTCCCTTCACAAAGAACTAAGCAATTTTTAAGGGAGGATCAGTTGTGAACAATACCTCATTGGAGGCTATCACCGGCGCTTCCAATTGGAGGAGGTAGCTTCATCTAGTGGAGATGAAGGCCTATTAAAAGTGTCAAGCCTTGATTTGAAGTGGATGTCTCGGTTGATCAAGCTCCTCTACAATGGCATTCAACTTTGATCGAGATCCCCCTTCCAGTGGCTTGGAGACTTGGGAAACACCTTGGGTGAGCTCGACTAGGTCCCTTGATGGTGCTTACAAGGTGAATTTAGGTTTGGTGGAGAATAAGTTGAAATTTCAGGCCTCCCTACAAAGAAGAGAAGGAGAAATTCAGAAGACTTGGAAATGACCTTAGGAAACTTGGAGGAGCTAGCTTTCGATCCTTAGAGCTCAATCAAATACAATGCATCTATTTTGAGTTGGAATGAGGGGGAGTATATCTCCCCCTACTTAGATCGGACGGCCGAGGCCTGCTTTGCCATTTTTGATCAATTGCCTTGATTGATTGGGTTATTTTTGTTATTAGGGACTCCATATGGTTCACTTTTACCAGAGGAGTGGAGGAGAGGGAGTGCACATGTGCTAAGTGAGTGTATAGGGTGATTAAAGTGGTTAATTCTCATTGGAGGGGTCAGTTTGGCATTGGGTTGGGTCATGGCTAGCTGAAACCCAGTAGGTCATGTGCACCACCTCCCTTGGTGTCCAAATAGACCACTAGAAAGATGCCAAGTGGCCTTGAAAAAAGAATATGACCAAATTCCAAGTGAATTTGGTCATAGGATACCCTTTAACCTAGGGGTAAGATAGTCATTTTTCTTATATTTTGATTTGATTGATTTGAGATGATTCAAAAATGAGTTGGGCTAGCTTTCAAGTGATTTGAAGTTCATTTGGTTTGAAATAGGTCCAATTTGACCCATTTAGGTCAAATTAGGTCAAATTGGGTCAAACCATGGGCTAGGTCAAGTTCAAATGATCATTTGGAGCTTATGTGTATCATTGGTTTGGTTCAATTTGATTTATATTTGGTTTTGGTTCATTTAGGTTCATTTAGGTCAAATGGGTCAAGTTGACCAATTTGACCCATTAGACCCAATTAGGTCAAGGGTTGGTTTAGATTTGTTGATCATTTTAAAATGTATTGCAAGCTTTGGTTTCAATCAATTTTGGTTTGATTTGATTTCAAGTTGATTTGACTATGTCAATTGGCTAGTTGGGTCTAGTTGGCCAATTGAAGCTTTGGTCAAGTTCAACAAGTGATTTAGAATGAATTTGACCCATTAGTTGCAATCAATTTGTCTTAGATCAAGATTTGACCCATTTTGACTTTTTAGGTCAACTTGGGTCAACTTGAGTCAAGTGGCCAATTTGGCTCGGTAAAGTTCAATCATTGGTTATGAACTGGTTTAGATTAATGATTTCAATCAATTTGGCATATGGTAGATTTTGGCTAGCTTAAGTTTCATTTGGGCTATGTGTTGACTTGGCCAAAGGATAGGTTTGATTAGATTGACCCAATTTGAGTGATTGATCATCCTATGATGATTGCTTCTCACAATGTGAGGCATAGATGAGCTTAGTCCAATCCAATTTGGGTTGGATTAGAATTTGGCTCAAAAAGGTGTTTTAGTTCACTTTGGGTCAAGTGAGCCTAAGTGAGTCAATTGGATTGATCAAAGCTTGATTCAAGTTTGGTTGAGCACACATATGGACTTATGATTGAAATATAAATCCAATTGTAGGTGATTTGGAGTCAAATGGGTTTTGATTCATTTGACAATTTCAAGTCAAAAGGGTGAACATGGGTTTTATTTGGGTTGGTTTGATTTAGATTTTATGATTGAAGTTTATGTTTATATGTGATTTGTGATTGAAGAAATGATTGTTTGAAGAGAAAATCCAAAGGTTTCAATTGATTTGAGGATGATTTTGCTAAGTTCAAGAATTTGACTTGAAAGAGTATAGGTTAGATTTAAGTTGAATTTGGATTTGAGTTTTAAATTTAGTTTTGGTAATTTGAATTTATATTTTATTTATATTTGTGAATATAAATGAGAATATAAATGGGTTATAAGAAAATCTTTTGAGTTTGAAGTGATTTGGATTTGATTTGAGCTAAGTCCATTAGATGAAATCAAAAGGGCTTAGGAAAGATTTTGGATTTTGAATTGAGTTTTAAATTTAGTTTTATTTATTTTAATTTATATTTATTTATATTTATTTATATTTATGAATATAAATGAGAATATAGATGGGTTATGAGAAAATATTTTGAGTTTGGTTTGATTTGAGTTTGATTTGAGCTAAGTCCATAAGATGAAATCAAAATGTCTTAGGAAAGATTTTTTTTAGGATTTGAATTCAATCATGGGTTTCAATCATTTGGAATGGATTCATGATTTTAGAAAATCCATTGAGTTGGAATTGATTTAAGATTTGATTTAGAATTGATTTGAATTTGAAGTTGATTTGAATTTGAAGTTGATTTAATTTGAAGTTGGTTTGAATTTGAAGTTGATTTGAATTTGGAGTTTGACTTGAAAGAAAGAAGTAAGGATTTGGTTCAAACTATAAGATAGACATGTTTTCCTAGTACCCCTAAGGTATAACCTATTCCTATGGCTAACTCTTCTAAGTCTCTAAGGTTAGGTTATAAGTTCACCTATTCACTAGAAGTGTCTTAAGACTAAGGAACTCTTAGTGTTTAGAGGAGTCCTTATGCCTAGAATGAAGAAGTTGAAAGCTCACTCCAAAAGGTTCAAGTTATCCACTAGGGATAAGAGGTTTGATTTAATTTGCATCTCGCTAGGGAGAAATTTTATTTGATTTGTTGATTTATGATTTGGTGCTCCACTGGGGTTAAAAGTGTGAACCTTCCACTAAGGGAACATGCTCGGGTTGGATTGAATTGATTCCACTAGGGAGATTGGAAAGATTTTGCATCTCACTGAGGAGAAGCTAATTGATTTGATTGTTTGATTTGACTCCACTAAAGAGGAGGGTTGATTTTGTTTTGTTTGTTTAGTTTGACTACATTAGGGAGGAGGGTTGAATTTGTTTCAGATTTTAAATTTAATTTTTTTTTAGATGTAGCCTATTGGTTTGCGATGGACCGCACTAAGTAGGGGCATGTTGGCCTTAATCTACTTCAAATTTACCAATCCAAAGGGGTAGTCTATCAACCACATAGTAAGACTATCCAACTAATGGGATTGCCTTTCAGAGTGCAGTGGCTGTTCTAGGACGAAAGTGTAGTAGACTTATATTCTCCAAAGTAGGGATCACTCGTTGGGGTGATCAGTTGGCGAGGCAATGGATTGAACCCAACCTTAGGCTGACTATTGAGTGAATGCCGCTGGGGGACTTAAATTAGCTCAAATATAGTCAAAATTAATTCCATTTTTAATTATTTTTGATGGATCCCATCACAGATGGACTGCACTGGTAGGGTCATGTCCTTGGCCATAACTGATATACCAATCCAAAGGGAGTAGCTTCCCAACCAAAGGGAGAACTATCCAACCAAAGGGGTGTCTTTCAGTTTGCAATGGTTAATTCAGGGAAGAAAGCATGGTGACTCACATCTTTCAAAGGCCAAGGGCAACACATTAGCAATAACATGTCAACTAACATGTCGCCTCGTCTTATGAGTCATGCTAGAAAGAATACGTAGTAAACTTACATCTTCCAAAGTGAAATGACTGCCAGGGCAACCTATTTGTGGAAAAACAAATTGAACCTGACCTAAGGGCGACTACGAAGAGAGTGCCGACTCGGGGTCTTATCTCAACTCAAGTGTAGTCATGTAATTCCTATAGGGAGTTTTATTGACACTACCCTAAAGATAGGATGCCTCCTCAGGAAAGGGGCCGTTGGGGGCTTGAATTCCTAATCTACAAGCAAATAGATTTATTTGTTTTATTTTGTTTATTTGTTTATTGTGGATCCTATTAATTTGAGGGATCATACTGAGAAGAAGCTTATATTAGTCTAGACCTATGTTAGATTTACTGAACCAAGGGAGAATATGTGCATCCAGAATAAATTCTCCAACCACAGAGGTGGCTACTATGAAAGGGGACTTCCAATCCAAGAGTAACCCGGGTAGTGTCTAAATGGGGTCGCAAAGGACGTAATCCAAGTAGAGTGCCTGCAGGGGAGGGGATGCTAAAGGCTTTATCCGAAACCCTGAAGAAGATAATATCTATAGGTATTCGGTGACCAACTCAAGGAGAAAGCGCGGGGACTCACATCTGCCAAGAGTGTTGTATCCACTGGGTGAGTTGTTATCAGCATAGTGAACATCAACTAACCTAAGGTGCCCATCAATTTGCAACAATTAGCCTAAGAAGAAAGCATCGGAGACTCACATCTTCTTATAGCAGAACTGATTATTAGGATAGTTTATCTTCGGCTTGATAGGTGCTATCTGAGGTGACTACTTAGTGAATGCCACTAGGGGACTTATATCCACTCAAGAGTAGTCGAGAGGAAAGGAGCCACTAGAGGACTTTTCCTAAACCTCAAATATACTCAACTTAGTTAGATCATGATGGCTAGTCCAAGAAGAAGGAATATGGACTTACATCCTCTTAAACAAAGTCAACATAAGGTAGCTTACTAGCTGTGCAGTGAGGTCTACCAAACTAACAAGGCGTTCATTGGTTTACAATGGTCAAGTTAGGAAGAAAGCGTGGGGACTTACATTTGCCAGACAAATGACCACTGGGGTGACATACTATCAAGATAGCATGTCGGCCTGACCTAGAGTAGCTAATGAGTGAGTGCCACAGGGAGCTTGCTCCCACATCAAAATAGCTCAAGATAAAAGATATGTGTTTGCGTTTATGTTTTGTATTTGTGTTTTGTGTTTGTGGAGGACAGGATGCTGCTTGGGTTATCTCACACCTATCCTAAAACACATTTCATGAATGGCAGATGGGATTCCACTAAGAAAGGATGATGCTTGGGTTCTCTTACACCTTACTTAGTCGTGCTAGTAAAAATATGATGCCTCTTGGGTTCTCTCACACCTATTCCAGTAGCACTGAGGAATCATGTTTAATTTATGTTCGTATTGTGAAAGAGGGATAGGATGCCTCTCGGGTTCTCTTACACCTACCCTAAACACATGGTGGCAGATTCACAAATAAGCAAATAAGGCTTCGAATGAAGAGAATACTTTGATGAATTGGAATAGAATTTTGATGATAATTATTTTTAAACATGATTTTATGGATAAAATTTCTTCAAATAGAGCCCATTAATTGAAAACATCGGGTGTTCCCCTTTACAATTTATAAGTTGGTGAGATCCTCCTTGGTAGGCATTCTTTATGACAAGGGTCTTCCCAAGTGGGTTCAAACTTGCCTCCCATCTTTCAATGAGCAATAATTGCTCTCCTTAGAACTAAAAAAACCTCTTTTACTTGAAAAGCTCTAGGGCGGACTAGCTTGTTGTGAGCTTGAATCATCTTGGCTGTATTCTGGCCCCAGAGGCCTCCCTCCAAACCTTTGAGCTCTTCTAACCTCAACTTGGCATTTTGCTTTGTAGTGATTTTACTACCCATTACTATCCTTAGTGATAGAAGTTGAACTTCTAATGGTAGAACGGCTTCAGACCCATACACTACAGAGAATGGGGTAGATTGAGTAGTAGTTCTATAAGTGGTGCGGCATGCCTTCAAAGCTTCAATTAGCTACTCATGCCACTGTCACTTGTTATCATTGAGTGTCTTCTTTAGTATCTGAATGAGAGTTTTGTTGAATGCTTCTACTAGGCCATTTGCCTTAAGATAGTACATGGTGGAATATCTCCAATCTATGTTATGTCTCCTAGTGAAGCTATTGATCTTGGTACTTTTGAATGCAGTATCATTATCGGCTATAATTCATCGAGCCACCCTGAACTTATATATGATATTATTTCTAAAAAATTAGAGCACATGCTGAGTTGTGATCTCTTTGAGTTAGATTGCCTCCGCACACTTGGAAAAGTAGTCGATGGCAGCTAAGATGAATCGATGTCCCTTGGAAGAAGGAGGATCGATAGGACCCACTATGTCAGTACCCCAACACTGAATTGGCCATGAGACCAATATAGGATGTAGAATGTTGGGTGGTTGATGTAGTACCACATCATGTATCTGACATTTATGGCATCTCTGGCTACGTTCATGCAGTGTATGATGATCGAAGGCTAGTAGTATCCTCGCCTCTTGATCTTTTCTATCATTTTTAGACCAGATTGATGCGCTCCGCATAGAACTGAATTTACCTCGGTCATGATCTTACGGACTTCATGTTTGTCTAAATAGCGTAACCACATTTGATCGAAAGACGGTCGGTACAAGGTGCCATCCACGAGAGCATAGTAGAGAGCTCTCTATTTCATCTGATGGGCTTGTGATTTCTCTTGAGATAGTTTGCCTATGTTCAAGTAATCTATGAATGGTTTCCTCCAATCTAGCTCCTCTTCTTTATTGGCAATGAACCTCTCCTTCAAGAGAAAGTCTCTCGATGAGTTCAATGTCAATAAGGGATAGGACTTGTCTATTTTGGACCTTTATTGGAAAGGACTCATCTTTCGGACATGCCAATTCTTTGGCAAGCTTGGCCAAAGCATCTGCTACTACATTCTCTCCTAGAGGGACCTTGTAGATGGTAATCTCAAGGATTTGTGCCAACAACTTCATGGTATACTCATGGTAGTGATGAAACTTAGATTTTAGAACCTTATAGGACCTAGCAATTTGGTTGATGACCAGCTGAGAATCCTCATAGATGTTGATGCTTTTGACACACACTGTAATAGCTAACTCTAGATTGGTAATCAAAGACTCATACTCGGCTTCATTACTGGTGCATGGATTGGAGAAATTGTATGAGAATCTAATTACATCATGGTCTGGAGTTAAGAGAACTATTCCTACCCCTACTTTTCTTGGAAGAGTAGATTATGATTCTTCTCCTTTTTGAAAGGAATCCGCACCATCAAAATACATCTCCCAACAGTAATTGTCAACCTCCCCTAAATTCATGATTTGTTTATCGGGGAGATCATCACTAAAGGGGTAATCAGCAAGAAGTGGGCGTGCTACTAAGAAATCTGCAAGCCTATCCTTTCACCGCATAAAGGGGTATGAATGTAATATCGAACTATGAGAGAATCATGGACCAACATGCCAACCGTCCAGATAACGTTGGTCATTTCATGAGATACAGTGGATTGATTCTTGAAATCAAGTTCACCTTATGAGAAAGCATATAATGCTATAGCTTTTAGGATGCAAATATTAAAGCTAGATAATGTTTCTCAATTAGTGGATAATTTGCTTCAGCAGGGATCAGATGATGGCTGAGGTAGTAGAGAGCATTCTCCTTTCCTTTTTCAATGGTTTGAGCTAATAAAGTGCCATGGGAGTCATCCAATATAGCAGAGGATGGTGCCGGATGAGCCGCTAGAACTGGCTTCACCAAATATTGCTTGATGTCTCCAAAGGCATGCTGGCACTTGTCATCCCACTTGAACTTGGCATCCTTTTTGATAAGTGCTGAAAATTGCTTTCATCTCCCCGATAGATTGGAGATAAACGGTCCTAGATACACCAACCGCCCGTAGAAAGATCTGAGTTGGGTTAGAATTTTAGAGGGTGTCATTTCTAAGATAACTTTGATCATTTCTAGGTCTATCTCTATTCCCCGATGTCGGACAACAAACCTAAGGAACTTCCCTGAAGCTACTTCAAATGCACACTTAAAGGGGTTCATTTTTAGGTTGTATTGTCTTAACCATTCAAAAATTACTCTCAGGTAGAAGAGATGGTCTTCCTTTTCTTTACTTTTGACTACTAGATCATCAACATAGCATTCAACTTGATGATGAATGAGATCACTGAAGATCTGATTCATGGCTCATTGGTATATAGCACTGGAATTTTTAAGACTAAAGGGCATGACCTTATAATAATAGATTCCAATTGGGGCTCAAAAAGTAGCGTTTCTTTCATCCTCGTCAGCCATCTTAATTTAGTTGTAGCCAGATGACACATCCATGAAGGAGAATACTGCATGAGTTGAGGCAATATCCACTATTAATTCTATTATAGGAAGAGAAAATTCATCCTTAGGACATGCCTTATTTAAGTCCCTGAAATCGATGCATGTGTAAATTTAGCCATTCTTTTCTTAATTGTACCTACAACTGTGTAGGGTATTTTTCTTCCCGATGAAACTATCATCGCTTAATCTTTAAAATGACCTATTATTCGATTTCTAATCACATGCCTAGGAGCTTGCTTGATAGGTTAACATTGTGGTCTATTGTAGTGGACCGCTATATCGTGAAATAATTATCATCTCTTCATAGCTCCATGAAAAGTAGTCCTTAAACTCAATCAATAGACTAACTAAGTCATTGGTTTCTTCTTCATTTAGCAGAGAACTGATGTATGTAGGGTATGGATCTTCTTCTGTCCTAAGGTTGATTTCTTTGAGCTTGTCAATAGTTGAATGAATTTCCTCTTCAAATTTTGGAGGTGCATCTTTGATTTGAAGATCATCAGGATCATCTAAAGTTTCTAAACACACATCTTCATAAGAGTTAGTGCAGTTTGAGAAGAACCTATCAGACTCCAGATGATTGGTGACAACTAAGCAGTAATCATCGTCATCGACCCACTATATAAAATCTTAGTCCTGGTCTTAATTGTGCATCCCTCCTTTGTTGTTCCACAGCTTCTTGAAATACTCTCACCTGCGCTTGGACCATGTATAAGGAATCAAACCTTTCTAAGGCAATTCCATTAAATCTTTATATGAATTATCCTCAAGTTCTACATCAGCTTTTATACTTGAGGATGATGATCCCAATAAGAATCTCTAGGGCTTGACATCCATAGAATACTTAGAGGCTTCCTTAACTACTAAACCTTCAATTTTTTTAGAGGAAAGTGAGGTTAGAGCTAAAGTTTCCAATTCTATAATAATTTTTTTACATAAACTGATTCAAATACATTCATGCTTTGCTTGGAGGCCTAGCCTTCATCACCGCTCGAGTGTCACCCAATGAAACCCACCGAGGGGTTTCTGGTATGCTAATCACATGGGACTCATCCTTCGAGATGGATTCCAAGTCTTTGTGAATAGCAGGGGTACTCATGAACTCATAACCCTGTTGGGCCAACTAGGGTCTTCCCCTCCTGAATTGCCTCTATATCCGCTCTACCTCGCCTTGGTGGAGGTCGAGTCATCCTACTCATATGTCCGTATGGTGGAATGAACTATGAGAGGAATGTAACATGCAGCTCTACTTCTTCTTTGGTGTCCTTTTCTAGCCCACTTATACTTTCCTTTTTCTTTTCTTTTTCATTTTCTTTATCTTTTTCTTATTTTTATTTTTCTTTTACATTTGAATTTTGAATTCACGAGAAAATATTTTGATTTTGAGAAAGATAGTAGGTCACATCTTCATATATCTCAACCTCTGTAATTGAAAATAGCTTTTCATCTCATTTGACACAGTATTCGATTCCATCCCTTTGAAACTTGATGCACTGATGAAGGGAGGATGCAATCATCTTGTTCCATTATATCCAAGGCCTACCGAGCAAAGTAATGAATGTTGTATTCTAATCAAATATATAAAACTTAGCTTCAGTCTTCCAGTCAGTTATTTTCAAAGGTAACACTATAAAGCCTAAAGCCCTCTCGCCCATTCATTGAATCCTCTCAACATCATCCGATCTCCTCAGAGTTTAGAGATGTCAATCCTGAATAGGAAATGGTCTTTAGACACATAATGTTCATCGATGCCTAGATCAACCAAAACCCTAGAAAGTTTGAATCTGCTCATAATGTTCATCGATGTCCCTAGAAGAAGGTCTTCATCGGTGAATGTGACTCCTTGGGCTTCTCTTGAATAATGTGCCTCCTCTCTAATAACGGTCTGCTGAGCTAAGCATATCTCTGGGTTAAGAAGAGCCTTGATTAATGATTCCCTCATCTCTATGGATAAGACAAGGGCATCATATATGCTTAGTTTAGTTGAAAACTTTCTTAGTGAGTGAGGACATTGCAATCAACTCTGGGTTGATCCTCCATAAGCATATCCATAGGTGGAGCATTCTGTGGAGGGGCTTCTTGCACATTAGTACCAATGACTTATTTTCCTTATCTTGAGGTGCTGCCCTAGGAGGTAAAACCTTGCCACTATAGAGGTAAACTTTGGTGATCCCTTATGGCAGGTTAGTAGAAGATTCTGTCGGACTCACCCAGCCTTCTCCTATAGGACCCTCAATCGGATGATTCTAAGTCTCTCTCAAGAGGTGAAATATGGTAGGAAAGTCCATTTTAAGAAAGAGTTGATCGAGTTGTTATAATTATTTAGACTTGAAGAGCTTTCTAAAATAGTAGAGTTAGACAACCCATCAGAAGTGACACAGATGTAATTCAAACTAGCTTTATTCCTTGATTTCTTGGATTTTGAAGGAGATACATAGTAAAATCTAATAAAGTAAGTGGGGTAAGGGATTTTATACCCCAATCCGTCGATACAAGATGTCTACTAGAAGAAGAGCTAAGCGAAGTGTCAAAGAAATTAACTATGGAATGGAGGTTGGGCTGTGGTTACTTGGCTATCCAGCAAGTATGGGTTCTTTTCACTTGAGCTTCAACTTTCCCCAAGTTGTCTTTGGAAACTTGCGAACCTTCCTTGATGTTGGAGGTTGAGTCCTCGTGCACGCAAGGAAAGTTTCTTGATTTTTGAAATAATCTTTTAGAGGTTCGGGATAAAGAGATATCCCAACCTTCTTTTATTTGAGAGGATCACATGTATCCCCAATGATTATCCTAATAGAACTATATGGTTGTTCCACTAGATATTCCTTTGGGATAATTATAGCATCTGACTTGTAGCTATGCTCTAGCTAGTCCTTAAATGTAAAATAATCCTCCAAAACTTGGCCTAGAATGTGGTGGTAGGGGCAAAAGTTAAGATCATTGCTCCTACCCACTTCCTCCAGCTTCCTAGGCTCATGTAGCTAAAAATTAGGTTTCTTTAATAGGTTCTTAAAGATTTTCTTGACTACCTCTTTCTTAAATGAATAAGATTTATTTAATTTATCCAAAAGAGTAGGTGGATCATAGCTACCTGTATGTGTCAGGAGGTATAGTGAGGAGTGAAGGTAATGGAGGTCGACAGGATGGCCTAGGCAATGGTAAAGAAGTAATGGTGGAGCCCGAGGGTCTATCACTGATCCCCCGGTTGCTTCCCCTCCGTCCACTGTCCCTAGCTTCTTTTCATAGATTTTCTATGGCTTTGGCTTTGATGACTGATCTTGAAAAGGTAACTATTTGGCCTCTCCTTGTAGACTAGCTACCTTGTCGATTAGCTTCTCAAATATTTTGATGGTGAAACCTTTGAGCATGAAGGCGACCGGGCCATGAATATTCTTTAGTAGAATTTCAATGGCATGCTGTTCAGACAACTGCAGTTCACATTTCATACTTAAATTATGCCATCTGAGAATATAGTCAATGAGGGACTCACCGGGGTGTTATTATGCTACAACAAGATTGCCCACAGTTACCCTTTGCTGAGCTTCAGTAAACCTCTTAATGAAGAGTTACTCCAACTCAGCAAAATTTTTCACTGAATTATTGGGGAGTTTAGCATACCAATCAAAGCCTATGCCTGCTAATGCGCTGATAAAAAGATGGAACAATAGTGCATCACTGCCACCTACATTGCAATAGCTGGCCCTAAAGTGCGTTATGTGCTGGCGAGGGTTCCCGCTACCATCAAAACTCTTGAAAGAAGGTGGCACAAAACCCTTAGGATACTATATAACATCGAATTTCTCTTGGTAGGGTCAACCATTTGGAATAGATGAACCACCTCAGGCTTGTGCCAGTGCTTCTCTCACTTGTTGCTCAACCATGAGTTTAATATCTTTTCTTATACAGAGGTACTGTCCACCACCTTCCTATGAGCTAGTGCTGCCCTACCTTACCAGAGGTGAACTCTTAGGTTGATCCAAGACATGTAGTAACTCTGGCTAACCAGTCTCCAAAATAGTAGGATGTATTGCTGGAGCTTGATTCTGAAGTGCCAAAACTGCTACTAGCAAATCTTCAAGCCTCTTCCCCATCCTATTTATCTGTTCATCCTTCTGTTTAAGTTGTTGAAGGAGGTGTTGGGTCGAATGGGCTGTGTCATCTTGTTTAGCCACAACACCTTCCGAGCCATGCTAATCTCGAAGGAGGGAACCCTTGGTGTCAACCATATGTACCTCTACCGAATCTTCCAACAAATCATCTTCATTTGGATCAAAGCTAACATTTTCTTCCTTTAGGTCAGACCAGTCATCCATAGGATTTCCTTCTTCTCGATGAGATACTGTGCTACAATATCGTCTAAGGAGCGGTCCAACTGTGCAAGCACAAATGCTCGTGGTTGATCAGTGGTGGGATCATGCTCATGAACAGAGATACATCAGACCTCCCCCGATGCTGGAATACTGATCTTGTGAGGACTATGCTCATTCGAGGATACATGATCCTTGCTATTAACTACCATGGGTGGAGTGTTACTCCTGGAGGATCTATCGCCATGGGGGCAACTGAACTATCTCCTTCTCCCTCTACTGCTGCTATGTCCATGATCTGCTGAGGTGGTGGTGGTGATGACACGACTATGATGCTACGAGGTTTCCACTCCCTCTTCACCACAATTGAAGTAGGAGGTCGAGCAGGACAGCTCGGCCTCACCTTAGTTGGTTGTGTAGATAAAATGGGATCTCTTGGCCGTAGCTGGATCACCAGTGGGGCTCCCATTTTTTTGGATCCTACCTTCATGGATTTTGATGGAACTGTGGAAGATGGAACTTGCACTGGTGATGGTGGACGTGGAGTGGAGAGGTGTGATAGAGGCACCATCGACTCTCTGTATGGCGAGGGTAGCACGTCGATAGAGAAAATTCATGAGGGCGGAGGAAGCTAATTGTCTGGCATACCTTCACCTCTCTCTGCTAGTCACATGCCTCCTTGGCCCTCTCCTACTAGATATGCTCACCTACGCTGCGAGGAATGACTGATCATAGATCAAATTGAGCTTTGGACTCGATCAAGCCCCCAACTTCCAAGAAGCTGTAAAGCAAACATAAGACCTCTTCCTATCTCTGATAGGTGCCTTATAGTGAATTAATGGTGGAGGTGACACTGTAAAACTCCTAACATCTTCCTCTCCATCAAATCCGAAGAGAGGATGGAACTTATTTTGTGTAATCAGAGGAGAGACTATCCTGGGTGACTCCTCTACTACAAACTGAGAAACTGCCTCCATCTCCTTGGTTATGCGCACATGATGCCACTTAAGCTTGCGACACCTATTATGGCACTTAGTTCTGCTTGGAGGAGCAGTGCAAGAACTAGACCCTATCTCAAAGGTGGGAGAGACTATCCCTGAAGACAGGGTAGCCTTCCCCTTGGAAGAAGCCAATGAGGGTCTTGGGGTGGATGGGAAAAATTGACTGCACTAGAATCAAATTACGAAATACCTTCCTCCTTAGTGAGGGAAACTCAGAATCTGAAGGCATCACAACATGGATGACTGCCTTCTACCCAGTCACCACACTCCTACTAACAGTTGTGAGGGTTTCCCCCTCACAAGTGATCTGACCCCCTTGAATCCTCAGCTAAATTGAATTAGATGGGCAAAGACAGTCTCTGGGAGGCTGGCCCGATCCAAGGCTAAATCCATCCCAAAGGGGCAAGTGAAGACATACTTCTGGGCATCTATTTGTATTGAACTGAACTTGGGAAAAATTGACTGAAACTGAGCTAAAATGTTGTAATTATTAAAAACAAACCCAAATCAGATTTTCTGTCTTAATTTTCTTTTAGAATTTGAACCCACACTCAATAATTTGAATATGTTAAGTGGGGATCCTTGATTTTAGGAGAGATTTTTTTTTAATTTAGAATTAGAGAAGAGATTTTGAATTTAGAATCCATTTTCAACAAAATTTGTGTATGTTGGAAATGGGTTCAAAGATTTTGAAGAGATTTTTGATGCTTCCATTAGTTCATATTTGAATTTGGTTTTCATTATTTGGGGACCCTTTATTTAACAAATTTGAGAATGTTAAAATAGAGGGTTAATTGATTTTGTTTGGGATTGCTCAATTAGCAAATTAGGCATGCTAAATGAGTTGTTTGAAAATAATTTTTTTCTTTTATTTGTTTGTGAATCATGTGTGAATTTAGAAATGGAATCTTTACTTAGCAAATTTTTTTATGCTAAATAAAGTCCAAATGTTTGTTAGATTTTTTTTGAAAAGTGGATCTTTACTTAGCAAATTTGTGTATGCTAAATGAAAACCAAATGTGTTTGATTTTTTTTTTGTGATTTTGAAAAGAGGATCTTAACTTAGCAAATTTGGGTATGCTAAATAAAGGATCCAAATGTGTTTGATTTTTATGATTTTGAAAAGAGGATCTTCACTTAACAAATTTGGGTATGCTAAATAAAGGATCCAAATGTGTTTGATTTTTTTTTTGATTCTGAAAAGAGGATCTTTACTTAGAAAATTTGTGTATGTTAAATGAAAATCCAAATATGTTTGATTTTTGTGATTTTGAAAAGAGGATCTTCACTTAGCAAATTGGGTATGCTAAATAAAGAATCCAAATGCATTTTTGGTTATGATGTTTTGATTTTTGAAAAGAGGATCTTTACTTAGCAAATTTGGGTATGCTAAATAAAGGATCCAAATGTGTTTGATTTTTGTGATTTTGAAAAGAGGATCTTTACTTAGCAAATTTGGGTATGCTAAATAAAGTCCAAATGTGTTTTTGATTTTGATGATTTTTGAAATTGAGAACTTTACTTAGCAAATTGTGTATGCTAAATAAGGTTCAAATGTGTTTGATTTTGAAAAGACAGATCTTTACTTAACAAATTTGGGTATGCTAAATAAAGCCGAAATGTGTGTTTGATTTTAATGTTTTGAATTTTGAAAATGAGAACTTTACTTAGAAAATTTAGGTATGCTAAATAATGTTTAAATGTGTTTTAGGTTTTGATGTTTCGATTTTGAAAGGAGGGATCTTTACTTAGCAAATTTGGGTATGTTAAATAAGAGATCCAAATTTATTTTGAAAAATGAAACTCTCATTTGATAAATTTGGGTATGTCAAGTGGGAGTCAATCATGTTTTAGTTTTCAATGATGAAATTTTTGTGTGTGATTATTGCTTTTTGAAAGAAGGAAATTCTAACTTAACACATATAGAATGTGTTGAGTGGAATTTCATATGGTGTAATTTCATTTGAAAATAAAACCTCCATCCAACATATTTGGATATATTGAATGAAGAGGCTTATTTTCAAATTTGTATATATATATTGAAAAGAAGGAAATTCTAACTTCAACATATGTGATATATGTTGGAATGGAATTTCAATGTTATGATATGATTCTATTTGAAAATGAAATCTTCATTCAATAAATTTGGGTATATTGAATGAGGATATTCATTTTCAAATATGTGCTGAAAAGATGATTTTTGATTTTGTTTAGAAATGAAATCTTCATTCAATGAATTTGGGTATATTGAATGAGGATGTTCATATGTGCTTTTTGAAAAGATGATTTTGGATTTTTATTTGGAAATGAAATCTTCATTCAATAAATTTGATTGTATTGAATGAGGATGTTCATATGTGCTTTTGAAAAGATGATTTTAGATTTTTATTTGAAAATGAAATCTTCATTCAATAAATTTGGGTATATTGAATGAGGATGTTCATTGGTGCTTTTTGAAAAGATGTTTTTGATTTTGTTTAGAAATGAAATCTTTATTCAATAAATTTGGATATATTGAATGAGGATGTTCATTAGTGATTTTGAAAGATGATTATTTTATTTTATTTTTTGAAATGAAATCTTCATTTAACAATCTTGAAGATTGTTAGATGAGATTAAGTAATGTATATTTTGTGCAAATATTTTTTTGTGTGAATTTTTGAAAAGAGCTTTTAAAAAGCGATATTTTTATAAAGGATATATTTCTTCTTTATTTTTGGAATGAACCTTTCCTTATCATAGAAATGGTAAGGAGGTTCAACAAGGTTTTTAGAAATCATTTTTTATTAAATTTTTATTTTCATCTATTGGGGGACCCAACAGGGGTTTTAGGACCTACATGGAGTGAGGTCCTAAAACCTAAAAGATGTTGGCTAGCTTAGCTTAAGGACAAAATAAACTAAGTGCCAACAGAAAAGAAGGATAGTCTCAAATTCATATAAAATATAAACCCACTATCAATACTTTGAGATAACGATCATTTACCAAAGATAGAGAGAGGAACCCTCCCCAGCGGAGTTGCCAGAAAAACCTATGGTGTTCTATTTTTTTTATCTCACAAACTCTTGGGGAATTTGAAAAATAAAAATATTGTGTTGTGCTTGTTGGGACACCACGTAGACCCACAGATGTACTTATTATGGTGATTGGATATTGAGGAATGATGTACTATCTTGAGAGATGGAAGTCACCATCTTACAATGGACCTAATCACCTAATAAGGACTCTTAAGGACAATGGTTCTTCGAATGTACCAAAGATTCTTCCCCTACTTTACATGGAAAAGTAAAGTAGGGTTTATTTTAAATTGAGTTTGTTAAGTTCCTTATGGAGACAAGCCCCCATTATTAATTACATATTAAGGAATAATATTCTTTAAGAATACTCTCCATTAAGGTAAATGATCACTATCTCCAAAGATTTCAAAGATAGGACTATCAACAAATTGATTAATTTTAAAAAAAATCAAGTGGAATTGATCAAAAGGAGAGAGTCATTATCAAAACCAAAGAGAGATCAGTAGGGGATGCTTATGATACAAGGAAACCTAGTAAGCATCCCAAACTATCCTATGGTTGGGCTTTATATTTTTAAAATTTAAGAAGAATTATATGTTTGAGTTGAATTTTTATTAGAAATCTAGGGCTTATAATTTCACAACACGAGATCATGAAAATGCCTAAGAGGTGAGGATTTATAGTTGTAGCCTGCAAAGGGAAACAATAACCTCAAAACCTAAATCTAGGAAGCTTTGGTGAGGACCAAGGCACAACCTAAATCTAAGATGAAAATGAGTATATAGTTTACCTCCACAAGAGAGAATAAACCACCCGACTATTGAACTTACAACCCCCTAGGGGTGGTGACCAACTAACTTCTCCTATTATTTTAAATATATGTAGACAAGTTTTATGCTTTTCAAGATAGCTAGGCTATTGTTTGTTTAGAAAGGAGACCAAGTCCTTAAACACACTCCCTAAGAGACTAGATCATGAAGGGCATGAATAATGACCTAATCTAATGCAAATTTTGTAAAGTTTTATTTTTATTTTTGGACATTTTTATTTGACACAGGCTATGAGATTTCATATGACTAATGCATGAGAAATTGGTTATGGGCCAAAATCAGAAAGAAGGAGGTGTTTTTCCACCATGGCTCTCAAAGGTCAAGCCATTTTCTCTGGCAAAGGTGGAAGCCATCCATTAGCAAGAGTGAAGCAATATGTTTTATGCGTGATGTGAGACATACGACATCTAGCTAACGGGTTGCTAAATCTTTTATTCTATTGATTTATGTCCTAGGCTTTTTTAGGTGAGATTATGAGTTGTTTAATTTAATTTTGAGTTAATTAATTAGATAGCAAAATTTATTTTTCTCTAAGAGTCTAATCACATCCAGGCCATTCAACAACCATCAAGTAATTAAGAAATTAGAGAAATTATGCCATTTCTAATGCACAAGATAAACAAACAACAAACAATTTTTTAAAGCTAGCTTAAAAGAATAAGTAGTCGAAGTGGTCGGGCTCCACCGCACAAACCTAAAAAGAAAATGGCTTGTCGAGCTCTACCATTATGCAACCCATATTATAAATTAATAATTACAATAAAAAAGGAATTCATGTTATGGGGGTCTTTATTCTTCATTTCTTCATTTCTTCATTTCATCATTTCATCATTTCTTTCTTTTTTTTCTTCTTTCTTCTTGATTTGACTTGGGATGTAGTTTGCTCAAGGCTTCACATGGTACATAATATATAGTCTTATAACCAATGTTCACCTTAATCCCCCGTAACATTCATTCCAAATCTTAATTGCAAAATTACATCAAAATGGGAAGGATAAACTAATTAAACTTGCAAAATAGAGATTAGCTAAACATACCACACAACCCAAGAAGTTACATGAATAAATTGGAATTAGCACTCCACACATGGGTAACCAAGTCCACCTATCCTAGTTTGGATCATGCTTAGGGCTATAAGCAACATGCATAACAAAAGTATTTATATTTTTTTATTACAGCACCCCTTAAGCACAACCCCCTGCAGAAGATATGAATAGACTAAGATCATCCTATCATTCAATCTATGCACATACACCCTAACATCCAATCTAAAAATATTATATCACAAAATAAAATCAGGCATCAAACCATGCACCACCCTAACATAGAGCTAAAAATGATAACTTAGCCTAATGTGTGTGCCATTTAAGGCTTGTGTGGCATGTCTTAGCTTGGAATTAAGGTTGAAATTTTCTAAGTAGAAGGGTTCAACTTAGAGGGTGGTTTTATTTTAAGTGATTTAGTTAATTTATCAATTTAATTTGATGATTTGATTTAGTTTGAATGAACCTACATTTAGTTACTAAATATTGTAAAGAGAAGAAAAGAGAGGAGAACTTCTCCTTCATCCCTACCTTAAGTTATTTCTAAGGTAGATTCATTTATGATTTTTCTTTAATGAATATTTTATTATGTGTTTTAATTAACCCTAAGTTTAGATTTGCTCTAAATATCCCTATTCAATAAGAAATGCATCTTAAGACTAATTAAGGAGAATTAATATCACATAATACACAATAATTTATTTATTTCCAACATGTAAACCATGCATATGAATAAATCCTAAGCATACCTATACATGCAATGCAAATTTTAGCACACCTTGATGATGAGTGCTAAGAGATATGATTTGAAAATTTGGAAGTTCCATGAATGTATGCTTTTATTATGTAGAAAAAGAGGTATTCTTTATCCATGAACATAATGCACATTCACATGTATAAATGACATAAGTGAGTACGATGCCATTATTTTCTACACCAGGGGTGTAAAGTACAAGACCTACTTGGGGCTACTTAAAGCCTCGCAACCCCGGGATGTCAAGAATAATACACGACTTTTCTTAAATACAAGAAAATGTATAGAAAGAAACAAATGGATGAAGAATCATGCAAAAGATTTTTGTTTGTTTGATTTGGTTGTATAATTTACATGTGTAATGTGAAGATCCTTCTTAAGTCATAACATGGGAGTGCATAAAAATAGATTTAAGTAAGTGTTGTGTTCTTTTCAAATGAATCATACAATTTTCAAATCCTATTCAAACCCATGTTAAGAGAAGAGAAGAAGATAACATAAAATACATCTTATGCAATAATTACATGCAAGCTTATAAGTAATTATAAGTAGCATTACTTTATTTATAATATTTGAATTATAGGTTTTGAAAATATTTTTTGGTTTAATAGTGATAATAGCCACTCATATTATTAATCTTTAGCCAAAACATGCAATTTGAAATAAAAGGAAACATTTTATTTAATTGATTTTGTAAAAAGAGATGAATGCATGGTTTCATATGGCAAACAATATTTAGCATGCTTGAAAATAAATAAAGTGATGTAATCATATGATTTCATTCACCCTAATTAATCCCTAAAGATAATCCTATAAAATAAGATCATTTAAAGTGAATCAAAATTCTTTAAGGAGATTTTATTTTTTGAATTTGATTTGACTTAGAAATGTGAAAAGAGTGGTCCTAACCCATTTCCCCATGTGTGAATTGATTTAGTTTAATTTTAGAACAAATATATTGATTTTATTGTTTAGGTTAATGTGTGAATTAAATTCATTAATTACCCTATACCTACACCACTTTAACATAATTAAACAAGTAATTATGAGCCAAGATATGATATGCAACCACATAAAATTTAAATCAGCAATGCACCTAAGAAATAAAGGGGCCTAATGCAATTGGTTCACAATTATTGATTAATTAAGCTAAAGGGTTTTATTATGTACTTTCATAACCTTCTCATACATGTGAGTTGGATATGACTTTCTCAAACTTACCTTAGGCTTTTGAACACCTAAGGATCTACCCAGCAAGAGATTGATTAATTCTAGATTGGTTTTGAAAGTTTGATTAGACTAATTAAGTAGATCATTTGTGGATTAATCCTTAATTATATTTATATTAAGAAAAAAAGAGGTTTAGGGAATAACTTAGGGAAAATATCCCAAACTCATTCCAAAAACCTACTCCTTACTTAAAAAATGTTTAATTATTTCAATTAAGGGAATAAATCACTATTCATATGCTTAATTACTCCTAATTGCATTATGGGGGTTATTAGGGGTTCATGAATTAATTTCCCTAATTAACTCATTGATAAATTCCAAGAAAATTAGGAGAGGTAGAAGTCATCCCACTAAACATGTTTGAGAAATTTGGAATTAATTAATTAAGTAATTAGGGAGTAATTAAGGTAATTAAATTTTTAATTAAATCTATTAAGGAAAATTCATTGTTTAGAATCAATTAAAAATACTTTTATTGGATTTTCTCAAATACCTTTAAAATGAGACCTCATTTATATTTTTTGGATTTTTCTATTTTTAATTATGATTTTATAAAGTTTATGTGATTAATAGATAATTAGAATAGCCTAATTAATTAACTAATCCGAGCCAATGGCACGATGTTTTTCATGTGACATGTTATTTAAGTTGTCACATCACATGCCACATTAGTTGGCGATGCAACGTGCTTTCCTCTGGGTTGTTCAATCAAGGATCAGATGGTCAAGGTTAATCCCGTGGTTCTAAAAGATTTAAATTAGAGGATATAATCGATTTAATTAGGGACGTCCATCCAAAACATGTGGGATGGACAACTCATGATTCATCCTTGCCTAAGCTGCGAAAGATAGAGGCCGTTTATCCTCCACTGCTTGATCCAAGCTCACCTAAGCCCAGATTAGGCTTGGATTTACCCCACACCATCAAAAGGTCTAGGGAAGAACATCCAACGACTAGAATCTAATGGGATTACATTTCCCTTCACAAAGGACCAAGAAATTTTAAGGGAGGATCAGTTTTAAGCAATACCTTGCTAGAGGCTATCACCGGTTCTTCCAACGGAGGAGGTAGCTTTGTCTAGTAGAGAAGAAGCCTTGTTGAAAGTATCAAGCCTTGATTTGAAGTGGATGTCTTGGTTGATCAAGCTCCCCTTCAATGGCAATCGACTTCGATCGTGATCCCCCTTTCCATGGCTTGGAGACTTGGGAAACACCTTGGGCGAGCTCGACTAGGTCCCTTGATGGTGCTTGTAAAGTGAATTTAGGTTTGGTGGAGAATTGAGTAAGTTGGAATTTCCTTAGGCCTCCCCTATTTCGGCTTTGAAGACTTGGAAATGACCTTGGGAAACTTAGAGGAGCTTACTTTCGATCCTTAGAGCTCAATCAAATGCAATGTGTCTGATTTGAGTTGGAATGAGGGGGAGTATATCTCCCCCTACTTGGATCAGATGGTCGAGGCTTGCTTTACCATTTTTGATCAATTACCTTGATTGATTGGGTTGTTTTTGTTGTTAGGGACTCCATGTGGTCCATTTTTGTCAGAGGAGTGGAGGAGAATGAGTGCACATGTGCTAAGTGAGTGTATGAGGTGATCCAAGTGGTTAATTTCTATTGGAGGGGTCGGTTTGGCTTTGGGTTGGGTCAGGGTTGACCCAAACTCATTGGGTCATGTGCACCACCTCCCTTGGAGTCCAAATGGACCACTAGGAAGATGCCAAGTGGCCTTGAGAAAGAATATGACCAAATTCCAAGTGAATTTGGTCAAAGGATACCCTTTGACCTAGGGTATAATGGTCATTTGGCCTTGATTTTGATTTGTACAGATTTGAGATGATTCAAAAATGAGTTGGGCCAAATTTCAAGTGATTTGGAGTTCATTTGGTTTGAATTGGTTCAATTTAACCCATTTAGGTTAAATTGGGTCAAATTGGGTTAGGTTGACCAATTGGTCAAATTGGGTCAAATCATGGGTTAGGTCAAGTTCAAATGATCATTTGGAGCCTATGGGTATCATGGTTCAATTTGATTTATATTTGGTTTTGGTTCATTTAGGTTCATTTAGGTCAAATGGGTCAAGTTGACCAATTTGACCCATTTGACCCAATTGTGTTAGGTCAAGGGTTGGTTTAGGCTTGGTTGATCATTTGAAATATATTGCAAGCTTTGGTTTCAATCAATTTTGGTTTGGTTTGATTTCAAGTTGATTTGACCTCAAGTTGGTTCATGGTCAATTGGGTCTAGTTGGCCAATTGAAGCTTTGGTCAAGTTCAACAAGTGATTTAGAATCAATTTGACCCATTGGTTGCAATCAATTTAGCTTAGATGAAGATTTGACCTATTTTGACTTTTTATGTCAACTTGGGTCAAGTGGCCAATTTGGCTTGGTTTTGCTCAATTGATGGTTTGGTCAAGTTCAATCTTTGGTTATGAACTGGTTTAGATCATTGATTTTAATCAATTTGGCATATGGTAGATTTTTGCTAGTTTAAGTTTAATTTGGGCTAAGTGTTGACTTGGTCAAAGGCTAGGTTTGACTTGGTTTGACCCAATTTGAGTGATTGATCATCATATGATAATTGTTGCTCACAATGTAAGGCTTAGATGGGTATAGTTCAATCAAATTTGGGTTGGATTAGAATTTGGTTCAAAAAGGTGCTTTAGGTCACTTTGGGTCAAGTGAGCCTAAGTGGGTCAATTGGCTTGATCAAGTCAAGTCTGGTTGAACTCACATATGGACTTTTGATTAAAATATAAATTTAATTGCAAGTGATTTGGAGTCAAATGGGTTTTGATTCATTTAACAATTTCAAGTCAAAATGGTAACATGGGCTTGATTTGGGTTGGTTTGACTTTGGTTTGATGATTGAAGTTTATGTTTATATTTGGTTTCTTATTGAAGGAATGATTGTTTGAAGAGAAAATCCAAAGGTTTGGATTGATTTGAGGATGATTTGGCTAAGTTCAAGAATTTGACTTGAAAGAGTATAGGTTGGATTTAAGTTGGATTTGTATTTGAGTTTTGAATTTAATTTTGGTTATTTAAACTTATATTTCATTTATATCTTTGAATTTAAATGAGAATATAAATGGGTTATGAGAAAATCTTTTGAGTTTGAAGGGATTTGGATTTGATTTGAGCTAAGTCCATAAGATGAAATCAAAAGGGATTAGGAAAGATTTTGGATTTGGAATTGAGTTTTGAATTTAGTTTTGGTTATTTGAATTTATATTTCATTTATATTTATGAATATAAATGAGAATATAAATGTGTTATGAGAAAATCTTTTGAGTTTGGTTTGATTTGAATTTGATTTGAGCTAAGTCCATAAGATGGAATCAAAATGGCTTAGGAAAGATTTTTTGGGATTTGAATTCAATCATGGGTTTCAATCATTTAGAATTGATTCATGATTTGAGAAAATTCATTGAGTTGGAATTGATTTAAGATTTGATTTAAAATCGATTTGAATTTGAAGTTGACTTGAATTTGAAGTTGATTTGAATTTGAAGTTGGTTTGAATTTGAAGTTGGTTTGAATTTGAAGTTGATTTGAATTTGAAGTTGACTTGAATTTGAAGTTGGTTTGAATATGAAGTTGATTTGAATTTGGAGTTTGACTTGAAAGAAGGAAGTAAGGATTTAGTTCAAGCTATAGGGTAGGCAAGTTTTCCTAGTACCCCTAAGGCATAACCTATTCTTATGGCTATGTCTTCTACGTCTCTAGGGTTAGCTTAAGTGTTCATCTAATCACTAGAAGTATCTTAAGACTAAGGAACTCTTAGTGTTTAGAGGAGTCCTTATGCCTAGGATGAAGAAGTTGAAAGCTCACTCCAAAAGTGAGATCAACAAGGTCTACCATTTCTTTTGACAATTTAGCTAATGCGACAGCTTTGCCATTATCCTGATGTGACACTCTTGTAATTATTACTTCAATATTTTATTTTAGAAGTTCCAAGGCATACTTATGATAAAGCATTAATTCTAGCTTATTTATCTTGAAAGTCCACAGTATTTGAGGTTCGATTAGACTGTATGAATGTTAGGGAATACCACTTTGCTGTGTCTCAAGTAGTAAGCCAATTCTGAAATGTACTATAGTAAACCAAGCAGTTTAGCTGGCTTTATTAATAAAGCCCAATCAAAGTAGAGTTCCCATTATGATGATTATTGAGCTTCTTCCACTTTGAAGATTTATTCATCAGGAAATTCATCGTTAAGTGGAGAGTTAGTTAGTAAGGGATGAGCAGCTAGAAAGTCAACTCAGGTCTGCAAGAACATCTTGGATGATACAACCCATGACTGTTGACAAGGATTTGTTAGTCAGGTTGGGTCGACTGCCACCTATGACTAAGCAGACTAAGGACCATAATAGCTTGGGATGACGGAATCATGGGATCTTGATCAAGCACATCATCATTCATGCTAATATATGTTTTAAGTTAAATGATAATTCCACTCACTACTATGATACTTACGCATTAGCAATCTATATTATTCGTCATGCAAACATCTAAACTCTATATGGCCTTCCAAGGGATGTAAGCTCAATTTACTTGCTCACTATGTGAACACTCTAATGGCATTCCTAAGGGATGTAAGTCCAATCTATTAGTTCACCTTGCTAACATTCCTACTTAGCATTCCAAAAGGATGTAATTTCAATCTATACATTCACCATGTGAACAATCTATATCCTAATGGCATTCTAAAGGCATGTAAGTCCAACCCGTATCGTCCTTCACAACTGTCCAATGGATATAAGCTCAATCCTATATTCGCCATGTGAACATCCCTATGCTAAAACCTCTACTCTACTCGGGATATCTAAGATAAAAAGCCTATAGCTACTAATTAGATTCCCTAGATATTACGACTAATAGTCCTATAATATTGGTA
Organism: Cymbidium sinense; assembly: GCA_021442155.1. Classification (NCBI taxonomy): domain Eukaryota; kingdom Viridiplantae; phylum Streptophyta; class Magnoliopsida; order Asparagales; family Orchidaceae; genus Cymbidium; species Cymbidium sinense. The sequence continues at coordinate 75,256,212 of CM038215.1, forward strand.
GACTAGAATAACATAGTCCTGGGATGATGGAACCATGGTATCTTGATCAGGACTACCCTTTTATTTCACTTAGACAGTCATCTAAGCCATGTCACATGCACCATTAGGCACCAATTCATATCAGAGATATGCTTATTTCTAACCTTAATCGAGAGTTATCTCTTCCTACAATAAGAGTGGTAATTAACAATGAATGTTTGCTTTCATAGAAGTAGAACCTAGATATAAATAAACCCTAACATAATGTTAAGGGAAATTTAGTTGAATATATATCAATCTACCTCATATAGAACATACTTTTACCCATCCTAATAAAGATGCCAAATAGTTTCTAAAAGGATGTTTTTTTTTAGTGAATAGATTTTGGATGACTGGGGATTTTTTCTCTCTCCATCTCTAGTTAAAAAACAATAAAAATATATGGTGTTGTCATAGACTTAAAATATTGAGTCATATTTTTTAAAAAGTTTAGATCTATGACTAGGTTCAAAACATTTTAATGGAAAATTTCACAAACATGATGACTGTCAAGTTACGAGAGGGACCCACTGTTAAATTCCCTTGTTACTTAGCCATAGAACCCAAGATGAGGGGTGAATTGAGTTTCTTAAAAAGAATTTTAGAAAACATAATTTTATATTTTTTTAGAAAATTTGAATATTTAGAAATAATACTTTAGTGAATTGAAACAATAAAAAAATAATAGCAGAAATGTAAAGAAAGAGAATACAAAGATTTTTATATGGTTCAGCCAAATCCTAACAATTGGCCTACATCCACACCTAGCCACTTAGGCTAAGAATTCACCAAACCAAAGTTGAGATTACAATAAATCTCCCGTACTCTCCTTCACAGGCAAGTACAACACAACATACTTTCTTTAATGGGAAAGTACAACCCAAAAAGAAATCAAAACAAGACAAAGAATATATATAGAAGTCTAACTCTCAATTTTAAAATATTTTTTTCACTCAAAACCCAATTTATACTGATATTAAGGCAATTAAATTTTAATGAAAAATAGAGCTCACTTTAACTTTAAATGAAATTAAAATAAGATCTTCAATCAAGTATATAATGCAATTAAGTAACTTAATGTTGCTTAAATGATTTTAAAAGTTTTATATAATCTTCTTGAATGCTTTTGAAATGCAAACTAAAATGCAATCATCAAAAACTTTCCTTTGAATTCTTTTTCACACAAGCTAACTTTCATTCAAATGATAAAAGTATTTGTAATTTGAATAACTAAACAATCACTTGAATAAGGATTTGATTTATATCACATGAAAGCTATCACATAACATATGCATAAACTAATTGAATACAATTAATCAATAAGCACAAAATAATTTATGCAAGATGTGGTGTGGTCAGCCAAATGGAGAAAGAGATGAAATAAGATGTTAAGCACAATCAAATTTAACCAACCTATATGAAACTTTAAGCCAAAGGGATAAACATTGATATTCAAATGATTATGCACTTAGAAAATTAATAACCTTTTAAAGAGACTTCAGCCAAATAAGAAACAAAAGGAATATCCAAACATTAAGGACAAAATAAATTGATTTTCTTATGTTAGCTTTAGGTCAAATAAGAAATCAAAAGATTATCAAGTAGTTAAACCCACACAAATTGATCTTATTATGTTTGCACTTGGACAAACAAAATCTAAAGATTATATCATGAATGAATGCAAGAAAATTTACATAACCTTGTAAACTTCAAAGCCAAGAAGAAATAAATGAAGTTTCAGAACTTAGCACCTTAGAAATTCAACACCAAGGCAATGATGTTTTTGGCCAAGGAAGGAAACACATAAAACCTTCACTTTTTCCAATCAATCTTCAAGCCAAATAAATGTCCAAGGGAAAGAGAAGAATGATGAGGAATGCTTGCACTTGAATCACTAAAAATCTCCAAGAAATGCTTTAGCAAGAAGCCAAGGGTGAGCAAGAGAGAAATACATAGTTTTTAACTTTTTGGAATATTGTTTAAGTAGAAATAAACTCTTAAATAGATGAGGGAGGAGTCTAGGGTCGGCCAAAAACTGATCCAATGAGAGGGAAATTGATTTGGCTTCAATTTGAATTACAAATTCAAGGGAGAAGGGATCGACCAAAGAGATCCTACATAGGCTCCTTTACAAATTTGTTTCAACCCAATATGGAATGTATGATATGTGAATCATAGCTAAGGATAGAGGAATTCCCATAGAAAATTTAGCCAAGGAAGTTTAGAAATGAAGGAAAACATTTTGAATAAAATAAGTCCATGAAAAATCCATTCAAGGATTTCGGTCAAAAGGAGTTTCCTAAAATAGGAAATACTTAAAATAATGCATGAATCAATTTAGTTCAAAGCTGATTGTAATCCATACATATTGAATATTTAAATATTATATAAATTTATTAAATTTAAAGCATAGTGGTCGGCCTCCCGTAAAGTGTCCTAAAATAGGTCAAATTGGAAAAAAAGGAAAGGAATTATTTTGAAAAAGAGGGCTGATTTAAATTTAAATTTAAATTTAAAATATATTAAAATAGATTAATTAGGCTCTAAATAATCATAATTAATCATGCTTGGGACGTTCAACATATTTCATTAAAAAATTGATTTGATTTAGCAAGTACATGTCATGCATGAAGAAATTTGAATTAAAGAATAATTAAAAGTAATTTAAATTCATAAATTCAAATAAATGAATTTTAAAATATAAAAATGCTAGAAAATAATACAAAAATGTTTTGAATGAATTTCACACAATTTAGTATACAAAATGCATTAAAAATTCGGCCAAAATAATGTTAAGATGAAGATGATAATAAGAGAGAGAATAAAGAATAATAGGAGAGAGAGAATAAGAGGAAAAAGGATAATTTTAAGATAATTCAATTTTCATGTACTAAAAATATGAATAACAATTATGAATGGAATGGAATTGATTTAATAAAGTTTAAACATAATTTATCTTGCTTGACCACACATTTAAAGGAACTTATATCATACATTTAGTTCATACCATTCAAAATGGATAACTTAATGAATAATTGCAATATTAAGAAATAGAAAAAAATAAATAATTTTAGAATAATGAATCATTTATTTTAATTTAGTGAGCTTTTCTTTTACCTTAATATAGTAAGTCCTAGAGAAATTTTCACCTAGTCCATGTCCAGTAGCCTTAGCAATTTGATATAATCAAAGAACGGGGAGCTAAAGAATTGTTTCTACACACTTGAATTTAACTTGATTAGTAGCATTTGAACATGCAATGGTTATCATAAAAATCAATCTCATATGAGATGGGGCTCATGAAGTCAACATCCCTCAGGCTGTAAATCAACGTTGGTTCAGAATAATTTTTGAGGTCATCTAGTTTCTACCAACTGGACCTATAAATGAGCCTATCATTAAGGGCATTAGAATGCTAAAGGCATTCAATAAAGGAAGGAGATGAATTTGATCATTCCTAATGAGCCTAATCCTAAAGCCATAACCTCAAGGAGGAGTTCTATTTTTGATAGGCTATCAAAGGTAATTTTGACAATGCTTGATAAGGATAAGATGGCCGTTAAACCCAAACTAAAATCTATTATTATCAATCCACTTAGCAGTGCATCAGGGGAGCTTACTATCCCACAAGATGCTACTCTTACTCCATGCAAGGATGATCATGAAGCATATTCCTCGCACACTAAAATATCCAGGAGAGCTCGAAGAAGGTATAATGCCTCTCAAAGAGCTGTTGGATTGACCGTTCATTCTAAACACCAATCTGAGCCCACGGTGGAAGGAAACAAACTCACCAATAATAACTTCAACCTGTTCTGATGGGTTAAGAGGAATAGCTCTAGAGAAGCTATTAAGAAGTCTTTCTTGGATGAAATACACATCTCATGTCACAGAATCAATCACAAAAAGAGAAGACTATCTTCTCCAAAATATATAAGATTTTAAAGGCTGTTAAATTAGAAACCTTCAATGTAGAATTAAGAAGTTGGTGAGCCAGGTCGCCAACCCAATAAATTTCTACTCTAAGAGAAGAGAGAATATTGAAAAATATCTTGCCGCCTTGAGCAGCACTCAAGGCCTAGTGGTTTGATGTTTGATGAACACTAACAATGAGCCCTCTAGTACAAAAATACTAGGTGGCTAGTTGTTGAAAGATTTTGACAACCCCACAAAAAAAAAAAGAGAATATCACTTTTTCAGTGAAAACCAGGGTGTGACATATTCCTAGAGATCTACCATTGGAAGGTCTCGATCAATCTGGGTACTTAAAGAGTCTCAGGTTATCAATGATGAGACCACACAAAATGAGCCAGCCCCACTGAATGATAAAGGAACTAAATCTTCTACCATCAACTAGAAACACCAATCTGAAAAGAATTTGCCAGCGAATGATGAGGCAGATAATCAACTCTTTTAGGAAGATAAAGATTTCCCAATCAATAAAGAGCAACAAATCTCACACTTCCAAAATAATGAAGATATGGATTACATTGAAGTCAAAGTTGTTCGCATGGTCAACACATGTTTATGAAATAAAATTGTGATACCTGAACATCAAAATGAGGAATAACATCAGGAGAACCCAAATCATCAAGAACTCAAAGGTGAAGTTCAAGTAGAAGTTGAAGCAACTGAAGAGCTAGCTGATGTTGTTACAATGGTACAATGACAAATGGGTCCTCAACTCTAAAAAAGAGATTGAGAAATTAGCTAGCTCAACAACCATCTCAATGACATGAATGGGCCGATGAAAGAGCTAGTTGGTCAACTTAATCTCACAGCAACTACAACACAATAAATACTTCTAAGGAATCCTCTGGAGATAATCAATCTAAAAGCTGAAACTGGGGGCATACAAAATGCTACACCCAACTTGCCAACAACTTCAACACAAATGAAATACCCCCCGTGAGAAGTTACATTAAAAGCTCATCAAGAAGTTAATGTTATTACCAAGTCCCAAGTGGAAGACCTCATCATCCAAAAATTCAAAGCAATCATTGCTTTAGAGACAGTTGAATAGCTAGCTGGAAAAGACTGACCATACCGATCGAATATGACCAAGTGCAGTATCCTAAAGGGTATGTTGTGCTAAAATTTAACACTTTTTTAAGCATAAAGAATCCACGATAACACTTGGCCTAATTTAAGGTCACATATGAAAATTCCAAAGGGAATGACACCTTACTATTATGATAATTTATTAGCAACCTTATCAACATAGCCTTCGACTGGTTTGCAGAGTTACCCAATAACTCAATAAAAACTTTTGCCGAGTTGGAAATACTCTTCATCAAGAGATTTACAGGTGCAACCAAGAAAGTAATGATAAGAGATCTTGCCTTGAAAAAGAGCAGGAAAGATGAGATACATTACAAGATGGAGGAATCTAAGCATGAAATGTGATTAGAAGCTCATAGAAAAGCATGTAGTAGAGCTTCTCAAGGGGAACATCAATGATCAGATGGCTCCATATCTAGCTATGGCTATGATTAATACGTTCCAAGAATTATTAGATCATGTAGCCAAGTTTAAAAGGCTCCCAAAGCAAAAAGGCCTTAATAACAACTATAATAATAATCCATTTAAGAAATAAAAGTAATCTAAGTTGCATGATTCAAAGAAGAATGATGTGAATATAACATTCACATATATAGTTGACAAAAAGGGAAATCGAGGCATGACAACCTTGCAACCACCAGTAAAGCTGACAAAGGGTAAGAAAAAAAGATCAACCCTCCAAGAGAAGATGGCCAAGCAGTACTCATTTAAAAGAGAATGCACTACTAAGATCTTTAAACACATCCTAAAATTAGGATTTCAATTGTAGAGCCACGTCAGCCATATCAAGTAGACAAAGTTGATGATCCCAGCTATTCTCCATTCCATAAACTTATAAGTCTATCTTCAAAGATTAGGTAAAAAAAATTATTGAAATGCGAAACTCACTTTATCAGATAGCGCACTAGTACATCCTAAAAAGAAAAAGGTAAGTGTTGTTACAACACACTCAATCTAGAATGTAAAAGACAATGATGCTAAACCAACTAGAACTCAAAATATAAATGATGATAAAGACAAAGCTTCACAGACACAGGAAGAAGAAGAAGGTGGTTAGAAGACATTTATCTCAAAGAAAACTAAAAGGGTGATTAACATTCTTTCAACCATATAAGAAATCTGATGGAAGAATTTCTTAGAGCCTAAAATAAACCCAATAAAGCTCTTCCCAACATGGGGCAATTATTATATAATACAAAAAGAAGAAGAAAATTAATCAGTCTTCTTTGTTAAAGACCGCAAATAAGAAAAAAAAAGAAAATCTAGAAAACCAAAGTCTAAAACACAAAAAATGATTGACTCTTTAGAGGAGTATGAGCAACCTCCTAGAAGGCCAATTAAGTTGGGGAATATGTGCATCATTTACAACTTAACATGAAAAATCATGAAGAAGAGGTTTCAAAAGAAATGTGTTGAATCATAAATATTTGTGAAAATTTTAATTTTCAAACCCAAAGAAAAGCATATTATGTGATTGTAACTTCAACTAATTTTGAGGAAGAACTATGCTTTCCCACAGAAAAGCTTACTAAATGGAAAGTTAAGTCTAGCTCATAAAAATTATGTCCAAAACTAGGCAGTAGTTCTGAGTGTACTAAAAACTTCAAAATTTTTGAAGAGACGTAGAATTCAGAGACTTTTTGATAAAGAAGATTAGATAGAAGAAGTAAATCAAATCCAATTAATGAGTGAAAAATGAATTTCTCCACCTCCATAATGGAAAGCCAATGATAAAGGTAAAGAAAATTAAATTAATAAAAATGTCTTACCTCCACCACAGGCTAAACCTCAAAAGTCTACTAAAATAAGAGTAGACTATAATATTATGGCACATTTATGCAAGCTCCTTGCTTTACAAAGTTTCTATGAGGCTCTCATATTTTCTAAAGCTATACATGAGAAATTAATCAAAGCCTTGTAAAATTCTGAATAGTATAAAACATTCTTTGCTAAGGAGAAAATGAAAGAGGATTTAACCTCTCAAAAATCAGCAACCATTACCTTTAGTGATGATTACCTATTGTTAGGGACAACAGAGATAATCAACTCCTTTATGTCACAATTGAATGTAATTCCACCCACAAAAAAAGGATATTGATCAACCTAGGTGCTTCGATCAATATCTTAGTAGCTAAAACACTCAAAGCATTAGCTTGAAATGCCATTATTTAGACAAAAAGTACAATATTCTTACAAGGATTCAATAAACAAGGTCAGCAAATCTTAGGGCTTCTTGTTCTACCTATACACTTTGGAAAATTATACACAGAGGCTAAATTTTACATGATTGAAGCTAGTGTTGCCTATAAAGCACCTTTAAATCTCAAATTTAAAATGGTGAAGTGACATGAATCTATTCTTGGTATGTAAGATCAAGATCTATAATGATGCAAAGTACTTCATGCCTAAGAAGGTAGGAGAAGTCAATTCCCAAAAGCAAATGGTTCTACCTATCAAAGAAATGCTGAAAGGCAATAATTTAAAGGGTAAAAGTACCAATGAATCAAGGTAGCAAATGAACAAAGAGTTATTTTAAATGAGAATGCACTCAAAAATAAATTAATAATTAATTGACACAAAGAGGCCCCACATGAATTTGAAGAAGCCAATCAAGCCAATGTTGATGAACTTTAGGAAATCAACCTAGGTCATGAAGAAGAACTTTGGCCGACTTTCGTTAGTACTAATCTCACATTAGAAAGATTGGATGAATTAAAATACTACAATGAATAAATTAAATTTTAAATTCTATCACCATGTAGTTGTACATAAGCTTACAATTAAACTTGACGTACAACTTGTAAAGCAAGTAGCAAGATGAATGCGCTTAGAATTGAAGAGAAAGTAATTACTGAAACTAAAAAAGCTCATTGAAGTAGGATTCATCCGAGAAGAGAACTATGCCTAATGGATTGCCAATATTGTCGCAATAAGAAAAAAGATTGAAAAGTTCATGTCTATATTGACTTCAAGGATTTAAATAAAGCATGCTCGAAAGATGACTTTCCACTACCCAACATAGAACTCATGGTAGACAACACATCAAACTATGATATGTTCTCTTTCATGGATGGTTCATTGGGCTATAACAAAATTCAAATTGCTCCAAAAGAAGAAAAGCATATGTCCTTCCATGCACCAATAGACATATATTACTACAAACTGATGCCATTTGCCTTAAAGATTGCTAGTGCTGCATACCAAGGGCAATGACTCGCATCTTCGATGATCTCATACATAGGTATGTGGAATGTTACGTCAATAATTTGGCTATAAAAAGAATTAAAGTGAGCACATAAGTGATTTAAGAGTTGTATTCAATATAATTTTATGTTTCAACTTAAAGATGAATCCGTTAAAATATGCTTTTAGTGTGACTTCTAGCAAATTCCTGTGCTTTATTGTGTGCCATAGAGGGATTGAAATTGATCCCTATAAAATAAAAGCAATAATAGCATTGGCATCCCCTAAGATCTTGAAGCAACTACATTTACTACAAGATAAATTGAATTACATTATAAAGTTCATTTCTAATCTTTCAGGGAGATGTCAACCTTTTGCTTGGTTGATGAAAAAGGATGCACCTTTTATATGGGATAATGCTTGTCAAGAAGTATTTGATAGCTTAAAGTAATAATTATTACATCTCTTAATTTTGGCAACACTAATAATGAGAAAGTCATTGATATTATATATAATAGCCTTAGAAGAATCATTAGGATCATTATTAGCTCAAAATAATTAAGAAGGGAAGGAAAATATCCTATACTTTATAAGTCGATGTATGATAAGATCATAAATAATATATTCTCTTATTGAGAAGCAATGTCTAACATTGATCTGCAGCACAATATGCTATCACATAAAATAATTTTGATATCTAAAGTTGACCCTCTTAAATTCTTAATGACTAACTGGTCGCTTAGCTAAACGTGCAGTCCTATTACTTCAATTTGATTTATCATATGTCCCATAAAAGGCTATAAAAGGGCAAGCTCTAGCTGACTTTCTAGCCACTCATCCCTCACCAACAAACTCTCCACTCAAAGATGAATTGCTTGATGAACTAATCTTCAAAGTGGAAGAAGCTCAACAATCATCAGAATGGTAGCTCTACTTTAATGGGGCTTCATTAATAAAGCTAGCTAAACTGTTCGACTTACCTACAATACATGTTGGAATTGGCTTAATAATCTTAGCATAAGCATTTTTTACCTAGATTTTTAAGACACTAAACTAACGTCAAATCAAACCAACTGGATTAAAGTCTTTTTAAGCCACACTAGAAAAGTGGGCCCCACTTAGCTTATTATAGTCCAAGCAAAGTAAGTCAAACCTAGACACCACTAATTAAAACCAAATTAATCTAGTAATCACTCGGATCAATCTCAATTTAGGTGAACTATGATTAGTCCTAATTGGGATTCAATTTAGTCAATTGGGTCACTTAACCCAATTCAAACCAATTGGGCCTTATTATTCAAAGTTCACAATTCTCAATGTCCCAAATTAGTAATTAGCTATATTAAAGCCTAAATAGGACTCAATTTTTTTAATTTGCCAACTTAACACAAAATAACCTAGTTGAATACTATGAATCTAAATCAAAATAAAACTATTCTAATCAAAGTATGCCTTACCAAAGCTTTAGAATCATTAAAGAAACTTAATTTTAAAACTAAATTAAACCTAAATTGGACTAAACCAACCATACCAAATCATTTAAACATATTTTTTAGATTCAACCCAATAGTTCTTTGGGCCCAATTTGGCCGATTAGCTCAATTAGATCCAAATTGATCTAAATAGGTTACTATGAGTCAAACCCAACCAAATAAAGTCCAACCCAACGAAACTTGCCTAAAGGAATCCCTAAGGGTCTGCCCAAGTGGTTTTGGCCTAAGGTGAACCTAGTTTAGGATGAAGTCAATAGAATTAAGGTGCCTAAATGAGCACAAGATCCAAAATGGCAAATCCACTTCTTCCTTCACCTTAGATAGCTACCAAATCATCACTTAAGCTTAGTCAAACCACTATAACTTACCCAAAGTTATTTGAGATGGCCCTTGATCCAAATAAAGGAAAAATCACTTTAGAAAATTCTTTGCCACTCATATGGGTTGTCCACTTCATATATCTACCCTATACTTGGTAGACCAATAGAGAACCTCTATGCGAAGAGTTTAGGCTCAAATAGAGATTAAGGGGTTGAGCCTCCACCTCTCCATGCTTGAACTAAGCTAAAGGTTTGATTCACATGTGAAGCCCTCTAAACTTTGAATCAAAGGGAGCTTAAGCACTCAAAATACTAACAAGCACTCTAACTACTATTCCAACTACTTTTAGAGTTTCACTTCCGATAACACCCAAGCCACCATTAACAAACTCCTCTGTTGAGTATCATCACCACCCAATTCTATATCTAGTCTTTGAGAGGGGAAATACTCTCACACAAAACCTTCACTAAGCTCCAAGGACCGTAACCAAACCATTCCCCTCCTCTTGCGAGCTCGAGAGGCTAAAAATCAATCAAACCTTAGTGATCAGTAACTATAAAGTGATCTCCAAACTGATTGATGCAAAGACAAAGCTTTCCAACATGTTGAAATCACTTTGCCTGAGCTCATATGAGATAATTTTCCAAAATTGTAGCTCAAAATTTAGGTTCTGATGTTTTATGAAAATTTTTTTTTCAAAATTTGGATCTAGCCATAAGAACCCAGTGTATTTTTTATTATAATCCTTCCTAATATATAAAAATTATGAAACTAGAGCACAGATGGCTCAAATCAAAGACTTAGAGTCATATTGCTCATGCCTCTCACCAACGATGGGGGAGACGATCTCCCAATCATCCATTTATTTGATTAGAATGGATGGTTATTATTTACTCAAAAGATAGATTTTTCATTTTGCCCCATAGCTATGATCTAGATGGTCCAATCTGTGATTAGATGACTAAGATGAAATCATGCAAGCTGCCATCCACGTAGAATTTATGTGGGATACGGTTTCAGTGAATTGGAGTGCACCATATATAAAACACGTGCTCCATCAACATCGCATGGATAAATAAAAAATAGAGATTAAAATAATTTTTAAAAATGATAAAAACTTTAAAAATTTATAAAAATAAAATACTTGCAAAAAATTATAAATGACCCTTTTCAGCTCACAGCTGAGAGAGAGGAATTCAATAAAATTAAAATCCCAATTATTATTTGATCTTTTAAGAGTAATCAAAATATTTTAGAAAATTAATATTTAATAATTAATCATAAAATATGAATCTAAATGTCTTGAAATTTCTAGGGTCTGCTTTGCTTTCCCTTAATTAGCTCTATTAATTTTCTCAAAGTGTTTAAATGAATATTTTGTAAATTATTAAAATATCAATTTAAGAAAATCATCTAATTAATTAATTTTAAATCATAAAATCATAACAATTTAAAAGGAAACTCATAATTACTTCATTGATAGAGAGAATTAAAATAAAATTATTCAAATCTTTTTATTAAAAGTAATTAAACGTAATTAAATGGCTAATTAGGACTAATTAAACCTTAAATAATTATTTAATTACATAGAACTTGAAAACTTAGAATTAATCCAAGTCACATTTAAAAATATACACTAAAGTCCCTTAAAACTTAAATGACGTTTAGGAACAACAAAAATTTTAATTAAAATTGATTAATTCATATTTTAATTATTATAATTTTATTCTCTAAAATAATCAAAAAAATATATAAAGTCTAAATTAAATCAAAATGACTTAAAAATTTCATGGATAGTTTTTGAAGCTAAAAATAACCCTTGAAAAAAGTTTAATAAAATTTTGAGTTAATGTAATATATATTTTAATTTTAAAATTGGCATACTTATTTAAATAATATTAAAATTAGGAAAAATTAAATAATGTAAACATAATTTTGAAAAGTATTTAAAATATATCATTTGGTGTCTAATGTTAGGGGAAATATTTTGGGTATTTTTTGAAATTATTTTTTTATTTTTAAATTTTTTTTTAAAATAACAAATTAAAATATATTAAATATTAGATATCTTAAAAATTCTCAAAAACTTTATGAAATATTATTGAAGTCCTTTTTGACCTTATGAAATAATTTTATGAAGTTTGGAGTTGGCAAGGTTTCTTGATTACTTAATTGAATTTTAAAAGAAAAACTTAATTATTTTAATATAATATTAAATTAATTGCCCATTTATTTTACATAATTTACAATAAATAAAAAATATTTAGAAAAATCACCAAAAATTTTTTATAAACTCACATGACTAAAGAATCTTATAAAAATTGAAATCAACTTATTTTTAGAAACTAACATATTTTTAATAATTTAAAGATTTATATAAATTAAATAACTTATATAATGGGAATGACTTTCAAGTTACCTGAAACTTTTATGGAGGTATTGGAACATTACTCCCAACACTCATGAAAATTTTCATTATTATATGAGGTATATTTAATTTTAAATTTTTCTAGAGCGCTAGATATCATAATAATTTCAATTTTCAAATTAAATAAAAATAATCCTAAATTTTTATGGGGTGTTTCCTTAAGATTTCTTAATGCTAGAGAATATTCCCAAATGTTTTGAATGCTTTTTATTTTAATTTAAATTTATTTAAATATTAATTAGTAAAATATGAAATAATTATTAATAATTTTAAAATTTATCAAAATTTGATGAAGTATCCTTTCCTTGAACCTAAGTAATGCCTCTATGATATTTGTGAAGTAATTTGAATTTAATTTAAAATTAATAGATGATTCAAACTATTAACTTAATTAACTTTATAATTGAAAACTAAAAATTTATTAAAACTCTTAAATATCACTTTGATTGGATTTTTAGGGAGGATGCTCATCTTTTAATGAGATGCCTATTCAATTAGGCCTAGGATGTTAAGAAGAGTGGACATTGCTCCTCTTGCAATTTAAAATACTAAGTCCAACTTAAAACCTAAATTAAGTTATAACTCAATACTCCCACCTAAATCATTAATTATTTGAATTGAAATCATCCAATGGTAATAAATTAAACTTCAATCTCAAATTAGAACTTAATTTTTAAACCCTAGCATTGACTCACCACACTAGCCTCATACACATACTAAATTTCTAGGTCACAAATATTAGACTTAGGGGTTTGGATGGTGTTTGGTTGTTATGTATTGGTCTTTTTTATCGATGTTAAGATATTATTTATTAGAACTAACAATATTTTTTACAAGGAGCAGTGCTTGTGGGGGTTACTTAATTAACATTGATGTGTTTGCTTACACTTGTTGATTGCATAAGCCCGTAAGCATGACTTATTAGGATAACGACTTGGCATTCACTGGTGCTAAGTCTAATGTTCAAATTATACCAACCTTGTATGCATGTTTGCTTTTTCTAATCACTTTTTTGTATGGTTTAAAGTTTTATTTTTATTTACAAATATATTTATTATTAGAATAAGGTTAGAACTTATGGGATTTAAGATGAGTAGGGATGAACTTGGAGCCTTATGAAGCTTAAGGAGTGTCTTTGCCATGAAGTATTAAGATGAAGGAAACTTGAAGACCCCCATAGGTTATTTTTCCTTAGTTTTAGGATAAGATGTATATGGGCAGAGCTCGATTGTTTATTTTTCATTTCTTCTAAAGTTTATAGTGAAAATCAATTGCATGGTCCTTTTATATATTCATTTGATGTTTGATTGATCATTTATTGTATATTATGCATTGAAATTGCACATATTTTCTAGGTTTATTTCAATGATGATTGTTGTATGTGTGAAAAGCTTGGTTATTCATCAAGCTCTTATAAATAATTAACTTTTTCACCTAATTAAAATTAATTAGCTCATAACTTAAATTGAATAATCTATAATATCAAACGTTTAAAATCTTAGCATAAGTAATAAAATTTATTAGAAATCCTAGGTATGTGAAACCATAAAGCATATTATTTTATCTCTTTAAAATGGTTCTTCACCCATTGCACAAAAGAAGTTATATATTTAGTGAGGATGATTGCCCTCCTTAGGGAAGATTACATCTAAAAATTGAATGGCCTATTGAACCTTTCAAAAATTGATTGGCCTACTGATCTTGGGCCTTAAATTAAAATCAAACATTTAAATAATATATAAAATTTTAAGTTAGTATATTTGTTAGGAATATTTTATACTAGTCATTTAATTGTAGGTAGTTAAGGTTAGGGTTTTAGATTTTGTTCCTAATTAAATAATAATCTAAACTATCTTGCACTTTATAAGACCAAACTCATAGATTTAAAGCATATGAGGTGTTAGGTGATATCCTTTTAGGTGAGTAATAAGTCTAGAAGAGTTACGACTAGTTCATACTCCCTGGTGAGAGTGGAACCATAAATCCCATTTACCCTTCGTTAAACTAGGTCAAGCCACCAACTTGCCTCAGAAGCACATTTAGTTCTAAGGTCCGAGGTGAGCTATTTCTCATTTCTGTAAGAATAAGTCCTCACTTCTTAGACTTTTCCATCATCTTGTGCCACAAAATATAATTCCTAACTTTCTAATAATATAACAACTCAAAAATAAATAAATAAAGAAATCTCACTTTCATAGATATAAATCCCAACTATAAAATAGGCTAAAGTACTTACTGGGATTCTAAGTTTCTAAGTTCTTCTTACTTTTCCTCCTTTAGAATCAGCTATAAACTACTCTTATTTGGTCTATCTGACTTGATCCTCTAATTAAATAACCTTGAACTAATCTTTGAAATCCATAGAAACATAAGCTAGCTACTTTAGTCTAGAGTTCTCTAATGGGGTTTTCTTCTCTTAAGTGTAATTAACTATAGGAGCTTGTTCTTATAAAATACTTGTAATGAAGGTTGAAAGAAACTCTATCTTTCATCCATGTAGGGCAAGGAAAAATCTCAAATATACATAGAACCATCAGCCTTAGGAGTTTTTATTAAGTGACTGAATCAATTATAGGATGATATTTCTATATTTTGAGATTGTACATTGTTCCTTGATGCTATGCTCATTCACTTGAATAAGAACCTTCATGATCTACAAAGCGTCCCACATTTAATCACCATAAAGAGCTGAGTAAAAAAGTTAAAGTGTAAGACAACCAGTCTTTAAGTAAGGAATTAGAGAAGTTGCAATTGAAAAATAAAAGATTTATAGATTCCAATTTAGAAAAATAAGGGAACAAGACATAGAATATTCATGTTCAAGAAAGCAACTACAATTTTAAGAGCTACATGAAGAACAAGCCAAGTGTACATTAAATATTTGTGTCAAATATAATTATCCCAATTAACTAAAGGGACATGGTCATAAAATTAATCATAAAGAGCTCCTTGAGAGAGGTTGCCATCCCTTTTCCATAAGACAAAATATCCAACATCATGAGCTAGAATGTTCCATATATTTTTAAAAGAGGAAAGAGAAAAATTAACAAATTTTGTATTCCAACATGAAGAATCAATGGCCATATTAAGAGAGGCACTCAGGTGCAACTTGAGAGAGGAAAAAAAATAAGGATCAAGAATTTCCCAAATGCACTTGCCATGTAACCAGGGGTCCTTATGGAGATTAATATTTACACCATTACCAATTGTGAAAGAAAGGTCATGTCCCATAGAATTGGCAATATCTTTGAGATTCTTCTAGAAAAAAGGATCGAGATAGTCCTTCATTATTACAGAATGAAAGGTATTTAATGCAAAATAATTAGCTAATAAACTGTCATCATTATACATGGTAAGAATGATTTTGACCATGAAAATGAAATAATGGATATAAATAAAGTTTGGCCAACACCAACTAAAGGTTTCAAGTGTGAAATTACCTTCTAAGACATCATGTAAAGTTTCCTCTTAAAGATGTTTCCATACAAAAGAAAACTAGAGTACCATTTATGAACAATTTTAATACAACATTTTGGGAGAAATGAAGCTCTTACCTATTACATAATGATGCTCCAAATAGTAAATTTAAGGAGATGAATGTTCCTAGCCAAAGATAAGAATTTGAATTTCCAACCATTTAGAACCAACCTATTTTATCCATGAGAGGTTGCAAATTTCCAAGCTTGTGCCTTTAAGTAGAAACTAGAATGCCAATATAAGTGAAGTAAAGTTGACATCAACCAAAATTAAAAATGTTGCTAAGTTCATTGGTGTTATGAATTATACTAAAAAGAAAATTTAGGGTTTTTAGCTTATTGAAATAAAAGATTTAAATTTTTATAGAACATATCTAGAAGATTTGTAAGACAAGATTTTATTATAATTCTTTCCAAATATTAAAACATCATCAGCATACATAAGGTGGAATAAAGAGACATTCCCAATATTGATGGTTGTATAATCATTATTGTATATACTTTGCTCAATCTAGTTAGAGAAACCATACATCACAAGATAAAATGAAATGGAGATAAAGGACAACATTGTCTAATCTTAGTAGAAGAAGAGAAGAATCCTTCAAAAACACTATGAATACAAACAAATAAATGAATATTAGATTTTTGTTTGTCTATCCAAGAGAAATAGAGTTGATGAAAATCTATTTTATTTATTTTATTGATGATAAACTTGCAATTAACCATGTCAAAATCCTTCTTAAGATCTAGTTTAGCACATAAGATAGAGTGCTAAGAATTGAAGCCATTAAGAATTTTATTGGCAAGACTAATATTGCTACCAACACTTTTATTATTAGACATTAAATTAGATTAAGATCCATGAATTATCATTGATGGGATGGGATTAATACTGTTGGAAAGAATTTTAGTGATGATCTTGTGTAAAATATTACATAAAGAGATAGAGTTGTAATACAACATAAATTAAACATGACAAGATTTAGGAATGAGAGCAATAGTCGTGGCCTTGAGAAAGATTGGATGCTTCTTGGTGAAAAAGAAGAATTTAATAGCATTGCCAACATTACCATCAATAATATTCTATCTAGATGAGAAGAATTCAAAAATGTAGCCATCATGCCTTGGGGAGGAGTACACTATAGAAAAAAATAGCAAAATTCAGCAATCAAATGAGAGTCTGAATTTATAGCTATAACCAAGTAGAGGCTAATTTTCGATAGCCCATTAGCCAAAGTATGGTTGCAAAAGTTTACATTAGCCTAAATGCCAAAGATGTTTACCACGAAAGGTTCCAAAAAAATTCAATGACAAATTTTTATTATTTGTAAGTGGTGGTATTTATCATTAATTATTCTGTTGAAAATAAACATTGGACATAAATAAAATTGATTTATGGTAGCCAAATTGTTGAAAATGTCTAAAGGCATTTATAAATAAGACAATCACTTTCTGAACTGAAACTTATTAGCCTGCTTGTCATCACTACTTGATTTCTCATTATTTTTGGTGGAAGCTTAATCATTTTCTTTATGTTTATTAAGGTACTTCTCCTTCTTCTCCTTACTATAGTTTTTTTTTTAATAAAAATTACCATATACTTAACATTTTTTATGCTTTAGATGTTTGATTGCCATTCATCACTATTAGATTTTTCTTCATTTTTGGTTTAAATTCTCTCTAATTTTTTCATAGAATTTGAGGTACATCTCATTCCATTCATACTATTTACTTTATTTCAAATATTTATCGTATTTTACCTTGTGTTGTCACCACCTTGGGTGTAAAATAGCTTGTTGAATTAGGATAATAACAATTTATTGATTAAATATATATTTTATGACTTTATTTGTTAAATTCAAAATAAGGAAAAAAGTGGAACACAAAAGTTTAATAAGAACAATTAAATTATACATAGGAATTCACCTATGAAAAATGTCAAATTGTAGGCATAATAATTTTAGATCCTATAATATTTTAAATCTCATTTCTCTTCGAATTTCCTGAAATGTAAAATTTATTAAATCCCATTATCTGGTGGACTTATTATGAGATCAATACAAATTGAAATATGTAGAATGGACGAGAGGAAAAATGATGGATATGGTGGGGATGTCACATTATACTCTATTTCTAGATAGATAATTTCAGGTTAGAATAAAATAGTAGGGGAAGAATGATAAAGATTTTGGATGGAGAAATATCATTGATTTATTAATATGATAAATAATTAATACATTCAATCATATTTATATTGTGGCTCGATAAGTAACTAGATTTAGTTATAATCGAATATTATTTAATTCTATTAATTTTTCATTAGTTAAACCATATTTAATAAATTTGACCAACAAACCATATGCATGTCTATGGTGTTTTAATTTGGAGTTGTAGGGACACCACATAGATCTTAGGGGGTACTTATTGAAATGATCGGGTATGACATTAAGGTATGATGTACCATCTCGAAAAATGGAAGCAACACTCTACAATGGACCTAATCACCTAATAAGGACTCCTAAGGAAAATGGGTCTATGTATATATCAAAGATCTTTCCCCTATTTTACATGGAGAAGTAAAGCAGGGTTTATTTTATGATGGGTCCTTTAGTTTCCCATGAAAGCAAACTTTCATGGTTAATTACATCTTAGAAAATAGGAATTTCTTAAGAACACTCTTGATTAAAGTAATCAATAAGAATCTCCAAAGATTTCAAAGCTAGACTATCAAAGGATTAGGCATTCATGGAAATCAAATGGGAGTGTTCAAATAGGAAGACTTATTTAAGGATTCTAAAGGAGAATAAGTAGGAAGCACCCATGATACCAAGAATCTTAGTGAATACTTCTGTCTACCTTATAGTGAGACTTTACATATTTGAACGAGAGAATTTACTATTGCTTAAGTTGGAATCTTATTAGAATGCTAGGGCTTATAGTCCATCAACACAAGATTACAAAAATACCTAAGAGGTGGAGATTTATACTCATAGCCCGAAGGAAATAAGTAGCCTCTGAACCTAAATCTAAGATACTTTTGCACAAGTTAAAAGCATGACATAAGTCTAATCTGAAAAAATGGGACATATGGTTTACCTCCACAAGAGAGGACAGACACATCCTAACTCTTCTGGGCTTACAACCGCTTGGAGTGGCCGCTAGCTAACACCTCCTACGCATTAAAAATACATAGGCCAGTCTTATGTAGATGTATGATAGCTAGGCTGCTATTTAATTAGGAAGGAAGCTAGAATCCTAAACTCACTCCCTCAGAGACTAGATCACGATTGGTATGAAAACATGACCTAGACTAATGCAAAAAACTATAATCATTTGCACCATTTTGACACATTCAATTTAGATTTAAGGCTTGAGATAATTATTCCTACATGCATAATAAAATAAAGTTGTGAGCTAAATCAGTGGGAAAAAGTGTTCTCCACTATAAGGGATCGCTCAGAAAGGTCAAGCATGTCCCTTATCGTGCAAAAATAGAGACCCTCCTTATTCAAGAGTGACACAAATGATATGCATGGTGTGATAGCATACTACATTCAGCTAAAGAGTTATTAAATCTTTTACTTTTCTTGATTATGAACCAAAGCATTAAGATGAGGTTGTGTGTTGTATTAAAATTTAGTTATGAGTTATTTAGTGAGGATAGAAAATTTAATTTTATCTTAAAAAGCACATTCAGGCCACACATCAAATTATCACACTTTAAGAAACCTATAAAAAGTATGCCATTTCTATTACACAATCTAAACATAATATTCAAACATATGAATTTCATAAGAGAATAAGAGGACAATGCAGTCGAGTACCACCGTACAACCCCAGAAAAGAAAAGAAATTGGGTAGCCGGGCTCAACCCTTATACAACCCTGATTATAATAGAATATTATAATTATAATGAATGTTATGGGGGTCTTCAATCTTTTTTCTTTCTTTTCTTCTTTTGGATTAGTATGCTTCAAGCTTCACAGGGTCTCCCAGGTCTTTGCCTTCTAGCCATTACTCATCCTAAACCCCATAGCACTAATCCTAATCATATTGCTAAAAATTATATATTTATGAAAAATGAAATCTAACTACACTTGCAAAATAGATGCTAGCTAAACAAACATACAATCCAAGTAATTATATTTCACATATATGGACTTAGCACCTTGCACTTGGGTAGCCAAGCCCAGTTATCCTAGTTGGATTATGCTTAGGGCATAAGCGGCATCTACGAGCAAGAATATTTATATTTTCTTATTATTACAATGACCCCTTTATTATAATCCTCTATAGAAACATCATTAGGCTATTAATGACCTAACATCCAGTCTATGCATAAACAATCCTAACATCCAGTCTAAAATATTACATCATAAAATAAAACATAACATCATAACATACACCAGCCTAACCTGAAGGCTAGAATTGGTGACTTAGTATTTTAATGTGTGTGCTAAGGTTTAGTGTGGTATGTCTTTGCTAGGATTTAGAGGTATGATTATCTAAAATTTAGAATTGTTTAAGTTAAATATTAGAGGAGTATCTACTTCAAATCCTTGAATGAATTCATTAATTTTAATTTACATTTTGGTTTTGTTTCATTTTATGCCTACTTAACATTTAATTATTATAAAGAGAGGAAAGGGGTTTGACCCCCTTCATCCCTATCCTATGTTGTTTTCTATAGGTATATCATGAATCATTTATTAATTATTTTATTAATCCTAAGTTTAGGTTAGTCTTAAGGGATCTTATTAAAACATGAAAGGCATCTCAGGATTAATAAAATTGAATCACCATTATATGGATAACATTCTGCCACTTCTTTCTGTCATCAATAGCATACACATTTCATCATTCTTAATATTCATGATATTTGATTTAATACACATATTTATACATGCAATATATATATATATATATATTTACACACTTGAATGATTATTAATGCATGTATTTTAGTAGAAAAGAAAGATTATATCCCTTAGTTAAGCATATGTAGACATGTATTAGAGATTTAGGTAAATACATGCCATTATTAAATCAGAAAAGTGAGGTTATCTAATACCTCCTTGGGGCTACTTAAAGTCTCATCTTCCAGGATGTCCAGACTATATACTTACCAGATTAAATACATGTAAACATATACACAAGCTCAGGGATGAAAATCATGTAGAGATTATATAATAGCAAATCCTTTTATTCATGCAAAACTTAGTGACAAGAAAGAAAACTTTTATATCCAATTCTAGCACTTGAATAAATATAAATGAAATTAAGCAAGCACGTGCCATTGTTAAATCAAGGAAGTGAGGTTATCTAAGATCTCCTTGGGGCTATTTAAAGCCTCTTATTCTCAAGATGTCTAGACTGTATACTTACCAATTCAAATGTATGTAAACATGTATATGAAACATAAAGATAAAATAAAACCCTTACTATTTTAGAATTATAATTTAAATGAAAACTTCATTGAATATTTATAACCAATATTAACACATATTTCCATCATTAGCTTATAATTTTGAAAATAATTTGGGATTTATTAGTGATAATAGCCATATCTTATAATAATATTTATCCAACACAACTTAGATATAATCATGTTCTTTTTATTCTCTTTTGTTTTGAAATTATGAACATATGACACAAACAACATGCATATTTATGATGCTTGAAAAAAAGTAACTAAACATTGCCACATAACATATTCAATTACATTAAATCCTAAGGAAAATCAAGCCAAATAAATATTCCTTAAGACTAACCAAAATACTTATGAAATTTAATTTTGGTGTTTAAATTATTAAGTCCTAAAGAGGAGATATGATACTTAGTATTTACGCTATCTCATGTTGGTGGTTTAATATTTTTAAAGATAGAAATTAAATAGATATTTATGACTTGATTAGGTTAAAACCATTGGTTCCACACAGAAGCTGATGCGATAGCACATTCCATGTGGCACCGCAGTATTGGTTACTTAAATTGTCCGATACGGTAGATGACTCAACAGCGGTGGACGTGGTTTTGTCTTAGCCATCTGATCTGGGATCAGACGACCAAGATTAATCCGTGATTTCAAAGGGATTAAATCAAAATTTACAGTGTGATTAATCCCAATCCTCCATTCTAATCATGTAGAATGAACCTTCGGCTTATTTCAATTCAAATGATTTAGTGATTTCTTCTCATTTTCATTTTACTTTTATTTGGTTAAAGTGAAATTTGGGTATTCAAGAATGAAGAGTAGAATAGATTCCATTTTTGGGTGAAACCTATTATATTCAATATCCAAACTCCTAACGGAATGAAACCTTCATCCAAAGATAAAGATCCATCCCAATGGTCTAATTAAGATTCTTAAGTATATTAATTAATCCTTTTAGTTTTATTTAGATGATTTAGATTGTATTTTTAGATTAATTCTTTTCTTTAGAATTTGATTTTCCATTTCATTCTTTTGGTTTGATTTGACTTTTATCCTTGGTTTAATTTATTTTGAATTATTTCATTTCATTTTATTTAGTTTCAAATGATTTTGGTTTGAATTATGTTTAGGTTTTAAGTTATGTTCATTTATTTTGGTTTGATTGATGTTAACCTAAGGCACTTAGGTTAAAGTTTGAATTCATTCTTAGATTAGGTTGATTGTATATTTAAGTTTCATTGATTTGTTTAATTATGAGTTTGATTAAACTTAAGAGTTCATTTAGTCTTAATATGTCTTATCAGTTTCCTTAACCCTTAAATATAGGAATGATTCAGTTCTTTGACTTAAGATGTTTGGAGAACTATCCTAAGTATTTTTGATCTTGATGAAGATTAATTCAAATTATTTTATGAATTTATTGATTTTTTTTATTAATTATTTGATTGAAATTGAATTAGGAATTTGGAAATTCAACAATTTCCCAATCCAAAAGTCAATTGTGTTTGAAATTTTTATTAACAACTAGGGTTCCATGCCAATTCATGTTACCGAAGTTTCATCTTCATTAGATTCATAATTATGGTGCAATTAAGGTTTTAATTATTTCTTTAAAACCTAAATTAGGCTTGATTTAGTGAAGGTCATTTAGGAATTTTATTTTTCATTAATTCCTCTTTGAAAGATGTTTCTAAAGAGGGTTCATTCATAACTTTTGGATATTTGGTTGATTTTTTGTAATTTAATTAATTTCAGGTTAATTATTTAAATTATTTAAGTCAATTAATTACTTAATTAAGTAATTTTGTGATTTTAAGTTTCAATGAGTTTCATTAGTGTTTTTATGTTCAATAGAGTTCATTAAGTTGATTTAAGATTATTTAATTTATTTTCATGAGTTAATTCATTTCATATTAATTTATTTAATTAAAATTGAGGTTCAAGATTTGAAATTTAATTTCTCATGAATTATAGTAAATTAACTCTTGAAAAATTTTCCTAGGGTGTGTTTTAACATCAATTTTAGTTCCCCAAAGTTTCATTGGAATTTAAGTAATGGCTTATGATTGATTAAGGTTTAATTGATTTCATTCAAAGTAAAATTATGGCTAAAATACCGAAAAATTTATTGGGGATTTTAATTTTAATGGATTCCACTCATCAATAACAATCCATAGAGCCTAAGTTTGCATTTTTTATATTTGTATTCAATTTTTTTATGAATTTTTTAGATTTTCTATAACTTTTAATTATCTTTAAAGGGGATTTACTTATTTTATAATGATTGGCTGATGTGGCAGCCTTTGTGGCACCATCGCCATATGGTGAGGCGTGACTTGGCCAAGCTGATATCGCGTTGCATCCGGGTCAAAAGCAGTGCCATGCGGGACAATCCTTAATTGTCTGATCGAAGATCGAATAGTCCCATTTGATCTGCGATGTCTTTAAGGGATAAAATTGGATATCTGACTAAATCATGATCGTTCGATCTTAGTAGAAGGATTGACGGTGGAGATTAGATCTCACAACTCTAGTGAGAGATGGACACTGCCCATCATTTTTAACCAATTTATGGTGATCGCTGGCAACTTTTGATTTATTTTCAATTGTAAAATGATCAAGGATCATTTTGCAACCCATCCATGCAGTTTGATCCACTTTGGGATCAATTTTGTTTTGAAAAGTATCAAAACTGACAGCTTAAGGAGATGGTGGTGGAGCATACCTCAATTCTGGCAATCACTGGTTGTGGGATCGACTCCATTACCTTTGTTTTGATCTGATGGAGGAGTGTATGCAATTTGGTGGCTTGTCTCCCCGTGGATTGCTCCCTAGACCAACATGAGTTCAATTTTCTGTCGACCTTGATCATTTTCTGGCTTGCCGGTGGTGAGGGGATGAGATGGTGATTTGTTTAAGGTTGCCTCAACCTCTAAAATGTGTGGAACATTGAATTTGATGAAAAAATCTCTCCCTTTCATTTCACCATTGAAGGGGCTCGAATTCCATTCTTTCTTCGGTGTGCCGATGGTGAGGAGTTGGGGGGAGGGTCTATTTCCTCATCTCCTCCTTTGGTGATATAATTGAGATGAAAAGAGAGTGGGAATTGACCTTCCATCCCCTCGTTCCATGCTTGGACTAGAGGCATCTTCATGGCCTTTTAGGTGGTCAGATTTCGGCCACTGGTGGCAAGGCTGGCCAAGGGGTGGATTCAATACCCCTTGGCTTTATGAACAAGTTTGGATGATCATATATAAGAGAGGAAGGCATCTACCCTACTTTTCATCCTTGGCCGAGCCATGGCTCTTCCCTTAGTGTTTTTCTTCTTCCTTGGCTTCTCCTTAGATGAGGCCAAATTCTCTTTTTCTTTTCACTTGGTGGCCTTCAATTAATTAGTATCAATTCAATCTCTTGAAGTCAAGAGGTGGAATGAGGCATATGGAAGAGGGGAAATGAGACTTGCCTTCTTTTCATGAATTTTCAAGTTCTCTCCTCTCAAAATTCCACCACTTTCATATTTCTTTATTTTTATGGTTTATGGCATCACCATCAAAATTCTTAGACTAGTATGTGGCTTCCCAACTCAAACTTAATGTGGGATTGAGTTCAAGTTTCAACCCATTTAACTTGGATTGGAAATTTGAATCCAAACCAAGTATTTTGATTCAAAGTGTTTGGTTTTAATTTAATTCTTTTAATTTGAAGTTTAAACATCTTTAATTGATGATTGATTGGGTGTTGATTTAATTAATTCATTTATATTTGAATTAATTTTGATTTCATTTCAACCCATTTAAACTTAAATGGGTTAAGTTTGATTCCAATTGGGTTCAAATGACCAATTTGACTCAATTCGATTGGGTTTAAACTCTAATCATGCTTTACCATAAGTGTGAGATGATTTGGAGTTATTTGGTTCAATTAATTTTAAGTTCATTTCAATTTGAACCCATTTGACCCAAAGTGGGCTAAATGGGTTAAGCTTGGGTTCCATTTGTGTCAAATGACCATTTTGACCAAATTAAACCCAATGATGGGTTGGATTGTGCTTAATTATCTTTTTTGAATGATTTTAAGTAATCAAATTAAATTGATTTCAATTTGATTTGGGTTTGAACACAATAGGACCCATTTAGATTTATTTAGATTGAGTGGTCTAATGAACACAATTAAGGCCTAAATGAATTTTAATTTCTTTAGATTTGTGATCAAACATATTTCTTTGATCCTTTAAATTATTTAGAATGACTTAATCTGGTCAAATTCTTGGTGGGTTGACCTTTGACTTAGTGAGACCCACCTAAAGTCAAACCTATGCCAAATGGGTTGACTAGATTTAACTTTGATTTGGTTTTGGATTTGTTTCTTTGTTTTAATTTTATTTCCCCTTTATTTATTTGGATTTTATTTAATTTAATTTAAATTTAAAAATTTGTTCAAGTCTACCTAAGCTCATAGGTTAGATCAAACCCAAGGAAGGTGCACTAGGTCACTAGGTATAGTGTCCTAAGCATTTAAATTAGGAGATTCCTATTTGAGATTAGGACATCCTAATTTTTAATTTTGTAATGATGTTAGCCTCATCCAAAAATGAAGTCAACAACACAACATAGAGATAGAGATGTGTGGGTAACTTATAAGATAACACACTATGAATAACTTGCTTTTCAACATACATAGTGTGAAATTCTATTTTAGAGCTACTCCATTTTATTTGGTTCCTTCAAAACAATTAAGCAAGAAGTTATTGAACTCTCCATCATTTAGAAAGAGATTGTGATAGAGGAAAAAAGGATAAAAAGGTCTGATGAATTAGATATAGACTATAGGATACAAAAGACATAATGGTTGGAAGAAAATTAAATCTTTATAGTGAAAAGTTTGCATAGGAAATAAAATCATTGACATTCCAAGCAGCTATTGAAGGGTGTATCATTGTGAAATATTAGACTTGAGGTAGAGGGTGATTTATATTTTTTAGCAAGAATTTTTCTTTGTAGTGTAGGATCTATAAAAATAGAAGGATTGGAACCACTTGTAAAGCAAATAAAGCTTTTATTTTAAGTAGAGGGTTATCGAATAAAGTTAGGTTGTAAAATGGTTTAGTTGATGGTAGAGAGGGATCTTTATTATGGGAATTTTTAGAAATTGAAGAATTAGAAGAGTTAGAAGAAAGGTTAGAGAAATGAGGACCTGGGGAAGAGGAAAGGAGTTAGAGTCACCCTAGATAGAAGGGTTTGAGCTCAAAGGCGGGTTAAGGGGCTCTGCTCCTACTTCTACCATTCCTAAAATCTAAATGAATAATTATAGTAGAGAGATTAATGAGGCATGTTGAGGATTCATGAAAAAGAACACATCTATTGCAAGATGTTAATATACAAGTCATATTTAACTCTAAGTCTGATTTGTTTATTAGAATTAACTAGTATTTCTTAAGGTAGAGTAGAGGCATTTGCTACTTGAGCACGTATCCTTGTAAAAGTTTAATGTAGTTTATTAGTCGTTAATGTGTTAAATGCTAATGGAATTTTCACTTTGATATTGTCTTTAAAAATGGTTGTAGAATTTCAATACTCGAGAGGTAAGTCTAATATCATAATCCACAAAGGAATAGGTAAACTCTTGTTTAATTAGCTTAAACTCGGGTTCCATTTCTAGTGGATGAAAGGTATTTCAAAGAAAAACCATGGATCTCCTATCTATGCCATTTCATAATCCTCAAAACTTAAGAACTTCAAAAGAAAAAAAAAATGATTGTTCAAGGATAGTAGTGAAAATTACCTTTATGTGACCAATCATTTTTTATTTGTTCCCAAAGAGCATAATGATAGGGACTTTTTCTAATAAGATAACCCACCAAAGAGAGATTGTATTCCTTAGCACCTTAGAAAATTTCTTCCTTAGAAAATGATACCATATCATCTTTCAGTTTGGCATAGTTGAGAATAAAGTCTTTAGAAGAAGGGATGTGAGAAGTGAGGTTGTCTTTCTAGTTTAAGGAAAAATAGGGCCAAAAGAGGCTATGTGAAAAGATGGAGATAATGAGAAGGTGAAAATAAAGAAAAAGTGGGAAAGAGAAAGTTGTGGAATCAATCAGAGGAGGAGAAGGTGCAACAAAGAGTGAAGATCTAGAATGACCTCCATTAATATGTTTGCCAAGAAGGAGTTTGTGCAACAAGTTCATTTGGATCATGTTAGAAAGGCTTTTAAGGACAAGTGAGAGGGAGGAGATTTCATGGTGAGAAGAGTGGTGGCCTTCGGTCAAAGCTAGAGGGGAAGATAAATAGAATAGCTTGGCATCAACAAGTGAACAGAAAAACATAGAGGAGAGAAAAAACATGAAAAGAATAACATTATTTGATGGTCACATTAATTTTTTTCAATTTGAAAATGGCACATTTGAAATTGATTTTATTCTAAATATTGGGATTTAAAAAATCTACTACATTCATAAATAAGGGAAAAGAAAGTTATACCCACATTAGATATATAATTCTTACATAAAAAATGAAAATAAAATGAAAAATTACATGGTCAAATATAATTGAAATAGATTCACTCGTCAATTGTATGTATGATTCATAAGGTTTTGGTCCATAATAGCATGATGCTCACACTTAATCAATTTCCATTAACATTTAACTATCATCACATAGTTTCTTACACTAGTAATTACTGACCCTTATTGTTCAATAATATCAAATGTTGATAGTATTTCAACCTTCAACATCATCTTATTCCTTAAACTCATCACTGCCTTTCACGATGCTTTTCATCCCATATCTTTGATCTAACATCTATTGAATAACAAAGAAAGATGACTACATTTGACCAATAACCTAAAACCTATAACTCTAGATGGCTAATGCTAATCGTTGTTTATTCCCTTTTACCCACAATATGATATGTTTGCATACAATATTGTTTGTATCTCATTTTAACCAGTGTCAATCAATGTTGATCAATGTTCTTTTTCTATGCTCATGTGTTTTAGAACAATATCAACCATAACTTATCATCACCAAACATCAATAACTTTAACCGCACTTTTAAGAGAGAGAGAGAGAGAGAGAGAGAGAGGCACCTACAATCTAAATTCCTGCGTTATATCACATCTTCTATATCTCATTACAATAAAGACAAGTTTTAACACTGGTTAAAATGAGATACAACGGTGATTTAAACTATTAATAAAATCACTATAGCAATTTTAAAACCACTGAAATTTCAGTGTGGTTGTTTTCTGCCACAAAGATTATTTGTAGCGATTTACAACTACTTTGGTAAATGTGTAGTTGCTACATTTTTACAGCTTTATAAGGGTTTAAAATGCTACATTCCTAAGGAATATCTACTGCTTGCATCGATTTAAACCACTATAAAGCAAAGATTTTCTTAAAATAAATTTCATGTTACTATTACTATTGTCCATCATCATTAGTGCAAAAAATAACACACACACTCATATATATATATATATATATATATATATATATATATATATATATATGTGTGTGTGTGTGTATACAGTATAATGATCTTGAAATACATAAGCAAATTATAAACTAATCAAATTAACAAATGACTAGTGTAAAAATAGTTTTATATCATTTAGACTATAAACTCGATGAAAAAGTAGCAAACCATAAATTAATTATTAAAATAAACTATTGATCAATTTGCTTCATAGAAATACATTAGTGAAATAACTTAATTAACACAGATGTTTCATTACAAAAAACAAAATGATAATATAGAAGTTCAGATTTAGTAAAAATAACTTAAGATTGGTACACTTTCAAACATTCTTGTTTAAATCGAGGCTTGAAAATAATGACAAAAATATATGAAGCTTCATTGCATCAAATCTTTGTCTCAAACTCATTGAAGTCAACAACAATTTGAAACCTGCAAAAGGAACATTGGCATCACTTCAAGTTCATAGACTAACAATATTTATTAATATTCGATATCACAAATAGATAGATGTTATCAAATATTACTATTTCTATGATCATCTAAAAGAGTTTACGTAAATAAGATAATTAGTTTTTGTCTTTTGTCCTCCTTAAGATCAGTCTTATGGAGACTATTCATTGCCTCCCTTCAAATAAGCATAAGTTATCAAATGATATAATTCTTTATGGAGACTATTCATTGCCTCCCTTCAAAGATTATTGGTATTGACTTTATCAGCCCCATTATTTATGCAATTGATTTTAATGATAATAAATATTTAATTGAATGGAAATAATATTTTATTTTAAATATTTCATAGAGCTAACTGTACTGAGTGTCCTTAGTTAGATTTGGAAAGTCATATCAACTTGACAAGAGCAGTTTAAAAATATTTCTATGTTTTATATTAATTAGGTAAATAAGAGTTCAAGCATATAAAATAATGGATTAAATATTTTCATATAATTTATTTAGATTTCTACATATTCTTCTATATTTTAATTGCATCATTTTTTCTATTATTCTTAGAATTAATATGTTTAGATAATTTGAGCACTTGTCGGAGATTAAGCCTTATCATTGCATTTTAAAGTGTGTTGAATTTATGCCATGCTTCATTAAATTATTTTCATGCTTGGTCTTATTTAATATATATTTGCTTTAGCATGAGAATTAAATTATTCTTGCATTATCCAAATTATTCTTTTTCTCTCTCATATTATTTATTTTCTCTCTCCTATTAATAATCCTTTCCCAATTTTGTTTTGGTCGAAGTTCTTTTGGATTTTGGCATGAGAAATCTTATGAGATTTACTCAAATTATTTTCATATTATTTTTCCTCATTTATAGAATTTTTAAATTCATATTTGTTTAAAATTTGAATTTAAGTATTTTTGAAATTTAAATTGTATTTGCCATGAATTTTTTCCAAATGAGTTATATCTTCTTATAGCATGATGTGGTCAACCCATAATGTATTCTAATTCATTATATTTGAATTTAATTAACTTAATCTAATTTCATTTAATTTAAATTTAATGGAACTTAAATTAGTGCATTTTCCAAAATTACTTTTTATTTTGGTCGGTCCCTATTTATTTGAATTTAATTAATCTAAATTATGTAAATATTTTAAAAACATTCTTTAATTTATTTTCATGATTTCCATGTGATTGATTGTATTGATTGAAGTTAGATCTATATTTGGAATGAGATTGGCTGAATTCCCTCATTATGTATTCTTGATTTATTTTATTAGTTTTTATTTATTTAACTTGCCTTAATTCTTCTCAATCAAATTTAACTAAATTGATATCTCTTGATGAAATCCTTTTAGAATCATCCTTGGCCATCCCATGCTTTTGATAGATTTAAATTAAATTTATTTTGAATTTATTCAAACCCTTTCCTTGCTTGATTATTTCCTTAAATGGATTTGAGTCATTTATGTCAAGTGAATAAACCTCGTTCCCTCTCTTAGCCTTGGCTAAGCACACTAATTCAAATTTTGATTAGAATTCAAGTTATTATCATGTGATCATCAAATCAAAATTCAAATACTTACCTTAACCATTATTCCCTCCTTGTTTTGATTTGCCAAAGTCTACATGGGTAGATTTAATTCATGTCATGTTTAATTATATTAAGCAATCCCTCCTATCTCTTATGTTTGATTAGCCTACATTATGTTTAAAATATAGAATTCTTTCCTTATCGGATTTGCCACAAATATTACAACTTAAAAAACCAATTCCATCATCCCACGTGGAAAGCGTGCCATGTCAACCTCCATATGGCCCGATGGGATTAGGAGTTTAATTAGGCTTAATTAATCCAATTTTAATGGTGAAACTTCCCAAATGCATAATTAATTATAGAAAAATCTAAAAATACGAAATAAATACTCATTTTAAAGGTAATTCAGGGGAGAATAATAGAAAATCAAAATCAATTAATTTTGAATAGTGATTTTAACTTAATTTGAGTTTTATTGGAAATGTAATTAAGCTAATTACTCTCTAATTACTTCAGAAATTAATTCCAAACTTTTTGAGATTGATTAGCAGAATGACCTCTACCTTCCATAATTTTCTTAGAATTAATTACTTGATTAATTAGGAGAGTTGCTTGTTTCATTCTTAATCTCTCTCTTAATTAATTAAATGATCAATTAACATGTTAAACAATAATGAATCTATTAATTAAGTTGGCTAATCATTATGAAATAGTGAATGAACATAGGGAATGCGATTAGGGCCTCTTTTTCAACCTTTTCCCCTAAGTTTATTTCATTTGGATAACACCTAATCAATTTACCACTAATTAATGGTTTAATCACTTCATTAAATAGTTTAATCAAACTCAAAAATATCATTCTAGAACTCAATCATTCAATTCTTGGGTAGATTCTTAGGTGTTCAATAACCTAAGAGAATTCCAAAAAAAATTATAATCAAACTACATGTGTGGGAGGGTTATAAAAGTACTTAATTAAATCCTTTAGCTTAATTAACTAATAATTGTGAGCCAATTACATTAGGCCCCTTCATTTTTTAGGTGCATTACTGATTTAATTTCCATGTAGTTGCATATCATATGTTGGCTCATAATTGCTTGGATAATTATGTTAAAGTGGTATAGGTAAGGGGTAATTAATGGATTTAATTCATACCTTAACCTAATCAAAACATAAAATCAACCAAATTATTCTAAATTAACCAAACTAATTTACAAATGGGGGGAATGGGTTAAGACTAGCAAACCCTTCTCACATTTCCTAAGTAAAATCAAATTGAAAGATAAAAATCTCTTTAAAGAATCTTGATTCATTTTAAATGATCTTATTTTATATGATTGTCCTTAGGAATTAATTAGGGTGAATGAAGTCATGTGCTTACATTCCTTTATTTCTTTCCAATCATGCTAAATATTATTTGTCATATTAATTCATGCATTCATTTCTTTTCAAAATTAATTAAATAAAATGTTTCCTTCTATGTCAAATTGCATGTGTTGGCTAAAATTAAGAATATGAGTGGCTATCATCACTATTAAACCAAAAATTATTTTAAACACCTATAAATCAAAGATTATAAAATAAGTGATAATAGTTATAAATATTTATAAGCTTGCATGTGATGATAGCATAAGATGTGCATTATGAAGTTCTCTTTCCTTCACTTAACATGGATTTACATAAGATTTGCAAGTGTATAATTCATTTGAAAAGAACCCAACACTTATCTAAATCTATTCCTATGCATCTCTATATTAAGACTTGGGAAGGATCTTCATATTACACATGTAAATCACACAACCAAATCAAACATAATCTCTTGCACGATTCCTTATCCATTTGGTTCTTTTTGTATATCTACATGTATCTAAGAAAAGTGGTAATAGTCTGGATATCCCAGGGTTGTGTGGCTTTAAGTAGCCCTAAGTAGATCTTACACCTTATGCCCCAGGTGTAGAAAACAATAGCGTCGTACTCACTTATAATTTTTATACATGCAGATGTGCATTTAGCTAATGGATGAAAAAAATCCTCTTTTCTACTTAACAAAGACATGCATTAATGATCCAATTAACAAATGGAAAATCCAAAATTTTAAATCGCATCTCTTTGCGTTTATCATCAAATGTGCTAAGATTTGTATTCCATGTATAGGTATGCTTAGGATTATTCATATGCATGGTATACATGGTGGAAAGAAATGAATGGGTGTGTGTTATGTGGTAGTAATTCATCTTAACTAATCTTAAGATGCCTTTCTTATTGAATAGGACTATTTAGAGCAAATCTAAACTTAGGGGTAATTAAAACACATAATAAGCCATTCAAGGAAATTCATTAATCAATTTACCTTAGAAATCACTTAAAGTAGGGATAAAAGAGAGACTCTCCCTCTCTTTCTTTCCTTCATAACACTTAGTCACTAAGTGTAGGTTCATTCAAACCAAATCAAATCACCAACTAAAATTGATAAGTCAACTAAATCACTTAAAATGAAACCACCATCTAAATTGAATATTTCGCACTTAAAAATTTTCAACTTTAAAGCTTAGCTAAGACATGCCACACAAGTCTTGAATGGCACACACATTAGGCTAAGTCACCACTTCTAGCTCTATGTTAGGGCGGTGCATGGTTTGATGCATGATTTTATTTTATGGTGTAATACTTTAGACTGGATGTTAGGGTGTATGTGCATAGACTGGATGA
The DNA here is from genome assembly GCA_021442155.1 of Cymbidium sinense. NCBI lineage: Eukaryota > Viridiplantae > Streptophyta > Magnoliopsida > Asparagales > Orchidaceae > Cymbidium > Cymbidium sinense. Next base: position 75,289,811 of record CM038215.1, read on the forward strand.
TAGGGTGATCTTAGCCTAATCATGTCTTATGCATGGGATTGTGCTTAAGGGGTCATTGTAATAAAAATAAAAAGAATATAAATGCTTTTACTATTTAGGTTGCTTAGCCCCTAAGCATAGTCCAAACTAGTACAGGTGGACTTGGTTACCCATGTGCAGGGTGCTAAGTCCAAATTATTAATATAATTGCTTGGGTTGTGTGGTATGCTTAGCTAACCATTATTTTGCATGTTTAGTTATATTTACCTTTCCTATTTTGATGTAAATTTTTCAATTAGGATTTGGAATGAATGTTATGTGGGATTATGAATTCCTTTAATTATAATTATTCATTCGTAATCTAGGTTGTATAAGGGTAGAGCTCGGCTACCCATTTTCCTTTTTCTAGTTTCATAGTGGAACCCGACCACATCGACCTCTTATTCTTTTGTGTTAATTTTATAAATTGATTGATGTTATGTTTATGATTGTGCAATTAGGATGGCATGATTTTCTTAGTTCTTTAATTATTTGATGATTTTTGAATGGCCTGGATGCGAATAGGCTCTTAGGGAAAAATAAATTTTCTATCCAATTAAGAAATTCAAAATTAAAGTAAATAATTCATAACCCCACCTAAAGCCTAGGACATAAATCAAGATAATAAAAGATTTAGAAACCCCTTAGCTAGATGTTGTATATCTCATATCATACATAAATCATATTATCTCACTCTTATCTATGGAGGGTTTCCACCTTTGCAAGAGAAAATGGTTTTACCTATAAGAACCATGGTGAAAACACACCTCATTCTTTTTTATTTTGGCCCATAACTGATTTTCTCATGCATTAGGCATATAAAATCCCATAGCCTGTGTTAAATAAAAAATGTCTAAAAATCAAAATAAAACTTGACAAAATTTGAATTAGATTTAAGTCATTATTCATGCCCTTCATGATCTAGTCTCTTAGGGGGTGAGTTTAAGAACTTAGTTTCTTTTCTAAGTAAATAATAGCCTAACTATCTTGCAAAACATATGACTTTCCTACATGTATTTAAAATCATAGGAGGAGTTAGATGGATGCCACCCTAGACGGTAGTAGGTCCAACAGTCGGGTGGTTTATCCTCTTTTACAGAGTTAAACCATACGCCCATTTTGTCGCTTAGATTTAGGTCACACTTTGGCTTATGCTGAAGCTCCCTAGATTTTGGATCTGAGATTGTTATTTCCCTTTGGGGCTACAAGCATAAATCTTCACCTCTTAGGTATTTCTACAATCTTGTATTGTGAAATTGTAAGCCCTAGATTTTTAATAAAAATTCAACTCAAACATATAATTCTCCTCAATTTCAAAAATATAAAGCCCAACCATAAGATAGTTTGAAATGCTCACTAGGTTTCCTAGTATCATGAGCATCCCCTACTCATCTCTCTTTGGTTTGGATAATAACTCTCTCTTTTTGATCAATCCCACTTAATTTTTTTAAAATTAACTAATTGATTGATAGTCCTATCTTTGAAAATCTTTAGAGATAATGATCATTTACTTTAATCGATAGTATTCCTAAAGAATCTCATTCCGTAGGATGTAACTAACTATGGTGGCTTGCCTCAATAGGGAACTTAATGAACCTGGCTTAAAATAAACCCTACTTTACTTTTCCATGTAAAGTAGGGGATCTCTAGTACATTTGAAGACCTATTGGCCTTAGAAGTTCTTATTAAATGATTAAGTCCATTGTAGGATGGTAGCTTCTGTCTCTCAAGAGAGTACATCATTTCTCAATGTCATACCCGATCACCTTAATAAATACCCCCCTAAGATCTACGTGGTGTCCTCTATACAAAAAATAAACACCGCAGCCCATCATAATTTAGGGGTCCTCATTAGGTGATTAGGTCCATTATAGGGTAGTGACTTCTATCTCTCAAGATAGTACACTTTTCTTTAATGTCGTACTCGATCACCCTAATGAGTACATCTACAAATTTCCATAGTGTTCCCTCACACAAACACATATAAACCAAAAAAATAAAACACCATAAACACTTAAAAACATATTAAACAAACATATTTTTAAAAATAACATAAAAATAAAAAGACAAAACACAAAACAAAATTGATCCTAAACAGGCCCTTAGTTTTCATTTTTAAGATCTTTGCAAAACATTTTGTGCAATTCTTCTAAAGTCTCACTTCATTATTGCACTTTGTGTTAAAGATAATTTCAAACTTACTCACTTTCATAAAACATAAATATAAGCTTGACCTCTTCCTTCTTGTTTGTCTTAATATTATTTAGTGGATTTGAGCGCAAAATTGTTTTTAAATTTGAGAGTTATATATTCAAATTATATTTTATTTCTCTTGTTCTTTTGAACTTATTGTTGGATTGTATTTGCCCATTATAGCAAAGTACATTGTTGGGGTTGTACTTGCCTAGTGTAGGAAAATATATTGTTGAGATTGCACTTTCCGGTGTAGGAAAGTATGGGAGATTGGTTGTAATCTCATTTTGTTTAGCGAATTCCTAGTTAGGGTGACTAGGTGTGGATGTAGGCTAGTTTTTGGGTTTAAATAAACCACGTAAAAATCTCTGTGTCGCCTATCTTTTCTTCTCTGCACTTTACTTTTCTTGTTAGGTTGGTTGCTTGCTTTCCTCTTTCATTAATAATTATTTTACTTTATTTTATCAATAAATTTTCTACAATAGTTAAAATTATGTTTTAACTTATAACTATTTTTTCTAAATACTCAATTTACCTCCCTCTTGGGTGATGTAGCATCTTAAAAATTAGTGTTTTGACTAAATTTGCTACATAAACTCTCTCATGTTAGCAGGAAATGAGGAAAACTCATGTATCTCAGATCACATAGCTTGCATCTCCTCTTCCATTTTTCAACTCGACTAAAGCTGCTACCTCTACTACTTTTGCTCGTGATGGTGCTACTATATAAGAAGTAATGGCTAGGGATGACTCCAAACCCTTGCATTCGTACCCTGTCAGGGTGCTGATGATCCATGATCTTCATGAACAAGCTCTCATTCGCCATGATGTTTCCATCCTCAAGTGTTAAGCTTTTCTCTACTAGAAGTTCACAAGCTTGCACTTATAAAATATAATAAGTAACTAATATTACAATAAAAAATTAATTTCATTATTATTAATAAGAAAAGCTAATAATACCCATTTGATCCTAGCATCCTCGACCGGTAGGACCCATCCCTATTTAATCGATTGACTCTATAGAACTTTAATCTGCTCTGAATGGACTACATAATATAATAAAATAGAAATTAATAACTATCAATAAAGAAAAATGATAAATTATCTCATATTTTCTTTTGTTGTTTTCTAATAGAACTAACTCAACTTATTATGTAAGGGTAGGTTTATTTTTTTGCATTTTTAATATTCTTTGCTACTCTATCCTACTACCAAAAAATAAAAAATAAAAAATTCTAATACAATTAATGAAATTTAACATCTATATAGTACTAACCTGATTATCATCTAGTTGTGAGCATTTAGTTATAACTTGACACCACTGCACCGCATCAATTCTTGTTGGGATAGTCTCCACAATTTCTTCACTTGGTCTACTATCCCAATATTGTGCCTTCAACATAGTTTTTTTATTGATCCATTTGACCCCAAGTGATTGTAGAATCCATTGTCAAATATGTCTAGGAATTTCAAATTTGGCATAAAATGTAGCAAAGATATGTAAATTGTCAAAATTGTTAAAAATAGTATTGTAAAATGAAAAATAGTTACATTACCTCAACTCCCATATATGAGCCCAGTAGTATGCATTTTGGGTTATTATAAAGTGAGTTGTTGTCATCCACTTCAATATGTACCATGTACCTAGGGTAAGTTCTGAATGTCTGCACAAGTAGTGTGTCCTTTTCACCTCATTGGGACATCCTGATTATTTACAAATTTAATTGTAACAAATGGATAAAAGTACTACATATTAAAAAAAATAGAATTAAGACTTAACAAGTTATAAAAGAATATATTAAAACAATAGACATACCAATAATCCAAATGCCATCATCATAGTGAGTTGTTATCTAGAACTATGAAAAGAATGTCATCCTAGATCATGCATGTCATTGAAGTCCTACTTTTCTAAGTCAGGGTATATAGGTGTAAAGGAGTTCTTTCAAGTTTTATTGCCCTCTCCTCTACTTGAACCACCTCTAGATATTACAAAGTAGCATAAGAAATATTAAAACATTACATATATAAAAGAAAAATATAATTTCTAAGAACATGTGATAACACAAAAAAATAATATTAAAGCCACCTACTATTTATACAAGCTCATATAATTATCTAGCTTAGCTCATTTCATCTTTATTAGAAGTTATACTAGAATCTAAAATATCCTTTAGTTTAACTCTTCTAATGAAATTATAATTACTATTCTTAAAATCTGGAACATAGAAAACTGACTTCATTTGGGAAGAGAAAATTAAAAGGCCATGCTCTAACTTTTCTCCGGTATGAATTAAATGTGAAAAGTTCACTAGAGTAAGTCCAAATTGATTTCTCTTCATACGAATAGTATTTGTATTTGCCAATCATATTTGAATAATATAATTCAAAATAAGTTCAAGTAACTGATGTTGATGTATCATTCACTCGATCATGATAACTGAAGTTATCAACTTCTGTGACATTTGCAACACCATAAGTTTAAGTCCTTTTATTAACATCATAAGCTTTAGTATAAAATTTATACCCATTTATAAAATATCCTTTATATCTTTGAAAAATCTACTACGACTATTAGCGAGTGCCCTAATTTTTATAGAAAATAAAAGATCATTAGCAGTCATAATCTATAAAAAAAATTCATTATGATAGCACATTTATCATTAGACAAAAATATACTATTTATGAAACCATACCTCTCGCTAAAACCATTCATGAAATCTTTCATTTAAAAGCTTCTTGATGTTTAAGGGGGTTAGATTTATGCATATTGTTCTTTTTCTTTGCTTGCTAGCGATAAAGAATTTTCAATATGATAAAATATTATCATAATGGTGAAGCACATATCTATGACCTTGCATTAAGGATTTTTCATGATATTATCTTGCCTAATGAAATTTCTCCACTAAAAATTTATAATGTAAATATTCTTCATTTGAATGACATTTAGCACTTACAAAGATGTGTTATCTGAGATCCATCAAGATATCTAGAAGAAAACTTTATCCCTTCTTCAACTACGTATCCCTCCGCAATTAACCACTCTAATTGCACCTTCCTTCTAACATAATCCTAAGCATCAAGAAGAACTTGTACATTATAATGTCATCATTAATGTTTAAATTTTAGTGAAAATAATTTATAAATAACTTTTTTTTACCTTCCATATGGATACATTCATCTGTAATGCACTGAACCGTTAAGTTTGATATTTTGGCGAAGTGAACAAATAGGTGTAGCATGATTTGTGAAGAATGAGGAGAAAAAGTACTTCCTTTTTATCTTACATAAAGTCAATATAATATCACCCTAAAGCTTTTGCAACTCACTTGGATTTATTACTATAACATATACTGATTTCAAAATTTGTGATAACTCAACAACAACACCAAGAACTTCTTTAATGGTGCACAAGAATTAAGTGTAATTTGAATAAAATCTTCAGTAACATGATAATCATGACTTTTTAAACTGGTAGTTTTGCATTTATTAATATTAAAAGTTCATGAAATGTTTAATTTGTATCCTCAAGGAAATTTCATATTTTTATAATGTTTCACATAACATTTGTTTTTCTTTTTGATATCATGAAGCACATTGGTGTTAAAGTAAAGTTGATCCTCTAGAATATGGGTATACAATTCGATCTTCACGCCAATGTCTACCAAATCTTATCATGCTTGCAAATTATCTTTAAATTTATCGAGATCTAATAGTGTACATATGAATTTATCATAAATATTCTTCTCTATATGCATGATATAAAAATTATGTGGTAAAATATTTTACTCCAAATAAGACAAGCTATTTTTTTTCTTTTATTTAAACACATCATTAGATTCTACTATGGCCAATCTTGCTTGCTTCCTCTTCTGAAATTAGGCATTCTTATTAGCTTCACCAAAAGTACATTGTTGATACTCAACTTATCATAAAATTTATCTTCCAATGATCTTTTAGGGTGCAAATTTGACTTCTTTTATGTTATCAAAATAATGCTTATGTCAACAAAATGTATATCCAAAAGGCAGCCCACATCGATGGCCCATGTAAGAAAATTTTTTACTTTTCTGCACCGAAAATGATTAAGTATTTTCAACACAGCATGGAAAGCAAATATTTCTTTGGTATTCCACCCATATACCATACTATATGTAAGAAAGTCATTGAAAGTCCATATTAATGATGTACATAATCTCAAATTTTGACTAGTTGCAGCATTATAACATTGAACTCCTTGTCATAGTTCATGTAGCTCTTGAATTAATGTTTGTAAATAAACATGAATATTATTACTCAAACTTTTCTCCCTGGTATGATGGTAGATAGAATGAAAAATATTTGTTTTGTTCCAATCTAAGGAGGTAAATTATAAGAAAAAAAATCACAGGCCAAATACTATATGTACTACTCATAAGCATGAAAAGATTAAATCTATCTACAACCAAACTAAGATAAATATTTCATGGATCTAAAGAAAAATTAGGATATTGAGAGTCAAATATTTTTCATGCTTCACCATTAGTAGGATGATGTAGGTAATCATCTTTATTACCAAATTTAGAATGCTACATCATCTCTTTAGCAGATTTGCTTGTTTTGAATACTCACGATAATCTAAATATTAATAAAAAATATCATACAACTTTTGCTAATTTCTTAATAATTATCTTTTTTTTCTCTAGGACTTAGTGTACTGATTAGTAACCCATCTTAATGAGCCATGAATATGACATATGTCCTAATTATATTTATCTTGTAAGAACAACATACAATCATTGGGGGCATGTCAAGGGTTATTTATGACCCCTATTTAGGGTCATAAAAAATTAAATTCTTTTGAGGATTGATATGGATTTTTATCAAATGCCTTTTTCCAATAAGTACAGCTCTTTTTGGACTATTGATAACATCTATTTTACATGGATCTATTTATTCATCTTTTAAAAATTTGGGCTTAATTAATTTATTTTTTAAAATAGGCCCTAAAAGGATTACTCTGGGCAAAATAAAAGGTGTGATTTACAATTGGTCATATAATCGTGGTTATATAGATATTTTTTATACTAGGATTTTTACCATGAATATAAGAATGTTAGCTGAGCTAATTCAATTTTTTGATAAATATATAATTGATAGAATTCAAAATGGAATTGGAGTTGCAAGTTTCTTTATGGGTGAAGGAATAAAATATATAGGGGTGGATGAATCTCATCTTATTTATTCTTGTATTTTTCTTATGCGTCAATTTTTTTATTCACTCTTTTTGTTTTTTCTTCTTTTAGTCTTTCCAATTCCCAATTCTCTTGATGGGTCTCTAGATCAGAATCTTCATAAATTGGGCTATCTTGATAGCGTGCCTCTTGAAAGTGAAATTCATCTTTTGTTTTTTCCTTTCCATTCACTCGAATCTCTTCCTATTATCTTGATATACCCAAGATCAAATGCTTTCATATTTTTTCAAGTCATATGTATTTTTAGGGAGTATGACTTTTTCAAGGAAGGTAATGAACAATAATTCTAATATCAAAAGATATTGAAGTCTAAGAAAGTAGGTATGGTGTTTTAATTTGGAGTCATTGTGGGACACCACACAGATCTTATGTGATATTTTGAAGTGATCGTGTATGATATTACGGTATGATGTACCATCTCAAAAAAATAAAACATCACTTTACAATGGACCAAATCACCTAATAATAACTCCTAAGGCATATGGGTCTTCATATATACCATAGATCTTTCTCTTACTTTATATGAAAAAGTAAAGAAAGGTTTATTTTATGATGGGTTCTTTAGTTTCCTATGGAAGCAAGCTTCCATGGTTAATTACATCCTAAAAAATAGAAATTTCTAAAGAAAACTTTTGATTAAAGTAGTCATTTATATCTCCAAAGATTTTAAGGCTATACTATTAAAGGATTGTGCCTTTTTGGAAAATCAAGTGGGAATGTTTAGTTTGGAAAGACTTATTTTCATATTCCAAAGGAAGACAAGTAGGGAGCACTCATGATACTAGAAAGCCTAGTGAGTACTCCAATCTATCCTACAGTGAGACTTTATATGTTTGAAAGAGAATATTTGTTTTGATTTAAGTTAAAATTTTATTAAAATGCTAGGGTTTATAGTACATCAACACAAGATTGTGAAAATACCTAAGAAGTGAGGATTTATGCTCGTAGCTCGAAGGAAATAAGTAACCTCAGATCCTAAATCTAGGAGGCTTTAGCATAATTTAAAAGCACGACCTAAATTTAAACGGAAAATGGGATATAGTGGTTTACGTCCACAAGAGAGGATAAACATATCCCGACTCTTCTAGACTTACAATCGTCTAGAGTGGCCGCTAGCTAACACCTCTTATGTATGTGCAAGATAGATAGGTAGTTATTTAATTTGGAAAGGAGACTAGAGTCCTAAACTCACTCCCTAAGAGACTAGATCATTACTGGTATGGAAACATGACTTAGACTAATGCAAAATTTTATAAATTTTTATATTATTTTTGACACCTTGATTTGGAAAAAAGCTTAGGATAATTATGCCTAAATGAATGATAAAATATGGTTATTGGTTAAATCAGTAGGAGGAGATGTTCTCCACTATAAGGGATGCCCTCACAAGTCAAGCATTCCCCGATCGTGCAAGACTGGAGACCCTCCCTATTTAAGAATGAAACTAAATGTTGTGCATGATGTTATAACATTCAACATTTAACTAAGGGGTTGCTAAATATTTTAATTACCTTGATTATAGCCTACAATTTAAAATTTGAATTATTTAGAAAAAAAACCATCCAAAGATAGATTCTTATGCAAATTCATACATAATCTATAACAATCAAACAATCAAAGAATAAAAGATTCGGGTGGTAGGGTATCACCATACACCTCAGAAAAGAGAAAATTTGGGTAACCGAGCTCTACCCTTATACAACCCGGATTACGATAAAATTTTAAAATTGCAATTAATGAAAATACTATGGGGGTCTTCATTCTTCATTCTTCATTCTTTTCTTTAGTTTGAATTGCTCTAAGGCTTCATAGGGCCTCCCAAGGCTCTTCCTTCTAACCACTACTCATCATAAACCTCATAGCATTAATCTTAATTCTTATTGCAAAATCAAATTTTTATGGAAAGTAAAATCTAACTACACCTATAAAATAGATGTTAGTTAAATAGACATAAAAACCCAAGCAATTATATTATGTAATTTTTGACTTAGCACCCTACACATGGGTAACCAAGTCAACATGTCCTAATGTGGATTATGCTTAGGGGCATAATCAACCTGCAAGCAAAAGAATTTATATTTTATTTTAGTAGCATAATTTCCTAAAGAAAATATCGTTAGGCTAATAATAACCTAAAATCCTGTCTACGCACAACAGTCTTAACATCCAGTCTAAAATATTACATCATAAAACAAAATATAACATCATATCATGCACCGTCCTAACTTAGAGCTAGAAGCGGCAACTTAGCATTCCAATGTGTGTGCTTTGGCTTAGTATGATATTCCTTAGCTAGGCTTTAGAATTATAATTGGCTAAGATTTGGAATTGTTTAAGTTAAACATGAGGGCGGTTTCATTTCATGTTATTTATAGAATTGGTGGATTTTAATTTATACTTTTTTATATCATTTGATATTTACTTAGCATTTTAGCATCATAAAGAGAAGAAAGAGGCTTAACCTCTTTCATCCCTACCTTAAGTTATTTTCTAAAGACATGTTATTAGGATTTTTGGTTTCTTTTTAGTGAATGGTTTATTAAATGTTTAGCAATCTTATGTTTGGGTTAATCTTAAGTAATTCTATTCAAACATTAAAGGCATCTTAAGATTAATGAGATTGAATTACTATCACATGGATAATGTCATATCATTCCTTTTCACATTGATAGCATGCATATGATATAGGACTTAGCATACCTATACATGAAATATTTTTTTGGCACACTTAGATGATTATGAATGCATGTATTTTTGGTAGAAAAGAGAAATCTCATTCTTTAGTTAAGTACACATGCACATGTATTAAAGATTTAATCAAGTACATGCCATTGTTTAAACTAGAGAAGTGAGATAATTTAAGACCTCCTTCGGGTTACTTAAAGCCTCATATTCTTGGGATGTCCATACTATATGATTGCTTTCTTAAATACATAAGAATGTGTACACAACCATGGGAATAAAAATCATGCAGAAGGTTGTACGTTAACAAATTTATTTATTCATGTAAAGTAAAGCTTTATCCAAATTCTAATGTATGTAAACATATGAATGAAATTAAGTAAGTAGTGTCATTGTTAACCAAGGAAGTGAGGTACTCTAAGATCTCATTAGGGCTACTTAAAGCTTTGTATTTCTAGGATGTCTAGACTATATACTTACTAACATTCAAATACATGTAGACATACATATGAATCATAAATAACACAATACTTTAACATGTTTAGGTTATAAGCATATGTAAATCATATAGGATATTCATAGCCAACATCAATTTAACTCTTCATTTATAATTTTGAAAATAGTTTTAGAATTTATTAGTAATAATAGCTACACATATAATAAGATTAATCCAACACATCTAGCTTACGTATAATTAAATTAAATTAATTCTTTTATTTGAAAAATATGAGTAGATGATATCAAATGATATACAAAATTTATAATGATTGAAAAAGAAATAATCAAACACTTACACACATAATTCATCAACTACATTAATTCCTAAGGACAATCATATTAGATAAAATCTTTTAAGGTTAACCTTAAGCTTCATATAGAATTTGATTTTGGTTTTGAAATATTAAACTTAGAGAGAAGAAATAACATTTGCTATTTTACCCTGTCCCATGTGAGTGACTTAATGTGTTTAAAGAAAAAATAATTAAGTGATTTTTATGGATTAATCAAGTTTGAATCATTAAGCAAATGATTTATTTTCCCTTTCCTAAGTCTCTTTAATTCAATTAATCATTTAATTATGAGCCTCCAATGACATGCAAATGAGAAACTAAAATTGCAATGCACTTAGGGACCTAATGCAATGAAGCTTATAATTAAATATTAATTAAGTTAAACAAGGATCTAATTAAGTACTTATATAAGTTTTTCACACCCATAAGTTAACCATAATTTTCTTAGGGGTCTTTATGCTATTGAACACATAAAGAGAAACCCATAAATTTAATTTAGATTATCTGAAGTAATTATCATTTTAATTTGATTTAATTTCTTCATTAATTATCGTAATTAATTCTTAATTAATCCATACATTACTTATCCCTCTTAAATGAAATGAATTTAAGGAAATAATTAGAAAATTGGTCCTAATCATTCCCCTTCATCATTTCATTATTAACAAATATTAATCAAATTTATTTAATTTATTTATCTTATTTGGCATTTTTAATAATTATTAAATCACTTAATGAGGGTAATTAAGAATTGAATTTGAAATTTCCTCAATTCCTAGCGAATAAATCTCAAAAAAATTATGGGAGGTAGAGGACATCCCAAGGAATCAATACATTCAATTTTTGGATCAATTAACCAAGTAATCAAGGCTTAATTAAAGTAATTAAGAAAAATTTCAAACCCTAATTAAGCATTGTTCACTATTAAAACCTTATAAATTTTATTTTTATTAAATTCTTCTTTGTTTACCTTTCCAAACTGAGTTTACTTATATTTTTAGGATTTTCTATAATTAAATATAAAGTTTTGAAGTTCAGGGTGATTAATGGATTTTTAAGCTTAATTAACCCATAATCCCATCGGCGTCACGCTGGAGTTGATGTGGCGACACTTTCCACATGGCGCCAAGGGATAGGCCACTTAAATTATCTTACACGGCGTATTGAGTCAGAGACGGCAGACGCACTTTCATCCCCTGTTGACCTCACTTTTGGAGTGAGTTCTCATCCCCCTCTTCTTAGACCTAGGAGTCTTCTAGACACTAAGACTTCCTTAGTCATATGACACTTCTAACAGTTTGGTGAACACAAGCCTAGAGACTTAGAAGGGTTAACCATAGGATTAGGCTATGCCTTAGGGATTAGGGAGATTCACCTACCCTATCTCCCAAATCCAATCCATGTTTATCTTCTTAATCCATAACCAAACCTCAAATTCAATTAAAATATCAAATCAAAATCCAAGTTCAAATTCAAATCAAATGATTGAAATCTATAACCAATTCCAAACCAAATGATTGAAGCTCATGATCAAATCCAAACTCAAAACCAACCTAAGCCCTATAATTTTACCTTATGGACTTAGCCTTAGCCAAATTTAAATCAATCCAAACTCAATTGATTTTCTCAAATTTCAATTCAACCCTTTAATCAATCTATCAAACTTACAATCAAACTCAATTCCAAATCTAATTTGCCAAAATCTATAATCATACCAAATCTAGCCATGTGGCCTACCTTCATGAGCTTAGCCAGATTTAACTTCAAATCAAACCCAAACTAAATTGATTTTCTCATAAATCAATCAAATTATCAATCATATTCATAAATATAAATGAAATATATATTTAATTCATCAAAACTAAATCAAACCAAATCGACTCCAAATGACTTAAAATTTAGGCTAACCCACTTTTACACATTTCAAATCTGCCCAAATCAAATCCAATGACAAATGGCCATTATACCCTTGGGTCAAGGGTATCACATGAGACAAATCACCTATGTAAGTGATCATTTTCATTCCTTAGCCACTTGACACTCTCTCAATGGTCCATGTAGGCACCTAGGACACTACCCAACATGACCTAAGGGGTGGTTGGGTTGGCCATGACCTATAGGAGGTGAAATCACCTCACCCTCCACATTAGAGCACTTGAAACCCATAGGACACCCATGATTTCTTCTTGGTAGTCACTTCCGCACCTTCAACCAACCAAGCCGAGCCAACTTACCTTCTCCCTGCCGAGCCAACAAAGCTTCCTCAATAGTTTGAGCCACTGGTCTTGTGCTCCGGCAAGGTATGCCATTAAAACTGAGCTTTGGTGAAAATTTGTTAGATATTTTCAAAGAAAATGTGCATCTCATGTGATCGTGATTATTAGATCCCCTCTGATAGACATTGTAAAGGTGTGAGATCCTTTTGGAGTTAATCCAAGCTTGGGTATGCTTGAATCAAGCGACTAATGGCGGACGGACTCTATATCTCGTCGCTCGCGGGATGGTAGATCATGCACCATCCATTCCATGTGATCAGAATGGACAGTCGTGATTACATATGTTAGATTAATCTGATTTAATCCTTTCGCACTGCGGGATAAATGATGGTCATTCGATCTTAGATCGGATGACACACCAGAAAGCGCATTCGGCGCCGCCACATAAGCATTGAGTCGGATAAGTTTTAAATGGCTAATTTTATGGTGCCACATGAAAAGTGCGTTGTGTCAATGCCCTATGTGGTGCCGATGGGATTAGGCTTTAATTAGGCTTAATTTATTTTTTTAATGGCTGAAACTTCTAAAAATCATAACAATCCATTGAAAAATTGAAAAAAAATACAAATAAATACTCATTTTAAAAGTATTTCAGAGGAGAATAAATTAAAAATAATCTTAATTAATTTTAAATAGTAATTACAGCTTAATTAAAGTTTTATTACAAAATTAATTAACTTAATTACATCTTAATTTTGTGGGTTAATTTAATAGGATGACCTCTGCCACTCATGATTTTCTTGAGATTTATTGCTCACTTAATTAAGAAAATTGACTAATTAATTTTTAATTACACTTTTAAGTTAATTAATTATTAGTTAATCTCATGAACAGTAACAAATTGGTTAATTAAGTTTATTAATCATTGTTCAATAGTAAGTAAACTGAGGTAGGGTTGGGACCTCTTTCCTAACCTCTTTCCTGTTCATTTCTCCTATTTTTAAAAATGAAATTAATTAAGATTTAACTAATTAAGTAAATCACTTAATTAATTAAATTAAAATCTTAATCACAGCAGACCTTAATTAATTAAATCATTGGGTGGATCTTTAAGTGTTTAATAAGCTAAAGGAGTTTAATGAAATTATTATTAGTCCACATGTGTGGGAAAACCATAAGCATAATTAATTAAGTCCCTTAATCTAATTAACTATTAATCATAAGCCAATTGCATTAGGCCCCTTTTATTTTCTAGGATCATTGCAAGTTTATTTTCCATGTTGGCTTATAAGTATTTAGTTAATTACTTTAAAGTGACATAGATAAGGGTAATTAATTGATCCAATTAAAGGCTCAACCTATTTAACCTATAAAATCAACTTAATTGCATTTTCTTAAACTAAATCAAATCACTAATATAGGAATGGGTTTCAAACAGAAAGTGATAATTTCTCTTCTGCTCTTTAAATCAAATCAAATCTAGAACTTAATTAATGAAGAAGACTTCAGTTTACTTTGAATAATCTTATTTGATTTGATTATCCTTAGGAATTAGTTTGGTTGAATGAATCACATGCTTATATTTGATTGTTCTCTTTCCAATCATGTTAAATTTGGTATGTCATTTGAATTAATGCATCCATCTTTTCAAAAATGAATTTCCTTTATATAAGCTAGCATGTGTTGATTTAATTTAATATATTAGTGGCTATTATCACCATTAAATCTAAATGTATTTTTCAAAAATTTATAAATGAATAATAATATGTGTTATGATGCTAGTTATAAATACATAAGAAATGTATGTGCTTATAGCTTAAGTGTATGAATCTTGAGTTCTCTTTTCTTTATTCATGTGTTGATTTACATATGTTTGAATGGTAATAGGTATATAGTCTGGACATCCAGTGAACAAGAGGCTTTAGCTAGCTCCAAGGAGGTCATTTGATTATCTCACTTCCCTAGTTTAACAATAGCACATACCCATTTGATTTCAATCTTATGTATTTTAAGATTAGAATTTAGATAGAGATTTAATTCATATACATAAATGATTCAATAAAATTATATATATAATCTTTACATGGTTTATTTCCCTAATTTATGAATACATTCATGTGTGTCTAAGAAAAGCAAGTATATAATCTGGACATCTCGAGAATACGAGGCTTTAGTTAGCTCTAAGGAGGTCATTTGATTATCTCACTTTCCTAGTTTAACAATAACACGTACTTGCTTATGTCTTTATACACATATATGTATATGTAATTAGTGAAAGAAAATCCTCTTTTATATTAAAATTGCATGCATTCATAATTGACTAAGTGGTTGAATTAATTAGTCATATGATTTGGAGCTTACCTCTTATGTTCATGTATATGAATTTACATATGTTTGAATGCAAATGGGTATATAGTCTGGACATCTCGGGAATATGAAGCTTTAGCTAGCCCCAAGGAGGTCGCTTGATTACCTCACTTCTCTGGTTTAACAACGGCATGTACCTATTTAATTTCATTCTTATGTCTTTTTGTATAAGAATTTGGATAAATCTTTAAATTAATATGTTTAAATAATTCAATCAAATAAAAATCTAAATTCTAAACGTACATATACATTCATCATTTAAGTGTGCTGAAATATGTTGCTTGTATATATACACTTAGGATTACATCATATGCATGTTATATGTGATGGAAAGGAATGATTTAATATATGTCATGTGGTAGTAATTTAACTAAATTAATCTTAAGATGCCTTTCATCTTGAATAGGATTATTTAAAGTGAACCTAAACTTAGGATTAATTAAATCATTTAATAAGCCATTCACAAAAGAGAACTAAATCAAATTAATATGCTTTAGAAAGTGGCTTAAGGTAGGGATGAGAGAGGACAAACCTTTTTCTCTCTTTATAACACTTAAATGCTAAGTATAAGTCATACAAAATAAAACAAAATATAAATTAAAATTCTTAAATCAATTAAACAACTTGAAGTGAAACCAACCCTCATGTTAACTCAAATATTTTCTACACTTAGAAAAATATAATACTAATGCTTGATGAGACACACCACACAAGCCTTAATACACACATTAGAATTAAGTCACCACTTTTAGCTCTATGTTAGGATGGTGCATGGTATGATGTATATTTTATTTTGTGATGTATTATTTTAGACTGGATGTTAGGGTGTATGTTTTGTAGATTGGATTATAGGCCGATATTAGCCAAATCATATTTTCTGCAGGGGATTATACTTAAGGAATGCTAAAAATAAATGTAAATGCTCTCTTTATAGGTGGCTTAAACACCTATGCATTAACAAAGTTAGGACAGGTGGGCTTGGCTACCCATGTGTAGGGTGCTAAGTCAAATCATATATATAATTTCTTGGGAATGTATGTGTGTTTAACTAACCTCTATTTTTTAGATGTAGATAGATTTACTTTCCCCTATATAAATGTAATTTTTGTGATAAGAATTAGGATTAATGTTATGGGGGATTAGGCAGAGCAGTGGCCAAAAGGCTTTGTCATGGGGTGCCCTATGATGCCTTCGAAGCAAGCACATCCAAATCAAAAAAAGGAGTAAAGAATGAAGACTCCCATAGTATTTAAATAAAAATATAATTATCCTTTCATATTCTGGGTTATATAAGGGTAGAGCTCGGTTACCCATCTTTTTTTCTTTTCAGGTTGTACGGTGCCACCTGGCCGCACCGGCCTTCCAGTCTTTTACGATAGTTTATAAAATTGATTGATGTTATGTTTAAATTGTGTAGTAGGATTACATACTTTTCATAGTTTCTTAAATGGTTGATGCTCTAATGTGTGGCCTAGATGCATGCTCTTAGAATAAAATTAATTTTTCTCCCCCAACTAATTACTCATAACTAAAATTTTCTACAACTCATAACCTCACCATAAAGCTTATATCTTAAATAAGATAATTAAAAGATTTAGCAACCCCTTAGATGAATGGTTGAATATTTTGCATCATGCATGCATATTATTTCGCTCTTTAAAGTAGAGGATTTTTATCCTTGCATGATAGGGGAATACTTGACCTGTGAGAGAATCCCTTGTGTTGGAAAAGACCCCTTTCTCACTGATGTAACCAACTACTTTATTTCATCATGAATATATGCATCAAAATTCTAAATCTTTTGTTCAAATGAAGTATCAAAAATTAAATAAAATTTGAAAAGATTTTTGTATTAGATTAAATCATTACTCATATCACTCATGATATAGTCTCCTTGGGAGTGTGTTTAAGAACTTTAGTCTCTTTTCTAAAAAAAAAATAGTCCAACTATCTTTCAATTTCATATGACCGGACCACATGATTTTAAAATTATAGAGGAGTTAACTGGAGGTCACTCTAGGTGGTTATAAGTCTAGAAGTCGGATGATTTATTCTCTCTTATGGAGGTAAAACCTTATCCCCATTTTCACTTAGATTTAGGTCATGCTTTAGCTTATGCTAAAGCTCTCAAGATTTAGGATCTGAGATTGTTATTTCCTTCAGGCTCTAAGCATAAATTCTTACCTCTTAGATATTTTCACAACCTTGTGTTGATTGATTATAAGACTTAACAATCTAATAAAATTTAACTCAAATAAATAAATCTCTTCACTTTCAAATATATAAAGCCCAACTATAGGATAGACTGGAGTGCTCACTGGGCTTCCTAGTATCATAAGCATTTTCTACTTTCTCCCTTTGGATCCCAAAAATAAGTCTTCTCCTTGAACTTTCCCAATTAATTTTCTAAACATAACCAATCCTTTGATAGTCTAACCTTGAAATCTTTAGAGATGATAATTATCTATCTTAATTGAGAGTATTCTTAAAGAATTTCATTCCCTAAGATGTAATTAACTATGGGGGCTTGCCTCCATAGGGAACTTTAGAACCCAGTTTAATATAAACCCTGCTTTATTCATCCATGTAAAGTAGGGAAAAATCTTTGGTATATTTAAAGACCCATCATGCCTTAGGAGTCCTTATTAGGTGATTAAGTCCATTGAAAGATAGTGTCTCTATCTTTCGAGATAGTACATCATACCTCAATATCGTACTCGATCACTTCAATAAGCACCCCTACGATGTAGCATCCCCTCCCCATACATCCAAAAATAAACACGACATCCTCACTGTCTAATTTAGGATTAGATGATTGAGATTAATCTTGTGGATCTTAACAGATTAAATCAAAATATCTAATGAATTAAATCATGGTTGTCATTTCTGATTACATAGAATGGACGGCAGATGATCCTTCATCCCCCGAGTGATAGAAGACGGACACAATCTGCCCTCCTCTGCTAGATTTGAGCTCTTCAGAGTTTATGAGGCATCGGGATCGACTTCAAAATGTTTGGGGAAGAGATCCAAATAGATCATACAGTGGAAATCACATGGAATCACAAATTCTTTCATAAAACAACAACTTCTAATGGATTTTCTACGGTTAACCAGAATTTACCTCACCGAAGCTCAAGATTAGCAATCCAACAACTAAGGTAGCTTCGTCTTGACGGGCGAAGCCCTGTTGGGAATCTTGTGAGTTGCCTCCCTACTGGTGGCTTTGTGGACCAAGCGCCACTGCAACAATCTTCATAGTTGGTCTAGGAGTGGTCTCCTATGCTCGAATAGATCCAGAATTAATTTATTTTAGCTCGCTGCAGCATGGGGAAGGTGTGGGAGAACTTAATTGAAGTTTTGTGGAGTTTGAGTGGGGTTGGATGGGTAGAGGGCTCAGTTTCATTCTGCTTTGGTCTCGTCAGCGATGGGGAGCTCAAGGGGGATTGGGGATGCTCTGAGGATGCTCGCCAACACTCACTAAAGATCCCTTCATGGTTTGAATTGGATGGGGAGGAGTATACTCTTCTCTCTAAGGGATCGAATGACTTGGATGGGTTTAGCTTTTGGCAGTCGTCTGGGGTGGCGTGTGAGGTAGGCGGAGTGATTTGAAGACATGACATGGATTGGTAATGTGTACCCCCTCCTCCAAGTGTTGCAATGGGGTGGCTTAAGTGAGTTCACCCACTCTTGACCTATGGTTGAACCAAATCAACTTTGGGTCAGGTTAGCCAGTGGTCCAAGTGCCCAAATTGAGCTAAGGGTGGCTGCCAAGGGTTCAAGAGTAGGTAACACCATCCAAATGATGAAATTTGTTCCATTTGGAGGGGTTTACCCAATGAGTTTTAGCTTAATTCGGGTCAACTATGGATTAGATTTGATTTGGGCTAACCCATGGTGTCCTAAGGATGGGTCATGCCAAGTTTGATTAGGTTTGAGCTTTATTTGAATGGGTTTGACTCAATTTGACCCATATAAGTTAAATTAGGTTCAATTGAGTTAAGTTGACTAATTGGTCAATTGGGTCACCCCAAGGGTTTGAACATGTTCAAATGATGATTTAGGATGAGTTGGTGCTATCAGTTTGGTTTAATTTGAAGTGGATTTGGTATTGAGTCATATGGGTTCATATGGGTCAAATGGGCTAAGTTGAGCAATTTATTCGAATTAGCCAAATTGGCTTGGGTGGAAAGTTGGTTTAGGTTCAAATGATGATTTAAGAGTGATTGTAAGTGTTTATTTGAATTGATTTTAATTTGGGAATGATTTAGCTCAATTTGACCCTTTATGTTGAATTGGACTAAATGGGTCAATTGGGTTGATTTGATTAAATTGGATTTAATTGAGACTTGAATCATGTTCAATAATCAATTTGTGATTAATCAGAGGCATTGGTTTTAAACAATTTTATTTAAGATTTGATTTAGCCTAATTTGGCCTTTTAGGTCAAATTGGGTCAACTTGGATCAAGAGTCAAAGTTGGCTTGGTTTGGCTTGATTGATGGTTGAGTCATGTTCAATACTGAATTTATGATTGAGTAGAGGTATTGGTTTCAATCAATTGAGTTTAGAATGAGATTTGGTTCAATATGGGTTCAACTTAGAAGCTAATTAGTGCTGGCCAATTGATTGTTCAATCAAAGATGATCAACAATTATTGTGATTGAATTTGTTTATATTGGTTGAGTTTGGATCAAATGGGTCCTTTAGGTCACTTTGTCTTAAGTGGACCAAATAGGTTAATTGAGTTAAATTGAGTTGAATTATGTTGGGTTGAGTTTGATGATTGATTTAGGTTGATTGAAGGATTTGATTGCAATTTATTTGGATTTAATTGGATTTTGGCTTATTTGGACTCTTTAGTTCAAATGGGCTAATTTGGGTTGATTGAAATAATTTGATTGGTTTGATTTGATTGTAGGTCTTGGAAGGGTTTGAAATAGGAATTTGAATAGTTGGAGTGCTTTTGTGATGTTCAATTGAATGGGTTTTGGGTTGGATCCATGGGATGATGATAGGATTGATTTAGGTTACAGAATAGGTTAATTTTGGCTTAGAGCTTGGATATGAAATAGGATTCAATTGGGTTTGATTATATTGATTTGAGGTTGGATTTGCATGAGTGGATAAGCATAGGTCTTGGTCTAGGCCCTAGGATATGTAGTTCCCCTTGGTCCCAAGGAATAGCTTTAACCTATGGTATACCTTCCTAAGTCTCTGGGCTTGGGTTTAGTTTTCTCCTAATCACTAGAAGTGTCCTATGACTAAAAAGATTCTAGTGTCTAGGAGAGTCCTAAGTCTAGGATGAGAAGGTTGAGTCCTCACTCTAAAAGTGAGGTCAATATTAGGCATTTTAAATGGTATAAGTGTAGTATGAAATATAACTTTGAGAATAACTTACACCCAAGATATAATTGTGCACGAACATCTTCTACTAGCTTTGAGCATTTGGCAGCATCCTTTGGTGGATCTCCATTATAATTTTCATGATCAACTTCAAGATTCATTGCGATATTATTTGAAAAAAATGAATCCCATAATAATCCTTTGACACCATCATTACTAGGTTGTTCTATTTGAACTGACATTTGCTCAGGATCAATAGCGGTAATTATGTTTTATTTTTTATATCTTGGCTGACAAAATTATGGTTTTCCCCATGTCTATTTCACACAACATATCTAGCAAGAGAAACCTTAGTGATCAAGTGAATCTTGACATCTTTCAAACTGTACAAGTATCTATTAATAAATACTTTGCATGGCATAACATTTTTTTTATGCATTTCTCCTCAAACTAGCAAAATCCAAACAAAATTTCAACACTTCTTTTATATTTAGTGCTCCATTTAGATTCATTTGTAGTGGAAAGTGAACTAAAATCACTGTTAAAAATGAAATGTATGAGATTATTCAAGTAAACTAAAATAAACAATATATGTGTGTCAAACCAAAACAACGATAATTGATCTAAATATTTTGAAAAAAAAATAATTGAGGCATATATGATTTAATAATATTATATTCATAGAAAATGATGAGGTATAATCTATCGTAGTGTTAATTATGAAATTAAACCTAAATTTAGAAAGAATCAATTTTGAATATCTAGGATACATTCTTCTAAATTGTCTAACAATTTTGGTGGTTAGATATATATGCCAATTAGAGGCAAAGTCAAGCGATAGATGGAGAGTAGTGGAGGATAGACGTAAGGGTTGTGATGAGATTGAATAAGGAGATTAGGAAAGGGGGTCGCAGCAACGGGGAGAGCCAAATGCTATCGCGATGAGATCCTCAAATCAAATATGGAGATCGAGGCAAGGGATCATCTATGGACTCAAGGGTTTTCACGACGAGATGGAGATCACGAGGAAGGGGGTCGAATGTTTAATAAAAATAAGTTGAGTTCTTGCAGTAGTTTAAGGGTATATTTGGAAGAATTTTTTGACTATTTTTCTTTTTCAGAAAATAACCAGAAAGAAAAGTAGCTTCATTTGACTACCAATTTTTTTGCTATTTTTAAAAAAGTTTTGTGGTGAAAAATTATTTTGAGAACCAGAGTTGTTAGAGTATGATGGCTGCCACAAAGTTATTTTTTGAATTCTTCAAAAAAAAAAATATTTATAACACACACAATAATTTTTTCAAAAACTACTGCCTCTACAATAACATTGCAATCAACTTTTCCAAAAGCTACAAGTACCACAAACAGATCCTAAATCTTTGTAATTAATAACATTTTAAACTGCCAATACTAGCAGTAGTACAAACTGCTTGTGTAACCCCTTATTAGATAGTGGTTCTAACACTAGCAGTATAGAGTGTTGCATTTTACCAAAAAATTTAGTAGTGACTTCAAGAAAGTACAAAGTTTTGTAACTTATAAGTCAAATTAATATATAGAGTTTACTTTGGTTAGTCCTTATACTTATTTTCTATTTAGATTTTCTATATGAAAATCATGGTAATCTATGTATTCGCAACTTTCACTTTATTTGTATATGTATTATCTTCATATAAATTAATATGTAAATCTCAGTTTAATTATTATGAACTTTCTAGCATACAACAATTTAGTTAAAGTCATTTAAAAATGGTGTACAAATAATTTAGATTTACTAGAAAGTTGTTGGTATGATTCATAAGATTTAGGTCATAATGGTATGATGTTCACACTCCATCAACTTCCATCAACATCTAATTATCATCCATCATTTCCCTTCATTAACTACTGTTGATCAACCTTCAACATCATCCTATTCCTAAAACAAGTCACCATCTTTAATTGATGGTTGCCATCGCACATCATCGATCATACATCTATCAAATAATAGATGAATGACTAAACTTGACTAATGCCCTAGAACCTTCAACTCTCGATCGTTGACGACGTTCTCTTTTTATTCCACTTCAACTCCAATATCATGTGTTTGCATGCAATATTAATTGCATTAGTTGTTGATCTACGGCCTACTTCTGTGCTCATGTTATGCTGACTTTAGTCTGTCGTCACTTACCAATCATTGAAGTTTAATACCCTCAACAACCACTTTAAGAGAGAGAGAGAGAGAGAGAGACATTAACAAATAATCCAAATTCTTACATTGTATCTTGCCTTCAATAACTACATGAAAGGACAAATAGGTTAGTCCCAATTTTTTTCTATTTAGATTTTTTATAAAAAAATCTTTGTATCCCAAGTGTTTGTAACTTTCACTCTTTTTTATTTAGGTATATGTGACATCTTCATACGAATTCTCTATTATGGAACAATTAATTACTCTCTTTGATATTAAAGTAGGATGATGAGTTGGGATGATTTCTATGAAATTTGAAAAAGAATATTTTCATCATTTATTCAACTCAAAACTCATTATATTATAACTAATTACTAGTTTTGATTAATACAAAGGATTATACATTTAAAAAAGATAATATTTTTTGATAGTCTTACTTAAGAATCTGAGTGATAAAATAATAAGATGAGATTACATAGCAAAAGGAAAAATAATAAAACAAATTCTTATGGTGGAAACTAACAAGCTAGTAATATAACTAATTATAATGAATACTGTTTCTATGAGTAATCCTTCGTAGTCTTTATAATCTACTTTGAATGTATGTGTCCAAGAGTTGTGTTTTACATTCAAAAAATAGTTTATTATATAAGTAAAAAAAAAACTCAAGGAACCATTCTTTATTATTATTATGCAAGAGACTCTATTCTTACATATAAGAGATTAGAATAAAAAGGCATAATTTTACTTTCAAATTAAACCTATTATCATTTACATATTACTGCCAAACATAAGAACATAAAGGCCAATCTTGAACAATGCAATAAACCGTTATTCTACTCTTATAAGCTTAAATTATAATATGGTTTGAATACCCAATAATCTCACAAGGTCTCTAAGACATGAAAATAAAACTACATTTCATCATGTAAGAGAACACTCAAATATACTCTCATGGATACATCATAATATGTCTTAAATAAAAGAAATTTAAAATAAGAATTATTAAATTATCTTTAGAATCTATCACATATCTTCCTCCCTAGCTTTGAAGAATTTAATACTATGAAATGAAGCGTTAGTGCATAAAGGAGTAGAAGAGAAAAATTGATGGTTGCACTAAGCAATCTATATCCAAAGTAGGGATAAGATCTCTCAATCAAGTAAATTATTCATGAAATCTCTATGTTATATGAGAACTTAATGTCATTAGAAAATTTTCTAAAGAATATATCTTAGAGTTTATCTAATAAGTATTTATTTTCATTAGAAAGTAAGAAATCTAATCTATAGATTGATTCATCATTCACTTGATATGCATAGTATGAATATGAACAAGAGTCGTTTCATGATGAAACTCATGGAGATTAATAAAATGAAG
The DNA here is from genome assembly GCA_021442155.1 of Cymbidium sinense. Classification (NCBI taxonomy): domain Eukaryota; kingdom Viridiplantae; phylum Streptophyta; class Magnoliopsida; order Asparagales; family Orchidaceae; genus Cymbidium; species Cymbidium sinense. Next base: position 75,314,212 of record CM038215.1, read on the forward strand.
GGTCTTTTTTTTTTTAAAATATGTATAGAAGAATCTAAAGGGTATTGGGATGTAACTTATTTATAATAAGGTGAAATGCAAGTATTAATTCTTCAATGTCAATGATCTCACATGATTCTATCCCAACATGAACATCTAAATTTTTACAAGTTAACTCTCGCATGATGCCGATGGGATTAGGGATTAGTTAAGCTTAAAAATGGCATTAATCGTCTTGAACTTCAAAAATTTATAACTAATTATAAAAAAATTCTAAAAATATAAGTAAACCCATTTTGAAAAGGGTAAACAGAAGAGAAAAGCAATGAGAGAATACCTTATGAGCATTAAAAAATGATGAACTTATCATAAAGCTAGGATTAAATTAAGAAATTACTCTCAGATATGTTGGAGATACTCGGTGAGGTTCACATTATAATTCACTGTGAGATTAATCTTAATATTTTCTTTAGTAATTGTTATACTTGAAATTGTGATGAAGGATGATATAAACACTAAACATAGAGACGTGACATATTATTGGAATCAATCCAAACATTTGAGTTCTCTTTTTATCTTCATTTAATAAAATATATTTTTTGAGATCACTATTGAATTGTGATAAGCATTGCATAGAAAAGATCAAGATATTTTAAATGCTATGTAATTAGTTCAAATATAAAAAATAAGATTGCAAGATATAAGAGATAACAAGTGAAAAAAAATTTTACAAATGAAGTACCTTTTCTGATAAACAAAAGATAGTTTTTTTTTTAATTAATGATAAGTGGGTGATTTGTGGATGTTCCCATCATAGAGTTGAAGACATAGTAAATATATATCATTTTTGAGTTTAAGTTTTTTTACAGTCATAGATATGCAACTTTAAGAGCTGAATAATCATTTTATAGAGGCAAACACAAATTATTTCTGTTTTTGGCACGTTTGAATCCAAATAATTTTTGAATGCATTCAAGAATGATATGGTAATTACGTTGGCACATTTTTATCCAAATAATTTTACTTCAGCAGATTTAATGATTCTTGACAATCAATTAGAGACTTATGTTATGGATGTATGATATAATACATAATTTTTTTTCTAAAAAAATATTAAAAGGTTTGCAGAGCAAATAATTCACATTATGAAATATATTTTATAGCCTCTTATTATCAAATTCCTAAAACTAGCATTAGTTTTGCCCGTTGCCACAACAAGTGCTGAAAGTGCATTCTTAGTTATGGCAATTATAAAAATTGATTATAAAATAGAATAAGAGATTAATGGATGAATGATATCATAATCACTTATATTAAGAAAAAAATATTTTATGACATCAATAATGATGTAATCATTCAAGAATTTCATAATATGAAAATTAGAGGATATAAATTATAAGTTTTTTTAATAAATTTTAACCTTTTTATTTTAATAATTTCTAACAAAAAAAAAACTTTAAAACCACTAATGCTGGTCCCAAGTTTAAAAAAAATTTTGGAAAATTAATTTGCACCCCCAAAAACAAAAAATTTATGGCTCTGCCACTAGGTGAGAGGTTGGCCATTGCCGGATGTGGAGCGAGCCAATTTACTGAGTAAGGTCTACTGACTGTGAGTTTATAATTTGAAAATAATAAATATATTTATTTGTTGCTTAATTTTTTTTAAATAACTTGATTTATTTATAAACATAAAACACCTAAAAATATTAATCACATATAAATTGTTAAAAAAAATTTAAAAAAATTAAAGAAAAATTGAAAAGGAGTGATATATATATATATATATATATATATATATATATATATATATATATATATATATATATATATATATATATATATATATATATATATATATATATATATATATATATATAATGAGAAAGAAACGCTGTGGATCTTCACTTATGAAAGAGGGGCGCTGTGGTTGGGGCTTTTGAGCTCCTTGCCTGCGTCTTCTTCCTCCTCTCTTCGCTCTCTCCTTAGCATCCAATTTCTCCTCTTGCAACCCTTCCACTCTAATTTCTCTCTGACCTCCGGCTCTTGGTGATCTGGACATCTGCTATCTCATGGGTACCACAAGTAATATGTTCCCACCCCTTTCTTCCTACTACTTTTGCTCCATTTGTCCGTCCTTGTAATTGGAAGGAATTGTTGTTAGAATGAGAAGAGTAGGGATTTTCCTTTATCTTTCATTCCTCCGGTTTCTCTGAAGTCTCATTTTAGAGGAAGATCTGCTAGAAGGTCAAAGGAGTGGAATTTATCCCCTTGTGGTCATGCCATAGGAAGCACCCTTACTGGTCTCTTTTGGCGGTTAGGAAGAAGTGGAGGTTTAAGGGGACTTTTGAGTTGCTCTCCCTTGAAGGTGATTATTTCCTTTTCAAGTTTTCATGTGTGGAAGACTATGAATCGGTTTGGCATGAGGGACCTTGCTTCTTCAACGGCCGACCATTTATATTTCAAAAATGGACATGGGATTTTCGTCCTTCAAAAGATCAAGTGACTGATATTCCCTTATGGATTAAATTGCCCAATTATCCTCTATGCTGTTGGAATGAAAACGGCTTCTCAAAAATGGGAAGTATGATAGGAGTCCCGTTAGCCGTCGACAATCTTACAGCTTCCAAAGCCCGTATTACCTTTGCTCTGTGTGCACATTAATACTTCCTCGGTTTTACCTGATTCGATCCCAATCAACTTGAACGGTAAGAAGATTGATCAACCTATTGTTTTGATTGGAAACCGTTGCGTGTACCAAGTGCAATACGTTTACACATCGGAAAATACTTGTCCTAGAGTAAAGCTTGACTCAACAGCCACATACCAACCGTGCCTCAATTAGGGGAAGAAGTAGGAATCGTCAAGCGGAAGTTACTCTGGATTTAGTTAACAACTTCTCGATCTTGGCTGAGCAAGGCGAGATTCTTGAGGAAGAAATTGTGCATCGGGAAGAGGGGGTTGTTGCTGTGATTTCACAAGTAAGCTTCTCGATCTAAACCACATTCCCTCTCCTTCTCCTCAACTTGATCCAGGACATGAGGTAGACTCCCCTAGCATTGAGGAGACTAACGATGTGCTTGGACAGTCTGGCCCTTCCGCAGTTCCTCCCAAGCCGGGTGTTGCGACTCGATCTTCTACTTCTTCTCCTAAGCTGACAGAACAACCTATTGGGCTATCTATGGGTAATGTTTCTTATCAACCGGCTAATACAAACCATGATGGAGAGGATCCGAAAGTAAGTTCTTCTTCGACATTTTCCAATCAGAAAAGTAAAAACAAAAAGGGTAAAAAACCCTCCTCTTCTTCTTCTTCTCAATGACTTTTCCGACCATAGGAAGTTGGAATGTTAGGGGCCTAGCTGCTGAGGGCCGTAAATTGGATTGCATGAGACTCATAAAAGAATTTAAACTGGATTTGGTTTGCCTTTTGGAAACAAAAATCAACTCTGAAACTTCTCTTAATCCCTTCCTATTGCGTAAGTTCTCCATGTTTCCTTCTGAATATTGCTGTTCAAACTTTGATGTGCGTGGTGGGGATTAAATGGTGTTGAGCGTATTGATTTTGCCTCGGTTGTTTCTAATCGTTCATTCATGTTTTTCACCGGTCTCCCCTCTTTTTTTTTAACTTGCATATATGATCCTCACTCTCGAATTCTCTTTGGGATTCTCTTAGGGGTATAGCAATTGATATGTGGATCCTTGGTTGATTATTGGCGATTTTAACTTTGTTTGAGTAAGGAAAAATGGAGGAAATCCACTATCTTATGCAAATACACAATCCTTCTATAGCTGTGTCCTAGGCGAATTAATGGATCTTCCGATCTGGGTTTATTCTATACTTGGTCCTGTCGGCAAGTTAATAATCCTATTTTTTGAAAATAGAGGCTTTATGCAATGTTAGGCGTTGGAACAATATCCTTCTTCTTTTACAAAGTTCCTCCCCCTCTTTCTTCGGATCATTCCCCCCTTATTATCTATTTAAATCATATGAGTACTCGGATCACCCGTTTTATGTTCAAAAATCATTGGGTGCTTTCACCTGACTTTTTGGAAGTTACTAGAGTGGCTTGGAAGATCTTTGTGGTAGGTGATCCAATTTTTGTTCTTGCAAACAAACTTTCCAATGTCAAACAAGCTCTTAAGGAATCAATGAGAAGTTACTCTCATTTGCATATCAAGTTAGATGAAGCTAAAAGGAATCAAAATGACATACTTGAAAAACTGGAAAGGAATCCTAATGATATTCATCTTATGGTTGAAGCTAAAGCAATTAAAGACTCTTACCTTTCTCTTCTACAAATGGAAACAGTATGGGTAAAGCAGAGAGCTAAGGCACATTGGTTAACTTCCTCTGATGATGATCTTAAGTTTCTTTACTTCTCAATTAAGGAAAGGCGAAGCTCCAACTGCATTAGGGAGCTCACTACTGATAATGGGATGTTGAATGATCAGGACTCAATTGCTGAGGAAATTTGCAGGTATTACTCAACACTTTTCAATAGCACAGTCTCTGATTCTTTCATATTGCAGGATCTCCCAATTGGGAATTCTCTCGTCGATCTTTGAGCATGGAAGCGATATTCGACGGAAATTCTAAGCACTCACATTAGTGAGAACAAATCTCGGATCGGATGTGTTTAACTCAAAGTTCTTCTCTGCTACATGGGATGTTCTGGAAAACTTTTTAAAGGCGACACCATTTTTCAAAACTTCGAAGCTTCCAAATCGGTTGAAACACTCTCGATTTTAATCCCTAAAGTTAAGCATTCCAATTCATTACAATATATCTTTGCAATACTTTCTATAAAGTCATTGCTAAAACTCTCTTTTTAGACTCAAGACATATGGATGCAAATTTACATCTTATTCCTTGATTTTGACAAAATTCTATTATTGTCTTTTCTAAGTATTGTTGACCATTGTCTATCATAGTGATCATTAGTAGCTCGTATTTGCATATAATGTTTTTCTAAATAAAATTTTTTAAGTGCTTCGTTTATTTTTGTAAGTATTTTTACCTCTATCCAACTTAAACTATCATAACAATTATGAATTTCTTTTGCCCCTTAAAAAGAGGAAATAGCCAAAACAAGTCCATTCCTTATATTGTAAATGACCAAGGACTAGTTATAAGCTTCAACTTTTTGGATGATTGATAGGGTATTAGCATAAATTTCTAACATGGTAAGAATTTCTTGGAGAAGTTTTTTGCAATATTTTTATTTATTTTTTTTTTTTTTTTTTTGAGAGTAGGCCATAAATATCCCTTTCTCAATATTTTATTAGAAAGATTCTTCACTCAAAATGAGTGTCATATTTTCCAGAATATATCTCTTTTAGAATCTCCTCAACTTCATGCTCCTTTATGCACTAAAGATATATCATTGAGGTAGATTTTCTAAACAATTCATATCTAACAAGCTGTATTTAACTACTTTTATTCCCAACTTCCTAGGGTAACTTCGTATGGTATAGCTTCTATTTTTAAATATTCAGTAATTAGATCAATCCAACTTGGCTTACATTGATGTTTAGGATCCATCAATTCAATTTCTTTAACTGCGGGGTGAATAAGTTCAAATGCTAGTCTCTCATAATTTTAGAAAGTTTATTACAAATTCATTATGTTCTTTAGTTATATCTTCAATGTTAAAGTATTCTAATTTCTCTTTTTCTTATTTCCAAGAGGATTCACGCACATGTAAGGTTCATAATGATTATGATGTTATGAAGGTCTTGAGTTCAACCTTGTTATTGAAAAATTAGTAAGAGAGTACTAATTATGATTCGGGGAGCCTTATGTGATATTCAACTCACTTAGCTTGATTTCTCATTTTAACTAACATCTGAGATGATCAGATTTTCCAAGTATTGACTTTAGTTGATGATCCATCACGATCTATACCAAATATATATGGAACTAAGGTCTGAGTCTTTTAACTAATTTGATTATGGCCCAAACTAATTTCTCCATAATCGCATATTTTCATTCGACGCCTTGCAATACTTTACTGATATAATATATAGACCAATGTTTTCTTCCTTTATCTCTTATTAATATCAAACTAATAACATATTCACCTACTCATAAATATAATAATAGTTGGTGAAGATAATAACATCTTGAGTTGCTCAAATAAATTTTCGCATTCATCATTCCATGTAAAATACTTTGTGCTACTTAGAATTTTAAAGAATGTTGAACATCTATTACCTGCCTTAGATATGAACCTATAAGTCTTTTATCATTTTTAATAGCTCTTTTTCATTTCTTGCTGATGAAATTTCTTATTGATGGCATTTCTAAGATTGCCTTTACTTTATCAGGGTTCGTTTTGATACTCTTTAAGGTTATTATAAAATCAAATAAATTTTTTTGATTGACCTCCAAAATATATTTCAACGGATTTAATCTTATATTATGTTGTCTTACTTTTTTAAATGTCTCTTTTAAGATAATTATATATTGTTCAAGTATTTTGCTTTTAATTAAAAATCATTGACCTCAAGGCTTCATCCCTTTAAGGGTTTAAAAATTACATACATCATTCTCTTGTATTTACTCCAATATTCTTTAAGTTGAAAGACATTACATTATAACAATACATCTCATTCTATGCTATAAATTCAATTTTTTGTTATCCACAAGGTGCATTTTAATTTGATAGTATTTAAAAAATAGATCTAGCTAATTTTTAAATTTACAAATGCATCAATCCATGTTAAAGACAACTTTCTTTTGGGCACATAAAATTAAAGTTTATGAAGTCAATGCATATATTTTATTTGCCATTTGACTTTTACACCATCACTACAACACCATCCAATCACCTATTGTAAGAATACAATGTCAAGTAGCTTCTAAAGTTCTTCTTGAATTAGTTATGCTAATGTTTTAGCTACAAGCATTATATTTTGTTCAATTGACCTAACCTACAGGTCCATATTTGAACCATGATAAGCAATATTAATGTCAATACTTTTTTTTAACTAACAAGGCTAATATTTTTTTATATTCTCTAAATGTTTTTTACCAGCTTAAAATAGTATACGCTAGTACACATATCATTTAAGTTATATAATGATGATTACAGTACTATTCTCACAAGGATTGATTAATTGTACAATTTAAAATTAAGTAAAATACTAATCCTATATTAAACTTATTTTCATTTTATTATTTCAGAAGGCTAAACTTAAAAGTATATATAAATATTAAAAAGTTATTATTCATGAACTTTGTAGAGAATACTGGGTAATTATCATTTTTAAAAATAGTACTATGAATTTATGTAAATTCTAGTTGATATGTTGTTTAAAATTAATGTTGGAATTATTTGAAAATTTATTGTTGTCATGTCTAGATCAACATAACCAAACCACTTCCGTTAATTAGCTAATTCATTCAGTCTAATTAAATTTTATGTGATTGCATTATCAAAATTTCCTTTTAATGATTGTAGATCTGAAATAGCATATGAGTATGCCTATTTAGTAAATCCAATTATTTTTTCTATTATTCTTCTAGGATTTTTTCAATATCTCAAGATCACAATCCATTTTAACATCACAATTAGTCAAATTGCGGGTAAATAACATGTAGGAAAAAATACAAACCAACATTTTCTTTAAAGCACAAAAATCATATAAAACCTCACAAATGTCAACTTTGGTACAAAAACATCAACTCAAAATTACAAAAACCCAGAGCACTTCATGAATTTAGTGACTTATATTAGAGAAAAAGAAGAACTTATTTGAATTTTATAACAGAGATAGCAAGAAAAAACGAGAAGAGTAAACTAAATAATTCTTCTAAGTTTGGTCCTTAGGCCCTCCTACTTTGTGGTGAAAATGCACAACAACTTTCTTGGTTTGGATCTTCTTCTTTAATCTTGCTAATGCAAACAATAACCATGGAGACCACCCTCATAAAGAATGAAAACAAACAAACACCACTTAGAGTGTCGCTTCTAATTGATACACACACACTCATAGTCACGCTAAGACTCCACATGCAAAAACCCTCTACTCATGCAAAACTCCCTCTATTCATTGCCTTTGGGCCCTCTATCAGTTCTTGCACTACTACCCTTGAAAACTATCTAGAAAACTATGTCAATTGATTACTAGAACTAATCAAAACTTTTTTGTCAATTGTCATGTTACAGCATTGGGAATAACATTGCAGCACTAATAATTAGTGCCTTGGTGCTGACACTTCTGTGTAATGCTCTATATTCCTCTAAGTCCTTGGTGTCACGACACCATGATTCAAGAGTTAGGGCACTAGTCTTTCTGTATACTGGTCTTTTTTTGCTCTTTTTTGTTGAGAACATGGCATCGTGACATTGATGATCCAACACTTTGGCACTATCTTTTCTATCTTGTTCTCCAATTTTCTCCTCCATGGGTGCCACGATGCTTATGATCTAATGTATTGAGGCTATCTTTTCTATTCTTTGTTCCAAAGTAGGTCAATTACAGTGTCATGGCACTTGCGCTTCTTGAGCAACACTTAAACACTGACTATGATTTTCAACTTTTATCTCTTTTTTAGAATTTTCTTGATACAACACCAAAAAAAACTTTAAATAGCATGTTTAAACACAAAATAAGTACTAAATACATATTAATTATGGCAAAAAATTTCTCCTTCTCTTTTGATAGGTATTCCAACTACAGGAAAACTATTAATTATGGCAAAAAATTTATTGAAAATTATGTCAAATCAATTAATTATTATTTCTGATAGATTTTACCTCGGTGGTAAAACTTTAGTTGCAAATGCATTCTAACAACTAAAAATTTTGTTGAAATAGCATAATCGATGGATTTCCAATGATAAATCTCATATAAATACTTTTATGAAGAATTGATGGACAAACCAGTAGAAAAGTCTGCTAGAGGAGATTTTTGTTGAAAATTCACCGGAAGGCGGACTAGTAGAATTCATGTCAAAATTTTGGCATAAATTCCATCGAAAACTTCCCATAGCGAGTTTCTACCTAAAACTCATTAAAAAAAACCCACTATCGGTAATTTCTTGTCCGCCTTATGACATTGCGATGGTTCGTATCGACCCTAGAGATGAAAAATTCATCGAAAACTTATATAGATTTGATAAAGAAAAAAGGTGAAAGGGCTTCGCATATATGCTGGTTTTTGAACATGTAGAAAAACTATATAAAGATTTTATAATTACTTCACAATTAACTCTAACATATTCACAATAGCTATACAAGAAGTCTACCAAAATTTTTGAAAACTTCAAATCCACATTTATTATGAATGAATAGATTAAATCTCAAATAAACAGCTATACAAGTAAAAAAAATCGTGGTTTATCTTCAATTCCATGGATAAATCAAAGGAAAAACACATATTTTGGGTTAGTGCCCTAGGGCGGAACCTATCGCCAGCCAAGATAGATAGAGAGAGAGAGAGAGAGAAGCTAGAGATCCTTGCCCTATATTAATGATTTTTAGCATATTCTTCAGCCAAAAATTAGCTAAAAAAAATTCGATGGACTTTCCAAAAAATCTGTCGAGTTCATGTGACTTTGACCATGAGGTTCTCGCTAGTCAGGACTTCCATCAAAAAATTTTCCCACTAAGAATCAATCGGTAATTCAAATGGTTATTTCCCACTGAAGTTTTCATCAAAAATCTGTAATTTTTCTGTAGTATTCTTTAATTACTTTCTTGATGAATAGTCCATCTCCCCACTATGTCTCGAAATGTAGAATTTCATCTTAGACATTACTAATAGCTTTTAGATAGTAGGACGTGGACTGCAATAAGCTTCCTTCATGATGAAACTTTATCCTATTGTTATATGATATATTGAAACTATTGTACAAAGTATTTAATGAATGCCTAACAAATATAATATTATAGGTATTCAACGTGTTGATTATGATGAAATTTAGTAAGTTTCATATCTCTTTCTTCCCAAGTGATTAGTAGGGTGATAAGTCCTTGAGTTTTCTTTCTCTCTCCAGAGAAGCCAAATAAAAGTTGTGAAGCTAGTCTAAGGCATATACTCTCAAATTCATCTTATCAAAAATGTTATTGAAATTTATATTAAATGAGTTACCTAATAATTATTATGCTCCCAATTTGATAACTTCTGACTAATGCAATCATGATAAGTGCATCATCATAAGGATTTCTGCCTATTGGTCATCTACTTTTGTGAAATAATTGGCAGGACTTCAATTTTTTAATGTGTTATTCTCATTGAGTAAACCCCTCCATGAATCATTTCAGGTTAGATTAGTAAGAAGTTTCTTCAATGATTTCAATAAAAATAATAAGTATTATTTTAATAATGTGAATAATCTGAGCTAAAGCTAGTTCACTGATAAGCTCTTTCATATGTGTGTGTTTTTTTTTACTTTTAGTATTTAAATTCACCCAAATAAAATTTTTAAGTTTCTTTGCTCAATTAATTGTTCTATTAAATTTCTTAAATGTCTACACTCCTTCGTATCATGTTGGTGATCCCTACGATAAGCATAATACTTCTTAAGATCTCTTAAGTAACTTCTAGCTCTCATCAGTGGTGTTCATTTAAAATAATTTTTATTTTAGATCGCCTCAACTAATTTGGACATAGAGACTCTAAAGGAGTTGTAATGGGTGGTAGGCAAATAAGACTTGCATCTTCTTTTGCCTCCTTCGCTTTTTTTTTTCTTACTCAAAAAGAATTTATCCTTTTGTATGATGGATTTGTGTTTTATCAAAAAAAAATCCTTTTATCAATCCATTTTAAAATGGCAATTTTTTTATTCTCTTTGGAAATATGGAAATCTCCCTTCCACCACATTCCTCTCTTTATTTCTTCGTTGGTAGATTCATAATTATACTCTATATTAATATAACTATTAGTGAGTTCAAAGACTTTATCAAGGGCCTTTGGTTGCTGAAATTTCAACTGTGTAGCATAATGATTCTTCTATTAGGTAATGAGTAAGTGCAACTTGAGCTGCAGTTGGCTTCACATTTCTTACATCCAACATCTCTTTATAAAAATGAGCGATAAACCTTATTATAGACTCCCTTACTACTTGCTTCATCTGTAGAATGGCTTGTAAATCGTCCACCAATTTTTATACATTAGCAAATTGAGTTAAGAATATCCAGTTGAATTCAGCTAATTAGGTGATCACCACAAAAGCAGGTGAGTGAACCATATAAGCGCCAATTCCTTAAAGGTTGTAAAGAACTTCTTGAATTTTAGAGCATCATTTATATTTAGCAAAGCAACAACCAAATCAAAGTAAGCAATATGATCAGTAGGGTCAATCTTCCTTTTGTAGGAATTAAGATTTAGGATCTTAAACTTCTCTAGTAGCTCGGCTTCAGGAACCTCCTTGAAAAAAGCATTCTCCAATTGTTGTTTTCTTTAGATATTCTTCCCCTATCATGTAAAGAGATTCTTCTTCGATGTTGGGATAATATGTTGCTTTGTATTCATGAATGGATATTAATGGCGATGCCCTCATCATCAGGGGCAGACCTAGGCACAGTTGAGGGGGGAAATTAGCCCCACCCCTCTCCCCTCAATTTTATAATTTCATTTAAATGAGCTAGTCAAATTAGTCATTTGCTCCTCTTAAAAATTATTTTTTCTCTTTAGTTTTATCTTAACATATAAACTCTTTCTGAGAACTGAGGCTGGTTCTACTCCTGCTCATCATTGTCAGCTTCCTTCTTCAGATGACCAAATACAAAAATCCACTTGGCATCAATACTTTAGGAGGAATTTTTAAGAATTCTCTCTATTGCAATTTAAATCATTTTTTGTCATTCTTTCTTCATATTTAACTAATTATCTCATAATTAGAATTTCTTAATTATTTTCAATGTTAACACAATCTTTTCTATTTAATCCACTTCTTGGCATGCTCTTTTTTATCCTGGGGTATGTATCCATGCTCACTGCACCATCGAGGATGTTAGAACTAAAGAGTTAGTGAACATCCATTACATTTGAGTATATAAAAAAAATGTAAAAGAGAGAAGAATATGAGAGAAAGGTTTTGGGAATTTTATTAGAAGAGAATATTTAAGAACTAAGAGAAGAATTCATAATCACTTTTATAATACAAGACACCTTATTTCTATATTTAACTCAACATAATATTATTCATATATTTATTTTCTTAACATGGATAAAAATAAACTCTTGAAGTCTTGGATTAGACACTATCCATTTGCCAATCCGAGTCTCTTTAATAATTATGAACTTGATGGATTTCTAATGACTATATGCTCGATGGATAAATGTTAGATTAAGTCAATTGACCATCTTTCAAAATTTTGACATTGACTAAAATGTCTTAAGAATGCTCAGCTTCAATCTGAGGCATATTTGATTGTATACTAATATATGATGTTTTAAATAGTTAATTCAATTCTAATCAAATAAATATTATTGCATTTAAATATGTGATATTTATCATTATAATTAAAATATATTTTTTAATAAAATCTTTTAGTACTATTATATTTGCCTATTTGACCATGGGTGGATAAAGGCATCATCTATATAGTGGGTGGTGCTTCTTGTAGGGCTCAACCACATCTTTATATACCTCAATGTAATTTTTAGTTACATTATAATTAAATTTCGTACTAAAAAAGCCATGGGAATTACTTTTCCATGTCTGCAAATTTTTAACGCTTTTTTTTATATAGTTGTTGCATACTAGAAAATCAGCTGCGGTAGAATAAAAGTTTATGCCTTAGCTTTGTTGTGAAATCTAGCACACACACACAGATATTTGAACAATGAATAAGAAACTCTAGGATTTTAATAAAAAAACTCCAAAGAGAGGAAAACCACGGCCTAGAAAACTTTTCCACTATATATCGCTCAAGTATAAAGTTTAAGTTTTCCGATAATGGATTCAATTGTATATGAGAAAACTTGACAATGGAATCTAATCAGAACAACGGCAATGCGCAAAGATTGATCGTAATGGCGTCAGCGGTAGGCGATGTGAACATCGGTGGTTGGCGGCCGACGGTGACGACCGGCGGTGGTGATGACTGGAAGAGGTGGCCGGCAGTGATGGCTAGCAATAGTCTGGGTGGTGATCGACGCATGAAAGATAATGATCAATGGTGGAAGGCGCTGGTGATGGTTCGGCGACGCAGACGGTGGCGCGCGTGATGACCGGCGGACGATGGTCGATGGCGACCGGTGGCGCGATCGGTGGCGACCGCGGTGGTTGGCGGTGATGACTGGCGGAGGTGGTCGATGACCGTCGACTGGTGGCACGACTATGCTTGGAGGACCTTCAAGCCTTAGAGCTCTCTCTTCTCTTTAGTTTTAGCTCCCCTCATGTAAAGAATGAAGGGTTATTTATAGATTAGAGGGATGTCATTTCTGTAAATACATGCAAAATTCAAACCACTCTATCGGACGGCTCGAAATGATTCTCTTGATCATCTGATGTATTTTTTATTATTTGAATGCTCAAATGAAGTCAGAATCAAGAGATCTTGGGCTTGTTAGATCCGGCTCATCAAGATGCTCGATTTGATTATAACGCTTAATATTTAGAAACTATTTAGGGATTTAATTGATATCCTAGAATTTCTAATGTTATTTTAAGTACTTAATCTGAACTAGTTTCGACTTATGATTAAATTGCTTTTGACATCAAGATTTATGCTTCGACTAGTAGAATTTCCAGTGTCATATCAATGGCCCCCTACTTTTCGATGACATTATCTCTATCATCTAAAAATATATGCCAAATAATTAAAAATAATAAATTCTTCAATAAAATTTGTTGGTTCATTAACCTTTGTGTCACATATAGTTTGAGAGAATATATCTTCATGGGTGCACAAGATTATGATCACGGAAGGCAGAAGTACAAAGTACTAGCTTCGGACCACGGGCCGCCGAACTTATTGAGTGAGTCGTTCTCGACCGGCGAATGTCATGGCGAGAGTGGTCGCACCTGCAAGCTAGCGCGATGCGGCATGCATGCGAGGATCACTCTGGGCTCGACAGGCTCAATGGTGCGGTGCAATGATATAGTGCGAAACACGCACCGATGAGCATTTTTTTCGATTTATTCAGCTTTTTCTTTTTTTCCCCATTTTTTATTTATTCCCTTTTTGTTCTTATAGTTCGTCTATAAAAACTCCCCCTAGGCTCAAGTAGACAAAAGTCACATATGCTCTAGTGTTCTTCTACGTTGGATGAGAAATTATCAAGCATAAGTTTAAGGGCTAGGGTAATATTTTTTTTTTTTGTCAGTGAAGCTTTGACCTTCTTCTTAAAAGAAAGTCATTCATTTTGCTAATCAAGACCCATAACTCATACATCAAGGCTCCGATTTTCCCTCTAGAGAGGCGTCAACTGTCCTCGTCAGACCGACCGGTTTGAGGCGATCAAGGCCCATAGTTCATATGGTGAGACTCCGGTTTTTCCTTGAAAGAGGCATCAACTATCCTTGTCAGACCGACCGGGTTTGGAGGCTATCAAAACCCGTAGTTCATATGGCAAGGCTCTGGTTTTCCCTCGAGAGAGGTGTCAACTGTCCTCATCGGACCGATTGGGTTTGGAGGCGATCAAGTCTCATAGTTCATATGGCGAGGCTCCAGTTTTCCCTTGAGAGAGGCGTCAACTGTCTTCATTAGATCGACTAGGTTTGGCGGCAATCAAGACCCGTAGTTTATACAGTGAGGCTCTGATTTTCTCTTGAGAGAGGTATCAACTGTCATTGTCAAACTAATCAGGTTTAAAGGTGATCAAGGCCCATATTTTCTACTTCCTCTTGTAGGAAATTGAATTTCTTGAAACTCCAATGGATGGTTCAGCAGTTGACAATGGCCAAAGTGGCGGGGAAGCGTCAATTAGGAACCATCTCTCAAAAAACTCAAAAAAATAGGTAATTTCAGAGTATCATTAGAGAGAAATAACTTTTTTTTATCTCATATGTATGTGTATATTTTCATCAAATCATAGGCAAAATAATTTATCCAAAACTGTTCGTGAGCAACAAAGTCATGAAAGGATATGCCCAAGTATTGAGGTGAGTGCGTTGCTTCACACAGTTCTTAGACCTTTGTCTTTCTCTCCTTTTTTTTATTTCATATTTATTATGTATTTTTGCATAAAGATGGCCGGAAGAAAACCAATAGCGTGACAACTACAGATATATATCATCCACCATCATAGCTAACAATTTAATGGTGCTCCACAGAAAATTTTATTTCTCCAATGAGTTGGTGGCTATTATTGCCAAAAAGTCTGATCGGGCACGTTCTTCTCCGCTAGGAAACTTTACTATTTTTGAGATAATCCTTCATTCAGAACTGCGATTCCCTTTGGCTCCTGAATTGATTGAGGTCTTTAAAATATGTAGTGTAGCTTTGTCACAATTTTCAATTCGAGCTTTAATGATCATCGTGGATTTGATTGTCTTCTTTAGAGTGTGTGGTGTAACTTTGAATATCAAATACTTGTGCAGAATATGTAGATTCACATGTGATGCTCAGGGACGTGTTTCTTATCGAGGTATAAAGAATTAGATAGAATTTTCAGCACGGGATCCATCTAGAAATTAGTATAATGGGTTCTATTTTGTGAAAATGAGTGGGATCTCCTTGGGAGATAAGAAAGATTGAATGACCCTCCAGATCCATTGCTGATTGTAGGAAGCTTGTAGCATGAGTTACGTCACATTGACAAGTATTGAAGATAGATTGTTCAAGGTTAGCATTTTATTTAGGCAGGAAGATCTCATGTTCTTCCACTGAAGAGATCAAGTAAAAGTGATGAAAGGTATCCTTATATTTACAGGATTCTTTCAAAAAAGCCCATTACGAAATCATGGTGACAACAATGTTTATTCTGTAAAGAAAAAAAAAAAGACATACTGAAGTAACTACGTCAAATATTTATGGAAAAGATGTTCACTTCCAGTTGGCCTCTGAGAGTTTTGCTATCTCAACTCATAATGGGGGGATTCATTCCTTGAAGCTGCATATTCCTGAAGAGGTGTAAAAGCACGTATGCACTGGACGTCAACGAGCAGATGAATTAGTGCGTTATCTTCTCTTTCTCTTTCTCTTTCTTTTCTTCTTTCCTTTTTTCTTCATGTAATATTTATGGTTTTTTTATTGTAGGTAGCCTAAATGTTAGTGCTTATGGCTCTTTTGGGTGTCGCTCTAGACAAGTTGAATACTGAATTTGTGAAGGTAAAATACTTGCAAGGCGAGTATGAGCAAAAGATGAGTGCTAAGGCCAAAGAAGTGGCGACTTCGGAGGATCACTAATGGGTGTAACTGAAGCTAGCACATGTCATCTTCTCTTTCTCTCTAGCATCAGGAGGTGGAGCGTACTCGTGATGAGCTGATTGAGGTGAGGGTAGAGACTCGCCATAAAGAGAAAAGACTCAAGGCATTTGCAGTGGAGAAGAAAACTCTTGAACTGGAGAAGAAAGTATTACAAGATCATCTTTTTAAGAAAGAAGTTATAATGTCAAAAGCGAAAGCAAATAAAGTCTCCTTGAAGGCAGTGGAAGACTTTAAGAACTCTCTAGCTTATCGCGATGCTATCGAGGATCATATCCAAGAAGCTCGTAATCATATTCTTGATGTTTAAGTGAAGGACTTGGAGCGCCAATATTTGGAGGAAGGCTTCATCTGAGGATTCCTAAAAGGAATGCACTTAGTACATCACAAAACTGAAGCTAGTATTGAGAATCTGTCTCCCAGCCAAGTATCTAAAGACCCTTCGCCAGATTCAGGAGATGAAGGGGTTGAAAGTGAGTTTAAGGGAACATCTTCCAACAGTGAGGAGGACATTGATATCATGTAGTATCACTTGAGGATGCATTTATTTCCCTTTTATCTATGTATTGTTATTTATTATTATTTTTTTTATATCCAAAATTTTGATTCTTTCTTATATCATCATGTTAGAGCTATCAATGACATTAGTAAACAAAAAATTTTGGTTGATTTGCTCTCATTTTGTTTTGACCTATCCGAGGTGATTGATCAAAATATTATTCGACAACACTAACCTATACGGAAGAGGTTATGGGAAGTCCACCATGGACTTTTTGGCCTATCCTAGGTATTAGTCAAAATATTATTTGAGATCTTACCTGTATGGAAGAGGCCGTGGAATGTCCACCAATGACTTTTTGACCTATCTTAGGTATTAGTCAAAGTGTTACTTGACTTCTTACCTATATTGAAGAGGTTGTAGAATGTCCACCAAGGATTTTTTGACATATCCTAGGCATTAGTCAAAGTGTTACTTAACTTCATACCTATATGGAAGAGGTCCAATCAAATCCCCTTGGGATTGATCATGCCCTAACTGAGACACAATGTGAGTTGTGCATTCCTCAAGTGGGAGGATTAAATGAAGGAACAAGCTTGAAAGAAAATGTCATAAACTCATTACTTTGATAAGGTCAATGATACAATCATAAGATAATTTTAATAAAGATATGAGTTGAAGAGGAAATGCCAAACGAGATAAAATAAAAGTTATAATATTTATGCAGTAGGAATTACTAATAATACTTCCAGAGATTCTCCGTGTTCCAAGTTTGTTGCAAGGTTTTTCCCTCTGGATCCTTAAGCTTAAATGTTCCTCGCTTGATCATAGTTGTAACCACATAAGGGCCATCTCAAAGAGGTGAGAGCTTATTGCGCTGAGGGCCTTTGCTCGCAGCTTCAAGACTTTGCAGGACCAAGTCACCGACAAAGATGGGATAGGGTTTCACTCTTTTGTTGAAGTGATGAGCTACCCTTAAATGGTTGGAAACAGTCCGAAGTAGGGCCACGTCATGAATTTCGGGGAGTAGGTCCAAGTTCTATTGGAGTTTTTTTTTCATTACTATTATGATTAAAGATTGAACTCTTGGACTTGGAATCCCGATATCTACTAGTATAATAGCTTATGTACCGAAACACAAATTATTTGGTGTCTCACCAGTCGGAGTTCGTGATGTAGTGCAGCAAGCCTAAAGAATATTAGAGAGCTCCCCAACCCATTGCCCCCAGGCTTCTCAAGACACATTTTTAACCCTTTGAGTATGGTCTTATTGGTAACTTTAGTCTGTCCATTATTTTGAGGATGGGCTACAACCGTATGCATCAACTGAATGTGAAGATCTTTACTAAAATACCTAAAGACTTTTCCAATAAATTGGGTTTCATTGTCGATGATGAACTTTGTAAGAAGACCGAATCGATATATTATATTTTTCCAAACAAATTGTTTAGCATTTGCCTTCTTGATTTTAGCAAGTGGTTCAACCTCCACCCATTTAGTAAATTTGTCGACAACTAAAATGATAAACTTTTGTTATTCTGAAACTACCGGAAAAAGTCTCAAGATATCAATTCCCCATTGAGCAAAATCACGGGCTTTGAAGGGATGAGAGCTCTATATGTGGTGTATGAGAGAGGTTGGAGTGCAACTGATAACTCACACATTTTTTTTTAAAATCCAAGGTGTCTTACTTCATCGTAGGCCAATAGAACCCTTGTATCATAATTTTAAGGACCATCGCCCTTCCTCCTAGGTGTTCTCCATATATCCCAGAGTGAATCTCTCTTAATGCATAATCAACCTCTAATGGTGAGAGGCATTTAAAGTATGGCCCAGAGAAAGCTCGTTTGTATAATTCACCTTTGATAATAATAAAGTTTGCAACTTGTCTTTAGAGATGAGTTGCAACAGATGGGTCTTCAGGAATGGTCCCTTCTTGAAGAAAGGATAGGATGGGGTCCACCACGAAGGTTCCTTCATCTCATTAATTGCTTGTATTACCCATGACCCTTGGATACTAGGAAATTATATTTTCTTAACACACTTTCTCTTAAATAGATCTCCCGTAGTAGAGGTAGCGAGCTTAATGAGAGCATCAGCTCGAGTGTTCTTCTCATGAAGTATGTGAATGATTTGATGTGTCTAAATATAGACAAAAAGTGACTTCACCAAGTTGAGGTATTGTGTAGCTGGGGATTATGAGCATTAAAGTTTCCCTCAACCTGGGAGGTGACAAGTTGAGAGCCAGTACGAATCATTAGGTTTTGAGCTTCACAATTGATGGCAAGTCTCATCCCTATGATGAGAGCCTCGTATTCAGCCATATTATTAGTTATAGGAAATTTTAGGCAAAGTCCATACTCTAAGGTATCCTGTTGGGGGGAAATAAGTAAGATTCCTACTCCGGCATCAGCATTTCGTGAAGCTCCATCAACATAGAGGGTCCATTGAAGAGATGAAAAGGGTGTAATAGATAGCTCATTTAGAGAAGGAAATGCACTTCACTATAAAGTCTGTGAGTACTTCAGATTTTATGTCTGGCCTAGGTAGAAAATGAATATCAAACTCTCCCAATTCTATGGACCATTTGATTAACCTTCCAGATGCCTCTGGTTTTTGTAGAATGGCCCTCAATGGTAAATGGATATAAACATCGATGGTGTGAGCTTGGAAGTATGGATGCAATTTTCGCACTAAGAAAACTAAAGCCAAAGCTATCTTATCTGCTAGTGGATAAAGACTTTCTATATTAGAGAGAATTTTACTAACATAGTAAATTTATCATTGTATTGCATTTTCCTCTCAAACTAAAATTGAGCTTATTGTGTGGGAAGAGACTGCAAGATATAAGTATAACATCTCTCCTTGAATAGGCTTGGATAGTAAGAGTGGAGATGCTAAATATTTTCTTAGTTGCTCAAAAGCAACTTGACATTCATCGATCTACTGAAAATTATTATTTTTAGCTCCCTTTAAAATTTTAAAGAAAGATGAGTATTTATCCCCAAAACAGGCTAAGAAGCGGGATAAGGAAGAAATTCACCCATTCAAGCGTTGAACTTCCTGGATATTCTTCGGAGGATCCATATCTCTGAGCACTCTGATTTTCTCGGGATTAGCTTCAATCCCATAGTGGGTGACCATGAACCCAAGAACTTTTGGTAACCCTAAAAGAAAACATGTTTAAATATTTTATTCATGTGATTCTTTCAAATTTTAATAATATGTCATATATACCTATTATGTCCTTCTAAAATCTAATTTTGATAGGTAGCAAAATTTTTAACATGGCATAACTTTAAATCTTTATATATTTGAAATGATTTGGCTTCTTCATCCGTTGGGTCTATTTTTATTTGGTTTTAATCTGAGTAAGCATCCAAAAAATTTAGCATTTGATACCCAGACGTAGCATCAACTAATTGATCAATTCAGGGGAGGTGAAAACTATCTTTCGAACAAGCTTTATTAAGATCAATGTAATCAATACACATTCTCCAAGTTACATTTGCTTTCTTAACCATGACAACATTTGCTAGCCATGTAGGATAATATACTTCTCGTATGAACCCCGCTTCTAAGAGCTTGTTAACTTCTTATTCAATAGCTTGGAGGTAATCAGGTGCAAAACTCTGCTTCTTCTGAATGATTGGTTTGAATGTTGGATCAATCTTGAGGGAATGCATGATCACATTGGGGTCGACTCGAGGCATATCTGTCGGACTCCAAGCAAAGATGTCTTGAATTTTGTGCAAGAAGTCTATGTATTTTACCCTTTATTCTTTGTCTAAGAGTAGAGATTCAACTTGCACTGTTCGTAAAGGTTGGTCATCTGATAATAAAACAGGGAGCAAGTCTTCTACAAGCGAAGCCCTCTAAAGTACTTCTTCATCTCAAAAATTAAAATTCTCAATGTTGAAGGTCATCAAAGGGTGTTGAGCTTATCTAAGATAACATGATTGTGTTATTTATTGATTTCCATAGACCACTCCAACCCCAACGGGGGTTGAAAATTTCATCTTAAGATGATATGCCAAAGTAACAGCACCAAAATTTGATTGGAGGGGCCTTCCGAAGATAGTGTTATCAAATATGACTTGACCACCATGAATTGAATTGAATGAGTCACTTGTTGAAGAAATTCTTTGAGGACAATAGGAAGGGTGATTGCCCCCTCCACTTGCACAAGGCGATTATCAAACCCATATAATGGTCCTACAGCGGGTTGGAGCTTTTTCCCTAACCAAGCTCATGCTAAGAAATGTTGAGTAAAATAAGATATCGACAGAACTCTCGTTATCAATCAAAATTCTCTTAACATTATAACTTGGGTCACCGATCCCCACACTGATGACAAGTGGATCTTGATGCGGAACTTGGACTCCTTCTAAGTCCGAGTCATTAAAAGTGATAAAATGATCAATAAGAGATTTCTTTAACTCTGGTTCTTCAGAGATAGCAATGAGAACTTGATTAAATAGTAGTGGTCCTCCTATGATTGTTTCAATTTCTTCAATTATCTGATGACCATTTTATTATTTTTGTGATGCTTGTCCTAGTTGCCCCCCAGTCGAAGTTATGTTTGCTTGAGTTGATTGATTCTGCACAAATCAATATAGATATCCTTGTTGAATGAGCCTCTCAATCTCTTCTTTAAGTTATTTACACGCCTCAGTAGTATGTCCACGACTTTGATGGAAGTGGCAATATTTCTCCTGATTTCTTGAATTTGGTTTCAGTGGATGTGATCACTTAATGGTCTCTTCATCTCGAATGGTCATCAAGATGTTAACTCAAGATGTGTTCAGTGGTGTGTATTCCTTTTCTGGTCGTGGTTCACGTCATTTATGTGAGGGTCATGGAGGGAGATCACCACTGTCTTGTTGTTCTTTTGATGGGATTGTCAATCTGTGTTCCTTGGGGTACTCTTACATTTTCCTGTGGATTGTTCAAATTATTTATGATGGACATTAATAGCTCCATCAGCAAAAATTTATGCTTCCACATGATGAACTAAATCAACATATGAGCAGATTGTATCTCGCATTAGTGATGAGTAGAAAAACCCAGGACGAAGCCCTCCAAGGAAAACTCCTCTTAATAATTTAGGGTCTACTCCAGGTATTTGGCGAGCCTTTAAGGAGAACCTCTGGAAGTACTCCTTAAATGATTCACCCTCATTTTGATGAATGCTTGAGAGATGAGAGGAATCTTTAATGATCCTCCGATTTGCAATGAACTGTTCTACAAAAATCTTGATGAGTTTGTTAAAGGTATAGATGGATCTCCTTGGAAGGGAGTAAAAGCAAGTGTGAGTCTGACCCTTGAGGGTGACTGGAAAGACCTGACAAAGTAGTGTGTCAAGAGCTTGTTGGATACGCATGATGGTCCTATAATGGTCGATGTGTTCATATGGGTCAGTTGCCCCATCATAGGAGTCGATGCTTGGAAGCTTGAAACCTACGAGAATAGGATGTAGAAGAATAGTTTCAGGAAAAGGTGAAGACTCCTGATAGCTGCGATGAGACGGAAGATGATTTTCATCTTTAAAGTGGAATTCTTCGCAAGCACTGCATTATAACATGGGTGGAATCAACAGGACGTTATTGATAATAATTGGTGGGTTAGCAATTAGTTGAGCTGTAAGTGATGGATGAGTAGAACTAGCAGTGTTAAGGAGGTCAGCATTACGGTCTGAAAGCAAAGGAACTTCAGCCTGATGGTGAGAAAGCCCCATATGAGAATTTTAACCTCCCCTAGCTAGTGATTGATGTTGGGGGAGATGTGTTTGTCGCAATAGTGGCTGTCGTCTTTCTCGTAAAAGTTAAATTATCTCATTTTTAGACTCTTCCATTCGACGAACATGATCTTCTAGAGAGATTCATGTTGTACCTTTACCAATAGGGTCATGCCTACCAGGGGAAGTGAGGCAGAAGCTTGGCATCCTAGTTCAAAGATTAGTTTCGGGAGTGGCGGGAGTTGGAGCAGGAGGCTCTATTGTTGCGAGTATTATGCCTGTTGGCCATAATACAGGTGTTCACAGAGATTATGATTATGGGATTTGATTCTCACATACGGCGCCAAACTGTTGCGTAGTAGAAACTAGTTGTGGTAGATTAAAAATTTACGCCTTAGCTTTGTTATGAAATCCAACACACACACAGATATTTGAAAAATGAACAAGAAACTCTAGGATTTTTAAGTGGAAAAATCCCAGAAAGAGGGAGAAAAAATCACGAGGTCTAGCCCAGTAAAACTTTTTTACTATATATCTGCTTTAGAGTACAAAGTTTAAGTTTTTTCGATAACGGGATTATAGAATTATATGTGAGAAAGCCTGACAATAGGAATCTTAGAATCAGGTAATAAAAATAATGCAACAGTATTTGGGCTATAACAGTCGTTGGTGGTACTCGTCGGTGGTGAACAACGGTGGTTGGCAGCCGACGGTGGTGATGACTGGTGGAGGTGGCCGGCAGCGATGGCTAGCGGTAGTCGGTGGTGGTGACCGATGGTGGTAGTTGATGACGATGATGATCGATAGTGGTAGCCAGCGGCGGTGATGGTGGCGGATGGCAGCCCATTTGATCGATGGTGGTTCTGCGGTGATGGCGGTGATGGTCAGCGGCGTGGTCGGACGTTATGGCAGTATGCTTGGAGGATCTTCAAGCTTTAGAGCTTTCTCTTCTCTTTAACTTAGGCTCCCCTCATATGAAGAATGAGGGGCTATAGATTAGAGGGATTACATTTCTATAAATACATGTAAAATCCAAACCATTCCATCGAACGGCTCAAAATGATTACCTTGATTATCTAATATAGTTTAAGTATTTGAATGCTCAAATGAAGTTAGAATCAAGAGATCTTGGGCTTGTTAGATCCAGCTCGTCAAGATACTCGATTTGATCATAAATACTCTATATTTAAGAACTATTTAGCATTCAACTTATATCCCAAAGTTTCTATTGATATTTTAAGTGCTTGATTTGGACTAGTTTCGACTTAGGATTAGATTGCTTTTGACATCAAGATTCGTGCTTCAACTAATGACATTTTAAGTCCACCCAGTTTTACCATCCAACAGAATATCGCATAATTAATAGTAGATCCTTTAAACAAAATTTCCTTAATGCCTTCCACAGAGGAGATCTGGTAGAAGAGGGAGGTAAGGATACACTTGTTGTTTATTGATTTGTGCCCATTCTAGAGAATTGTGTCAATGCTAGAATGAATTTTAGTTTTCATTATGGAAAGGAAACAGGCTGGGAAACTGGTGGAGAAAGTAGCAGGGAGGTTCCAACTGTCATTTCTTATAATGACATTGAGTGTAGAGTTTTTAGGCATATTAATCAAGGGTATACAATCAGCACCACACATATCCACCAATGAATTACCATTGCCCCAAGGGTCATAGTATAAGAGAAAAGAGAATCGTCTCCAATAGAGTATTCCAGCTTCCCTTTAATTCTAGAGGCATGAATTTGTAACTCTCTCCATAAGGGAGAGGATTTAGGTGGTTTTTGTCAAATAGAGCCATATTTCTTCCCATTCAAATATGCTAGGGAAGAGGTATGATTAAGCACTTTCCGTAGGATTTTGGTCTTACAGATAATATTTAGAGTACTTATAGAAGGCAAACCTGTACCGCCTTTGTCCCTTAGCAAAGTCATTTTATTCCAGGATATAGGATGCATTTTGCCAAAAACATCACCATGGTAGAAGAAGTTGGCAGTTAAAGATTTGATCTTTTTAATAATACTTTTGGGGAGAACCATAGCTTTGCCAATAAATTAAATAGCTATTTATAGAGGATCGGATGAGCTGAAGTCTTCCATCATAAGAAAGCCATTTAGATTTCCATCCAGCAAGCCATCTATAGAGTTTATCGAGAAGAGATGAACAATGGGAATACTTAATTTTCGCAGCAACTAATGGAAGTCCAAGATATTTGAGGGGCAATTCACCAGGTTCAATGTTTAGTAGAGAGCTGAGAAGAAGAGAGTCTTCTGAATTCTTTGAGAAGCAGATTTGGGATTTTTGATGATTCACTTCCAAGCTGGTTAAGGATGGAAAAATAACACCTCATTAAGGGTTAATCCTGATTGGTAGTTAGCAACCCCTGCCACTAAAATATCATCAATAAATAAGATATGAGATATGGAATTGTTACCTGAGATAATTGGTTTGAATTATTGGGTAGTCTCCTTTTTTTCTAGTAAGCAAGAAAACACATCCATAATGATGGTAAAGAGGAAAGGGGAGAGGGGGCACCCTTGTCTCAATCCATTTGAAGATTTAAAATACCCTTCTATTTGTCCATTTAGCATAATAGAAAATGGAATGTCAGAAATACAAGCGCTCACCGAATCCACAAATACCTTTGGGAATCCTTTCTGAATAAGTCTGAGCATGACCATGGATTGATTCACACTATCAAAAGCTTTGTGGAGATCAAGCTTAGCATAAAAAAGTTTATGAGAGCTTCTTTTATTGAATTCCAAACAGAGTTCCTGCGCTACAGAAATGTTGTCAACTATATCTCTATTTTTGATAAAAGCTGATTGAGTAGGGTGAATGATTGAAGGTAAGTCAGATTTGAGCCTGTTAGCTAAGACCTTTGCTATAACTTTGTAAAAAGTATTACAAAGAGATATAGGTCTATAGTCAGCCATACTATTTGTATGTTTAATTTTGGGAATCAAAGTGATGATAGTATGCTTGAAAACCTCGGGGAGACACTTGGTTTTAAAGAAGTGGTGAACAACTAACATAAATTGACCCCCAAAGATATTCCAGGAGGAAATGAAGAATTTGGATGTAAAACCATCAGGACCAGGAGTTTTATCCTCATTAATGCTTCTTAGGGCAGCCATAATTTTAGTATCAGTAATGGGGGAGCATAACTCCTCGGATTGAGCAATGATAATAGGGGTACCCATAAGAATTTCAGATAGAGACAACCCATGCTTAGAGGTTTTGTTGAAGAGGGATGAGTAATACCGACAAATTTTCATGGCAATTTCAGAATAGCTAGAAATAGTTTCTCTATCCACCTGAATTTCCTTAATAATATTTGCATTGTGTCATTCCTTAATAGAGCAATAAAGAAATTTAAGGTCATCATCAGCATGAGAAAGCCAAGAAATTTTGGCTCTTTGCTTTGCCCATAAGCTCTCTTTCTTAACAGTGTCCCCATAACGAGCATTAATTTCTTTCAAGTTTTGGAGGTAAGCCGAGTTGGTAGGATCCCTCTCTAGAATTTTCATATGATATTCTTGATCTCCTTTCAAGGTTTTGATTTGTTGCTCAAGAGAGATGGGTTCAAGCTTATGGTATTTGAGAAGATCTTTGACAAGTTTAAGTTTCTTGAAAAGCACCAGAATGGGGTCTCCACTGACATAAACTTGCCAAGCTTTGGAAACAGTGTCTTGAAAATTCGAATTGAGAACCCAATGATTCCTGAAAATGAACTTATGATTCTTCGGTTAGAGGTTATAGAAAGAGATTATCGAAGGGGAATGATCTGAGGTTAAAGGGGGGAGGACTTTATAAGAAGAGGAGGAAAAGACATCCAGCCAATGGGTATTACACATGGCCATGTCAATTCTGGTCTTAATATGATTGTCCGTTCTGAGGTTAGACCAAGAGAAGAAGAGTCTAGTGCTAGGGAGATCAATAATCCCTGAGTCATTTACACAATCTTTAAAATCGGTGAGCTGATTAGGAGGAATAGGGTTACCTCCAGCTTTCTCATTTGAATATAAGACATTTGAAATCTCCAATCACCAACCAAGGGTCTTCCATAGACGCAGAGAGATGAAGAAGAAAGGACCAGAGCTCCAATCTGTCTTTAGCCTCATTGTGAGCATAAACTCAGGTGATAAAGTACCTAGGACAAGTTGGGGTAGATACCATCCCATGGATGAATTAGGCTTTAGTGCAAATAGGGGTAAAGGAAAGGGAATGGGAATTTCATTTTATCCATATCCTGCCCCCCAAGCAAACATCAAAATTATGGCAGCAATCTTCATTAGGGAATAAAGTAAGCTTCTTATTGAGAAGTGGATTATTGGTACTATATATACTAATTTTTGTTTCCAGAAGATAAAACATATCAAGGTGGTTATCCTTAATAGTGTGGCCACAGTCACGGATCCGGCCCTCCGCCAAAAGGCCTCTCACATTCCAGCAACCAAACTTAGGGAAATACATAAAAAATACAGTTAGTGATTCTTGCCTTTCTTCTTACACTTTTGGCCTAAGAATGCAAAATAATTTGGGGATTTGGAGGTCTCATTGTCTTAATTACATTTCCTAGGAGTTTTGGGAATATAATCTTGAGGACAAAATGAGGAGGATTTAGAGGGAGAGATAGCTGCTGATCGGGTGATAATGGAATATGTGGATCGCAGAATAGATTGGGTTTCGACCTCACCATTGTGGTCGTTATGCAGGTGAGCTAGGGATTAAGATGGGAGCTGATTTAAGTCATTTAGGGAGGTTGTGATTTGGGGAGGTTGCACGCTTGCAGTGTCACATGGGTTAGAATGGGGATAAGGAATCATATATTGGGAGTAATGGTGGGGGAGGAGGGAGTGGGATGGAGGGAAAGGGAGGAGTTGGTCTCTTGAATGACGGATTGAGGGTTACCCGAGGGGATTCGATTTGGACCTAGGGGAGGCTTTCTACTCAAACTTTGTCCTTCAGAGGAATGATTAGTTGGATTTAGAGGACAGCTCTTCTTATCGTGGGAGACAGTTGCGCATTTAGGGCAGGCACTGGGTTTCCAGTCGTAGTGAACTACTTGATAAATCTTTATCCCATTAAGGTTCAAAGGAATGGAATCTGGGAGCTGAGATGAGGGACGAACCTGAACACATACACGGGAAAATGTGAGGCGATTTAGAAGATGTAAGATTATCCACTGCAATGGGAATGCCAATTTTTCTAGCCACTTTAGAAAGCCCTTCTTCATTCCAGCAACATAAAGGGAGGTTTGGGAATTTTACCCATAGTGGAATGTCTGAGAAAATTTCTTTGATCTGTCGGAAGTCCCAAGACCACTCCCGAAAAGTAAAAGGTCTCCCGTTAAGAAAGTAAGGGCCATCATCCACACCAAGTCGTAGTCCTCTTTGCAAGAGAATCGAAACAGGAAGAAATCTCCCTCTAAGGTTAACAAATCCAAGTGACCTTTAAATGCCCATTTCGTTTAATAGCAGCTAGAAGAGAGCCGTAGAAAGGTGGCTTCCCAATAGCGTGCCCGACCAATGAAAGCTCCCACTCCTTCTAACCATCCACTAATTCAGCTTCCGAAAAAGAGGCTTCAACATCAGAGGAGGGTATGAATGAGAGGGGTAAGGAATATTTGTTATCCTTTTGAGAATTTAAAAGAGCCTTCCAATTCCAAGAAAGAGTCAGCATAGGTGAAGAAGAATGCTGATCGGTGGACTGAGCAGCCCTAGCTCTAGGGGCCAATTGCGGGAAAGAGGAGGTAGAAGCAAAATCCATAGACGGACAAAGAAAAATGGGTGGATATTAGAGAATAGGACCCAGGTCCCCGCCGGAGGCCACCAACCAACGGAGAAGGGAAGAAGCAACCACTCGCAAGAGAGATAGACTAGCAAGGGGAACAAAGAGAGGAGAAGCCATTCACGCCGCCAAAGGAGAGGAAACCCTAAGCACAAACATCGTGTTTCCATGTACGTTTAAGTTTCAAATTCTATTTTCTTTGACGCTTACCAGATGCGACAACCGACACAGTTATTTCATCCTAGAGCGACTGTAGTGATGCCCGACGGATAATGAATCATTAATCTATAATTTCTAAGAAGGAGCACATAATTAATAAAATATAATAAAAATATTTTTAAAAAGAAATTAAAAAAGGAACAAAAATGTAAAATGTATCCGCATTTTTAAAAAAAATTCTGAAAACGTGAATAGTAATCATGAATAGTAATCACATTTTCAAAAAATTTATTACTATTCATGTTTTCTATTTATTTATTTTTTAACATTTTAATAATAATATTTTTTAGAATGTGTAAATATATAAAATAATAATAAATAATTAAACATATTTAATTAGCAAATTTTTTATTACGATTTATTTTTTAATTTCATAAAAAAATTATAGAATAATATTAAAATTAATCAAATAGATAATTTAAAAATTATTTCTCATATTTTTTGAATCTTAAAATAATTACTTAAAATAGTTTTATTTTGAGAAATAATATTATAAATATTGCGTGCTAGAAAACCAGTTGTTGTAGGATAAAAATTTATGCCTTAGCTTTGTTGCGGATTCTAGCACACACAAAGATGTTTGAGGAATTAATAAGAAAACTACAGAATTTTTACGTGTAAAAACCAAGGGGCCTAGCCCAGTAAAAATCTTCCACTATGTATGTTTGAACAAAATTTTCCGATATGGGATTACGAATTATATGAAAGCGACAACCATGAAATGGTAACAATAGTTATATACTCTAGTCAGTTGGGTTTAAGATTCTTTTGAACAATAGTGGTGTCGATGAAGGTTATGTGGTGACTAGGGGAGATGGTGGCGATGGTATGGCGGTAATATGATGGCGTGGTGGGTGATGATGAAGCGCGATGATGTGGTGGCGGTGACGATGGTAAGCGGTGGCGATCGGCGAAGATTAGCGGCGATGAGGATGTCGGCGTACGTTGATCACTGCGGTGGTCGGCGACCATGAGTAATTATGCTTGGAGGATTTTCAAGCTTTAGAGCTCTTTCATCTCTTTTGCTTGGGCTCCCCTCATGTGAAGAATGAGGGGTTATTTATATATTAGATGAGTGGTGTTTTTGTAAATACATAAAAAATCTGAACCACTCCACTCCATCGGACGGCTTAAAATGATTCCTTTGATCAATTGATGTATTTTAAGTATTTGAATGCTCAAATGAAGTCAGAATTATGAGATCTTGGGTTTGTTAGATTGGGGTCAAAGTCTGATAAACACTCCATATTTAAGAGCTATTTAAGGATTTAACTGATATCCCAAAGTTTCATGATATTTTAAGTGCTTGATCTCTAGTTTCAACTTAGGATCAACTTGTTTTGACATCAAGCTCTAGTAGTATTTTAAGTGTCATATCAATTACCTCTATTTTTGGATGACATCTCATCATCAAAAATATATATGTCAAATACTTGAAAATAATAAATTCTTCAATGAAATTTAGTCCATTAACCATATATTTTGAAGAACAAATTTGCACAAGATTATGATCCGGAAGCGAGTCAGCCAGATGTGTATGGGTATCTGCGGTTAAGGTTTTGGAGTTATAGACCCATCATTTATGAGTTTTAGCACGCCAGCGATTCCTTATGCGCACGCGCGCATCGGCGCTGGCTTCTGATCAGAAGCGTCGGGAGGCGTCTTGGTGGCCGCGCCTTAGCGCGTGGCGGGCGCAGCAGGCATCAGAGTCTTTGTGGCATGCGGAGTGCGCGCTGGCTAAACCGCACCGATGAGGGGTTTTTTTGTCCATTTTCATCCATTTTTTGTGATTTTCACCCATTTTTTCCAGTTTTTCTTCGATTTTTTTTGACCTTTTTGCCCCTATAAGGGATCTATAAAATCCCCCTAGGGCCAAGGGAGAAGGCACACTCCTCATATGCTCTAGTGTTTCTTCTTCTTAAGAAGGTCGTTGAAGCGTGGGCCGTAGTTCATATCGAGGCTTTTCCCTCGAAAGAGGCATCAATCGTCCATCTAGGTTGAGGGGATCAAGGCCCGTGGTTCATCGAGGCTCCAGTTTTCAAAAGTTGTCAACCCTGTCATCTACGGGTTGGGCGATCAAGGCCCATAGTTCATCAGGCTCGATTTTCCCTCGAAGGCGTCACGTCTCGTTGAACCGGGGTTTGGAGGCAATCAAGGCCCGTATACGGCGAGGCTCGGTTTTCCCTCGAAAGTCAGCGTCCTCGTCGGACCGACCTGCGGCCATAGTCATGGCGAGGCTCATTTCTCTCAAGGCGCTCGTCTCCCGAACCAATTAGGTTGGATGGATCAAAGCCAGTTCATATGGTGAGGCTCCATTTTCCCTCGAAAGAGGCGTCCTATCCTCGGACCGTTTGGAGCGATCAAGGCGTAGTTTTTCTTCTTCTTGGAAATTGGATTTCTTGAAACTCAATGAATGGTTTAATAGTTGATAACCAAGTTGGCGAAGCGTCATCATCATTGAGCAACTCAAAAGTATGATAGATTTTAGAGTATCATCTCAATGATGTTACTTCATGCCGTTAACTTGCATGGAAGTAGAATCGGGAGATTTTGATCTATCCAAGATTTGCCAAGGATTTTTGACCCATCCGAGGTTGTTTGTCAAAGTGTTACTCGATGACATTAACATGTATGGAAGAGGTCGAATTGAATCTAGTGAAGATTTTTAACCCATCCAAGGTTGTTTGTCAGAGTGTTACTTGATGATGTTAATCTGTATGGAAGGGATTGAATTGAATTCGCTGAGGATTTTTGACCCATCCTAGATTGTTTGT
Source organism: Cymbidium sinense (assembly GCA_021442155.1). NCBI lineage: Eukaryota > Viridiplantae > Streptophyta > Magnoliopsida > Asparagales > Orchidaceae > Cymbidium > Cymbidium sinense. The sequence goes on from CM038215.1 coordinate 75,345,538, forward strand.
TAGAGTGTTACTTGATGACGTTAACCTGTATCGAAGGGGTCGAATTGAATCTGCTGAGGATTTTTGACCCATCTGAGGTTATTTGTCAGAGTGTTATTTGATGACGTTAACCTGTATGGAAGAGGTCCGATCAAATCCCCTTGGGATTGATCATATCCCTATTGAGACACAATGTGAGTTGTGCATTCCTTAAGTAGGAAGATTTGAAATGAAGAAGATCATTTATGTACAACAAGCTTGTAAGAAAAAGTCATAAACTCATTACTTTGATAATATTGGTGATACAATATTATTATAAGATAACTTAACAAGAAGAATGAGATAAACTTTTAGAGAGAGTTAACAAAATACAAGAGATGGAGAGGAAAAGACAAACGGGGTAAATTAAAGGTTGCAATATTTATGCACTAAGAATTACATATAACACTTTCAGAGACCCACAATGTTTCAAGTTTTTAGGGAAGATTTTTCCTCTAGATCTTTGATCATAGCTTGATGGTTGTTCATCTAATAATGAAATGGGGAGTAAGTCTTTTACAGGCAAAGCCCTCTGAGATACTTCTTTATCTTGAATATTAAAATTCTCGATGCTGAAGGTCACCGAAGGGCGTGGTTGAGCTTGTCTGAAGAAAAAAATGATTGTGTTATTTGTTGATCTCAACAGACCATTCCAACCCCAATGAGGGTTTGAAATTTCATCTTAAGATGAGGTATCGAAGTGATAGTGTCGAAGATTGATTAGAGGGGTCTTCCGAAGATAGCGTTGTATGTTGTATTTGACTTGACCACTATGAATTGAATTGAGTGAGTGACTTGTTGAGAAATTCTCCGAGAACAACGGGAAGGGTGATTGTTCCCTCCACTTGTACAGGGCGATTATCAAACCCATATAATGGCCCTACAGCGGGTTAAAGTTTATCCTTCACCAGGCCCATGCCAAGAAGGGTGGAGTAAAATAAAATATCAACGAATTCCCATTATCAATCAAAATTCTCTTAACATAACGGGTCACCATCCCCGCGACCGATGACAAAAAGGATCTTGATGCGGGACTTGAACTCCTTCCAAGTCTGAGTCATTAAAAGTGATGGGATGATTAATACAAGATTTTTTTAACTCCGGGTCTTCAAAAATGGTGATGAAGACTCGATTAGATAGTAGTGGCCCACTTGCAATCGTTTCAATTTCTCCAACTATTTGGCGACTATTATGTTGTTTCAGTGATGATTGTCCCGGTTGCCCCCAGTTGGAGCTATATTTGCTTGAGTTGATTGGTTTTGCACAAAATTGACGCATATATCTCTGTTGAATGAGCCCCTCAACTTCTTCTTTAAGTTGTTTACACGTCTCTATAGTATGTCCACGATTTCGATGGAAGTGATAATATTGCTCCTGATTTCTTGAATTTGGTTTCAGTGGATGTGGCCACTTAATGATCTCTTCATCTCGAATGGCCATCAAGATGTTAACACGAGATGTGTTTAGTGGTGTGTATTTATTTTCCAGTCGTGGTTCGCGTCGTTGATGTGGGGGCCGTAGAGGAAGATCATGACTGCCTTGTTGCTTCTTTTGATGAGATTGTCGATCTGTGTTTTCGAGGGCACTCTTGCATTTTACTGTGGATTGTTCAAATTATTTTCGGTGGGCATTAATAGCCTCATTAGCAAAAATTTGTGCTTCCACACCTGAACCAAGTCGGTATGAAGGGACCGATCTCGTGACAATGAGAAAAGGTCCGTGACTGAGCCTCCAAGAAAACTCCTCTTAGTAATTCGTGGTCTACCTGTGGTATTTGGCGAGCTTCTAAGGAGAACCTCTGAAGTACTTTTAAGTGATTCACCTTCATTTTGATGGATGCGAGAGATGAGAGGAATCTTTAATGATCCTTCGCTTGCAATGAACTTTACAAAATCTTGGCGAAGTTCACAAAGGTATGGATGGATCCCCAAGAGAGTAGAACTAAGTGCGGCCCCCTTGAGACTGGAAAACTTGATAAAGCAAGATGTCGAGCTCGTTGGATATGCATGATGGTTATGTAATGATCGATGTGTTCATATGGGTCTTGCCCCATCATGGAATCAATGTTCTAAGCTTGAAACCCACTGAATAGGATGTTGAAGAATTGCTTCAGCTAAAGGTGAAGACTCCTCATAGCCGCGGTGAGAGGGAGGACGATTTCTGTCTTTAAAGTGAAATTCGTCTTGCATTAAACATTATAATTATGCACGTATAACGTGACAGGTGGAGTCAACAGGACGAGAACGTGTCAAGCTACCAGTAATAATCGGTAGATTAGCAGTCAGTTGAGCTGCACGTGATGGATGAGTAGAACTAGCAGTGTTAAGGAGATCAACATCACGATCTGGAAGCAGAGGAACTTCAGTCTGATGGCGAGAAGGCCCCGCATTAGCATTTTGACCTCCCCTGGCTAACGATCGATCTTGGGGGAGATGTGTTTGTCGCGGTAGTGGCTGTCGCATTTCTTGTAAAAGTCGGATCATCTCATTTTGAGACTCTTCCATTCGACGCACACGATCTTCTAAAGAGATTCATGCGCTTCACCCAGGGTCATTGTGGGGAAGTGAGGCAGGAGCTTTGCGTCCTTAGTTCAAGGATTGGTTTCGAGAGTGACGAGAGTTGGAGAGGGAGTTTGTTGAGTATTACCTATTGTAATGTGTGTTCACAAAAATTATGACCGATGGATTTTCTTCCCAAGACCAAACCTTATGCTAGAAAACGGCAGAGGGTAAAATTTACTTTAGCTTTGTTGGAATCCAAAGACACAGATGCTTGAGGAATTAATAAGAAAACTCCAGAATTTTTATGTGGAAAAATCTCGAAAAGAGGGAAAAATCACCTGCCTATAAAAAATCTTCCACTATGTATCTGCTTGAGTACAAAATTTTCCGATATGGGATTACATTGTATATGAAAGCACAACTGAGTGCAACAGCTATATAATCAGTTGTAACAATGCAATGGAAGTAGATAATGGTGAAACGTGGGTCGGCCATGACAATGAAGGTCGCCTGGTGGTGACCGGGCGAAGATGGTCTACGATGGTCGGTAATGGCGATGGTAGCAGCGGCTCGCGTCGACGATGATGACCCGACGTTATTGATCTCGACGGCGGGTGGCGACACAATGGTCGGTGGTGACGACCGCCGAGATTGACAAAGGATCTGGCGGCCGACGACGCGGCAGTGGTGAAACCAACGGGTGGTCCGACCATCAAGTGGTGGCACGATTATTTGAGGATTTTCAAGCTTTAGAGCTCTCCTCTCTTTAGGCTCCCCATAAGAATGAGGACTATTTATGATTAGAGACGTTTCAGAATACATGTAAAACCAACCACTTTCCATCCGATGGCTCAAAATGATTCCTTTAATCATTTGATATTTTATGATTTGAATGCTCAAATGAAGTCAAATTAAATCTTGGGCTTGTTAGATCCAAATGTCAAGACGCCGATTTGACTATAAACACTCCATGTTTAAGAGCTATTTAAGGATTTAACTGATATTCCAAAGTTTCCAATGATATTTTAAGTGTTTGATCTTAGCTAGTTTCAACTTAAGATCAACTTCCTTTTCACATCAAGATTTGTGCTCCGACTAGTAGTATTTTAAGTGTCATATCAATAAATATATTAATTAATATTCTATTTATAAATACCATTAATTAACATTAATTACAAAACTAATTTTAACTTAGATATTTTCTTACAAATTCTTAAAAAATCTTATTAATTTATTATAATCAGTGTTTTGATATGTTATGTATTTTTTATATTTTAATTTCTAATGAATTAGTAAACTTTTTTTAAAGTATTTTTAATTTTATTCTTTAATATTTTCTATTAAATTAAAAAATTAAAATTATCTCTTGTATTTTAATAAATTTAAAACTGATACATCCTCTAAAATTAATCGATCAAGCACGAATCTCAAGGCATTTTCAAATGCTTCGATCTAATCACCGATTTCAGAAGCTTACAAATAAACCGACCGCCTCGAGGACGAACATAAGCAACATCAAGCATACCGATCCGAAGCTCAATCGAATCAAGCTATCGGCATGAAAATGGATCCCCGATCCGCCAAATGGTCACCAAACCGACATATTTATAGTCGATCGAGCACTCGTCAAGACGAATCCAACGAATCCAAGATCACCCAATTCACATCATTAAGGCACCCGCATCATCAAAATACACCGTCAATCGGTGGGGATCGCGACCGTCGTCCGATGGGAGTGGTTGGAGTTTTCCACGAATTTACAAGGCCCCGCCACAAAAAATCTATAAATAGAGCCTCATTCTCACCTTAGAGAGGACTGAATCAAGACCGAGAGCTCGAGAACCACCGGTCGACCTTGACGCCGATCTATCACCACCGCCACCACCAAGAAGTTCAAGATCGAGCTCGCCTAGAGATAGGACTAGAAAAGACCGCTCTTTCTCCTCAAGATCAAGAGGTTGCTCTAAGATCCGCTCTCGCCACTTTGGGAAACTTCTCCTTGGTTGGAGTTGACCGATATTGTTTTTCTACACTCTAATAATATTGTCAGAAACACCTTCTTCTCCAACTAACGAGAAGCAAGGACCAGATCTTTGAACACATAGTGAAAGTTCTACATGGCAAGGCCCCATGGTTTTTTCCCTTAACGGGTTTTCCGTGATAACCCTGGTTCATATCCCCGCCAGGTGTTGATAATTTTGGCTACACGAAGATCTCGTGATCTACCTAATAAAATTCTCAAAGACGCAATGCTTATGCCGTGGGAACAACAGCTCATTGCTATATCTCCACTATGGTTGGTAAACGGTTTGGCCCAACGCCCTCATTCTCGATCAAGGACGCCAAGTCTCCAACACTTCTACATAATGCACTGTCCCCGTGAGGGTCCGCCGTGCCCCTCTTTGGAAGATCGCTCAAAGGATGGAGGATTCCTGAACGAAATTCTTCGACTCAGAGGACCAAGAAAACGCTCCAACACGCTGGAAGAGCCAGTTCCGCGACGCCTCAAAGATAATCCAGATTTTCCCGAGAATGATTACCCGGAATGCCGGATCAACAAGTAGAGAACCCTGGCACCACATCCGATGTCGAACTGATACCGCCAGCTCTACTCACCCCACACGAATGGCTCACAGACGGGAAACTCCACGCCACCTTATAATGCGATGAACTACGACGATCGGTGAAGAGTTCCGCAATCAATGATCCATTCTCCGCCGCTTCTTCCAAAACTGCCCCCGCCCGAGATCATCTCGCAATACCCGATTCGACGAGATTCAAGCTTCCCAAAGATGGACCCATGGCACAACCGATCCCACGACATCACTGAACGATCATGCACATTCATAAATGACTCGCTTCAGGTCGTATTCCCACTCTCAAAGGACGTGCTCAGCATTGGTTCTATTCGCCGCTAAGGGGTCCGTCCATCATTTGGAGAGCTCGCCGATTTTTGTAGAACGCTCGAACAAGAGAATCATCGGGATTCATCACATCTCAATCCGCCGTAACGATGGAGAGTCCTCAAAGAATACTTCCGTGAGGTTCTCCTCAAGTCTCGACAGATACCGTGAGTAGATCCGTAACTTTGAGGGCGTGCTTCTGAGGACTCCGCCAGATACTCTATTCATCATTAATGCGGAGACCCATTCCTATGCTAACTGTCCAATCGAATAGAGGCACAAATCACGACAAGCTATCGCTGCTCATCAAAGCTTGAACCACCAAGCAAAGAAGCGGAAGAAGGTTCCCAAAGATGATGTTCAAACATCTCGTAAAAGAAGAGAGGCAACCTCCCCAAAACCTCCTCAGCACCTCGATGACTCACCGTGAGAGGAAATATACTCTCAACACGCCATCAACATCCCATGGCTATTCAGAAGAGGATGGCGCCAAGTGGTCGCACCTTTAAAGCCTGGAATTGGAAATCAAGAGAAATTCACTTTCACCGCATGGTGGGGCACACCATCAAGAGTGCCACCAACTCAAGAGGAGATTGAAAGACTAATACGTATCTAGGCCGCTTTTATACAAAACCAACCCGGCCGTCAAAGAAATGCCGGGGCAACCAGTGAGGAACCGCCAAGCTGGCCGGAGAGATAGAAACAATTGCGAGGGCCGTGTTATCTAGCCAAATATTCATTGCCGCCTTCAAGAGCCGAAATCAAGAAGTCTCGCTGACCATTCTATCACCTTTGATGATTTAGATCTAGAGGGCTTCGTGATCCCACATCAAGATCCCCTTGTCATCGCAGTGGGTGGTGATCCATGCTTCAATATTAAAAGGATATTGATCGACAATGGGAGTGATGTTCTTTTACCCACTTTCCTCAAGATGGGTATAAAGAGAGAAGCTTCAACCCACGGCCCACTGTATGGATTTGATAATCGACCCATATTAGTGGAAGGGACAATCGCCTTCCCAACTCTTGGGAATTTCCCACACGCAACCCACTTGATACAATTTATTGTAGTCAAGTCCGAGTCCGCATAATGCAATATTTGGGAGACCTCTCAGCCTATATTCTACGCAAATACATCTGCTCTCACCTCAAGATGAAATTCACACCAGCATCGGCGTGGTAAGTGGAATCAACAGATAGCAAAGCGTTATATCAAGCAAGCCCACATTTACGCCAAGAACCTCAACATCGAGAACTTCACCTCAGATGAGGATGCCTCGAAAGGGCTTCTCCCTTGAAGATGTAATTTGTCTTCCTATCTCGTAAGTTGATCCATCGCGAAAGGTGAAGGTGGGATCGCGTCGCATCGATCGAAATCAATGAGATTTTCTCGTAAAATCAAGATATCTTTGCCCGAGCATCCGATATTCTCGGCATTGACCCAAGTCATTACGCGACTCCTCAAAGTTGACTCAACCTACGGATACGTAAGAAAAGAACCTTCGCTCAACGATTGCGTCATAGAACAAGAAATCACCAAACTGGAAGTCAAATTCATTCGAGAAGTCTACTACCCCACCGGTTGGCTAACGAGTGTTAGTCAAGAAGGCCAACGCCTCGGAGAATGTGCATCGACTACACCGACCTTAATCGCATGCCCAAAAGATAGCTTCCCCTTCCTCGATCGACCAACTAGTTGATGACATCGTGACATCGATGTCGAAGCTTCATGGATGCCTATTCGCTACAATCAAATCAGATGAACAAAAGATGAGGAAGCAACATCCTTCCAAACAGATAAGGGACTATACCGCTATCGTCATGCCATTCGACTAAAAAATGCCGAGCAACATATCAACGCTTTATGAATAAGATCTTCAAGGATCTTATAGGCACAATATGGAGGTGTATGTTGATGATATGTGAAGAGCTTGGAAATATCACAAAGATATTTCGACCGCAATGCTTTGACATTCTTCGACACTACAAGATGCGCTCAACCCAAGCAAGTGCATTTTTGGAGTTTCCTCTGGAAATTCCTAGGCTTCATGGTCACTCAGCGCGGGATAGAGGCCAACCCCGAGAAGATAAAAGCACTCAAGGACATGTCACCTCCAAGAACGATCAAGGAAGTCCAACGTTTGACTGGAAGGATTGTAGCTTTATCACGATTCTTGGCCCGCTCAGGAGATAAGTATCTACCATTCTTCAAAATCTTAAGGGGTGCATGAGGAAATGGATTCCAAAGTGGACAGACGAATGTCGCATTTGAGCAACTTCGAGTCTATTTAGCTTCCCCCCCTCTATTATCAAAGCCTATCCAAGGAGAGAAGTACATCTATCTTGTGCTTTCCTCATGCCGTAAGCTCCGTGCTGATACGCGAGGAGAATTCATTGCAACGACCCATTTATTATGTCAGCAAAATTCTTTCTTGATACCGAAGGACGCTATCCACTAGCAGATAAGACATATCTAGTGCATTCTCGCATCTAAAATTGCGACCGCATTCTCGTGCCCACACCATCAACGCCTACACTCATCTTCCATTAAGAACTATTCTCGCAAAAAAGCCCCGATGTATCCGGAAGGTTGATGAAGTGGTCTCGAGCTTGGAGAGTTTGACATCCATTTTCTTCCACGCCCGATATAAAGTCACAAGTGCTCACGACTATTGTAGAATGTACCATCCCATCACCATTAACAGATCATTCATCACTCCATGACAAATCAATGGACATTATATGTTGATGGAGCTTCTACTTAAGGGAGCGTGAATTTTGCTTATCTCCCCAAGTAAAATAACTTAGAGTACTGCCACTAAAGTTCCTACCACCAATAATGTCGCCGAGTACGAGGCCCTCAGAAGGTGACTAAGGCTCGCCATCGTGAGGTCCGTAACTTAGCCATCTATGCACTCACTTGTGGCCTCACAAGTTGAAGGAGACTTCGATAGCCATCCGCATTTGCCAAGCATCGCTCTTTTGGCAAAGTCACTTCTGCCGTAATCGAGACCCATCGATAACTCATATTCTAAGGGAGCGTAACACGCGAGATGCCCTCTCCAAGTTAGCCACAACAACGACAGAGATCTTTTCAAGAGAAAATACATGAGGACATCCACTTTCCCAAGATTCAAGCGCCCTTGGGTGATACAATCTCGAGGACCCAAAAGAATCTTCATGGATTGACCCGATCATGTCCTTTCTTCAAAGCGGCCTTGCCAACAGACCACCGATGCTATCTGCCTCCAACGTAGAGCAATCGAACTTCACCATAATCGGTGATTAACTCTACAAGCGTCCTTCTTAGGCCCTACGTGTCTACCACCTTCTGAGGCTAACTCAAATGCAAGAGGTTCATTCAGAATTTGTGGTGAACATTTGGGAGGAAAAGCCCTCGCCTCAAAATCATGAGGCAAGGTTTTACCGCCTACAATGAAGAAGGACGATTGGAATTTGTAAAGAAGTGTAACAAGTGTCGCTACATTCCAATCTCACTCATACACCATCTCAGAACTCACCACAATCCAGAGCCCGCCCTTTGCTCAATGGGGATCGATATAATGGGACCCTTTCCCATTGCCACCGGAAACAAAAATTCATAATCTTGGCGTTGATTACTTCAAGTGGGTGGAAGCCAACCGGCCAAAATCACCAAACAAATGCCAAGCAATTTGTCGAAAAATATTATTTGTCGTTTCGATTCCAAAGAAAAAAATCATCACCGATAATGGGACGCAGCTGTGGAAAGACATTCACATCTTTCTTCCGTGAGTCGATATCCGCTTAATCCACACGTATCCCATCCACAGTAAATCGCGTAATCAAGTCACCAATAGACAATACTAAAGGGCTAAAGACACGACCAACCACGCCGGGGAAATGGGCAAGAACTATCCAATGTTCTTTGGGCTTACCGACTACATCAAGGACTACCGGAGAAACGCCGTAATCGGTTTCGAACGAGGTCGTTATTCCGCCGACATCGGGGTCCCAGCCCTAACCCATAACTGATGCCGACAACAACGACGATAAGCTGATTCCATCCGGATCTCGAAGAGACCCGCGACATGTCGACTGGCTTCCTATCGAAAGGATTGCTCGAGGTTTCAACCTGGTAAAGCCAGCACCAATATCTATGGGGACCTCGCCCCTCTAAGTCTCGACTCGCAGGCCACAACGAACAAACTCTCACCGCTTTGGGAAGGCCCGTATGTGGTGGTGTCAAAATCAAGCTCGCACGCTGCTTAAGGATAGTATGGGAAGACTCTCCCACGCACTGAATGCTACAAACCTCCGAAGTACTACCTGATGTATCGCCTTTTATTCTAGTGAATGCGGAAAACATTATCGTCGTATGTTTGTATTGCAATTGTTATCGAATTTATCGATACTGCTTGTCACTTATTGTCCAACCTTGGCATCAAGGTGTTTGGATTTATGTTTCATCTATGTTAAAGTTCTCATACTTATTGTGACTTTTTCTTGCTTATGCTTTTAAAACACCACTCAAGAGATCGCAACTATTGTATCTCATTCGTAAGATCGATCCAATTGACCGATCTTCCTATGTGTTAACATCGAGTAACGCTCGATAAACAACCTGGATAAGTTGGCATCTATACGCACAACTTTCTCCATGTAACATCATCGGTAAACGCATACACAAGGATAGTCAAAATCCTCGGATTCAATTGAGATCTTCCTAGTTAACATCGCCGAAAGTAACGCCTCGATAAACAACCTTGGATAAGTTGACAATCCTCTATAGACGCCTACAACTTTCTCCATAACAAAGTTAACATCATCGAAAAACGCCGATACACAACCTAGATAGATCGAGAGGTCCTGGACTTCACCACCTCTTCCATAGTTAACGCCATCGTAACCCCGACAAACAACCTCGATAGGTCAAAAATCCTCGGATTCAATTCGAGATCTTCCTATACAGTTAACATCGCCGAGTAACGCCTCGATAAACAACCTGGATAAGTTGGCAATCCTCTATAGACGCCAACTTTCTCCATAACATGTTAACATCATCGAGTAAACGCCCCATACACAACCCAGATAGATAGATCGAGAGGTTCTGAGAGAACCTCTATAAATATATTCCGTGCAAGTTTGTCATCAAGTAACGCTCTGGTAATGATCTTAGAATAGATCGAATTACCCTAAAGGGATTCCCGATGATCTCTTCTACGCGAATCTTTATCATCGAGTACGCTTTGACACACAACTCCGGAAATATTCACAAACAATTTTTGTGGATTATTAATACTTCTCGCAGAACATACAAGTACAATCAACCAGAAATAATATACAACACTAAACAGCTGCAACATAAAGGAACTACAACTACACAGTCTTGATGGTCTCATCAGTAGATGATGAAGAACTATCTGAGTCATCCTCGCCGTCGCTAAGGGTCGGGAAGCTAGGCTAGAGAAAGGACCTCAACACCAGCCTCCTAGCTTGAGCACGCCATGTCCCCTTCAAGAAACCTGATGAAGCCTTCATCAACACACCGCCGCCCAAAGCCTTCACCTCTACATCATACACGGTCTCGCCTCAACGTGATCTCAGATGATACTTCGCCGAGTTCTTGAAGTCCTCCACTCGGATCCGGCCCCGCTTCTACCCGAGATAAGGCGCCTCTTTCTCTCGAAAGCGAAGCGCCAGAACTCGGTTTCTTTGCCTCAAGACTAAACCTTCTAAAAGATCTTCGATCCTCATGAGCAACCAACCTCTGCTTCTAGCCTCCACTAATTCATCCCGAGTCCGCCAACTTCCTGACAAAAGAAAGAGAAGTCGCTTGAGTCGCCAACTCGTCCGCAGACTCATCAAGTTGATTCTCCAACACGGACATCTCTTTTACTTTCTCCACATACCGCTTATATTCACCATGGAGAAACTTCACTTAACTCAATTCCGCCATTCAAAGACAATGTTCATTTTGAAGTCAAGTTTTGCTTCTTCAAGATCTCAAATAAGAAAAATTACGTTAAACACCGGAAATGGGAAATAAAAGATGATGAACGCAAGAAGGATTGTTACCGCTTCTTCATGTCGAATGACCACGCAGAATGATTCAACACGCCCTCGAATGAAGATCCTTGGGGACTACTACAAGGGCCGAATCTTTTCGTATCTGATATCACCATCACCTCTTCGCCCTTTTCCTCTTCTATTGGAGACGGGTCCTTCAGGAAGAAGCCGAGGACGCTTGGGAGATCTACGGAAACCTCTTTGTTGCTTTCAACGTGCATAAGACCGATGAATAGAAAGCTCCGAACAAAGATTCCTCCCGACAAATGCGATATATCAATCTCAAATCAAGATCTTCAATATTCGAATTTCGTCCGCAGATATCTTCATCACCAACTGTAGGGAATGGGTAAATCTCGCCTTTCCCCATTTCTCGAAGACCCCGCCATTCTTCACAAAAGAATCGCTTGCCCAACTCTTGGGAGAATCCTTCATCCGAGGTCAAATGACTCGCAGTGATAATCATGTGCATCGCAGTAAACTTGCACATCCGGAGGTAATCAAGGCGTCGCTCTCGAAAAGACTATAAGTCCCATCAGATCGCCATTGCCAAAAACCGGAAATGCAAACCTCGTGATGTCGACAAAATGGCGATCATCTCTGGGATGGGGAAACCGCAATCCCGCGCCCAAACTCATCTCGTAAGTGGTGAAATACCCCGGCGGCGGAGATTGGGCTCTATCAGACTTCTTCGGACACTTAAGAACCAAATCATTCGGAAAATAATATTTTTCCAAGCACGATCAATGTGTCTCCCGTGATCAACGACTCCCACGAATCTTCGCCCCTCCCATTTTAGAAGGTTCCTCGCCGCCGCCTCCGCATGGGTCTAATGTCTCTTTCAAAAGATTCTCACCCATCTACAAACACCGAACTGCACCATCGAGATGAAAATTATTCCAAGAAGAGTGCCCAAACTCCCACCGTGGGAGGGCTATGCACAGCTTGAGAGAGGTGGTAGAGGTTGATCCAAGAAGAGTGCCCAAACTCCCACTGGGGAGGGCATGCACTGGCTTGTGGAGATGAGGAGGAAGAGGTTGATCCAAGAAGAGTGCCCAAACTCCCACCGTGGAGGGCTATGCACTCGTGGAGAGTGGATCCAAAAGAGTGCCCAAACTCCCACCGGGGAGGCATGGCTCGGGTGAGGTGGATCCAAAAGAGTGCCCAAACTCCCACTGTGGGGAGGGCTATGCACTCTAAGAGGAGAAGAGGAGATGAAAGGTGTGCCTTCTCCTTAGCCCTGGGGTTTTATAGACCCTTCTAGGGGCAAAAGCGAAAACCGCCCAAAACCGCTCAAACCGCCAAAACCGCATTCGCCGCTGGGCGCTCAAGCTCGCCTCAAGGCTGCTCAAGGCTAAGACGGCCTGCTACAAGACATGCTGCCTCGCAACTGTCGATCCATGTCGCACGGCCAGCTGCTGAACCGCCTCGGGTCAGACCATTCGGCACCACACCATGGCGACCGCCATGGACGCTGCCATGCCTGAACCGCTGGGTGTCGAATCACGCAGAACCGCACCATCGCGATTGCCAGGACCTGCCCGCAGCTCTCAAGGCCTGACTCGCCGAATTCCTCGCTTATTCCACACTGCTAAATCGCGTTCGCCACGCTCATGTTCGCTGGCCTATACGCGGCCATAGCGCATGGGCGCTACCTTCGGCTGCACACATGGCGCTACCACGCCATGGGCGCTCAAGCTCTGTTGCACCCGGATGGATCCAGAACCTCAATTCGCGACCGATATCTACACGATTTGCGCCTCGCACGCCTTCCCGAAGTTATAATCATTCTATGAAGATTTGTTCTCTCAAAATGCGCTTGATGGACTCTCAAATTTCATTGAAGAATTTGCTATTTTCAAGATTTGACATATATTTTGGATGATCAGATAATGTCACCCAAAAATAAAGAATCGATACATCCTCGAAAATTAATCCGATCAAGCACGAATCTCAAGGCATTTTCAAATGCTTCGATCTAATCACCGATTTCAGAAGCTACAATAAACCGACTGCCTCGAGACGAACATAAGAATATATCAGCATACCGATCCGAAGCTCGAATCGACTATCGTTTATCGCATGAAAATGGATCCCGATCCGCCAAATGGTCACCAAAACATATTTATACCGATCGAGCTGCCAAGACGAATCCAACGAATCCAAGATCACCCAATTCGACATCATTAAGGCACCGATCATCAAAATACACCGTCAATCGAGGATCGACGCCGTCCGATGGTGGTTGGAGTTTTCCATGAATTTACCGCACTCCCAAAAAAATCTATAAATAAGCCTCATTCTCACCTAGAGGACAAATCGATTGGAAGACCAGAGCTCGAGAACCACCAAACCTGACGCCGACGCATCTATCACCACCGCCACTCAAGTGTCAAGACGTGAGAGTCGCCTTAGAGATCGCTCAGAGACTAGAAAAGACCCGCTTTTTTCTCGAAGATCAAGAGGTTGCTCCTAAGATCCGCTTCTCGCCGCTTGGGAAACTTCTCCTTGAGTTGACCGATATCAGTATTTTTCTACACTCTAATATTGTCAGTAAACACCTTCTTCTCCCAACTAACGGTAGAAGGACCAGATCAACACATAAGAAAGTTCAGACGCAAGGCCCCGTGGTTTTTTCCCTTAACGGGTTTTCCACGATAACCCTCGTGTTCATATCCCCGCTTGTGTTGGATAATTTTGGGCTACACAAGATCTCGATCTACCTAATAAAATTCTCAGACAACAAAACCAAAAAAAATTATATAAATTTTATTAATAATTTTATTTAATAAGTTATTGTTTGAAATGCATATTATATAATTTTACTTATTACTAAGTAAATTAATTTATTTATATGATATATATAATAAGTAAAATTATATATATATATATATATATATATATATATATATATATATATATATATATATATATATATATATATATATATATATATATATATATATATATATATATATATATATATATATCAATAACTTATTAAATAAAATTAAAAGTAATATTTATAGTTTTATTGATATATTAAAATACAGGAGAGAAGTTTAATTTTTTCTAAAAAAAATTAACATAAAATATTAAAAAGATTTTAATAAACAAATTCCACCTATTCATTAGAAATTTAAATTTTTAAATAAAAAATATATATTATAGAATGTCAACACCAAATAAAATAAATTAATAAGATTTTCTAAAAATTATTAAAAATTCCTAAGCTAAAATTAGTTTTATAATTAATATAATTAATCTTATTTATAAATAAAATATTAAATAATATTATTATAGTATTACTTATCAATATAAAATTTTCATGTAATTATTTTAAGATTAAAAAATATCATAAGTTAATTTTAAGTTATCTATTTCAAATTATTTTAAAAATACAATTTAAAATTAATATTATTTAATATATTTTTATAAAATTGTATAAGATAAATAATAATAATAATTTATTTATATATTTTAAATATGTTGATTAAATATATTTAAAATTCTATGAAATATTATTATTAAAAAAAGTTAAAAATAAAAAATTAGAAAACGTTAATAATATCACGTTTTTTGAAAACATTTAAAAAAAAAGCTATTTTTATTAATTATATGCTCCTTTTTAAAAATTATGCTTATTTAGAAGATAAACACGCAGCTCGGGTCGATCGCCGTTGCGCGTTCCACGCGGCTCTAGCAATCCCCATTCTAGCCTCGCGCCGCTAGAGAAATAAAACAGTTTTTACAAGTGTATTAACGACTTTTCATTTCCGTTAAACATAACCTAGTGCTACTATGGCCCACCACGTCGACCACCAGGTCACGTTCACAAAAGCGAACGTAGACCCAACAAAATCCTTTGCTTATAAAAGTTAGACTGCTTCAGCCCTCTTCCAAACGCAGTCTTACAAAGCAAAGCAGTGGAGAAATTGAGAAGCGGAAAAAAAAAGAATAAAAAAAATGGACCCAAGCCCCTCGAATGAAGGAAAATCGCCTCGGAGCTATGCTCTCAGCGGCAAGATCATGCTCAGCGCAATCGTGGTGCTCTTCACAGTACTCCTCTTAATACTCTTCCTCCACCTTTACGTCCGCTGGCACGTCATACGTAGAGCCTCCCGCCGGGCTCGTCGCCGCCGTCGACTTGTATTCTCAACAGAGGGCCAGGCCTCGGCTCCTTGCGCTGTTAATCGCGGTCTCGATCCCTCAATCCTTGCATCCCTTCCCGTTCTGCTCTTCTCCGACTATGCAGGGGAAGATGATGAATTGGGGGAATGCGCCGTGTGCTTGAACGAGTTCAAGGAAGGGGAGAAGATCCGATGCCTTCCGCGGTGTGGTCACCGCTTTCACATCGATTGCATCGATATGTGGTTTTGTTCACACTCTAGCTGCCCACTATGCCGCGCCGCCGTCGAGGTGGTGAAGGATGCAGCGGCAACCAACTCTGGCACGACACAGGCTGTTGATACCTCGGCTGCGCCGGCAGATACGAACGTGAACGAATTTTGCTCGTCGTGCCAGCGGGTCGAGGACATGGGTTCTTCCTCATCGGATTCCGGCTGTCGGGAGGTTAGGATTGAGATTCCCGCGAGTAGAGCCGAAGGATCAAGCGCCGAAGAGCAGCAGACAAGTTTAGGGCTCGAATCTCCGGACGAGCCGCCATTGAAGACGGCGATCAGCCGGATGGTACTAATCCGGTGGCTTCTGATGCGCGATCCGAGGCACTATTGGGACTGTGATTCAGGATCCGTGCCGGATCTGGAGCGCGGCGATGGGGAATCGCCTCCACCACCGCCGACGACAATGGCAGCCGATCCGGCTCGATAGTGCCGATTTTAGCCCGAGACATGACTGGATAGAGCCGATGCGGATGCGGAAACGTCGCATTCTCATAGCGTGCTACTGTAAAGATTCCTTTTGTGTCGCTTTTAAATTTCTTGCTTCGTCTATCTGTTTTAGCGAATCCCATTTTGTGAGTGAATTTTTCGCGATGGGCTATTGCCGAAAGGTAGCCTTGTAAAGTAGAAGTCATAAGGACCGTTTTAATAAAGTAAACGAATCTTTAGGCAAGCAATAATGATACGCAGTTTCTTTTGAACATTTTGTACTACGAATGCCCAAAAAGTGAAACGCGGGCCAGGATCTCTTGGTGCAATAATAAGCAGCTCTCTAATAAGGCTATTAAAAAAGTTATCTACAAATCCCTCCTCTCTATTGACTGGATGGTCAGATTTGGTTCAAAAAATATGTTATAAATTTTGCACTCTTATTAGATGGCCTACATTGAGGCCTTAAAATCTCGAATGTCTTATCCCACAGAGATTTGGGGTCTACAATATCTAGTTATTTTTACAATAACTCTTTTGAATCTCACTCCATCTCTTTTTTGAGTGACTTTTCTCAATTAAAATTGTTATAGCCTTACTCTCAAATGGCAAATTTTTTCTTATGCAATCCTCCCTACAACAAATCCTTACTAATGCAGATAACTCACTTCATAAGGTGGTTAAAAGGCTCCATTATCTTATCATGGTTGTTATGGTTTACACAATATGGAGGGAATGTAATCGTAGGTTATTTTCTCAACTGTCCTCCTGCCTTGCCTTCTTGTCTCTCATGTGAGAAGTCGGGTGATGCACAAGCTTTCCAGATGGAAGTTCAAAGACTCTTGTCCAACTGCTACTAATCTATTAAATTTATGGAGAAAATAGAAGATAATCAACTAGTTTTTCTGTTGTGCTTTCTCTTCGATGATATGTTTCTTTATGAAAATTTCTTTTTTACAATTTGTTTTGATTTCTAATGATTTGGTTCTCAGTCAAGGCTCCTGCTTGGATGACCTCCTGTGCAACCTGATTTAAGACTAAATATTGTTATGTTTCCCTAGAAGGTAATGCTGGTAACTGTGGGTTTTCCTTCCCCTTTATCCTTGTGGGTGAATCATTTTTTTTAATTATTATTATTATTATTATTATTATTATTATTATTATTATTATTATTATTATTATTATTATTATTATTGGATTGTTGGTTCATTTGATTGCCTGGCTCTGAGTCTAGTCAAGCCCCTCATTTTTATTCCTTGTTATCTTTCAAGATGTAATCTCAGGTTTTGTTTTAGTTATAGTCTTCCTCTTTAGTTACAATTTTTGGTTTTCTTCAGTTCCTCAGGGATCATTATATGTAATTGATTTCTTCTCAGTAGAATGAAATTGGGCTCCGCCCTTAATTTTTTCCAAAAAAAGAGGTCACAATTTTCTTATCTGCTCATATTTTTTAGTTAATAACTACTTTAAGTTAATAAAAAGGTGTTTCTAAGAGCAAATTTATTAAGAAAGATTATATTAAAAAAACTACAGCGAAGTCACCAACCTTCTAACTTGCTTTGATGGACATGAAAAGAAAAAAAAAGTAATAATTTCTACATGGTGATTTCTCTGAATACTATTCTTTTTTTTTAATATTATTGTGCTTTATAAAATTTTAATGTTAATCAAGATGATATGTTTTCATTCAATATTATCTAGGTTGAGTTAATTAAAACTTAATTGTTGACCACCAATAAGATTCAAAGCAACTTAACAATTCAAAGTGGGTTTATCAAATTGATGTTACCAAAAAGATTTAAGTTTGCTTACGAGTTTAAGTCACCAAAGTTATTAATCATATTTCTTTTAAACGCAACCATTTATTTATACTCTAAAATCACTTGAGCTACCTAAACAAAGTTAACTATTGTTTTCCTTTAACATTCAAAACTATTCAATAACTCAAAATAAAGTCGACAAATTATAAGATAAATCTCTACAGACCTCATCAAAGAACAATATTCTTAAATATTATTATGTGTATTTTACTAGCTATAAATTTGTTATATTTATTTATTTTACATTAAAAACTTATTATGTGCAGTTATCTAAATTAACTTATATTATCTCAATATAACAAAATAGGAAATTAGAGGGTGTCACTGACATGTTTAATATCAATCTTACACTTCTTGGCAATCTCATATAAGTTCTAGAGCTTCTTATTACAAGTTCACTTCTTTTCTCTTCTTTTCTCTTTTGTACTTTGTTCATCCTTACCAATAAAGTTTTGTTATCATCTATAAATAATTCAAGATCTAACATTCTATAATCAACATTGAGTATGAATCGATTATTAGAAGCTAAGCAATGAAATTGTATGATAAAAAATAAGAGATTTGTTCTAATTGGGAAACAAGATTTTAATACCAATATGTAGTTGAAGCAAACAAAAGATATGTTGATAAGGATAGTTCAAGAAATTTTGGAATAAGTGCCAAGAAGCATGATGTTGCATGAGGAGAAGCATACAATAGTTTTAATCTCCAAAAGATTGGATGATTGGATACATCATTGGTAAGTGGGGAAAATATGAAATTATGTTGCATATATTTTGCTAAATTGTTTATATTCTAATATTAATAGAGATTGCCTAAATTACTAAACACATATGCTTAAAGGACACATATTTTAAAATTATATGTATAATATTTTGACCCAGTTCAAATGTATTTGCTTTCTGCTACATTTCATTTCATCTTCATATTTCTTCCTAACAAACTTTCAATTTGCATCATACTAAAATGTCTTAAAAACTTATTGGTATTAATCAATGAAAAGATATGACTTTGAGATTGGAAGAGGCTGCACTAAAAGGCACATATATGTAACTTTAGAATGATGAGAATTAAAATAAATATATATAAGAAAAGACAACAACCTTAACACCTAAATGCAAGCTTTGAACAATAAGTTCTTAACTCACACCACCTCCACCATAACCTATAGTTCCAAAAAATATAGAGGTGAATTTCTTCAAAATATTTGGAATGACTATCAATAGTAAGAGTGGCAATGATAAACTTTTGGAAGATAAAAAAATTATAATAAAAATTATGAAAATCAAAATGATCTTTAAAAATGATCAAGTTTAAGTCCTAATGTATGATGAAGCTAAATCTTTGATTAGTATCAAATTGTTGCCTATTAATGATTAACCTACAAAAATAAAATTATTAAGACATATACAAATTTAGTGAATGATAATTTAGCAAATTAGTAGAGGCCATACAAAACATCATTATCTTATGTAAAGATGAAAGAAATACTTTAGTTTAAATACTATTCTAACAACTATGATAAGAAGTTTCATGAATAATTAATATCCTTTAAACTAGTGAATTTATAGTAATTAAGTGTTCAAATGCCTTTGAGGATTTTCTTGCTAGACCTATTACAATAGATCTAAAGTAATGTATCAATCTTTGTGACCATTTCTTGCAATTTGGAAATAAAAGTATTGATATTCAGAATAGTAACATGAAGTTTTGCATCTAAGATGAGGAAAATATATTCAAGGTTTATAATGATATACATATCAAGTTTGCCTTTCCATTTTATTTATATCAAGTCCTTAGATAAACCTCTGAACCTTTAAGGAAGATTTTTGTGATTAATGGATATCTATATTAGGAAAAATAATATTATTTTTCTAGAATCATGTGCAAGGAAGTTTTTTTATCTTTGAGCAACATTCTAGAGGGACAATTGAATATTTTGTAAAGGTAAAACTTTTTATTTTATGAAAATCAAGTTTTCACGGCACTTCCTATTTTAAGTCCTGGTAAAGTCCTTGGTTACATGATTCAAGAGCTGGGGCGCTAGTCTTTGTATTCAACACCTTGGCACTATCTTTTCTATCTTGTTCTCTAATTTGCTTTATATGGGCATCACGATGCTGATGATCTAATGTATCAATGCTATCTTTTCTATTCTTTGCTCCAAAGTAGGTCAATTATAGTATCATAGCATTTGCGCATCTTGTGCAGTGGTTAAAAGCTGACTATGATTTTCACCTTTTATCCCTTTTTTAGAATTTTATTGATACCAAAATAAACTTTAATTGCATGTTTAAAAACAGAATAAGTATTAAATGCATATATTTGAATATTAAAAATTCACTACATAAATAACATTTATTAGTTTCCACTAATTAGTTCTTCTTGTTGGCATCAAATATGGTACATATTCAAAAAGTATGAGTTGTCTCAATTTCTCCTTCTCTTTTGGTAGATATTCCCATTACATAAAAATTGTCAATTATGGCAAAAAATTTATCAGAAATCATGCCAAATCCCTTAAAACTATAAATTTATGAGGGATTTTGCCCTGTTTGTAAAATTTTAGTTGCAAATGCATTTTGACAGCTAAATTTTTCACGAAAATGCATTTTTGACGATTTTCTGATGGTAAATCCAATAGAATTACTTTTATGTAGAACCGATGAACAAATCTGCAGAAAAGCCCGCAAGAGAGGATTTTTGCTCAAAATTCACCGGAGTGCAAACCCGCTGAAGTTTCATCAAATTCTTTGGCAGAAATTCTACCAAAAATTTCCCATGGTGAGTATCTACCCAAAACCCGCCAAAAAATCCACTGTCGAAAATTTCATGTTCACATGATGCCCTTGCAATGGTATGTATTGATCCTTGTGATGAAAAATCCATTGAAAACCAGTGTAGATTTGATAAAATAAAAAAAAAAGATAAAAGAGCGCATTTATGCTAATTTTTACACATGCAAAAAAATTACATAATGACTTTATAATTATTTCACAATTAACTTTAACATATTCACAGCAGCTATACAAGAAGTTTACAAAATTTTCCAAAACTTCAAATCCACATTTCTTATGAATGAACAAATGAAATCTCAAATAAACAATCATACATGTAAAAAATAGAGATTTATCTTCAACTCTATGGAGAAACCAAAGGAAAAAAAACACATATTTTGGGTTATATTTGCCATGCCCTAGGGTGGAACCTGCAGCTAGTCGAGAGAGAGAGAGAGAGAGAGAGAGAGAGAGAGAGAGAGGACCTGGAGATCATTGCCTTATATTAACAGTTTCTGCCATATTCTTTGGCAAAAAATTAGCTAAAAAATTTTGGATGGATCCATAAAACTTTTTTCCACTAAAAATCAATTAATTTAGATGCTTATTGCCCAATGAAGTTTCCAATGAAAATATACAATTTTTTGTATTATTCTTCAATTACTTTCTCGATGGATAGTCCATCTCCCCACTATATCTCCAGATGTAGAATTTCATCATAGACATTTCTAATAGCTTTTAGATAATAGGGCATGGATGACAATAAGCTTCCCTTCATGATGATAATTTATCCTATTATTATATGATATAATGAAACTATTGTACAAAAAGTATTTAATGAATGCCTACCAAATATAATATTATAGGTTATCAACTTGTTGATTATGATGAAATCAACCATAGTAGTAAATTTCTTATCTTTTTCTCTCAAAGTAAATAATAGAGTGATAACTCCTTGAGTTTTCTTCCTCTCTCTAGAGAAGTCAAATAGAAATTGTCAAGTTGGTCTGAGGCATCTACTCTCAAATTCATCTTATCAAAAATATTATTGAAATTATATTAAATGAGTTACTTATTAATTATTACACTCCCAATTTGATAACTTCTGATTAATGCAATCATGATAATTGCATCATCATAAGGATTTCTGTCTATTCTATTTGTTCTTGTGAAATAATTGGCTAGACTTCTACTTTTTAATGTGTTGTTCTCATTGACTAAACCTCTCCATGACTAAAATCATTTGAGGTTAGATCAGTAAGAAGACTCTTCATCGATTCACCAAGAATAATAAGTCCTATTTCAATTATGTTGATAGTTTGAGCTAGAACTAGTTTACTGATAAACTCTTCCATATGTTTTTTTTTTTTTGTCTCTTAGTACTTAAATTCACCCAAATAAATTCTTTAAGTTTTCTTGCTCTAATTAATTTGTCTAATAAATTTCTTAAAAGTCTGCACTCCTTTGTATCATGTTGGTGATCCTAACGATAACCATAATACTTCTTAGGATCTCTTAAGTAACATCTAGCTCTCATCAGTGGTGTTCATTTGAAATAATCTTTATTCTAGATGGCCTCAACTAATTTGGACATAAAGACTCTTAAAGGGGTTATAATGGGTGGTAGACAAATAATACTTGCATCTTCTTTTGCCTCCTTAGTTTTTTTTTTTTTTTTTTGTAACTCAAAAGGATATACCTTTTTGTATGATGGATTTGTCTTCTATAAAAAATATTCTTTTATCAATCCACTTCAAATGACAAATTTTCTATTCTCTTTGGAAATATGGAAATATTCCTTCAACCATATTCCTCACTCGATTTCTTGGGTTGGTAGATTCATAATTATACTCTATATTAATATAGCTATTTGTGAGTTCAAACACTTCATTAAGGGCCTTTGGTTATTGAAGATCAAATGTGTAGCAAAATGGCCCTTCTATTAGGTAATGAGTGAGTGCAACTTGAGCTATAGTTGGCTTCACATTTCTTTCATCCAACATCTCTTTATAAAAATGAGTGATGTACCTTATCAATGACTCTCTTACTACTTGCTTCACTTGTAGAAGGGCTTGTGAATTCTCCATCAATTTTTATGCATTAGCGAATTGAGTTAAGAATATTCACTTGAATTCAGCTAATTAGGTGATCACCCCCAAAAGCATGTGAGGGAACCACCTAAGAGCTAACTCCTTAAAGGTCATAAAGAACTTCTTGAAATTTATAACATCTTTTATATTTAGCAAAGCAACTGCTAAATCAAAGTAAGCAATGTGGTAGGGTCAATCTTCCCTTGTAGAAATAAAGGATTAAGATCTTAAACTTCTCTGGTGGCTTGGTTTCGACAACCTCCTTGGAAAAAGCATTCTCCAATTGTCATTTTCTTTAGATATTCTTCCCTAATCATGTAAAGAGAATCTTCTTCGATGTTGGGATAATATGTCGCTTTATATTCATAAATAGATGTTGATGGCGATGCCCTTATCATTATTACCTTCCTTCTTTAAACGACCAAATATGAAAATCCACTTGACATCTCTACTTTAGAAGCAATTTTTAAGAATTTTTTCTATTACAATTTAAATCATTTTTGTCATTCTTTCTTCAAATTTAACTAATTATCTCATAATTAGAAATTCTTAATTGTTTTCAATGTTAACACGATCTTTTCTATTTAATCCACTTCTTGGTATGCTTTTTTTAGCCTGGGGTATGTATCCATGCTCACCGCACCATTGAGGATATTAGAACTAAAGAGTTAGTGAACATCCACTACATTTGATTATTAAAAAAAATGTAAAAGAGAGAAGAATATGAGAGAAAAGGTTTTGAGAATTTTATTAGAAGAGAATATTTTAGAACCAAGAGAAGAGTTTGTAATCACTTTTATAATATGAGACACCTTATTTATAGATTTAACTCAACATAATATTATTCATAGATTTATTTTCTTACCATGGATTAAAATAAACATCTTCGTAGACCTCAAAGTAATATTTTAGTTACATTATAATTAAATTTCCTCCTAAAAAAACCATGGGAATTACTTTCCCTTGTCCACAATTCTTTAACGTTATTTTTTATATAGCTAAAGCTAATTTAATGTCAGATTGATATTTATATTCAAAGGCCTATTTGAGATAACTTCGATTATATAAAAATAATAATAATAAAATTGTTATACAAAAATTATTATATGAAAAAAATTATGTTGAATATATAAATTATTTTTTAATAAAAATTAAATTATAATTTTCTGATCACCAGATAATCAAATTAAATTAAAAAATATAAATTTTTTACTTTAAATTTTTTAAAATATAATTAAAATTTAGTCAGAATATTCTCTCAAATGTATTTGAAACTGTAAATCCTGGTGGTTAAAATTTATGACTTCACGGTCACGCCTCAACCTTCAGTTCGAAGCTTCGAAGAAGTCTACCCCTCTTGACTACCTGTCAACCTTCTCCCTTTCGAAGTCCCACACAAGCATTTCTAACAATGCCACGTGGATTTAATTTAATTTAAATATAAAATATAAATTTTGATAATGGAAAATACAATAAATGTTCCGGAACCTATGTGCGTTAAGGTTTGAAATTCTATTTTCTTTGACGCTTACTGGATGCCGACAACTGACGCAGTTATTTCGGCCACGAGCGGCTGTAGCGATGCGCGGCGGATTAACTCATTAATTAGAAGATAAACACGGCAGTTTGGGTAGATCACCGCCGCGTGTCCCACACGGCTCCCGCAATCCCCATTCTACCCTCGCGGCGCTAGAGAAATAAAACAGTTTTTTAAGTGTATTAACGACTTTTCACTTCAATTAAAGATAACTCAGTGTTACTATGGCCCACCACCGTCGACCACACAGCAACCGTACACCTAAACAAATCGCTAGGTTATAAAAGCAGATTGCTTCAGCCGTTTTCCAGACGGCGTCTTACAGAGGAGAGAAGCAGAGGAGAAATTGAGGAAAGGAAAGGATCAAAAACATGGACCCGAGCCCCTCGAATGAAGGAAAATCGCCTCGGAGCTATGCTCTCAGCGGCAAGATCATGCTCAGCGCAATCGTTGTGCTCTTCACCGTAGTCCTCTTAATACTCTTCCTCCACCTTTACGTCCGCTGGCACGTCATACGTAGAGCCTCCCGCCGGGCTCGTCGCCGCCGTCGACTTGTATTCTCAACAGAGGGCCTGGCCTCGGCTCCTTGCGCTGTTAATCGCGGTCTCGATCCCTCAATCCTTGCATCCCTTCCCGTTCTGCTCTTCTCCGACTATGCAGGGGAAGATGATGAATTGGGGGAATGCGCCGTGTGCTTGAACGAGTTCAAGGATGGGGAGAAGATCCGATGCCTTCCGCGGTGTGGTCACCGCTTCCACATCGATTGCATCGATATGTGGTTTTGTTCACACTCTAGCTGCCCACTATGCCGCGCCACCGTCGAGGTGGTGAAGGATGCAGCGGCAACCAACTCCGGCACGACACATGCGGTTGATACCTCGGCTGCGCCGGCAGATACGAACGTGAACGAATTGTGCACGTCGTGCCAGCGGGTCGAGGACATGGGTTCTTCCTCATCGGATTCCAGCTGCCGAGAGGCTAGGATTGAGATTCCTGCAAGTAGAGCCGAGGGATCAAGCGCCGAAGAGCAGCAGACAAGTTTAGGGCTCGAATCTCCGAACGAGCATCCATTGAAGACGGCGATCAGCCGGATGGTGCTAATCCGGTGGCTTCTGATGCGCGATCCGAGGCTCTATTGGGGCGGTGATTCAGGATCCGTGCCGGATCTGGAGCGCGGCGATGGGGAATTGCCTCCGTCGCCGCCGACGACAATGGCAGCCGATCCGGCTCGATAGTGCCGATTTTGGCCTCGAGAAATGACTGGATAGGGCTGATGCCGATGCGGAAACGTCGCATTCTGATAGCGTTGCTACTGTAAAGATTCCTTTTGTGTCGCTTTTAAATTTCTAGGTTCGTCTATCTTTTTTAGCGAATCCCATTTTGTGAGTGAATTTTTTCGAGATGGGATATTACCGAAAGGTAGCCTTGTAAAGTAGAAGTTTTAAGGGCCGTTTTAATAAAGTAAACGAATCTTTAGGCAAGCAATAATGATACGCAGTCTCTTTTGAACATTTTGTACTAAGAATGTCCAAAAGTGAAATGAGCAAAAAAGAGGGATGTAGTCGCAGTTTTTCTCATCTGCTCATATTGTTTTAGAGCTTTTTGAGATCATTTTTGTTTTTTTTTTTATATTTTATATTTTATATTTTATTTAAAAATAAATTTATTTGATTATAGTTGTTATTTTAAAATACTCATAATATTTTTTAGATATTTTAAATATTTTTAAAATAATATTATTTATTTTTGAAAATAAAAAATAAAATTAAAAAACATAAAAAATACTCTAAATAAATATATTTTTAAAAATAACATAAATTAAAAATAAAAAATAAAATTGATTCAAACAGTCCTTTAGTTAGTGACTACTTTAATTTAAAAAAGTATTTCTTAAAGCAAAATTATTAAGATAGATTATATTAAAAAATTGTAGTGAAGTCACCCATAGTGCAGTCATCGACTTTTTGACTGATTTTGATGCACATGAAAAAAAAAAAAATCATATAGTAATCATTTGTACATGGTGATTTCTCTAAATTTAATTATTTTTATTTAATAGTGTTGTGGTTTATAAAACTTTAATGTTAATCAAGATGATATATTTTCATTCAATATTATCTAGGTTGAGTTAATTAAAACTTAATTGTTGACCACCAATAAGATTCAGAGCAACTTGACAGTTCAAAGTGGGTTTATCAAATTGATGTTATCAAATGATTTAAGTTTGCTAAGGGGTTCAAGTCACCAAAATTATTAGTCATATTTCTTTTAAATGCAACTAGTTATTTATACTCCAAAATCACTTGAACTACCTAAACAAAGTAAATATTGGTGTCCTCTATATATTCAAAATTGATCAATAACTCAAAATAAAGTAGACAAACTATAAGAAAAGACTCTACAGACTTCATCAAAGAACATTATTCTCAAATATTATTATGTGTATTTTACTAGCTATAAATTTGTTAAATTTATTTATTTACATTAAAAACTTATTATGCATTATCTAAATTTACTTATATTATCTCAATATGGTTGTTTCTAGTAGCCCTGTACGTCAACTCTAACAAAATAGAGAATTAGAGGGTGCTGACATGTTTAATATCAATCTTACACTTCTTGGCAATGTGATATAAGTTCCAGAGCTTCTTATTACAAGTTCACTTATTTTCTCTTATTTTCTCTCTTTTACTTTGTCCATTCTTACAAGTAAAGTTTTGTTGTCATTTATAAATAATTCAAGATTTAACACCTTATAATCAACATGGAGTATGAATCGATTATTAGAAGCTAAGCAATGAAATGCTATGCTGAAAATAAGAGATTTGTTCTAATTGGGAAACAAGATTTTAGCACCTATATGTAGCTGAAGCAAACAAAAGATATGTTGATAAGGATAATTCAAGAAATTCTAAAATAGGAGCCAAGAAACATGATGTTGCATGAAGAGAAGCATACAATGTATTTAATCTCCAAAAGATTGGATGATTGGATACATTATTTGTAAGTGGTGAAAAATATGAAATCATGTTGCATATATTTTGCTAGATTGCTTATATTCTAATCTTAGTGGAGGTTACCTAAAATTGCTAAGCACATATGCTTGAAGGCCATATACTATTAAAATTATATGTATAATATTTTGACCCAGTTCAAATGTATTTTCTTCCTACTACATTTTGTTTCATCTTCATATTTCTTTCTAATAAACTTTCAATTTGCATCATATTAAAATGACTTAAAAACTTATTGGTACTAATCAATAAAAGATATGGCTTCAAGATTAGAAGAGGCTGGACTAAAAGCATATATATATATATATATATATATATATATATATATATATATATATATATATATATATATAACTTTAGAATGATGTGAATTTTTAAAAATTACAAGAAAAGACAACAATCTTAACACTTAAATATAAGACATGAATAATAAATTCATAAAACACACCACCTCCATAACCTATAGAACCAAAAATTATAGAGCTGAATTTCATCAAAATATTTAGAATGACTATTGCTAACCTCACTTTTGGAGTAAGGATTGATCTCCCATCCTAGGTCTAGGATTCTTCTAGACACTTAGATTTCCTTAGTGCTAGGACACTTCTAGTAATTAAAGGAACACTAAACTCAGGCTTGGAGACTTGTAGGGTATGACCCTAGGCCTAGGGTTTACCTTAGGACAAGTGGGCTTCACCCACCCTAAAGCCTAAACTGACACTCATACCCATCAATTCATCTAAACCCAAACTCATATGATTGAAACCAAATCAATTTCAATTGATCTTGATTGACTTTGATTTCCAATCCAAATTAAACTTAACCAAACCCCTACTTTGACCAAATTTGGTCAAAATAGTCAACTTAGCCCAATTAAACCCATTTGACTACATGAATCAAATTGAGATCAAACCCAAACAAACTTGGTATGACTCATCTTTGAGTCACCATGGGCCTGCCCAAGTGGGCCCAACCCATGGTGAATCCACGTTGGGTCAAACCCATTGAACTAAGCCCTCCAAATAAGACAAAATCTTCATTTGAAAGGGTTCTCCACCTCTCTACTCCTTGGCAGTCATCTTTGGTCCTTCTAGGATAGAGGGCCATGGACCCAACCTAACCCAAGGTTGTTAGGTTTAGCCTTTGGCCAAAAGAGGGTGAGTTCACCCATGGGCAACCATTGGTCCACCTAAGAAGGAGTGTACACTCTATGGCAGTCCACTACACTCCCTCAGCCTCTCACACACATCCACCTCAATAGTCCCGTGCTACCTCCGTCCACCCACTCCAGCTAGATGACTGCCAAAGGCTGAGCCAATCTCTACCATTGGTTCAACTGGGGAGGAGATTATACTCCTCCCCATCCATGCAAACTCACAAGTGACCTTCCCTAAACCATTCCAAATAGTCCCCAAGAATTTCCCAAGCTCCATGTGCACCCTATCGTTGGCGAGACCAAGATCCACCTAAACCCGAGAGCCATGTCCATCCAACCTCATCAAAATTCTATGAAATTTAAATTAACTCTTTCCACACATTCCCCAAGCCTCGAAGAACGAAAAAGAATTTATTCTCGATCGATTTAACCATCGGAAGGCACCTCTAGACCAACTCTAACGACTTCCGTAACGACACTTGATCCACAGACTGATCGAGACGAGGCAGCTCGAGATCTTCTCAACAGAGCTTTGTCTCTTCAAGAAGAAGCTACCTATATTGACGGACAGCTGGTCTCTAGCTCCGGCGAGGTAAAAATCTGACAACAATAGATTTGGCCATTAGGTGTTGTTCTTTTTCAAAATGAATTATGGTTTTATGTGATTTTTATAATAAGATCTTTTTAGATCTGTTCCTTGATCATTTTGGATTTGATTCCACCATTAAATGAGCTCCAGTGAGCTCGGATCGAGTGGCGGAAGGCAGACGGTGTCCATCTTCTAGCGCTCACGGGACGACGGATCACCGGTCGTCCATTTCATATGATTAGAACGAATGACCATTATTAATCACATTATAAATCTCGATTTAATCCCTTCATAATCACAAGATTAATCTCAACCGTCGATTCGAGATCGGATGACCGAGACAAAATCGTGTCCGCCGTCGTTGAGTTGGCAGTCGTGTCAGACGTTTTAAATAACCAATACTGTGACACTACATGCAAGTGTTGTTGCGTTAGCATCCACTTCATATTGACTATTTAAGACAACTTAATTAGGTTTAAAAATATAATTAAATAGTCAGAACTTCAAAAAATCATAACTTATTGTAAAAAAAATCTAAAAATATACGGATAAACTCATTTTGGAAAGCTTAGATAAAGGAGAATTTAATAAAAATAAAATTTCTAATTAATATTTAATGAAAATTACTTAATTAAGGTTTAAGTTAATTACTTTAATTAAATATAAATTACTTGGCTAATTAATTATAAATTTGATGTGTTGATTCTATGAGATGTTCTCTACCTCCTATATTTTTCTTGAAATTATTTGTCCAGTGGTTTGGGAAATTCCAAAATTTCAATCTTAATTACCCTCTTTAAATGATTTAATATTTATTAAAATTAATGAACACTAAAATTAAGTAATTAATGTTAATTAATTAATGTATATAGTGGAGATAACATGGGAATTAATTAGGACACCATTTCTTGATTGTCTCCAAATGTATTCTCTTAAAGGGTTTAATTAATGTGTTTATAATTGAGAGTAAATTAAAAAAAAAAATATATAAATGAAATCAATTTAATTAACTCAAGTACTACCCATTAGTCCCTTTATGTGTTTAATAACATAAAGTCATTAAAGAAATTATGATTTATCAATTGGTGTTGAAAAATCATAAAGAGTATTTATCTTAAATCTTTTAAATCTTTAATTTAATTAATTCTTAAATATATGCTAAATTGCATTAGATCTTTTTAGGTGCATTGTAAATTTTATTTTTCCAAATCATATAATTGAAGGCTCATGTTTAGGTGATTAATTAAATTAAAGAAGCTTGAGAAGGGTGATCAAATTGACATAATTAATAAATTGAACTTAATTAAATCATAATATATATTTTATTTCCTTCCTTTAACATATTAAATAACCAACATGGGATTGAGTGAATTCTAAGTATTGTTTCTCCTCTTTAAGTTTCAACAACTTGAATATTAGAGTTAAATATTAAAGAAACTTTCATTAGATTTAAGAGATATTTATCTAACTTGATTATCTTTAGGTTTTAATAAAATCAAGTATGTTGTGTGGTGATTTTCAATTACTTCCTTTCAATTCTAAAAAATGTGCATGCCATGTGCTTCATGTATTCATGTTTTAAAGTTTAAAGAATATAATTGCTTTTAAATTATATTAGTTGGACAAATATTATCATATGGTATGGTTATTATCATTAGTAAATCTCAAACTATTTTAAAACAATATGTTAATTATAACTTTTAAATCAATGCTTATTATAAATAACTAATTATGTGAAAATGAAATGTTCATTTACTTGTAATCAAAAGATGACAATTGATAATTTTATTCCTATGTTGATACCTATGTATTAATGCATTTGAATTAGCAAGTATATAGTCTGAATATTTTGAGAATATGAGGCTTTAAGTAGCCCTAAGGAGGTTTTAGATAATCTCATTTCTATAATTTAATAATGGCACATACTTGCTTAACTTCATTTATGTCATCATATATTAGAATATAAAGTGAAACCCTCTTTTTGCCATTAAGCTTTACATAACTAAAAGATATTTATACACAATCTTTTCATGATTTTATTTCTATGTTTATGCATATGCTTATGTGTATTTGAATTAACAAGTATATAGTTTGGACATCTCGAGAACACGAGGCTTTAAGTAGCTTCAAGGAGGTCTTAGATAATCTCACTTTCTTAGTTTACCAATGGCACGCAGTTGCTTAAATTTCTTATACATGTTTGCATATGCTTAAATATGAGATAAAATCCCTTTTTCTACCAAATTCATGTGTCAACATTCATTATGTGTAGAAAAATATGAGTACATTGCATTTATATATATATATACTAAATTAAATATTGAAAAAAATTTAATAAGGAAAGAATGTGGATGTTATTGATAATGAAAGAAAGTAATGGAGTATTATTCATGTGATAGTGACTTAATTCATTAGTCTTAAGATTCCTTTCATGTTTGGATAAGATTTATTAAGACTAATCTAAACTTAGGCTAAAATAAAATTTATAAATGGTTTATTAAAAAAGTTAAAGCAATAATAATCTATCTTTAGAAATCAACTTAGGTTAGGGATGAAAGAGTTAAGTCTCTTTCTTCTCTTCATAATGATTAGATCTTAAGTAAGAAGTGAGCAAAATAAAAATGCATAAGTTAAAACTCAATCAGGCTATTAAAATACTTAGAACAAAACCACCCTGAATGGGTAATCAAAATAATCTTAAACTTAAAAAAACCTAATTCTAAAGCTCGATCAAGACATACCACACTAAGCCTTAACACACACATTAGAATACTAAGTCACCGATCTTAGTATTAGGTTAGGCCGGTGTATGTTATGGTGATATGTTTTATTTTATAATGTAATATTTCAAACTTAATGTTGGAATCGTTCATGCATAGACTAAATGTTAAGTTTTTATTAGTATAACGATATTTTATACAGAGGATTGTGCTTGAGGGACCGCTATAATAATGAATGAATATAAAATATTTTTACTTGTAGGTGTTCCTTATGTCTTTAAGCATAATCCAATTAGGGCAGGTGGGCTTGGTTACTCAAGTGTAGGGTGCTAAGTCCAAATATGTGATATATAACTACTTAGTTTATATGTTAATTTAGCTAATATCTATTTTATAGGTGTAGTTAGATTCTATTTTTTATAAAGGTGATTTTTTGTAATAGTATTATGATTAGTGCTATAGGGTTTAAGATGAGTAGTGGATAGATAATAAAAACCTTGGAGGCTCTGTGAAGCCTAGAGAAAACTAATCTAAAGAAGAAAAGAAGAACATGAATTGAAGATCCCCATAACACTTATTTTATTTGTAAGATTTAATTATAATCTGGGCTATATAAGAGTAAAGCTCGGCTATCCAACTCTTTATTTTTCAAGGCGCACGGTCGTTCTTGGCCACACTGACCTTTTATTATTTTATGAAATCTAAATATTTGATTGGTATGTTTAGATTGTGCAATAAAAATGACATACTTTTTATAAGTTTCTTAAAGTGTGTATGTTTGATGTGCAGCCTAGATGTGGTAGACTCTTTAGGGTAAAATTAAATTTTTTATTCTCACTAAATAAATCATAACTAAACTCTAATGCAACTCACAACTTCACTCTAAAGCCTAGATATAATAAAAGATTTAGAAACCCCTTGGCTAAATGGTTGTATGCTATAACAACTTGCATTGTCATATAGTTCCATTCTTGAATATAAAGGATCTCTACTCTTGCACGATAAGGGACAAGCTTGGCCTTTGAGAGCAATCCCTTATAGTGGAGAACACCTCTTCTAGCTTATTTAGCACATAATTGAACTTCATCATGCATGTAGAGATAATTTTTCTAAGTCTTGGTCCAAAATAAATGTGTTAAAATGATCCAAAAACTTGTAAATTTTTAACATTAGTCAAAGTCATGTTTGCATACCAAACATTATCAAGTCTCTTATTGAGCGAGTTGAGAATTCTAGCTTCCTTCCTAATTAAATAATAGCCTAAATGTCTTGTATATACATAAGACCGACCTACAACTAAAGAACCATGCTTAAAATAAACCCTACTCTACTTTATTCATGTATAATATGGAAAAGATCTTTGGTATATATGAAGAC
This sequence comes from Cymbidium sinense, assembly GCA_021442155.1. NCBI lineage: Eukaryota > Viridiplantae > Streptophyta > Magnoliopsida > Asparagales > Orchidaceae > Cymbidium > Cymbidium sinense. The sequence goes on from CM038215.1 coordinate 75,378,917, forward strand.
ACATATACCTTAGGAGTCCTTATTAGGTGATTAGAGTAATATTTTTATCTTTCTAGATAGCACATCATACCTCAATGTTGCACTCGATCACTTTAATAAGTACCCCCTAAGATCTCCATGATGTCTCTTTATGACTCCAAATTAAAATACCACAACTATCAATAGTAAGAGTGGAAATAATAAAAATTTTGGAGGATAAAAAAACTATAATAGAAATTATAAAAATTAAAATGATCTTGTAAAAATGATCAAGTTTAAGTCCTAATGTATGGTGAAGCTAAATCTTTGATTGGTATCAAATTGTTGACCATTAAAGAATCACCAGCATAAACAAAATTATTAAGACATATACTAATTTAGTGAAATAATATTTTGGCAAATTAGTAAAGGCCATACAAAACATCATTCTTGTATGTAAAGATAAAATAAATACTTTAGTTTAAATACTATTCTAATAACTATGATTAGAAGTTTCATGAATAATTAATATCTTTTAATAGTGAATTTATAGTAATTAAATGTTCAAATACCTTTGAGGATCCTCTTACTAGATCAATTAAAGGAGATTTTAAGTAATGTATCATTCTTTGTGACCATTTCTAGCGATTTGAAAAGAAACCATTGATATTTAGAATAGTAACATGCAATTTTAAGTCTAAGATGAGGAAATGATATTCAAGGTTTATAATGATATGCATATCTAGTTTTCCTTTCCATTTGATTTATATCAAGTCCTTAAATAAACATCTGAACTTCTAAGGAATTTTTGTGATTAATGGATATCTATTTTAGGAAAAATAATATTATTTTCTTAGAACCATGTGTAGAGAATTTAATTGTCTCTGAACAATACTTTAAAGGGATTGCTGAATATTTTTGAAAAATTAAAACCTTTTATTTTATGAAAATTAAAAGCCAAGCATTAATGCCTAACCATTTAGAAATTACATAATAAAATTATACCTTACCAAAAGATTTATATTATAACCTTATTTAAATTAAATAATTCATTATTTAAAATAATAAGATAATTTTATATATTATTAAGAATATCTTTAATATTTATTGATATTTAAAAAAATATTTCTTTAAAGAAATTTATTTTTTAGATTTAATTTATTTCAATAAAATCTATTAATATATTTGAACTTAATTTTTAGTTAGTTGGAAGAATAAAAATAATGATATAGCTAACATATTATTCCTTAAATGTATTCATTAAATGGCCATAAGATTTATTTATAGAAAAAAAAAACTTATAATTGATATAAAATCATAAGAAAATCAAATAAATATTTAAATTATATTCTAAGGCTAAAAAAACCCATTAAAAAAAATGAATTCACTTAATTATAAGGTTAAAACCAAATGTTTAATAAAATTCCATAATTTAAAACATTTTATTTATTTTTTATTTTAATTATCTTTTTGTTAAAATAATTTTCATGATATATGAAGGTATTAAAATTAGTTGTTGGAAGAATAAACCACATTCTAAAGAGATAACTCCTTTTAAATTCCTCATTTTTTTCCTTAAAAGTTTAAACATATTGAACCTTAATTTTTTTATAAACATGGGCAAAAAAAATACTGAACTTTTATTTAATTAATCATTTTATAAAATATTGCTTTTTCATTATTGGAATTGACTTATCATAAGTTCTATTTTTTTCTTTAAAAAATTATTATTTATTTATTTTATATATTTTTATCTTTTATCTCTTATTTTAAATTATCTCTTTTTATATTTATATGGAGCCATTTCCATCTTAAATCTCCTTCAAAGTTTTAAAATTACATTATTTTTTTTTAAACATATGAACTCCTTAAAATAATCATCAAAGATCATTAGTTCACATTAAACTAACCATTTATAATTATTTTCAACCATTTATCATACCTAAAACTTATTTAGTAGAAATATTTTCCAAATCATCCCAAACTTAATCTATATCTAAGTTCTAGCAAAATCACATCTAACTTTATCAACATTTTACCAAATATCTTGATCATATTTCATTCTAAAATTAAATCCTTTTTATTTCTTATCTCACCTCAAATCTAGTCACCACCATCATAATTGTTCCTTCTTATCACATAAATTCTATTTTATAATTTATCCACTACTCATAAATATTATTCTATTTTAGAATAAATATTTTATCAAGATCAATTCTAAGACACGCTTCATTTTAAGCTCAACTAGAAGCTTGTTAATATTTTCCAAATTTATGGGGTGATTCCAACATTAGAGATGTTAAATTTATTTGCAAGTATCATGTCCATGTTTTATTATATGAGAAGAAAATCCTTCAAGGTCAGTTCTATATTTATATCACTTATTTACTACCAAAACCCTCAATAATGGATTCATCATGTTTACATCTAATTATATTAATATGGCAAGCATGGAGATTAAGATAATAAACTAAGAGATCATATATTATTTTGTCAGGTTAGTAAAGAAATGATTAATTTCTACGATGCCACAACCATTCTCTTTTGAGAAAGCTTATATACCTTACATTGAAAATCACTATATATACATTATCTATAACTATATCTAGTACCTTCTTACTCTTAAGTTTCACATACTACATTATATCCATCATTTTGTTAAGTTCCTTTAGTTTAATTTTATAATTTTGCTTGTACTCTCATAATATTTTTATGGCATTTACTAATGAAGTTCTTCCTTTTGGGAAAAAAAAGTCAGCCAGTATTTGAAATTAGATACGATTGAGGAAGGCAAGGACTAGAAGAAATCTAGGAATAGGGCAAGATACTTCTTTAGTAAGAGTAAGGAGAAATTATGAAAACATAAGATCAAATTTAGTGATAATGAAGAGGATGAATCTAACATGGAAACTACTTTATTCTCAAGTTGAAAATGACCAAATGTTAAAGAGCATCCTCATTCTTTCCAATTTGGTAAACATGAAGAACAAATTTATTATGAAATGTGTGATTCCTCCATCCTCTAGTCATCCTAGGCCTATCCAAGGTGAAATCTGAATTTATGAAGAAATAGACAAGAAAAGAGCAAATAATTAAGCTCGATGATTCTTAAAATACATCCAAAAGAATTGAAATGAAAAAGAAATATTTGAAAGTCCCTTAAAAGGTTGAGAATAACTATTGAGGCTTCCTTTAAGATTTTTTTTCTACCTAAACATACACTTACTTTAAATGCTTTAACCTTAACGGTACTATTTCTTTTTTCCTCTAACACTCTTCCTAAAGATCTACATGTTATTATGAGGACAATGCAATAAGTTAATTTTGTTATGGTTGATAGTTACAAGAAAATGGTGAAGTAGTTACTTTAATAGAGTTCAACTATAAAAAAAATCTTGAAGAGAAAATTGTCGAGAATAAATTGAGGTATACTAAAATCTTTGAGAAGAATTATTTTAGAAAGATTCATGTTTAGATATGATAATTTGAATACCCAAAAAGAGACTATAAGAATAAGAAGTTGTTTACAAAAATAAATGTCAAGTTTGAGGAATAAATTCAAAAATTGAAGAAAAAGGAGAAGAATTTTAAGATTGAGAGTGAGTTTTTTGAGGCAATGCCATAGACTGCTAAGTATCAAGAGATTTATTTACCAAAATATAGAAGAAATTAACTCTTATCTAAATAAATTAATAGAGAAGAATATTCTTTCTCCTATTAATGATCATATTGATCAAAGAGATAAGCTCCAATAAGGAAGAAAAAAATGATGTTGATGATAAAGAAAACACCACTAATAGTGGTGAATAGGAATTTAGCTTTCTTTCTTATGTGCTAGCAATTGACTTAATTTTCGTGCTATATTTTGTTGCATGTTTGAGCCAAACTATCACTTGAATTAAATGGATAACAAATAATAATACTCAAGTTTGATGAGTGTCAAATATTAAATATAAAATACAACTGATATTGAATAAAAAAAAATGTATCAAATTATTAAATGTAACATCCTTTAAATGCAATGAATTTAAAAAAATATAAAAACTTTAAAATTTAATATCACTTATAAGTATTCCTTTTAGTTCATATGCCAAGTCCCAAATGAAAGAGTGCCTTGAGTTGATGAATAATGGCTTCTATATTATTCTTTCATACATTATTCCTTACTCAATATACCCTTAATTAATTCATCTTCATTGATAAACCTCTCCTTTATGAAATCATTATCATCCTAACAAGGCACAATTTAGACATGCCATTAGAAAAACTCTCACTGAACGCAAAGGGGAGTAAAGATCAATGGATTGACTTGTGTTTCAAGGGTATGCTAAAGAGAGAAAGGTGTTAATTCTTGAACTCTACTAAAATTTTCAGGCTAAATTATTGAAATGTGAATACATAATTAAAAATTTTCTTAATGGCTTTTTGTAATATTTTAAGTATTCAATCATTGGATATTTCTTTTCTTAAGTAACTTCTAAGTAAAATCTATGATTATGCTTAGTGCCAACTAATCATCTTCTTGGGATAATTTTAGTTCTTCTAAAGGGAGTAACCTTGCCACTTTTAGGTTCAACCCTGTGTAATTCAATCATAAACTCAAGTTAAAGTAATGTCATCTTATTTTCTTTTCATGTCAATTATGAATTTTAAGTTCCTCCAATAAATTAAGTAATGTTTTCATGCATTCATCATGAGTATCTCTCCACTTGTCAAATTCTTTATTTTTACAAATTGAGGTGGTAGCTGCTCTTTCACTATGCAAATTATATTATACTAGTAAGTTTATTTTTTCTACATATGATAATGCACATGGTGTCAACACAATTTCTATTGAGGGAGTGATTTTTAATGCTTAAAGAACTAATTGTAGTAAAAAGTTTGTTCATCTTCAGTGCCTCTCACTTTTATTCTTAGTAAATTATAATTAGTTTACTAGTCTCTTCTATGTTTTCTATTTATTTTAAATGGTGAATTGAGACAAATTTAAGTTATATTTCTTGACTTTTTTTTTACAAAACTTTATAAATTTCTTATTTAAGAATTTTGGACCATTATCAATGATGATCACCATCGCAAGCCAATATCTACAAATGATAACAAACTAATGAAATTATGTGCAAATTCTACAATAAGTTTTGCTTTTTTTTGTTTTAATTCATTTTGTGAAATAGTCAATCATAATAATGATGAACCATTATTGTCTATTTGCTAGAGGAAATTGGTCAATCAAATCCATTCTCTAAAAGATGAAAGGCAAAGGATTTGATATTGGTTACAATTTATTAAAAGGATGATATTATATAAAAAAACAATTCTAACTTTGAAGACATCTTTTTCAAAAATCCTCTAAATCTATTTTTTAAAAGTCAAGAAGAAATAACTTTGTATCAAAATTTTAGTTACTAGAGTTCTTCCTCCGAAATGACATCTATGTTCTCCAAAGTGTACTTCTTTTAGGATATTGGTAACTTCACTTACTTTTAGACTTCTAAGGTACATCATTATTGTTAATTTTCTAAATAACTCACCATTAGTAAGTAAATATTGAGCCCGCTTTATTTAAAGTTGTCTTGGTTCTTTTACAATTAGTAATATTGTACCCAACTTCAAATATTCAATGAACAAAGCCACCTAACTTTCAATATTTGACTTCCATAATCTTCTTCTCTTTAATTGCAGGAAAATTAAATTTTTATCCTAGTTTATTGACAAAAAATCTCAATTTTGAAAGCAAGTTAATGAATTGATTATTTTCTATTAGTATGTGCTTAATTTTAAAATGTTAAAAATTTTACATTTCAGTTTCAACATTAAATAAGTACTTTTGAAGTATCTCTTCTCTTACTTCTCTATTGATCTGACTCACCATAGGCTACGATTAGAAAAAAAACTGTTAGATATTTTGCCTAACTATATTTGCAAATTTTAAATTAGCAATTAGTGTTTCATTTTAGTTTGGATATTTGTAATTTAAAAACATATATTGATAGTATAAACTATAATTATTTCTCTTAGCTCTTCATCACCATCCCAATACCCTTGATTTCCTAAAGCTCCATCAATATATAAAGTCCTAAGTAAATCTTCCTAAGTAGTTGCATTTACTTTAATGTTGTTACAATAAAATTAATTATTTAATATACTAATGTTTCTCTTTGATGTTGTACTTAACGTATAAACAATATTGACTTCACTGAGTTCAACTATCCATCTGAGTAGTAGCCTAAAATAAACTAGTTTTGTTAGGACCGACTTAAAAATATGATTTGTTACTATTTGTAATGAATGCACTTGAAAATATGGTTGAAGTCTCTTACTATTGTTACTAAGGCCCAAGGAAGTTTTTTAATATTGGACAATGCACCTTAAAACCATGTAAGATTTTACTAGAATAAAAAAATAATCCATTACTTTTTTCTTTTTTGATGAGTACCAAACTTATAGCTTCCTTTGCCAACTTTAAGATATAGTAGTAAAGTTTTCTCAATTTTAGACATTAAAGTAATGATGATGTGGGCTAGAGCAACTTTGACTATGTAAATCCTTTTGTAGTCATTGGTATAAGAGAAGCAATATTCACTCCTTAGAATAATAAAAGAAAAGCCAAAATAATGTTATCTTATGGTTTATTTTTATAATTTTATGTGTTTATAATAGGAAATCTATTATAAGAAAAAAATAAAAAATGTAAAAATTTAGTGTAGAATTGCAGTACTAGTTTCAAACAAACTCAGGATGAACGATAAAAAAGATAATCCGTTTGTCTCAATTTTGTAGGGTTGTAGTGCTTGACCGAGCACCTAGGATACAAACTTGGGCCATGGTGCAAAAATCAATGATTCAATATGAGATAACATAATGCTATAGTGCTATGTCCTAATAAATTTATTTTAAAAGTAGTTTTAGTGTCAGTTTAATTGGTTTTGAGGGCAACATTGAATAGGTTTCTGAGGGCCAGCATCTATTGACAAATGAGGGATGTGAGTGAGAGTATATTAACTCACTCACTTTGTATCTTTGGGGATATTTTTTTTAGTTCTCTTTTGTTTAAGGTTTGGTCTTTAGTACCATAAGGAGAGTGACACTACAAGTCAGTGTATGTGTGGAGTGTGTAAAGGGGATTACACTTTGGAGATCAAAGAGGAGACAAAACTCTATGAGAGAAATTTACTGGTGCATTTTTAAAATTTTTCTTTGTATTTCTAATAAATTCTACACATATCTATGTATTTTGTCTATGGTTTGTATCCCAAAATATTAAACTAAGTATTTGAATAGATTTAAGGTGAATCAATGGGTTTTTTAAAATCTTTGTGTTGATATGGAGATAATTTTATGCTATTATTGTTTCATTATTTTACTTTTCTAGTCCTAAACTTAGTTGAAAACTAATCACTTGTAATCTTAAATTTTAGTGTGATTTATAAATATCAGGAGAGTTATAGAGAAACAATTAGATGTGAACTAGCTTATAGTAGCTTTTATACTTAGTGTGATCTATAATCGCATAGGTGGAGTAAAGGTCAGCCAAAGATAACATTAAAAATGGTTGATGCATCTATGAAAATCTTTATTTGGGTCATCATGCAGAACTTCTTGGGGTTCTTATTTAGATAATCAAATATATGATTAATAAATGAATATATTATCTCAAAAAATAAATATATTATCATATAATGGATTCGATTACTTAATAAGGACACCTAAGGCTAATGGGTCTTCAATATACTAGAGATTCTTCCAATAAATTATTTGGAGAAGTAGAATAGGCTTTATTTTTGTGTAGGGTTCACAATTTCCTATAAAAACAAGTTCGTATAGTTAATTACATCCTAGGAATGATATATCTCTTCCTAAGAATACTCTCAATTAAAGAAATAGACTTTTACTTTTATGGATTTTAAAGCTTGTCTTAAGAGGATGGTTAATTTGGAAAACTAATAAGGAATGCTTTAGAGGGGAAGAGTTCTTTTCAAAGACTAATCGAGCTTAAGTATGAAATATTTTTAGATACTGGGAAGCTTAATAAGCATTTCAATTATCCTACCATTAAGCTTTATAATTTTGAGATTAAATTTAATAAAGTTTTGAATTGATATTTTATTAGAAATCTAAGACTTAGATTCTAGCAGCCTAAGATTGTAGAAATTCTTAATGGTTGAAGTCTTACTCCAAAAGGATGTTTCAGAACCTAAGTTTACAAATTAGAGACTTGACCTAATTTAATTTTTGGGATTATTGATTCTTTTTCTCACTTGAGGAAATGGACCTTTCCCTGACTCTTCTAGACTTATCACCTACGTGGAAAGGTTGCCAACTAACACCACCTAATTGATTTTAAATTAATAAATTTAGTCTTCATGTGATATAAGATGGTTTGGTTGTTGCATTTTACAATGGAATTTAAGAACCTAAAATCACTCCCTAATCCCTAAGATAATGTTGGGTATGATATGCATCTAACTAATGCAAAAAATTTCATCTTTTTTATATTTTTTTACTCATGATTCATTTTAAGACCTTGGATATGTGATTTATGCCTACAATGATGTGCAATTAGAAGCGGCCATGAGCTAAATTAAAAAAGAAGGCACACTTCTCCCATGAAGGGTGGTCATCCTTAAAGGTTAGATGTTCACTTATGTGTAGTGGGTGAAGTGCCCGATTCAAGAAGAACGAATAATATGCTATCATGTTTTGCAAAAGCTAATTATTTCTAGTTGCTTTTAAGTTGTTCCTAAGGCTTTTATTAAAATATGATTATGAGTTTCTTTATTTTATATTTGAGTTGTTTAAATTTAAAGAGATAGAAAGTTTAATTTTTCTTAGGAGCCTAACGTTCCAAGCATTTCATCATAGAAAGCATATCATAGAAAAAACCTAGAAAAAGCATAATGTTCTATAACACACCCCAAAATAAATCAAGCCAAATTCAAATTAACTTAACTAGGCCAATGTGGTCTAGTATCATTATACACCCTAGAAGAAAGAGAAAATGGGCAGCCAATCTCTACCCTTATATAGCCCAACCTAGAGCTAAAAGTTTGATCTATGGGGGAACTTTCTACAGGACTAGAAACTATTAAAGTTAGCTCCAGCTATTCCTAGTTCCCATAGATCCTAACCTAATTATACACTTAAATTATATTTTATAATTTTAAAATAAATTACTAATCCCTATAAAATAAATGTATGGAAATACACGTAGCACACTAGACACTTTTATTTCAAACATATGGGCTTAGCATTAGATGCTTGTCAAACTCGCCTATCCCATTGGGCTATACGGACTTAAACATCACTTGTAAGTAAGCAACATTTATTATATTTTTATTTCATCAGTCTCTTTAAGCACAACCCCCTACAAAAAATAACATTACTCTAAAAAATGTCCTACCTTCCAGACTAGCGGGCAAACAATCCTAGTCATCCAGTCTAGAGTAATACACCATAAAAAGAAGAAAATCTCACATCACATCACAAAATATCATAGATCATTGGCCTAACCTAACTCTAACGTCAGTAGGCTAATAATCTGTGTAAAGAAAGGGTTTGTGTGGTATGATTGTATTAAGTCTTTTAAGTTCAAGTTTTAATTTAAGTTTTAAATTTTGTGTAATTTATCATTGTGTGATTTCAAATTAAATGATTTAATTAATTTGTGACTTTATTTTCATTTCTAAGTTTATTCAAAGTAGAATTTATATTTTAAAGAATGAAGAATAAAAGAATACTTTGGGTTGAACCTATTCTATTCATCATCCTAAATCCTATTAAAAATGAAATCTTCAGCCTAAGGTGAAAATTCATTCTAGGGGTCAAACTAAAATCTTAAGTATCTTAATTAACCTATTTAAATTCATTTGAAGTATTTGTTTAAAGTTAAATTGATATTTGTGTAACTTGATTAGACTTTAAGTTCTTGATTAATACTTAGTTCTTACATTTCATCATTTTATGTAAAGTTGTTTAGAGGTTCTTTATTCCTTCTATTTGAAAATTATTCAAATTGATTAGTATATTTTGGCTTAATCAATTAAGAATTTAGGTTTTAATGATTTTTAATTATTTTATTCTCTTTCGATTTAATAAGATTTTGTTTTAAATTGAATTTATTTAATTTAATTCATTTTATTTGACTTTATCTTTTCTTTTAAGTTTTTTAAGTTTTAATTTGATTTATCTTAACTTAGTTTTAAGTTTCTTCCTTTATGTTTTTAATAAATATCATATTATTTATGTTATTCAATCATAATTTTCATAAATTGGGACTATGCTTAATTTAATGATTCCATTGATTTGATTAAAGACTAATTATCTTGTTTTATATGTTTTAATTCAAGTTATTTGGTACGATTAATTTAATTTGCTTGGTTAGTTAATGAAATATTTATTAGTTTAAATGATATAGTTTAATTATATTGAATTGACTTAAATTAATTTAAGTTTAAGCTTACTTTAAAATATTTAGTTGAATTTTCTTAGTCATTTCATTATATTCAAATTTCATGACCTAGCCTAATCATTAATTTATACATTTTAATTCATTATTTAGGTTAATTGTAATAGAATTTCATATGTTAAAGTTTTTTTTAATTAAATTTTATGAAATGAATTTTTATTTATCAACTTCAACCTAATAAACTTAGGAAATGAACTACTTTAGGCACCAAACCTAGCCTAGGCCATTCCAAACTTCTAAGTTATTTAGGTTTAATTGATTTAAATAATTTTTTTTTACTTTTTTTATATTTTGAACTATGTTATTCATTAACTTAAATGGATTTAAAGAATTTCCACATTAATGAATTATGTATTTGGATATGAAATTCAAAGGCTAATTAACTTTAGTTTTCAACTAAATAATTGGTGTATTATCATTTTATTAATTTCATAATTCTAGGTTTAGTTAATTTCTTATATCATTAATTATTTCATAAACCCTAGATATTAATTGAATTCCTTAACTTTGGAGGGTTATGAAATTTTTCTTAGGTGTTATGATGTTATTCAAAATGATTTAGATTGATTTTATAAATTTTTATAATTGTTTTATTTATAATTTCATTTAAATTAACCTAGGGATTGTAAGTTCAACAACTTCTAATCCAGAGAATATTTGGCCTTGAAATTTTTATGGAAAGTAGGATTCCTTGCTAATTTAAGTTTCCTAAATTTTCATCTTAATCAGTTATTTATTAGGACTAGTTAAGATTTTAATTATTTCAATAAAATCTAAATTAAGCCTAAATTAGATAGAATTAATTAGGGGTTTTAGTTTTCATAAATTCCCTACTAGAAGATGTATCCATAGAAGGTTCATTTAGATTTTTTTATAGAGTTTTGGTTAATTTATTATGATTTTTAAAGTTTAGATCAATTAATTTAATTAATTACTTAATTAGGTCATTTTGAGATTTATTAAGTTTTAGAGAGTTCTAATGATATTTTTAGATTCATTAAGGTTCATTATAATGATTTGAGTTGATTTTATATTTTCCATAATTTTCCAAATTTATCATTAATTTAGTTCATTAAATTAAGAGTTTATGATTGAAAATTTCATATCTTTGAATTTATGTTATAATAAACCTTGAAAAATTTATCTAAGATTTATTTTAAAATTATTTTTGATTCCCCGAAAGTTTGAAATTGATTGGATTAATTATTTGAGTGTAATATCAGTTTGATTTTCAATTAAATCTAAATTAACTCAAAATTACCCAATAAAAATTAGGGATTTTGTGTTTAATGAATTTTTCTCAATGAGATGAATCCATAGAGCCCTTATTTACAATTTTTTAGTTGATTATTCTACTTTATATAATTTTAAGAAGTTTTTAAAGGATTTTTGTAATTTTTAAAATCTAAAAAAATAAAGATTTTTGTTTTAAGATGATCAGCATCGTGTGGCACTGACACGGTGCAGCTTTATATGTGGTGACACATGATTGGATTTACTGGATCCATGCAGATCCAGCTTAAAAGGTGGTGGCCACACGAGATTCATTATGACACTCATTCACTCGTGATTCTATGTAGGTTTTAATCAAATTATTCGACTAAATCTCAATTGTCCATTCCTAATAGAAGAAACCGACGGTGGAGATTTTATCTCCTCCGTTAACGGCAAAATTCGAGCACCACTTTTCAAATCAACACCATTTTTGATTATCTAGTCCGCAGAATTGTTCAATTATAATTGCAAATCCATTAAGACCTCTTAGAATGCATCTATATGGTTTTCTCACTTGAATCAACTTTCCTTCGCAAAGGACCAAACCAAAACGCAAGAGTAGTCGACTTTGGGACATACCTCACCAGTGTCAATCTTCTATGGTGGAAACACTTTAAACATGTTCATTGGGATGCGATAAATCTCTAGAAAATTAGAATTGAGTTGCCTCCTCTCCAAGCACTATAAGGGCCAAGCTCCTCTTGTTCACTGGTGGGTCTGATTAAAATTCGACTTGTTGGTGGTGTGGGAATTGGGAAAGGGGTTCAATCTTCTTTGTTTCATATGGGGAATGTGTGTGTGATGTTAGAATGCTAATAAAAGGTCTCACTTCCTCTTTTCATATGTGGCCGAGAGCTACACTATAGGGAAGTTAACTTGGATTTGTCATGGTGATTGCCACCCTTGGAGGCTAGCTTCAAGAAGTGGTCAACTAATTGGGGAGAGTCTAAATTACACATGGTGAAGAAGTAGGTGAGGCATGGAGGAGAGAAAATGGATTTTGATCATGGAATTTTGTTTCTTCCAAATTTGGATGAGTCCAAATTTATTTCTTCCTTCCCATGGTTATGAATCATCTTCTATGGCTACTCCACCTCATATGCTCCCTTTAGGTCACTTGTTGGTTTCCCAAATCAAACTCAAGGTGAGCCATGAGTCAAACAAGCTCATTTGTGTTGGCTTTAGGCTTAAGTGCTTTTAGTTGAAACTTTTAGGTTTGATTTAATCAACATTTAATTCTCTTAGTTGATTGATATTAAATGATGATTGTAATGGCTATTTATTGTCTTTTGAATAACCCGAGGTTCAATTGATTATTTTCACATAAAATTTTGATTTGATTCAAGCCAATTTAACCCACTTGACCCAAAAAAAGAAAGTTAAATTCAATTGAGTAAAATGAACAATTTGACTCAATTAAATTATATTTATCTTTTGATTATGTTTGATTAAGGATTTGAGATGATTTATATCAATTAAATTCATTTTATCTAAGGTTTATTTTGAATTTAAACATATTTTATCCCAAATTGGGCTTAATGGGTTAACATGGGTTCAATTGGATCAAATAACCAAATTGACCAAATTAAACCTAATAATTGGTTGAATTATGTTCAATGATTATTTTTGAATGATTTTGGACATTTAATTTGAATTAAATTTGATTTAATTTGAGTATAAGTTTCATAAGGTCCATTTAGGCTTACTTAGAGCAAGTGATGTAATTAACCAAATTTAGGTATTACTTGATTTATTTTTCAGTAGATTTATGTTTAAACATGTTCATTCATATTCATTTGATTATTTTGAGCCTTTGGAATAATTTAATTTAGTCAAATTTTGGTTGGTTGACCTTTAACCTAGCGAGACCTACATAAGTCAACTCTATGTCCAATAGTTGACCATCTTTGACCTTCATTTTTAAATCCATTCATGCTCATGTAATGACTTTATACTTTTAGTTAATTTGATTTCAATTGATTTTGATTTTAGTTGAATTTCTTTAGGTGTAGGTGGTTTTGAGTTTAGGTAGGTTAATTGAGTTGACCAACTCCATTACTTTTTATTATGATGGTTGTTGAATTCTATTAAAATTAAAATTGCTTTGAATTAACCTAATTCAATTCCATTGGGTTAGGTCAAACCTAAAGAAAGTTATTTTAGGATGTTTGACTTTTAGGTTTGAATTTTGTTTTGGGTTCACCTAATGCAAACCATTTGGGTTAGGTTAAATCCTAGAAGGATTTATTAGGTCACCAAATATAGTTACCAAAGTGCCTAATTAGGAAGCTCCTAATCTATGATTAGGTGTCTTAACTTCTAGTTTTAGAAATGATTTTAGCCTCATCCAAAAAGAGGTCTACAATATCAACCACTATGAACTTATTTATGATGAATTATTTTTCTTCCTCACCCGATGTTATAAATAGGGTCATTACTCTTTTAGCTTTTTCTCTCTCTCAATAAAATTAAAAAGGGAACCAAAAGTTGAAGTAAGATGAGAATTTTTAAAATTCATTTTATTTTAAGCACTTTGAAAGATTATATTTAGTGAACTTCCTATGTCTATTATAATACTATCAATCTAATAATTTATTATCAAAGATGTAATAACCTTATTGGGACTCAAAAAGTTAAAATTTTAATTTTATTTCAATGACTAATTAAGATATTAAGATTAGGATACTATATCAAAAGATAAATGTATTATTTACAATGAATACAAAAATTAAAGTAAAGATAGTTTTTCATTATATTGTATCTAAATATGTCATAGAGAATGGTATACTATCTTAGGAAATGAAAATGCCATTATACTATGATTTTGAATATAATAACAGGAAAGACTTTAAAAATTTGTTTGGACGTCTTCCTAGAAATTTTGGATCGAAATAAATTCTATTTTTATTTTGTGGCACTAGTTTCTTATAGAGGTAAACTTATATGATTAATTACATCCTAAGATCAAAGATTAATTGAAGTAATGGAGGATGATTTTATAATTTTAAGGTTTGATCATTCAAAGTTACAAAAGGGATTGACTTTGGAATAGTTCAGAAAGAAAGTTAAGGGGCATCAAATACTAAGAAACTCAAAAACACTCCAACTATCTGTTGATTGGATTTTTAAATATTAGAGATTTGAATTTATTTTATTTGTGTTATTTATTTAAAAAAAATTTAAGTCTTATAATTTATTAGCACAAGACTATGAAAATGCCTAAGAAGTAAGGACTTATGATATATTTAAATGAAAACAATTAGGCTTACACTTACACTATGGGGAAAGCTTGTGTGAAGTTGTTACTCAAACCTAACTTTCATAATATACAAAAGATATATAGTTTTTAACCTCATATAAAGTCAAAATAGGCCTAACACTACTTGACTTATGATTAATAAAAATAAATTAGTAAAATTAGCATTTGTTCTTAAGCCAAAATAATGTTATTTTAAGGTCTATTTTCATAATTTTATGTGTTCATAATAGAAAATCTATTATAAGAAAAAAATAAAAAAATGTAAAAATATAGTGCAGTGTTGTAGTGCTAGTTTCAAAGAAACTCAGACTGAAGGATTAAAAAAATAATCCCTTTGTCTTAAATTTGTAGGGTTGTACTGATAGATCAAGCACCTACTAGTTATAGAATTAGGTTGTAGTGCTAGAACTAATTATTTGAAACCAAATATTAAAGAACATAATGCTATAGTGCTATGGCCCAATAAATTTATTTTTTAAAGTCATTTTAGTGTCAGTTTAATGAGTTCTAAGGACACTTTTGAATAGGTTTTTGAGGGGGTGCATCTTTGACTAATTGGGGATGTGAGTGAGAGTATATTAACTCACTCACTTTGTATCTTTGGAGAATATTTTCTTTCTAGTTCTTTTTAGTTTAGGGTTTGGTCTTTAGTATTGAAAGGAGAGTGACACTGTATGTGTGGAGTGTGTAATGGGGATTACACTTAGAAGATCAAGGAGAAGGAGACAAAAACTCTCGGAGAGAAATTTCCTAGTGCATTTTTTTAATTTTTCTTTATATTTTCTAATAAATTCTACACATGTTTATGTATTTTGTTCATGGTTTGTATCCTAAAATATTAAACTAAATATTTGAATAGATTTAAGGTGAATCAATGGCTTTTTTTAAATCTTCATGTTGACATTGAGATAATTGTATGTTATTATTATTTTATTGTTTTACTTTTCTGGTGCTAAACTTAGTTGTAAACTAATTACTCATAACATTAAATTTTAGTGTGATCTATAGATATCAGGAGAGTTATAGAGAAACCATTAGAGAATGTAAAGAAATCTTTTAAATACATAAGAATATAGTATTTGAATATTTGCAATCATTAAGGCAATGATTAAAATATAATCACTTAATTCTAATTAGTATTTGGTAATATAATTAATTAATTTAGTGATTAGGTTTTCTTGATCTCAATGGAGACAAGGTGATATATCTACTTCTAATTGATAATAACATTGAAGAAAAATATCAACACATGATATTCTAAAATTAGTTTACAGGATCTATAGATTTAGAGTACTGTATCCATGTTTTATTTAGGATTAAAAAATTAAGGGCATTTTATAATTTTTTTATGGTAATAAATTTTCTTCATTTTGTGTAGTTGGATAAAATTTTTGGTCAACACAAGATTAATAATTGACTTATTAAAAATTTTTAAATAAATCCTCAAGAGAAATTTACTCTGCTCGTTATTATATTACTTGATTGAATGACACTAGCACATAGGTACACCTGCTTTTAGAGTGACCAAGTTTTTAGCACTATTCCGAGAGATCTAGTAAAATTTAATAAAGTTAATATCATAATCTCATTAGCTTTTTTATAATTCAACTTATTATCTATGTTAATTTTTTTAATCTTAGAAAGTTTTTATAATTAAAATTGTTAATTATTCAATTAAATGTGTTAAATTGTTATTGTGTTCTACAATTGAAAGTTGATTTCATAAAAAACTTGATGCAATCTTATGTTTCATTTTATAGTTTTATTGTGTTTGTTTATTTTGTATACGTAGTGATATTAACATAGACATTGTGCCACTTAATCTTGAGATAAAGAGAACTTATAGAAAACTTAAGAAATAAAAGAGAAATATAATTAAAAAATTTTAAATGACTAATAAACCTAGAAAAGCAAAACTTCTTAAACCACTTAGAGTCTACCTTACATCTCTAGTAGAAGGAGTGCATTAAAGCATTAATTGACTGGTAATCCAAAGTAACAACTTTGAACTAAAACCCTCAATTTACCAAATGGTTCAAGATTTTTTCATTTGGGCATTTTTTAGTAGAAGATCCTAATATGAAAATAACAAATTTTTTAGAAATTTATCCAACGTTTAAATATAATAAGGTTATTGATAATGCCATTAGACTTAGGTTGTTTCCAATTTTCTTAAGTGATAAAGCTAAGATATGGCTAAATTCATTGCCCTAAGGACCTATCACAACTTGGAATGACTTAGCTCAGAAGCTTTTTGCTAAATATTTTCCACCTACTAAGACTACTAAACTTAGAAATAATATCACATCTTTGATTCAAATGGACAATGATTCAATTTATGAGGCTTGATGCAGATACAAAGGTTTATTGAAAAAAATATCTTCATCATTCTTTGCCTAAATGGTTGATTATTCAGTTATTCTATAATGAACTAGTAGGATCACTTAAAACTACCTTAGATGTAGTAGTAGGGGGTAGCCTTATGTTTAATGCTTTTGAAGAAGCATATGCTTTGATTAAAAAAATGACTACTAATAATTTTCACTATCGATCTAATAGTTTAAACCTTAAAAAGGCCATTAATGTTTATAACTCTAATGTTATTTTCATTTTGACATCACAAGTAGCATTGTCTAAGAAGCTTGATGCATAAGGATTAGTCATAGTTTTAGTCCTAGTAATTCTATTGGTGAGAGTAGTGAAACATTTATGTTTGAAGTGTTTAGTAACCAAGGTATGTAAATGTGAAGAGGCAATGGCACCGAGAGGGGGGGGGGGGGGGGGGGGGATGGGGGTGAATTGGGTATTTAATAATTTTTCAAGTTAAACTTTAATTTAAAACTTAAATGAAAAGTTAAAAAAAAGTTATTTGAATACTAAATTAGAGCACAACACAATCAAGTGAAAAAAAAATTAAAGAGACAAGCGACAAAAATTTTTATGTGATTCAATCACACCTAAAACACAACTTATATCCATGCCTAGAAATCCACACTAGGAATTCACTAAATTAACAACATTACAAAGAATTTCCCTTACTCTCTTATACTTACTAAGTGCAACCCTAAATCACATACTCTCCTATACTAGGTAAGTTCAATCCCAAATCACGTACTCTTTTACATTAGGCAAGTATAACCCCAAATCATGTATTCTCCTACACCGAGCAAGTACAACCTCAAATAACAAACTCTTTACATTGGACATATACAACCCCAACAACATAAAATTACAAGAGAAAGAGAAAAATATAAGATCACAAATCTAACTCTCAAATGTTAAAAAAATTTCTCTCAATCCTAACTATGCAATAATATGAAAATTAAAATGAGGCTCACAAAGTGCTTATTTTATTATTAAAATTTTAAATAACATGATGTGAAGTGTAAAAAGATATTGATGAAATCAACTTATGTATTTAATTTTGAAAACACATCCAAAATATGAAATACATAAGCCTTGAATTGAAGTCATGGAAAAAAAAGACAAAGTCACCAAACTTTAATAATATAAACTTAAAAATTTAAAAAAAAAAATCAAGTTGGTCATAAAGCCATGATAATATGTAAGATTTACAACACTTGAAGGAGGAATAATTAAGAATCAAAATAAACTATGAAAAATCAAATTAAATCCTTGTCATGAAAGGCTAAAACCATTAAGCACACTTAAAATGGAAATTGAAATTATCTTACTCAAACCTCTTAAAGGAAGTATAAAGATGAAAGATTAGCCTTCAATGATTCTCTTACAGAGCAAAGAGAGTGGACTTGAGGAAAATTTTGAAGTCTTCTCTTGCGAATGCTTGAAGTGAGAGAAAGAGAAGAGAGTAAGCTTTGAACACTTGAATGAAAGAACACTTGAAATGATTTAGCAAGGGGTTTGGCCAAACTAGAGTTTCATCAAAAAGGTTTTATGAAGCAAATGTGATGGATTAAATAGGAAAAAATGAGGGGATTATCTATCATGAAGAAATAAGAGAGAAAATTTCAAGAGAAAAATTAGCTGAAAAGAGTTTAATCTAAAATTTAAAATTCAAATAAATAAATTTTAATTTGCCATAAATTAATTTAGCAAGAGTGAAACATTCAAGGATGGATAGAAGAGGTGTTAAAACAAATAAATTAGTTAGATAATTATGAAATAATCAAGAGAGCATTTAAGGAATAGGTTGAAATTAATTTAAAATAAAGTAAATTGAATATCCCCAATAATATGAGAGAGTCAAAGCTTTTCATGATTGTATCAATCACTAATTAATAAAAATAAATTAATTAAATACATAGAAAAATATATTAAGAAGCGATAGGAAATTTAAATCAAATTTAAATTTGAATTTAAAAGAGAGAGGGTGTTTGCCATAAATTGTAAATGTATTAGTTTCAAGCAAATTTGACTTTGAATTTGAATTAATCCAAATTAAATGAAATAAAACCAAAATAAATCAATGGAGGGCTGGCCAATACATGCCATTAATGTTGGATTGATTATTGGAAGATTTTATGCTTAATTCAAAACTCAAATTTCAAAATAATTTGAATTTTAAGAATTCTCAACATGAAATACATGAATGCATTATATCAAAAATACCATGACATAAAATAGTTAAAAATTTGGCCATGGCATGATATGGCATGAGTATTAATAGAAAATTTTGATATGAGAGAGAAAAAAAGAATAATTAGAAGAGAGAAAATGATAATTTAAATAATTAATAGAATATTTCATGTCACATGCTTAAATAAAAGAATAAAGCATTTATATTAATTAATATGATATTAAGTGAACTAAACTAAATTTTAGATACAATAGATAAAGCTTTAATCAATGCAAGTGGCAAAATATCGAAAAATGATTATTTCATTAATTTAAAAAAATGCAAAATAAATTAGAAAAAAATATTCCAAAAATTAAAATAAGTGAATAACATTAATTTATCAATTTTTATGATTTTTGTGATCTTTATTTATCATTCTATGCAATTCTTAAAAAAATGCCAATTAACCTATGTTTAACTTGATTTGACCTTTTTGAGATGATTAATCAAATTAGGTCTAGTAATTTTCCTAAAAACACTAGAAATTAAATATTAATATCTTAAAATATTTATATTTATTATCAATAAAATTTTAATCTAATAGTGATAATCATAATTATTTACATAGATAATTAAGCTTGTAAGATAATATTAATTTTTATCACACAAGGTTTGTTATCATTAAATGAATTGGTGAGACATATCCCTCTATTTGATGATAAAAAATCTTTGCTGGTATAAATAGGAAAAATAATAATAACATAATTGTTTTTCTTCTGCTTACTAATTTTTTATGTGTGAAAATAAAAGTATAACCAACATCACTTATAATATACACTAATGTTTGTATTTCTCTCCTTTTTGACATCATCATAAGCTTCAAAATACAAGTTAATTATATCAATGAAATTCTCCTCCTTAATTAGGTACACAAGTAAATTAAGCATGAGATGATAAAAATAATAATAAATAATAATGTTCTCCCCCTTTTTAAATAAACTAATTTATAATCTTTGTTTGATATGAAAATAAACATATGGGAGATGGTAAATGTCAAAACATAAAGAATATACATAATTGAGCTCAAAATAAATAAAAACATATCACTAATATTAAATTTTAAAAATATTTGAAATAATTTGATATCCCATATCTCCATGATTTAAAATGGACATATTTTGAAATTAGTACTAGCTTAAAATAACAAGAAGAATTATTTTATCATCAAATCAAATATAAATTAAAAAATATTATTAAAAAAATAGATTTCACAAACTTGCATGAACTATTAGAATATGCACTACAAATGAACTTCTATTCAGACATGATAGTTCATAAAACATGATATAATTTTATATTAATTTAACGCATATAAGCTAATTAGTAAACTTATATACATTTTATTTTGTCATATGCTAAAACATATTGATAAGCATGAGCTATAAAAAGTAAGAATGAGTTCAAAAAATGCATACTATGCTATTTATCACATAACATATTTTCAAAAAGCTTGTTGAACTCAATACAACAACAACAACAACAACAACAAGGCTTTATCCCACTAAGTGGGGTTGGCTATATGAATCCTTCGTCTCCATTGTATCCTATTATGTGTCAAATTCTCATTTAATTCAAGTATACCAAGATCATTTTTTATACATCTTAACCAAGTCTTTTTAGGTCTACCTCAACCTTTTTTAACATAAGGCAAATCTAATGCATCTACTCTCCTAATCGGGTCATCGGACGGTCGACGCTTTATGTGGCCAAACCATCTAAGGCGACTCTCTCTAATCTTATCTGCCACTAGAGCTACTCCAACTTTTTCCCAAACATACTCATTTCGCATTTTATCTCTAAGAGTAAAGCCACTCATCCACCTGAGCTCAATAAAGTAATAAAAATTATAATTTGTTAAAATGGGCATAAGAGATCAAATCAAATATAAAATTGTGTTAATATTCATTATCTAAATCATTTGATCTCCAAAACTAGTAACAAATCTAGTTTATAATTAGTTGATGTACACAAGGTGTGCAGATTAAATATGCTTACCATGAATTTGTAGAATTTAAAATTTGAATGTAAATCATGATAAATATAAACATTTATTGGCATAATACTATAAAACTCATAAAGTCTATGAAAATTTTAACGCCATAATAAATAAAATAGTATTTAAAATATGAATTTTATATGATTTATAAAATTATTTTTAAATTATATTTTAAAATAATCATTCTTTTAAAAGATAGAACAAGAAACTTCTATAGATTAGTTAGGCATAAATAAACCATAACTAATCTAAAGACATAAATATATGCTAGGAAGGCATTAAATTAAAATATAAAATGTGTTACCACATATCAATCATTCTGCATATTGTTAAGAGGTTATGGCACCTAAGAGGGTGAGTGAATTGAGTATTTAAAAGATTATCAAATTAAAAGTTAGTTTTTAAAACTTTGTAGAAAAATTAGTTACAAAATATAGAATGTTATTTACAATGAAAGAGTAAAGCAACAATCAAATCAAATGCAGAAAAGTAAATGGAGAGAAGTAAGGGGATAAAAGGCATAAAGATTTTCATGTGATTCGACCAACCCAAAAATTGCTCTACGTCCACACCTTGTCACCATGACTATAAATTCACTAATGAAATGAGATTACAGCTAATATCTCATACTCTCCTACACTATGCAAGTATAACCCCACACATACTTTCCTATGTGGGTAAGTACAACGCAAGCATTTACTTTTCTACATGGATAAGTGTGGTGTTTTAATTTGGAGTCATAGGGACACCACGCAGATCTTAGGGGGAACTTATTGAAGTGATTTGGTATGACATTAAAGTATGATATACTATCTTGGAAGATAGAAACATCACCCTATATTGGACCTAATCACCTAATAAGGACTCTTAAGGCGGTTAGGTCTACATATATGAAAGAGATATTTCTCCTATCTTATATGGATAAGTAAAATAGGTTTGTTTTATGTCAGGTTCTTTAGTTCCTTATAGAAGCAAGCTTACATAGTTAATTACATCTTAGAAAATGGAATTTTATAAGAGCACTCTTGATTAGAGTAATCAATAAATGTCTCTAAAGATTTTAAGGCTAGACTATCAAATGATTGATTATTTTCATAAATCAACTGGGAAGAGTTCAAATGGGAAGACTTACATATGAATTTCATTGGAAGATGAGTAAGGAGCATCTAAGATAGTAGGAAGCCTAGTGAATGCTCCAATCTACCCTATAATGAGGCCTTATATTTTCAAACGAGAAGAACATATTTTTATTTAAGTTGAAATTTTATTAGAGTTGGGACTTATAACCCAACAATAAAATATTGTGAGAATGCCTAAGAGGTGAGGACTTATACTCATAACAAAAGTGAAACAAACTACCTCGAAACCTTAATTTGGAGTGCTCCAGCACAAGCTAAGAACTTGATCTCATTCTACTTGGGAAAAATGAGATATAATGGTCTACCTCCATAAGAGAGAGTGATCATATCCCGACTCTTCTGGACTTAACAATCACCTAGAGTGATTACCAGCTAACACCTACGCTTTAAATCCATGTAGGCCGGTCTCATGTAGATGTAAGATAATTAGACTGTTATTTAATTAGAAATAAAGCTAGAATTATAAACTCACTTCCTAAGAGACTATGTGATGTTTGGTATGCAAATATGGCTCAGACTGATGTTAAAAATTTACAAGTTTTTGTGATCATTTTGACACATTTATTTTGGACTAAGGCTTGGATAATTATACCTATGTGCATGATGAAATTAAGTTATGAGATAAATCAGTGGAAAGAGGTGTTATCCACTACAAAGGGCTGCTCTCGAATGTCAAGCATGTCCCTTATCATGCAAGAGTGGAGATCCTCTCTATTCAAGAGTGAGATAATATGATATGCATATTGTTATAGCATACAATCATTCTGTTAAGGGGGTTTCTAAATATATTATTATCTTGATTAATAGCTTAAGATTTAAGATGATGTTATGAATTGCATTAGAACTTAGTTATGATTTGTTTAGAGAGGATAAAAAATTTAATTTTATTCTAAATATCCTACCGCATCCAAGCCACACATCAAGTCATTAAACTTTAAGAAACCTAAGGAAAGCATACCATTTCTATTTCACAAACTAAACACAACCATCACACAGTTGAATTTTGTAAAAGAATAAAAGGTCGATGCAACCATATTTCACCGTACACCTCAAAAAAAAAAGAAAGAGTTTAGTAGTCAAGCTCTACCCTTATACAACCCGGATTATAATTAATTATTACAATTGGAATAAATGTTATGGGTGTCTTCAATCTTTGCTCTTCTTTCTTTCTTTGGATTAGTTTGCTCCAGGTTTCACAGGGCCAACCAAATCTTTGCTCTCTAGCCACTACTCATCTTAAACCTCATAACACTAATCCTAATCCTTATTATAAAAATTACATCTTTATAAAAAAATAAAATCTAACTACACCTGTAGAAAGGATATTAACTAAACAAACTTATAATTCAAGCAATTATATTTGACATATTCAGACTTAGCACCCTGTACTTAGGTAACCAAGCCCACCTGTCATAATTGGATTATGCTTAAGGGCAAAAGCAACACCTACAAGTAAGAACAATTATATTCATTTATTATTATAATTGCCCCTCAAGCACAATCCCCTACATAAAACATCCAATCTAAAATATTACACCATAAAATAAAATATATCACCACAACATACACTTGCCAAACCTAATACTAAAGTCGGTGACTTAGCATTTTAATATGTATGCTAAAGCTTAGTGTGGTATGTCTTGATAAAGTTTTAGATTTATGATTGTCTAAAGTCTTCAGATTATTTAAATTACTCTTTAAGGATAATTTTACTTTAAGTCTTTTAGTAGCTTGATTAAATTTTAACTTATGTGTTTTTATTTTTATTCACAATTTACTTAAGACCTAATCTTTATAAAGAGAAGAAAGAAACTTAACTCTTTCATCCCTAGCTTAAGTTGTTTTCTAAAGATAGATTATTATAGCTTTAACTCACTTAATGAATCACTTTTGAATTTTATTAAGCCAAAGTTTAGATTAACCCTAATGAAATTCATTCAAACATGAAAGAAATATTAAGATTAATAAAAGTAAATCACCATCATCAGAGTAATACTCTGCTACTTCTATTCATTATCAATAATATCCACACTCTTTCATTTTTAATTTCTCTAATATCCGATTTAGTATATACATATACATGCAATATACCCGTATTTTTGCATACTTAATGAATTTTGACAAATGAATTTAAAAGAAAAGGGAGATTTCATCTCATAATTAAGCATATGCAAGTATGTATTATGAATTTAAGCAAGTGCGTGCCATTTTTAAACCAGAAAAGTGAGATTATCTACGACCTTATTGGGGCTACTTAAAGTCTCATATTTTCAAGATGTCCAGATTATATACTTGTCAATTCAAATACACACATGCATAAAAATAAAATCATGCAAAGGTTATGTATAAAATTTTTTATTTAGGTAAAGTTTAATGACATAAAGAAAGGGGTTTTACTTTATATTCTAAAATATGCATACACAAAAATGAAATTAAGCAAGTACATGCCATTGTTAAACTAGGGAAGTAAGATTATCTAAGGCCTCCTTAGGGCTACTTAAAGCCTCGTGTTCCCTGGATATCCAAACTATATACTTGCTAATTCAAATGCATGTAAACATATACATAAAATATAAAATAAAATAATCATTTGCCATATTTTAATTATAAATAAATAAGCATTTCATTAAGTATTTATAATAAGCATTGATTTAAATTTCAAACAATTTGATTCATAATTAACTTATAGTTTCAGAATAGTTTGAGATTTATTAATGATAGTAGCCACACTATATAATAGCATTTATCCAACTCATGCAATTTGATTACAATCATATTCTCTTAAATGTTTTTTAAAACATGAATACATGAAGCAAATGACATACACATTTATGATAATTTAAAGGAAGCAATTAAATATCACCACATAATATACATTATTTCATCAAACCCTAAGGACAATCAAGTTAAATAAACATCCATTAAGCCTAATCAAAACTTTTTAATGTATAATTTTAATGTTCGAGTTATTAAAACCTAAAGAGGAGAAATGGTACTTAGGATTCACTACAACCCATATTGGTTATTTAATATGTTGAAGGAAAGAAATTAAATAGGTTTATGAATTGATTAGGTTCAATCCATTAATTACATCGATTTAATTACCCTTTCGAAGCTTCTCTAATTTAATTAATCACTTAATCATGAGCCTTCAATGATATGCTTTGGGGAAATAAATCGGCAATGTACCTAAAGAGATCTAATGCAATTAGGCTCATGCTTAAGAGTTAATTTATTTAAAGATGGAAAATATTTAAGCTAAATACTCTCATGATTTCTCTTCACCAATAGGGAAACTATAATTTCTTTAATGACTTTATATTATCAAACAAATAAAGGGATTAATGTGTTGGCACTTGAATTATTTAAGTTGATTTCATTTGAATTTAATTATTAATTTTCTTAATTTATCCTTAATTGCAAAACTTGTTAATTAAATTCATTAAGGGAATATATTTGGACTTAAATTCCTTAATTTATCCCTAATTACTTCCCATGTTATCCTTATTATTTTCATTGATTAATTGCCCATAATTACTCAATTTTATTGTTCATTGATTTTAATAATTATTAAATCACTTAAAGGTGTAATTAGGATTCAAAATTTGGAATTTCCCATATTGCATGGAAAATAATTCTAAGAAAAATATGGGAGGGAGAAGATATCCCATAGAATCAACATGCCAAATTTGGAATTAATTAGCTAAGTAATTTGGCCTTAATTAAGATAATTAGCCAAAGTTTCAAAATTTAAGTAAGCACTGTTCATTAGACATTAGCTAGAGATTTTATTTTTATTAGATTCTCCTCTATCTAAGATTCCCAAAATGGGTTTATTTGTATTTTTGAATTTATATATAATTAGTTATGATTTTTTGAAGTTATGGCTACTGAAATTATATTTTCATACTTAATTACTCATTTTAAACCATCGACGCTAAGTGGACGCTGACGCTGTAGCGCTTTCCACATGGTGATGTGACATTGGTTTTTTAAAATGTATGACGCGGCTACTGACTCAACGATGGAGGATGTGGTTTATCTCGATTATTTGATTTTGGATTGGACAGTCAAGATTAATCCTATAATTATGAAAGGATTAAATCAAGATTTCTAGCATTATGAATCACGGTTGTCCATTCTAACCACATGGAACGTATGGCTGGTGATCCGTCATCCCATGAGAGCCAAAATATGGTACTGTCTACTCTACATC
Organism: Cymbidium sinense; assembly: GCA_021442155.1. Classification (NCBI taxonomy): domain Eukaryota; kingdom Viridiplantae; phylum Streptophyta; class Magnoliopsida; order Asparagales; family Orchidaceae; genus Cymbidium; species Cymbidium sinense. The sequence continues at coordinate 75,405,822 of CM038215.1, forward strand.
CCATTAGGGCTCATTTTGAAATCGACTCTAAAATGATCAGAGGAGAGATCTAAGAAGATCCTATGGTAAAAATCATATGAAAACATAATTCATTTTACAAAAGACCAACACCTAGAGGCTGAATCTACGGTTGATGAATTTTTACCTTGCTAAAGCTAAAGACCAATGTTCTATCGATAGAGATAGCTTCGTCTTGAAGAGACAAATCCCTTTAAGAAGATCTCGATCTGCCTCCTCGTTGATCGGTCTGTGGACCAAACGTCACCATGAAAGTCACTGGTGTTGGTCTAGGGATGCCTTTCGATGGTCCAATTGATTCCTTTTGGGTCACTAGAGTGTGGTGGAGGTGTGGGGAAAGTTATTTTTGTTTTGGTGGAAGTTTGGTGAGGTTAGATGGACAGAGATCTCGGGCTTGAAGGGAGCTTGGTCTGGCTAGCGATGAGGTGCACGGGGAGCTCAATGAATGCTCTAGGATTACTCAGGATGCTCTGAGGAAGGTGTGTAATAAGTTTGAATGGATGGGGAGGAGTATACTCTTCTCTCCAATTTAATGAAGGGCTAAGATTGTCTCAGCCTATGGTAGTCGTTCGGTCAGAGTGGGTGGCTAGAGGTGGCAGGGGACTGCTGACGTGGATGTGTGTGAGAGGTTGAGGAAGTATAGTGGACTGTCATGGAGTGTACACTCTTTCTTAGGTGGACTAATAGTTGCCCATGGGCGAGCTCACCCTCTCTTGGCCAAAGGCTGAACCCAACAGCCTTGAGTTATATTAGATCAATGGTTCTCTATCCAAGAAAGGCCAAAGATGGCTACCAGGGTGAAGAGTTGTAGAACCCATGTGTTGATCTCACTTTTGGAGTGAGGATTTAATCTTCTCACCATAGGTTTAGGGGTTTTCTAATCACTAAGAGCTCTTTAGGCTTAGGACACTTCTAGTGACTAAGTGAGCACTTAACCTAAGCATAAAGACTTAGAAGGGTCAATCATTGGATTAAGGTATGCCTTAGGATTAGGAAAACTTACCTAGCCTATAGCCTAACCAAATCCATACTTACCTTCTGAAGCTAAACCAAACCCCAAACTCAATTCATCCCAAATCCAAATCAAATTCACTATTCAACTCAAATCAACCAAACCGATTCAAATTAACCCAAACCTAAGCCCTATTATTCAATCCCATGGACTTAGCCAAATTCCTTCAATCTAAACCAAATTCAATTGATTTTCCCAAAATCAATTTAATTCTTCAATCATCATCCCCAAATCCAAATCAAATCCATAATTTAAAACAACCAAACCAAATCAAATCAAATCAATCCTTCCTAAGCCACATGATTTAATCCCATGGACTTAGCCAAAATTTCCTTCAATCTAAATCAAACTCAATTGATTTTCTCATGAATCAATTATTTCCTTAATTATCATCTTAAATTTAAAGAAATCTACAATCAAATCGCCTAAGCCAAAATCAATTCAATCAAACCTAACCTAACCCATTTGACTTGAAATATTCAAATAAGATAAAACCCATGGGCAATCAAAGCTATAAATCAATCCTAAATCCATATATAAATCCAACTAAACTCAATTCAACCCAAAATCGATTGAACTAGCCCAATTGGTCCACCTAACCCAAAGTGACCAATTTGACCTATTTGAACCAAATTTCAATCCTACCCAAATTGGATTGACTCGCACCAATCAAAACCTCCTATGATGATTATTGATCATCCTTGATTGATTAATTGCAATCAATTGGGTCAAACCATGTCAACTTCGTCATTTGATCAAGTCAACCCACTTAACCCACATAAATTAAACTAGCCAAATCTCAACCCAAGATGAATTAATTGAAGCTTATGATTCACATCAACCTAAAATTAATCTTTGAATATGACTTGACCATCAATTGAGCCGAACCTAACCCAAATGTCCCTTTGACCCAAGTTGACCCAATATGACCTAAAAGACCAAATTGGGTCAAATCAAGATCTAGCCCAAATTGATTGTAACCTGGATCAAGTTCATTCCAAATTGATCATTGAATGTGATTAAAGCCATAATTGAACCAAATTTGATCAATTGAACCCAATTGACCCATTTAGCCTAAATTGACCTAAACCCTAAATTGACCTAAAGGGTCAATTTAGCCTAAATCATTCCCAAATCTAAATTAATTCAAACCAAAGCCTACAATCATCTTCAATTGATCAGTCAAACCCACATCAACCCCTAACCCAAGCCGATTTGGCCAAATTGGTCAAATTGGTCAACTTGACCCATATGAACCCAAATGGTTCAAATCTAAATCTAAGCCAAATTGAACTAAACCAATTGCACCAAAATATTCCAAATCATCATTTAAACTTGACTCAACTTTTGGTTTGACCCAATTTGACCAATAAGTCAATTTGACCTAACCTAGCCCAATTTGACCTACATGGGTCAAATTGAGCCAAACCCACTCAAACCAAACCCAAACATAAATAGAATTTGGCTTGACCATCCTTGGCTCTCCTTGGGTTAGCCCAAAACCAACTCAACCCAATTGGGACCCGATTTGACCTATTACCCATTGGATAAACCCCTCCACATAAGACCAAACCCACTTTTAGATAGTCAACTCCCCCTCTTTGCATTTGGCAGCAACCTAAATGGCTAACCCAACCCACATCGGCTAGGTCGGCCATGAACCAAGGGGAGGTGGCTTAACCCACCTCCCCTCATTGACTGGGCCCAAGGATGAAGGTGACCACCTCGAGCCACCAACCAGATCCCTTGGCCAACCAAACCAAGCTACCTCAGCCTAGTCATGTTCCCTCTAGCCACCTACGATGGCCGAATGGTCAAAAATAGAGGATCCAATCTGAGCCATCCAATCCAAAGAAGGGGGGAATATACCCCCTCCCACCCCTCATTTTGATCCAATTTAGACACAGTTACCCTCAGAGAGCTTCTAAGGTTAGTTTCATAATCCCTAGAGTGATTTTTGAGCTCCCTAACCTTCCCGTCACAGAAATCCATCAACCCAAAAATAGGGCAAGGCACCCTTCCGTCCAACTACCCCAATACTCAACACCATTCAAATTAACTTCACATACACGTTCTCCAAGCTCTGATGAGGTGAAATGAATCTTCTCCCGAGCTCTCCAATCACTAAAAGTTCCTCTTCAATCAACGCCATCTTGGAAGCGACGGTGCTTGGTCCACCAAGAAAACGACGAGGAATCACCACGCGAGCTTCCCAACAAAGCTTCGCCTCGTCCAGGCGAAGCTACCTCAAGCGTTACGCCACCGATCTTGAACTTCAACGATGTATATTCCTTCAAACTGTGCATTTGGAAAAATTTTCTAGGCTTTTTTTTGTCACTCACGGGGATGATAGATCACCCGCGGTCTGTTCGCATGATTGGAACATACGTGATTAATCTGCTAGATTTGATATGACTTAATCCTTAAGAACAACGGGTTTAATCTTCACCATCTAATCTTAGATCAGACTGCGGGGATGAAACCACGTCCATCGCCAGCCACGTCAATGCTGACTCAAACGCGTTTAAGTAACCTATCCCACACCACCATGTGGAAAGCATGCCACATTAGCAATCCACGTGCCTCCAACTGGATTAGGCTTAATTAGGCTTAATTAATCTAATTTAATCATTGAAACTTTGAAAAATCATAATAAATTGTAGAAAAATAAAAAAATATAAATAAATACTCATTTTAAAGGTAATTCAGAGGAGATTTAATTATAAATAATCCTGATTAATTTTAAATAGTAATCAAGATTTAATTACAAATTTAATTAGCTTAATAAAGCCCTAATCACTTCGACAATTAATCCCAAATTTTGGGTGTCCGTTCAATGGAATGACTTCTACCTCCCATGATTTTATTGAAATTTATTGCCTAGTGATTAGGGGAATTTGATCATCTGAACCTTAATTACCTCTTTAATTAACCTGATGATTAGTTAATGGTTTAAATAGTAAATGTTAATTAATTCACACTCATTAATTAATGATGAATAGTGAGATGATGAGGGAGGGTGATTTGGGCTCCTTTCTTAATCATTTTTTTAAATTTATTTCATTAAAAGGGATTAATTAATATGAAAATTATTTAAGTGGCTAATTGATTAATTAAGTAACTTAATCAAATCAAATTAAAATATAAATCACATCAAATATCTAATAATGAAATTAAGGGTTCTTCTTTATGTGTTTAATAACATAAAGACCCTTAAGGAAATTATGATTAACCCATAAGTATGGAAAAATCATAAGAGTATTTAATTAGATTCTTTAACTTAATTAACCTTTAATCATGAGTCATTTGCATTAGGCCCTTTAGGAACATTGCAATTTTATTTTCTCACATGTTCATGTCATTTGTGGCTCATAATTAAGTGGTTAATCAAATTAAAGAAGCATAAGTAAGGGTAATTAATTGATTTAATTAGTGATCCAACTTAATTACTTCATAAAATCCACTTAATTACCTTTCATTAAACTAAATGAAATTACCAACATGGGAATGGGATTAGAATAGCAAATGATAAGTGCTCATCCTTAAATCAACTCAAATCCAAAAAGCAAATTAATAATAAGCTTTGGTTGTCTTTAAACACTTTTATTTGATGTGACTGTCCTTAGAAATTAATTTAGTTGAATGAACCATGAGTTTATATTTAGTTATTCCTTTCCAATCGCTTCTAAATGTTGTGTGTTATGTAAATTCATGCATTCATTCTTTCAAATTCAAATGAATCAAATGAAAGTTATTTATGTAAGCTTGTATGTGTTGACTTAATCTAATTATATGTGTGGATATTATCACTATTAAATCTAAAAGTATTTTCCAAACTTTATAAATTATTGATAACATGTGGAGTGATGATAGTTATGAATACATATAAGATTTTCATGTGCTTATAGCTTAAATATGTGAAATGAAGCTATCTTTTGTATGTTTTCATATGGATTTACATAGATTTGAGTGTCAATAAGCCTATAATGTGGACAACCCAGGAATACAAGGCTTTAAATAACCCCAAGGAGGTCATTTGATTATCTCACTTCCCTGATTAATAATGACACATACTTATTTAATTTCATTCCTACGTATGTTTGTATTAGAATTTGGATAAATCTTTAATTCATATACATACATAATTCAATCAAACAAAAATATAATTTTGCATGATTCTCTTTCTTCTAATCATTTATACATCCATATATATATTTAAGAAAGCAAGTATATAGTCTAGATTTCTCAAAAATACGAGGCTTTAAGTAGCCCCAAGGAGGTCATTTGATTACCTCACTTCTCTGGTTAACAATGACACGTATTTATTTGAATTCATTCCTATGTATGTTTGTATTAGAATTTGAATAGAGCTTTAATTCATATACATAAATAATTCAATAAAAAAATACAATTTTGCATGATTCTCTATCTTCTAATCATTTATACATCCATATATATTTAAGAAAGTAAGTATATAGTCTGGACATCCCAGGAATACGAGGCTTTAAGTTGCCCCAAGGAGGTCATTTGATTATCTCACTTCCCTGGTTAATAATGGCACGTACTTGCTTATGACTTTGTACATGTGTATGTATATATGATTAAAGAATGGGAATCCCCCTTTTTATTAAAAATGCACACATCCACAATTATTTAAGTCATTGAATTGATTAGTCATGTGATTTGGAGCCTTCTTTCTTATGTTCATATATACAAGTCTACATGTGTTTGAATGCAAATGGGTATATAGTCTGGACATCCCAGGAACAGGAGGCTTTAAGTAACCTCAATAAGGTCATTTGATTATCTCACTTCCCTAGTTAATAATAACACATACTCATTTAATTTTATTCTTATGTATTTTTGTATAAAAATTTGATAGAGCTTTAACTTACACATATTAAATAATTCAATCAAATGAAATATAAATTCTAAATGTATACATTCATTATTCAAGTGTGCTAAAACATGTTATATGTATAGATACACTTAGGATTGAATCATATGCATATTACATGTGATGGAAATGAATGGTTTGATATATGTCATGTGATAGTAATTTAATTATATTAATCCTAAGATGCCTTTCATATTAAATAGGATTACTTAAAGCAAACCTAAACCTAAGATTAATAAAAATATGTATTAAACCATTCACTAAAGAGAACTAAGTCAAAAAAATATGCTTTAGAACATGACTTAGGGTAGGAATGGAGGAGGTAGTCCTCTTTCCTCTCTTTATAATGCTTAGATGCTAAGTGTAAATCAAAGGAAACAAAAACAAAGCATAAATTAAAATTCACAAGCCATTTAAATAGCCTGAAGTGAAACCCACCACTATGTAACTTAAACACATTTCCAAACTTAGAAAATCCTAACTCTAATGCCTAGTAAGTCTTAGCACACACATTAGAACTAAGCCATTATTTCTAGTCCTAAATTAGGATGGTGTATGTGTGATATATGTTTTATTTTATGATGTAATATTTTAGACTAGATGTTAGTGTGTATGTTTCGTAGACTGGATGTTAGGCCGCTCTTAGCCTAATCATGTCTTCTATAGGGGATTATGCTTGTATGGTTGCTTAAAAATAAATATAAATGCTCTATTTGTAGGTTTCTTAAACTCTTAAGCATAATCCAAGTTAGACAGGTGGGCTTGGTTACCTATGTGCAGGGTGCTAAGTCCAAATTACAAAGATAATTTCTTGGACATTATATGTTTGTTTAACTAACCTCTATCTTGCTGGTGTAGTTAGATTTATTTTCCAAATATGAATATAATTTTTGCAATATGAATTAGGATTAGTTTTATGGGAGAATTAGGATGAGCAGTGGCTAGAAGGCTTTGTCCCGGGATGCCCTGTGATGCCTTTAGAGCATAATCAAACCAAAGGAAAGAGGAGAAGGAGATGAAGAATGAAGACCCCCATAGCATGTATTCATTATAATTATAATTATTCTTTCATATTATGGGTTATTTAAGGGTAGAGCTTGGCTACCCACCTTTTCTCTTCTTGGGGTGTACAGTAGAACCCGACCGCACTGGCTTGTTATTCTTTTGCATTAGTTTATGAAATTATTTGATGTTATGCTTATATCACCCATTAGAAACTGTATGCTTTTCATAGTTTCTTAATGATTGATGCTTTAATGTATGTCCTGGATGTGGTAGCTTCTTAGGACAAAATAAATTATTTTACCCAACTAATCACCCATAACTAAACTTTAAAATAACTCATAACCACACCATAAAGCTTAGGCTATAAACAATATAGCTAAAAGTTTTAGCAACCTCTTAGCTGAATGTTGTATGTCTCACATCATGCATAATATCTTCCATCACTCTTGCAAAAATGAGGGCCCCCGTCCTTACACAATAGGGATCGCTTGACCCATAAGAGCAACCCTTGATGATGGAGCTTCACCCTCTCTCTCTTTATTTAGCCCATAATCTATTTCATCTTGTATTTAGGCATAAGAAAATCCTAAAGCCTTTGTCTAAGATATTGAGTCCAAAAATGAAATAAAATTTGAAAAGAATTTTACACTTGTAGATTAAGTCATATGCTCAAATCACTCATGCTCTAGTCTCTTAGGGAGTGGATTTAGGATTTAAGTCTCTCTTAAATTAAATAACAAGCCTAATCATCTTACAAGTTCATAAGATCATACTACATGGATTTAAAGCGTATGAGGTGTTAGCTGGCGGCCACTCAAGGCAGTTGTAATTCTAGAAGTCGGATGAGCTTACTCTCATTTATGGAGATAAACCTTTATGTCCACCTGTCGCTATGATTTAGGTCATGCTTTATCTCATACAAAAGCTCCTTAGATTTAGGATCTGAGATAAATGTTTCTTTTGGGCTACAAGCATAAATCCTCACCTCTTATGCATTTTTACAACCTTGTGTTGCTGGACTATAAGCCTTAACAAGTTAATAAAATTTCAACTTGAATAAATAAATTTCTTCACTCTTAATATATAAAGCCCAGTCATAGGATATATTGGAATGCTCACTAGGCTTCTTAGTATTATGAGCATTTCCTACTTCCTTCCTTTGGATTCCAAAAATAAGTCCTCTACTTGGTCTCTCTCGCTTGACTTTCCAAACATACCTATTCCTTTGATAGTTTAACCTTGAAATCTTTGGAGATAATAATTGTCAACTTTAATTGAAAGTATTCTTAGGGAATCTCATTCCCTATGATGTAATTAACTATGTAGGCTTGCCTCCATAGGGAACTTAAGAACCTGGCTTAATATAAATCATGTTTTATCTTTTCATATAAAGCAAGGAAAAAATCTCTGGTATATTCGGAGACCCATCATGCCTTAGGAGTCCTTATTAGGTGATTAGGTCCATTATAAGGTGATGTCCCTAACTTTGAGATAAAATATCATACCTCAATGTTGTACCTGATCACTTCAATAAGTACCCTGTACGATCTGCATGGTGTCAACACCGCATCCAAAAATAAACACCACACCATGCAAATATGGATTTTATCATATTTGGAGAGCTTGGTTCAATGAGTTTGACCCAACTTGGGTTCACCATAGATTGGGCCCACTTGGGTAGGCCCATGGTGACCCAAGGATGAGTCAGGCCAAGTTTGGTTGGGTTTGGCTCAATTGGACTCATGTAGGTCAAATGGGTCATGTTAGGCTAAGTTGACCATTTGGGTCAATGTGGGAGTTTGGTTAAGTTTAATTGGTCATTTGGAATGAATTAGTGCAATTAGTTTGGTTCAATTTGAGTTAGATTTGTATTTGGTTCATATGGTTCCATTTAGGTCAAATGAGTAATGTTGACCAATTTGATCAAATTGGCCAAACTAGCTTGAGCATGGGCTAGGTCTATCTTCAATTTGTCATTTGTAATTGATTGGAAGAGTTGATTTGAATTATGAAGTGTTTTAGTTCAATTTGACCCTTAAGGTCAAATTAGGCTAAGTTGGTCAATTAGGTTGGGTTGACCAAATTGAGTCTAATTAAAGGTTCGATAATGTTCAATATTCTATTGGTGATTGGTTAGATGCAATGGTTTGTACCAATTTTAGTTTAGGATTTGATTTGACTCAGTTTGGCCCTTTAGGTCAAGTTGGGTAAACTTTGGTCAAGAGGTCAAATTAGCTTGGTTAGGTTCAAATGGTGGTTGAGTCATGTTTAATACTCAATTTGTGGTTGATGGGAGTCACTGATTGCAATTAATTTAGCTTAGAACATGATTTGGTCCAATTTGGCCTTTTAGGTCACTTTGGGTCAACTTGAGTTAAGGGGCCAAGTTGAATTTGTTAGGTCCAATTGATTGCAGTGGAATGTTCAATAATGACCTGTAATCATCAATGAAGAGATTGGATAACTTGATTTGCTCCAATGGAGGTTTAATTGAAGTTTAGTCAAATGGGACCTTTTAGGTTGCTTTGGGTTAAGTGGTTTAGACAAGTCAATTTGGGCTAATTGAGGCTATGGATGGTTGGAGTATATTCAATAATGAATTTGAAGTTCATAGGTGGCTTTGGCTACAATTGATTTGAGTTCAATTGGGTTTTGACTCATTTAAACGTTTTAGGTCAGGGCAAACTTGGGTCACTTAAGTAAAATTGGTTTAGTTGGCTTGATTGCAAGTGTTGGAATAGTTTGAAATGATCTTTTGGATGATTAGACCAATTGAGAGAATTGAATTGAGCTTGGTTTACTTAGTTTGGTTTGAATTGAGTTATAGGATTAAAGTGGGTTAACTTGAGTTAAGAAGATAATTTGGCTTGGAGCTTGTATTGGAAATCAAATTCAATCATGTCAATTGATTGGCTTGAGGTTTAGGTTCCAATCATTTGATTTAGGTTTAAAGTGATTGATGTGTATGAGTGTCAGTTTAGGCTTTAGGGTAAGCAACCTACTAGCCCTAAGGTAAGCTCTAGGCTTAAGGTTATGCCTTACAAGTCTCTAGGCCAAGGTTTAGTGTTCTCTTAGTCACTAGAGGTGTCCTAGCACTAAGAAACCTAAGTGTCTAGAAGAAACTTAGATCTTGGATTAGAATGAACAATTTTCACTCCAAAAGTGAGGTCAATAGCAATACAACCTAACACCATACTTTTCTACATGGACAAGTACAACCCAACAAAGCATAAGAGAATAAAAGAAGAAAAGATACGAGGTATATAACTCTCAATTTAAAAGGATTTTTCACTCAAAACTCAACTAACATAATTTTAAGACAAATAATAAAGAGAGCTCAAAGTCAATATATTTTTTGTTTAATTAAGGTTAAACTTTAATGTGAACATCATATGGAGCACTTGAAATAAACAAGTCTTGAAAAATATTTTAATTTTAAAAAATAAAGCTTGAAATGAAATGAACTTGAAAAGCTATAAGATATTGAATCACTTAGATAATTAAAATTTTAGCATGAATATGTAATCCAATAGGCTTATACAATGAATACTTCCAAATAAATAGGCCAATGTGAATTCCTTAGTTGTAAAATTACTTTGAAATAATAAAGTAAGAAATCCCTTTAAGAATTAATGTAACTTTATGAAACTTTTTATCAAATGAAAGCTATAACATATGAAAGACAAAAAATGATTTCAATCCAATAAAAATAAATTATTTTTCAAATCACTTGAGATGAGAATGAAAAAGCTTTAGAAGAAGAATTTAACAATACTACATAAAAGTCCATTTCATCCAAATCAAATAATTGAAAAACTAAAAATCAAAAGCATATAATGGATTGAAAAATCTTAAATTCTTTATATGTATGCAAAGAGATTTATGACTTGAAAGCCTCTTGAAAGATGAATTAAAAAAAAGGATTTTAGAAAAGTTTTACGAATGTTAAAGAATATCATTTTTAGTTAACATTACATGAATGTCAAATAATTTGAATATAAAATTTATGAAAGACAATAAATATGGGAAGTTTTAAAGTGATTATTTCAAATCAATCAAACCAAAAGGAATTACTTTAAGATGAATAAAAGATATTATAGAAAAATCTTAACCATAAAACACATAAATCTTTTAATCCAAATCAAGCCAATACAACCAATGATTCAAAAGATTGAAATATAATAAATACTCTTACTCGAGCATTTGTATGTAAGCAATAAAATCAATTGACTTGATGTAAACTTTCCAAGGAATTAAAAGCCTTGAGAGAGTTGAGGAAGGTCTCCACTAAAATGTAATTGAAAGAGTGAAGAGAAATGAACTTTAGCACTTTACCTCCAAGAAATTCACTAGCATAGGTTTAACCAAGGAGGAGATAATCAAGATGGATTAAGTCATGAAATCCACTCTTTAAATAGAGTTTAAGCCAAGAAAAATTTGGCCAAGGCGAGAGAGAAAGAGAGGGAAAAATGAGATAGGAAATAATTTAATTTTTGAAAATTAAAGCATAATGTAAAAAATTCTGACTAAATTCGACCTAAATAGCATGTGGCCAGGAAAAATATGGGAGGAAATTAGTTTAAATGCTATTTACATCAATGAAGATATTTCAATTAGTGAAGATGTCAAATTTGAAAATAATTTAAACTAAAAAGAATTTAATTTAGCTATATTGCAAGGGTCGGTCAAAGCTTTCCATGCATTCATTTATAGTAAATACTGATTGGTTAATTAATAATATAAAAAGATTAATAAATAACAGATTTAAATTTTAAAATAAAAATAAATTAATTAAAAGACATAAAGAAGGGACTCGCCAAGGAATTTACAAAAATAAAGATTTAATTTTTGAAAAGTACAATAATACATGACCCCTTGGATTTAAATTTAATATAAGCATAAATAATTTAAAGAAAATGAGAATAACTTAAATTAAACACATTTGGGCTGGACATAATCATTCAATAAAGAGAAAATTTATTTTGGAAATAAATAAGTGCAATATTAAAATTTAAGAATCAAATAAAATAAATCGAAGATAAATTCGACCAAGACTTTCAATGTATAGAATAAGCCCAAATAAATAAAAATAAATTTAAATTTGATGAATAGAGATTAAATGGGAAACATTTTGAAATTTGAACAACATTAAAATTAATTAAAATAAAAAAATTATAGACTTGTCGTTGTATTTTAAAAAATAAATATATAAATTAGGAAAGTGTATAAATACATGGCTCATTTGAATTTAAAATTGATATAACTTAAATTAATTTAATTATATTATAATTAGCTGAAATAAATAATGATATGGTCGGCCAAATCATTCCATAAATAAGGAAATCTAATTTTACATTACTATGGCAACGAATATTCAATTTGGATTCAAAATAATTTAAGTTCAAAATTCAAATACATGGACTTTTGAAATTTGAATAAATGAGGGAAATATTTTGGAAATAATTTGAATAAATCTCACATGATTTATCATTCAAAAATATTCAAAAAAATTCGGCCAAAATATTACCAAAATAATAAAGATGATATGAGAGAAAAAAAATAAAAGGATGAGAGAGAAAAAGAATATTGGGATAATTCTTGAAAAGTTTAATTTTCATGGAAAAATCAATGGATAAATAATTTAATTAAGCATAGAAATAAATAAATGAAGTATGAAATGAATTCATCAAACTTTAAATCACACTAAATGATAATTAAACTCATGCAAGTAATTTATATTATCCAAAATGGATAATTCAAGAAATAGTTAAAGAATAATCCAATTTTAAATGTAGAAAAATTTGTATAAATTCAAATAAAAATTTTTTAAATGATTAAATCATTAATTTTATTTTATTGAGCTTTTATTTTCCTTAGTATAGTAAGTCCTAGACAATTCCCAAACTACCTTAGTCCAGCTGATATGACTTTCCTGATTGGACTAAGCAAGCTGAGTCTCGTGAATTTTTGAAACACTTGAAATTTATAATTTGTAGTTTAAAACATATATTTATCATCAATAAAGATCTAAATTAAGAATAGCATTTATAATAATTAATTTGGATAGTTTATAATACAAATAAATAATTAGTTCTTATTACACAAGGTTTGTTATCATCAAATAAAATAGTGAGACACACAAGGTGTATAGTCAACACATATTAATTTGAATGTGGACCTGAATTACAACTTATCTTTACTAATTCTTCATGAAGATAAACCTGCAACACAATCTCATTTCCTTGATTTTGGCATCCAAGCAAGCTTGGACCCACTAACATGAGCAGCATTTAAAATCCTCGAGTATGTAAGTGATCTATAAGTTAATCTAGTTCGCTTATAAAACAAACATATAAAACATAATCTTGCTTATAAAAATAAGTATGAGTAACATTTGGCAAAGCATTCATAAATGGTTTATAAATTATATATTTATTTTTAGAGACTGAGCTAACATGCTTACGAGATGTATTTATATTTAAAGAATGCAAATAGCATAAAAGTGGCTTGCAAGAGATAAAAGAACTTAAATGTGAAGCATAAGAACAACCAAAATTAGTGAGAGATAAAGATTTGCCATTTAATTTACTTCTAGTTATATCATTCTCACTTTTTAAACTATTAATCTCATTATGTAAATCATGTTCAAGTGTCTCTATAATCAATAACTCATTTTGAAATACATTGCTTTCATCTTCTAAAATTTTAATTTTGAAACTAAAATCATCATGACTATAAGGATGTAGAAGTGCTACGTAAATCATAAAGCAAATCATTCATTTTTGTATTTAGTGAAGATGATTCACTTTGAAGAAAACAAATCCTATCACATGATTTTTGAGCATCTATTAAAAGTGACTCATTTTCCTTAATTAAAATATCAAGATTTTATTTAAAACTTCTTTTTAGTGGAAATATATTTCTTTTTCAATTTATTATAAACATTTAGTAACTCATTAAACACATTAAATAGTTCTTTAGAAGTTAAATTACTTACCACAAGGTCATCCTCATAATCAGACTTAGATTATTACGTATTGCTTGGTGGATCAGCAGGAGATATGGTTGGGTTCTTTTCTTCTCCCGTATTTATTTAATTATTTTTTTTTGTAAGCACTATAAGGCTTTTTGATTTTTTTTTTTCTTTCCCTTTATCTTGTTTATTTCCTTTTTTATTTTTAAGGACTAAAAGCAAGTAATTTAAGCTCTATAATTAATTTTATAGTTTTCTCCACAATAATATCATTCTCCTACAAAGTGTCCTTTTTACTTATCTCATAATCACAACTATACAAAGATGTAAAAGCATCAAGTATATCTTTTCAAGAGTTAAAGGATAATATATAAGAAAGCTCATTATATATTAGAAAAACATGAAAAAATCTTTTCATTTAAAAGATTCCACTCACTTGAAATAATAGAAGGTAAACTACCATTTAAATAAATATACCATATTCAAAAATCAATACATTGTAAGAACCATAAGAAACTATATTTCAATAATTCAATATTCAATTTATCAAAAAATAGGTGCATAATAAATTTCATTATTGAAAGAACAAAGTGTAGAAATTTTTATATGTTTATAATCATACCCAAAAATTGGCTACATCCATGCTTACTAACCACCATAGGAATTCACTAAATCAATATCAATACAAAGAATCTCCCTTACTTTCTTACAATGGGTAAATACAACCCCAAATTACATACTCTCCTCACTAATCATGTACAACCCAAAATCATGTACTTCTCTATACTCGCAAAGTACAATTCCAAATTACCTAATCTCCTACATTAGGCAAGTACAACCCAAAATCACGTACTTTCCTACACTGAGCAAGTATAGCCCAAATCATAAACTCTTGTACATCGGGTAAGTACAACCCCCTAACTTCAAAGAATAAGAAAAGGAAAAAATACAAGATCACAAATCAAACACTCATTTTTTAAAATATATTTGCTCTCAATCTCAACAACGCAATAATATGATAAATAAATTAAAGCGCAAAAAATTATTTTTATTATTTTAAATTTTTAAAGAAAATGAAATGAACTAAATAAAGTCTTGATGAAATGAACTTAAGTAAAATTCAAATTTGAAACCACTTATAAAATATGAAACACAAAGCATTGAAATGAAATCTCAAAAATTCAAAGTCACCAAACTTTTATTGATGTAACCTTAGAAACTCAAAATAAGAAAGTTGATCATAAATCCATGATAATATGTAAGATTTAGAACACTTGAAGGAGAAATAATTAGGGATCAAAATTAGTTAGAAAAAAATCAAATCAAATCATTTTCACGAAAGGCTAAAACTATTAGGACACTAATATGAAAAATTGAAATGATGTTACTCAAACCTCTTAAAAGAAGTGCGAAGATGAAAGATCAGTCTTGAATAGTTCTCTTACAAACCAAAGAGAGGGCTTGACGAAAATGTTGAAGTCTCTACTTTTGCATGCTTGAAGTGAGAGAAAGAGAGGAGAGTAACCCTTGAACACATGAATGAAAAAACACTTGAAATGTTTTAACAAGAGGGTCAACTAAACTAGGGTTTCTTCAAAAGGTTTTTAAGAAGCAAATGTGAAGGATTAAAATATATATATATAATGAGGACATCAACCATACATGAAGAAAATAAGAGAGAAAAATTCATGAGGGAAATTAACTAGAAATAGTTTAATCTAAAATTCAAAAAAAAAATAATTTAATTTGATTTTAATCAATTTTTAAGTAATTGTGGGATGTCCAAGCATAGATGGAAGATGTGTTAATGCAAATAAATTAGTTAGATAATTATTAATTAATTAGGAGAGAATTTAAAGAACATGTACGAATTAATTCAAAATGAAATAGATTAAATATCCCTCATAAAATGAAAGAGACAAAGATTTCCATGATTTGTTCAATCACTAATCAATACAAATCAATTAATTAAGTACACACGAAAATAGATTAGGAGGAGATTAAAATCTAAATCAAATTTAAATATAAATTTAAAGGAGAGTGAGGGTTGGCCGTACAAGAGTTCAAAAAATAAATTTATAAAAGTAAATGCATTAATTTCAAGCAAATTTTATTTTGAATTAATCCAAATTAAATAAAATAAAACAAAAATAATCTATTGGAGGCCGGTGAAGACATGCCATGAAAGGTGGCATTACTATTGGAAATAATATATGGCGAATTCAAAATTTAATTTCCATGACATAAAACATTTAAAAATTTGGACAAGGCATGAGATGGCATGAGGATCAAATGTAAATATTGAAATGAGAGAAAAAGAATAATTAGAACTCGAAAAAATGATAATTTAAATTTTTAATAGAATATTTCATGTCAAATGCTTACATAAATTAATAGATTAATAAATAAAAAATGAAATTAATTAATGTGATATTGATAAAACTAAACTATATTTTAAATGAAATGGATAAGGATTGAATTTCTTCAAGTGACTAACTTATCCAAAAATGATAAATTCATGAAATTTCAAAATTAATCCAAATAAATTTGACAAAAATATTATAAAAGTTAAAATAAATAAAATAACATTAATTTAGCATTTTAATTATTTTTGTGAGCTTTATTTTGTCATTTTATGCAATTCTTATGGCAAAATCCCAATTGTCTAAGTCCAAGCTGATTTGACCTTGTTGAGTTGATTAATCAAATTGAGTTCAATAAGTTTTCTTAAAAAACTTGAAATAAAATATTAGTAGCTTCAAGCATATATTTTAATGTGCAATACAAATTTTAAATTAATAGTGCTGGTCATAATAAATTATGTAGACAATCGAGCCTATAAAAAAATGTAAGTTTTTATCACACAAAGTTTGTTATCATCAAATTAAATGGTGAGATATTGAAGGTGTATACTCAACAACAAATTCTTAATTATAGAGCCAATTATGGTGTTTAAAATTTTTCAAGGACACCACACAGATCTTAGTGGTGCTTATTCAAATGATCAAGTATGACATGAAAGAATCATATGTTACATTGAATGATAGAAATATCACTTTATAATAGATTTAATTATTCAATAAGTACTCCTAGGGCTGATAGTTCTATGTATATTAGAGATTTTTCTGCCTTACATGGGTGAAGTAAGAGAGGGTTTATTTTAAATTTTATGCTGGGTTATAATTCACTATTGGGGCATGCTCTTAGAGTTTTTAACATCTTAGAAGATGTGAATCACCTAGGAAAACTCTCAATTAAAGTTGTCAATAATTATCTTTATGGATTTCAAAGTTTGTGATCAAATAATTAAATTTTATGAAATATAAATAAGAGAACTCAGGTAGGAAGAGTTCTTAATAGATTTCATAGGAGGATAAGTAGGAAATGCATTTAATACTAAAAGGCCTAGCACGCACTTCAGTCTACCATATGATCGAGCTCTATATCTTTGAAATTTAAATTTAATTTAAATTTTGAGTTAATATTATATTATTATATTAATGCTTATAGTACAATGACATAAGATTGTAAAACTTTCTAGGAGGTGAGTACTTATACCCATAGTAGAGGAGAAATTAGTAGCCTCAAAACCTATAACTAAATTGCTTCAGTATATGCCAGAAGCTCATCTTAATCCGTTGAAAGAAAGTTTGGATGTAGGTTTACTTCTACTATGGAGAATGAACTTATCCTGACACTTCTATACATACAACTCGCTTGTATGGGTTGCTAATTAACACCACCTACACTTTAAAATAATCTGGCTAAGTCTCATGTAAATGCAAGAACAGTAGGCTATTGTTTATTGAGAATGAAATCTAAGAGCCTAATTCCACTCTATAAAATTCAATGATCATGATTTCTATTAGAATGCTCTTAACTAATACAATAAAATTTTCTATTTTTAAGTATTTTTTCCCAAACTCATTGTTCATTTGAAGGCTTGGTTATGCAATTATACCTATAGTGATTTGTAGTTAGAAGGAGATTTTTGGTTAAATCAAAATTGAAGGCAGACTCTTCCCAAAAGATAACTATCCACAATGGTTAGGCGGTGCTTCTTTTCATGCAATAAAAGAAGGACTCAATTCAAGATAGACAAAGAGATATGCAAGCATGGTATCCAAGTGCTAAGAGTTACAAGTTGATTTAAGTATTTATACATATGTCTTTAGTTAAATAAAGTTATGGATTAGATCTATTTAATTAAAGTTGATAAACTAGGTTGGGTAGATGATTTTATCCCTAAAGAGACTATCAAAATCTATGTTAAACATATAACAGTCAATACACATGAAGAAACCTAAATAAATACATGTCATTTCTAATGCAATTAATGTAAACACTCCAAATCAATCAAGTTAAATTCTAATAATAAAAGGCTTGTGTAGCTAAGTTCCACTCTATGACATTAAAAAAGAAGAAAATGGGAGTTGAGCTTAGCTCTTGTATAGCCTAACCTAGTACTAAGTGTGCAAAAATAAAGCCCTAGGATATTCAAATCATCTTCATGATGTAGGTGCTTCTAGCTTCACGGGGCCTCCCAAATCTATCTTCCAACTATTGCTTATCCTAAACCCTATAGCTCTAATCTAGTCTTAGTTACAAATTATATTTGAAATAAAAAGAAATAAAATAAAATGCTAACTAAATTTGCAAAGTAATGATTATTGTAAAGTAGAAAACATAAACACCAATTAGTTATAATTCATATAATAAAACTCAGCACCAATAAGTACCAAGCCCACTTATCCTAAATGGCTATGCTAAGAGGTAAATAGCACCTACAAGTAAAATTAATTTGCTTAATTTTTAATTATATGAAGCACAACCATCTGCAGAAAAATAATTAGTATACTAAACATCAACCTAACATCTAAGCTATGCACTTACAATCCTAACATCTAGACTAACAAAGTACACCACAAAATAATAAAATCAATCCATCACATTAAAGCACCAACTTAACTTAAGTTGAAAGTTGGTGACTTAATATTCTAATGTATGTGTGAGGGCTAGTGTGGTATGACAAAACTAGGCCATAATGTTTGAAGTTTAATTAAAAAAAGATTTAGTTCACTACAAATGAATGATTCTAATTCAAATGATTAATGATTCAGAGCTAGATTTTAAGTAATAACTTAATTAAGATTTGAGTTAAATTTAATATTTTAAAGAGTGTTTGGATTAGTGAATCCTACTTAGAGTGAGATTCATTCCTCCTCACACCCTATCTTTAAAAAAGAAAAGAAGAAATTAAGCTAGATTACATTACAACCCTATGTGACATCCTTTAGAATTGAACATGTATGCTAAGGAGGCTTTCCTCACATCTAAATTATTTCATAATTTAAAACATTTTTGATCGATATCTTATGTTAATTCTTATGCATACAAATGAAAAGCATACCTTATATGAAATTAGAAATCTATAGGAGAATTTATGTTATATTATTTATTTTACTTGACTTGGAGTAAATTTAATGGATATTCATGTATGTATGCAATATTTATATTCAATATTTCACAATTCATATGTACATGTTGTTGTTAAACTAGAAAGATAAGGTGAAAATCTTATTCAGACCAATAGTCCTATACCCACGAGTGTTCAAACTGTATACCTTATGATTGTATCAAGCATATGATTTCGAGTGACACTTGTGGTGATCTTATACATGATTGCTTAAATTTATATTAATTAAAAAAAATAAATGTTGACTCCAAGAGACCCATTGCATATGAGATTGATTTTGATGATAACAAACGTAGGTTTAAGTGATACTGATTGATTTAATTAAAGTGGTGCAGGAAGTTCTTCAAACCCAGGCTCTTTAGTCAAATTGGGAAAGTCAAAGTTGTTGAATTGGGTCTTATAGAAATTTTCTAGGACTTACAATAATAAGTTAAATAAGAGCTCAATAATATAAAAATAATGGTTTAACCATTTTCAAATATTTTATTTGATTTTTTACATCTTTCTTAGATTTTATAATTGCATCATTTCTAATTATTCCCTAAATTATCCTTTTTGGATAATCTTAATATTCGCATGAGTTAAAGCATTATCCATTTTTGTTTTCGAGTGTGTTGGATTTATTTCACTTTATTTAGATATTTCCATGCTTTATCTCATATTTTATCAAACTATTTTGGCATGAAAAATTAAATTATTCTAACATTATTCAAATTATCTTTTTTTTCTCTTCTATTTTTTTTACCTATCAATATTCCCTTCTTAATTTTATTTTGGTCAAAATTTTTGTGAATTTTGGCATTAAAAATATTATGGGATTTATTGAAATTATTTACATATTATTTTCCCTTATTTTATTTTCAAATTAAATTAAATTTTATAATGTTTTAAAATAGCTTTCTAAATTTATTTCTCATCATTTACATGTTTTTATTTGCATTAATTAAATATTAATTCATTTGTAATATTTATTTGGATGAGTTTCATTATGTACTTCATCTTGACTTATTTTATTGATTCAATTTAAAAATATTGGCCTTATCATTCCATCCAATTTAGTTAATCTCTCATCTCTTAGTATTTGCATTGAATCCTTATTTGGTATGAGCTTATCCAGCCCCTTAACTCATTAAATTAATTATATTTAATTTTATTCAAATTTCCTTCTTGAGTTGCTTTCTTTCCTTAATGGATACTGTTCATTTATGCTAATTTAATACATCTCTTTTTCTCTTCCTTGCCTTGGCTGACCACTCCCTTATTTTCAATTTTCAAATTAAATTTAAATCATGTGATACTGACCTCACTTTTGGAGTGATCTCTCAACCCCATCCTCTTAAACTTAGAAATTTTTTAGACACAAAGAACTCCTTAGTCATAAGACACTTCTAGTGATTAGGTGAACACTTAACCTAAGCTTCTGAGACTTAGAAAGATTATTAGGCTATGCCTTGGGGCTTAAGGAAATTACCTATCCTATAGCCTAAACCCAATCTAGATACACTTTCTCAAATCAAACCAGATTCAAATCTCAAATTCAAATTCAAATTCAAATCTAATTTCAAATTTGACTCCAAATGATTGAAACCCAAAATCAAATTCAAATCCTAAGACCCTTCTAAGCCATATGAACCACATTCATAAGCTTAGCCAAAACTCCCTTTAGATCAAATCAAACTCAATTGATTTCTTTATAAATCAATTATTCCTTCATTTATATTCACAAATATAAATGAAATCCAAATTCAAATGACCAAAACTATATCAAAATCAAATCCAAACTCAATCTAAGCCCTTTAAGCCAATTCTTTGGACTTAGCCAAATTCTATCCAAATCAAGTCAAAATGATTTTCTCTGAATCAATCATTCATTCAATCATTTATCCAAATATAAATAAAACCTACAATCATTAAATCAAATTCAAGTCAACCCAAGTCAAGCCTAACTTAGCCCTTTTGACTTAAAACTTTCAATTGAGCCAAAACCT
This sequence comes from Cymbidium sinense, assembly GCA_021442155.1. Classification (NCBI taxonomy): domain Eukaryota; kingdom Viridiplantae; phylum Streptophyta; class Magnoliopsida; order Asparagales; family Orchidaceae; genus Cymbidium; species Cymbidium sinense. The sequence goes on from CM038215.1 coordinate 75,427,191, forward strand.
ATTGGACTCCAAATTGTCGTTTAATTTATATTTTAATCTTGGGCTCATATATAAGTTCAACTAAACTTCAATCAAAACCAAACCAAACCAATTGACCCACTTAGGTCCACTTGACCCAAAGTGACCTAAAGGACCCATTTGAGCCAACTTCAATCCAACCCAAATTGAACAGCTCACCAAAACAAAACCTTCCACCATGATTGTTAATCACCCTAGGATGATCAATTGCAATCAATTGGGTCAAACCAAGTCAACTTAGTCATTTGACCAAGTCAACCCTTAGCCCAAATGAACCAAACCAATCAAAACTCATCTTACATCAAATTGATTGAAACCAATGATTTGAATCAACCTAAATCAATATTTAAATATGACTTGACCACCTTGAGCCAAACCAAGCCCATTGGCCATTTGATCCAAGTTGACCCAAATTGGCCTAAGGACCAAATTGGTCAAATCATGATCTAACCCAAATTGATTGCAAATCAAGTTCATTCCAAATTGATTATTGAACTTGACCAAATAATTAAACCCAATTTGATCTCAACTTGAGCCATTAGCCCAAATTGGCCTAAAGGGTCAATTTGGCTAAATCAAATTAAATCCAAATTGATTCAAACCAAAGACATTCATCTTCAATTAGCCAATTGAACATGAATCAACCCATAACCAAGCTAATTTGGCCAATTTTGGTCAAATTGGTCAAAATTTGACCCATTTGATTCCAAATGAGCCAAAATCAATTCTAAGCCAAATTAAATCAAATTACCAAAACTCTTCAAATTATCATTTGAACTAACCAAGCCTTGGTTTGACCCAATTTGATTTGGTAACAATCAATATGACCCATATGACCCAAATTGAGCCAAATCCCAAGCCATGACCATTGGGGATCAAAACCCAAACCCATTTGGGATCACCCAACCATTTAAATCTCATGGATCCTCCCCATAATTCCACCCAACCTCATTTAATTCTCCCATCACATGCATTAACTCCTCCCAACATTTGCATTGAATGGAGCGATCATATGGCAGAGAGGACTTTTAGAAAAATCAAAGTCATCAATCAATCCATCATCCATCTCAGCCATCCCAAGCAAGATGATAATACTTTGGAGCCAAAAAATTCAGAAAATGAAGAATTTTTTACCATTATAAAAGGAGGAAATGAGGCTTCATCTCCTCCTCCACCATATTCAGCCCCAAAAGCTCCCAAAGCAAAAGATCCCCACCTCTTTGAGCCATTTTGAGCTCAAAAAAACACAAATAAAGAGGATGACGGTGAACATTGGAGAAAATCATTCAAAGGGAGGCAAGGAATCATTCAAAGCTTCCTCACATACCTAGAGTTTTTCATCTTCACCAGAAAATCATCCCGGTGAGGTAAATTTCAAAACTTTTGGCCTTAGGATTTCATTTTGTGATTTTTTTGATTTTAGAATTTCCTATAATCACATTTTTTTACTTTAAATCATCCCAATTAGAAAATAAAATTTTTGAAATCGAAAAAATGATCCATTTGGAATAAGTTTTTTCTTAAAACCTCATTTTAAAAAAAAATACTATTTTTATTGTTCCCGCTCCGTGATACGGCGCCATCGATCCGCGGTTCGGATCGACGGCGATCATGGACCATGCGTCGACCGATCCTGATCCTGATCGATCCATCACGGTTTTGCGTGATCGACGGTCTGATGCATCGATGATTGATCGGTCTCGGCCCGTCAGCGGCCAGCGGCTGACGTGGCGCCCGATGCGATTTCCTACGCCAATCGCGGTGCCATGCACGGCGTTGCCATGTCGGCGCGTAGCGTTTTTAAATAAAAATCAATTTTATTTAAAATTAATTTAAATCTAAAATTCAAAATTCATAGAAAATAAAATACTTAACCAAAATTGCAAAATGGGCTTGGATTCATCTTTAGAGGAATCTAACAAACCAAAATCCCAAATTTTAAGTATTTTGAGCTTAATTTGTTTTAGTAAAAAATTAAATTTCATTAATTACTCAAAAAATAATGGATTAAGTTGAAATTTTCAGGGAAATTAAAGTTAAAAACACATACCATAAAATTTCAAGTGAAAAGGACTTCTAGATTGGGAGAAATTAAATTTTGAAGTTCAAATTGTCCATTTTAATAAAATAAATCAAATAAAAATTTTTACAAAATCTTTAAAATCTTAAATCACTTCAATTGACATCTAGGACTCTTAAGAAAATAATGTGATTTTGAATCTAATGAACCCCAAACAAATACTTAAGATTAAAGTTTAATCAATTAAGGAGTTAATTAAAATATAATCTAAAATAATTTAAATATCAAATCAAAATCAAAAAAATGAAATAACACTTAAGCAATCATTAATCAAACCTCAAATCAAAATATCATCCTAGAGAAATTAAATTAAATATGATTAAACTTAATTAAATTAATAAAACTCAATTAAATGATTAAATCTTAAATTAAACAAAATTAAACTCTAGAAACTTTAATTAAACTAGTATAACTAAACTACACTAAGCATGGAATCTTAATCATGAAACTTGAATATAAATAAATTAATTAATCATTAAATAAACTAAAAAATCAAATTGATTAATAAACCAATTCAACATAATCATTTAATATTAATCAAATTAAACCAAATAAAGTTAAAGTAAACTTAATTAACATAAATCACATTAAATCACATCCATTTGGAATAAGATAATTAATTACCATTAAATATTTAAACTACAACTAAATCAAACATGAATGAAATCAATAAACATAATAAATGAAAAAAAATCAAACCTAATCATGATTATAATAATCAAGTTTAATTGAAATAAAAAATTAATTAAATCACTTAATAACAATCAAATGATAACAATGATAATTATAATCAACAAAATTTAAGTAAATGCTTAACTAAATCAAATCAAACTCATATGAAATTAAGTCATTAATCTCTAATTAAACAAACCTTTAATTAATCTAATGATTTAAAATAATTTACCCTTAATCAAACTTAATTAATTAAACATCTAATTAATGCAAACTTAATGAATTAATCCATCATCTTAATGAATCAAATTAATTTAAAATAATTACATTAAAAGCTAACTCAACCCTAATTAAATTTTTAATTAATCACACTCAGTAAAACTAATTAAGTTAATCAAATTAATCATATTAAACTTAAAATCACATAAAAATATTAAAATCCTAAATTAAACATAAATCATTATCATTAATCATTAATCTAAATAAATGAAACCAAATTAAAAAATTAAATAAATCTTTATTTAATTTAATAATTAACACACATTCTTAATTAAACTAATACCCTTAAGCTAATCCAATTGAATAAACACTAATGCAAACTTAATGAATTAATCCATCATCTTAATGAACCAAATTAACTTTTTAAATAAAATTCAAATCAAATACTTAATTAATCTAATTAATTTGATCACACATCTTAAAATAAACTAATTAAGTCAATCAAATTAATCATATTAAACTTAAACTTAATCAAACATAAAATGCAATTAAATACTAATCAAAACTAAATTAAACTTAAATTATTAAGTCATTAATTACATCATTAACCTAAACAAATATGAAATCAAATTAAAATAAATAAATCTTTATAATTAACATAAATACACTTCTTAATTAAACTAATTACATAATCACATTGAACTAAGCAAACAGACTAATAAAGTCAATCAAATCAAATTAAACAAAATTAAAGAAACTCTTTCAATTTAATATAATCAAATCAAATCTCATTCAACTACTTAAATAAGATAAACTAATTAACTATCCATGTGAAATCAAAATACAAAACCAAACTTTGATAAACATGACAAATGGATGAGATTAAAAATAAAATCTAATTACAAATCAAACTCAATTAAAATCAAAATAAAATCTCATTCTAATGATCAAACTAAATAAATGAACCATAATCAAATCAAATAAATAAAGTTAAACATAATCAAAGAAAAGAATTAAATATTAATTTAAAGGATATTGAATTATCAAGATTTAATTAAACCAAAACATCTAATCATAAACTAATCAATCAAAAACACATGAATTTAAACAAACTTAAACTTCATTAGAGATCAAGGATATTGAATTATCAAGATTTAATTAAAATAAAACATCTAATCTAAAATTAATTTATCAGAAATACATGAATTTAAACAAACTTAAACTTCATTTGATATTAAGGATATTGAATTATCAAGATGTAATTAAACAAAACATCTAATCCAAAATCAATCAATCAAATACTTAAACAAACTCAAATTCTAAATTCTAAATCAAATCAAATGAATTACACAAATTCAAATGTAATTAAGATACTTTAGTTAGATTCTTTAGACTTAGGATGTAGAATAGGGTGAGTTATCTACAAATGGAATTCATTCTACTCTTCATTCTTGAAAACCTAAACATCATTTTAACCAAATAAAAAAAATAAAAATGAAAAAATCATTAAATCATTTAAATTGAAATCACCCAAAGGTAAAATTTAAACAAATTCAAACTCAAATTGAAACTTAAACTAAAGCTAGTAAAGTCTTACCACACAAGCCTTAAGCGTACACATTAGAATACTAAGTCACCAGTTCTAGAGCTAAGTTAGAGTGTTGTATGTATGATGTTGTGTTTTATTTTGTGATGTAATATTTTAGATTGGATGTTAGGGTGTATGTTTTAAACTGGATGTTAGGCATTATAATCATATTTTATGGGGTTGTGCTTAAGGGCTAATAATAAAATATAAATGCTTTTGTATGTGCCTTAGCCTAAGCATAATGTTAGGGAGTGGGCTTGGTTACCCATGTGTGGGTGCTAAGTCCAAATTATTCATATAACTGCTTTGGGTTGTATGGTGTGTTTAGCTAACATTTATTTTTGTAGCTTGATTTACATTTTCTATTTTTAATGTAATTTTGCATTAGGAATTAGGATTAGTGTTATGGGGGGATTAGGATGAGCATTGGTGAAGGCTTAGTCCCTTGGGTGCCTTGATGCCTTTGGAGCAAATCAAATCAAAAGAAGAGAAGGAAGAAATGAAGAAAAGACCCCATAGCATGTATTATTTTTTTATGTCAGGGTTGTATAAGGGGTAGAGCTTCGACCATCTTTTTTTCTTTTGGTGTACTGTGGAACCAACCTATGGCCTTTTATTCTTTATGGTAGTCTATAAAATTGTTTGATGTTTGTGTTTAGATTGCACATTAGAATGACATGCTTTTCGTAGTTTCTTTATGATTGATGCTTGAATGTGTGGCCTGGATGCGGTAGGCTCTTAGGATGAAATTAAATTTTCTACCCCAATTAATAACTCATAATTAAAATTATAAAATAACTCATAACCTCACATAAAAGCCTAGGAATTAAATCAAGATAATAAAATTTTAGCAACCCTTATTTGGATGAATGAATGTATAATATCATGCATGTCATATTCTTCCACTCTTGTTAAGAGGGGCTTCCATCTTTTGAGAGAATGAAGGCTTAACAGAAGAACACCCTTTCTCTCTTGATTTGGCCCATAATCAAGTTCTCATGCATTTAGGCATACAAAATCCCATAGCCTGTGTCAAAATAAAGAGTCCAAAAGAATCAAATAAATTTGATAAAATTTGCATTAGATTAAGTCATGATTTCATACCACTCATGCTCTAGTCTCTTAGGGAGTGAGTTTAAGGACTTAGTCTCTTTCTAAATAAATAACAGCCTAGCCATCTTGCAAAGCATAAGACTTGCCTACATGGATTTAAAGCTAGGAGGAGTTAGGCACCACTCAGGGCAATAAGTCCAAGTCAGTGGTTTATTCTCTCTTGTGGAGGTAAACCATATACCCATTTTGCCTTAGATTTAGGTCATGCTTATCAAGCTCCCAGCTTAGGAACAGGTAGCTATTTCTTGCTACAAGCATAAATCCTCACCTCTTAGGCATTTCACAATCTTATGTTGTGGAATTATAAGCCCAGTATTCTAATAAAATGTCAACTCAAATAATTAACTCTCTTCAATTTCAAAATATAAAGCCCAATTATAGGTAGATTGGAATGCTCACTAGGCTTCCTAGTATCATGAGCATTTCTACTTTCTCCCTTTGGATTCCAAAATAAGTCTTCTCCTTGATCTATCCCATTTGATTTTCTAAAATAGCCAATCCTTTGATAGTCTTAACCTTGAAATCTTTGGAGACCTAATTGTCTACTTTAATCGAGTATTCTTAAGGAATTCTCATTCCTTGATGTAATTAACTATGGGGCTTGCCTCCATAGAACTTAATGAACCCGACTTAAAATAAACCCTACTTTACTTTTCCATGTAAAGTAGGAAAGATCTCAGTATATTGAAGACCCATCATGCCTTGAGTCCTTATTGGGTGATTAGGTCCATTATAGGGTGATTTCTATCTTTCAGATAGTACATCATTCCTTAATGTCAATCACTTCAATAAGTACCCCTAAGATCTATGTGGTGTCCCACATCTCAAAAATAAATACCACCAAGATTTTTTGACTCATGGGATGGTTCCTCTCTCCATCTTTAGTAGACAATTATTGTCTCCAAGCATCGATAGTGGACTTATATTTTATATAGGCAGACTATCATTCTTTTTTGGCATAGCTTATTTCATCCTTAAGCAAAGCTTCAACATCCTTTAGGTTTTAGGACCTCACTCATGTAGGTCTTAAAATCCTATTGGTTCCCCAATAGGTGAAAATTAAAATTAATCAAACAAAGGAGATGACCAAAATTAAGAACCTCTTCACCATCGATGGTGAGGCAAGGTTCATCCATGAACAATAAGAAAATAAAACCCTTCTACAAAATAACATGTCTTTCCAAAAGCACTTTTCAAAATCCACATAATAAGATATCTTTACACAAAATTTGTAAGAAATTTTCAAAAGGCACAAAACACATATAACCAAACCTCGTTTAACAAATCTATGATTGTTACATGGAGGTTCTTTTCAAAATCAAAATCAACCATTTTTAATGCACATTTTCTTTGGAAATAGCTATCCCCATCCCACACTCAAATTTGTTGGATGGAGATTCTATTTTTGAATAAAATCATGATATAAAATTGAAACTCCACTTAGCATACTTCACATGTGCTAGAGTTGAAGTTTTCCCTCTTTTTGAAAAGCAATAAACCATACACACACAAAAGAGAAGTCAAGACATATTTGAACCCCCCACTTGACATACCCAAATTTGTCAAATGGGAGTTCCCCTTCCTTGGAGAAGGTAAACAAATTGAATTCTATTTGCATTTGTTTGATAAAACTCCTTCCAAAGTCTTGGACTTCAAAACACATTGAGCTCATTTGACATGTCCAAGTATGTCAAATGAGAACCCCTTTTGAAAATCATAAGAACAAATTGAACTCCATTTAACATACCTAAGTTTGTTAAATAAGTTCTTTTCTTTCAAAATCATAAACACATTTGACTTTCACTTAACATACCAAATTTGTTAAGTGAGAGTTTCACTTTCAAAATCATAAACACATTTGACTTTCACTTAACATACCAAATTTGTTAAGTGAGAGTTTCATTTTCGAAAATCATGAATACATTTGACTTTCACTTAACATACCAAATTGTTAAGTGAGAGTTTCATTTTCAAAATCATAAACACATTTGACTTTCACTTAACATACCAAATTTGCTAATTGAGAGTTTCATTTTCAATCATACATTTGATCTTTTTTAACATCATATAAATAAGGAAAATTTTTCAAAATCAAACACATTTGACTTTCACTTAACATACCAAATTTGTTAAGTGAGTGTCATTCAAAAAAATAAACATATCTCAACACATTTGACTTTCATTTAACATACCAAATTTGTTAAGTGGAACTCATCTTCAAAAGAAAAGTAAATTTATCTCAATCACATTTGACTTTCACTTAACATACCAAATTTGTTAAGTGAAAGTCTTCATCAAACACAAATCAAACATGTGACTCACTTAACATACCAAATTTGTTAAGTAAGAAGATTTTCAAATCAAAATATCACACAATCAAATCTTCACAAGCAAAATATTTCAAATACACAATCACAACCTCTCTTAGCATACCCAAATTTGTTAAGTAGAGGTCTTTCAAACTATCAATATTTTCAAACAAGATGCACAAAACACAAATATCTCCAAGAAAATCTCTCAAATTTTAGAACCCCACCCAAATATGTTGAGTATGGGTTCTAAATCAAATCAAATGGCAAGACTCTCCTCAATATCCAAAATCTCTCCAAAATTTCAATGAACCCCTTACAACCTTAAATTATTTAGTGTGGGTTCAAATTCAAATCAAATCTAAATTAATGATTGAAGGTGAATATAAGATCCTCAAAGTTATATTTCAACAATGCAGTTTATTTATTCTTCATAGTTGATACCATAGGCTCCCAACAAGTTCATGTTTTCCTTTTTGGTCTAAACTTGGCCTTGGATTCTCTCTCAAATCACTCCCATCATACTTTGGCCATGGTTTTGAGGGTGAGGATTTCTTGAGGGACAACCCTCACCCATGTGAGGGCAAAGTGATCCCAATTTGATATGCCATTCGAGTTTCCTTAAGAGGAAGGCCATTGTGTTCTCACGCAGTGCGGTTTCTATCATTGTTATTCTTGATTTCTTGCTACTCTGGTACTCCTCCTGACACCCCAAGGGGAAGGCTCTTATTTCTAGATAGTCTCTCCCCCTGAGGTGGTGCTAGCTCTGATCACCATCACTGCATACCCATAGACCAAGGTCAAGTGACATCTGAGGCAGAGAGAGATGGGCGCTTCCATGGTGAGGGAGGGATCTCCCAGGACCTCTATCATGGTAGTAGTTCACCCCCCTGATATGGAGGGACTAGAGGATTCTTTACCTCACCACCAACATATTTTAGTACATGAGAGCAGGGAAGCCGTCTTGGGGATAGTCTTACCAAGTTGGGTGAGCTTGAATGCTCAGTTTGAGGTATAATTTTTTATGAGATGTTATCCTAAGAGTCAAGTTAGATCGAGGGAGAGAGCGGAGGCTTGGGCATCGCTTCAGCAAGTAGGGAGAGGCGGCAGAGGTTTCGGTGGCCTCACTCATGGATTTTTTCCGATCGTCTCATGCGATCATTGACATCATCTTCTGGGTCTACTCATCACAAGAGTAGGCCTATAGAAAGCTGTTGCCTCCACCACTCACCTCCATCACCATCCCATCACATCCCATTCAGATCGAAGCATCAGGGGAAAGACCCCCATTGGTGATCGGCTATGCCAAGGATCCCACTTCATCTACTCCACTCATTGAGGTGAGATGATCTCTCTAGACCTCCACTCTTTGGAGAAGGTGGCAACGCGTGGTGAGTCACCACCATATCACCATCCCTTGCGGTCTCCACCAGTGACATCAAGGGGGAGAGGATATATGTAGTGTCCATGGCGTGGATCTCTCCCATAGTCGTGTTCACCACAGCATGATCATATACTGTTAGTAAGCATAGTCCTCCTAGAGATAGTGCATAGTAAGTGCGATGTATTTTTTAGTGAGCAAAACCCACTACCGGTCGGCGGAGTGTTTGTCCCGCACAATTAGCTCTAGATGAGATCCTCGATACTTTTAGAAGAGGAACTCTAGGTGATGCTCGATGAAGAGGATGCTAGGGCTTTTGATCCAAATGAGGATGATCTCTTGGAGGACTCTGAAGTCCATATGATGGTCTAGGGGTTCTCTCCTTGGGATCAACATAGCCGAGGTGTTGCGGTTGAGGAAGAGACATCATTCAACCCAACACCTTCATCAATGAGAGAGATGAGCATATGGAAGATGGAGAAAAGAAGACTTGTTAGCGATCCCTAGTTCAAGGCTCCATCGGTATAACCTACTCCGAGGATGACCATCTGGTTGTTGCATGTTCTAGATCGAGTACATCTCTCTGGAGGATAGTGGCATGCATAGGAAGGTGGTGGATAGTACCTCCATGCAAGAAGATATAAAGCATATGGTGAGCAAGTGAAGGATGCATTGGCTAAGTGAGGTGGCTCATCTATTCAAAGGGTAGACCCTACCAGGAATTTGATGGTGTCCAATATCTGGGTTTTGTGCCACCTTCCTTCAAAATTTTGATGGCGAACCCTCAAACACATATAGCACACTTTAGGTGATTTGCAATGCAGTAGTGATGCACTCTCTTCACTCTTAGTAGCGTTTATCAATTGCATTTGATTGATCTTTGAACCAATGGTTGTGAAGACTTTTTTGAGTTAGCACTCTTCATTAAGAGATTTGTTGGAGCTCAAACAAAGGGTAACTATGGGTGACCTCATTGTGGCACAACAAAATCCAAAGTCCTTGTTGATTATATATTCTCTGCAAACAAGTATGAAATGTGAACCAATATCAGAACAACATGCTATAAATTCTTCTCAAGAATATTCATGGTTGCTTCATGCTCAAGGGTTTACAATCAAAATTTGAAATTAATCAACAAGGAGGCTAACTATAAGGGGAAGCCAAATAGTTACCTTTCAAGACCAATCGTTCAAACCAAGCACATAAGCATTTGAGAAGCGAGGGGTAGTGTGTCGATAATAAAGCGACCAGCTTATGAGAGAGACCTCACATGCCTCCATTGCCACCTCCTTTCTACCACCACTGGCCCATACCACCACCTACCATAGCGGCCTCCTCCATATACTCGCGTACTCATATCCCATAGTAGGTATTACCCACCTACTCTTGCCGATAGATTGAATAAGCCATATTCATTCAAGAGGGAGGTAGTTAGGAAGATCTTTAAGAATCTCTTAAAGAAACCTGACTTTCAGTTACCTGAGCCCAAGAGGCCGGAAGATGTGGGCAAGAGTAATGATCCAAATTGCTGCTACCACATGGTTAGTCATGTCTTGAGGATTGTGTCACCTTTAAGGGGGGCTTGAGCATACAAGTCAGAGCTATTGTTATCCCTAAAATACTTATTAGAACAACCCTTTATCAGTAATCTTGGGGATACTTACAATCTCTTAAGATAAAGAAGGTTGGGATATTGCCTTATCTGAACCTCTAAAAAGTGGTCTCTAAGATCAAAAGCTTTCTTTAGTGCTGAAGCAACTCAAACCTCCAACACTAAGGAAGGTTTGCAAGTTGCAAAGACAACTTGAAGAAGGTGTCAGTGACACTACTTACTTGCAGGGATAGCATAGTAGCATAACCATCATCAGTCCAGCACTCCATCCACCTTTACAGTTACTACTTCTTCCTCCACTAGCTCCTTTATTAGATTTCTATCATGTACCTCCATCTAAGAAGAAATCAATGAAGAAAGCTTTCACTTACATCTTGTCTTACTTAGATACTCTTTTTATTCTCTCAAAACTCTCCAAGTCTACAAAATAATAATGATAACTCTAGTTGATCATTCCTCTTTTGATTTAGAAATGGATTTTCCATTCTGAATCATTGGTTCACCCATTGAGATTGATTTGGAGTCATCGACTCGATGATCCCATAGAGAAGTTGTAGGTGAACACTGAGAAGGTAGAACTTTAATCATCTCACTAAGTCATCAAGTCAACCAGAAGGCAAAGTTTTACCTCCTAGGGTGGCACCTTAGGATAAGGGTAAGCAAATCATTAGTTCTAAAGAGAAGATAGCCCCTCCACGGGATGCTCCACCCATGGATATGCTTGTGGAGGATCAAGCCAAGGTTGACTACAATGTCTTAGCACATCTTAGAAAGCTGTCAACTAAGTTAAGCATATATGACACCCTTATCTTATCTAAAGATCTGAGGGAATCCTTAATCAATGCTCTTTTTGATCCGGAGATATGCTTAGCCCAACTGATCGCTACTGAGGAGGAGGCTCATAGTTCAGAGGACACTCTAAGAATTACATTTAATGAAGAAGACTTGCTTTTAGAAATGACCAAGCATAACTGCACTATTTACATAATAGTGGATATTGGAAGATATAGGATATCCAGAGTTCTTCTTGACCAGGTGCATCAGTGAATATTATGAGTCTAAAAACCCTCGACCTACTTGAGGATTGACATCTCCAAACTTTCAAAATAGAGGATGATGTTGAGAGGATTCAATGAACAAGGTGAGAGGGTCATAGGCTCTATAATGTTGCCATTAGAAGTAGATGATTGGAAGACTACTGCTAAGTTTCATATTATAGACTCAGATACATCTTTCAATGCTTTGCTTGGGAGACCATGGATACATGAGAACAATGTGATTCCATCCTCTCTACATCAGTGTATGATGTTCATGAGGGGTGGGATTGAATACTGCATCAAAGAAGATCTTAAGCCATTCATAGTTCATAAGGTCAAAATATATGAGGATGCGGCATACTATCTTCCTCAAAATCAACATGTATATTCTCGTGAACTTGGCAAAAGTTCAAAAATAAAAGAAAAAGAAAAGGAAAAAGAAATAGAAAAATAAAAAGAAAAGGAAAAGGAAAAAATAAAAAGAAAGGAAAAAAGGAAAGAGAAAGAAAATAAAAGGGAGCGAGAAATAGACTTGGAGGAGAAAGTAGAGTATGACATTAGATTCCATCCACAGTTCATTACTCCATTCAAACATATGGGTAGATGATGACCTCAGAGGAAGAGACAAATCCGAGACATTGGATGGAAGACCTCCTTATTGGCCACCCAATAGAGTTATGTCCCTACTGTGGACTACACCTACTATCTATAGACTTAGAATCTAGTTGAGGATGAGTCATATATGATTAGTAGCTAAACTTCCGCACAAGAAATCCCCATGCAAGCACTGAGCCGCAGATGATGAACGAGCTCCTAAGCAAAGCATCACTATATCCAAGTCGATATGTGAAATAGTGAAGCATCAGTTAGAAACTTTAGCTCTAACCTCACTTTTCTCACAAAACATTGATGGTTTGGTAGTTAAGGAAGCCCCTAAGTCTTTCACAAATGTAAAGGTGCAGAAGTTCTTTCTTGGACCATCATCCTCAAGTCAAGAAGTTGATGTAAACTTGAGGATGATTCATACAAAGATTTAATAGAATTACCTTTTGATTGTACTCCTTGTGTTCTTAATTTAGCAAAGAAAGGATTAATTCCAACATGCTTGGTCTAAAGGTCGACTTTGAAAGGTTATGGACAACAACATTCATAATCAAGATTGGCACTTGGATTCGGTACAGTGGGTCTAGTTGATGATGACGATTACTGCTTAGTCATCACCAATCATTTGGAATCTGATAGGTTCTTTTTGAATCATACTAACTCATATCAGGAGATGTGCTTAGAAATTTCATATGATCTAAATGACTTTGAAGTCAGGGATGCACCGCCAAAGTTTGAAGAGGAGATCATATCAACTATCGACAAGCTCAAAAAAATCAACCTAGGAACTGAAGAAGATCCACGCCCAACATACATCAGTTCTCTATTGAATGAAAAAGAAACCAATGATTTAGTGAAGCTATTGACCAAGTTTAAGGATTTCTTTGCATGGAGTTATGAAGAGATGTCTGGTCTATCTCCTGACATAGCAGTCTATAAACTAGCAATATAAGCTAATGCTAACCCTATCAAGCAGACTCCTAGATGCATGCGATTAGACATTGAACAATATGTCACTTCTAAAATCAAGAAATTGATCGATGCGCTTTTAAGAAGAAAAATATCCTACGGTTGGCCAAGTCGCCCTAGTTAAGAAAAATGACAAATTCACGGTCAATTTTAGGGATCTAAATAAGGCATGTCCTAAGGATGAATTTTCACTTCCTATACCAAATTAATGGTGGACATCATCTCATGCAAGATTCTCTTTATGGATGGGTCATCCACAACCAAATTAAGATGGCAGAGGATGAAAGAAACACCGCTTTCAACCGAATCTATTGTTATAAGGTCATGCCTTTCCTCAAAATGCGCATACATACCAAGGCCATGACTCGAATCTTTGATGAACTCATTCATCATCAAGTTGAATGCTACATCGTTGATCTCATTATCAAAAGTAAGGAAAAGGAAGACCTCTCTTTGACTTGAGAGTAGTTTTTGAACGATTAAGACAATACAATCTCAAAATGAACCCCCTGAAGTGAGCATTCATAGTAGCTTCAGAAAAATTCCTTGGGTTTATTGTCAGATACTGGGGAATTGAAATTGATCGAAAAAAGATCAAAGCGATATTAGAAATGCCACCTCTTAAAAGCCTAACACTCGTCATTCCAAGGGTGGTTGGCGTATATAAGACACTTCATTTCCAACTTATCAAGAAGAAGCCAACCATTCTCACCACTTGTCAAAAAGGATGCCAAGTTGGTGGGATAAAGTGTCGCATGCCTCAAGACATCAATATTTGATGATGCTGTAAATTCTAGCATCCCCTATCCCGGACAAACTGCTCATATTATATACTGTTACATTAGATGACTACCTTAGTGCTTTATTGGCTCAAACCAATGATGAAGGAAAGGAGAACACTCTCTATTATCTTAGTCATCGTCTAATCCCTGTTGAGAAAAATTATCCACCTATTGAAAAGTACTGCCTAGCTTTAATCTTTGCATCCCAAAAGCTACGATATTACATGCTTTCTCATAAGGTGAACTTGATCTCTAGAATCAATCCACTCCAATATCTCATGACACAGCCAACCTTATCCAAATGGTTGGCACATTGGTCCATGATTTTGTCTCAGTTTGACATAACATTCGCACCCCTCCATGCCCTAAAAGGACAAACACTTGTGAATTTCTTAGCAGCACATCCACTCCCTACTGATTCTCCGCTTAATGATGATCTCCCTGATGAACAAATCATGAACTTAGGGGTATGTCACTGGAGATGTACTTTGATGGTGCCTTCCTCAAAGAGGAGAAGAACCATAATTTACTATCCCAAGGAAGACAGGGGTAGGAATAGTTCTTCAAACTCTGGACCGTGATGTGATGAGATTCTCATATCATCTGTCCAATCCATGCACCAACAATGAAGCTGAATATGAGGCTCTGATTGTTGATCAAGAGTTAGTTATTTCATTATGCAGCTCGAGTATCAACATCTTTGGGGATTCTCAGTTAGTCATCAACTAAATCGCTGGGACCTACAAAGTTCTAAAACCTAAGCTCCATCATTATCACAAGTATACTATGGAGTTGTTGGCCCAAATCCTAAAGGTTACCATTTACAAGATTTCTTGATGATAAAATGCAGTAGCAGATACGTTAGCCAAGCTTGCTGAAGAGTTAGCATGTCCGAAAGATGAGTCCATTCTAATAAGGGTCCAAAATAGACAAGTCTTATCCCTTATTGACATTGAACTCGTCGAGAGATTCCCTCTTGAAGGGGAGGTTTCCATTGCTAAAATGGACGAGGAGTCAGATTAGAGACAGTCATTCATGGATTATTTAAATATAAACAAACTACCTCAAGAGAAATCACTAGCACACCAAATAAAATAGAGAACCCTTTCCTATGCTCTTGTAGGGTGCAGATCCAAATCTTCGATCATATATGGTTATGTTGTCCGACAAACACGAAGCGTAGATTGGACCGAGGTACACTCGTTTTTGGAGCATCAATCCACCCAAAGATGAAAGCCAAGATCAAGAGACTATGATACTACTAGCCTACAATGAACACAAACTGTATGGACGTAGCTAGGAGATGCCACCAAAGCTAGGTACACGGTGTGGTCCTACATCAGCCAACCAACATTATACATCCTTCATTTGTCTCTTGGCTCCAATCGATCCTTCTTCTTCTAAGAGTCACTGGTTCATTCTAGCTGCCACCGACTACTTTTCCAAGTGGGCGGAGGAAATCCCACTTAGAGAGGTCACAACAGCATGTCCTCCAATTTTTTAGGAATCATATCATATATAGGCTCGATGTGCCTCGATGAATTATATCTGATAATGGTACTGCATTCAAGAGCACTAAAATTAATAGTTTTTCTTGGAGACACATCATAGATTGGAGATATTCTACCATATACTATCCAAGGGAAAATGGCTTAGCAGAAGCCTTCGACAAAACTCTCATCTAAATATTAAAGAAGACACTCGACAACAACAAGCGATAGTGACATGAATAGTTAGTTGAAGCCTTGTGGTACTGCACCACATACAGAACTCCAACTCAATCTAACCCATTCTCCTTAGTGTATGGGTCCGAAGTTTTTATACCATTAGAATTCCAACTCCCATCACTAAGGATATCCATCGGTAGTAATATCACAATGGAGCAGGATGCCAAGTTACGGTTGGAAGAGCTTGAAGGTTTGGAAGAGAGACGCCTCCGGGCATGCCAGAACCTCGAGTTATACAAGGCCAAGATGATTCAAGTACATAACAAGTTGGTCCTTCTAGAGCTTTTCAAGTAGGAGAGCTTTTTTTAATTCTAAGGAGGCCAATTGTTGCCTGTTGAAAGATAGGAGGCAAGTTTGAACCCACATGGGGAGGCCCTTATGCCATAGAGAAGGCCTACCAAGGAGGATCTTATCAACTCATAAATTATAAAGGAGAACGCCCGATGCCTCAAATCAATGGGCTCTACTTAAAGAAGTACTATCCATAAATCTTGTTTGAAAATAATTATCAATGAAACTTCTTTTTATCTCTTTTGTGTTAAAAATATCTTTTGCTTGCGAATCCACCATGATATATTTAGGGTAAGTATAAAAGAACCCAAGAGGCATCCTATCCCTCCACAATAAAAACACAAACTATAAAATGATCCTCCAGTGCTATTAGGATAGGTGTAAGAGAACCAAAGAGGCATCCTATTTTGACTAGTATAACTAAGTTAAGTGTAAGAGAACCCAAGCGGCATCCTTTATTGATGGAGTAACAATTGCCCCTGTGGCACCATTTCATCCATTTTTTAACGTGTTTGGGATAGGTATAAGAGAACCCAAGAGGCATCATATTTTCTCTTTCACAACATAAATATATATATATATATATATATATATATATATATCTTTTGTCTCAGGCTATTTTAATGAGGGAGCAAGCCCCCTGTGGCACTCACTTATTAGTTGCTCTAGGTCGGGCTGACATGCTACCTTGCTAGTGTGTCACCCCAGTGTTCACTTGTCTAGTATATGTGAGTCCCCATGCTTTCTGCCTGACTTGACCATTGCAAATCGACGAGCACCATTTTTGTTTGGTAGGCCTCACTACTCAGCCAGTAAGCTACCTCTTGTTGACTTTGTTTAAGAGGATGTATGCTTACATGCTTTCTTCTTGAACTAGCCATCATGCACTGACTAGGTCGAGTATATTTGAGGTTTAGGATAAGTCCCTCAGTGGCTCCTTTCCTCCTGACTACTTTAAGCTTGGGTATAATCCTTACATAGGACTCCTCGTTTAGTAGTCTCCCTAGGTTAGATGGCCCCTATCGAGCTGAAAATAGACTATCCTGGTGATTAGTTTCACTTTAGAGAGATGTAAGCCTACAAGCCTTCTTTCTAGACTGATTATCACAAATCAATGGGCACCATAAGTTGGTTGGTTATTGCCATGCTGACGGTGACCCACTTGGTGGATACACCACTCTTGGCAGATGTGAGTCCCCGCGCTTTCTCTTTGAGTTAGCCACCAAATACCTACAAGCTCTCTTTTATAGGATTTTAGATAAATCCCCTAGAGGCACCTCTCCTGTGGGTACTATATTTGGATTACATCCTTAGAGACCCCATTTAAACACTACCCCAATTATTTTTGGACTAGATAGTCCCCCTTTCTTAGTAACCACCCCTATGATTGGAGAATTTGTTCAGCGGATGCGCACATTCTCCCTTGGTCCAGTAAGTCTGAGATAGGACTAGGCTGATATAAGCTCCTTCTCAGTGTGGTCCACATAAATATAAAATAAATAAAATATATCTTTGCTTGTGGATTAGGAATTCAAGCCCCCAGTGGCCCCTTTCCCAAGCAGGCATCCTATCTTTAGGGTAGTTTCGGCAAAACTCCCTATAGGAATTGCTTGACTACTTTGAGTTGAGATAAGTCCCCAGGTTGGAACTCTCTGAATGCCTTAGTCGGGTTCAACTTATTGTGCCACCAACTAATTACCTCCGTCTCTTTGTTTTGAAAGATATAAGTCTATTACACATTCTTTCCAAAGATGATCGTAAATCGATGCACCTAGTCTCCGATTTGTTGCACAAGTTTCCGATCACCCTAGTGGTTCCTTATTTAGGAAGATGTGAGTCCCCATCCTTTCTTCCTAACTTGACCATTACAAATCGAAAGGCACCCCTTAGGTTGGTTAGTTCAACCTAACGGCAGGTAGTCTATCCCTTTGGATTTGTAAACCTAAGATAGGTATATTTTGATATTAGCTCCTTCTTAGTAGATCCATCACACACCGATAGGGTCCATCTAAAATTAAATTAATTCTGACTATTCTTGAGTCGATATGAGTCCACGCAAGATTCGCTCAAATAGTCTAGTCGATTGATCTATCATGCCATCGTATCACCCCAGCTTGATCCCTACTTTAGAAGATGTAAATCTACTATGCTTTCTTCTTAATACAATCGTTGCATGCCGAAAGGCAACCCCTTAGGTCAGATAGTCTTACCTTATGGCAAGTGGACTACCCCTTTGGATTTGTAAATCAGATTGTTATCGACATACTCTCCTTAGTGACCACGACGTGGTCCAAAAATAACACACCAAATTAAATTAAATCAAATCAAATCAACATAAATCAAATTAATCATTAGGACTACTCTTGAGTTGAGGTAAGATCCCCAGTGGCCCTCACTCAGTAGTCATCTTAGGTAGGGTTCAATGTGTTGTCCATGCAACAGATCACCCCAGCAGCTTTTCCCTCTTTTGGAAGATGTAAGTCTGTTATGCCTTCTTCCTAGTTCAGTCATTGCACACTCAAAGGCAACCCCTTAGGTAGGATAGTCCTACCTTATGGCAGGTAGACTACCCCTTTGGACTTATAAATCTAAGACAGACCAAGGCCCCCATGGCTCCTTCTTAGTGTAGTCCATCGCACACTGACAAGGTCCATAACAAAATAAATTCAAAACCAACCTCCCCAGTGGAGTCAAATTAAACATATTGGACAAACCAAACTTCTCACCAACAAGGTGCAAATCAAATTAGCCTCCCTAGTGGAACTTAGATCTAAATTAAACAAATCAAACCGAGTGTGCATTCCCAACGGATATGCCCTCAGTCTAGAACCTTTCTCTTTAGTGGAGCCATAACAAATTGAACCAACCTCCCTAGTGGAGTACAATCAAATAAATCAAAGAAATCCAATCAAGTTTTCATCCCCAACGGATATCTCGACCCTGCTTCCCTAGTGAAAGGTTCACATACCTAATCCCTAGCGAATTGAGCACATATCCCTAGCGAATATGCCTCCACATCAATTAAATTAGAACAAATTAAAATCAATTCGATCTTGATCCCTATCGGATTATAGATTCTTATCCCGAGTGGATACACACCCAAACTAATTATATTCATAATCAAACTCAAATTCTTATCCCCAACGGATAGCTTGAACCTGTTTCCCAAGTGGAAGGTTCATGTACTCAATCCCTAGTGAATTTCTTTTAGTCCTCTTATGCCCCTAGCATAAAGAGAGTTGTATTATACTAAGATCATGATTCTATCTACCTTTCAGTTCTAGGTATAGATCACTTCCATTGTTTGTTACAATCTTTTGGATGTTGTTGATCATTTCGGTCAACGCTGATACGTGCGGTGTGCCTTGTCAGTTACACCACACCTATTGGAGGTCCTTTTGTTGACCTCACTTTTGGAGTGAACTCTCAACCACATCCTCTTAGACTTAGGATTCTTCTAGACATTAAGAACTCCTTAGTCATAAGACACTTCTAGTGATTAGGTGAACACTTAACTTAAGCTTAGAGAATTAGAAAGGTTAACCATAGAATTAAGCTATGTCATAGGGCTTAAGGAAATTACGTATCCTATAGCCTAAACCCATTCTAGATACACTTTCTCAAATCAAACCCAAATTCAAATCTCAATCCAGCTCTCAAATTCAAATTTAAATTCCAAATCTAATTTCAAATTTGACTCCAAATGACTAAAACCTAAAATCAAATTCAAATCCTAAGACCCTTCATAATCCATATGAACCACATTCATAAGCTTAGCCAAAACTCTGTTTAGATCAAATCAAACTCAATTGATTTCTTTATAGATCAAATATTCCTTCATTTATATTCATAAAAATAAATGAAATCCAAATTCAAATGACTAAAACTATATCAAAAATCAACCAACTCACCTAAGCCTTTAATTCTTTGACTAAATTCTATCAAATTAAGTCAAAACCAATGGATTTTCTCTTGAATCAATCATTCATTCAATCATTTATATAAATATAAATAAAATCTACAACCATCAAACCAAATTCAAGCCAACCCAAATCAAGCCTAACTTAGCCCTTTTGCCTTAAAACTTTCAATTGAGCCAAAACCTATTGGACTCCAAATTAATTACCGTTGAATTTATATATCAATCCAGGGCTCATATATATGTTCAACTATACTCAAATCAAATCAAAACTAAACCAATTAACCCACTTAGGTCCACTTGACCCAAAGTGACCTAAAGGACCCATTTGAGCAAACTTTCAATCCAACCCAAATTGGATTGAACCAAGCTCACCAAAACCTTCTACTATGATTGTTGATCACCCAGGATGATCAATTACAATCAATTAGGTCAAACCAAGTCAACTTAGTCATTTGACCAAGTCACCCTTAGCCCATATGAACCAGAACTAGCCAAAATGCATCCTACACCAAATTGATTGAAATTAATGATTTAAATCAACCCAAAGTCAATATTTAAATATGACTTGCCACTAATTGAGCCAAACCAAGCCCAATTGGTCATTCGATCCAAGTTGACCCAAATTGGCCTAAAGGACCAAATTGGGTCAAATCATGATCTAACCCAAATTGATTGCAACCAATGGCTAAGTTCATTCCAAATTGATTATTGAACTTGACCAAAGCCATAATTAAACCCAATTTAATCAATCGAGCCCAATTGAGCCATTAAGCCCAAATAGGCCTAAAGGGTCAATTTGGCCTAAATCCAAATTAAATCTAAATTGATTCAAACCAAAGACCACATTCATCTTTAATTATCCAATTGAACATGAATCAACCCATAACCCAAGTTAATTTGGCCAATTTTTGGTCAAATCAGTCAACTTGATCCATTTGACACATTTGATTTCAAATGAGCCAAAATCAATTCTAAGCCAAATTAAATCAAATTAATCATACCAATACTCTTCAAATTTGAAGCTAACCTAAGCTTTAGTTTGACCCAATTTAACCAATTGGTTAACCTAACCTGATATGACCCAATATGACCCACATGACCCAAATTGGGCCAAATCCCTTGAAACCAAGCCATGACCCAATGGGGGCTTATCAAACCTGACCTAAACCCATTTGAGATCAGCCCAACCCAACCTAATTAAATCTTTCATGGAACCTCCCCCACATAGGATTTCACCTAACCTCATTTAATTCTCCCCCATCACATGCACTTAACTCCTCCCCAACATTTGCATTGAATAGAGTTGATCATATGGTTGCAAGAGAGGACTTTGGAGTAAAAATCCAAACTCCTCAATCAATCCATCATCCATCCCAACCACCCTAAGTAAGATGATAATACTTTGGAGCCAAAAAATTCAAAAAAGAGTGGATTTTTACCATTATAAATGGAGGGAGAAATGAGGCTTCATGCCACTTTCTCCTACCAATATTTAGCCCCCAAGGACTCCCCAAAATAAAAATGAACCCATCCCCCACCTCTTTGAGCTATTTTTTAGCTCAAAAACATAAATAGAAGATTTTCTGGCAAGGCAACGGTGAACATTGGAGAAAATGACATTCCAAAGGGAGGCAAAGGCTAAAAATCATTCCAAAACTTCTTCAGATACCTAGGAGTTCGCTCGAGTTATCACCGCCACCGGAAATCATACAGTGAGGTAACCATCAAAAACTGTAGCCGGCCTTAGGATCCTTCATTTTGTAATGATTTTTTGTGATTTATATAAATCTATCCTAGATAATCCCGTATTTTACTTTAAATCATCTCAATTAGAAAATAAAATTTTTTCGGTGCGAATCAACGTAAAAAATGAGTTCATTTGGACAAGTTTTCACTTAGAAACTCTATTTTTCCAAAAAAAAATAGCCTATTTTTACTGTTCACCACCAGCGAGCAACAGCCACCGTCTGATCCCACGATTCATGGGATCAAACAGCTCGGATCGCGCCATCTAGGCCTTCAGATCGCTTAATGCGATCTGGACCGTCCGATCATGTGGTTCGAGTGATCGGATGGTCCAGAGCGAATCACGGGTCACTCTCAAAGCGTTGACCGATCTTTCCCCGCCGTAGGTTGATGCGGACGCGCAGCTACCGACCGTATAAATACAAAATCTAATTTTTTGATTTAAGAAATTACATTAAATCACCTGAAATTTCAAAAAAATTTAGAAAATAAAATACTTAACCAAAAATTAAAAATAAGGGCTCATTGGATTCATCGTTCTCAGAGGATTCCAACAAATCTAAAATCTTCAAATTTTACTGAGCATTTTGAGCTTAATTTTCCTTTAAGTAAAAATTAAATTTCATTAATTAAGCCAAAAAATATGTCAGATTAAGTTGAAATTTTCAGGGATTGAAACTAAAGTTAAAACACACCTACCATAAAAATCTCAAGTAAAAAAGGACATCTAGATTGAGAGAAATTAAATTTTGAAGTTCAGATTGTCCATTTTAATAAAATAAATCAAATAAAAATTTAAAATTTATAAAAATCTTCAAAATGACTTAAATCACTTCAATTGACATCTAGGACTCTTAAGGAAATAATGTGATCTTATGAATCCTTATAACCCCCAAACTAACACTTAAGATTAAAGTTTAACCAATTAAGAACATAATTAAAATATAATCTAAAAATAATTTAAATATCAAAATCAAAATCAAAAATAAAATAACACTTAAGCAATCATTAATCAAACCTCAAATCAAAAAATCATCATCATTAGAGGAAATTAAATTAAATATGATTAAACCTAATTAAATTAATAAAACTTAATTAAATCTAAAATTAAACTTAAAATTAAATAAATCTAGGAAACTTTAATATGGGTCAAACTAGTATAAACTAAACCTACACTAAGCATGGAATCCTAATCATATGAAACTCCTTAATGAATATAAATAAACTCAAACTAATTAATCATTAAATTAACTAAAA
The DNA here is from genome assembly GCA_021442155.1 of Cymbidium sinense. Taxonomy (NCBI): domain Eukaryota; kingdom Viridiplantae; phylum Streptophyta; class Magnoliopsida; order Asparagales; family Orchidaceae; genus Cymbidium; species Cymbidium sinense. Next base: position 75,450,517 of record CM038215.1, read on the forward strand.
ATCAAATTGATTAATAAACTAATTCAACATAATCATTTAATATTAATCAAATTAAAACAAATTAAGCTAAAGTAAACTTAATTAATATATGATTAAATCACAATTAAAAATCAATCCATTTGGAATAAGATGATTAATTAGCCATTAATACATAAACCTAACAACTAAATCAAACATGAATGAAATCTAATAAACATAATAAATGAAAAAAATTAAACCTAACTATGATTATGAATAATCAAGTTTAATTGAAATAAAACTAATTATTTAAACCACTTAATTTAATCAAATGATAATAACAATGATAACCCCTTAATCAATAAAATTTAGGTAAATGCTTAACTAAAACTATCAAATCAAATAAGTCATATGTAGGAAATTAAGTCATTAATCTCTAATTAAACAAACCTTTAATTAATCAAATGATTTAAAAATCTATTTACCCTTAATCAAACTTAATCAATTAAACATCTAATTAATGTAACCTTAATGAATTAATCCATCAACTTAATGAATCAAATTAATTTAAATGAATTACATTAAAGCTAACTCTTACCCCTAATTAAATTTAATAATTAATCACACCCCTCAAGTAAACTAATTAAGTTAATCAAATTAATCATACTAAACTTAAACTTAATCAAACATAAATGCAATTAAATACCAATCAAATCCTAAATTAAACAGAAATCATTAAGTCATTAATTACATCATTAATCTAAATAAATATAAAACAAAATTAAAAATTAAATAAATCTTTATCTAATTAAATAATTAACTTAAACACACTTCTTAATTAAATTAATTACCCTTAAGCTAATCTAACTAAATAAACACATAATTATTGCAAACTTAATGAATTAATCCATCATCTTAATGAGCCTAATTAACTTTTAAATCAAATTCAAATCAAATACTTAATTAATCTACTAATTAATTTGATCACACATCTTAAATAAGCTAATTAAGTCAATCAAATTAATCATATTAAACTTAAACTTAATCAAACATAAATGTAATTAAATATTAATCAAAACCTAAATTAAACCTAAATTATTTTAGTCATTAATTACATCATTAACCTAAATTAATATGAAATCAAATTAAAAATTAAACAAATCTTTATAATTAACATAAATACACTTCTTAATTAAACTAATTAAATAATCACATTGAATCTAAGCAAACTCATAGACTAATAAAGCTAATCAAATGAAATCAAATCAAATTAAATTAAATAAAGAAAGACTCTCATCAATTTAATATGTAGTCAAATTAAATCTCATTCAACCTACTTAAATAAGATAAACTAATTAACCATCCAATGTATGAAATCAAAAATACAAACCAAACTTTGATAAACACGACAAATGGATGAGATTAAAAATAAAATCCTAATTACAAGGAATCAAACTCAATTAAAATCAAAATAAAATCTTAATTAATCTAATCGGATCAAGCTACAAATAAATGAACCAGTATCGAATCAAATAAACATGAAGTTAAGTCACATAATCATAATCAAAGAAAAGAATTAAATATTAATTTAAAAGGATATTAAATTATCAAGATTTAATTAAACCAAAATATATAATCTAAAATTAATCAATCAAAAAACACATGAATTTAAACAAACTTAAACTTCATTAGAGATCAAGGATATTGAATTATCAAGATTTAATTAAACCAAAATATCTAATCTAAAATTAATTAATCAAAAATACATGAATTTAAATAAACTTAAACTTCATTAGATATTAAGGATATTGAATTATCAAGATGTAATTAAATCAAAACATCTAATTTAAAATCAAGCAATCAAATACTTAAACTCAAATGAAATGAATTACACAAATTCAAATGGGCTAATTAAGATACTTAAGGACCTTAGTTAGATTCTTTAGGTGTTAGGATGTAGAATAGGGTAAGTTCTGTCTAGAAATGGAATTCATTCCACTCTTCATTCTTAAAAAATCTAAACATCATTTTAACCAAATAAAAGTGAAAAATAAATCATTAAATCGTTTAAATTGAAATCACCTAAAGGTAAAATTTAAACAAATTCAAACTCCAAATTGAAAGTTAAACTAAAGAAGCCTAATAAAGTCTTGCCACACAAGCCTTAAGCACACACATTAGAATACTAAGTCACATCTTCTAGTGCTAAGTTAGGGCGTTGTATGTTTGATGTTGTGTTTAATTTTGTGATGTAATATTTTAGACTGGATGTTAGGGCGTATGCCTCGTAGACTGGATGGTAGGTCGTGATTAGCCTAATCATATTTTCTACAGGGGGGTTGTGCTTAAGGGGCCGCTGTAATAAAAATATAAATGTTTTGCTGTGCAGGTTTCTTAGCCCTTAAGCATGACCCATGTTAGGATAGGTGGGCTTGGTTACCCATGTATAGGGTGTTAAGTCTAAATTATTCATATAATTACTTGGGTTGTATGGTGTGTTTAGCTAACATTTATTTTGGAAGTGTAACTAGATTTACTTTTCCTATTTTTAATATAATTTTGTATTAGGAATTAAGATTAGTGTTATGGGAGATTAGGATGAGCAAAGGCTAAGCTTAGTCCTGTGATGCCTTTGGAGCAAATCAAATCAAAAGGAAGAGAAGGAAGAATTGAAGAAAAGAAGACCCCTATAGCATGTATTATTTTTGTAATCTGGGTTATATAAGAATAGAGCTCGACTATCCATCTTTTTTTTCTTTTTGAGGTGTATGGCGGAACCCAACCGCACTAGCTTTTTATTCTCTTATGGTAGTCTATAAAATTTTTTGATGTTGTGTTTAGATTGTGCAATAGAATAGTATGATTTTCATAGTTTCTTTATGATTGATGTTGGAATATGTGGCCTGAATATGGTAGGCTCTTAGGATAAAAATTAATTTTTCTATCCCAATTAATAACTCACAATTAAAATTTAAATTAACTCATAACCTCACATAAAAGCCTAAGAATTAAATCAAGACAATAAAATTTTTAGCAACCCCTTAGTTGGATGAATGAATATATAATATCATGCATGTCATATTTTTCCACTCTTGTTAAGAGGGGCTTCTATCTGTGCCAGATAATGAAGGCTTAACCTATGAGAGCCTTTGATGGAAGAACACCCCTTTTCTCTCTTGATTTGGCCCATAATTAAGTTCTTATGCATTTAGGCATACAAAATCACATAGCCTTTATCAAAACAAAGATTCCAAAATAATAAAATAAATTTGATAAAATTTGCATTAGATTAAGCCATGATTTCATACCACTCATGCTCTAGTCTCTTAGGAAGTGAGTTTAAGGACTTAGCCTCCTTTCTAAATAAACAACAGCCCAGCCATCTTGCAAAACATAATACTTGCCTACATGAATTTAAAGCGTAGAAGGAGTCAGCTGGATACCACTCTATGCGATAATAAGTCCAGCAGTCGGGTGATTTATTCTCACTTGTGGAGGTAAACCATATACCCATTTTTGCCTTAGATTTAGGTCATACTTTGGCCCTCACCAAAGCTCCCTAACTTAGGATCTGAGGTAGCTATTTTCTTCGGGTTGCAAGCATAAATCCTCACCTCTTAGGCATTTCCATAATCTTATATTGTGCGATTATAAGTCCTAGTATTCTAATAAAATATCAACTCAAACAATTAACTCTCTTCAATTTCATAAACATAAAGTCAAATTATAGGGTAGATTGGAATGCTCACTACGCTTCCTAGAATCATGAGCATTTCCTACTTTCTCCTTTTGGATTCTAAAAATTAGTCTTCTCCTTGATCTATCTCATTTAATTTTCTAAAATATCCAATCCTTTGATAGTCTTAACCTTGAAATCTTTAGAGACCCTAATTGTCTACTTTAATCGAGAGTATTCTTAAGGAATTCTCATTCCTTAGGATGTAATTAACTATGGGGGCTTGCCTCCATAGGAAACTTGACAAACCTGGCTTAAAATAAACCCTACTTTACTTTTTCATGTAAAGTTGGGAAAAGATCTCTGGTATATTCAAAGACGCATCATGCCTTAGGAGTCCTTATTAGGTGATTAGATCCATTATAGGGTGGTGATTTCTATCTTTTGAGATAGTATATCATTCCTTAATGTCATTCCCGATCACTTCAATAAGTACCCCCTAAGATCAACATGGTGTCCCACATCTCAAAAATAAACACCACATGTGGCTTTAATAATTTAACTTATTTAGCCTTCCCTCCAATTAGAAATCACTTGACTAAATTTTGTTATGTGGAATGTTGCATTAATTTGCAAAGTTACTTCATGAAATCTCTCCCTCTCATCTCACTCATTATTTTTGAAATTCTCAAATGGATTTTAGAATTATTTGATTAAGATCTCCCACTCAAAATCAAATAATTTCCACACAAAAAAATAATTTCCTTCTATTGCCTTCATGCTTGGTTGACCCACTCTTATATTTAAAGGGATTATACCTGGCTTTTGGCTCTCTTGCTTCCTTCGCTCTAGGCCAGACTCTTGCAAATTATTTCCTTGAAGGTTCTCTTGAAGTTTAAGTGCTAAACATCCTCTTCTTACCATTAGATCTCTTTGGCTGAAAGCTTGCTACCATCTTGGTGGATTCAAAGTGTAACAAGTTGACAACTTCCATTGATTTCTTGCTTGGTTGAGAACCACATTGGTTTTCCTTCCATCTTTAGAAAGATCAACCCAAGTCTTGTTCTCATTACTTGCATATATAAAGATTTTAATAAGAGCATTCAATTCATTCTATGCTTTTGAATTTTAGTTTTCATTTGTTTGATTTGGATGAAAAGGACTTCAATGTATTATTGTTAAATTTTTCTTCACAAGCTTTTTCATTCTCATCTCAAGTGATTTGAAAAACTTCATTTCACTTAAGTGGATTGAAATCATTTTATTTCTACAAAAGTGTTTTTTCATGTGTTTTAGCTTTCATATCATAAAAGGTTTTACAAGGTTGTATTGATTCTAGCATTTGATTAAAGGAATTTCTTGATTTATTATTTCAAAGTGATATTACAATATTCTTTTGGATTACTCATTCATGCAAGTGTTTTAAAGTTTACATAATCCAATTGATCTTATAGAAAATAGTTTTTAAAGTTTTTTTTCAAATCTTTATTCCTTTTAAAGTGAAATATTTTTCAAAGATTTATTTACTTCATGTGCTTCGCATAAAGATCTTATCATTACTTTTTAACTTTAATTCAATAAGAACTATATTCACTTTTAGCTCTCTTTCTTATTTATCTTAATATTATTTTAGTTAGGATTGAGTGTAAAATTATTTTAAAATTAAGAGTTAAATATTCAAATTGTAAATTTACTTCTCTTGTTCTCTTGCATTTTGTTGGCATTGTACTTGCCTATTAAAGGAAAATATGTTGTTAGGATTATACTTTCTTGGTATAAAAAAGTATGGTGTTGAGTTGTAATTACCCATGTAGGAAAGCATGGAAGATTTATTGTAATCTCATTTTGACTTAGTGAATTCCTAACATGGGTTGACAGGCGTTGATGTAGGCCAATTTTTAGGTTTTAGCAAACCACATAAAATCTTTGTCTTCTGCTTTCCTTTTATGCATTTACTTTTCTTTACTTTGATTGATTGTTAGTTTGCTCTTTCATTGATTATCAAATTTAATTATTTACAAATATATCTACTATAAAGTTTTAAAATCTAATTTTAACTTTAAACACACACCATAAAGTCTTGGGTGCTATATCCTCTTAAGAAAAATACATATCATTGTCAAACTAGAAGGATAAGGTAATAAAGCCTTCTTCAGACCATTATTCATGCGCCCTCAAGTGTCCTAACCATATACCTTATAATTGTATGAATTAATTTAAATCATGCATGACAAGAAGATAAACTTTTGTAATCATAATAATGATAATTTTTAAATCACATGCAATGTCCATATTTCAAAAAATTTTAAAAAGATTTAACAATTGTGTGTGTGTGTGTGTGATTTTTTGAATGCTTTGTGATCTGAACTAATTGTAATACATTTGTAGAGATGTTCAAGTGTCATGAACTCATCAACCCTATGGTTAACACATATAGTTGTATTCCTTATTAAGTAAGGGGAATTCTACTAAAGAGTTAATTAGGGTTGATTGATGTGATTAGAAGAATTAATAAAGTTTAAACTTTACCAATAATTTTTCTCATGTTCTTCTCTATTCACTATGTGTTCTAAAGTTCAAATATCTCATTTTATGATTTTCTATGATTAATTAATTAATTAATTAATCCAATTAAGACTAAAATGTAATAAATCACAAAGTATAAGCTAAAAAATTATAAGACAATTCATGAAAATGCATGATAATAGTAAAAAACAAATCCTATAAATTTCAAGTCACTTGGTTTATAATTTTATAATTAATTATAGTAATTAAGTTTTTGATAATTAGGCAATTACTTTCAAAATACCCCAAACCAATTGGAACTTTTGTTTTCATTGCTTAACTCTCTGTAAGTTGACTTCAAAGAGGTTTTATTTTCATATTGGAGATTTTAATTAATAGTTATGCATTTTCTAAGTTGAGATTAATTAAATGGTATTTATTTATTTAAGGCTCTTTAATATGCATTTTAGAATTTAATTAGACTGAGAGGTCCTAATTATTTTTCTTAGGTGTTATGATGTTTAAAAAGTGTATTTGAACATCCAAACACTCTTTTAAGATTTTCAATTTAGGTGATTAGGTTAATTAGATCATTCATAATTTAAAATTTATAACTCTAATCCACTCACTTAAATGGGCTTGAAATAATTATGGAGGACAATGAGCATCATCAAAGATGTTGCCTAAAAAAATTATTTTATTTAGGAAAGTAATTAACAATTAATTTCATAAATAATTATTTTAATCAAATCCTAATTACTAATTATCTAACCAATAAAAATTGAGGCATTTATTTTTTTTTTTTCTTGACTCTTCTTTGTTTGTTGTTTCCATAGAGTATTTTTTTTGAATTTTTTAAAGATTTTTATACAACTAGTTATGAATTTTTGAAGTTCTAGTTAATTAATTCCATTTTTTAGCTTAATCAATCAATTTACATAATCGGTGGCCGAGTCACCCGCGCTTTACATGTGACACTAAAAGATTAGTTATTTAAACCATCCCATGTAGCTTACTAAATGGTAGTGGATGTGGCTTCCACCTCAGTCCTTCAATATTTAATTGAATGACACTAATTAATCTTATGGTTAATATGGATTTAAATTACAAAACTAACTCAAATGATCAAGGTTGTATATTATAATCATGCGATATGAATTTCCCATTATTCAACTCTTTCTTTAGGCCAGAGAAGGAGCTTAGATTTTTGAGGGACATGAAACCAAAACCAACAAAGTGGCAGGGGCGGGGGGTTGTAAGAGATCGCTATGTCTTGATCATAATTAAATGCTAAGTTCTTTCATGAAAGACCACACACCAAAAGGCTATTATATGGTTTGAGAGGTATACCTTTTTGGAGATAATGTTTGATTGATTACTTGTTAGAGGTATCTTTGTCTAATAAAGATGAAGCCCTGATATTAAATTCTCTAGTTGTCTCTTCATTTGCTCTCAAGACCAAGCTTCATTGCTCATCTTAAGAGTTTTATCAAGCTCTATGCTCTAGTGCTTAAATCGAGTGAATCTCAATTCATTCCAACTTATCAAGATGTGAGAAAGGTGTGGGTGAATTAATTTGGGATTGGAAAAGGTGGGGGACTAGAGATCTTTATGTCTTAATTGTAATAAAACGGTAAGTTCTGTCATGCATGACTACACACCGAAAGGCCATTCTACACTTTGATAGGTATACCTCAGTGGAGCAAATGTTCAATGGATTTCTTGCTAGAGGTATCTTTGTCTAATAGAAATGAAGCCTTGATATTGAATTCCCTAGTTGCTTCCTCGCTTTCAAGACCAAGCTCTAGTGCTCATCTTAAGAGTTCTATTAAACTCTATGTTCTTGTGCTTTAATCGAGTGATTCTCGATTCATTTAGCTCATGGGGAGGTGTGGGTAAATTAATTTGGGACTAGAAAGGGTTTGAGTTGTGGTGTTGTGACGATTGGGTTAAGAATTAGGTGAGGTTGGTGTCGATGAAGATGGGGAGCAAGAGAGGCTTTAAGAATTTGGGAGACTAGCTTTGGGAGTGTAGTGAAGCTCTATAGTAAGTTTAGTAGTTTGAATAGGTGTTTATATCCATCCTTAAAAGAACCACCATTAAGGGTTGGTTCAGACATGGTTGGTCAACTATATTAGGGGGGAGACAAGAATGGGGTGGGACTGATGAGGTAGAGGTTTCCTATGACTGTCTCTCTGGTCAATGGGGTGAGAAGGACAAGCTAACGTTGGTGAACTAAGGGCTACCCATGTTGAAGGGGACTCCACTTTCTTAGAGGAATAAGAGAACCAAGCTTGAGTCAATTACATTAGTTTGGGTAACCTCAAGGCATGCTAATGGTGTTGCCTTAGGTAAAGGGAGGGTTTGGATTTAGCTATTTTGTGATTTTATCTTATATGAGATCCTATGTCTTGATTTTCATGAAATGCCAAGTTCCTTCATGAAAGACCACACACCTAAAGGCCATTCTATGGTTTGAGAGGTTTACCTTACTGGAGCTAATTTTCGATGGAATTATTGCTAAAGGTAGCTTCATTTGATAAAGATGAAGCCCTAAGACTGAATTCCCTAGCTCCCTTTTCATTATTTGCCCTCAAAACCAAGTTCTGCTACTCGTCTCAAGAGTTTTGTCAAACTCTATGTTTTGGTCTTGAATAAAATGATTCTTGATTCATCCTAGCTTATGGGGATGTGAGGTGTGGGTGTATTAATTTGGGATTGGAAAGTGTTTGAGTGGTGGTGTTGGGGGACTACAGATCCCTATGTCTTAATCCTAAAGAAATGCAAAGTTTCTTCATGAAATATCACACACCAAAAGGCCATTCTATGGTTTGAGAGGATTACCTCATTAGAGCTAATGTTTGATGGATTTCTTTCTAAAGGTAGCTTAGTCTGATAGAGATGAAGCCCTGATATTGAATTCCCTGATTGCCTCCTCATCATTTTCTCTTGAGACCAAGCACCACTGCTCATCCCAAGAGTTTTATCAAACACTATGTTCTTGTGTTCGAATCGACTGATTCTCAGCTGATGGGTATGTGAAGATGGTGTGAGTGATAATTTTTGATTGGAAAGGGTTTGAGTGGTGGTATTGTAATGGTTGGGTTATGAATTGGGTGGGGTTGGTGCCACTGAAGATAAGGTGCAAGAGAGGCTTTAAGAGTTTGGGAGACTGGCTTTGGGACTATAGTGATTTTAGTGATTTTAATTGGTGTTTATAGCCCTCCTTATATGAACCAGCATTAAGGGTTGGTTCAGACATGGTTGTCAGCTATGTTGTGGGGGAGAGAAGAAATGGGGTGGGACTAATGAGGTAGAGGTTACCTAGTGGCTGGTTAGTGGGGTGAGAGGGACAAGTTGAGGTTGGTGAAATAAGGGCTACCCATGCTGAAGGGGGCTTCACTTTTTTTGAGGGATAAGCTAACCATGCTTGAGTTAGTTGCCTTAGTTTGGGTAAGCTCAAGGCATGCAAACGATGTTTCCTTGGCTAAAGGGAGGGTTTGGATTTAGATATTTTGTGACTTTATCTTATATGAGATCCTTAGGTCTTGATTTTCATGAAATACCAAGTTCCACCATGAAAGGCCAGACACCTAAAGGCCATTCTATGATTTGAAAGGTTTACCTTATCGGAGCTAATGTTCAATGGATTTCTTGCTAGAGGTCACTTCATTTGATAAAGATGAAGCCCTGAGACTAAATTCCCTAGTTGCCTTTTCATCATTTGCTCTCAAAACCAAGCTCTACTACCCATCTCAAGAGCTTTATAAAACTCTATGTTCTAGTGCTTGAATCAAGTGATTATTGATTCATCCTAGCTTATGGGGATGTGAGGAAGGTGTGGGTGAATTAATTTGGGATAAGAAAGGGTTTGAGTGGTGGTGTTGGGGGGCTAAAGTTTCCCATGTCTTAATCCTAATGAAATGTTAAGTTTCTTCACCAAAGACCACACACCTAAAGGCCATTCTAAGGTTTGAGAGGTATACCTCATTAGAGCTAATTTTTGATGAACTTCTTTCTAGAGGTAGCTTAATTTGATAGAGATGAAGCCCTGATATTGAATTCCTTGTTTGCATCCTCGTCATTTGCCCTTGAGACCAAGCACCATTGCTCATCCCAAGATTTTTAGCAAACTCTATGTCCTTGTGTTTAAGGCTTGTTGTTGTTGTTCTATGTCCTTGTGTTTAAATCGAGTGACTCTCGGCTCATGGGTATGTGAAGATGGTGTGAGTGAACTAATTTTGGATTGGAAAGGGTTTGAGTGGTGGTATTGTGATGGTTGGGTTCTGAATTTGGTGGGGTTGGTGTTGCTGAAGATAGGGTGCAAGAAAGGCTTTAAGAGTTTGGGAGACTGGCTTTGGGAGTGTAGTGAAGCTCTATAGTGAGTTTAGTGGTTTGCATTGGTGTTTATAGCCCTCCTTATATGAACAACCATTAAGGGTTGGTTCAGTCATGGTTGGTCAGCTATGTTGTGGGGGCGACAAGGAATGGGGTGGGATTGATGAGGTGGTGGTTTCCAGTGGCTAGTTAGTGGTGTGAGAGGTACAAGCTAATGTTGGTGAACCAAGGGCTAGCCATGTTAAAGGGTACTTCACTTTTTTTGAAGAATAAGAGAACCAGGATTGAGTCAAGTTGCCTTAGTTTGGGTAAGCTCAAGGAATGCTAAGGGTGTTGCCTTAGCTAAAGGGAGGGTTTGGATTTAGATGTTGTGTGATTTTTTCTTATATGAGATTCCTATGTCTTGATTGTATTGAAATTCCAAGTTCCTTCATGAAATACCACACACCTAAAGGCCATTCTATGTCTTGAGAGGTATACCTTACTGGAGCTAATGTTTGATGAATTTCTTGCTAGAGGTAGCTTCGTTGGATAAAGATAAAGCCATGATACTAAATTTCCCATTTGCCTCTTCATCATTTTCTCTTGAGACTTAGCTCTACCACCCGTATCAAAAATTTTATCAAATATATATTGATTCTACATTCATTCTATCTTATGGGGATGTGATGATAGTGTGGGAGAATTAATTTGGGATTGGAAATGGCTTGAGTGGTGGTGTTGGGGGGCTAGAGATCCTTATGTCTTGATCATAATGAAATGCCAAGTTTCTTCATGAAAGACCACACCTAAAGGAAATTCTACAGTATGAGAAGTATACCTCATTGGAGTTATTGTTTGATGGATTTCATGCTAGAGGTAGCTTCATCTAATAGAGACAAAGCCTTGATATTGAATTCCTTGGTTGCCTCCTGGTTGTTTGCTCTTGAGACCAAGCTCCATAACCCATCTCAAGACTTTTATCAAACTCTATGGGGATGTGAAGATGGTGTGGGTTATTTAATTTGGGTTTGGAAAGGGTTTGAGTGGTGGTATTGAGATGGTAGCTTATGAATTGCGTGGGGTTGGTGTCACTGAAGATGGGGTGCAAGAGAGGCTTTAAGAGTTTAAGAGACTGGCTTTAGGAGTGTAGTGAAGCTTTATAGTGAGCTTAGTGGTTTGAATTTGTTTTTATATCCCTCCTTATATGAACCACCATTAATGTTTGGTTTAGACATGGTTGGTCAGCTATGTTGTAGTGGAGACAAGAAATGGGGTGGGACTGATGAGGTAGAGGTTTCCTAGTGGCTGGTTAGTGGGGTGAGAGGGACAAGTTGAGGTTGGTGAAATATGGGCTACCCATGCTGAAGGGGGCTTCACTTTCTTTGAGGGATAAGCTAACCAAGCTTGAGTCAGTTGCCTTAGGTTGGGTAAGCTTAAGGCATGCTAAGGGTGTTGCTTTGGCTAAAGGGAGGGTTTGAATTTAGCTATTTTGTGATTTTATCTTATATGAGATCCCTATGTCTTGATTTTCATGAAAAGTCAAGTTCCTTCTTGAAAGACCACACACCTAAAGGCCATACGATTTGAGAGGTTTACTTATTGGAGCTAACGTTTGATGGATTACTTTCTAGAGGTAGTTTCACCTAATAAGATGAAGCCCTAAGACTGAATTCTTCGGTTGCCTCTTCATTGTTTGCTCTCAAGACCAAGCTCTCCAACCCATCTCAAGAGTTTTATCAAACTCTATATTGTGGTGCTTAAATTGAGTTATTCTTGATTCAATCTAGCTTATGGAGATGTGAGGAAGATGTGGGTAAATTAATTTGGCATTGGAAAGGGTTTGAGTGGTGGTGTTGAGGAGTTTGAAAGGTATACCTCATTGGAACTAATGTTTGATGGGTTTTTTTTTACCTCCTTGTCGTTTGCTCTTGAGACTAAGCTCTACTACCCATCTCAAGACTTTTATCAAACTCTATGTTCTTGTATTTGAATCGAGTGATTCTCGATTCATTCTAGCTCATAGGGATGTGAATATGGTGTGGATGAATTAATGTTGGATTGGAAAGGGTTTGAGTGGTTATATTATGATGGTTGGGTTATGAATTGGGTGGAGTTGGTGTCATTGAAGATGGGGTGCAAGAGAGGCCTGAAGAGTTTGGGAGACTTGCTTTGGGAGTGTAGTGAAGCTCTGTAGTGGGTTTAGTGATTTGAATTGGTATTTATAGCCCTCCTTATATGAACCACCATTAAGGGTTGGTTCAGCCATGGTTGGTCAGCTATATTGTGGGGGAGACATGAAAAGGGGTGGGACTGATGAGGTGGAGGTTTCCTAGTGGATGGTTAATGGAGTTAGAGGAACAAGCCAAGGTTGGTGAACTAAGGGCTACCCATGTTAAAGGGGACTTCACTTTCTTCTAGGGATAAGCGAACCAAGCTTGAGTTTGGTTGCCATAGTCTAGGTAAGCTCAAGGCAAGCTAAGGGTGCTTCCTTAGCTAGAAGGAGGGTTTGGATTTAGCTATTTTATGATTTTATCTTATATGAGATATTTAATTTACTTGGTTTGTCTTAAACCAGGTTCACTAAGTCTACTTGGTCAAGTCAAAGTGGGGGTCTAAGGATAAGTATGCCAAGTTTGGATGTGGTTAGACTTGGTTTTGTTGGGTTTGGCTCAATTTGACTCATATAGGTCAATTTAGGTCAATACTGGGTTATGTTGACTAATTGACCAAGTTGGACCTAAGGGGTTATTACGTCATGCTAACATTTTGATTTGAAACATGTTAGAATGATTAAATTGATTCAATTTGGGTTAAATTATAATTTAACTCGACATGGCTTATTTAGGTTTATTTGAGCTAAGTGGATCAATTTGGCCAAATTGACTAAATTGAATTTAGATGGTCATTGAGTTGTCTTTGAGGATCAATTTGGGATTAATTGCAAGGATTGGCTTGGCTCAAATTTCTTTGAATTGGATTTTGGTTCAATGTGGTTCATGAGGACAAATTAAGCTAAGTTGAATCAAGTGAATAAATTGACCAAAATGGCTCCAATCAATCATTGGGATATGTCCAATAATCAATTTGGAGTGGGTTAGAAGTGTTGGTTTAATTCAATTTAGCTTAGCTTGTAACCTAGCTGAATATGGTTCACTTAGGCCTATTTGGGGTAAGCAAATCAATTGGCCAAATTGGTTTGGAATTTTGGTATGATCCATGTTCAGTCATGTCATGGTGATAGTTTTAATTCATTAGATGAGCTCAATTTGAATTGATTTGGATTTAATTTAATTTTTCCTGCAGGTTTTAAATGGGTTAACTCAAGCTAAGTTAGCCAATTTCCAAATTGGGTTGCAATTTCACATGGGTTGTGTTCAATCATGTATTTGTGATGAGTGTGAGGCCTTAGGTTGGCTCAATTTGATTTAGATATGGCTTAATTTGACTTTTTGCGCAATAGGTTTCAATTAGGTTAATTTAAGTTAACTTGAGCTAAGTAGATCAATTGACCAAAATTGACTTCTGATTAAGCTTCAATCAAGTTCAAATTGTGTTCCAAATTATTTGAGCAAGGTTGATTTCAAGTGGTTTTAGTTTAATTTGATTTTGGCTCATGAAAACCAAAATAGGTTAAGTTGGGTTAGGTGAGCCAATTAGTTGGTTTAAGCTTCAACTTAGAAAAGTTTAGACATGATGAATTCTTTGAGTAATATGAGGTTGATTAGATTGCAATCAATTTGAATTTGGTTGATGTTTGGGTCATGATAACCTAAATGGGTCAAATGAGTTAATTAAGGCTAAGTGACCCAACTAACGCTTGTGGAATAAAGTATGCTTGGTTGGTGTTTGTATTAGTTGTGTTTGGATTTAAGATTGGTTTATAATCTTTTTGATCTCTTGTATGGGAATTTGGGTTGGTTGGACTAGGTGGGGTCCACTTGTCCAATGGCACTAACCTTCTAATTTAATCCTATGAGTCTTGGATTTGGATCTCGGTATTCCATTAGCCACTAAAAGTATCTTAAGACTCTAATTGAAGAAACCCTAGTGTCTATATAAGAATCCTAAAGCTAGGGAACAATGTGTGTCAATCTCACTAAAGTGAGGTCAACACCAGTAAACCAAATGACCATTTCTCAAACACTTATAATTCAAGTTAATGAAGTCACCCTAATTTTTAATGGAATAATAAATCATATCTTAACCAAAATAAAAGTATTAAAAATTAGAGTAATTGGAATTTTAATAATCAAAATTATAGACCTACAGTTCTATTAGGGTTTTCTCCTCGAAATCAACTAAAGGATAATAAGCCTTCACTTGAAGATTTAATGTTGTAAATGGGGCCCAAATTATAAAGTCAACTTGGCTATATTAAAATTTTGAAACTCTATTAGTGTAATCGACTAGCAATTTAACTTGAAGACTATCGGATAGTTTGTTCAGTAACACAAAAGTGAATTGTAAGGAAAAGGGTAAAAATAATGTAAAAAAATAAATTTGAGAAATAAAAAAGAGCTAAGAGATTTAAATTAGAGGAGGAGAAACTTGAAGCCAAAATTGAAGATTTAGAGGACACAATTGAGAAAAGAAAGAAGAAAAGTTGAAATTAGTGAAAGAAAAAGTTGAGAGAGAAATCTTTAAGAAGATGAGAGAGAGATCACTACCACTCCTTTCTTAAAGACTTGAAAAGAAAAATCTAAATAAATAATTTTAAAATTGTTTGGATGTATTCAAGAAATTATTGATAAATATTCATTTATTAATACTCAAGAATAAATTTCAGATTTTGTAAAATTAATTAATGAAAATTTATATAGATAAAGAAAATTAAGAAGAATGAGACTATAACATTGACTAAGAAATGTAGTTCTATAATTTAAAAAAGACTAGCACAAAATTGAATGATCTTGGTAGCTTTACATTACCTTGCATTATAGAAGATAAACTCTTAGGAAAGCATTATCTGATATTGGAGCTAGTATTAATTTACTATCAATATTTATATTTAAGAAGTTAGGATTAGGATAAGTCCAACCCACTAGTGTAACCCTTCAATTAACTAATAGATCTTTGATTTATTCTAAGGGGATTACAGAGGGTGTGTTTGTGAAAGTTATAAATTTATATTCCCTGTAGATTTCATTTTATTAGACATGGAGGAAGATAAGGAGATTCCAATTATCTTAGGAAGACCTTTTTCAGCAACAAGATAGGTAATGATTAA
Organism: Cymbidium sinense; assembly: GCA_021442155.1. NCBI lineage: Eukaryota > Viridiplantae > Streptophyta > Magnoliopsida > Asparagales > Orchidaceae > Cymbidium > Cymbidium sinense. Next base: position 75,466,203 of record CM038215.1, read on the forward strand.
TGGTCAGTAATATGAATTGACAATGGGAGCCCATGATTAGAAAATTACTTTTAATGTTTTAAATTAATTCAAATCTCTGATGATTTTAGTGGTGAATGTTTATGGGCTACTTTAGTGGATGGTGCATGCAAAATAAAATATCTAATATATCATCTACAACATAATTATTGAGACCCTTGGTTGAAAATCACCTACCTTAAAGTTAGAAGTATTGCTTAATCATCACAAGTATGCTTTTGGTGAATCATCAACTTTACTGATCATAATTTTGTGAATTTGAATTATATTCAAGAAGAAAGGTTGATGAGAATTTTAATAATCATTAGAAAACTTTTTGAAAGGATGATTGCAGACATAAAGTACTTATCAATTTGGTTCATCTAAAATTAGAAAATTTTGGCATAGTCAGCCTAAAGATTATAAACTAAATGTTTCTTGGGAGGCAACCTAAGATTTGTTTAATTTAATGTGTTATTGTGCTTTTTGTATTTATGAGTTATTATTGCATCTTGTGTGAAAATCTGAAATAGTCATGAGCAATTTTGTGTTGCTAGAGGTACTTATGACATTAATACAATTGTTATAAAGAAGTTGAAGAAGATGATGATGAAGAGTCAAAAGAAGAAAAATAAAAAAATTGGGAATTCATGTCCATTATTTTGTTTTGTATTCCTTCATTTTATTATAGTTGTATTTGAGTTTTGAGGACTTAGAGAAATAATTTTCTTATTATGACAGTCTACGAGTATATAGAGCCGAAGTGTTGCATTATGTAGCATGGAGGTGGTGTAGTATTAAAATTATCATATTTGTTTTGATTTAGTCATAAAAAACTTATAATTATTATTTTCCTTAATTAATTATATGTAATTCATCTAAAACTTGAATTTTTATTTGTAAAGAAAAACTTAATAATTAAAATTAATTAAATAATACTTTAATATAATAAATAGGCATTGGACTAAAATTATTACATAATGAATAATATCTTGAACAAACAATTAATAAACTTTCTTATAAGAACTAGTAATTTTTAATGAATTAAAGATCTTTATAACACACACTACAAATAAATGACTCATTATGAATTTAATTGATTGTTATGTTATAAATTTAATAATATTATTTTTCTTATAATATATGTATGATTGGTATCATTTGGAGCTTGGCACAATGAGAAATGAAAAGTATGAAAATCAAAAATATTAAAGATACTTGGTTAATAAAATGATCTTGGCATAAATAAAATAAAATAAAATAAATAAAAGAAAAAAGAAGAAAGGATAGAAGAAAATACTTAAGGCAAAGTATCATGTAATATTAGTACTCAATATTCTTCTATAATTTAAATAATTAAAAGAACTTTTTAACTTAAACTAAATGTGTTGAATTCAAGGGAGAAAAATCACATTATGATTATTTAAATAGTAAGTGATGAATATTTATAATAATCATTGACTAAAATTTATAGAAATCGATTACATTATTATACTAATTGAAGACACTTAATTCTAATGAAATATTAGTTTAAGTAAAAAATTTAGGCTATTGTAGTTTAATTATTTATGTTAAATAATTAAATATGCATGACTACTTTTTTGTTAAAATTATTATTTAATAAATTTTAAATTATATAATTTTTACTATCAAATACGTTCAAAAATTCATCACAATAAGTAAAATTACTAGAGGATAAATAATAACTTGAGTTTCGAGATATTTGATTAGTGAAAATTTTAATTAAATTAGTATATATTTTATAATAAATAATATTATTTTAATATTTATGTTTATAATTTTAAGTGATTATAATAGTAAATCTAATATTGGTGAAAGAAAGATAGAGATAAATACAAAAATTCAGTGTAGCATTGCAATGCTAGTTTTGCAACACCATGACATTAGTTTTACAAAATTCAGGCTTATGAAAATAAGAGATAGTGCCATAGCACCAGACCCAATGCTTAGGAACTATAGATCATTGTCGCGATGCCAAGAGTAGTGATTTAAACCAAGAAATCAGAGTGCAGTGTTGCGATACTACCTCTTGACAAATTTAGTTTTAAAGTAGTTTTAAAGCTGATTTGGGATGTTCTGAGGATAATTTTGAAGAGATTTTGAGGGGATGCATCTACTGATTGAAGAGGCATATGAGTGAGTATTTAACTCAAATGTTATATATAATGAGAAGTCTTTTCTTTGGAGTTCTTTTTTACTTTAGGGTTTATTATCTAGTATCATTTAGAGAGTAACATTCAAAGTGTGTGTGCGCATGTGTTTGTGTGTGTGTGTGTGTGTGTGTGTGTGTGTGTGTGTGTGAAGAAGATCACACTCAAGAGATTAATAAGAAAGAGGCAACAACTCTATGAAAGAAATTTTCTAATGCAATTTGTTTTTTCTTTTTCTTTATATTTTCTTGTAAATCCTATACATATTTATATATTTAATTTGTGCTTTGTAACACCAAAAATTGAACTAAGTGTTTGAACTCTAGATTTATGGTGCTTCTTCACCTTTCTTTTAAATGTTCGTGTTGATGCTCGGATAATTTTGTGTTATTATTATTTTTTATTTTACACTTCATCATGCTTAATTTAATTATGAACTAATTACTCATAATCTTAAAATTTAGTGTGATTTATAAATATCAGAAGCTAATAGAGGAACAACTAAAGTAAAAGTAAAAAATCTTTCAAATACATAGAATTATAATATTTGAAGACTTGCAATCATTAGGAGATAATTAAAAATATAATCACTCAATTCTAATTAGTTTATAAAAGCATAACTAATTAATTATGGTTGTTAGATTTTTTATTTTTAATAGAGAATATAATATATAATTGCTCATAATTAACTATAATTTTACAAGAAAATTATCAACACAAGATTTTCTAAAATTGGTTTAGTGGATCTACAAATTCTAAGTACATTGTCCATATTAATTTTAGAATATAAAATTTAAAGCATTTAATTTTTTAATAGTAGTAATTTTTCTTAATTTTTAGTAGTTGGATAAAAGCTTAAGTGAACACAAGATTAGTAATTAACTTATTAAAATTTTTAAACTAATTCTCGAAGGAATAATACTCTACTCATTACTATATTATTTGAATGATCCGTGTACTTGTGTGCATGTTCTAGCCAATCAACTTATAATTCTAATTCGAAAAATGTCTAGTTAACTCACCTAAGCACTTCAAAACCATGATGTATAGTCACATGAATATACAAAATAGGTAAGGCTTATTATTTATTAAGAAGAGAAACCTATGACCTATTTAGTGAAGTAAGATATAATTGGTATATACTGCAGCTAACTAATGGTTTATATTTTTATTTTATTTATTTTTAATGTGTGGTTAATATTCAATGCTCATGCTAGAATTTTAAAATAAATTTTGCATAAATCTAGGATATTTCTATCTCTAAGAAGTGGTGGTCACCCTTATAGGTTAGAAGGCCTCTACATGTGCTTGTGTGCGGGGATAGTATATGCAAAATAAAGAATAGATTCAATATGAATGCACATGGTGATATATCTTACGGGTTCCTACTTCATTTTACTCTTATGTCTTCTGTGATTTTAATCTGAATAGAAAATTTTTTATTTACTACAAATACATGTTCAGACATTACTTATAAATAAGAAAGTGAACAAATCTAGAAAAAAAGCATGTAGTTTTACTTTGTAATATCAAGTAAACACACATAAAAAATTCAGATAATTATATAAAGAATAAAAGACCAATCTAGATTGGTCCACAAAATACAAATTTAGAAGAAAAATAAAAATGGCAATTAAGCATTTGGCTTATATAATTCAACTTAGACCTACTGACTCTACTCTGCATGTGAGTCTTCAAGCATTATTATTTAGGTTCTCTGTGCTCACCCTTTGAAGGTTTAATTTTATTTTCTTTATACTTTTTCATATTACCACAGGCTTACAAAACAAGACTTACTATTTCTTAAAAAAAATACATGTATAAAGCCAAAATTACATGCTTTTCCTATAAAATAGAAGTAGTGCAATAGTTTATGTCTCAAATACACATTCAATCATTCATCATCACAAAATATTTAGCATTTTAAGTGTTAAGTTGTCTTCCCTATTGGACACTTAAGTATTTTTAGGTATTTTAGCAATAACCTACAAAGAAATTTATTACTATTGATAACATCTAACAATTACAACATTGCATCTTTTAAGCATGAGTAACTATAAAAATAATGTTAATACTAATCTTATTAATTTTTTCTAGCAATCACAAATTTTACCCTATCCCATCATCATCACATAACATCACAACACAACAAACATCCATGTATAATAAACAATCTTAACCTAAGGGTCTAAGGAATATTGAAATTAAAAAAATTATCAATATAATTTTTAAAAATTATGAAAAATATTTATGATCAAGGAATATCAAAAGAATATTACAATTATATTTTAAAATCATCTTAAATTAATTTTACATTTAAAAAATATATTATTTATTTTTTAACTCAACAATTAAGAAAATATCAAAACAATCCTAAAAAGTATTAGAAAATTTTTCAAACTTCAAACAAACATGCAAGCTTACCATTAAAATAAAAGATTTATTATAAGTTTATATTTCTATTTTAAATTATTTTTTATTCATATACTAAATTAATTCCAAATTGTACAAATTTCTTTAAATAGTTAAAGATGACCCCTAGAGCACTCCATACAAATTTGAGGTTCATAGCATTTAATTTATATTTAATTTATTAAATTATAATACTTTAAATATTACTTTTTTAATTTCAAATTTTATATATAATTCCTTTTAATAAAAGTTTTCTTTCATGTTTTTAAAACATGAATTATATTATTAATACATTTTTCAAATATTAAAAGTTATTTATTTTATTTATATCATTGTTATTTAATTCATTTTTTAGTTATTTAATGGCATATTATTTTTAAATTGAAATTAAAAGGTAGATGTTTTTCTTAAAATTCTCTATTTGAAAGGAAGCATAATTTAATTCTAGAAAATTTTATCCCTTTTTTCGATATTTTTTTTATATAATTTCTTTAGGGATTTATTTGAAAATTTTAATTATCATTAAATTATATATACTAAGTTTACGTAGAAATTTCTATATATTAAATATGATCAAGGAAACCTTCCATAATAATTTGGGGTGAATTAGACTTATAATTTATATGTAATTTGACAAATTAAAATTTCAAAAATTACTTTATTTTTTAAAATTGATAATTAGAAATTAGGGCTTTAAATATTTTTAGATTCCTATTTGTATGATAAATCTAGAGAGGGTTTATTTTTTTTTTTTATAGTTTGTTTTGATTTTCTAAATTTTAAATGTATTTTCTTAATCTTTTTTTTTTAATTCCCTATCTTAAATCCTATTCAATGGCCAAATGGTTATGCTTTCCATGTGATGTGGTCTGATTGGGCTATCTAGACTAAGAAATAATGAGATAATGTGAGTTTAATCTTAGACATTCAGTCAAAGATTAAATGATTTAGATTGATCCATAGGCAAAAGGGTGGATTTTGAATCACCCTCAATATAATGTGTTCTCTTCCATTTATTTCATTTAAATGAAAAAAAATGGTGATTACATTGTCTCTTGCTTCTAGTCATAGAACAAAGATCTTCCACATTAGAAACTTCAATCCAAGATATCTAGTGGCAATTTATGGGATTTTCACATTGGATAGATTGAGAAAGAGAAATGCAGGGATCCTAATAGTTAGATTTTAGTGAGGTGAAAGTTTAATTCAAATTTGTGAGCTCCTAAAATAATTTTTTATTTTTGGATGCTTCCTCACAAGAGTAAATATCTAGTCGATGTTCTTATTGAGATAGCTTCATTTGGATTAAATGAATCCCTATTGAGGAGCTCCTCACTAGTTGTTGTGTAGACCAATGCTCCATCGCACTTCACTAGAGTTTGATCAGTTTGGTGCTTAGAAAGCTTTGAAAAGGATGGAGGTGCTTCATTTTGCTTCTTGGAGATTTGAGGGAGGCCAACAATGCAAGAGTTCACTATAATTTTCTCTAAAACTCTTTATGTCAAGTTTTTGAACCTACTACATCCTGAAGTTCAATTGATATATGCTAAGTCCATCATATCCTTAGGTTGTTAGATATGAACAATTAGGATTCTTTTTGAGCTATCCTTGATAGCTTGGAAGATCAAAGAAAGTAGGATGAGAGAGTGGTGATGACCACCTCTTCGATTATGCCATTGAGGCCTCGTGACTATCTAATTTGCCTTGGCTTTGAACTGAGAAAATCTAAGAGTCTAGGGAAGTTTAATACATGGGTTATTTTAGAAAATTATTGGTTGTAATAATCAATTAAATGATAAGGTTCATGGTTTAGCCTTTTAAAGTATATTTTGGTTAGCTTAGTTAGGCTTAGCTTAATTGATCATCCATATAATGATCTTGGCTAAAGGCAAGTTTAATCACATTTGGATGAAGTTTAGTGGCTAAAATAGTCATAAGTCTTTAATTGGTCATTAATTGGTTAATGGACTATTAGAGTTAGATTGGATTCACTTAGGTTTTAAGTTGGCTTAAAAGACTAACTTAAATTTGTATAAAGACTTGCATAACTATAGTTTCAATTAGATTTAATTTAATAGGTGAAGTCCATTAATGACCTTAATATGTTATTAATAGATCATAACTATAGTTTCAATTAGATTTAATTTAATAGGTGAAGTCCATTAATGACCTTAATATGTTATTAATAGATCATGGTCATGTGGATCAATTTAAATTTAAATTCGGTTTAGCTTTAATCATTATATTAGCTTTAATGGGTTATTTTGGTCAAATGGTTTGATTTAAAAGTTTGGGAGCTTAATTTTACTTTAAGTATGTTTTATAATGGTTGTCATAATCATTGAGTTCAACAAAATTAAATTCATGAAAAGAAAACTAATAATTTTATCTTGTATGGGCCCCTCTACGCCAACTGAGTTTATCTTATTTAACTCTAGTCAACTATAGATCACAATAATTCCTAAATAATCTTAGGAGTGATCCTAAGTCATTTGGAATATATTTTAAATTTTAATTTTGGATTTAAATTTATTTGAGCTTAACTAGGCCATTTTGGTCCATACAATGAAAGTGAATTGACCATAGTCCACCATCGATTAACATGACTCCAAAGTAATCTATAATCACGTTAGATCAAAGGGAATGTCATTTAGGTGTTTAATTTTAAATTTTTGAAAATTTTATTTTGAGGGACATTTTTATAATTTTGGACCATTCTTAATTAATTTTACTAAATCTCTCCTCCTAAGTCTGCTGATAAGTTTAGTAAAAGATCATGATCTTACTAAGATGTAATTCAACTCATTCTAAAACTAAGGTCAACTGACTTTAGTATTTTTATATGGATTGCCATTTAATGATATGTCTGCTTCTGTGAATATGATAGGTGGCACTTTAGTGGTGGTTCTTTTGAAGATCTAACCAAGTTACCCTCTCACAGCCAATGTCATTTGAGACTAGATCGATGAGAAGCTTCATCTTCAACTCCCCCATGATTTACTAGTACTACTTAAGTAATATGTATTGTTTATATAGGGATGGGTTCATTCATATCTTCCTTTTTTTTGTGCTTTCTTTTACATTTTATTGTTTGTATCTACTTGAACAAACTTTTAGAGCATTCCTACTTCGATGAGTTCTTCTATTAAGTTTCTAAGGTGATGAAATTCCTTGGTGTTTTGTGTATGATCTTGATGATAAGTATAGTGTCTTCTTGGATCACAAAGATGCCCTCTAGCTCTCAAAGAAATTCTTATTCTTAATAACCTAAATAAGCTTTAACTATTAAGAATCATAAAAGAGTCACTGTAGAAAATGTGCAACTAGATTAAAGTGATCTTTATATTCTTTCGTACCACCATTATCTAATATGTATTTATCCATCAAATGGATGAGTTTACCCCTCATCATAAATTCGTCTTCATTTCTTTTGCTCTATAGGATAACTTCCATGATTTCTTGGGAATTATTGAAAATTTTCTCTAAAATAGTGCTTTTTTATTTCTTGTTGATGAACTCGGCTCATAATTATACTCTTCTACATTCACACAAATATTAGTGAGTTCAAGAACTTTGGCAAGCATTTAAGACTGTTGTAGCTCAAGTGTGTAGTGAAATGAATCTTCTCATAAACCTTGAGTTAGTGCCCCTTGATTTGTAGTTGGATCCAAATAATTCACATCCAACATCTCCATTTGGAACTAAGTTATAAATATCTTTAAAGGTTCCCACCCCCCACCATTCTTACCTTATTCTCAAAAGAACTTGTGAATTCTTTAGTGGTCTTAAGATGCTAAAGAATTATGTAAAAAAATATTCTCTTGATATCAATTAATGATATGATAAGTCCCAACAATAAGAGAATAAAACACTTAAGGATAGCTCTTCAAAGGCTGTAAAAAATAATCTACACTTATGTACATCATTGATTTTCAATAGGGAGACTACTAATTCAAAGAATACAATAGGATTAGAAATATTAATCTTTACTTTGTAAGAATCAAGATTTGGAATATTTGGCTTTGATGGTAGTTTTTCTTCTACAATCTCCCTTGAAAATGTATTCTACAGTTGTTTCTTTCTAGCTTACATTATTTGAGAATAAAGAGATGAGTTCTCTTCTTCACTATTTGAGTGACATTTTTCATCCTATCCTGAAGTAGACGACAATGCCCTAGTCACTAGTCATCATCTCCTCTTCATAACAAAATCAGATGACCACATCAGCAACTTTGCTCAAGGGTCATCCCTGGAATTCGATCCATGTATTTTGAATCATCTTTGTCATCTCCTTTTTTTTTTAAATTTTACAACTTAGTAGACAGTGGCAAACTTATAATTGTTATCTATATTAATTAAATCTTCTCTATTGTTTGGTTTTGCTTTATAATATACTCTTGTAATATATAGCATAATAAACGTTCATCATACCTTGGAGAATATGAAATCTAAAATGCCCATCAATCACACCAACCATCTTTAAGGGTATAATAGAAAGGAAATAGGGAGAGAAAACAAAAAGAGGAATCTGAGAATGTGGCCCAATTGACAAGTTCATATTCGCCTTTTGACTTGAGAGGAAAACGCTTATTCGTTAACCTGTAGTGTTGACTAGACAAGTTTTCTTTATATCATGAGTTGTGCACTTTATTGAATAGATTTTAGTCCTTTTTTTGGATTTATTGAAGTAGCACTGACTGATATTCAATCTTTTAGACATTCGGCTATACGGTATGGGCTTATGGGATCACCTGCACTGCTTTGAAGCCATGCAAATAGATGTATAGGAGGTTTAGGCTTTAAACTTATTCTTTTTTTAATGTAACATTAAGCACTAAGTCGTTTATAAATAAAGCAAAAATATTTTGGGTCCTCTTTGAGATTATTTTTTTTTCTATTTTTACTATTATAAAATGTTTTTAAAATATATATTTATTTACTGTATTTTTTTAAGTATTATATTTATTTATTTTTGAGAATAAATCACATTATATTATTTTAAAAGATAATCAAAATAAATTTTAGATATTTTGAATATTTTAAAAATAATTATTATCATCAAATATATTTTATTTTACATCAAAAATATTGGCAAAATAAAATAAAATAGTTGCACCACCTAATTGTGAGGCATGCGTAGAGGGAAATGTTATCATAATAGGCTTTCGTTTATGCTTTGTTTCTATATTAACCCAATATGTGCATGAAAACACACATCAAGGCTCTAATTTTTTCTGCTGAAAATACCATTATCTCCTAAGCCATTCATAAGAACTTAATTTTTCTCTTAGCTTTCTAACTAGCTTAATGCCTCCATTTGCTAGTGCGAGTTGGGACTGCTCCATACAAATTAAAAGTAATAATAATAATGACAAAGTTATGTATAAGTTATAAACAATAAATATAATAAAATAAAATAGTAATGAAAATGTTACAATAAATTTAATAAAATCAAGATTCGTGCATCAACTACGAGAATTTTCATGCAAGTTCAAGTCAGAACAAATTTGATTAATTGCAAGTGCTCCCATTTTTTTTTTTTTTTGCAGAGATAAAAAATAGTGAGCCTATTATGTGGAGCACGAATCTAAAAAAATACAAAATATGATGTCTATCAAGATATTTAGAATTTATTTAGAATAATTATAGTAGACTATTAAAATATAATGGTGGAGCTGTCAAAATAGCATTAATTGAGTATTATATATTTTAGTTTAAAAAGTTAGAATATAGCTTTTTAACAATTACTGAACTTTATCAAATCAGATTAAAAAATATAATTTTTATAAATATTTTTTGATAAATTAAGATATCTAAAGTGATATTCAACCGGTAGAATATCATTTTAGGTATCACTTTAGATAGTGCATATATACAGATCATGATTTGGGGTGAATTTATTTATTATTTTAGACAGGATATCACTTTAGACAGATTTTACCGTATAGCCAAAAATAATAATTTTTCAAATTACATCATCATTAACAAAAAATTATCTTAAACACAACTTTAAAGTGGTCAAAACTATTTTTAGCGCACAATAATTTTAGCAATCAATGGTACAATGACCAAAATACATCAACGCGTGGGACCGTTGTATTATGCGTTACGAGAACGCTGATCGAAGATATTTATTCTCCCCGTCTGAGTGGTCAAAAGTCAGGGGTCTCCTCATCGTTGATTTAGATTCGTCTAAGTCCAATGCGAGACATTCATTTGTTTTGGATTCTATTGGATTTGACGTTGGGGAAGATAATGAAGGTGGAGGCCGAAGAGCCGTTGAGTGCGGAACCCGCACCAAGCGCCGATGGGCCCAATTTCTCGATCTGTCTTAAGCGCGATTCCCTCCGCCGCAGGCCCACCCATATGATGCGTTACGTTTGCGCTTCCCTGCAAACAGCGGTGGGTTGGGTTGCGTTTGTTATTTTAGTGCTTGTTTTGGATCATTTTTTTTTAATGTTTCAGTTGCTTGTAGGCTGCTGAAAGCGATGTATCGGAATATTTTTGTTCTATTAGTGACAAAATGGTTGTAGGTTTGATGAGAATACTTTCATTGTAGTGGAGTTTTTGAAAGGTTGGGTAAAGGGAGAGGTCTCTGAGTGAATTAATTTGTTTTCATTTAGAATTTTATAATTGATTTAATTTGAGCTAATTTCGGTTTTCTTCGTGATGACAAACCGATAATTAAAATTTTTGACCTATTGCGATGTGGCATTATTTTAAAAGCAAATTGAAATATATTTTATTTTAAATTCTTTTATATATACATAATCATTCTATTATTCTATATTTATAAATTAATCATCTTCAATTTTAATTTTTTAAATTGACTTTAAAATATTAAAATTCATAATAAAGGCTCAACTAATATTTTTTATTTTTTATAAAATTCTTAATGATTTGATCATAGCACATGCAAATATATAAATCTGATAGTTCAAAAAAATAGGAAGAGTTATTAAATTATAAATATATATATATTATATGATTGATTTATAAATATCTCATTATTTTAATTTTGATATAAAATAAATATATATTTTATTTCTTAAATATAAGTTAATTTTACTTTTGTACAATATAGTATCGTTTGATTTATGTAATAGTAGCAGAGTAATAACAATATGATTGAGTGATAGCAATAGGCGACGGTGATAATAAGATAGGATATTAATTGGTACAGTTTTACTCATTCCTACTTGACACTATTTCCTTAATTCAAATTTTATGTAACTTTCTATCTTTTAATGAATGAATGCTGCGTACTTTTCATTTAAAGGCCACACCTTTTCAAAAGTAACAAGCAAGAACATCAATCGCTTAATTTTTCTTTCTTGCCACAAAAACAATGAGATATTTTTGAACTTTATCTTAAAATCTAGGTGAAATAATAACACTCGTTGAACTTCGCAGTTCCATTTTACATGGCTTTGAAAGTATATATATAAATATCTACCTCACTTGTCGTCCACTACAAGGCCTTTTTTTTTTAAATAATATGTTTAAAAATTGATTGTAATGCAAATTTACATATGATTATTAAATCAAGCACCACCACATTATTAATATTATGGGGTTATTTGATTGCTTGCATTTAGAGTGTAAAATAAATCTAATGTAGAGAATCTAACTTTTTGAGCATTTGGTATAGTGCAAAGTAAATTTGTAATCCATTTATAGTGTATTTGAAATACATTAGAATAGATATTTTTTGTATTTTGAATTCGCCCGATTTGAACGAATTTTAAATACACCGATCAGTGTAAAGTGTTTTTTGAGCCCTGACCTCTGTCGCCGCCCGTGCCTCGCCGCAGTCACTCTGGCCCTTTGTGCAACGCATTACATAACCTTAAAAATATTTTATATTATATTTATTTTACCAAACAAAAAAATACATATATTTATACAATTTTTAATCAAATAATTTTAAAATAATCTAAATACATTATTCTTTTTTTTTTAGATGACCAAACAGCTCCTATATGAAATTAAGAGTGGAACAACCTAGCCTTTCTCTTTCATTATAAATTATGACACACTTAAAGATGAAACACGTGTCGTTCTCTATGTAACCTTGTTTCCACTTAGTCGATGTATAAGATTGAACAGCTTTTGGGCAGAGCCGCTGCGAGCTTCGACAATTTGGGAATCTAACTTCCACAACAAATAGAACAAGATATGAAGAAGGCACATGGATTTGAGATTTTAGAACATTACGCGCCCATAGCGGGTGGGCCCATGCCGGCCAGTGAAGTGGGTTTGATACCCGCTATAAGTGGGCTGAACTCTTCTTCAGCGCTAGTGGGTTGCGCGTCCATATTCTTAATTATTTTTTATTTTTTATTTTGTAAAGTGCTTTGGGTGGGGAAATCCTCATACTCCCACGTCATTAAATTTGGCCATTTAATTATTATAGCCTTTTGATAAAATATTGCTTAGTATTTATATGATCATGTGAAATGTCTATAATTAGGTTTTATAGGAGAATAATAGAATATGATAGAGAACTCCTAAATTTCTTTATTAATGATATTTAGATCTATGTGATTTAAATTTATTTCCTTGACATAATATTATGGGACATTCATTTTTTATTTTGATATAAATCTTTCAATTTCAATAATAATATATGGATGTTTTTCAATATTTTTTAATTGAGCATTTATTTTATTTTATCTTTATTACTTCTAGAAGAAAGATCCATACTTTATGATTAGCATTGATGATTATCTGAATTTGAAGACCAATTTGATCCAAATACATTAAGAATGGTGCCAAGTTGATGTTCCAGATCCACTTTGATGGATACAAAATCTACTGGTTATAATACGTATAGTGCTTTCTTAAATAAAACCTATATGAATCAACAAGATAGCTTTGAAGCAAAAGGAACAATATGAATTTCATTACTCGGTGATCATTATAACTCGATTGATCGCATGATAGAAATTAATGAGCCATTTTAAAGGCAATATATATGACATATAAAAACCCACTCTCATATTTCTAACTTTATTTTTCACTCTGCAAAATTTTGAATATTCAATCTTATAAAATCTTGTGTTTACTATAATGCTATTTGAACTACAAGTAAAATGATTCTGTGAGTTCTGATTTATTTCTTTTGAATTGTCTACTTGTGATCAAATGTGATCAAATAAATCACATGTAAAAAGTATTATTTACTTAGAATATGAGAATTTATTAGTGGCTAATTATAATTCCAATAAATAGATACACGAAAATCCTCAATGTTAAACTAATAAGATATTAATTAGTAATGTGTCACATTATTTTGTAATTTAAGTTGTTTCGTAGAAAATTTTCATGTAAGGGTAATAAACTTTAAAATTTCTTCTATATTGAGTTAATATCTCAATTAATCATTAGTTAATAGGAACATAATTAGGATCTTGATTAGTGGATTTGAGGACTTAAGTATGTGGAGCCATCTTATTTTATTAGAGGCTGTAATCATGGTGATTACATAGTAAGCATTATTAGTGTAGCGAGCTTTTAAGAAGGATGTCCAATCTGAATCGATGGTTCATTGTGATTTCAAGGGATAAATTGGTTAATGAAATTTCCTTTGAGGGTGTGATTTTTTTTATTAGCATAAACTTTAATAGTTAATTATTCATTGTAATTAAGAAAGAGAACTCCTAGTTAATGATGTTATTTAGGCTTAATTATAGAGTTATAATAAGAATAGTAATAGATTTGAACATAAAGATTCAGATAAATTTAGAGGTATGTTATGATGATCAATTATTCATACACTATAATTTGACTTAAGATAATATGCATAAAATTTATATACTAAGATTGGATTATATAAGGATCGAAACTTGATAATTGGAGTTTCTTTATGGTGCTTTCATTCCTTAGCATATTTCAAGTGCCTTTGTTAAGCATTTTGTTATCTTGGGATGTTTATCGAGGTTATTTAGGTTCATTAGATTTGAGCATTATTTGAATTAACTAAAAGGATAGTATATTTTCCAAGTATTTGTTTAATATCTTGATATATTTTTTTTTTGAGTGACTTCATGCATTTATGATTTTAGCATGTTTTATAAATTTATATTTTTATAAGGGAGTGCTTATGGTTGAACTAGTGTCATAAAAGGTCAATTTTAATATTGAATACAAAACCATATTGTTATAGACTATTATCATTTTCTAGATTAGTTTAAATTTTATTTAAATATATATATAATTTTTAGACATATTTTTAAAATGCTTAAAATATTAATGAAAAATATAATTAATAATTTAACAACTATCGATTAATTTATAATTTAAAAAACAATAAAAGTTTTAAAAAAAAGTTCTCACAAAATTTAAATTTTTTTCATTTAAAATACATTAAAATAAGCAAAGTTATATTTTTAAATAAGTTTGTAAGGTACTATTATGACATAAGTAGGATTTTATTCTAAGATATTGATAATAAACTTCAAGATTTTTATTAACTGAATTAATTGATATTTTAAAAAAATATTTTTTTATTTGTTATTATATTCCATGTGTAATGTCATAATTATGCAATTGCAAACAAAGAATGCTTTCATATAATTTTTTTTTATAGCAAAATGATTAGCAATAAAACTTAAAATTATGTAGGCGAATTTATGACGTTAGGCCTAGAATTATTTTTTTAGTTAATGGGATATGGGGCTTTTGCTTTTGTAAATAGATTTATTTGCAGGGTTTTGCATAAAATTTTAAAGTTCTCTAAAAGTTATCTTTATAAAAAAAAATATCTCATTAGTTTTGAGTCTTTTGACTAGGTCAAAAACGTAGGCACATGGCTAATGTTGATTGGATCGTTGAAATGACCTGCATCACGTGACGCGTTTATCATAGCAATGGATTAGTCAACGATAAATATAATGCTCGAGCTCGACGCTCAATTTGCTTTATAGGAGGTAGGGGCACTGCCTATTGTGGAGATTGTGCTGCTTTCTGCACTTTTTTTAAATTGGTCACATGGAAAGAGATGATTAGTTGGCAAGTCACTTTCTATCACATGAGGCCAGCATGATGCTAAACTGCCCCTAATTTAGTTTATTTTTTTTAATATGATAACAACTTTGTTATAGATTAATAATTACATATCACCACTTTTTTTATTTTTTTATTGTTTTTAAGGTTACCATATCAAAATATTTTTAAGACATCAAATAAAACAACAAATCATTTTTTCAGGAAAAAAAATGTGAGAATTATTATCATAAATATGAATATGAGGACACGAACATATCATGAACATGAGATAATTTTATTTTTAAAAATGTGAGATATCGATACGCATTTGATATAATATTATAATAATAATTAAGACTAATATATATATTAAATAGATAAAATATTAAAAATAATAAAAAATAAGTCATTTAATTTAAAATTTTATATATATATACTATATATATATATATATATATATAACACATATGAAACTATTTTTTATTAGTGGATCAATTAATTTAAAATAATAATAACTATTTTTGTTTGAGAATAAATTACTAATCTAATCAAGTGATGATGTGGGCCGATGATTTTGATCATAAGATAAGTGACATTATATTATTGGTGCCCCTTGTAATAGTGCTCGAACATTTTTTTTTGTATTTTAACAATAGGCCCATCAGTTTGTGTGGTGACGCCAGACTGTAAGCCCATTCCTACATGATATGATGGGGAAAGCCTTCGGGCTATGATTAGCTTGAGTTTTGCGCAAAGAGGAAGAGAAGAGGGCACATGGTGTCTAGTGGGTTAACTGTTCAACCAACTAGATAACAAAAATTTTAGGATTATTTTAATTCATTTAATTTATTTTGAACATGATATAAACACTCCAAATAAAGTATTTAATAAATTAATTAATTAACAAATCACAAATTTAATTTAAATATTAATAGTGATTACAATAAATTAGCTTTATTAAAAATTTAGGACATATAAAAGGTTAAATTGGTAATTGTTATATAGATGAAGACTGTTGATTAAGTAGTAAATTCAATTAAAATTATTAATTAAGTTTAATCTTAGGGATTGAAGTCCTAAATAAGTTGATGAAGCCCTAGACTTTATTAGAACGCTTCAATTAAATTAAGTTAATTTAATCATATGTTCTCTTGCGTATCCAAATTACTTAATTTCTACAACAATAGAGTTTATACTAGCTCATTTAGGTTTATCTATTAATTGATAGCCTTAATTAAATTAGTTTTTGAATTTTTATCTATTTGAAGTATTTGGTTGGGCCGTGGGCCATATGCAATAAAAATTTTAATTAAAATAAATTAGTATATGAACAATATATTAAATTAAAAAGAATAAATATATATAAAAATACAAATCATATTCTTTTGCTTCAACAAAACTTGATCTTGAGTGGACTTTTATAGGAGGGGTTTTCATTGAAATTATTGGTTATGAACTTTACATGATGAGTTTGAACCATATATTGATGCTGATAATGGTGCCTCAACAAGTCATGCATGCCCTTTAGGTGAATATGATTCTAGTTGAACTTATGAAAAAATGGTCTATAATGTGACTAGAGCAGAGTCTCATGCAGAAGAGGAGCCACTAATAAAGAAGCCCAAAAGTTTTATGACCTGTTAAAGGCAGCACAACGATCATTATGGGAATGATGCACAAACCACAATAAGCTATATATGGCTATAAAAATGCTAAGTACTAATATTAAATTTAATGTGTCATGTGAATGCTTTAACCAATTTACAAGGTTGCTAAAAAAGATACACTCACAGAAAACTTAATTTATGAAGACCTATATAAAATAAAGAAGTTGGTGTCAAAGTTAGGTCTTAGCTTAGAAAAAAACTATAGTGTTAATGATTGTATGTTATATTACAAGGATAGCACATATAACATTGAATGTAAATTTTATGGAGCAGGTTCAAGCCACATAGTAGAAAATAATACAAAGAAAGCATGGACTTTACTGATAGTTTTACACCGTTTAGTTAGTTCGCATCACCCTATCCATGTTGGCCAGTGATAGTTTCATCATATAATTTACTACAAGAGATGTGCATGACAACTCCTTATATATTCTTGACTTTGATCCTTCTTGGGTCATATAACCCTAAAGCAAAGGTTGATGTCTACTTGCAATAATTGATAGATAAACTAAAAATTTTATGGGATATTGGTGTACTCACATATAATATTATTGCAAGTGAACTTCCATATGAAATTAACACTTATGTGGACTATCAATGATTTTTCTGTGTATACACTGCTAAAAAGTTAGCTTGTCCATACTACATTGATTTATCAAAGACATTTATTCTTAAAAATGGTCAAAAAAAAAAAGTTCATCATTTGACAATCATTGTATGTTCCTCCCTAATCATTCATTCAGAAGAAACATGGATGCATTAAAAAAAAAATTGAGTTGAGAAAGCTAAGCCACCTCCAAAATTGAGTAGTGATGATTTATGACATATTGTTAGTTCAATCCCGACTATAATTGATTCTCCTATTTTATCTAATAGTAGTATTCCAAGTTACGGTGTAACTCATAATTGGATAAAGAGGAGTATTTTTTGGGATTTTCCTTATTAGAAGCCTATTCTGATAAGGCATAATCTTAATGTGATGCACATGGAAAAAAAACTTTTGGCAATATTTTCAACACAGTGATGGATGTTAAGGGTTAAATTAAAGATAATGTGAAGGCAATGTTGGACTTGAGGAATATTACCATAGAAGAGAGCTAGAGTTGAGAGGGACTACAACTCGTAGATTTAAGAAGCTTAAAGCCAAATACTACCTCACATTAGAACAACAAAGAATAGTTTGTGAGTGAGTATAGTCATTAAAGTTACCATATGAGTACACAATCAATTTGACCTGATGTGTTGATTTGAGAATGAGAAAATTATTTGGAATGAAGAGTCATAACTATCACATTTTCTACAATACTTACTTTTAGTTGCATTTAGCACTTTACTGCAGCAAATTCTAGATTCTTTGATCAAGCTTAGTCTCTTTTTTAAGGAATTATCCTTAGCTCGATTAAATGTGAAAGCTATAAAACAACCAGAAGTAAACATTCAAGTCATTATCTATAAGCTCAAAAAAATATTCCCCCTCACTTACCCCACCCGCTTTTTTTGACACCATGGAGCACTTGCCGATATATCTACCATATGAAGTTATAGTGGGAGGTCTAGTGTAATATCACTAAATGTAGCCAGTTGAGAGGTTGTTATTTATTACTAGTAGTAATATCATTTAACATTTAATTTATTCCTAATTATTCTTTAAAATTCATGAGGATTCTTGAATAAAGTGAAAAGAATTATAAAGAATAAAGTGCACTTTGAAGGCTCAAAATATGAAGCTTACTTATCCCAGGTGACTACAAATGTGTGCATATACTATTTTGAGCCACATCTAGGTTCAGATAATACTGATGGTTTTGGATCTTCACTGACTATGTTATATATTTTCCAACCATCTAGAAAAGCATTGGGTAGAAGCACATCACAATATTTGAATGACAAAGAGCTTAGTGCAATGATAGTTATTATTTTGATAAACTACGATAAGGCCAACCTTTTCTTGAGTAAGTGTATCAATGTCATAATATCTCACTTTTTATTTTTAATCAAATATATTCCTTACCTAGTTATATCAATTTAATTATTGAGTTCAGTTATTCGTGAACTCATTAAACTTAGATGACGACTACCACTATTAATAAGAAGGTTGAATATAAATTCCCAACATTGTTTAGATTAAATGTGAGCAATCATCACTATGACCTTAATATATTTTCTATGTTAATTGCACAACTTCCTTATTCTTTTTAATGTACCAGGTTAATGATCGGAGAAATGGAGTGAAGAATCAAGACCTAGCTTGGGGTCCAAAGTGAATTGTATGTAAATAGCAGATTTATGATATCAATGGTTATAAATTCCACATAAGTTTTTAGTCTGAAGAGAAATAAATATATAACTCTAATGTTTGTATTCGATGCATTCAAATTCTGAGATAGATTACTATGAAGTTCTATAAGAAATTATGCATTATCTTGGATCAAATGAGAGAAATTTTGTTCTATTCAATTGTGATTGGTTTGATCCTTTGTGTAATAAAGGGATAAGAAAGCATAAATCATATGGGATCACTAAAGCAAATTTGAATAGAAAACATGCTAAATATGATTAATTTATCCTTCACATTAATCCATACAAGTTTATTACTTGAAATATCAAGAAGAATAAGGGAGAAAATAGAATGAACTGTTGTAGTTAAAATCAAACCCAGAGCATGAGTGAAAGTTGAAAACATCATTGAAGTTGCTAATCAAGAGGATGAGATGGTGGGGTTCAAACTTCTAGTTGATGATGTAGAGGTAGTTGTGAGCTTGATTGATACTAATGTTGATTATGAGGAAGTTATTCAATCTGAAGATGAGAGCAATAAGGATGATAATGAACAAAACACTATAAAATTAACTTCTGTTGATTCATTAGAGTAGAATACCTAACACATGCGTTAAAGGTACTTGTACATTTGTTTTTTGTAGATATGCATTAAAAATATTAGTTTGGATAAACATATTATCTTTTTTACATACTTTAACTATGAAATAGTTTTTTTATATACTATACATGCCCACTGTTATTGACATACTATTTTTTAACATGCTTTTTTTATATATTGTACCTACGTAATATAATTCATGTATTACCCTTTTTACATATTTTTATATACTATACTTGCATACTATAATTCACATTCTATACTTAATTCTGACATGTTTTTTTATATATTATGCGATGTAATATAATTTATGTATTATCCTTTTTATATGTTTCTTATATATTATACCAGCATACTACAATTAACATTTTGTACTTAATTTTTACATGCTTTTCTATACTATATCTGCATACTGTAATTCTCATTATACTTTTTTTTTTGTTATTGATAAGTTCTTTAAATAATCTTATTTATGATTGGTCTAATAATTTTATTTTCTATTACTTATAGATGGCATCAAGTGGTAAAGATGATGCTCCACGATGATCATTTGAGCATCTTCAAGCTAAAAAAGAAGGTTGTGTCTCGACCCACTAATCAGGCTATACCACAGTCATTACCTCGACCTCCATTTCTATATCACCACTTCACACTTCTGGACTAACCATTACACATGCCTACCATTATCCAGAGTCTATAGACACTACTCCGTTCTACCCATATTAGCAACGATAGGTTCTACGGAGCCTAGGATTTAGCCTACACCTTTTGATCAGCCCGACACTTCTACCATTGAGCCATCGATGAAACACATTTTCATTGAGCTAGAGGGCAACACATAAGCATCTTTTTAAAGTTTTACTTGCAGCATATTATGATTCTAATCTTAATTACAAATTTCAAGTTCATTCCATCGAAGGAAGCTATTCATAAAATCAGTAACATAATAAGTAGCAAGTATGATGCTCCATATGTTTCATGGAAGAAGTTCCCAATTGAGGTCGAGACATGTGGCTTAAAAAGTTTGAGGTATTGTCTAAACTATTTATAAATTTAAATACATTAATTAATCTTAAAGCATTACTAATTAGCATTAGTTTATTTGATGTTACAAAAAAAATTTTCAGTTGGTTGCTAGAGCACAACTAGAAAATTAGAATAAATTTTGAGTCTGAAGGGGTGACCTACCTACGTGATATGTTCACAGACATACGCAAGTCTGGGTGAAGACCTCTTTAGATAGGAGAGAATGTGTGGGTTGACTTCTATAGGGTATGGACCTACCCAGATTATGTTCACAAGGAGTAGGCAAAGCAAAATTGATCTTTTAATTATAGAAGCATGGACACCTTTCTACATACTAGAGGTTCAATACTGTATACTAAGTATAGACGAAGGATAGTAAGTCATTTATTATTTTTATTAATTGAGCCTATAATCATGATTAATTAATTTTATTGGAATGTTCGATCACTTAGAGCATATGTAATCTAACTCTTAATTTCTTGAATTATAATTTAGTTAATAATCTATTATAGTTAACTCACATTTTAACTCCTCATAAGATTACTACATGAGGCTGAAGAAAGTTGCTAGTTAGGGCTCTATTGGTGCAGGAAGTTCTAGTGGGCAGTCAGAGCAATCGAAGTATGATATATAAAAAGAGTTGTTGGAAGAAAGAAGAAAGGACGGATTTATGGCCTAGCCTCATTTGGATTAGCATATGACTCACGCAATTCGTTCTTTGGAACTAGCAATTAGTCGATCAACAAGATTGTTCAAAGGCGTATCATTGTGATGATCGAAAAGATGGAAGCAAGGATGCCTGCTCAGATAGAGGTCAGGATGGCTACAATGGATGCTAGATTAGAGAATATGCGTAGAGATATCCGCAGGGAAAGGAGCCAGTAGTGGAGACGAAGGAGGAGCAAGATGATGAGCAGTAGGTATCATTTTTATTTTATTTTCAGATGTAAATAATTTACTTAGATATTGATGTTTCCGATTGTTTAATTTAAATATTTTGAAACTATTATTTCATTTCAATGTTTTCCAAAATACTAGAATGAAATGAAAGAAATACTAGATTTACTAATTATTAGAAAACTTTGAAGTTATTTTATGATTCTTCTACAAGTGTAAAAATCAGAGCATATATGAAGCTCTAAATTTTTTTTCATTTATATACAGATTCCCAGTAGACTTCTAACGAATTTTGTGTCGATAAGTTCGATACAATGCATTGACAAAAAATTGTTGCAAAATTTTTGACAACTCATTTTCCGATGACATTTCTGGCGGACGATCTTCGCCAGAAATTTCTGGTGGACAAGTCCACCGGCAATGCCACTGGAAAATACCTTGTCAAAATTTTTCAGCAACTCACTTTTCTGGTAGCATTTCCAGACGGTCCTTCTGTCGCTTCTTCTTGAAGAACTTTCCAACTGAATATCCATTGGAAATCTATCAAAAAAGATTTTTAGTAAAATTTTTTATTCGTTGAAAGTCGTTTCCAATCAGGGTTTTACCGTCGGGATAAAATCAATCAGCAAAAAAACTTATCAATCGATTTTCATTGATTACCAACGGATTAGTCTGCCGAAAATATGTGATTTTCCAATAGTGATAGTAATAATATCATTAATGTCATAAACATAACACTTAAAATTTTAGACAAGAAATATAGTCAAACATATATATATATATATATATATATATATATATATATATATATATATATATATATATATATATATATATATATATATAAGTCGATAAGAGGAATGACTAAGCATCACAAAGCACTTTGCTTAAACCTTAAATCCCTAGTCTAATCACATAAGCATAACATCAATTAAACCTAATTAAGCATTTTAATCAAGGTTATTTATATACATTTGAGGGGATTAGATACTTTAAGATTATACATAATCTCTCTATTCATTAAGTGATTTAAAAATTTAATAAATAATTTTTATGATTTAATTAGGGTTTAATAATCATTTAATATAATTAAGCTCAAAGAACCTTAATTAAACATAAAATATAAGCTCAAAAATCATAGAAAATTTACAAAACATGCATTAACATAAATAAAACATATCCTAAAAATTATAATGCATTTGGGCTTATAATTTATGACTAATTAAATAAATAAGGGAAACCTCAAATCATCAATTACACTCAAAATACTCAAAACCAATTGGGGCTTTTGATTTCATTGAAAACCTCTCTATTAGCTAAGCACAAATAGGGGTTGATCATAATTCTTGGTGACCTACACAATTAGTTATCGATTTTTTTAAGTCCTAAGCCATTTAATAAATTATTAATTATTAATTAAACTTAATAATAGTGATTTTGAGTTTTACTGATAATGAGAAATGTTAATCATTTTTCTTAAGTGTATTCATGTTTTATTATTGAATTTATACATTTAAAAATAAATTTGGTAAATTTTAGGATATTTTATTAATTAAGTAAATTTAGTGATTAAGCACTCTAAAGTTTAGAATTTTTAATTTAATCATCCGAATTTTATCATGTCAGAGAAATGTTTATTTCCAACCTTAATCGAGAGTGCTCTCTTATTATAAAAAGAGGGATAATTAACCATGAAGGATTGCGTTCATAGGATGTAGAACCGAGATCTAAATAAATCCTAATATAATGTTAGGGGAAATTTGATTGAATATATATCTATATGCCTCATAACTCTCTGAATATTATAAAAGATGGCGCGGAGATTTACAAAGGCCAAAAAATCTAATTAATTTTTGTAAAGTTCTTGATATTAGTAAAAATGTTTTCAATTACTTTAATGTTTTTTTTTTATAATTTTTATATTTTTAAATTAATCATTTTATCTAAATTATCCTAAAAGATCTCCACAAATCATATCTTTTGACCTATGGTTTGATTGACTTGAAATTTTTATGATTAGTAGACATTTGTAATAAGTTTTTACCATAAGAACTTCAACTTAGTTTAAGCTATATTTTGAGAGTTATCAAGAAATTATTATTTTTGATAATTTTCAACTTAACATCAAAATATTTAGTAAAATTTAAGGATTTTAATTTTGTTGGATCCTTCTATGAAATATGCATCCGTAGAGGTGATACTTGTATTTTTTTGATTAATTGATTGATTTATTATAAAATTTTGAAGCTCTCATTTAAATAAATCAAAATTTTAATTTTTTATCAAGTCCTAATTAAGTGATTAGTGAGATTTAAATAACTGAGACGGCTTAAATATTTTTTCTAGGTTTCTAGTTGTGTTAAAGTATTTGAAACTTTTTTTTGATAAATTTTCTTAATTTCTATAATTTTTAATTATTTCTTTATTTAAAATCTGCCAACAACTTGAAAATTTTATGATAGGTGGGATTAACATCAAATTTAATCCTTAAAATTTCAGCTTATTTGGTTTAGTATTTTGGGATTAATTAAGAAATTATAATTTTTAATAATTTCTAAATTAATCTCAAAATATCCTATAAAATTTGATAATTTTGAGTTCATTAGATTCCTCTCGAAAAGAAGAATTCATAGAGTTTATTTGTAATTCTTGGTTAAGTATTTTAATTTATATGATTTTTTAAAGTTTCAATTAATTTTTGATAGTTTTTTTGATCTAAAAATTCACTTATTTTTTTTTGTTTAAACTAGTTAGCATTAACGTGGCATTCCTCTATGTGCATCAACACTTGATTAGGACACATAGAGATAACATGGATTGGGCAAAATTAATTAGGTCTAAACCATCCAATTTTTTAAATTGGACTATTCATATCAATAGGGGTTTATAATAAATCAAAAATAATTTTCTAATCATGTCCATTCATTTTAAATAAATAGAATGGATGGCCAAAGGCTTGTCATCCTCATGAGAAGTGGACTATAATGGGAGGGGTGGACGGAATCCACCAAAAGTCACCGATGTTCATGATTTTTTTTATGATCATCACTAGAAATCGCTTCTTTCACGTTGGGGATGTCCAAAATGAAAAGTGCAATGGGAATATAAAGGAGTATCATAGAATCGCATCATATTTTCACAAACATCAAACTTATGGCTTGCCAATGAGATTTAAAATTTACCTTACTCAAGCTAATGTTGAGTGAATTTTATGATTTGGAGATGATTCTTGGGCTGAGATGAAGCGTTAGAATTAAGTTTTCGACTTGCTTTCTTTCAGATTGCTCCAGCCATCAAGTGTTGTTGCCTTTTCATTCAATCTTTTTTTATATTGGTGTTTTGTGAGTGAAAAAGAGGGGATGGTTTGGTTTTACTTCTTAGGAGGTGGAGAAGTTGTTTCTAGTCAAAAAAAAAAAAAAAAGGAGAAGTTCTGAGCCTCTTCTCTCCCCTCTTTATGGTTGGCCAAAAATCACCAAAGAAGGGTGAAATAGTGGTAAAGCCATTGATGGTGGATAGCTAGCAATCATGGTGTGGAGTTATTGAGTGATTAAAATCACTCCAAGATAAGTAAATAGAGTGATGTGAGGAGATGGTGAGGGGATGTGAGGAGATAGTATGTTTTGGAGCTTAGTACTTTTCTTCCTTTCTCCTCCCCAACCATTGACTTCTTTTCCCTCTTTCCAAGGTTGAAGTATCAACTCATACATGTAAAGATTGGGTGAGGTTGAGTGTGCACTAGCTTGGTTTGAGTTTCATGTGATGTCTTTATATTGGGGTTAACATGGGTTAACCCAATTGGGTTCGGGTTGGGACAATATTTGGTTTGATCAATTTAGGTTTAGATTATACTTAAATTATGTTTAATAAATTATTTGAGGTAATTGAATTTGATTGATTACGATTGATTTGAATTTAATTTTGATTTGACCCAAATTGACCATACAATTTAGATTCACTTGGGTCCATTTGCTAAATTGGCCAAATTGGACCTAAATGATGGTTGGATTGAGTTTAACTAAGTGCCCTAAAGTGACTTTGAGTGATTACTTTGATTTAATTTTAATTTCAGCTCTATATGGCCTATATTGATCAATTTAGGTCGATTCAAATCAAGCTGGCCAATTGACCAAATTAGGCATGAGGGGCTATCGGGTCATGTTAAAATGCCAATTTAAAATATGTAAGAGTGATTGTTTGACTCAATTTAACTTTGATTGTATTTTGGCTCAACATGGCTCATATAAGGCAAATTGGACTAACTTGGGTCAATTAGACAAATTGGCTAAATTGAGTTTAGTTTATCATTATATTATTTTCACAAATTAATTTATAGTATTTTGGATTGGGATTATTTTTAAAATATTAATCTTAATTAGTTTAGCATTTAAAAAATTTTATTTTATGAAAATAGTTCCGTCTAAACAAGGACAATATTAAAGTTACACGTCGTAATCACGTCAAAGGCGGATTTTGGCAGAGAGAGAGAGAGAGAGAGAGAGAGAGAGAGAGAGAGAGAGAGAGAGAGAGAGAGAGAGAGAGAGAGAGAGGTGGTTTTGTTTTTTTGCTCGGAGGAGAGAGAGAGAGAGAGAGAGAGGGGTTTATTATTTTTTAATTAATATAATTATTTAAAATATTTAAAATATATAATAAAAAATATTTTTTATAAAATATTTAATAACTAAATATTTATATATTTAGTTATTAATTAATTTATTTATATATATAATTAAATATATAATTTAAAATATTTTAATTATATATATAAATTTAGAAATTTATTTAATAATTTTGTTAATTAACATAATTATTTAAAATATATAATTTTATTAATTTTGTTAATATATAATTTAAAAAATAATTAAAATATATAACAAATTTTTTAATAAATAAATAAAGAAAGAAATAAATTATATAAATATTTTATAAATTATATAAATAAAGTAATTATATATATATATATATATATATATATATATATATAAAGTAATTATATTTATAAATTTATTTAGTTATTTATATATTTAAATTATATAAATATTTAGTTATTTAATATATTTATAAAATATTTAGTTATTTATATATATATATTTTATTATATATATATTTATTCCTTTCTTTATTTATTTATTAAAAATAAATAATTTATTTATTTATTTTATATTTTTTTTATTATTTATTATAGACTTATATAAATAAATAAATAAATAAATAAATATATATATATATATATATATATATATATATATATATATATATATATATATATAATTAAAATATTTTGTAAAAATTATTTTAAAATTATATATTTTAAATATTTTAAATATTTTAAATTATTTATATAACTTAAAAATATTTATATAATTTGCCAAATTGGCCAAATTAGATCTAAATGATGGTTGGATTGAGTTTAACTAAGTGCCCTAAAGTGACTTTGAGTGATTACTTTGATTTAATTTTAATTTATTTTAATTTCAGCTCTATATGGCCTATATTGATCAATTTAGGTCGATTCAAATCAAGCTGGCCAATTGACCAAATTAGGCATGAGGGGTTATCGGGTCATGTTAAAATGCCAATTTAAAATATATAAGAGTGATTGTTTGACTCAATTTAACTTTAATTGTATTTTGGCTCAACATGGCTCATATAAGGCAAATTTGGCTAACTTGGGTCAATTAGACAAATTGGCTAAATTGAGTTTAGTTGATCATTATATTATTTTCACAAATTAATTTATAGTATTTTGGATTACTTGGATTGATTCAATTTGGATTAGATTTGAATTAAATTTGATTTTGGCCCTATAGGGTCCCATTGGGCTATCTTAGACTAAATGAGTCGATTAGCAGAAGTAAGTCCCAATTAGGCTTTAATCAAGTTTCATTAAGGTTTCAAATGATTTGGGTATGTTCAATTTCAAATGGCTTAGGTTTATTTTGGGTTTAGTCCCTTTAAGCACAAATGGCTCAATTCAAATCAATTAAGCTGATTGGCCAAATCAAACCTCAATTGGGTTGATTTGTGTGTAATGTTTTTGAGTGTAATGTGATCAATTGGTTGAAATCAATCTGAATTCGATTAAAGTTTGGGTCAAGGTGGCCTATATGAGTCAAATGAGCTAATTTGGGATAAGTCGGCTAGTTATCTCATTTAAAGCCAAGTACATTTGGTTTGTGTTTGGGTTTTGTGAGGTTAATATTAGTTTGAAATCAATTTAGCTTAGTATATGAGGATTTGAGTTAGTTTGGGCTAAGTGAGGCTGATTAGTCTAATCGGGGTCTAAACTTATGATTGAGACTTTGGGTTTGGATTTTAATATTCTCTTAATCACTAGAAGTGTCCGAACACTGAATAAGAATGTTTTAGTGAGATGAAAACCTATATCTAAAGAGGATAGATGTCAACTTTAATAAAGTGAGGTCAACACTAAATAAAAAATTACCTAATAAAAGCTTGAAATTTTTTTCTTTAATGTCTTGTGGCCATAAACATCTATTTAATTATAAGTTATAAGTTTGACTACCTTTTAGAAAGATTTACATACCTACCACACATCTTTATGCATTTACGTAATTAATACCTAAAATTTAATATTTATATATATAACAGTTATTCTATGCATGAGAATGTGCATTTCACATTAGGAAAAGCTATTGATGGTGGCATCTTTGAAGTCATATTAAAATTTTAGGTGTTATTTATTTAAGAGTAATGTTCAAGTCTTAAATATGTAAATATATTATTATTGTGTGGTATACATGTAAATGCCCTTGACTTTTTTATCACGTGCACTTTATTTATTTTCATTATAACTATTTATATAATTATATCTTGTTATGCACTTAGTATCAAAAAATTAATATATTGATAATAAGATAATCATTTCTTTCTTCTTCAATTCAAATTAACTATTGTTAGAATTCACATTTTAGATTGAGATAAATATGAATTATTAATATTATAGTTATAATAAAATAAATTTATAATTTTTAAGTTTATTTTATTTAGCCTATATTTCAAACTCAATCTCAAAGTGAGTAGAGTACAACAATAAATAATCATTCTTAATTCCTTATAAACAAAAGTATTTTAAATTTCAAAATAATATAAGACTAAATGAGACGAATTTGTGCATTACTAAGTGTGATGGAGTGGAAATGAAGCTCTTGAGCCTACTATAATGCTTTAAATAAGCAATTTGTTTTAGCGACAATGGTTAATTTTTAATATATTCCTTTTATAAAATATAATTATATTTATATATTTATTATAAGTCATGAAATTTTATTTTTTAACCTTTTATATCATAACTAAATTATTATTATTAATTATATTTATATTATAATTTTTTTAGTTTTGAAATTATATATATATACAAATTAATAGTTAATATGAATTCATTTTATCACATACAGGTAAAATGAAGTCGTCACACCATCCCCATCAGGTACGCTCCTCCTTCCTCTATGGCACTGTTCACTGTTACTGTTCCATTGCTCTCCATGGATAAACTTCTTACGCCAGTGTTCTTTCAACAACATTCCTTCCTCTGACCCCAACGATCCTTTCATCAAGCTCATATTTCTGCAGTCATATCATGATAGATTTGTTGAAGGTGGTGACAATGGCTTCTTAAACAAGGCCAATTGCAAAAATGGCAAACCTGCCCTCTTCCTCACTGAATCTGAAACTGCTCAACTTCCTGAACCTCTCAAATTTATTTTGGTTGGCAAATTTACTTACAAGCATCCCAAGCTAGACATTATCCGTAAGCACTTTGATGAACTAAGGCTTCTTGGCGAATGGAACTCCAGCTACTTGATGGAAGGCACATTGCAATTAGACTTAGTAGAGAGGAGGATTACGCAAGGCTCTTCATCAATAAACTCTATCACATTGACAGTGTGCCAATGAAAATACTCAAATGGATCCCTACCTTTGATTACAGTATATAACCACCCGTAGTCCCCATTTAGATCTAGCTTCCAAACCCTAAACTCCATCTCTTCAACAAACAGATTCTGTATTCTCAGGCTACAAAATTTGGCAAACCCCTTAAAGTTGATTTTTCCACTTTCAACCATACTAGACATTATGCTGCTCGAGTTCTTGTGGAAATGGACATAACAACAACACATTGAAAAAGTTTGGATTGGTACACCAATTAATGGTTATCGGCAACAGGTAATTATAGAACAAAAGCCAGACTATTTTCCTAAATGTAGAATGTTTGGCTATCTGGTTGAAAACCATTTCATTGCAAATCTTGAACTAAGAGGAAGGAACACCAAAACCAATGGAAATGATAATGGAATTGTAACTGAGCCCTCAATTCTCCCTTATCGCAATGAGTTGGATAACATCCCAGCACAACCTGAACACAATGCAGATCCAAAGCAACCCTAGATGCCATTTATAGGAAAAAATTCAGAAAACACTAATACACTACTCCAAAATCAAGAAACCATAGAGATTAAAGCAACATACCATATACCCAATACAAATCATTTGACTATATAGCATGGGAAAGAACCTCTTACTCACTCACCACTAGATTGTGGATAGACAAAAGCTATACGATCAGCTAATACAGAAGAATTCAGCTTTCAGCCTCAACAGACCCAGCCTTATGATGTACTGTCCCCTGCACTTCAACATGACATGTCCCATTATGAGGAACTAGGCCAAAATATGCAAGCCATAGAGAAGGAGTGGCTTACACAGAAATACAAAAGAAAGAAGCACAAAAGAATAAGGGAGCTAAGAACATAAACCCAAATCAGCATCTTCTAGAGGACAGGTTTCTATATTTAGAATACTAGTCAATTGAGATTATATGATTACTACTAGAGTCTCTAGGGGCTCTAAGTACTCCAAACATGACTAACTTTATGATTTGAAACATTAGAGGCATTGCCAACCTTAATGCCTCTAATAGTCAAAAGTTGAATAAGGAGTAACAATCTTCATGCTTTTGCAATCTTAGAACCTTTAATCCAACCCTTCAATATAAAGAAAATCAAAAAGGAAGTTCAACAACTACAACATAAATCAAAACTGCAGCAACAAAATCTTATTTTTCTGGAAAAGTCCCTTTCAGCTAGATTTCATCATTGACGACCCTCAATTCATTGATGTTCACATCAATTACAGTAATTACAGTTTTCAAGCAACCATTGTATATGCTTCATGTTCTAGAGAATCAAGAAAAGATCTATGGTCTAAAATCATTTCCATCAGTCTTAATTGTTAACAGTTGGCTTGTGGGGTGATTTCAACATGATAACAAATTCAAATGAGAAAAAAAGTGGTAGAAAATCCAATGAAATAGTAATGAAGCTAATTATGTAGAAGCGACACATCTAATTGATCCTAGATTTACTGGCTCCCTATACACCTGGAATAGAGGTCGAATCTATGAACAGCTAGACCGAATCCTGTTTAATGCTAACTAATTTAGCAACTTTCACCATTCAGCGATAAGTCACTTGAATAGAACATGCTCCGAACATGCTCCCCTCCTTTTATCTGTGGACTTCCTCCCTAAACCTACTGAAAAGGTTATCAGATTTTGGAACATGTAAACTAAGCATGATCTTTTTATCAATTGTCTCCATGATGCGTGGAAATCAAGCACATCCAATCCTTGGATTAGACTTTGGAAACTACATAAGAATCTAACCTCAAGCCTCAAAAAATGGAATTGGAATGTATTTGGTTACATTCACTAATAAGTTGAGGTTAATGAACAAAAGATTACTTTGCTTGAAAACATGTGCATCAATGAATCATCCTTAGAAGCTGAAGCTGACTTAAATCAAGCTCAAACAACCCTTAACAACTTGATCACCATGGAAGAAGACTTCTTATCACAGAAAGCTGTCATAGTCAATCTCAGGAGGGAGATAGAAACACAAAACTCTATCATGCTTGCATAAAAAAAAAAAGAGGGAACATAAAGCCGTCACAAAAATCAAATATCAACATAGCTGGCTACATAATAAGGAAGACATCATAGAGAGCAGAATCAACTACTTTTTATCAGTATTCCAAGACCAAGAGGTTAATCTAAATCTATTTCAAGAGGAGCTACTGGATTCCAACAAAGCCATTGTAAATCAACTTGACCTTGCATATATCACAAAGGAAGATGAAATTAAGAGGAGTCTTGATTCTCTTAGTGGATCCAAAGCAGTAGGACCTAATGGATACACAACCCATTTCTATCAACATGCATGGAAATGAATTAAGACATATGCAATCTTGGCTATACAAGCCTTTTTTTTCTGGGCAAGGATATACATACATATTTTATCTCTTCCAACATCACTCTCATTCCCAAATCCAATAAAAATATATAATTGGGAAAATTTCAGGCCTATAAGACTTACATCTGTCATTAGCAAAACTATTAGCAAATCCCCTCCAATCGCCTTCAACCACACTTCCCTGAACTTATCTACAACAACCAAACAACATTTGTCAAAGGAACATAGCTAAAAACATATTACTAGCCCAAGAACTTACTCAAGACCTGGATAAGAAATGTAGAGGAGGGAACATGATCATCAAATTAGACATAAAGAAAGCTTCTGACACACTAAATTGAAAATTCATCATGGAAATAATGAAAGCTAGAGGATTTCAAGAAGATTTTGCAACTTGGTTTAGAGGCTACTCTCCAATAACTATTACTCTATCCTCATCAATGGGGAGGAACATGACTTCTTCAAAGCATCTAAATGCACCACTTTCGCGTTCCCTTTTTATACTAACTTTTGATTATCTTTCTAGATTGCTTGATGCCAACCAGAATTCCAATAGATCTCTCAACTACAAACCAAAGGAAGAATTAACATATCTCATTTGACTTTTCGCTGATGATGTTTTACTATTTTGCAATGGATCCAAAAAATCAATATGGAGAATCATGCTGTTACTCGACGCTTTTGAAATCATTTCCAAAATGACCTTCAAAAAGACAAAATGCCTTTTCATATTGCGTAAGAATTACAACACAAATTGGAAATGGATTAAAGATTACTGGATTTATCCGTTCTCACATGCCATTCCAATATCTTGGTGTTAATATATACAAAGGAAGACTGAAAACACAATACTTTGATGGTGTCATCAAAAAATTCCTGCATAGAATCAACTCATGGGAAAACACGTTTCTTTCAACTGGTGGAAAAATCACCATTTTGCAAAGTATTCCAAGTTCCATTCCTCTATATTCAATCCAGACTATGTTGATGCCTATTAAGGGGCTATTTGGTTGGCTAAAAAAAGAATGCAGTATAAAAAGAATGCAGTGTAAAAAGAATTTAGTGTAAAAGGATTACTTTACAGTTGTTTGGTTGAGAGTTCTACAAATTTATGACTTTACTTTTTTTGTTGAAAAATATAATGTAAAGTATTTTGAAGGTTTTGGCGGCTGACGGCTACGGGCGTAAGCGGTGCACAAGACAGACATCACTTTTGGCATGTATTTGGAATTAGCCCAAATCGAGCAAATTCTAATTACACCAAAAATGGCCTTTGTAATGTATTTGGAATACATTACATTACATTGAAAATTTACTTTACTTCAAATCAAACACCAAAAAAGTTAAAATCTCTGCGTTTGCTTTACATTGCATTCCAAATGCAGGCAACCAAACAGCCCTTAAGGTACAAAACCAAATTGAATGAATGTTCAACAAATTCTTATGGAGTAGATAGAGCGATTCTATACATTGGGTTAGTTGGAAAAAAGTTTGCAAGCCTAAACAAGATGGGGATTTGGGATTCTGAGCTCTTGCTGAATCAATCTAGATAAACCAAATGAAACTTTGGATCAAACATAGACAAAATGATTCACTATGGGCTCATTTCCTATTAAGCAAATATTGTTGGAAACTCCACTAAATTATGGTTCAGCCAAAATCAACAGATTCCCAACATTGGAAAAGCCTACTGCAACATAGAGATTCAACAGAAAACATGATCTTTAGGAATTTGGGGCAAGGTAAACTAAGCTTCAACAAAGATCACTGGTTTTCATATGGCTTAATGACCAACTACACAACATAATTTGTTTCAGACATGGAAGTAGTATTTGATTTTTGGAATGAAGGCACCTGGAATATTCCTAAACTTAGAGAGCATCTTCCTAAGGATATATTTTAAGAAGTAATTAAAATCCCCCCATCTCCATAGCTAAAGGACAAACTGATTTTGAAATGCCATAGTAGAAACCTCTCAACATCTAGTATCATCTTTAAAAACATACACCAATCTATTATAAACTTTAATGGAATCCCACACTATGGAATGCAACAATCAAACATTGAGTGTCCTTCCTATGCTGGAGATTTTGGCACCAATTGATCTCTACAGATGATATACTGAAACTTAAGGGATTAAAAATCACTTCTATATGTCATTTATGTCAAAGTGAAGAAGAGAGCATAACTCATTTGTTTATCACTTATCACATTAGCAACCAAATATGGACTAAAATACATTTAATGTTCCAAATTGCCAAGCCAATGGAGGAAGCCATACCAAGCTACTTGAAAGCCTAGAGTCATAACTCCATCCAAAAAAGTAAAAAAAGGTTTTATTTACACTGTCCCTCTTATCATTCTATAATTTATTTGGAAGGCTAGAAACTCCAACAAGAATGAAGAATAGCATGTGGGAAGACAGGAAATATTACTCCATGTCAAAAACTATATTTGCCAAATAAGAGCTGCTAATCTTTTCAGGGATCCCTCAACAACAACCATTCATTCCAGACAGCTCACTTCACCCCTTATTCAATGGATTAAACCAAAAGATAACTGCATCAAAATTAACATTGATGGTAACTTGAAAAGTGACACCACACCTACGGAACTTCATGGTGTTTAGAAATCATAAAGGCCATTGCATCTTCCTATTTTCACTTCCTTATTATGCAATAAATGTACTCCATATTGAAGTAATGGTTTGCCTTATAGCTCTAAAACTTCCAACCTCTATTCCATTCAGGAAAATATGGATTGAATCTGGCTCATTACCTCTTTGCAATTTAATTTCAAATGGTGACAACTATCCTTGGTTCATCACATATACTCTTGAGATGATTAAATTGTTATTGCAACAATTCAATTTAAGTCAGCCACATCTACAAGAGGGTAACCAACCAGTAAACCAGTTGGCAAGATTGGGATCCTGTTCTGAAATGCTAATTTTGTCACATCAACCCATACTTCATATCCTACCTACACTTAAAGGGGACTTGCTTGACTTACCTTACATTAGAAATATGTTACAACCATACATGTTTTTTCTTTTTCTTTTGATCAAGCGTCATTGATTGTGCTTTCTTTTAATTTTATAGTATATTTTGCTTCAAAAAAATTAATCGTTAATATTAATATTAATTAATTACTTTTATAAATTACTTAATTAAGTATAAATCATAATTATCTAATTTTGATAGATAAGTTGTTCACCCTAAGAAAATAGGTTGATTTTACCCTTGATTTTGATAATTTAATTTGATCTTATAGTTTATTGATGTCGTAGATCTTTTATGCTTTATTTGTTGCACTTAAATTTATGAGTGTTCCAATATATAAGAAAGAATGTTTATTCACTAGAGATCACATATCTAAATTTATATATTATTAAACAACTTCAATATCTTTAAGGTGAATTTACATACATAGTACTTAAAATTATGTTATTTACATATCTAACTCTTGAAATCTCTAATTTACATCTCTAACACCTAAAACATTTTAATACATCATATATATCACTCTCTGTTACTCTAGCTACCTCCAACTAACTCTATAACCCATTTGTGCACTATTAACCCCTCATAGTAGCCTTTCTCATGACATCAACACCTCTTAGCGACCTTCTTATTGTATAGGAAAATTTGAACCCACCTAAATATTCTTCCTGCCACATGAGCAAAATCAAACGTTAAATATTGGTGAGTTTTGCCTCTCTCTTTGTTATACCAGATCTTAAAGGGTTGGGCACTAGGGAGGTGCCATTTTCATGATTACTTGTAGCCTTCCATGTGCATATGATGTTGTGGTGTTTAAAATTAGGACGATGAGAGACATCATGCAAATCTTAGGGGGTACTTATTGAAATGATCGAGTACGACATCAAAGAATAATATACTATCTTGAGAAGTAGAAATATCATCATATAATGGGCTCGATTACTTGATAAGGATTCCTAAGGCCGATGAGTCTATGTATACCTGAGATTTTTCCTTACTTTACATGGATATAAAGTAAAGCAGGGTTTACTTTATGCCAGGTTCTTAAGTTCCCTATAGGAAAATGAGAATTTTCTAAGAATATTCTTGATTAAAGTAGTCAAGTAGTGTCTCTAAAGATTTCAAAGCTTGGTATCAAAAGATTAGTGATTATTATGAATTAAGTGGGAGAGTTCAAACAGGAAGAGCTTTTAACAGAATCTGAAGGAGGATATGTAGGAAGAGCTTGTGATACTAGACAGCCTAGTGAGCACTTAAATCTATCATATGACGTTGCTTTATATTTTTAAAATAAAGAATTATAATTATTAAAGTTGCTATTTTATTAGAAGGCTAAGGCTTAGATTCTAACAACACAAGATTATGAAAATGCCTAAGAGATAAAGACTTACACTCATAGCAAATGAGAAACAAGTAGCCTCTAAACTTATATTTAAAGTGCTCTAACACAAGCTAAGAGCTCAACTTAATTCTACTAAAAAAGGAATATATTGTATCACTTCTGCTAGAAAGTGTGATTTAATCCAGACTTTTCTGGAATTGCAATCACTTGGAGTGGCTAGAGCTAACACCTCTTATGATTTAAAATCATGTGAGTCAGTCTTATAGAAATGCAAGATGGCTAGGTTATTATTTATTATGAATAAATCTAGAATCTTAAACTTACTCTCTAAAGACTATATCATGACTGGTATGAAAATCATGTTTTAGACTAATGTAATAAAATTTATAAATTTTATTTAATTTTGACTCAGCATATTTTTGACTCGAGGCTTTGGAAGGTTTATGTCTACATACAAGATGAAATTAACTTATGGGCTAAATCAAAGAGAATGGGAGTTCTCTACTATAAGGGAATTGTTCTCCCAGGTCAAACCCTGTCCCTTATTGTGCAAGAGTGGAGACCCCCTACTTACAAGGAATGAGACAATATGCATGCATGATATTATAACATACAAGTGATTTAGGGTTTAGGGAAATTTCATACTTGTTTCTTAATGTCTGGGGAAGGTGTCTGATGAAATGGATTTCTAGAATTTTCAATGGAAATCCCTCTCAATGTCCCAAATGTCTTTTCTATCTTGCTATTAATTCTGGATCCAAGATAATTATAGAATGACCAAGATGTCCTTGGTTTATTATGGTTAAACGGTTATGATTATTTTCTCGACTGACCTTAACAACTTACAGAATTTTGAAATGGCATGGAGGTGGGTATCAAGAAAAAGGCGTGGATCACTTATTTGGTTAAGCTAATGAAACCTCTTAGTCATTATATAAGATCTATTTTTTTAATTAATTTATTTAGACTAATCCTTGAAAACTAGGGAGGCTTATTGCAAAGTTTAATTCAAGAGGTGGATAACTATTTTGATTTTTTTTATTTTTAGTTTTTGTTTGAATTCATGAGTTCACGGGATAATCATTTGAACATATTTAAGTAAGCTTAAACTAGGCTTAATTTCTCAGGTTAGCTAACTTAGGACTTGCTCTTATGGCTAGCTGAATTGGACATGCTTTAATAGTAATTTGTAAAGCATGGATTCAATGCAACCTATATTTTAATTAAAATAGTTTAGAACATATGAATGAACTCAATTTATTATAGTCCTAATGGCTATGATGGTAATGCATTTGGATGGAAATGAATTCAAATTGTTTATTAAAGACTTTGAATCAAAATGATCTCAAGAAACTTGATTTCAATCACAAATTCAAAGGGAATGTTTAATCAAACTAAAATTGTCTTTAAATTTGACTTAATTGAATTATAATTCATTTAACCCAAATAGCTCATTAGTTGTTCATCACACATACTAATGGGTATGATAAACTATTTAGATAAGATATTTCATTGGTATCAAGTTTGTGAAGATTATCCCATCATGACCTTAGTAAAACTATTAGTCAATAAATTATTTAGATAATTCTAATTTCAATTGGGTATGATTTTAGTTTCTTTAAAGTATTCAGGGGACATTTAATTTTAGTTGATTTAAATAAATTCTTCAAATATTCTAGGTGAAGTATATGGGGTATAAATTTTAAATCAAGGATATGTCAAAATGTCAAACTCAACTTAATGAAGAATAGATCTTAGTTTAGATTGAATTTTACTTCAAGTAGATTTAATGAGTTATTAATGAGTAAATAAACCATTAGCTCTATTTAAATTGATTTAAGTCTAATTTCCCTTAGAAGTTCATTTAAAGCATAAAAAACTATTCAAACCAATTTATTTGATTCTTAATCAACTTATACTCCAAAATGTCTCTAATGGGTTGTTTGGGTAAATGAACTTGACTTGATGGATTTGCTATAATTTCACTCTATGTATAGTTCTTAATTGCCCTTCATAATGATTACATTCATAGGAACCAAATTCTTGAAGGAGATCAAAGATTCCATTTTGAGTGGGGCCTAGTGATCAAAGTTCTTAATTGCCCTTAATTGCCCTTCATAATGACTAGGTTTGATTTGGTTAGCCTTAGTTAGCCAGTGATGAAAAGTCCCCTAAGGAAAAATTTCCTTAGATCATTTGAAAATAAATTTAAGAATTAGATTTGAATTTGAACTAAATTGGAATTAAATAGGTCAATTAGTCAAAATTGGTCTCACCGTGATATAAATATAATCCGAATGGCTCTTAAATAATTTGGGTCACATTGGACTCAAGGGAAAGCTTTTTTTTTGTGATTTACATTGATTTTGTAGAATTTTGAGTTGGAGGTGAATTTTGGTAATTTTAGAAAATTTAATTGAATTTGCATTTATCTCATTCCAAAAATAAGATCAACATAAGATATTTATTTTCTTTACATTCACTAAATTTATATTTGTTACCTATAAAGAAGTGTAGAAAAGGAATATATTTATTGATCGTTAAGTGTCTTATCTCTACCTATATAGATGTCACAATTCACTTCAATGATAATGGAGTTGATGTGAACATTGATTGTTATAGTGAGTTTTAATGTTTGTTGAGCTCCTTAATGCTTATTTATCTATTGTAGATAATGTTGTTGCATGTCTCTAATAACTTCTAAATATCATATTTTAAAGTACAAATATCAACACTACTTACTTTAATATGGATAGTAGCAATTTTTAATAATTTCAGCCAATATCATTGATTACAATAATTATAATTGCATATTTGAATGATCCCACTTTGAGACATTGGGTAAATGCAATCTAGGTGATAACAAGTTTCAAATCTTTGATATTTAATATATAGAGACATTTACATACATAACACACAATTCTTATATATTTATGTATCTAACACCTAAACTTTGATATTTACTTAAATAGCACACCTAAATCATTAATATTACATTAAAAATAGGGCCATCATTATTTTTTTGAAGTGAAATGCATTTTTTATGCATAGAAAAACTGTAATTTTTATAAATATCAAATTTTAAGTGTTAGAAATGTAAATGAATAAAAATTATGTGTTATATATATATGTAAATTTTATAATATTTAATGTTGAAAGTGAGTAATAAAATGAGAGATATTTGCTCGGTCATTTTCAATGTTCAAAATGTCTTATGAACTTATTAAAGGTCTTTACGCACTTAAGAATTATATGATAAGATTTCTCTTGAATTTTATAAATCTTGTGATATTCTTAGGTGCAAAACTAAAGAATCATCATAATGGTCCTATTTTAAACAATGTGAAAGTAATCAACTCTTAATAACGCCACTTATAGGAGTGGATAATTTGATTCAAACTAAACAAAATAATTTGTTGGGTATGACCTTCTTTTATAAGCTTCAAGAATTTGCATTTTTTACATTAATAGAGGTTGAGCTTTTGGAATTTGAATAAAGAAAATTTATTTTGTTAATGGTGTTGAGGGCTTTCTACACCATTCTCTTTTTGGAATGTTAAATTTAAACTATTATGGTCTGTTTTAAAAATCATAGCCAAAGTATGTTTTCATTATGTTGCTAGGTTGAAAGGTGAGATAGGGGTGATGAGGAAGCAAATTTGGTGCAAGCTCTCTTATTTAGAAGTCATTTGTTAGGTGGATTTATCCTGAATTTACATTGGATTTGACATAAATCCTACCAAACAACCATTTTAGACAAAATAAATTCACCGTGATTTTAAGAGTGAGTTTAGGACATCTTTTCTTTTGACTGCATAGCTTTTTAGAAAACAAGTCACAACTGTATTTGACTACTAGATTTTTTTTTTTTTTTCAAAGTCTTGTCATAAAAAATTACTTTTGAGAACTAGAGTTATTAGTGTGATAGCAATCAAAAAGTTATTGCTTGAATTTTTTTTAAAAATTTTTATAACTCAACAATTTTTCAAAAAAAAAAACTTTCCTCACATCAACTTTATAACTAGATTTATAAAAAGCTACAACTAATCCAAACAGACCCTAAATCTTATTTCAACTTAGTTTCACTATAAATCTCGGATTGGGGCTGTTTGGTTGCCTGAATTTTGAGTGTAAAGTATAGTAAATGTAAGAGTTTTAACTTTTTTGGTGTTTGACATGGTGTAAAATAAAGTTTTTAAGGTAATGTAATGTATTTAGAATAAATTACAAATGCCATTTTTAGTGTATTTGGACGATTAAATACACGGACAAATAGAAATATTATGTACCGCTCCACCCATCGCTGCCGACATGCCTTGCCGTACACCCTGCCGCTGGCGCCTTTCCATGTGCCACGCCATCGCCGGCCACTACATCGCCGCCACGGTCGCCATGCCCGCCATCACCCGGCCATAGCTACCGCCGCCACCGCCTTCATGACTACTTTCGCCCAAAACCTTCAAAATATTTTACATTGTATTTTTTTATCAAACAGAAAAATAAACTCATTAATTTATAAAATTCTCACCTAAATAACCTAAAATAATTCAAATATATTGCATTCTTTTCGTACCAAATTTTTTTTACGATCCATTCTTTTTTTCAGGCAACCAAACTGCCTTGTATCCATTAGTTTAGCAGATTAATCGTAGATGTGCTGATAAAGGTGAGAAAGACGAGGGTTACCTTCAGAGGCAATCTCTCACCGTTCTTCTTGCATCTGTTTATCGATGGTCCAATCAATGCCAGCTACCATTGATGTCTTCCCACAGCAAGTTGTTCTCTCGTCGTTGCCTTGTTCGGCTTTGGTGGTGAGGACAACTTTGAGAATTAGTGCAGATTTATGTTTTAGTTAAATTAACTTATTTTCAAATTTATTAAGTAATGTTAAATAATTTAAATTATATTTACATAAATTAATATAAATGAGTTGTGATAATATTTGATTAAAATTTTCTATATATGTTTAATTAATTTAATAAATTAATCGTAAATAATTAATTGAGATATTAAAGTATGCTGTAATGATTTAATTGCTCTAATTACAATTAAATTTTTTAATTTTAGTACCATAATAAGCTCAATAAACTTTTAATTAAATTTTGATCAATGAAGAT
Organism: Cymbidium sinense; assembly: GCA_021442155.1. Taxonomy (NCBI): domain Eukaryota; kingdom Viridiplantae; phylum Streptophyta; class Magnoliopsida; order Asparagales; family Orchidaceae; genus Cymbidium; species Cymbidium sinense. The sequence goes on from CM038215.1 coordinate 75,507,969, forward strand.
ATTATTTTATAGAAAAATTATTTTATTTAATTTGATTAAATAAATTTTAGTTATTTAATTAACTTAGTTGATTCTTAATTAATGATTAATTGATATATTATCTTATAATTCGTATACCTTAACTAACTTATTTATAATTGATTTAGGCTAAATTAAAATTAAATTCAGTAAAGTAATATTATTTTAAATGAATAGATTAAATAAATTTTTTATTTAATTAGCTTAATAGACTATTAATTATGGACTAATTTAGATAATGTAATTTTAATTACCAATATTGTCTCAAATAAATTATATATAAATACATGTATTATACATATAATTTAATTAAGTTACCAATTAAATATTAATTAAAACAATATCTTACACTAATTGTAAACTAATTAGTCCAAATCAAACTATGATGTACTAAATAAATAATATACAAAATATTTTTATATTATTATTATTATTATTATTAAAATATTATTTGATTTATATAATTAAATCTTGAAATAAGTAGTTAAATAATTTCTCAGAATTTAATCAAATTTAACTTTTATTATACGAAATAGTTTTGGGAGTAGGGTGTGATTTAAATTATATTACTTCTCAAGTTAAATATAAAAGGGTTACATTTTAAATAAGGAATTAATAAAGAAAATATGAATGAATTCTATCATTTTTAGCCAAACTCTTACTGTGACAGTGATTTAAGACTAGCTATAATTTTTGAATTAGACTTTGATAATATTTGTGATGATTTTAGCTGCCGAAAAATAGGGGCATAATCAATCTCAATTTTCAGAAGAAGCAAATTATTATAAAATGATTAGTAGCATTTGAGGTTATAAAATTAGAAGGTCCAAAAAAATGTTAGCTACGTTTTTATAGGCCAACTGACTTTTCAACAAATTCTAATCACAATATAATTTATAAGGCTTATATTGAGTTAATACAAAGGCTAAGATTGTATTTGAGATAGCTTTTTGTGTATGATGTAGTTTGAATTATATCATAAATAGTATTTGAAAAATTACGTTTTGACTGTATTTTGAAGAAGCTGTGGATATTTTCAAACTAAATTTAGCAGAATGTGATGACTGTAAAAAAGTTACAATCTAATCTTCTAAAATAAAAATAATTTATACTACCCATCATAACTTCTTAAAGTATAGCTTCTTGTAGCAATTTCATCACTGCATTTTTGTATTATTATAGCTTTCAAAATATACCCTAATTTTCAATTATAAGATTATCTTAGGAGCTAATAAAATTTATTTTATTATTTATATGACTTTATTCAAAAATATAATGCCAGTTTATATGTTAGATTTTAGCTTTCTTTTTCTTATAGTTTTTAGTTTGCATTATAATTTTTAATGGCCCTCCATTTTCTTTAACTGTGGAGTACAGTTTAAATAAACGGTTTACTTAATGACTATTTGAGATCACTTTTATTTTCTATTTTATATTTTCATTTTATTTTGTTTATATTTTATTTTAAAGTAAAATATATTTAGTGATAATATTCAAAACATCTAAAAATAATTTTGAGTATTTTCAAAAATAATCTTATTTGGTTTTGAAAATAAAAATTTAAAATACATAAAAAACACATCAAATAGATAGTATTTTTAAAAAATATCATAAAATAAAAACAAAAAAATACAAAACAAAATTTGATCTATTGATTTTGGTTTTTAACATTTAAGTTTTTTAACTAAAGGAATTACTTATTAGTTGTTCTAATGTAATGTTATAAAATTTGAAATTTACTTATGACTTTATCAATATAATAATAAAAATTCAAAAATGTCTTCTAGATTAGAAAATTATTCATTATTATATAAAAATAAATATTTCTTAAAATATAAATTCAGCATATGATATTGGGAAAGTATTTTCGACTTATAGTTGAGAGTTTAAGCTATTAAATAAGAATTCTTGAGTTAAAATTCTTACACAAATATTATTATAAAATTTTCGATTATCTCAAATTCCTCAAAAAAAAAAAAAAAAATTGTGATAAATATTCATAACTGTTAGGTTACCAAAGAAAGTTATGGTTTTCTAAGGCCGGCCCATGAGTACAATTGTTATAGATTCAGTTTTGTGGGCTGCACATAGTTAAAATGGGCTTCTTGCAATGAGTGGACGTCCAGAAGAAGCGATGACTGCGTCGGCCCGTTATCCTGTCTAAATTATCAAAAGAAAATCCCAACCCCATTAGTAACTTCCACATCCATCGTATTTGCTAGAAATATTTATTTATCAATTGGACCAATTGGTACTATTGATGTATTAATCCAAACATTAATATATCATAATAACGAAAGGAATTTAATATAATTTTAACTTTAAAAATATTTGGAAAAGGCCCTACCTTGATAAATTGGCCAGATATATTCTAAAGCAAAATTAGGGAAAGTTTAATGGTAAGACATAAATAAATAAATAAATGATTAGCTATCATCAAAATAAAATTTTAAAATGTACGACAGATCAAGATTAAATATATGTAAATCAATTTATTATGATTAGGCACCAACACTTATGTTTATGTTCTGAATCCTTGAATCCTCCGTTTAATATGTACTCACATGAAAAATTATATTTCAAAGTTTCTAAATTAAATCTCAAAGAATTTCTCTAAGAAATTTTTTTTTTCTATATTCTCTCATTACTTTTATCCTTTCATTTTAGAAAAATATATATATATTAAAAGCATTAAGCTAAAAATTCTAAATTTATGAATTTATTTAAATATTTGGTGATCATACAATATGATCCATATTGAATAATATGATATATCAAATAATAGCTACTTAATTAGGTTCATTAACAAAAGTTATAATATCAAATGTTAAGCATTATATTGTATGTTCAGGTCAAATTTTAAATAATATAATCATAAGATTAAATGGGGATATTTAAATGAAATATGATCGTGGGATTAGATGAGGGTGCTTAAAAAATACTAAAAAAAATATTTGTAAGAGTAAGCTATATGATCTTAAAATTTGAGATGTTCATGAGAAAGCTAATGTGATGTGAGAAATAACAGCAAGTGAGATTAATCAAGTTATAAAAAATATGCTTGAAAAATTTAAAAAAAAACTTCTTTTAGTAAAAATAGTTGGTGATTGAATAAAAATGTGCAAGAAAAGATAAAAAAATAAGAAGCTTTGTTATAAAACTTAGTTTAGATATAAAAATTTGGAGAATTGAGAAAGATATAAAGTGATATGTAGAGATACTAAAAAAGTTTTATGTGATACAAATAATTTAGCTTTTAATAATCTATATAATATATTGGATATCAAAGAAGGTGAAAGATGTATGTATTAGTTAGCCAAGCAAAGAGATAGGAGAAGTAAAGATTTAGTTCAAGTAAGGTGTATTAATGATGAAAATTATAAAGTGATATTTTTAGAAGATAATATTAAACATAGGTGGATGAAAATTTTTGATAAACTTTTTAGTGAAGGTTGTGAGAATATAATTGACTTTAGCAATCTTAGCGCCCTAAACAAAAATAATGATTTCTATTTTTATCGTCGTATTAGAAAAATTGAAGTTGTAAAGGCTTTAAAGAAATGAAGTGTGGAAAAGTAGTATGACCTAATGATATTCAAATATAAGTGTGGAAATGCTTAGGAGATTAAGGAATCTCTTAGCTTACTAATATTTTAAATATTATTTTAAAGACTAAAAAGATGCCATATGAGTGGAGAAAGAGTTTGTTGATTCCTATTTTTAAGAATAATGTGATGCACAAGAATGTGTAAATTAAGTTAATGTGCCATACATTAAAATAATGAGAGAGTGAGTGAGTGAGAGAGAGAGAGAGAGAGAGAGAGAGAGAGAGAGAGATTGAGCATAGGTTATGATGTAATACAAATGTTTCTCAAAATCAGTGTGGTTTCATGTTGGGTAGGTCTATTGTGGATGCTATACATTTGTTGAGAGGTTTGATGGAGATATATAGAGAAAGTAAAGAGGATCTACATATGATATTTGGTGATTTAGAGAAAGCATATGATAAAGTTCTAAGAGAAGTGCTTTGGATATTTATAGAAAAGAAAGGAGTTAATATTGGTTTTATCCAAGTAAATAAGGATATGTATACTAGAGCTATTACTTAAGTTCAAACGCAAGGAAGTTTGACAAATTTTATTTTCTATTTTAGTTGGATTACATCAGGGATCGACTTTAAATTCATATCTTTTTTACTTTTAGTTATGTTTGTTATCACTAGACTTTTACAAGAGGATGTACCTTGGTTTATGCTTTCTGTTGATGACATTCTTCTTGTTGATAAGACTAGAGAGAAAATTCAAGAGAAACTTGAATTATGGAGGTCAACCTTAGAGTTTAAAGGTTTTCATTTATGTAGATATAAAATTGAATATATGGAGTGTAATTTTAGTTGTAGAAGATTTTGTGGTGTGATTGTGACATTGGGTGATCAAGTCATAAAAAAGAGTGAATGTTTTAGATATCTTGGGTATATTATTCACAATGATGGTGAAATAGATGGGGATGTTATTAGTAGAATTTAAGTTGGATGGTTGAAGTGGAGAAATGCATTTGGCCTATTGTGTGATAGAAAAGTACCACTTAGACTTAAGGGAAAATTTTATAAGATGGTGGTAAGAACTATAATAATTTATGATGCAGAATATTGGCTAGTAAAAGAAAAGCATAAAATTAAGTTAAGTGTTGCAGAGATAAGGATGCTTAGGTGGATGAGTGGCTTTACTCTTAGAGATAAAATGTGAAATGAATATATATGTGAAAAGGTCGAGTAGCTTCAGTGGCAAATAAGATTAGAGAGAGTCACCTTAGATGGTTTGGTCACATTAAGTGTCATCCATCCGATGTCCTAGTTATGAGTGTAGATGTATTAAATTTGCCTTATGTTAAGAAAAGTAAAGGTAGACCTAAAAAGACTTGGTTATGATGTATAAAAAAATATTAGTTTATTAGAATTAAATGTAAAATTGATAGTTAATAGGACACAATTGAGAAGAAGGATTCATGAAGCTGACCCCACATAGTGGGATAAAAGCTTGTTGTTGTTGTTGTTGCTAAAATAATGCTTAGTTTTGACCAAATCTAATTGTACAATATGATATGAATTACAAAGTATGAATTAATTCCTTCAATATGGGTGACAAACATGTTTTATAGAAAATATTATGACTAGAATCATATAGTACAAAATGATTAGAAGAAATAATTTATTCATTATGATATAGATTACACATTATGATTAATTAATATTTACTTTATTACTTTTATTTTATTTTCTTGGATATCCATATTTAACAATATTGTTATATACCATCCCAAGGGTAGTTCTCTAATAATAAAAGCATAAAATTCATAATTAATTAAAATTTTAAAAATATAAATAGTTATAACAAGTCAAGAACACAAAAGCACACAAATAAATAAATGATAGAGGAAGAATGAACATGTACACACACATACAATCATACCATAGAGTCATCACATATAAGGTTTAATTACTTATAGTAATGACGACCAATTTTGTCTTAAGAGTACTAAACCTATAATGACTTTATGGTTTTGTAATGACATATTGTAAAGATATCTATTAATTAATTTTTGCATCAAAAAATTAAATGTCCAAATTTTCTTTAGACATATGATCTCTAATAAAATGAAGATAGATGTCTATATGTTTTATACTAAGTACTATATGAGATTTATCATGATATATTTAGCATTAGTATTATAACATATGATGGGTAATATATCTACTAAATTATTAATATTAAAAAGATGTTAGTTAAGCCATAAAACTTGAGAAATTGAACTCCTTACAATTAAGTAATTGATTAGGCTAATACCATGTATGCATGTGCATATGACATTTAAATAATTCAATGATGAGTTGAGTATCATTCACATGAGGATTTTATATCAAATATATTAAATTATTTACTAATCCTTAGCTACCCTATATTTTATCCAACTAAATGGAAATACATAAAAATTAAATTACTAAAAATTAATGAATGCTATTTTTAAAATATGATTTTACTTAATTTTTAAAAATATACTCTAAAACTATGATTACTTGGTTGTTTCTATGAATTTTATATTTATGAAATTTTTTATGTAGTTGTTAATTAGGTACAAATTTGTCTTTTAGTCTCCATTGAGAACAAAATGACCTAGTCACCATAATTAATTAGTTATATGCCTATATACAAATTAAAATAATTGATTGCATTAAATTTATCTATTGTTATTATATTTAAAAGACTTAATTATTTTCTCTATAATTATTTCTCTAAGAGTCTTCTAATATCTCTAATTTATACTATATTTTAAGCATTAGGAGAAAGTATAATAACATAAGAAATCACAACACAAAATAATCACTTTAAATTTCATAACATTATCATAATATATAATATAATTTTTTTAAATCTAGAGTACAACATAGTTACTTTCTCATTTGGGAAAGAGAGGACATTATCATATCATTTATGTAGAAGAACATCATGGACAATAAAGGCTAATGAAAGATAGAGCTGAGTAATAGTCTTAAGAGTTCTTCTTGCTTCTATCCTTTGCCTCCCTATTTGAATATCTCTCTTTTGAATATAGTCTTTCTCCATTTTTCATAGCAAACAACACATTAAATTTACAAATACTATGTACAAACACATTCACTTGGTGTCTCACTCTTAAAGAACACCAAATTGCCAAAATCCTTCTTTGATGCAAATTAAAGACTACTTATAATTGTTGAATCCTCTTATTAATTGTTTCCTATACCATATTTGAAAACTTCTAAGAACTATCCTTAAAATCAAGGTTGTGAAAACTAGATCATATATAGAACCAGAAGAGAGAGAGGTTCAAGATTCGATGGTTCAACCACAGTTGAACCAAATGATGTGATAAATTCTAAAATTATTTAAATTTAATCAAATAAGATGCAATGATAAACTTGTTCAATAAAAAAATAATATAACAGAACCAAACTAAATATAAATGATCCAAAATATAAATGATAAAATCATAAATAATATATTAAAAAATTAAATTTTGAAAATTTTAATATTTAAATTACTAAGCTTTCAAATGCAGATAATCCTTCAAAATCTTGTTCTTCATTCTCTTTAAAAATAATAATTTGAATCTACAAAAAAAATATCATACAAAAGTTAAAAACATAAATAATTCCACATTCCCATTCACTTTAAATGAAAAAATAAAATAAAAAGTTTTAAGTTTTAACCTTCATGAATCATAACTTAAAAATCAAAATATAAATGGTAGCTTAGAAAAAAAGTTTATAATGCTAAAAATGTAAGTTCTCTAAAGTACATAATCATAAATACAACACTCATGGTTAGAAATATAACTACTAAAAAGAAGTAAAATCATAAGTATTCTAGTCGAAAGATAAAACACATTCAAAAGTCATTTTTGATTAATGTATCAATGAAATCCACTTCTCCAAAAGTTGTCTCCCCACTTACTCCCTCTCCAAAAGCTTCTATGGTATCACGCTTAAGATTCTCAATTGTAGCATCACTTGGGTTGTCTTCATCTACACATTTAAAAAGTTTTCATTTGCTACATAACCAAGTAATAATTTTGATTTTTTAAATAAATAAAAAAATTCTACTAGCTTTATATTCTGGATGTCATCATAACATCTTTAGTAGATGGATTAACATAAGGTCCTTTCTATAGATTTCATTATGTATATCATCATAATCAAGTTCTTCATCAACTATCTAAAAATATACTGCTTGAATGCTTGTATAATCTAGGGGATCATATCTTCTTTTTCTATGTTGTGACCTACAAAATAAATACAATCATAAATGAAAAAGTACATAATATATAAAATATTTGACATATGATTTATCAAAGGAAAGCATATTTATTCCTCAAGTTTAAGTTATATTGAACATATACAAGATCATTAAGTCTTTGATGCTCCAAATGATTTTTATTTTTTTGTATGAATATGTTCAAAAATACTACAGTTTCTTTCACATCTTGAAGAAAAAGAAGAAGTCTGACTAAAAATATGGATTGCTAACTTTTGTAAATTTGGTGCACTAGATAGTAATGAAACATCTTCCACCATTCATCTAAATAGTAATGAAAAATCTTCCACCATTCATATAAATAGTAATGAAATGCTAGATAAGTACAATAAAGTATGCATTAAAAACTAACCAGGCTGCATTTCTTTTTTACATTATAAGCATAATTGGATTTTGAAAACTTTCTAAATAATCTTGATATATTCTCACCTCATTCATTGCAATCTTTGGCTTACATATTTATTAATTTCCAATTCTTTCAATTAGCCTTTGCATAATCTCATATTTGTGATAGTAGTTTTCTTGATCATATTGAAAATGAGGGTCAAGAAATATGCAACATCATGAATATCTTGGTGAAGTTGATGATTTCAACGACTCTTAATGATAAATGTGTATGGATTATTAAATCTTTTGGTATTTCTAAACATGGATTTAATTGCCTTTCTTGCTCTATACATTCCATCATAAAGATAGCCAAGTGATGGTCTCTCAAAAGCATAAACAATTCTTAATTATCTTATAAGTGGGCCTGGTAATTTGACATAATGAACAAATCATTCCAAAACTTAGAATCCATAATAATAGGGCCACCTTTGCTTTTATTATTTTTGATAACTTTGAATCATTAAAGTCCTTATTGGTTATCAATCCTTACAAATCATACTTATGGTCATTAATACTTTTAAGCAAAAAAATTTGTTGCAAAATGTGTTACTCTAGGATGAACAATCTCTCTCCAATAACTTCTTTTCCTTAACCTAGCAAGTAAAAAATATGATTGTAAATAAATATGGCTACTTTAGATGCACTTTTAATTGGATCTACAACATGTGGCATGCTACTATTGTCCTTTAAAATAAAATTTAAGTTATGCGCAATACATGGTAACCATAATATATATTACCATATCTCTCATGAAACATTTCTCCAGCTCTTTTATAATTTGTGGTATTATTAGTGACTAATTGAACCACATTTTTTGCACCAATCCAACCAACTACTTTAAAAGATAAAGTACATAATATATAAAATATTTGACATATGATTTATCAAGGAAAACATACTTATTCCACAAGTTTAACTTATATCAAACATATACAAGATCATTAAGTCTTTGATGCTCCAAAAGATTTTTCTTTTTGTATGAATATGTTCAAAAACACTCCAGTTTCTTTCACATCTAGAAGAAAAAGAAGAAGTCTAACTAAAAATATGGATTGTTAACTTTTGTAAATTTGGTGCACTAAATAGTAATGAAACATCTTCCACCATTCATCTAAATAGTAATGAAACACTGGATAAGTACAATAAAGTATGCATTAAAAACTAATTGGGTTGCATTTATTTTGACATTATAAGTGCAATTGGCTTTTGAAAACTTTCTAAGCAATCTTGATTTATTCTTATCTCATTCATTGCAAGATTTGGCTTAAGACATACTTCTTTATTTCCAATGACTTCAACTAATCTTTGCATAATCTGAAATTTGTGATAGTAGTTTTCTTGATCATATTAAAAATGAGGGTTCAAGAGATATGCAACATCATGAATACCTTGGTGAACTTGTTGATTTCATCAGTTCTTAATGATACATGTGTATGGCCTATAAAATCTTTTGGTATTTCTAAACATGGATTTAATTGTCTTTCATGCTCTATACATTCTATCATAAAGATAGCAAGTGATGGTCTCTCAAAAGCATCAACAATTCTTAATTATCTTATAAGTGGCCTACTAATTTGACATAATGAACCAATCATTCCAAAACTTATAATCCATAATAATAGAAGCCACTTCCTTTGATTTTATTTTTTTCATAACTTTGAATCAGGAAGTCCTTATTGGTTATCAATCCTTACAAATCATACTTATGATCATTGATACTTTTTAAAGTGATAAAATTTGTTGCAAAATGTGTTACTCTAGGATGAACAATCTCTCTCCAATTAGGTCTTTTCCTTAACCAAGTAAAAAAAATTTATTATTAATTAAATATGGTCACTTTGGATGCCCTCTTAATAGGATCTACAACATGTGGCATGCTACCAATGTCCTTTATAATAAAATTTAAGTTATATGTAGTACATGGTAACCAATATATATTACCGTATCTCTCATGAAGCAATTCTCCAACACTTTTATAATTTGTAGTATTATTAGTGACTAATTGAACCACATTTTTTGCACCAATCTAACCAACTACTTTAAAAAATAAAGAACATAATGTACTTGCATTCTTAGTAATATTAGAGGCATCAATTGATTTCAAAAAACTAATGTCATGGGAGTAGTAAACAAAGAAATTAATCAAAGTTCTATTCATATTATCTGTCCAACCATCATCAATTAATGTGCAACCAGCTTCCTTCCAAGAACGTCTATGAGTCTCAACTAATTGCCTACATTCTTCTTTGCAATCTCTTAATAAGTTCACCTGCATCTTAGAATAAGATGGAATTTCGCATTCAATTCTAATGATAGCTTCACATCAATAGCTTTTTTGAGCATATTATGAATTCAAAAAATTCATTGGAATGCAACTATCAAAGAACCATCTAGCTAGTGCAATATCAACATGATGCACAACTTTTTTTATTGCCAACATTGAATTTATAGAAGGTTGTGACTCAGGCTTAGTTCTTGGAACAAAGTAATTTTCTAGATCATCAATCTTTTTCTTCTCTTTGTCTAATCCTCGATCATGTGCAGTTGAGCTTTGTGATTTTGAATGAGAAGAAACTATCTCATATACAAATTCAATATCATTGGGTGTTTTAATTTGGAGTCACATGGACACCACAAAGATCTTAGGGGGTACTTATTGAAGTGATTGAGTTTGACATTAAGATGTGATATACTATCTCAAATGATAGAAACATCACCATACAATGGACTCAATCACCTAATAATGACTCCTAAGGTAGATGAGTCTTTGTATATACCAGAGATCTTTCCCTTACTTTACATGAATAAGTAAAGTAGGGTTTATTTTATGGGTTCTTTAATTTTTTATGGAAGCAAGCTTCCACATTTAATTACATCATAGGAAATGAAATTTCTTAAGAATACTCTCGAAAAAAGTAGTCAATGAGTATCTCCAAAGATTTCAAGGCTAGACTATCAAAGAATTGTGTGTTATTAGAAATCAAATGGGATTTCTTGAATAGGAAGAATTCTTCATAGATTTCAAAGGAGAAAAAGTAGGAAGCACCCATGATACTAGAAAGCCTAATGAGTGCTTCAATCTACCCTATAGTGAGGTTTTATATTTTTTTTGAAAGAGAGAAATTTATTTATTTGAGTTGAAATTTTATTAGAATGCTAGGACTTAGATTCCAACAACATAAGATTATGAAAATTCCTAAGAGATAAGGACTTATATTTATAGCAAAAGACAAACGAGCTGCCTCAAAACATAAATCTAGAGTGCTCTAACACATGCCAAGAGCTTGACCTAACTTTACTCAAGAAAAATGAGATATAGTGATTCACCTCTGCAAGAGAGAATGAATGCTTCCCTACTCTCTTGGACTTACAATTGCTTGGAGTGGCTACTAGCTAACACCTCCTACGCTTTAGAATCATGTAGGCTAGTCTTTTGTAGATGCATGATAATAAGGCTATTATTTAATTAGGAGGGAAGCTAAAATACTAAACTTACTCCCAAAGAGACTAGATAATGTTTAGTATGCAAACATGACTTACACTAATGTTAGAAATTTATAAGTTCTTAAATCATTTTGACACATTTATTCTTAGTCCAAGGCTTAGAACTACAAGGCTTAGGAAAATTATGCCTACATGCATGATAAAATTAAGTTATGGGCTAAATCAACTAAAAGAGGTGTTGTCCTTTATAAATGATTACTCTCAAAGGTCAAGCATAGCTCCTATCATGCAAGAGTGGAGATCCTCTCTATTCAAGAGTGACACAATATGATATGCATGTTATTATAACATACAATAATTCAGCTAAAGGGTTGTTAAATCTTTTATTATTTTTATTAAAAGTCTAGGCTTTATAATGAGGTTATCAGTTAAATTAAGATTTAGTTATGAGTTACTTAATGAAGGTAGAAAATTTAATTTTTTTCCAAAGAGCACACCATATCCAAGTCACACATCAAATCATTACACTTTAAGAAACCTATATAAAGCACACCATTTTTATTGCACAAACTAAACACAATAATCAAATATTTGAATTTAGTAAAAGAATAAGAGGCAAATGCTATCGAGTACTGCCGTACACCCTGAAAAAGAAAAAAAGTTGGGTAGCCAAGCTCTACCCTTATATAACTCAGATTATAATTAAATTTTACAAATGAAATGAATGCTATGAGGGTCTTTAATTCTTGTTCTTCTTTCCTTCTTTGGATTAGTTTGCTCTAGGATTCACAGGGCCTCCCAGGTCTTTGCCTTCTAACCACAACTCATCCTAAACCCCATAGTACTAATCCTAATTTTATTATAAAAATTACATATTCATAAAAAATAAAGTCTAATTGCACCTACAAAATAGATATTAGATAAGTAAATATATAAGCCGAGCAATTATATTTCATATATTTAGACTCAAGACACTTGGGTAGTCGAGCCCACCTCTCCTAATTAGATTATGCTTAGGGGCATAAGTAGCACCTGCAAACATGAACATATATATATTCATTTATTATTATAGTGGCCCCTTTAGCACAATCTCTTACATAAGATATCATTTGCTACTAATGAGCTAACATCTAGTCTAAGAACAAATATCCAATCAAAAATATTATATCATTAAACAAAACACATCACCATAACATACACTGGCCTAAATTAATATTAGAGTCAGTGACTTAGTATTCCAATCGTGTGCTAAGGTTTAGTGAGATATATCTTGGTTAAGCTCAAAAAGTATGTTTGTCTAATGTTTTAGAATTATTTAAATTGACCGTTAGAGATAGTTTCACTTCAAGTCTTTTAGTAGATTGATTGATTTTGACTTACATGTTCTCATTTTATTCAATACTTAGCATCCACCTATTATAAAGGAAGAAAGAGGCTTAACCCCCTTCATCCCCACCCTAAGTTATTTTCTAAAGGCAATTTATTATAGCTTTGCTTTTCTTGCTGAACCACTTATGAATTTTTATTGACCCTAAGTTTAGATAAGTTTCAAGGAATCTTATTCAAACATGAAAGGCATGTCAGGATTAATGAAATTAAGTCACTATCATATGAGTGATATTTCACCACTTCCTTTCATTATCAGAAACGCTCACATTCTTTCATCTTTAGTCTTTTGTTGACCTCACTTTTGCAGTGAAGATTTAATCTTCCCATCTTAGACTTAGGAATCTTCTAGACTCTAAGACTTTCCTAGTCATATTATCTAGCAATTAGGTAAACACTTAACCTAAGCCTAGAGACTTAGAAGGGTTAATCATATGATTAGGTTATGCCTCAAGGATTAGGGGGATTCACTTACCCTATAACCCAAATCCAATCCATATTCACCTTCTCAAACCAAACCTCAAATTCAATTCAAATCCAATCCAAACCCAAATTCCAAAACCAAATGATTGAAACTCATGATCAAATCCAAAAAATCCTTCCTGAGTCCTTTGAAGCAATTTCATTAACTTAGCCAAATTTATACCCAAATCAATCCATAATAAATTAATTTTATCATAATCAATCATATCTTCAATCATCTTCACAAATATAAATGAAGTATACATTTAAATCATCAAAACTAAATCAAATAAAATCAAGATCCTTCCTAAGCCATATGAATCAATCTCATGGGCTTAGCCAAATCTTAATCAAAATCAATCCAAACTCAATTGATTTTATCATAAATCAATCATATCTTCAATCATCTTCACAAATATAAATGAAATATACGTTTAAATATCAAAACTAAATCAAATTAAATCAAAATCCAAACCTAAACCACATGACCCAACTCCATGGACATAATCAAATTCCTTCATTCCAAAACCCAAATTCAATTAATTTTTCATGAATCAATCATACCTTCAATTATATACACAAATATAAATGAAATCTATAATCATAAGCTAAACCAAAATCAATCCAAGTCAAACCAAACTTAATCCTTTTGACTTGAAATATTCAAATGTATCAAATCCAAATCCGAGTCAAACCAAACTTGACCCAAACTAATTGCAATTAAATTTATATATCAATCCCAAATCCATATATAAACTCAACTAAATCAAACTCAACCCAAAATCAAGCTAACTAAATCTAATTAGACCACTTGACCTCTTTGAGGCATATTCCAATCCTACCTAATTGGATTGAACCAAGCCCACTAAAATCTCCTATCATGATTGTTGATCACCCTAAGTTGATCAAGTGTCATTAATTGGGTCAAACCAAGTCAACTTGGTCATTTGACCAAGTCAACCCCTTAACCCTTATGAACATAAACTAGCCAAATTGCAACCTAAGCCAAATCCCTTGAAACCAATGATTCATACCAACTCAAAATCAATATTTGAACATGACTTGACATTCAATCGAGCTAAACCAAACTCAATTGGCCCTCTTGACTCAAGTTGACCCAACTTGACCTAAAAGAATAAATTGGGTCAAATCAAAATATAAACCAAATTGATTGCAACTAATGGCTCAAGTTCATTCCAAATTGATTGTTGAACTTCACCAAAGCCATTAATGAACCCAATTGGCCCACCTAGCCCAAATTGACCCAAAGGGTCAAATTGGCCTAAATCAAAACAAAACTCAAATTGATTGAAATCAAAGCCTACAATCACTCTCAATTGGTCATCCAAACCTAACCCAAGCTAATTTGGCTAATTTGGTCAAATTGGTCAACTTAACCCATTTGACCCAAATAAACTCAAATGAGGCAAAACCAAATCTAAGCCAAACTAAGTAAACTAATTAAACCAAAATATCCCAAATGTTCATATGAACTTGTCCCAACCCTTGGTTGAATCCAATTTGACCTAAATATGTCAAATTGAGCCAAATCAAACCAAATCAGCTCAATTGACTTGAAATTTTGGCTAACCCACTTTTGACTCATTTCAAATCTCCCCAATTCAAATCTAATGCCAAATGACCATTATACCCTTGGGTCAAGGGTATCATATGAGACAAATCACCCATGTAAGTGATCATTTCTATTCCTTGGCCACTTGACACTCTCCCAATGGTCCACCTAGGCACCTAGGACACTACCCAACCTGACCTAAGAGGTGGTTGGGTTGGCCATGAATCATGAGAGGTGAAATCACTTCACTCTTCCCATTGGAACATTTGAAACCCATAGGACACCCACTATCCCTCCTTGAAAACCACCTCCACACCTTCTCCAACTCAAATTGAGCCAATTGATCTCGTCCCTTCCACCCATGACCCCCTGAGGTGGCCGGCTGAACTTCAATCAAAATTGAGCTCCCAAGCTTCAGTTCATGGCCTTCAAGCAAACTACACCAAATCAAGGTTTATGCTGATCAGTAGGGTTTCATCTCCACTAAATGACACTTCTTTAATCGATTGCTGCCATCTGTCTTGAGCTCCGGTGAGGTATGCATTAAAATCGAGCTTTGGGTGAAATTATTTGAGCTTTTTGAAGGAATGTGCATCTCGTGTGATCTTGACCGTTGGATCCCCTCTGATCAATGTCATGAAGGTGTGAGATCCTTTTAGAGTTGATCCAAGCTTGGGTGAGCTCGGATCAAGCGAGCAATGGCAGATGGACTCTATTCTCCCTCGCTCACGTGATGGTAGATCATACACCATCTATTCCGTGTAATCAAAATGAATGATCATGATTAGATTTGCTAGATTGATCTAATTTAATCTTATTAAGCCATATGATTAATTGTAGCCATACGATCTTAGATCGAGGACGAGAAAACTCGCCCGCCGCCTCCACGTTGGTGTTGAGTCGGATAAGTTTTAAGTAGTCAATCCCTTGGCGTCACATGGAAAGCATGCCGCATCAGCACCCTATATGGCACCGACTAGATTAGGCTTTAATTTTGCTTAATTAATTATTTTTTAATGGATGAAACTTCTAAAATTCTAAAAATCATAACAAATCATAGAAAAATCATAAAAATAAAAATAAATATTCAATTAAAAGGTATTTAAGTGGAGAATTAATTAAAATAATTTTAATTAATTCTGATAGTAATTAAGACTTAATTAAAGTTTAATTATAAAATTAATTAGCTTAATTACTCATTAATTACTTGAGCAATTAATCCCAAATTTTGTGGGCTAATTTAATGGGATGATATCTACCTCCCATGATTTTCTTGAGATTTATTACTTACTTGATTAAGAGAATTGACTAATTAAGCTCTAATTACTCTCTTAATCCAATTAATGGTTAATTAATCCCATGAACAGTAACAAATTGGTTAATTAAGTTTATTAGTCACTATCCAACAATGAATGGACTGATGGAATAGGGTTGGGACCTCTTTCCTTGCTTCTTTCCTGAAGTCCACTTCATTTTTCAAAAGGAAATTAATTAAGGCTTAATTAATCAATTAGATTGCTTAATTAATTAAATTAAAATCATAATAACATCAAAACTTAATTAATTAAATCATGGGCAGGTCTTTAGGTGTTTAACAACCTAAAGGCATTTGAGAAAATTATGATTAACCCACATGTGTAGGAAAACTATAAGAGTACATAATTTAGTTACTTAACCTAATTAATTATTAATTGTGAGCCAATTGCTTTTGGTCTCCTATTTTCTTAGGATCATTGAAAATTTATTTTTCTTGCATATCATGTTGGCTCATAATTAGTTAGTTAATTACTTTAAGATAACATGTGTAAGGGTAATTGATTGACTTAATTTAGAATTCAACTTAAATTATTCATAAAGTTCATCTAATGACCTCTTCTTAAACTAAATCAAATCATTAATGTGGGAATGGGGTTTATAATAGCAAATGAGAGTTCTCCTCCTCCTTAAATCAAATCAAAATATGAAATTAAAAAATGATAAAGAAGTTTTGGTTTACTTTAAACAATTTTATTTGATATGATTGTCCTTAGAAATTAATTTGATTGAATGAAATCATGTGTTTATGCTTATTCATTCATTGTATGTCATTTGAAATCATCTATTCATCTTTCCAAAATAATTAAATCAAATAATTTTCTTTTATGCAAACTTGCATGTGTTGGATTAATTTATAATATATGTGGCTACTATCACTTTCAAATATACTTTCCAAAAGTTTACAAAGGAATGATAGTATGTAGTAATGTTAGTTATAAATACATAAGAAATGTATGTGTTTATAGCTTAAATATATGAATGTTAAGTCTTCTTTCCTTTATTCATATGTTGGTTTACATAGATTTGAATGATAATGGGTATATAGTCTGGACATCCCGGGAATATGAGAATTTAAGTAGCTCCGAGGAGGTCATTTGATTACCTCACTTCTGGTTTAACAATGGCATGTATCCATTTGATTTCATTATTATGTATTCAAACATTAGAATTTAGATAGAGCTTTAAATCATATACATAAATGATTCAATTAAAGAAAATATAATCTTTGCATGATTCTCATCCTCTTAATTATGAATACATGTGTATGCATTTAAGAAAAATAAGTATATAGTCTGGATATCCCAGGAATACGAGGCTTTAAGTAGGCCCAAGGAGGTCATTTGATTGCCTCACTTCCCCGGTTAACAAAGGCACATACTTTTTTATTTTTTATACATGCATGTGTATATTTAATTAGAGAATGATAATCCTCTTTTATATTGAAAATACATGCATTCATAGTCACTTAAATGATTGAATTATCTAATTATGTGATTTGGAATTCCTATATCATGTTCATGTATGCAAATTTATGTAAATTATAATACAATGGGTATATAGTCTAGACATCCCGGGAATACGAGGCTTTAAGTAGCCCCAAGGAGGTCATTTGATTACCTCACTTCCCTAGTTTAACAATGCCACATATCTATTTAATTTTATTCTTATGTATCTTTGTATGAGAATTTGGATAGAGCTTTAAACTTACACATGCTAAATAATTTAATCAAATGAAAAGATAAATTTGAAATATGCAAATACATTCTTCATTTAAGTGTGCTAAAAGAAGTTGCATGTATAGATACGCTAAGTATTATATCATATGCATGTTACATATGATGGAAAGGAATGATTGAACACATGTCTTGTGATAGTAATTTAATTAGATTAACCCTAAGAAGCCTTTCACATTGAATGAGGCTACTTAAAGTGAACCTAAACTTAGGATTAATTTAAAAATATGTAATAAGCCATTCACTAAAGAGAACTGAATCAAATTAATATAGTTTAAAAAGTAGCTTAAGGTAGGGATGAAAGAGGGTAGTCATCTTCCTTCTCTTTATAGCACTTAGTTTCTAAGTATAAATCAAAAGAAATAAAAGAAAACACTAATTAAAATTTTCAAATCAATTAAATAACTTCAAGTGAAATCAACCCATCAAGATAATTTGAATATTTTCTACACTTAGAAAAATATAACTCTAATGCTTTAGTAAGACACACCACACAAGCTTTAACACACACATTAGAATTAAGTTACCACTTCTAGTTCTATGTTAAGACGGTGCATGATGTGATGTATGTTTTTTTTGTGATGTATTAATTTAGATAGAATGTTAGGGTGTATGCTTCATAGACTGGATGTTAGGCTGTTCGTAGCCTAATCATATTTTCTACAGGGGATTATCCTTAAGGGGGTGCTTAAAATATATATAAATGCTCTTTTTATAGGTGTCTTAAACCTCTAAGGATAATCTAAGTTAGGACAGGTGGGCTTGGATACCCATGTGCAGGGGGCTAAGTCCAAACTATACATATAACTACTTGGGATTATATGTGTTTTAGCAAACACTTAATTTGCAGGTGTAGTTAGATTTACTTTTTCTATTTTCAATGTAATTTTGTAATAGGAATTAGGATTGGTATTATGGGGGATTAAGATGAGTAGTAGCTAGAAGGTTTTGTCTTGGGGTTCCCTATGATACCTTTGAAGCAAGCACATCCAAATCAAGAGAAGTAAGAAGATATGAAGAAATAAAGGAAAGAAGATTCCCATAGTATTTAATAAAATTGTAATTATTATTTTATATTGGGTTGTATAAGGGTAGAGCTTGGCTTCCCATCTTTTCTTTTTTGGGTTGTACGGTGGCACCTGAATGCACCAGCCTCTTATTCTTTCAAGATAGTTATAGAAATTAATTGATGATTTATTTAGATTGTGTATTAGAAATTGCATCTTTTCCATAGTCTTTTAAATGATTGATGCTTTAATATGTGGCTTGGATTAGACTCTTAGGATAAAATATATTTTCTATCCCAATTAATCACTTAAAATTAAAATTTTAATAGTTCATAACCTCACCATAAAGCTTAGGTCTTAAATAAGATAATTAAAAGATTTAACAACCCCTTAGCTGAATGGTTGAATGTTTCACATCATGCATGCATATTTCTTCTTCCTTAAAATTGGGGGATCTCCATTCTTGTATGATAGGGGAATGCTTGACTTATGAGGGCATCCCTTGTGATGGAGAACACCCTCTTCTTATTGATTTGGCCAATAATCCATTTCATCATGCATTTAGGCATATAAAAATACTAAAGCCTTTGTCAAACTAATGTGTCAAAAATAAGAATAAAATTTTAAAATATTTTGCATTTATAGATTAAGTCATTATTTATATCACTCATGCTCTAGTCTCATAGGAGTGGGTTTAAGGACTTTAGTCTCTTTAAATTAATAATAGCCAACTATCTTGCAATTCCATTTGACCAGACTACATGGTTTTAAAATCATTGGAGGAGTTAGCTGATGACCACTCTAGGCGGTTATATATCCAGAAGTCAGACAGTTCATCCTCTTATGGAGGTAAACATTTATATCCACTCATTATTTAGATTTAGGTATTGCTTTAACTCTTACAAAAGCTCCTTAGGTTTAAGATCTGAGACAGCTGTTTCCTTCGGGCTACAAGCATAAATCCTCACCTCTTAGGCATTTTCACAATATTTATGGATTATAAGTCCTAGCAATCTAATTAAATTTAACTCAAATGGATAAATCTCTTCAACTTCAAAATTATAAAGCCCAACCATATGATAGATTGGAATGCTCACTAGGCTTTCTAGTATCATGAGCATTCTCTACCTATTCCCTTTGGAGTTTAAAAATAAGTCTTCTTCTTGAGCTTTCCTACTTGATTTTCAAATATAATCAATCCTTTGATAGTCTAGCTTTAAACTCTTTTGAGATGATAATTGTTCACTTTAATCGAGAGTATTCTTAGAGAAGATTATTCCATAGGATGTAATTAACTATGAAGGCTTGCCTCCATATAGAACTTTAGAACCCGATTTAATATAAATCCTGCTTTATTCATCCATGTAAAGTAGGGAAAAAAATCTCTGGTATATTCAAGACCCATCATGCCTTAGGAGTCCTTATTAGATGATTAAGTCCATTGAAGGGTGATGCTCTATCTCCCAAGATAGTACATCATACCTCAATATCATACCTGATCACTTCAATAAGTACCCCATACGATCTACGTGGTGTCCCATACACATCCAAAAATAAACACCACATCTTCTTAATATTTGATTTAACACATATGCATAAAAAATACTTATATTTTTGCTCACTCAATGAATGTTAATGCATGAATTTGATAAAGAAGAAAGATTTCATCTCATAGCTTAGCATATGCAAACATGTATAAAAAATTTAAGCAAGTATGTGCTATTGTTAAACTAGGAAAGTGAGATTATCTAAGACCTCCTTCGAGCTACTTAATGCCTCACATTTGAGATGTCCAAGCTATATACTTGCTAATTCAAATACATGTAAAAATATACATAAGCATAGAAACAAAACCATACAAATGTTATATAAAATCTTTTATTTATGTAAAATCTAATGGCATGATGAGAAAAGTTTTATCCTATATTCTTGTACATGTATACACATAAATGAAGTTAGGCAAGTACACATCATTTTTAAATTAGGGAAGTGAGATTATCTAAGACCTCCTTAGGGCTACTTAAAGCCAATTTCTCCTAGGATTTCTAGACTATATATTTGCTAATTCAAATAGATGTAAACATACACATAAAACATAAAAATAAAATAATCTAGTACTATCTTTAAGTTACAACTAAGTAGAGGCATCATTAAGTACTTACAACAAACACTGATTTAAATCTCATACTATTTGATTCATCATTAATTTTTTAATTTCAAAATAATTTGAGATTTATTAGTGATAATAGCCACAACATATATTAATATTTATCCAACTCATGTAATTTGAATGCAATCATATTCTTTTATTTTTTATTTTTAAATATGAACACATGAAACAAATAACATGCACATTTATGATAAGTGAAAGGAATTAATTAAATGTCACCATATAACATACTCATTTTAGTTGAATATTAAGAATAATCAAGCCAAATAAACATTCCTTGACACTAACCAAATTTTTGTAAGATTTAATTTGAATATTTAAGTTATTAAAACCTAAAGAGGAGAAATGATACTTAGGATTCACCCCAACCCATGCTAGTTATTTAACATATTTAAGGAAGGAAATTAAATATATTTTATGAGTTGATTAGGTTCAAGGCATTAATCACATCAATTTGATTACCCTTCCCCCAACTTTTTTAGTTTAATTAACCACTTGATCATGAGCCTTCAATGATATGCTTTGGGAAAATATAATCTGTAATGCACCTAAATGAGACTAATGCAATCAGGCTCATGTTTAAGAGTTAATTGAATTAAAGGAGAAAAAATATTTAAGTTAAATACTCTTATGATTTTTCCACACCAATGGGACAATCTTAATTTCTTTAATGACTTTATGCTATTAAACACATAAAGGGATTAATGGGTTGCACTTGAGTCATTTAAATCAATTTCAAATTTTATTTTATCTCTGATTATTCCTAATTATTTCTTAATTATTTAACACATTAATTAAACTTTCATAAGGAAGTACACTTGGGAAAAGAATTAGAAATTGTGTCCTTATTATTTTCTTCATCATACTCACTGCTTACATTGATTAATTAACACTAATTGCTTAATTTTTACTGTCATTAATTTTAATAATTATTTAATTAATTTTAAAAAAAATATAATTAGGGTTAAAATTCTAAAATCTTCAAACTACATGACAAATAATTTCAAGAAAATTATGGGAGGTAGGGGACATCCCATAGAATTATCCAACCAAATTTGGAATTAATTAGCTATCTAAATCAATTTCAAAATTTTATTTTATCTATGATTATTCTTAATTATTTCTTAATTATTAAACACATTAATTAAACCTTCTTAAGGAAGAACATTTGGGAAAATAATTAAGAATTATGTCCTTATTATTTCCTTCATCATACTCACTATTTACATTGATTAATTAACACCAATTGCTTAATTTTTACTGTTCATTAATTTTAATAATTATTTAATTAATTTAAACAAAATATAATTAGGGTTAAAATTTTAAAATCTTCAAACTACATGACAAATAATTTCAAGAAAATTATGGGAGGTATGGGACATCCCATAGAATTATCCAACCAAATTTGGAATTAATTAGCCATGTAATTTGGCCTTAACTAAGATAATTAGCATGAGCTTCAAAGCTTAATTAATTATTCATTAGGTGTTAATTAGGCATTTTATTTTTGTTAAATTCTCATCTTCTAAGCTTTCCAAAATGGGTTTATATATATATATATTTTAAATTTTTTGACACTTAGTTATGATTTTTTTTATGTTTTGGCTATTTAACTATATTTTTAAACCTTAATTAATATTTTAAACTATCAACTCCATGACGCTAACACGGTAGTACTTTCCACATGGTGCCGGGTATTGGCTACTTAAATTGTTTGATCCGACAGCTGACTCAGCGGCGATGGATGCATTTTTGTCTCGGCCGTCTAATCTCAGATCGGATGGTCGAGAATAATCCTATGATTTTGAAGGGATTAAATTAAATTTCTACCATGATTAATCACATTCATTCTAATCATAGAAAATGAACGACCAGTGATCCGTCATTTTGCGAGTGCTAGAAGACGGACAACATCTGCCTTCCACTGCTCGATCGAAGCTCCATGGAGCTCAGTTTGATGGAAAAATTAACTCCAAAATAATCATAGAATAAATCTAAGGAGATTATACAATGAAGATTACATGAAAGTATGATTTAGTTTAAAAAGACCAACACCTAATGGCCAAGATTATGATTGCTAGATTTTTACCTCACCGAAGCTATAGAATGGTGGTCCAACGACTGAGGTAGCTTTGTCTTGATGAAATGAAGCCCTGTTGAGAAGATCTCAAGCTGCCTCCCTGCCGATAGATCTATGGACCAAATGCCATTATAAAGCTCGCTGGAGTTGGTTTAGAGACGTCTTTCAGTGGTTGAATCTCTTAGAAAATGATTAGTTTTGATTTTCCGTGAGTGAAAAGTGGGAAGAGTTTGAGTGTTTTGGGAAGTTTGGACAAATGTAGCTCTAGGGTTTGATTGGGAGCTAGTTTCGATGGTGGTAAGGTTCATGGGAAGCTTGACAAAGAGTGTGGAACTGTGTTGTATGCTTTAAGAAATCTCTCTGGTGAGTTTGAATGAATGGGGAGAGTATACTCTCATCCCCAGCTGAACTAAGGGTTGAGATTGGTTCAGCCTTTGGCTACCGTTAGATCAGAGTAGGTGGTAGGAGGTGGTAGGGGACTGCTGGGGTGGATGAGTATGAGAGGTTGAGGGAGTGTGGTGGGCTGGCATGAGGTGTACACTCCTCCTTAGGTGTATCAATGGTTGCGCATGGGTGAACTCACTCTCTCTTGGCCAAAGGTTAAACCTAACAGCCTTGGGTTAGGTTGGGTCAGTGGTCCTTTTTCCAAGAAAGGCCAAAGGTGGTTGCCAAGGGGTGGGGAGTTGGAGAACCCTTCCAAATAGGGATTTTATCCTATTTAGATGGCTTAGTTTAATGGGTTTAACTTAAACTAGGTTCACCATGAGTTGGGCCCACTTGGGTAGGCCCATGGTGACCAAAGGATGAGTCATGCCAAGTTTGGTCGGGTTTGGCTCAATTTGACCAATGTAAGTCAAATGGGTCATGTTGGGCTAAGTTGACCACTTTGACCAAATTGGATCAAAGTGAGAGTTTGGGTAAGTTTAATTGATCATTTGGGATGAGTGAGTGCAATTGGTTTGATTCAATTTGGGTTAGATTTGAATTTGGTTCATATGGTTCAATTTGGGTCAAATGGGTCATGTTGACCAATTTGACCAAATTGACCAAATTGGCTTAAGTATGAGATAGGTTTATATTCAATTGATCATTGTGATTGATTGGACAAGTTGATTTGAATTAATTTGGATTAGGGAATGATTTGGTTCAATATGACCCTTTAGGTCAAATTGGCTATTGTCAATTGGGTTTTGGGTCCAATTGAAGGTTGGATTATGTTCAATATTCAATTAGTGACTAATTGGAAGCATTGGTTTCAATCAATTTGGTCTAGGATTTGATTTGGTTCAATTTGACCCTTTAGGTCAAATTGGGTCAAAGGACCAAATTGTCTTGATTAAATTCAATTTATTATAGTGGAGTGTTTAATAGTGACGTAGAATCATCAATGAAGAAGTTGGATGGCTTGGTTTGATCCAAGTGGAGTTTGATTGGAGTTTGGCTTAATTAGGCCTTTTAGGTCATTTTGGGTCAAGTGGCTTGGTCAAGTTAACTTGGACCAATTGGAGTTATTGATGGTTAGGATGTGTTCAATGATGAATTTGAAGTTGGTTGGTGGCTTTGATTATAATTGATTTGGGCTTGATTGGGTTTTGCCTCATTTGAACCTTTAGTTCAAATGGGCTAACTTGGGTTGATCAAATTCACTTGCAAGTGTTGGAGTTATTTGAAATGATCTATTGAATTGTTGGAGTGATTGAGAAAACTAAATTGGGTTTAGTTAGCTTGAATGGGTTTGAATGGAGTTATAGGATTGTGGTGGGTTAACTTGGGTTAAGGTCCAAGTTAATTTGGCTTGGAGTTTGGATTAAAAAACCAAATTTAATTAAGATCGATTGAATAGGTTTGAATTGGCTTAGCTCCAATCACATGAGCTTAAGTTTGGATGAGTTGATGGGCATGAGTCTTGGTTTAGACCTTAGGGTAGGTGAAGCCTACTTGTCCTAAGGCAAACTCTAAGCTTAGGGCTATGCCCTATAAGTCTCTAGGCTTAGGTTTAGTGTTCCCTTAACCACTAGAAGTGTCCTAACACTAAGAAAGCCTAAGTGTCTAGAAGGCTCCTAGATCTAAGATGGGAGGGATTAATCCTCACACAAAAAGTGAGGCCAACAATCATCATATTGATTTGCACTTTATTTTTCTACTTGTGTATCTTACTTTCTTTGTGATATTCCTTGCAATTTTTTCTATATTTGATATCAAATATCATGTGATACTTTTTTTCAGGGAGCAATATTTCTTTTAACCCTAGTAAGGTGTTGCTTCATTCTATTAATACCTCCACCTTTATATGTGACTCCATAATGTAAAACTTGTATTATTTTTATCGTCAACACTTTTAATCTCATTAATATGATTCCATGCAGGATTTAATTTTTCACTAACATTAGATGTTGGTATTGAAGGTTGTGGCCTACATGCTTCCATTCTAAAAGAGTTACAATTATGTAAACATATATTTTATAATAAAGTAAGGCATGCACCATAGTGATAGATAATTATAGGTTATTACCTCTTTAATGATATCTTTCTTCATTGTTGTAAATGCACACAATGTATAATGTAAGATGCTTCTTTCACCTTTTAGAAGAATTGAACAAGTCAAAATGTAAAATACAATAATAAGTCAATAATTAACAATCAAATTGCATGTACTAATAATTAAATTTGCAAAGATGTCACTTTCTAGTTTCTACTCTCAAATAAAATACATATAATTTAAGTATAATTATTGTAAAATTTATTTGAAAGATATGCTCTAATTCATTAAGATTAAATGGGACATAAAATCTCATGTGTATGCTCCAAAATGTATCACCTATTAAGCAGCTAGCCTTGCAAAGCCTCGATTAATATTCAAAATTAATAGGGGCATTTACATACATAGCATACAAATGTATCTAGTTACATATTTAACACCAAGAATTTAATAAGATTTACATGAATATCAACTAAATTTTTATATACATAGCTACACAATAGAGAGAAACAAAGAGAGAACAGAAAGACATGTTTCTTTACTATAATCGAGATTAGACTTAAAAAAAATCTAAATTTCATTCTTAACTATTAATTTGACAAGAAACCAAAACTCTTAAGCCTTAAGTAATTCAAGGGAACATCTTAATCAAGTTGATCTTATGTTACATGTTGTTATCACCAATTCAATATGCTCTAATTTTTTTGCAGCCAGAAAAAGAATCATATGAGTTTTTAACTATTGGTTGAAGCCTAAGGCCTAAATCCTATGTAGTAATAGTACAATAAACCTCAATGAAATTAACAAAAAAAACTATAACTAATAATTTGAATATATTTTACATCAGATGCCAAAAACAAAATGATATAATTAGGATTAGGGATTGCAGTGGTGACAGAGAGAATTAGGATAAAGAGTGAGAAGGGAGATGCGAGATTGCAAATCTAATAGTCAAGAATCGGGTGGTAATCTGTATTTTGGTATTTTCCTAATCATATATCTCATGATATAGACTAAGTGGCTCAAGCTATTAAGCCACCAAATCAAAAAAATCGGCGGCGAATATTCATTAACCTTTGAATCGACAGGCCAAAAAAATGTGAGGTATGCGCTCAACCACCGTTCTTGTTAGACCGATCCGTGAAAAATGGTTTTTCTAATTTTTTGGACCAGTTGGCTAGCTGGTCCATGATTTGATCAGCTGGTCTGATTTGATTTTTTATTCCCTGCTTGAAACTCCTTAAATGGGCCACTAAAACTACTTAAATCTACATTTTTAGGCCATTGCACTGTGCCAGTAGATTTGTAGTGCCACGATGCTGTGGTCTCTATTTCCCTACTTAAAATATTGTTATTATGGTGCTAGTATTTTAGTGCATTGGTGCTTTGCTTACTTTTTATATAATGAAATATGAAGGATTCTAGAGTCTTAGTGTTGGTCCTCCAAAGCTAAGGTGCTCGGGTCTCTGCCTTCAGGCATTTTTTAGGCTTCTTTGGCTACTTCAAGTGCCTCAACACAACTTCTTGTAGCAGCACAATGGTGTTATGGTTATTATCTTGAGGTACAAATCTATGCAAATATAACACTTACATCACTTGTCACTCAACACTTGGGTATTGGATTCTTTATCTCAACACCAAATTTCTTTAGATAAAGATTTTCTATATTTTCACTTCACATAAAAATTTTTGGTAAAAAATAAAAAAAAATCACAATTTAATATTAATTAAATTTAAAAATACATATTAAAATACATAAAATTTATTGAGTTTTTATGCTTATCAGTACTCCACTTTCATAAAAAATAAAGCTACTGAATTTCAATTTATGTTAGACCATAAACTTTCTGGTTGCCCTCTAAATTGACTTGTTGTTGTCAAATTGATCGTAAGTTTAATCAAATGGTCAAAAATAGATGTCAATTATAAAAAAATAGAAATGAACTTCCTATTAAAACCAAGGTTGGCTTAGGTTTATTAATCAGAGGTTAAATGTCAAGGGGTCAAATTTTCATCAAAACAATATTGCTTGAAATGTTAGTGAATTGATATGAAAAGATTTTCCATAATAATACATGATGGTAGATCCTAACATTCTTTTGAAAAAAAATTTAGAGTTCCTAACTTATTTTTATATCCGACTTTTATCTCTATGGTAAGTTTAATAACAATTGGTTCCACTAATTCAACACTACTTTAGGGTTTTATATGATCACATAAACAAATTTTTTTCTTGATCAATCATGATTTTCTAATGACTACAAATGCACTCTCCATCTCTTAATATTGAATATACCTATTATGGTTATAATTTTTGGCTAATCAATCAAAAACCATGTTGTATAGTTTAAAAATATTTAATAATAATAATGCTCAAGAAATTAATTGATAGTATTAAAATAATAATTTAAATTATATATAATTGGCTACAATATAATCCCACAAGAGAGATATCAAAAGCTTGAGTATGTAAAAAATAATAGGTACATGAATTTGATTAAAACTATCAAATAGAAAGGGAGAGAGAAAGTGAGAGAGAGTGAGTGAGTGTGTGTGTGAGAGAGATGAAACTAAATTTTGAGGACTATTGCTTCTCTTCATCATAATGTCCTATACATGTTCGCATGAGCCACCTTTGATTGCTCTATTAAAAAAATCAAAATAAGTGCCTCCTTAAAACTATATGATTTGCTCTTTTATACTTATTCAAAATACTACTCAAACCTAATAATTTCTAGCTCAAAATCCATCACAATTGAGCTTGCACCTATTCAAGTGCATAAGAACTAGGTTGAGCAAATAATTTTCTTTCAATGGGATAGGAATCCTTAAAAAATGAATTAGTGCCTTGACAAAAATATTGGGTGTTGAGGTATTAAAGATAGCATATATACACTTAGTCTTATATCTAATTTGCTTGGTCAAATATTTATGAAGATATTCCTTAGTGCTTATGTTTAGTACACCCTTGGGCACTCGTGCTTCAATCTCCTGCTTATTTTGCCATATGATACTTGGACAGTTTCAATCGCTCTATTCATGTATTTTTCCCATAAAACTTGTGAGGATTGAGATTAACAACATAAATAAAATTAAGTGAATTAGCATAAAGAATCTTTAAAATATGATCTTAAATATGCCTAAAATTAAAAGTCCTAATGGGGTTAAAATATAACAAAATAATATCTATCAAGCACTTCTACACATTATATTTACTCTTCCTTGATCAAAGTTAAAAGAAAAAAAAATACAAAGAGCATGATGTGTCAATACATGAAACAAACATGCTTGTGCCACTACATATAATATTTGTTAAATAAGGCTAAACACTAAAGTTAATTCGTATTTGTGATTGTTTGATGTTGTAAGAATCCTTTCAATAGTACATTTACATATTGTCATGTCTCTTTCATTATCACCTTAACATTAAAATCAATCAACTTAAATAATAATTATAGAAGTAGTATGAATATACATTATCTAATTTTTATAGGCCTAAAGCTACACACCACAATTATCATCTTAATTTAATTCATATGACTTAAAAGTCCACTGGGCTTTGGTTCACACTTAAAATTACATTACAAATTCTAAGTGAATTATAAACTGCTCTGAAAGGTAATTATAACTCACTACATCAAATTTTATTCATAGATTCTTTGGAATTGGAAAGACATGAGAGGTCATTAAAAAATCCTTGCTTGATGCGAGCCACTCCGAAGGCTTATATGGCTGAAGCATAACTATCATTTTTTTTCACAGATGCTTATTCTCATTCCTTTTCTATGTTTCATATGCCCAACAAATAATCCTCATTATCATCTAAAACTTTCCACTTGCATCAATTATATTTCATAATTTCTCAAACTATTTTTTTAATTATGCAGATAATTAGGAGAAACATAGCTAAGCTAACTCTATTCTTGTAATCAAAATAAGCATGTACTTGCATTGCACCATCTATTAACATAGAATTAAACTAAATAATTAAAAAATTAGTCCAATTGAGATATCAAATCCTATGGAATATAATAATTATAAACACCTAATGTCCTACAAAAATATAATAGTGATTGATTTAAAAGGTTCAATAAAATTATGATAGATATGTAGGATTAGCATAACCATCATTAATATTCAATAAAAATGTCAATTATAAGTGTGACTAGTAAAATATAGTTTCTTTCTCTTACTCATATGTCTTAAAATAATAAAAATATGAGAAAAATTGGAATAAGATAAACACATGCCACGAAAATAGAGGATAGAAAATGCTAAACATAGAAATAAATAAACCACTATGTTAGATAAAATACACCACACTTAAATCAAGCATTATTCCTAATGCATATATTGTTTAAGCAAATTAAAATAAGATTAAGTATAGAGAACTTCCTATATCAAAGGTGCTAGTCATCATCCTTCTCATTATCATACTAAAATGGTTTAGGATGTTGTGATGAAGTTGGAAAAGAGTTGTTTCTTGGATTAATGTTAATGTAGTCATTTGATAACATGTATGTGAGGCATGAACTTACTGACATAGTCATAGTGTTAGAAGTTGTCAGAAGTTCATCCTTATAATGTAACTTAAGTTCATGTTTATGCACTCCTTAGAGTGGTTTTATTGCTACTCCAGATAGTTTAATTTATTGCTTAGACCTTAAAAGAGCTCTTCCCATACAACAAAGTGTTCCCCTATTGATAAGTGAAGGGGCACTTAGGGTGGTCCTATCATAATAGTGGCATTTGGAAACTCCTGCATAAACATCTATACACTAGGTAGAATTCCATTTATATAATCTTTTATCAAGACAGTACATATTTAAGATTTATCAATTATTTCACTAGAATCCTAAGGATTCTTAATTTCTTGCACATCTCAAATTAATGAATGGTACTTGATTCCTCCACCCATACTTTCCTGGATGATCTAGAGAGTATTTAGATAAGTTAATTACCTAATTTTAATCAATATATGTCATTATTTGGCAGAATTAAGCACTACTCTTTCCTTGTTAATGTCATTGCGATACCTTTTAAGTAATAGTCTATTAAATATGATAATTTTCCATGACTATAAAATATTATTAAGTCTTATAACAAGAATGTTCATAATTACACCTTTTTTCTTTCCTATTGTGTCCCCATTATTGTAAATAAATGAATGAACTTCTTGCAATTTTGCCACTCATTAAAAAATTTTAGTACTTTTCATTATCTAATTTTGAGCCTATAATACACATTAATTTGTGTCATGTTAAAGAGTACATTATGCATTCATTTAAATGAATGTTTAGCCATGTAGTCTTTTATGGTAGTAAAAATCTATGGGTGATAAATGTGCGAGTCACATCTAGTTGTTAGGTGAAGATTTTTTAGTTTTGTGTAATGTTCATGGATTTAATGTTGCACCCCTAGTTCATCAAATCTATGCTCCACCATGCATAATTTGAGAGAATGGGGTAGAGATATCACTCAATAGTAGTAGTGATGTTATTTTTTTCTCTCATTGAATTGCTTTAAGGAAGATGATGAGGCTCCTTTATTTCCCTTTTATAGTGTCATTTTGCTTAGAGTAGTTGTTTATGATCACGAGCTTTGAATGGAGAAGAGATTGAGGGAAGACTAAACATCTTAGATCAAAAGGTGGTTTTTTGTTTTTGTAATGGCCTATCTTTTCTAATCATGAGAGAGAATCTAAATGAGCTCCTCTTTACATTTAATCTTTTCTACCATAATTATAGATTTTAACTCTTGCTCTACTCTATAATGTAATGTGTCACTTTGCATGTCTATTATTGATCTTGGGCAATAACATGGTATTTAATTATTTTAGGAGTCATATTTCTTGCTTACAAATTATTATGAGAATATGACACCCAAGAGGTGTGGAGCGGGGGAGGGGAATTGGGCATTTTAAAAGATTATCAAATTCAAACTTTGTAGAAAAGTTAATTGCAAAATATATAAGGCTATTTATAATGAAGGTTAAAGCAATAACCAAACTAAATGCAAAAATGTAAGGAGACAAGAGGCACAAGGATTTTCATGGGAATTGGGCATTTTAAAAGATTATCAAATTCAAACTTTGTAGAAAAGTTAATTGCAAAATATATAAGGCTATTTATAATGAAGGTTAAAGCAACAACCAAACTAAATGCAAAAATGTAAGGAGACAAGAGGCACAAGGATTTTCACATGGTTCAGCCAAACCTAAAAACTAGCCCATGTCCACGCTTAGTCATCCTGACTAGGAGTTCAC
The DNA here is from genome assembly GCA_021442155.1 of Cymbidium sinense. Classification (NCBI taxonomy): domain Eukaryota; kingdom Viridiplantae; phylum Streptophyta; class Magnoliopsida; order Asparagales; family Orchidaceae; genus Cymbidium; species Cymbidium sinense. The sequence goes on from CM038215.1 coordinate 75,540,140, forward strand.
TAATCAAATGAGATTGCAACCAATCTCCCATACTCTCCTACATCGGGCAAGTGCAACCCCAACACACTTTCTTACACATGCAAGTACAACCCAACAAAGCACAAGAGAATAAAAGAAAAAAAAAGATACAAAGTATTTAACTCTCAATTTACAAAGATTTTACACTCAAAATCCAACTAACACAATATTTAGACAAATAATAAATAGAGCTTAAGGTTATTAAATTTCTTATTTAATTAAAGTTAAAGTAATAATATGGGATTAATATGAAACAATTGAAGTAAACAAGTCTTAAAAAATTAATTTACTTTAAACGAAATGAAAAATTGAAATGAAAGAACTTGAAGAGCTATATGAAATCACATCACTTGGATGTTCAAAAGATTTGCATGAAACAATAATTCAAATAAGTTATGTAATAAATACTTTCAAATAAATAATCTAATATTGACTTCTTATTTGTAAAATCAATTTAATCAAACTAAAGAGAAAATCTTTGAAATCTATTGAAAGAAGAATGAAAAAAAATATTGAGTGATTATTTTGACAATAAAACACATAAAACTTTACATTCAAATCAAATCAATGAACTTAAATAATTAAGAGAATAAATAAAAGCACTTTTCTTACTCAAGTCTATTATGTGTATACAAAGAGATCCGTGACTTGAAAGTTTCTTAAAAGATGAATTTAAAAAGGACTTTAGAAAATCTTTACCAATGTTAAAGCAAATCCTATTTAATTAACACAACATGAATGACAAATATTTTAAATATGAAATTTATGAAAGACAATAAATATTAGAAGTTTTAAATAGATTATTTCAAATCAATCAAAGAAATAGGAATTACTTGAAGGTGAATAAAAAGAGATTATAAAAAAATCTTAACCATAAAGCACATAAATTTTTTAAATACAAATCAAACCAGTAAAACTAATGATTCAAAAGATTAAAATAAAAAAATACTCTTACTCAAGCCTTTGTATGTAAGCAATGAAATCAATTGACTTGATGTGAACTTTCTAAAAAATAAAAGACGCTTTGAAAGAGTTGAAGAAGGTCTCCACTTGAATGTACTTGAAAGAGTTAAGAAGAGAGATAAGCTAGCACTTTAACTCAAGAAATTCACTAGCATAGGTTCGGCCAAGGTGGAGACAATCAAGAGAAATTTAGTCATGAGATCTCCTCTTTAAATAAAGTTAGGGCCATGGGAATTTTAGCCAAACCAAAGAGAAGAAAGGGAAAGTTATGAGAGGAAAACGTTAATAAGGAAGTCGTTTGATTTCAAACAAAAGAACACAAGAAAATTTATTTTAAATATGGGTAGATGGGTATTTTAATTTTGACTGAGAGAGAGAGAGAGAGAGAGAGAGAGAGAGAGAGAGAGAGCGGGATGAGGGAAGATAATTAATCAATCTAATTAAATAGAATCAATAGAATAAATCCAAGGATTTTTGGCCAAGCAAGAATAAAGAGAGGGAAAAATATTTTGGCAAGAAATTGACCTTTGAAAAATTCAACACATGATTAAAATTTTGAATCTAATTGAATTTAGAATCAATGAGGCTATCCATGCAAGAGTGGAGAGAATTATTTTGAATGCATTTAACATAAATAAGAGCTCCTTAAATAATTAAGGAATCAATTAAGGATGTGATTCAAAATAATTAGAATTTAAAATAAATTAAAGATTATTTAGAATGGGATGTCCAAGGTATTTCTAAATGGAGTTCATTCAAGATTTAATGCAGCATATATGAGAGATAAGGTCTTAACTAAATTGACTTAGATGAGTTAAGGCAAGTCATATAATTAGAACAATAAAATAAATCAAAGAAAATCAAAATTAAAATCCGCCAAGAAGTTTCCAAAAATAATTCAATTTCCATTCAATACATTTGATCGTGAATCAATTATGAGAGATAAATTTAGAAAAGGTTTGAATTAATTTAAACAAATATATTTACTCCAAATAAAATAAAAAGGGGGGCCAGCCATATATTTCCATAAAGGATAAAATTAAAATAAGAAAGTGTTTAAATACATGGATTATTTGAAATCAATTTTAATTTAACATAAAATAATACAATTAAACTCTAATTACCTGAAATAAATCATGCTAGGGTCTGCCAAAGCATTCCATAAACGAATAGATCCAATTTTACATTAATATGGCAATGATTAATCTATTTGGATTCAAAATAATTTAAATTCAATTCAAATAAATGAACTTTTAAAATTTGAATAAACAAAAGAAATATTATGGAAATAATTTGAATAAATCTCACATGATTTATCATTCAAGAATCTTTAAAAGAGCTTAAAATACTACTAAAATAATAAAGATGTTATGAGAGAGAAAATAAAAAGATAGGAGAGAGAAAAGGATAATTTCAATAATTATAGAATACTTTTATTCTAGGCAAAAAATAAATGCATAAATAATGTAATTAAGTATGAAAATGATTTAATAAAGTATGAAATAAATTCATCTTACTTGAAAGCACTATAAATGATATTTAAACACATGCACTTAGTTCATGTTATTCAAAAAGGATAAATCAAGGAATAATGCAATTTTGATATGTAGAAAAATATGAAAGAATTTAAATAAATTATTTTGAAATGATTAAAACATTAATTTTATTTTATTGAGCTCTTATTTATCTTATATTGAAAATCCTATAGAAATTTTTAAACTGCCAAAGTCTAAGTTGATATGACTTTCTCAATTTGACTAAGTAAATTGAGTCTCGTGAATTTCCTGAAACACTTGAAATAAAAAATTAATAGTTTTAAGAATATATATATATATATATATATATATATATATATATATATATATATATATATATATATATATATATATATATATAATTCTAAATTGAGAATAATATTTATAATAACTAATGTGGATAATTTATCCTATAAAGAATTTATTACTCTTTATTATACAAAGTTTGTTATCATCAAATCAAGCTGTATACTCAACAATCTCCCCCTATTTGATGATGACAAATTGATATTGTTGTGAAGAGTAAAATTAATATTATAAAGATTTTTCTCCCCCTCACTAAATGCATATGTGAGAAAATTATAATCTAACCAACATCAATATTTCTCCCCCTTTTGACATCATCAAAAGGTTCACAATGAAATAGAATTTAGTTATATCAATAAAATTTTTCCCCCTTAATTAATTGCAAGAGTAAATATAAGCATGAGAGAATAAAATAATTAAAGATTAACATGCGTGATAAATGGAGGCAAAATTAGCATAAGAAAGATACAAACATGTCTTTGAAATGAAACTTTAACAAAATTTAAAGCACTTTGATATTCCACATCTTAACCATTCAAAATGAACAACATTTTGAAAGAAATGATAACTTATGGTACAAACCAAATTATCTTATAATCAAATTAAATTTAATTATATCAAACTCTAATTGAAGAATAAAGGCTACAAATGATGGATTGCATGAATGATGAAGATGGATATTACAAGAGAATTTCTAATCATGCAAAAATGATTCATAAAGCTAATTTCATATTTATTCCAAATTAATGCATACAACTAATTTTTGAATCCTATCCATTTTTGTTTTAACATAAGTTAAAATAAATTAGTAATCATGAACTATATAAAGAAATGATGAGTTTAAAATTAGGCATATTGAGATATGGATCACAAAACATATGATAAATAAGCTTGCTGAAATCAATAAACTCATAAAAATCATAATTTATTAAAGGGGGAATAAGAGATCAAATCACATATAAATTTGTAAATATCACTTATGTAAAGCATTTTATCTTCGAAACTAAAAACTAATCTAGTTTAAAGATTAAAAGATGTACATAGGGGTGAGCAACTGAATTTACATATCATGAATTTTAAAGAACTTAAATTATGAATCCAAATCATGATAAATAAAAACATTTATTTGAAAAATATTATAAAACTCATAAAATTTATGAAAATGTTAAAACCACAATAAACTAAATAATATTTGACATTCATAGAATTTATAAAAATATTTTCAAATTATGTTTTGAAACTATTCATTCATTTAAAAAATTGAACATGAAGCTTATATAGATTAGATATACATGAATGAAACATAACTAATTTAAAAACCTTAAAACATATAAAGAAGGGATAAATTAAAATATAAAATGTGTTACCTCATACCATTCCTTTGTATTTTAATTTGAATAAATACCTTTGGGTAATTTAATATTGCTTTTGTATTCCTATATCACTTGTCTTCATCGGTCCTTCAAGAAGACAAACCTACAATTCAATCTCATTTTTTAGTTTTAGGTATACAATCAAGCTTGGATTGTTTAACATTAGTAGCAATATAAATATTTGAATAAGTAGATGATGGAATACAAACTACTTCCCTTTGGAATCAAAATGTACGAAGATGAAGCACTTAACTTCATGAATCTCCTGAATGTACAAACATATGAAACATGACCTTACTTACAATAATAAGTACAAGTAACTTTGGGAAAAGCATGCTATGGTATTTTAATTTGGAGTCATAAGGACACCACGCAGATGTTAGGGGATACTTATTGAAGTGATCAGGTGTGACAATAAGATATGATGTACTATCTTGAAAGACAGAAACATCACCCTACAATGGATCTAATCACCTAATAAGGACTCATAAGACAGATGGATTTATGTATATATTAGAGATCTTTCCCCTACTTTACATGGATAAGTAAAGTAGGATTTATTTTATATCGGTTCTTAAGTTCTCTATGGAAGCAAGCTTCCATAGTTAATTACATCTTAGAAAATGAGGATTTTCTAAGAACACTCTTGATTAAAGTAGTCAATAAATATCTCTAAAGATTTCAATGCTAAACTATCAAATGATTAGTTAATTTTGGAAATCAAATGAGAAGAGTTCAAATGGATAGACTTATTTACATATTCTACAAAAAGATAAGTAAGGAGCACCCAAGATATTAGAGGCTTAGTGAATGCATCGACAAGACAATAAGTAGGGATTATCTAAGACACTAGGAAGCTTAGTAAATACTTCAATCTACCCTATAATGAGACTTTATATTTTTGAAGAAGAGAATTTATTTTGTTAAAGTTGAAATTTTATTAGAGTGCTAGGGCTTATAACCCAATAACATACAAGATTATGGAGATGGCTAAAAAGTGAGGACTTAAACTCATAGCCAAAAGGAAATAAGTAGCCTTAGAACTTAAATCTAAATGCTTTAGCACAAGCTAGAAGCATGATCTAAGTCTAATCGGGAAAATGGGGTATAGTGGTTAACTCCACAAGAAAGGGTGAACACATCCGACTCTTTTGGACTTACAACTGCCTAAAGTGGCCACCAGCTAACACTTCCCATGCTTTAGTCTCATGTAGATGTAAGATAGTTAGGATGTTATTTAATAAGTGTGGTGTTTTATTTCAGATACTGGTGGATACCATAGATTGTAGGGGATACTTATTGAAGTGATCGAGTACGATATTAAGGTATGATGTCCATCTCGAAAGATGGAAACATCACCCAATAATGAACCTAATCACTTAATAAGGACTCCTAAGGCAGATGAGTCTGCATATATACCATAGATCTTTCCCCTACTTTACATGGAAAAGAAAAGTAGGGTTTATTTTATGATGGGTTCTTTAGTTCCCTATGAAAGCACACCTCTATAATTAATTACATCCTAGAAAATTAGATTTCTTAAAAATACTCTCGATTAAAGTAGTCAATCAATTATCTCCAAAGATTTCAAAGTTAGGCTATCAATGAATTGGTTATTTTAGAAAATCAAGTGGGATTTGGAAGACTTATTTTTGGAATCCAAAGGAAGATAAGTAGGGAGCACTCATGATGCTAGGAAGCCTAGTGAGCACTCCAATATACCCTATGGTGAGGCTTTATATATTTGAAAGGAGAGTTTGTTTTAATTTGAATTAAAATTTTATTTGAATGTTAGAGCTTACAATCCATTAACATAAGATTGTGGAAAATGCCTAAGAGGTGAGGATTTCCATTCATAGCTTGAAGAAAATAAAAAACCTCATATCATAAATCTAGAGACCTTTAACACAAGTTAGAACCACTACCTAAATCTAAGCCGAAAGGGGACATAAGGGTTTACCTCCATAAGAGAGAATAGACCCTCTTGACTCTTCTGGACTTACAACTGTCTGGAGTGGATGCTAGATAACACCTCTTACAATTCAAAACCATGTAGGCCGGTCTTATGAAACTGCAAGATGATTAGAGTGCTATTTAATTTGAAAGAAAATAGAGTCCTAAAGTCACTCCTTAAGAGACTAGATCATGACTGACATGAGTATACGACTTAGTCTAATATGCTAAATTTTGCAAATTTTATATCTTTTTGACACAATATTTTGGATGAAGGCTTGGGATAATTATGCCTAAATGCATGATGAAATTGAGTTATTTGACATTCAAAAAGAGAGAGGAGATTTCCATCATGACGGTGTGCTCTCATAGATCAAGCATTCCCTAAAGTGCAAGAATGGATACCCTCATTATTTTAAGAGTGAAACAAGATGGCATGCATGATGTTGGACATTCAACATTCAGCTAAAGAATTACTAAATCTTTTAATTATCTTAATTATATCCTAGGCTTTAGATGAGATTGAAAGTTGTTTTAAAATTTAGTTATGAGTTGTTAATTGGGTAGAAAAATTAATTTTCTCATATGAGTCTACCACATCCATGCTACACATTCAATCATCAAGTTTAAGAAACTATGAAGAAGATGTAATTTCTATTACACAATTTAAACACAACAACAATCATGTATAGACTATCGTTAAAGAATAAAAAGCTGATGTGGCCGGGTACCACTGTACACCTCAAAAAATAGAAAATTAGGTAGCCGAGCTCTACCTTTATATAACCGGGATTACAAAAGAATAATTATAATTGAAATTAAATTAAATGATATGGGGTTCTTCATTCCTTGCTTTTATTCATTCTTTGTTCTTCTTTCTTTGATTTGATTCACTTAGTTTCCAAGGCTTCAGGCCTCCCTAGACTATGCCTTCTAGTCACTGCTCATCCTAGACCTCATAGCACTAATCCTAATTCCTATTGCAAAATTACATGTTTATGGAAAATTAAAATCTAACTACACCTACAAAATAGATGTTAGCTAAACATATATACATCCCAACTAGTTATATTTCATAATTTAGACTTAGCATCCTACACATGGGTAACCAAGCCCATTTGTCCTAATCATAGATCATGCTCATGGGCATAAGCAAACCTGCAAGTAAGTATTTATATTTATTTTTAGCAGCCCCTTAAGCACAATCCTCTATAGAAAATAATATTAGGCTAACAATCACCTAACATCCAGCCTACGAACCACAATCCTAACATCCAGTCTACAAAAATATATCATAAAATAAAACACAACACCATTACACATACCGTATTAACCTAAAGTTAGAAGTGGTGACTTAGTATTCTAATGTGTATGTTTAGGCTTAGTGTGATATGTCTAGCTAGGCTATTGAATTATAATTGCCTAAATATTTAAATTATTTAATTTAACTTGATTGGTGGTTTCATTTTAAGTTATTTAGAGGATTTGTAAGTTTTAATTTTGTATTTTGTTTATTTCATTTGACATTCACTTAGCTGCTAGGCTTTGTGAAGAGAAGAAAGGGGCTTAACCTCTTTCATCCCTACTTTAAGTTATTTTCTAAAGTATATTGTTATGACTTAGTTTCTTTTAGTGAATGATTTGTTAAGTTTTTTATCAATCCTATGTTTGGGTTAATCTTAAAGAATCCCATTCAACATGAAATTCATCTTAAGATAAATGTAGTTGATTTATCATCACATGGAACATTTTACACCATTCCTTTTCATCATTCATAACATGCACATGATTTAGAGCTAAATATACCTATATATACAACGTATTTTTTGTCACACGTACATGATTATGAATGCACATATTTTGGCATAAAAGAGGGACTCTCATTCTTTAGTTAAATATACACACACATGTATTAAAGATGTAAGCAAGTACATGCCGATGTTTAAACTAAAGAAGTGAGATAACCAATGACCTCCGTGGGGTTATTTAAAGCCTCGTAATCCCGAGATGTACAAACTATATAATTACTATCTTAAATACATATGAATGTATACACAACCATGAGAATGAAGATCATGAAAAGATTGTATTTTTGGTTGAATTATTTAGACATGTTAAATAAAGTTCTATCCAAATTCTAGTACAAGTACACATAGGAATGAGATTAAATAAGTATGTGCCTTTGTTAACCAGAGAAGTGATGTAATCTAAAACCTCCATGGGGTTACTTAAGGCCTCATTTTCTCAAGATGTTTAGGTTTTTATTATTCAAACTTATCTAAACCCATACATGAATCATAAAGATAGGAAAATACTTTAACATATTTAAGCTATAAGCATATACAAATCATATAGAATATTTATAGCTAATCATAACTCTAAATATTTATTATCAATTTATAACTTTAAAAATAGCTTTTGAAATTTATTAGTGATAATAGCTTCATATATAATAGGATTAGGCCAACACATGCAACTTACATATGAATAAATTCCATTGATTCTTTTCTTTTTGTAAACATAAATGCGTGATATCACATGGCATACAACATTTGTAATGATTGAAGAGAATAAATGAACAATTCCACATAATGCATTCAACTATATTAATTCCTAAGAACAATCACATTAAATAAAATGATTTAAGAAAAATGAAAGCTTCTTATTAAGTTTGATTTTTAGACTTGAATTAACAAACTCAAAGAGGAGAGATTCATTTGCTATTATTACCCCATATCCTATTTGTGATTTGATGTGTTTAAAGAGAAGTAATTAAGTGTATTTTATGAATTAATTAAGTTTGAATTATTAAGCAATTCATTTGATTACTCTTTCCTATATTTCTTTAATTTAATAAACTACTTACTCATGAGCCTAAAATGATATGCAAAATGAGAAATCAAAATTGCAATGCTCCTAAAAAACCTAATACAATAGGTTTATGCTTAAGTGTTAATTAGATTAAGGAAATAACTAAGCTAAGTACTCTTATGATTTTCCCACATGCATGAGTTAATCATATTTTCTTTAAAGGTCTTTATGATATTGAATACATAAAGAGGAACTTATGAATTGAATGTTAATTATCTGAAGTAATTACCATTTTAATTTGATTTGATTTCATCATTAATTACTCCATTAATTCCTTAATTAAATCTTTAGTTAATTACCTTTTTAAATGAAATCAATTAGGTAAACCATTAGGAAAGAAGACCCAACCATTCACCTTCATCATTCTACTATTAACAAAGCTCAACCAAATTTGATAAATTAATTTTTACTATTTAAAATTTTAAATAATTATTAAATCACTTAATGAGGGTGATTAGGGTTTGAATTTCAAATTACCCTAGTTTCCAAGCCAATAAATCCCAAGAAAATTATGGGAGGCAGAGGACATCCCATTAAGCCAATAATTCAAATTTGAGATCAATTGGCCAAATAATTAAGGCTTAATTAAGCTAATTAAGGAAAAAAATGCAAACCCTAATTAAGCTCTATTCATTATTCAAACCATAGGGAAATTATATTATTAAATTCTCCTTTGTTTACCCTTTCCAAAATGAGTTTATTTGTATTTTTATGATTTTTTATAATTAGTTATGATTTTTTGAAGTTTAAGTAATTAATTACATTTTTAACCTTAATTAATCTCTAACCCATCAGCGCAACGTGCGAGCTGATGTGGTAGCACTTTTTGCATGGTTTCATGGGATTGGCCACTTAAATTGTCCAACTTGGCATGTTAAGTTAGCAGCGGTGGACGCTTTTGTCCCCGCCGCCTAATCATGGATCGGGCAATGGAGATTAATCCTATGGTTCCTAAGGGATAAAATCAAATAAATCTAATTAGATTAATCACAGTCATATGTTCCAATCATGCAGAATTGATGGAAGATGATCCTATGATAGACTCACTGGAGCTCAACCTCCTCGGCTCAACCTGAGCTCACCGGAGCTCGTGAGGTGTCGGGATAGACTCCAAAACTTTCAAAGGATATCCTATGATAGAAAGCACATGAAATCATGATTTGTTTCACAAAATACCAACACCTTAAGTGATTTTTATGGTTTTCCAAAAAATACTACGCCAGAGCTCAAGGCCGGTGGTCCAATGACTGAGGTAGCTTCATCTTGAAGAGTCGAAACCTGGCGAGACTTTCCACATCTCCTGTGGCTCTGTGGATCAAGCGCCACCAGAAATGTTGTTCGAGTTGGTTTAGGGGTGGTCTCCGGTGTTTGAATTGATCGAGAATTATTCCTTGGATTTAGGAATTATTCTCCAAGCTCCAAATTGACCTTCAACATTCCTTGGATTTTCCCACATCCATGATTTGGAGATGATTGTATGCATTGATTTCAGATAACTTGGATTTGGTAATTTAGATCAATTTAACCCTTTTGGCCAATTTGGGTTAAATGAGTCAATTGAGTTCAATTGATCAAAAGGGGTTCAATCAATGGCTTGATCATGTTCAATAATCGATTTATCATTATTTGTAAGCATTTGTTTCAATCAATTTGGATTGAATTGAGGTTTGACCCAATTTAATCTTTTAGGTCAAATTGGGTCAACTTGGGTTAAGAGCCCAGTTGGCTTGGTTTTGTTCACTTGGTTGCAATTGATTAATGAAGGATGTTAAATAATCATTGTAGAAGGTGTTGAATGGGTTGGTTCAACTAATTTGAGTTGGGTTGGAATTTGGATCAAATGGGTCCTTTAGGTGACTTTGGGTCAAGTGAACCAAACATGTCAATTTGAGTTGGATTAAATTGAATTGGGTTAAATTGAGTTGAATTGAGTTTGATTATTGACTAAATAATGATTGGTGGCTTTGATTATAATTTATTTGGACTTAATTGGATTTTAGCTCATGTTGACCCTTTAGGTCAAATGGGCTAAGTTAAGTTGATTAGGCTGATTTGGTTTGATTGGCTTGATTGTAGGTTTTGGAAGAGTTTGAAATGATGTATTGAATGGTTGGAATGCTTTTATAAAAATCAATTGAGTTTGGTTTAATTTAAGGGGCTTTGGGTTGAGTCTATAGGATTGGATCATGGGATTAAGATGAATTTGGGTATAAATCATTTTGGCTTGGAGCTTGAATATGAAATGAAATCCAATTGGGGTTTGATTGACTTGGTTTGAGGTTAGATTTGGATGAGTGGATAGGCATTGCATGGGCCATAGGTAAACCAAGCATATGGTATACCTTCCTAAGTCTCTATGCTTAGGTTCAGTGTTCACATAATCACTAGAAGTGTCCTATGACTAAGGAGATTCTAGTGTCTAGAAGACTCTTATGTCTAAGATAAGAGAATGAATCCTTACTCTAAATGTGAGCTCAATAATTAGGAAGGAGGCTATAACCCTAAACTCACTCCCTAAGAGACTATATAATGTTCGGTATGCAAGCATGGCTTAAACTAATGCTAAAAACTTACAAGTTATTGAGATCATTTTGTCACATTTATTTTGGGTCAAAGCTTGGGATAATTATGCCTACATGCATGATGAAATTGAGTTATGGGCTAAATCAATGAGAAAAAGGTGTTCACCACTATAGGGGACCGCTCTCAAAGGTCAAGCATGTCTACTATTGTTTAAGAGTGGAGATCCTATTTATTCAAAAGTGAAATAATATGACATGCATGTTGTTATAGCATACAACCATTTTGCTAAGGGGTTGCTAAATCTTTTATTATCTTGATAAAAAGCATAGGTTCTAAGATGATGTTATGAATTGATTAAAATTTAGTTGAAGTTATTAATGAGGGTAGAAAATTTAATTTTATTCTAAAGAGCTTATTGCATCGAGGCCACACATCAAATCAACAAACTTTAAAAACTTATAAAAAAGTATGTCATTTTTATTGCACAATCTAAACATAATAATCAAACATGTGAATTTTATAAAAGAGTAAAAGTTCAATGCGGTTGGTACCATCATACACCCCAAAAAAGAGAAAGAATTGGATAGTTCTACCCTTATACAACCCAGATTACAATTGAATATTACAATTGAAATAAATGTTATGAGGGTCTTTAGTTCTTGTTCTTCTTTTCTTTTTTGGATTAGTTTGCTCCAGGCTTCACCGGGCCTCCCAGGTCTTTGGCTTCTAGCCACCGCTCATCCTAAACCCCAAAGCACTAATCCTAATCCTATTACAAAAATTACATTTTTCATAAAAAAAATGAAATCTACACCCAAAAATAGATGTTATCTAAGAAAACATACAAGCCAAGCAATTATATTTCACATGTTCGGACATAACACCTTGTTCTTTGGTAACCAAGCTCGGCTATCCTAATTGGATCATGCTTAGGGCCTAAGCAACACCTGTAAGTGAGAATATTTATATTCATTTATTATTACAATAGCCCCTCAAGCACAATCCTCTACATAAGATATCATTGAGCTAATAACAACCTAACATCCAATTTGTGCACATAATAATCCTAATATCCAGTCTAAAATATTACATCACAAAATAAAATATATCATCACAACATACACTGGTCTAACCTAATACTATGATTGGTGACTCAGTATTCTAACGTGTGTGCTAAGACTTAGTGTGGTATGTCTTGATTAATCTTTAGAATTATGATATTCTAAAGTCTTAGGATTATTTAAATTACCCATTAAGGATGGTTTCACTTTAAGTTTTTTAGTGGCTTCATTGGATTTTAAGTTATGTGTTTTTATTTTGTTCACTACTTACTTAAGATTTGATCATTATGAAGAGAGGAAAGAGACTCAACTCTTTCATCCCAAGTCTAATTTGACTTCTAAAGATAGATTATTTTGGCTTTTAATTCTTTTGATGAACCACTTATGAATTTTATTTAGCCTAAGATTAGATTAGCCTTAATGAATCTTATTCAAACATGAAATACATCTTAAAATCAATGAAATTAAGTCACCATCATATGAGTAATATTCCACTACTTCCTTTCATTATTAATAATATCCACATCCTTTCATTTTTAATTTCTCTAATATTTGATTTAGTATATACATATACATGCAATATACCCATATTTTTACACACTTAATGAAAGTTGATACATGAATTTAATAGAAAAGGTAGATTTCATCTCATATTTGAGAATATGTAAATATGTATTAGAAATTTAAGCAAGTGCATGCCGTTATTAAGTCAAGAAAGTGAGATTATCTAAGACTTCCTTAGGGCAACTTAAATCCTAGTATTCCCGGATGTCTAGATTATATACTTTCCAATCCAAATACACATAAACATATACATAAGCATAGAAACAAAATCATGAAAAGTTTGTGTGTAAATATCCTTTATTCATGTAAAGCTAAATGGCATAAAAAAGGGGGTTTTCTTTATATTCTAGCATATGCAAACACATAAATGAAGTTAAGCAAGTATATGTTATTATTAAACTAGATAAGTGAGATTATCTAAGACCTCCTTGGGGTTACTTAAAGCCTTGTATTCTTGGGTCTAGATTATATATTTGCTAATTCAAATACATTAAAGCATAAGCACAAAACATAGAAATAAAATAATTAATTGCCATCTTTTGATTACAAATAAATGAAAATTTCATCTTCACATAATGAATTATTTATAATATACATTGATTTAAGTTTTAAATCATTTGATTCATAATTAACATATAGTTTCAAAGTAGTTTGAGATTTATTTGTGATAATAGCCACATGACAAACTCATACACTTTGAATGTACTCATATTCTTTTAGTTTTAAAACATGAACACATGAAACATATTATTGACCTCATTTTTGGATGAGGTTAATTTAAATTCTGAAATTAGTAATTATCATGTCCTAAATCTTAACTAGAAATCTTCTAATTCAGTGCTTAGGACACTATACCTAGTGACCTAGTGCACCCTCCTTGGGTTTGATCTAACCTAATTAGCTTAGGCGGATTCAACCCAAATTATAAATTTGGATTAAATCAAATCAAATATAAATAAATTAAATTAAAACAAATGTACAAATCCAAAACTAAATCAAGGTCAAATCTAGTCAACCCATTTGGCATAGGTTTGACTTAGGTGGGTCCCTCCAAGTCAAAAGGTCAACCCACAAAAAATTTGACCAAATTAAATCAATCTAAATGTTTCAAATGATCAAATAAATATGTTTTATGTCAAATCTAATGAAATAAAATTCATTTATCCCTTACTTGGGTTCATTAGCCAATTAGTCTAAATAATCATAAATAGGTCCTTTTTTTAAACCCAAATCAAATTGAAATCAATTCAATTTGATTACTCAAAATCATTTGAAAATGATAATTAAACATAATTCAACCTATAATTGGGTTTAATTTGGTCAAATTGATAATTTGACCCAAATGAAACCCAAACTTAATCCATTAAGCCCACTTTGGGTCAAATGGGTTCAAATTGAAATCAAATTCAAATCAAATGAAATCAACCATCAAAATCTTTTTACATATGTGACTAAACATAATTGGAGTATAAACACAATTTAATTGAGTCAAGATTGGTCATTTGACTCAACCAAATCCAACTTAATCAATTTAAGGCAAAATGGGTCAACTTGACTTGGAGTTGGGCTAAACTTTCATGTGGTATGGGTTAAGTCAATTCCTAATCATCCAATGGACAATCAAGGATGATCCAAATCAAAATTTAAACCAATTAATGGTGGTTAAAGCATTTTAGACTTAAATTAAATCTAATGCTAAGGTTAATCACTAAATGGAATCAAATTAAAATGAAACCTATGGAATTTATTTAAATTCATCATTCAATGGATTAAAAGAAATTGCCAAGTAATCTTAGTTAAATTGATCAAATCTAAATTAAACCAAAATGATACAATTTTCTAATGGCAAAGAGGGATCATGTGAAGCAAAGTCCACTTTGATTTCTTTTATCCTTTATCCCATTTAAATCTCCTCTCTTGGCTTAAAGACAAAAGGAATGGCTGCAATTAATTGAAGGCCACCAAACCAAGAGAAAATCAAGAAGAGCTTTGCTTCTTCTAAGGAAGGAAACCAAGGAAGAAGAAAAAAGAACCAAAGGCTTGACCAAGGTGGAAAAGAGGGGGAGAGGCCTTCCTCCCTTCCATGTGATCATCAAACTTGTTCAAAAAGCTAAGGGGGATTGAATCCACCCATTGGTCATCCTTGCTGCCATTTGTTGGATTTGGCCACTTAGAAAGCCATAAGCAAGCCTCTCAGCTAACCATGGAAAGAGGGGAGGGAAGGAAATTCCCTCCCTCTTCTCATCTAAAATCATTCACCAAGGCAAGAGATGAAGAAGGAGACCCTTCCCCCGATCCATCTCATCGACTCACTAGGGAAAACGAATGAAAATCAATCACCTTGGAGCTCTTTAATGGTGAAATGCAAAGGAGACTCTCCCACTTCAAATTGAACCTTCCAACACGTTCAAGGTCAAAGAGACCTCAAATGAATCACCACCCCATCCCCTTACTGCCGAGACGCCGGAGAACATCCAACACTACTAGATTTGAAATGATGTTGGCCCTAGGGAGCAATCCATGGGGAGGCAAGCTGCCAAATTGCATACACACATTTGTCACATCAAAATGAAGCTAATGGAGTCAATCCCACTATTGGTGATCGCTAAAAACAAGGTATTGTCCACCACCGATCCTTTAGGTGTTTAGTTTTGGCACTTTCTGAAACCAAATTGATCCCCAAGTGGATCAAACTGCATGAATGAATTGTGAATAGATCATTGATCATTTTACCATTGAAATCCCTTTGAAATTCATCGATGATCACCATAATTTTGGCAAAAATGATGGATAGTGTCCATCTCTCACCACAGAGCTACAAGATCTAATCTCTGCCATTCGATCCTTCTATTAAAATGGTCGATCATGATTTAGTTGGACAATTTGATTTAATCCATTATGGATGCCATGAAGACAGACCGATCTTCAATCAGAAGGTTGAGGATCATCCCGCATGGCACCACTTTTGACGTGGATACCACGCGGGATCAACGTGCCCCACTCCCACCTCGCCACATGGCAACAACACCATGATGGCTGCCACGTCAGCCCGCCATTATAAAATAGGTAAATCCCCTCTAAAATTAATTAAAAATGACAAAAGATTCAAAACTTCATAGAAAAATAAATACAAATCCAAGAAAATGGAAACTTGGGCTCTATGGATTCATCTTGATGAGAGGAATCCATTAAAATTAAAATCCCCAATTAATTTTGGGTATTTTGGCCTTAATTAAGCTTCAAATAAAATAAAATAAATCTTAATTAATCACAAAACATTAATCAAATTCAAATGAAATTTTGGGGAACTAAAATTGATGTTAAAACACAACCTAGGAAAATTTTTCATGAATTATGGCAATGTAATTGATGAAATATGAAATTTCAAATCCTAAACCTCAATTTTAATTAAATAAATTAATATAAAATGAATTAACTCATGAAAACTAATTAAATAACCTTAAATCAAATTAATGAACCTAAATGAACATAAAACACTAATGAAACACATTTGAGCTTAGTAAATTACAAAATTGATTTAATTAAGTAATTAATTGAATTAAATAATTCAAAGAATTAACCAAAAATTAATTAAGTCACATAAATCAACAAAATGTCCATAAATTATGAATGAACTCTCTTTAGAAACTTATTTTAGAGAGGAATCAATGAAAAATAAAATCCCCAAATGATTTTCATTAAATTAGGCTTAATTTAAGTTCTAATGATATAATTAAAACCTTAATTACACCATAATTATGAATCTAATCAAGATAAAATATTGGAAACATGGAATTGGCATGGAACCCCACTTGCCATAAAAATTTTAAACCCAATTGACCTTCAAATTGGTAATTGTTGAATTTTTAAATTCTTAAGTCATTATGAATCAAATAATTTTTTTAAAAAATCCATAAATTCATCAAATCATGAAATAATTGGAATTAATTTTGATCAATCATTAGAAATACTTAGGATGGTTCTCCAACATCCTAAATAAAAGAACTTAATTATTTCCATACTTAAAGGTTAAAGAAACTAATAATGAAATTTTAAATTTAATCAAATCTTCAGTTTAATTAAACTCATAATTAAGCAAACCAATGAAACTTTAGTCTCCAATCAATCTAATCTAATAATGAATTCAAATGTTATCTAAGTGCCTTAGGTTAACATAAATTAAACTAAATGAAATGAACATAACTTAAAACCTAAACATAACTTAAACCCAAAACATAAATAAAACTAAATCAAATGAAATAATTCAAACAAAATAAAATAAACAAAATCAAATGAGATAATTCGGCTAAATTAAGCTAAAAGAATAAAATAAACCAAGAATGAAGATTAAATATTTAAATTCCAAAGAAAAGAAATGAAATATTAATCCAAATTCTAAATGAAATTCAAACTTAAATCATCTAAATGAAACTAAAAGAATTAACTAAGATACTTAAGGATCTTAGTTAGACCTTTAGGGTGGATCTTCATCTTAAGATGAGGATTTCATTCTACGATGAGTTAGGATATTGAATAGGATGAGTTCCATCAAAAATGAAATTTATTCTGCTCTTCATTCTTGAAAACTTAAACATTACTTTAATCAAATAAAAGTGAAATGAAAATAAAAACAAATAATTAAATCATTTGAATTGAAAGCAACCAAAGATAAAATTCAAATAAATTTAAAATCCAAATTTAAACTTGAACTAAAGAGGCCTAGCAAAGTCTTGCTACACAAGCCTATTTTCTTCACACATTAGATCATTAAGCGGATCCTAGACTTAGGTTAGGCCATTCTGTGATTCTTTATAATTTATTGTGATGTGCTGTTATATGATTTGCTCCACATGTCTTTGTGGTGTGCTGTGACTACATATCTAGGATTGTTTGCTCGTTAGACTGAATGGTAGGACGTTCTTTCTAAATCTAACATTATCTTTTATAGGGGTATATGCTAGAAAGGATTGTTATCATAAATAAATTAAAATATTATTTTCTTCGGTATGCTTAAGTCCTTAAGCATAGCCCATAAAATAGGTGGGCTTAGCAAGCAGCTTATCCTAAGCCTATATGTTTATGAAATATAACTGTTGTGTGCTGCTTGTATTTTCTTAATATTTGTTTCGCATGGCTTAGGATTAATTTTGAATTCAAAATGTAAATTTAAGCTTAGAATTAAGTTAGAATCAATGGGGTCTAAGATTAGTAGGAACTAACCTTACCAGAAGATAGGTGTAGTGTCCCTTATGAAGCCCAATTGATGTCCCTGAAGAAGGAGACTATCCTGGAAAGAAGACCCATAGATCTAGACTTATAGTTCTAGGCTAGGCTACATAAGGGCAGAGTTCGGTTACCCATTTTCTCTTTTTCTATGGTGTAAAGCAGTACTCAGCCACATTGGTCTTTTTCTTAAATTAAATTATCTTAATTTATTTTGGGTGCACAATAGAATCAACCTGTTATTCTAGATTTCTTTTTGTGTTATGTTTTTGTGATTGAATGTGTGGATAATTAGGCTCATAGTTAAAGTTAAATTTCATGCCCAACTTAAATCTAAATAATTGAAACAAAAATAAAAGAAAATTTAAAATTTCACATAAACTAAAGCCTTAGGCAAAATTGAAAATCAATTAGAAATAATTAGGTTTTGAAACCATGGCTCCGATCCTTGAAATGGCCAATTCACCTATTACACATAAAGGACATCTGACCTATAAGGATGACCACCTTCTTGGGGAAGCTTACTTTTTATTATTGATTTGGCCCATTATCATTTCTAATTACATGACATTAAGCATAAAAATGCATACCCAAGGCCTCAAATAAATCTTAAATCAAAACATTTAAAACTCTAAAAAATGTTCATTAGTTAGATGCATTTTATACATAAATAATCCTAGGGATTAGGGAGTGAGTCTAATTTCATAGATAAAAAATTTCTAAAAATATAATAGCCTAGCCATCTTGTATTCATGAGATTTAACATCATGAATTTAAAATGTACTTAAATGGTGTTTTGCGACTCTAGGTAGGTTGTAATTTTAGAGGAGTCAGGGATATATTAGTTCCCTCAAGTGTGAGGAATAACTAATAATTCTCAAAATAGAACTAGGTTGAGCATCTGACATGTGTCAAAAATACTTATAAACCAGGTTCTGAAGCATCCTTCTTAGAATAAGTCTTCAACCTTAGGTATTTTGCAATCTTGTGCTATTAGAATCTAAGTCCTAGACTTCCAAAAAATTTCAACTCAAAATCTAAATTAAATTACAAAATTTAAAGTCTAAATACAAGGTTGTTGAAATATTTACTAGGCATCCCAGTATCATTAGGCATTTCCTACTTCATCCCATTTATTTTCTAAAATAACTCTCTCCAATTTGAATCAATCTAATTGAAAATTTTAAAAATCAATCCTTTGAAAACCAACTTAGAAATCCTTAGAAATAACAACTCTTTTTTTTAATTGAGAGTATTCTTAGGAAGAGATCATTCTTAAGATGTAATTAACTATAGGGGCTTGCCTCTGTAGGTAACCATGAACCCAGTTTAAATTAAACCATGTTCTACTTCCCATGTAGTTAAGAAGAAAAATCTTTGGTATATAAAAGACCTATTAGCCTTAAGAGACTTTTATTAAATGATTGAACATTATAGAATAAATTGTTTATCCTTCAGGATAATATGTTTATTCCTTAATGATACATTTGATCATCCAGATAAAAAATTCTAAACTCTATGTGGTGTCACAAATCTTTCCCACACACATGACATACACATTTATGATAATTGAAAGGAAGTAATTAAATATCATCACACAATATACTTGATTTCATTAAACTGTAAGGACAATAAAGTTAAATAAACATCCATTAAGTCCAACCAAAGCTTTTTTTAAGGCTTAATTTTAATATTCAAGTTAGTAAAACCTAAATAGGAGAAATGACACATAGAATTCCCTCCATCCCATATTGATCATTTAGTATGTTGAAGGAAAGAAATTAAATATATTTTATGAATTAATTAGGTTTTCCATTAATCATATAACTTTGATTACCCTTCACAAACTTCTTCAATTTATTTAATTAATTAAACATGAGCCTTCAATGAAATCCTTTGAAAAAAATAAAATTAGCAATGCACCTAAAGAGGTCTATTGCAATTAGGCTCATGCTTAAGAGTTATTTAAATTAAGGAGGAAAAGATTCAAGCTAAATACTCTTATGATTTCCCCACACCAATGGGAGAATCATAATTTCTTTAATAACTTTATGTTATTAAATATATAAAGCGTTTTATTGGTTGCACTTGAGCTCTTTAAATTAGTTTCATTTGAATTTTTATTTATTTTCTTAATTCATACTTAATTACTAAACATATTAATTAGATTTTTTAAGGGAATACATTTGAAAATAAATAGGAGAGAAAGTGATAATTAATTTCATGTTATCCTCACTATTTTTATTAATTGATTATTCCTAATTACTCAAATTTACTATTCATTGACTTTAATAATTATTAAATTAATTAATAGGAGTAATTAGGATTAAAATTTAAAATTTCCCAAACCATTTGAAAAATACTTCCAAGAAAAATATGGGAGGTAGAGGACATCCCATAAAATAAACATGTCAAATTTGGAATTAATTAGCCAAGTAATTTGGCCTTAATTAAGGTAATTTTTTAAACTTTAAACTTTAATTAAGCACTATTCATTATGCATTAAATAGGGATTTTATTTTTATTAAATTCTCCTCTATCTAAGCTTTCCAAAATGAGTTTATTTACATTTGTTGGATTTTTTTACAATTAGTTATACTTTTTTGAAGTTCTAGCTATTTAATTACTTTTTGAAACCCTAATCAATCATTTTAAACTGTTGACGCCACATGGACATTGATGCAGCAGTGCTTTCCATGTGACATTACAATATTGGTTATTTAAAGTGTCCAACGTGGATGGAGATTAGGTGGTGACGGATGTGGTTTCATTCTTCCATCCGATCTCAGATCGAACGATCAAGATTAATCTAGTGATTATGAAGAGGTTAAATTGATATTTCAAGCATGATTAATCATGGTTGTCCATTCTAATAATGTAGAATGGAAGGTCGATGATCCGTCATCCTGTGAGAGCCAAAGGACGAACACCGTTTGCCTTCTACCATTCAATCCAAGCTTGTTAGAGCTCATTTGAGGGTGAAATCAACTCCAAAATGATCAGGGAAGAGATCTAGGAGGTCCTACTAGGGAAATCACATGAAAACACAATTCATCTCGAAAAATATTAACAACTAGGGGGAAAAACTATGATTTCCAAATTTTTACTTTGTTGAGCTAAAGACCAATGGTCCGTCGAAAGAAGTAGCTTCATCTTGAAGAGATGAAGCATTATTGAGAAGATCTCGAGCTACCTTCTCTAATCGGTCTATGGACCAAACACCACTGTGGAATTCATTGTAGTTTGTCCAGGGATTCCATCCAATGATTGAATAAATAGGGAATCAATTCATCTTTGTCAATGGAGTGTTGTGAAGGTGTGAAAAAAGTTAATTTGGCTTTGGTGGAAGTTTGGTGAGGCTGGATGGATGGGGCTATCGAGTTTGAGTGGAGCTTGTGGCCTTGCTAGCGATGGGGTGCACGGGGAGCTTGGGGAATGCTCTAGGATTGCTTGGAATGCTCTAAGGAATGGTGTTTGATGAGTTTGAATGAATGATGAAGAGTAAACTCTCCTCCCAAACCAAGGGGTGATTGTCACTGCTCACCGAGGGTGGATAGAGGTGGTAGGGACTGCGAGGTGGATGCATGAGAGGTGAGGAGGAGTGGTGCAATGTACATTCCCCAAGTGGACCAATGGTTGCCCATGTGTGAGCTCACCTTCTCTTGGCCAAAGGCTAAGCTCAATATCCTTAGATTAGGTTGAGTTAGTGGCCTTATGTCCAAGAAGTGCCAAAAATAGCTGCAAAGAGGTGGAGAGTTGGAGAATTCATCCAAAAGAGATTTTAGCCTATTTAGATAGCTTGGATCAATGGGTTTGACCCAATCTAGGTTCACCATGGGTTGGGCCCACATGGTAGGCTCATGGTGACCCAAGGATGAGTCATGCCAAGTTTGATTGGATTTAGACTTGGTTTAGTTGGATTTGACTCAATTTGCTTCATGTAGGTTAAATGGGCTCAATTGGGCTAAGTTGACCATTTTGACCAAACTGGGTCAATTTTGGGGTTTGGTTAAGTTCAATCGGTCATTTGGAATTAATTAGCATAATTGATTTGGTTCAATTTGAGTTAGATTTGGATTTGGTTCATATGGTTTAATTTGGGTCAAATGGGTCATGTTGATCAATTTGATCAAAATTTTCAAATTGGCTTGAACATGGGTTACGTCTATGTTCAATTGGTCATTGCCAATTGATTGGAAGAGTTGATTTGAATTAATTTAAATTATGGGGTGATTTAACTCAATTTGATCCTTTGGTTAAGTAGGCTAATTGGGTTGGGTTGACCAAATTGGGTCTAATTGAAGGTTGAATCATGTTCAATATTTAAATTGTGGTTGATGAAGGCTTAGAACATGATTTGGCCCAATTTGGCCCTTTAGGTCATTTTTGGTCAACTTGGTTAAGGGGCTAAATTGGCTTAGCTAGGTCCAATTGATTGTAGCGAAGTGTTCAATAGTGATCTACAATCATCAATGAAGAGATTGGATAGTTTGATTTGATTTAATGGGTGTTTGATTGGAGTATGGTCTAATTGGACCTTTTCGGTCACTTTGGGTTAAGTGGTTTAGTCAAGACCAATTTAGGTTATAGATGGTTGGAGTATATTCAATGATGAATTTGAAGTTGATTGGTGACTTTGATTGTAATTGATTTGGGTTAGATTGTGTTTTGACTCATTTGAACCCTTTAGGTCCAATGGGATAACTTAGGTTACATAAGTCTAATTGATTTAGTTGGTTTGATCGCAAGTGTTGGAATAATTCATAGTGATCCATTGAATAATTAGAAAAATTAAGAGAATTGAATTGAGTTTAGTTTGCTTGGGTTGGTTTGAATATAGTTATAGGATTTAAAGTGGGTTAACTTGAGTTAAGGAGCTAAATTGGCTTAGAGCTTAGATTGAAAATCAAATTCAATCAAGGTCAATTGATTGGCTTAAGGTTGAGGTTTCAATCATTTGGTTTAGGTTTAAAGGAATTGATGAGTATGAGTGTTAGTTTAGGCCTTAGGGTAAGTGAAGCCCACTTATCTTAAGGTAAGCTCTAGACCTAAGGTTATGCCCTACAAGTCTTCAGGCTTAGCTTTAGTATTCCCATAATTACTAGAAGTGTCCTAGCACAAAGGAAACTTAAGTATCTAGAAGAATCCTAGACTTAGGATTAGAGTGATCAATTCTCACTCAAAAAGTGAGGTCAACCCATGCATAAATGAATTATAACTTTTAGGTTTAACTTTAGAGAATGAACTAATATGCTTGTGAGATGTACGATTATTTGAAGTATGTGAATAATGTGAATATTGCTTCCAAGACATGAGCTTTGAATGTAAAACATGTGAGCAACTAAAACTTGTAGAAGATAAAGATATGTCATTTAATTTACTTCTAATATTTGCATTCTCAATTTTTAAACTTTGACTTTCAATATGCAAATCATGTTCAACTTTACTTCTAAAAAAATAATTATTTTGCAAAACTTTGTTTTCATCTTCTAAAATTTTAATTTTGGAAATAAACTCATCATGACAGTAGAATATAGAAGTGCTAGAAAAATCACTTAGAAAATCATTTACTTTGGTATTCAATGAATATACTTCATTTCCAAGAAAAAAGATCACATCATGAGATTTTTGGGCATCTAATAAAAGTGACTTATTTTTGGGCATCAAAGTGACTTATATTAATACTTAGACTTTCTTTTAGTAAATG
The DNA here is from genome assembly GCA_021442155.1 of Cymbidium sinense. Classification (NCBI taxonomy): domain Eukaryota; kingdom Viridiplantae; phylum Streptophyta; class Magnoliopsida; order Asparagales; family Orchidaceae; genus Cymbidium; species Cymbidium sinense. The sequence continues at coordinate 75,564,237 of CM038215.1, forward strand.
TATTTCTTTTTAATTTATTATAAACATCCACTAATTCATCAAAAAACACTAGACAACTCTTCATAAGATAGATTTTTGACCTCAAGGTCAACCTTAGAATCAGTTTGAGAATTGAAGCTTTGGGTGGCTAACTTGATGGATGTATATAGAAGCTCTTTTCCTTCTTTTCTATAAACACTATTAGACTTTTCTTAAAATCTTTTTTATTTTCCTATCCTTTGCCTTTCTTATTTCTTTTCTTACTAGTTTTTGGACCAAAGGCATGTAATTAGAGCTTTAGATTTATTTTTCTAAAATTCTCAATAAGAATATCCTATTCCTATAAAGAATTCATCTCACCTATCTTATAATTACAACTATATAGCAAAGTTAGAACATCAAGTATATCTTTTCGAGATTTAAAAGATAATAAATGAGAAAGTTCATTAGGAAGAGATTTCTTATACAAATATAAAATTATTTTTTCATTTAAAATAATCAAATCACTTTCTAAATAAAATAAGCTGCCATTTAAATAAACATACCACATTTTGGAATTAACACTTCATAAAAATTATAAGAATCTAATTTTCCATATATCAAAATTAGTTTTCTAAAAAATAGGTACATAATAAATTTTATCATCAAAAGACCAAGGAACCAATTGAAGTGCCACAATGATCAACTCTGGGATGTTAATTTACTAAATGAGCCACCAACTATTAAGAGGCTAACCCAAGAGGGGGGTGTGGGGTGGGCTGAATTGGGTATTTTAAAAAAATTTCAAATTAAAACTGAATTTTTAAAACTTTGTAGAAAAGTTAGTTCCAAAATATATAAGGTTATTTATAATGAAAGATTAAAGCTACAACCAAACGAAATGCAAAAAAAATAAAAGATAAGAGGCACAAGGATTTTCACATGGTTCAGCCAAACCCAAAAACTGGTCTATGTCAATGCCTAGTCACCTTGACTAGGAGTTCACTAATCAAATGAGATTACAACCAATATCTCTTACTCTCCTATACCGGGCAAGTACAATCCCAACACATACTTTCTTACATGTGCAAGTATAACCCAATATCATACTTTCCTACAAGTGCAAGTACAATCCCAACAAAGCATAAGAGAATAAAAGAAGAAAAGATACAAAATATCTAACCCTCAATTTAAAAAGATTTTACACTCAAAATCCAAGTAACAAATATTAAGAAAAATAGTAAAGAGAGCTCAAGGTGATTAAACTTCTTATTTAATTAAATTAACATAATAATATGGACTTTATATGTAATGATTGAAGTAAACAAGTCTTAAAAGAAATTATTTTACTTTAAAAGAAATGAAAACTTAAAATGAAATAACCTGAAGAGCTACATGAAATCACATCACATGGATGATTAAAACATTTGCATGAAATAGTAACTCAAATAAGTTATGCAATAAATACTTTCAAACAAACAATCTAATATTGACTTCTTATTTGTAAAATCAATTTAATCAAACTAAAGAGAAAATCTTTCAAATATTTTAAAAGAAGAATGAAAAAAAAAAAGAAAGATTAAGTTATTATTTTGACAATAAAACACATAAAGATTTTCATTCAAATCAAACCAATGAACATAAATATTTAAAAGAATAAATGAAGTGCATTTCTTACTCAAGTCTTTTATTTGTATGCAAAGAGATCTGTGACTTGAAAGTTTCTTGAAAGATAAATTTAAAAAATAGACTTTAGAAAATGTTTACTATTGTTAAAGAAAATCCTTTTTAGTTAACACAACATGAATGTCAAATATTTTGAATGTGAAATTTATAAAAGATAATAAATATGAGAAGTTTTAAAGAGATTATTTCCAATCAATCAAACCTAAAGGAATTAGGGTTGTAATTTAAATTTATGTTAGATACTTTGTATATTTTATTCTCTTATACTTTATTAGGGTTGTTTTTGCCCGTGTAGGAAAGTATGGTGTTGGGTTGCATTTGCTTGTGTAGAAAAGTACATGTTGGGTTGTACTTGCTCAGTGTAAGAAAGTACGTGTTAGAGCTATACTTTCCCAGTGTAAGAAAGTATGAGAGATTGGTGGTAATCTCATTTTGTTTAGTGAATTTTTAGTCAAGGTGACTAGGCATGGATGTAGGCTGATTTTTGGGTTTGGTCAAACCATGTGAAAATCCTTATACCTCTTATCTCCTTATATTTTTGCATTTATTTTAATTTATTATTATGCTCTTTTAATATCATAATTTATAACTAACTTTTCTATAAAGTTTTTAAAAACTAAGTTATAATTTGATAATCTTTTAAAATACCAAATTCACTCAAGTCCTTTATATGTATGCAAAGAGATTTGTGACTTAAAAGTTTCTTGAAAGATGAATTTAAGAAATAGACTTTAGAAAATCTTTACTATTGTTAAAGCAAATCCTTTTTTGTTAACACAACATGAACATCAAATATTTTGAATATGAAATTTATAAAAGATAATAAATATGAGAAGTTTTAAATAGATTATTTCCAATTAATTAAACCTAAAGGAATTAGGGTTGTACTTTAGATTTATGTTAGATACTTTGTATATTTTGTTCTCTTATACTTTACTGGGGTTGTTTTTGCCCGTGTAGGAAAGTACAGTGTTGGGTTGTATTTGTTTGTGTAGGAAAGTACATGTTAGGGTTGCACTTGCTCAGTGTAAGAAAGTACATGTTAGAGCTGTACTTTGCCAGTGTAAGAAAGTATGGAAGATTGGTAGTAATCTATTTTTGTTTAGTGAATTCCTTGTGAGGGTGACTAGGCATGGATGTAGGCTGATTTTTTGGTTTGGTTGAACCATGTGAAAATCCTTATGCCTCTAGTCTTCTTATATTTATGCATTCATTTTAATTTATTATTCTGCTTTTTATTTATGCCCCCCTAGTCTCTTGGGTGCCATATCCTTTTAACAAATTTAAGTTTGACATATATAAAGGGAGAGAAGAGTGAAATGTGGGCAACAATGTGTGAAATTATAGAGGAGGTGATTATCCAATGTATAAGTGCACCTCTAAATAAGTGGTGGCTAGCAATTATGACTTTAAAATTGATAATTAGATTAATTTAAGTCAAATAATCAATTAAAATATGAAGATTCATAGCATTCTCCTCAGTTTTATAAATTTACTCATAAATAAAATCTTATTTTTTAAAATTGACAAAAGTTAAGAAATAAAAATTATATTCATATTATGTCCTATGTATACACAAATAAACATGAAACTAATAAAATTTTAAATACTAAAATTAAATCATTGCTCGAGCTCTTATTCTTAGCCTTTTTTTTTTGGCATTAGCTTGCTTCTTCATGTTACATCATTTTTGCTCCACTAGAAAGATATCTGCTCTACCTAGTATATTATGCTGTATAGTAGCAATATATGATTTCTATCTTTCCTCATGGAAGAGGTGATGGAGTTTCTATTAGTGTCAAAAGTTCATCATATAATTCAATTATAAAGAAATACTTTAGTTCGTATAAATATATTAGCTTAAAAGAATTTGCTAACAAATACTATTATTAAAATAATTCTATAAGCATATAAAACACATGGAGGTAATATAAGGAAATTATATAGGAGGAAGACTAATTAAATTAATTGGAGGATAAGTGAGGGTTAATGTGATTTCAATTCTATTAATTTTAATAGAGATTTTATGATTTGTTTCTTAAAGTTTAAAAATTAAATTATTTTTAATTTTCTCATAAGATTTGTTACTTGATATTTAGTTTACCAAATTAATTAATACATTATTATTTTTTATTTTTACTAAATTTATTTTATGATCTAATTATTTCTTCATTCATAAATTGCAATTGAATTTTATTATTATATATTGAAGGTTATATATCATCGAATAGGCTATTATGATTAAAAAAGTTTTAAGAATTATTAAGATGAGAGTTAATTGAATAAACTTGAATATGAAAGGCTGATAATAATGAGTTTATAAATGAATTTCTTGCCAACCCTTTATAATGTGATGTATATTGCCAACTTCAAGAGTACATATCCATTTTATGTGGTTAAAATACTTAAGAAGTTTAGGCTTGCGAGTGGAGAGGTGAAATCATAAAATGGTGGCTAAACAAAATGTGGAGACCACCAACTTGAAAAGTAATTTTTTCAAGTTTGAGATATTTATGATGGGGTCTATGGTTAAACTAGTAGCTAAGAACTTATGGAGTTAATAGATTATAGTGTTTAGATATGTTTTTAAACTTTATAAGATGGTTTAAGGATTTATAATTATATAATAGTAAGAAAAATCAAGACTAGATCTCTTTTGTTCTACTTTAGTTAACTATGAAAAAGAATACATTTATCTTCTATGTTTTTCAAGTGAGTATACTTCAATCATGGCATATTAGAGGAAATGCATGATAGGAATTCTACAATAAAAGAGAATTAGAGAGTTCTGAAAAAATTTATATACTTCATGAATGGTGTATGCTAGTCATTATCATCAAACAAAATCTTGAAGGGGAACTCATCCATCAAGCTATTTTCAAAGGTAAAAACTATAAATTTATATAAAATTATCATTATCTTTCAATTAATTTTATCAAAAGTTTTTATATTATATATATTTTTTCTAATTTGGCTAATCTTATAAAAGTAGGCATATGCTCTATTTTTTCAGAGGGAATAAAGTTTTTCCATGACATGTTAAAAGGGAAGTAAAAGAATGCTTTTATAGATTTTATTGATCAAAATTTGTGTAGATACTAATGTTACAAGGGGTTGATTATGTAATCAAATAAGCTTTAATGGGGGAACTCAACTACAAAGCTATTTTCCAAAGAGTATACGTTCAAATCTTTAGCAAGTCATTATAAACTTTTTTATTTAATTATGTATAAATTATTTATAGAGTTTTTACAATTAGTTAAATTTTACATAAAAAGAGGAAGAATGTGGGTAAGCTAAGTATGTGGTTAGAGCACATTACCTAATATGTAATTTTCCCTCCAAATACATAATGGTTAATCATGATGATTTAAACATTAATCATTAATTAAAATAAAGGTAAATAATTATTTTTAATAAAATTATATAACATTCCTTTCATTATTAAGAATTTAAAAATAAAAATTCAAAATTTTCAAGTTAATTTTTTTAATTTATAGAAACTAAAAACTAAAAAATGCATAAATAAATTTATAATTAATAATTTTTTAAATACTAAGATTAGATTACTTCATAGATTGAACTCTTATCTTGGCCTTCTTATTTTTAACTTGCTTCCTTGTGTGGGATCACCCTGTTTTTCACACAAAGTCAAAGATCATTAGCTCATCAGCTGGTGACACCAAAATCTATAAAATCATTTTATATTAAGAGATCTCCCATAGATATAGATCTACTACCTCCAACACTAGTTACATCTTCAAATTGGAGGATTAAGGTAGATTAAAAAAAGTAACTTTTTTATGAACACTCACATAAGAAAGTTTTTTTTTAAAGGTTTGTAAATAAAATCTCAATGAATTTCTCTTACAAAAAATTTCTCTCTATATATATTCTCTCATTGCTTATTAGCCTATCTCTCATTTAATGTTCAAATAAATAAATTTATATTAAGTGCATTCTACTCAAAATCATAAATTTGAGAATCAAGCAAAGTGCTAACTGACAATATAACACTATTCATGTCATAAAATATAATCAATTACATATTATTTGTATCTCTTAGCCCTTATTCTCAACTGCTTTATTAAACTAATTTAAGGAATACCTTGTATAATATGCTATGCATCATGTCATATGATTAATTTAATTAATAAATTAATCTAATTAAAAATATTAATTAAGTAGCTTAATGGTTTTAAATTTTTTATATTTGTCTTACTAGAATGACTATATACATGATTTGCTTTTAATTTTAAGCTACATGTTTTATTAGAGTCTTGCATATTTTTATTCTTTAAGCATACCCATCATGTCAAACTTTGCTCTTTAGAAGTATCCTTGAATCATTAGTACTCTAATTAAGACATAATATATGTTAGTAAAATTAGCTCAATTAAGTCTTCTTAATCATGAAAGTGTTGTAGGCTCATGTAATTAATCATTTTTTAAAATCACAAGCAAATAATAATGTGACTTAATTATGAAAATCTTGATATTACATTTTGATCTATTTAACACTCTTGAAAAAAATGGATAAAACGAAGAATTCATTTATTATTTTTAGATCATCATCCTCTCTATATCAGATGTTTATATAATATAATATTATCTAAACTAATTTAAGTAATTTTTAACTATGTACCAAATGCTATCTTAGTATTATAATTAGATTCACAATATTACTCCACCACTCATAATGATCTTGCCCTTAAGATAAATCCAATAGTGCCCATTGCCATCCATTCAACAATAATCAATCAAGCATGTCATGTTATGTGCTACACCAACAATGCAGTAAAAACAAATGTTGACTAAGAAACACTTGATGAACTCAATATTTGCTTCATGTAAATCAAGAATAGAGGCTTATAGATACAACTTATCATTAATAAGTAGCCCAATTCTCATAACATTTAGAGTAGTGTAGAAAGAAAATTCATTAGGATGCTTATCCTTAAGATGAACCAAAGCTTTACAAAAAGGAGACATGATGGCCTCTTCCTATTTATTTATTTATTTTGCTTGAAAGATATCTGATGTAATCCTTCCAAACATTTGTAGAATGAAGAGCTAGAAAACATTTTGTTGGTTTTGTCCATGATTCCTATTGAAATAATAATCTAAGGTATTTTTTCAAGATTTATTAATTAAAAACTAATTTTATTAAAATAATAAAGGTAGATGCCACCTTTTTATTCAACTTATCAATTAATGTATAAAGGTATTTAATCAAATATTTTTCATCTCCAAATAAAAAATATACTCCAATTCATGAAATGAGTAAGAGATTTGTTGTGGAGCTGAATTGATTGAGCCTTAATTTGGAAAAATCATTAAAGATTTAAGAGATTTAGTATGACAATATCAATTTTTATTGCCCTTAAGCATCAAGATTGCAAGTACATTAAAAAAAGGATGAATGAGTTTCATGATTTATTAGATGGAGATCTAAACCATTGATGATAGTGATGGATATTTAAGATTTCACAGAATCAGTGGAGAAAAGTGGATGATTGTCATGATGCATCAAACTTGTGAGATAGAAACAAATAGAAAATCTAGATGATAACAAGTGTAAATTCTAGAATAGAATAAAGATATATATGAAAGTGTTGATGTGTTAACACTGGGCATGGTTGATTTGGTGATGAAAATATGAACATTGATTGAGAAGAATGTTAAAAGAGATGGCAAATCTATAATTGGATCATTCAAAATGATGGTACCATAACACATCTCTATGGAAAAGTAATTTGAAATTTTAATGAAGATGGAATTGACTTTCATGATTCGTAGTTGGTGTGGCTAACCGCTTAGAAGGAAAGTTCATCATAAAAAACAGTGAATTACAATTGATTGTGCGAGAAGTTGTTGGATTCAAAAGTGATTTTCTTGAGAAAAGCTTCAACAATATGAAGGTTGGATGGGTTGAACCTATGATGGTGAGAAAAATATTTTAAAAGAGAATAGCTGACTTCAAATCTTGAGTGTGTGTGTGTGTGATAATTCAAGAAGATAAGTATTTAATATTATGATAGAGATAAAAGTGGTGTGCTATCTCTTCAAGTTTGGCTAGTACTATCTTAAAAGGAGCAACAGTGTCAGGATCTTCAAATAAAATATTTTGAGAATTCATCTCTCCGCATAAACTTAATTTATTAATTTTCATATCATCATCCTTCCCAAATGAGATATTTATAAAATACAATACTATCTTAAGCAAATTAGGCTAGATAATTAATCAATCGGTAGCTAATTAATATCGTAATTAGATTCACAGTAAACTTTTTTGAGCTCTTACTTTAAAAATGCCGATTAAGAATTATTCGAGTGTTTTCCCAAAAAGAATTATTTGAGAGGATTTTCTGATGAATAATATATAATCCTAATGTTATTAAAAGTAAAAAAATGATAGTAGGAATTAATCAATATTAAAATTCAATTAGTTTATATAAGACAACTTAATTTAGTATAATTAAACTTAGGTCATGAGTTTAAATTTTTATCCATATATTATATATGTGAATTTGAGATTAAATTTATTTAAATATTTCAAAAAAAAAAAAAAAAATCCATCTAGGTTTAATGAACGAAGCTTCAGTGATCCAATGGATAGTCGTTTGTAGACAAACAGTATTTCGTCCGATTATTCTTGGAAATCCTCGCCGAATGTTTGAAACCCTGGTCAGCCATACGTTGGAGTGGGCCGATCTTATCCTAATGAAAGAAGTATGAAAGGCTTAACCGGGTTACAAGGTTATATGGGCTTTGAATCGGAGTCGAGGCCCATAAATGAACCTGCCTGGTTTAGATGCAGTGCTCTCACAATGGTACTGTAATGGGAATGATTAAGCATCAGAAGCTTTGAGCTCAGCTCAAATTATAGATCTTGATTGATTGACGTTAGTGAGACCCAACAACGAATTAGTAGGTATAGGCATGGCTTATATGGGTTAACTAAAGTTATAAGAGATCATTTGTGATCCTGCAGGATAAAGTTGAGATCTCAAATATATATTTAAAATAAGTGGTTAGTTTTTATTTTACTTACATTATTATTTAAAATAAAATATATTTAATATTAATAGTTATTTTTTAAATTATTCAAAACATTTAAAAATTATTTTGAATGTTTTTAAAATAATGAGATTTGTTGTCAAAAATAAAAAAAATATCTAAATAAATATTTTTTTTTATAATAACATAAATATAAAAATATAAAAATTTTCAAATAAAATTGATCCTAAATAAACCCTAAGTTATTCAAATTTTATTATTTAAAAAATATATATTTTTAAATCTAACTTCATAAACCTCATATAAATAGTAGACTATTAAATATGCCATCAAATTATTGGTAAATGGGACATGGTAGACTGGAAGATTTGAATTTAAAACAAAGAAATGATTTCGAATTGGATAATAAAGATAAAAAGAGAGAAGAGAAACAATTTATCATTATCGAGTGTTCCCTTTATACGTTGAAAGCACAACGGAGTTATGAATTTTGTAATATTCTTTTGGAATTCAACAATGTAGCATTTTGAAAAAAACTTTTAAATGGATAATTTATAAAATTAATTTAAATTTATTTTATTTATTCTCTCTCATTTGATATTCTCTGTGATGCAATTACATATTTAATATTTAAAATTCTATATTTATAAATATAATACTTTTCTTATGTACGAGGATATACATTTCACTCTAAAAAAATAATGATGTTGGTATTTTTAATGTCTTATTAAAGAATTAGGTGTTAAATTTACAAATATATAAGAATTGTATGGCATATATGTAAATGACCCTTATATTTAGTAAGATCTTATAGTATATTTGCTTCCTATGTGAGAAGGTTGCCCATTAAAATATAAAATTTATTTTAAAAATAATTTCACTCTTCACTTATTTTACAAATGAATTAAAATCAAAATTATTAAATATAAATTTGTTTGTGTATAAGATTGTACTTTAGAAACTTGGGAAGTAGAGTTAAATCAAGTGGGACAAAGTAGAAAATAGAATAAAAAGCGTAAAAAATATGACAAATTTTGTTACCTCAAAAAATCTAAGTACAAGAATCTTTCTTTATCCCCCTCTAAAAAATAGTACATAAATTAATAAAAGTATATAAATGAAAAAAATTCAGAAAAGAGCAAAATAATCCCCTCCATGAAAATCTCCCATTTTATAAGATCGAAGACAATTATATTTAAAAGTTTATATCAGTTAAGTCAGTTACGTAAGAGAAGACTTGCTTATGAAGGCAAGTGTTACATGTTGAATGATAGGTACCTAGGTGTGGTCGCTTCTATTTGTGGCACAAGTTATCGAATGTGTATTTGGCTACACATTCTCCTACATGTGGGTATGTTCTTCATGTATAAGGTGGGTTGTTATATACCAATCCACATAACTATCATGATCTCTTCTTATGTTTGCCCTGCTTAGAGCTAGTCTACATAGGCAAGTGATTTACTTGTATAAATTTTGATCATTAGTGGTGGATGTTCATGTGTTGGTTCTTTATCAACTTACAAGTGCTTGATGATCCACTCATATTTAGCTCTTGTGATGTTTTAATTTGGAGCTGTAGGGACACCATGTAGATCTTAGGGGGTACTTATTGAAATGATCAAGTGTTGCATTAAGATATGATGTATCATCTTGGGAGATGGAAACATCACCCTACAATGGACCTAATCACCTAATAAGGACTCCTAAGGCAGATGAGTCTAAACATATACCAAAGATCTTTCCCTAACTTTACATGGAGAAGTAAAGCAAGATTTATTTTATGACGGGTTCTTTAGCTCCCTATGGAAGCAATTCCATAGTTAATTACATATTAAAAAAAATATGAGAATATCCTAAGAATACTCTCAATTAAAGTAGTCAATAAGTATCTCCAAAGATTTCAAAGCTAGACTATCAAAGGATTAGGTATTTATGAAAATCAAATGAGAGAGTTCAAATAGGAAGACTTATTTACGGATTTCAAAGAAAAATAAGTAGGAAACACCCATAATACTAGGAAGCCTAGTGGGTGCTTCAGTCAATCCTATAGTGAGGCTTTATATATTTGAGATAGAATTTACTATTATTTAAGTTAAAGTATTATTAGAATGCTAGGGCTTATAGTTCAACAACAGAAGATCGTGAACAATCAAGAGGTGAGGACTTATGCTCATAACCCGAAGGAAATAATAGAACCTAAATCTAAAAGGCTTTAGCATAAGCTGAAAGCATGACCTAAGTCTAATTGAGAAAGATGGCCACTAACTAACACATTCTACACTTTTAGGCTTACAACCGGCTCTTTTAGGCTTACAACCGGCTAGAGTGGCCACTAACTAACACATTCTACACTTTAAAATCATGTAGGTTGGTCTTATGTAGATGCAAGATAGCTAACTATTATTTAGGCTTACAACCGGCTAGAGTGGAGGTGAACTAAATAATAGACTAAATCACGATTAGTATGAAAATATGGCTTAGTATAATGCCAAAATTTACAACTTTATAAATCATTTTGATATATTCATTTTGGACCAAGGGCTTGGGACAATTATGACTATATGCATGATGAAATTAAGTCATGGGCTAAATCAATTAAAAGAGGCATTCTCCACTATAAGGGATAGCCCTCAAAGGTCAAGCATATCCCCTGCCATGCAAGAGAGAGACCCTCTATTCAAGAGCGGCACAATATGATATGCATGGTGTCATAACATACGACATTTAGCTAAGAGGTTTCTAATTTTTTTATTTATCTTTATTATAGACCTAAACTTGATGAGATTATGAGTTGTATTAAAATTTAGTTATGAATTTTTAATGAGGATAGAAAATTTAATTTTATCTTAAAATGCTTACCGCATTCAGACCACATGAAAATCATCATACTTTAAGAAACTTATGAAAGCATGTCATTTCTATTGCATAATCTAAAAAGAACAAACACACATATGAATTTTATAAAAGAATAAGAGGCCGATGTGGCCAGGTACGATCGTGCACCCCAAAAAAGGAAAAAAATTGGGTAGCTGAGCTCTACCATTATACAACTTAGATTATAATAGAATATTATAATTAAAATGAATGTTGTGTGGGTCCTCAGTCTCTTGTCTTTCTTTCCTTCTTTTGGATTTGTTTGCTCTAGGCTTCATAGAGCCTCCGAGGTCTTTGCATTCTCACTATTCATTCTAAAGCCCATAACTAATCCTTATCCTATTACAAAGATTATATATTTATGATAAAATGAACTCTAACTGCACATACAAAATAGATGTGTAAGTTAAACAAACATGCAAGCCAATCAATTATATTTCACATATTTAGACTTAGTAGTCTACACTTAGATAGCCAAGCCCACTTGTCCTAATTGGATTATGTTTAGAGACATAAACAACACCTGCAAGCAATAGCATTTATATTTACTTATTATTATAGCTACCCCTAGCATAATCCCCTACAAAAAATATCATTAGGCTATTAACAACCTAACATCCAGTCTACACATAAACAATCCTAACATTCAGTCTAAATATTTTATCATAAAATAAAACATAACACAATGACATACACTGGCCTAACCTAAAGGCTAGAATTCGTGACTTAGTATTCTAATGTGTGCTAAGCTTTAGTGTGGTATGTCATTAGTTTTAAAAGTATGATTATCTAAAGGTTAGAATTATTTAAATTAAATATTAGGGGAGGTCCCACTTCAAATCTTTGAGTGAATGGATTAATTTTAATTTACATTTTGTTTATTTCATTTGATGCCTAGTTAATATCTAATTATTATGAATAGAAGAAGTGGGGGCGGGGGTTGGCCCCCTTCATCCCAATCCTAAGTTATTTTCTAGGGGTATGTTATTATGACTTTGTTTTCTTTAGTGAATCATTTATTAAATATATATTTCTTATTAAACCTAGGTTTGAGTTAGTCTTTAGGGATCTTATTCAAATATGAAAGGCATCTCAAGATTAATAAAACTAAATTACTATTATATGGATAACATTCCACCACTTCTTTCCATCATAAATATCATACAAATTTCTTCATTTTTATTATTCATGATATTTGATTTAATAAACATATTTATACATACAATATATATTTGGATTTTTGTACACTTGAATGATCATTAATGCATATATTTTAGTAGAAAAAAAAAGATTCCATCCCTTAGTTAAGCATATGTAGACATGAAATAGAGATTTAGGTAAGTATGTATTGTTGTTAAACTAAGAAAGTGAGGTTCTAAGACCTCCTTAGGGCTATTTAAAGCCACATGTTCTCGGGATGTCCATACTATATACTTGCCAAATTAAATACATATAAAATATACATTAGCTTAGGGGTGAAAATCATTCAAAGATTATATAATAGCAAATACTTTTATTCATGCAAAACTTAGTGACACAAAGAGATAAGTTTTATCTTCAATTCTAACACATGAATACACATAAATGAAATTAAGTAAGTACATGTCATTGTTAAACCATGGAAGTGCGGTTATCTAAGACCTCATTGGGGCTATTTAAAGCCTCATGTTCCTGGGATGTCTAGACTATATACTTACCAATTCAAATGTATGTAAACAAGTGCATGAAACGTAAAGATAAAACATAATTTTTTTTCTATTTTGAAATTATAACTTAAATGTAAACTTTATTGAATATTTATAACCAACATTAACTTATATTTTTCATCATTAGCATATAGTTTTAAAAATAATTTAGGATTTTTTAGTGATAATAGCCACACCTTATAATAATATTTATCCAACACATGTAACTTAGATGTAACCATGTTCTTTTGATTCTCTTCCCTTTTTTTGTTTTGAAAACATGAACATATGACACAAATTGCATGCTCATTTATGATGCTTGAAAAGAAGTAATTAAACATTGTCACATAACATATTCAATTACATTAAATCCTAAGGACAATCAAGCCAAATAAATATTCAATCAAGCCAAATAAATATTCCTTAAGACTAACCAAAATTCTTATGAAATTTGTTTTTGGGTGTTTGAATTATTAAAACCAAAAGAGGTGAGATGATAATTATTATTTACCCCATCCCATGCTGGTGATTTAATATATTTAAAAAAGTAATTAAATATATTTTTATGACTTGATTAGGTTTAAACCATTAAGCACATTGATTTGATTATCCTTCCCTAAACTTCTTTAATTTAATTAATTACTTGATCATGAGCCTTCAATGATATACTTTTAAGAAAGTAAAATTTGCAATGCACGTAAAGGGATCTAATGCACTTAGGCTCATGCTTAAGAGTTAATTGGATTAATGAAGGAAAAAAAAAATCTAATTTAAGTACTCTTATGATTTTCCATACTAATGAGTTAACCATAATTTCCTTAACAACTTTATATTATTAAACACATAAATGAAAACTAATGGATTATATTTGAATTATCTGAACCAATCATTAATTTTGTTTGACTTCTATTTTTATCATTAATTTTCCCAATTAATCCCTGATTATCACATACATTAATTAACCTTCTTGAAGAGATACATTTAGAAATATAATTAGGGAAAGGGGTCTTAGTTACTTCTCCTCACTATTTCAACTGTTCATAATGATTAATTATCATTAATTATTTAATTTTTACTATTTATCAATCTAAATAATTATTAAATTAATTAATGAGGGTGATTAGGATTGAATTTTCAAATCCTTTAAATTTCATGAAAATAATTCCAAAAAAATTATGGGAGGTAGAGACATCCCATGAAATTTAGAATTAATTAGCCAAGAAATTCCTTTAATTAAGGTAATTAGCATAAGCTTCAAACCTTAATTAAGCACTATTCATTAGACATAAATTAGAGATTATATTTTTCTTAAATTCTCTTATCTAATATTTCTAAAATGAGTTTATTTATAATTTTTATTTTCTATAATTAGTTATGGTTTTCTAAAGTTTTGACAATTTAATTATATTTTTAATGCCTAATTAATCCTTTAATTCGTCGGCGCTATGCAGATGCTGACATGATAACACTTTCTATGTGACGCATATTAGTTACTTAAATAATTTGATTAAGCGGTGATGGATGCGATTTTATCCTGACCATTTGATCTCAGTTTGGTCAATTGAGATTAATCCCATGATTTTAAAGGAATTAAATCGGGATTTCTAGAGCGATTAATCACGACTGTCTATTCTAATCACACGAAATGAATGACTGATGATTCATCATCTCACAAGCGTCGAAAGACAAACACCATCCACCTTCCACTGCTCGATCTAAGTTTGCTAGAGCTTATTTGATGGTAAAATTGACTCCAAAATGATCAGGGAATGAATCTAACGAGATCATTAGGTGAAAATTGCATGAAAACATAATTTACTTTAAAAAAGAGCAACGCCTAGTGGGGAAACTATGGTTTGCCAGATTTTTACCTCGCTGGAGCTATAGACCGGCGGTCCATCGATAAAGGTGGCTTCATCTTGAAGAGACAAGGCCTTGTTGAGAAGATCACGAGCTATCCCCGCTGATTGCTCTATGGACCAAGTATCACCATAAAGCTTGTTGAAGTTGGTCTAGGGATGTTTTTCAGTAGTCGAATTGCATGGAAATGATTCATTTTGGCTCGCCATAATGAGGTGAAGCTATGGGAAGACTTATTTTGAGTTTGAGAGATTTTGAAAACTTGGATGGATGAAGCTCTCAAGTTCGATCGAGGGCTAGTCTCGTTAGCAATGGAGCGCAAAGAGCTCGGGATAGGGTATTAGACTGTGTGAAATGTTCTGGGGAAGGTGTTAGTTGAGCTTGAATCCATGGGGAGGAGTATACTCTCCTCTCAGGCTAAAATAATGGCTGAGATTGGTTCAGCCTTTAGTAGCCAACCTGTAGATGAGGGGAGGAGGGTGGTGGGAGAGGTGGTGGGGTGAGAGGCTGAGTGAGTATAGTGTTATGGCATGGAGTGTATAGCCTTGGGTTAGTGGTACTTCTCCAAGAAGAGCCAAAGGTGGCTGCCATGGGATAAGGGGTTGGAGAACCCCCCAAATGGGGATTTTTTCCCATTTGGGTGGCTTGGTTTAATGGGTTTGACCCAAATTAGGTTCACCATGGGTTGGGCCTACTTGGGCAGGCCCATGGTGACCCAAGGATGAGTCATACCAAGCTTGGTTGGGTATGAGCTTGGTTTAGTTGGGTTTGGCTCAATCTGACCCATATGAGTCAAATGGGTTCAATTGGGTTAGGTTGACCAATTTGACCAAATTGGGTCAAACCAATGATTTAGGTGAGTTCAATTGGTCATTTGGTATGCATGGGTCCAATTGGTTTGACTCAATTTGGAGTGGATTTGGGGTTGGTTCATATGGGTTCATTTAGGCAAAATGGGTCAAGTTGATCGATTTGGTCAAATTGATTAAATTGGGTTAAATAAAAGAGTTGCTCTATGATCATTTGGGAATGATTGTAGCTATTGGTTTGAATTGATTTTGATTATAATGAGTTTTGATTTAATTTGATCTTTTAGGTTAATTTGAGCTAAGTAGGTCAATTGGGTTGGCTTAGTCAAATTAGTTCAATTGATGATTGTACGGGTTCTCAATAATCAATTTATGATTGATTAGAGCATTGGTTGCAATAATTTTGGATTGAAATGAGATTTGGCCCAATTTGGACCTTTAGGTCAATTAGGTCAACTTAGGTTAAGTGGTCAAATTGGCTTGATTTAACCCAATTGATTACAATTAGATAATCAAAGATGATCAATAATCATTATGGAAAGGGTTGGATGAGGTGATTTAATCCAATTTGGGTTGGATTAAAGTTTGAATCAAATTGATCATTTAGGTCTCACTGCTTCAAGTGAACCAATTGGGTTGAATTGGGTTGAGTTGGTGTCAATTAAGTGTTGAGAGGGGTTCAATGATAGATTTAGAGTTGAATAGTGGCTTTGATCACAATTGATTTGGGCTCAGTTAGGTTTTGGCTCATTTGAACCCTTTACGTCAAATGGGCTAGCTTGGGTTGGTCACTTTTCTTTGGTTCAATTGGCTTGATTGTAAGTATTTGGCATAGCTTGAAATGATCTAATGAATAATTGGAGAGGTTGAGAAAATTAAGTTGGATTTAGTTTACTTGAACGGGCTTGAATTGAGATATGGGATTGTGATGGGGGTTAACTTGGGTCAAGACTCAAGTTAACTTGGCTTGGAGGTTGGATTAAAAAACCAAATTCAAGTAAGATCAATTGAATTTGTTTGAGGTTGGTTGTGTTTCATTTACATGAGCTTAAATTTGAATGAGTGAATGGGTATGAGTTTGATTTAAGCCATAGGATAGGTATAACCTATTTGTCTTGAGGTACATCATAGGCTTAGGGTTATATCCTCTAAGTCTCTAAGATTAAGTTTAGTGTTTCCTTAATACTAAAAGTGTCTTAACGCTAAGTAAATCCAAGTGCCTAGAAGGTTCCTAAGTATAAGATGAAAAAGGTTAATTCTCACTCCAAAAGTGAGGTCAACAAAAGGACCCCCAATAGGTGTGGTGTAACTAGCAAGACACACTGCACATATTGGCATTGACCGAGATGATTAAGAAGCATCTGGGAAGGTCACGAACACTAATGAAGGCTATCCATGCCTAGGTGGAGAGGTAAATAGAACTAGGATCCCAATGCAGTTCAGTTCATTTCATGCCAAGGGCATAGGAGAGGAATTGTCCACATTTGGTTTGATTTATATACGATTTGATTTTGTATCAAGGTCACAAAGAATGATCGCATTGGGGCTCAAGTCATGTTGGGAGCACAAGTGTGAACTCCTTAAGCATGATGATTCAGAGTTTGTCTTTGTGTCAAATGCATAGAGACAAGTTTGTTAAACGTTGAATCATACCAAGGGCATGAGTAAGGGCCTTGTTAAAGGTGAATGAGATTTGAACTAGAGTTGATTTGGTTTGGCTGATTTAGTTTAGTTAATAAATTTTTGTTTATTTAACTTTGATGACTCGTGCTGATTTTGACTTATGTTTGATTTTTCATGTTAATATGGACCCTTGGGTTGAGTCACTCTAAGGAAGGGCTACAAAAGCTTGGACTTACCTTAGACTTATTGACTCAAATGGCGAGTCTACTGACCATATAATAGAAACTATCCAACATATGGGTTTCCCATCAATTTGTAATGGAATTAAGAAGAAAGCTTGGGACCTCACATCTTCCAAAGCAAATTAACCATCGGGGTGACCCATTGATTGTACAGCGAGTCAAACTCGACTAGGCAACTACCAAGTGAGGGACTCTAGGGGTCTTATCTTAGATTGGATAGTCAGATGATTCCTATGGAGTTTTTGACACTTCTCAAAAAGATAGGTGCCTGCTTTTTTGGGGGTCTTATCTTAATCCATAATAGATGTTATTTTGTTTATTTTTGTTTGTTTAGTGTGGACCATATTGGTTTGTGATGGGCTAGACTAAAAAGAAGCTATGGGGGCTTTGGCTACCTTAAATTTACTGGCCCAAGGGATAGTCTGTACATCCGTAGTATAGAGCTTCCAACCACAGGGGTGGCTACTAGGAATGGGGAACTGTCCAATCGATAGTAACCTAGGTCATGTCTAAATGGGGTCATGAAGACGTAATCCAAATAGAATGCCCATAGGGAAGGTTCCTCTAGGGTCTTATCCTAATCCCTAAAATATAAAGCCTGTAGGTATATGACGTTGACTTAAGGAGAAAGCTCGGAGACTCATATCTACCCGAGTGGTGTTATCCACTGGGTGGGTTGCTATCAGCAAAGCAAACACCAACCAATCTAAGGTGACCGTCGATTTGTGATGATTAATCTAGAAAGAAAACATCGGGGTCTCACATCCTCCTTTGCAAAACTGATCATTGGGATAGTCTGTCGTCGGCTAAACAGGTATTATCTGACCTAGGGCGACTTCCAAGTGGAGAGTTACCAAGGGGAACTGAACCAAAGCTTGAAGTTGTCAAGAGGGAGAGGAGCCACTGAGGGTCTTACCATATCCTCAGATATATAGATTCAAACCCAGTCAGCATACGATAGTCAGTTCGAGGAGAAAGCTCAGGGACTCACATCTCCATGAGCATGATTATCTACCAAGATGGCTCATTAGTTGTATAGTGAAGCACATCAAGCAAAGGGGCTCATTGATTTCCAGTTATCAATCCAGAAAGAAAATGCGGGGACTCACAACTTCCTAGGTAAACATAACCATTGGGATGATTCACAATTCAAATGATAAATCAAACCCAACCTTGAGTAGCTATTGAGTGAGGGCTGCTAGGGGTCTTATCTCAATTTAAAGAAGCCTGAGGTAATTGGATTTGTGTTTGACTTGTTTGTATTTGTGTGCAATTTTGTGTTTGTATTATGCCGATAAGGTCTAGGATGCTGCTCGGCTTTTCTTACACCTATCCAAGACACATCGAGAGTTTAATAATTGAAAACACTTTAACTTGGAAAATAATTTGATCAAAATAGAATTTTTATTGATAAAAGATTATTCAGGACATTGTTCATGCATACTATTTCTTTAGATAGAGCATATTGATTAGGAGAATCTGACGCCCGCCATTATGACTGATAAGTTGATAAGATCCACCGTGGTAGGCCTTTTGGAAAGGGCCTTTCAAAGTAGATTTAAACTTGTCTCCCATATTATGATGGGCTACAATTAGTCTCCTTAGAACTAAGACAAATCTCCAACTCAAAAAGCTCTAGGATGGACCAACTTGTTATGAGCTTCAACCATTACAGCTTGAGATTCTGACATGCTTGCAAGCTTCTTTTTTCCAAACCTTCGAGTTCTTTTAACCTCAGCATAGTGTTATGCTCGGTCATGATTTTAATTCATATAGCTATCCGTAGCGATGGGAGCTGAACCTCTAATGGAAGAATCGACTTCAAACCCATACACTAAGGAGAATAGGGTAGAATGTGTTGGAGTCCTATAGTTAGTATAGTAAGCTCATAAAGCTTTTGATAACTGCTCATGCCACTATCATTTATTTTGATCGAGTATTTTCTTAAGTATTTGGATGAGAGTTTTGTTGAAGGCTTCACTAAATCATTTGCCTGTGGATAGTAGATGGTAGAGTACCTCCAATCTATGTTGTGTCTCTAAGCAAAGTTATTGATCTTGGTGTTCTTGAAAGCAGTACCATTGTTGAATGTGATTTGGTGGGGCACTCCAAATCTATACATGATACGATTCTTGAAGAATTGGAGCATGTGCTGAGCTGTGACTTCCCTAAGCGAATCACCTCCGCCCACTTGGAGAAGTAGTATGCAGCTACTAGAATGAAACGGTGGCCCTTCGATGAGAGAGAATCAATCAGACACACTATGTCAGTACGACACTCGAATGGCCATGAGGCCAAAGTTAGATGTATAATATTGGGCGGTTGGTGTAGAACCACTCCATGTACTTGGAATTGGTGGCAGTGCTTCGCTACATTCATGCAATCCGCGATCATCATCAACCAGTAACACCCAAGTCTTTTGATCTTGGCTTTCATCTTGGGACGGATTGATGAGCTCTCGCATAATCCTTAGTATACCATAGTCATGATCTTATGGGATTCATATTTATCTAAATAGTGTAACCACATATGATTGAAAGACCATCGATATAAGACACCATCCATGAGCGCATAGGAGAGTACTCTTTGCCTTATGATGTGCTTGAGATTTCTCTTGAGGTGGCTTACCTTTGTTTAGGTAATCAATAAAGGGTTGCCTCTAATCGAACTCTTCATCCTTTTCTGCAATGACAACCTCCCCTTCAAGAGTGTGTTTATCGATGAGTTTAGTATCAATGAGAGGCATGACTTGTCTGTTGTGAACCTCTATTGATAAGAACTCATCTTCTAGACATGCCAACTCTTTGATGAGTTTGGATAAGACATCAGTTATGAAATTTTCTCCTTAGGGGATTTTATAAATTATGACCTCCGGGATCTAGGCTAATAACTCCATGGTATACTTATGGTAGTGATGGAGTTTAGGCTTCAAAACTTTATAAGACCTGATCGATTTGACAACTTTGAATCTCCAATATCGATACTTTTGATGCCTTTGAAATGGCTAACTCATGATCAGATTCATATTTGGCTTCATTGTTGGTGCAAGGTTTAGATAGATGATATAAAAATCTTATCATGTCACAATCAGGTGTGAGGAGGACTATCCCTACCCTTGCCTTACCTAAGAGAGCAGATTGTGGTTCTTCTTCTCTTTGAGAGGAAGCCACACCATCATAGTACATCTCCCAATGGTGGATGTTTGCATCCCCCAAGTTCATGATTTATTCATCGGGGAGATCATCACTGAGCGGGGAATCCCCAAGAAGTGGGTGTGTTGCTAGAAAGTCTGTGAGTGCTTGTCATTTCACCACATGGAGGGATACGAACGTAATGTCAAACTGCGATAAAATCATGGACTATTGTGCCAACCATCCAGATAGTGTTAGCCATGTCATGAGGTACTATAGTGGGTTGACTCTAAAAATGAAGTTCACTGTGTGAGAGAGAATATAGTGTCATAGCTTTTGGGCTATGAAGATCAAAGCTGGACAATACTTCTCAATGGGTGGATAGTTTGCCTCAATAGGTACCAGGTGATGGTTGAGATAGTAAAGTGTGTTCTCTTTTTCCTCATCATTGGCTTGGGCCAATAAAGCACCTAGGGAGTCATTGAACACAATAGTGTAAAATATGAGGGGTATGCCTGGGATAAGAGCGGCTAGGATTGGCGGCATCATAAGATATTGCCTGATACTTTTAAATGCATGTTGGCATTTATCATCCCACTTGAACTTGACATCCTTCATAACTAGTGCTAAGATTGAGATCTGCCTGATAGGTTGGATATAAAGCATCTTAGATATGCCAACCTCCTTTTGAATGATCTAACTTGGGTTAGAATTTTAGGGGGTGGCATTTCCAATATCGCTTTAATCTTTTCTGGGTCGATCTCAATCCTAGAGTGTCGAATCATAAAACTTCCTTGAAGTCACTCTGAATGCACATTTCAGAGGATTCATTTTAAGGTTATGTTGTCTTAACCGCTCAAAAATTACTCTCAAGTCAAAGAGATGGTCTTCCTTTTCTTACTTTTGACCATGAGATCGTTGACATAGCATTTGACTTGGTGGTGAATAAGTTCATCAAAAATTTGAGTCATGGCCCTCTGGTATGTAGTGCCCACATTTTTAGGCTGAAAGTCATGACCATATAACAATAGATTTTGATCGGGGTTCTGAAAGTAACGTTCCTTTCATCTTCACATGTCATCTTTATTTGGTTATATCCAGATGAACCGTCCATGAAAGATAAAACTACATGAGATGAGGCAATGTCCACCATCA
Organism: Cymbidium sinense; assembly: GCA_021442155.1. NCBI lineage: Eukaryota > Viridiplantae > Streptophyta > Magnoliopsida > Asparagales > Orchidaceae > Cymbidium > Cymbidium sinense. Next base: position 75,586,280 of record CM038215.1, read on the forward strand.
ATTATAATATGAGTAATGAAAATTCATCTTTTGGATATGCCTTATCAAGATCCCTAAAGTCGATGCATATGAAAATTTGGACATTTTTCTTCTTAATTGGAATGACGCTAGCCAATCAGGTGGGGTATTTTCCTCTGGATGAAACCATCATTAATCAATTTTTTGACTTTGGAAATGACATGTTGTTCAATGCCAATCGCATGCATTTAGGAGCTTGTTTGATGGGGTTAGTTAGGTTGTATTCTAGTTTATGAACTGCTACTTTAGGAGGTAATCCGAGCATTTCTTCATAATTCTATAAAAAATAGTCCTTAAACTCAGTGAGTAGCCAAACTAAGTTATTTGTTTCAGATTCACTCAATAAGGAGGTGACATATGTTGGGTGTGGATTGTCCTCAGTCCCCAAGTTGATTTCTTTAAGTTCATCGATGATTTATTTAAGTATTTCTTTGAATTCAAGGGGTGCATCTTTAACTTGGAGCTCATCTAGATTATCTAATGTTTTAAACACCTCCTCACATGAGTTAATGTGATTTGAGAAGAACCTATTAGACTCTAGATGATTAGTAATGATCAGGCAATAATCATCATTGTCTATTTGGCATACTGTACTAAAGCCTAGTCTAGGTCTTTACTGAGAGTTCTTGCACTTGTTGTCCCATAATATCTTGAAATAATCTGACCTATGCTTAGACCATGTATGTGAAATAAAACCTTTCTTTGCTAAATTAAGAACACAAGGTGAGTACCAATCAAACGGTAATTCTATTAATTCTTTGAATAATTTATCCTCAAGCTCTACATCGACTTCTTGGCTTGAGGATGTTGCTCCTAGGTAAAACCTTTGTGGTTTAGCATTAACACATATTTTGGGAGCTTCCTTAGTTACAAAACTCTTAACTTTTTTTGAGAAAAGTGAGGTTAGAGCTAACCCATATGTTGTTTAATATTTACACATAAAAGAGATTTGGATACATTCATGTTTTTTTTTGGGGACTGGTCTTCATCATTGTCAGGCTTTAGTGTTGCCTCCAATGGGATCTGCTGGTGTAAAGAGCTAGTCGGTGTGCTCACTAGATAGGACTCATCATCTGAACGAGATTCTAAGTCTATATAAATGGTAGGTGTACTTCTAGATGTTGAAATGAACTTCCTAGTAGGTGGTAGGTATGGAGGTCTACCACCCTAGGGCTCCCTCTAGACTTGCCTCTTCCTCATCTTGGCGGAGGTTAGGTCATCCTCCCCACTTGCTCGAATGGAGTAACAAACTGCGAATGGATCCTATTCTTGAGCTCTATCTCCTCCCTAGTGTCTTCTTCTCACTCCCTTTTTTCTTTTTCATTCTCTTTTTATTTTCTTTCTTTCTTTTTCTTTTCTCTTTCTTTTTTTCCATTTGGTTAAGTTCATGAGAGGCCCCATCCTCATAAAACCCAACCTCATGTACTGTAAATGGTTTGAGATCTCCTTTGACACAATATTTGATCCCATCCCTGATGAACTTGATACACTAATGTAAAGAGATGGGACTATATTATTCTCATGAATCTAAGGTCACCCAAGCAAAACATTAAAAGATGTATCAGAATCTATTATGTGAAACTTGGCATCTGTCTTCTAATCGTCTATCTTCAAAGGCAATAATATAGAGGCTAAGGAACTCACCTTGTTCATTGAATCCCTTTAACATCATCTTCTCAAATTAGAGTTTAAATATGTCGATCCTCAAGTAGGCAAGAGTTCTTAGACTCATAATGTTCACTAATGCATCTAGATCAAGTAATACTTTGGATAGCCTGAACTTTCCAACATCCATAATGATGTAGAGGGGGCGGTTGTGTTCTATTATCCCCAGTAGTAAGTCCTCATCTGAGAACGTGACTCCTCAGACTTCCTTTGAAAAATATTCCTCCTCTCTAGCTGGATTAGTAGAAGCCAACTGAGCTAAGCATATTTTTGGGTCAAGCAATGCTTTGATTAGTGACTCTCTCATCTCTTTGGATAAAATAATGGCATCATATATGCTTAACTTAGCTAAAAACTTCTAAGCTATGTCAGGACATTGAAATCAACTTTAGGTTGGTCCTTTATAAGCATATCTAAGGGTTTAGCCTCTTGTGGAAGGGCTATCTATTCACTGGAACCAATGAACTATTTACCCTTACCTCGAGGTGCTACCCTAGGAGGTAGAACTTTACCACTACGAAGGTTAACTTCAATGACATCTTGTGATTAAGATATTGTGAAAATGTCTACTTGCTCATCAGGTATACCTAAAGCTTCTCCTAAAGGATCATCGGAGTCAATGACTCCAAATCTATCTCAAGTGGTGAACCTTGAAGATTCAGGAAAGGGCAATCTATTTTTGAATTAAAATGGAATTGATCAGAGTTATTCAATTATTATTATGACTTGAAGAGCTATCAATGGAATAAAATCACTAAGATCTTCAAAAGTAGACAAGATGTAAGCAAAATTATTCTTCTTCATTGATTTCTTCCATTTTGGTAGTACATGGTAAAAGTTAAGTAAAGTAAGTGGTATGAGTGGCTTGGTGCCCTCATCCATAGAAACAACATTCCTGCTGATGATGATGGAGCTAGTATATGTGGTAGCTCTAGCTATGGGAGGAAGAATGCTGGACTTAGACAGTGATGGTGCTATGGAACTATCCCGGGCGTATAATGGCTGCTGCTACTGCTGGGCTTCCACCCTCTCCGAGTTATCCCTCATAACTAGCAAACCTTCCTTAGTGTTGGAGGTTTGAGCTGAGTTAGGCACCTGCAGAGAAAGTTTCTTAATTTTAGAAATAATCTTTTTAGAGGTGCGGGATAAAGAGACATCCCAACCTTCTTTGACTTAAGAGGATCAGATGTTTCCCCAAAGACTACTTTAATGGAATAAAAGAGTTGCTCCACTAAGTATTCTTTGGGAATCACTATGGATCTGACTTGTAGCTACGCTTATACAAATCCTTGAATGTAAAGTAATCCTCTAAGACATGGCCTAACATGTGGTGGTAAGGGCAGTAGTTAGGATCATTACTCCTACCCACTTCCTCCTACTTTTTAAGCTCGGGTACCTGGAAATCAGGCTTCTTAAGAAGGTTCTTGAAGATTTTTTTGACTACTACCCTCTTGAATTAGTATGACTTATTGAGTTTATCAATAGAAGTAGGTGGATAGTAGCTACTTGATGGTGGATATTGGTATTGCTACTGTGTAGGCTGCTGGGGTGGCCTTTGTGGTGGTCGAGGTTGTGGAAGAGGAGGTGGGAGTAAAAGCTGCTGAGCTCTAGGCTTTTCAAACTGTGCTCTCACTAGCTGTTTCCCCTTGTCCACTGCTACCACTATCCATGGCTTCTTCTCAAACACTTTTTGGGGTTTAGACTTGGATGACTGGTCTGAGAAGGTTAACTATTTGACTTCCTCTTGTAGATTATTTACCATGATTAGTTTTTTAAATGTCTTAATAGAAATGCCCTTGAGCATGAAGATGACAGACCATGAATATCCTTGAGAAGAAGTTTAATGGCATGCTGGTATTAAATTTTATACTCAGGTTTCACCATATAAGAATAAAATCAACAAGGGATTCATTTGGTTTCTATTTCTCTACAATAAGGTCCCCTACAATCACTCTCATTGAGCTCCTATGAATCTCTTGATAAACAGCTGCTTTAATTCTGAAAAAAGCTTCAGTGAACTATTGGGTAGTTTGATGTACCAATCAAAGGCCACTTTAGAAGGACTATTGATAAACTATTGGAAGAGTAGGAGTTACTATCACCGGTGTTACAATAACTAGCTCTAAAATGTGTAATGCACTGCCAATAGGGTTCCCACTATCATCAAATACCTTGAAGGATGGTGGCCCAAAACCCTTGATATTGAACTGCATTGAATTCCTTTGGGTAGAGTTTACTCTTTGGAACTGATGAGCTCCGTTGGGCCTGAGCCAATGCCTCCTTCACTTATTATTCTACCATCTGCTTGACATCTTTTTCATGCATGGAGGTACTATTAGCTATTTTCTTATGCAATACCAGTATCCTCATCCATTGGAGTAGTGCTTTTGGGACGATCTAGGATATGCACTAGCTCAGGTCTGTCAGCCTCCATAAGAGTGGGTTGAGAGAGGTGATTGATTCTATAATGTTAATACCACTACCATCAACTCCTCTACTCTCTTTTCATCCTATTGATTTGATCATTCTTGAGCTTTATTTGTTGGAGGAGGTGTTGAGTTGAGTCTGATGCATCACCTTCCTCAACTACAACGCCTTGAGCTTTCTGGCTGGGTTATTCTCTATGCAAGGATCCACAGGTGTCAACCATGTGGACTTCAGTAGTATCATCCAAACGGTTATCCTCATCGGCATTGAAGTCTATCATACTCTCCTCTTGGTTAGAATGATCATCTCCAAGTATCTGCCTCACTACGACATGATAGTCCTCTAATATCTCTTCTAATGATTGATCGACCACTCTACCCGAAACTACTGGGACATATGTTGGGTGGTAACTCACTACTGGATTATGTCTTGAAGAGGTGATACATTGTATATTCTGGATAGGGGAGTGCTATCTCTGACCAGCTTGATAATTATGGGAGTCAACCCATTATTTCCTCCTTCCTTCTCCTTCGGCTATGGTGGTGGAGCGATTATGATGCTCTTGGGTTGCCACTACTTCTTCTCTACCCTTGAGGTGGAAAGTTGAGTTAGAGAGCTAGGCCTCATATCAATTGGTGGAGTAGATGGAGTGTGGTTCTTGAGATGTAATCCTATCACCAAGGGGGATGTCATTTCTCCGAGGTTGATTTATGATATTTTGCAGGCACTTCAGATGGTGGGACATGGACTGGTGATGGTGGTTGGCGAGTGGAGCAGTGTGGTGATGGTAATACCAGCTGCCTCTCCACTGAAGGTCTCCTCCTACAGCTAGAACTAGTAAGAACTATCCTATCTGAATGATTAGCTTTATCAGTTCACTGATCGAGATAGTCAATCAATGTTAAGGTCGCCAACTATCTAGCGAACCTCCTCCTATCTCTCTTGCTAGCTTGGGTAGTAACCTTGGCCTCCATGGCTATTTCCCTATAGATCCGATCCCTTACACTCTTAGGGATCACTCATCTCAAGTCATGAATGGTGGCGGACTCAGAACGTCCATGGACTTTCTCTACTCTCCTGAGCACATACCTTAGACCTGCATAGGGCTTCCTCCTCTCCCTATTCGGTGTCTCATACTCTGCAGATCATGGGGGTGATGTTGCTATCTTCCTAACATCCTTCTTTCCCTCTTTAGTTGAGAGAGGGTGAAACTTACCACCAAGGGGAGGTCTCATGGATGGATCCCTCTTCAACTACATGGGACGCTTCCTCAACCTCTTTGGCCATGTGCTCATAGTACCTCTTGATCTTCCTATTCTTATTACGGCTCTAAGTCTTGGTCACGGGTGCATGGAGGGAGCTAGTACTGACCTCGAAGGTAGGGGAAATAATCTCAGATGCTAGGATTGACTTTCCCTTAAGAGCTGGGGCTACGGTAGAGGAGGTACTAGTCCTAGTAAAAATTGTGGTAGGCACAAGTGGTACTCATAGTGTGGGAACCTCTAAGGCTTTCCTCTCTAAGGAAAGAAACTCAGTATCTGACTGGAGATCAAACTGAAGAAGTGGTTTCTTGTTGGCCACCTTCTCCCAACTCACTATGCTAAGGGTAGGACCATCATAAGTAACTTTAAAGTGCTTAAACCCAAGGGCAAACCTAATGACTGGGGATGAGGTGAGTATGGCCTGATCCATGGCCAAATCCACACCCGAAGGGAAGAAAATGATGAGCTTTCTAGAAAACATGGTGACTGATTGCTTGAAAGAAATGGAACTGGGACTTCTCTCTTTATTATTGGAAAAGAAGGGTATAAATTAGACTTTGCTTTGGTTGTTGTTCTTTTGATTGATTTTGAATTAAAATCCTCATTTAACAAATTTGATTATGTTAAATGAGGTTCATATATGCATTGGAGAGATTTGTAATTTTGAGGAGGAATGTTTTATTTATCTTCAACTTCACGGAGAGTGAGTTCAAATGAATTTTGAGGATACTGGATGAACCTTACTTTTTCATGCTAGTGGTAAGAGGTTCTTAATTTTGTTTAATTTATTTTAGGTGATTTCTTTGATTAATCTTTCTTACCTATTGGAGGTCCAATAGAGGTTTTAAGACCTACTAGAGTGAGGTCCTAAAATTGAAATGAAGTTGGACAAGCTTGCCTAAAGCTAAAATAGGTAGGGTGCCCAATGAAAAGAATGATAGTCTTAGACTCACATAAAAATAATATAAGTCCACTATGAATGTTTGGGGATAATGATTGACTACTAAAGATGGAGAGAGGAACACTCTTCAGCAAAGTCGCTAGAAAAATCTGTGGTGTTTTAATTTGGAGTCATATGGACACCACAGATCTTAGGGGTACTTATTGAAGTGAGGTGCGACATTGAGGTATGATGTATTATCGTGGGAGATGAAGACATTACCCTACAATAAACCTAATCACTTAATAAGGACTCCTAGGTAGGTGAGCCTACGTATATACCAAAGATCTTTCTCCTACTTTACATGAAGAAGTAAAGCAGGGTTTATTTCATGTCGGGTTATTTAGTTCCCTATGGAAGAACGCTTTTATAGTTAATTACATCTTAGAAATAGAATCCAAGCTAAACTATTGAAGGATTAAGTATTTATGGAAATCAAATGGGAGAGTTCAAATAAAAAGACTTATTTATGGATTTCAAAAGAGGATAAGTAGGGAGCACCCATGCTACTAGGAAGCTTAGTGAGTGCTCCAGTCTACCCTATAGTGAGGCTTTACATATTTGAAAGAGAGATTTTATTTTTTTTGTTTAAGTTGGAATCTTATTAGAATGCTAGGGCTTATAGTCCATCAACATAAGTTGTAAAAATGCCTAAGAGATAAGGACTTATACTCATAGTCCAGAGAAAATAAGTAGCCTCAAAATGGAAATCTAAGATGCTTTAGCACAAGCTGAAAGCATGACCTAAGTTTAATTAAGGAAGATGGGATATGATAGTTCACCTCCATGAGAGAGAATGAACACTCCCCAACTCTTCTGAGCTTATAACTGCCTAGAGTGGTCACCAACTAACACCTCCTATGCTTTAAAACCATATAGGCTGGTCTTATGTAGATGCAAGATAGCTAAGTTGTTATTTAATTAAGAAGGAAGCTAGAATCCTAAGTTCAATCCTTAAAAGACTAGATCATGATTGGTATGAAAACATGGCTTAGACTAATGCCAAAATTTACAACTTTATAAACCATTTTGGCATAGTCATTTTGGACCAAGGCCTTGGGACAATTATGCATATATGTATGATGAAATTAAGCCATGGGCTAAATCAATTAGAAGAGGTGTTCTCCACTACAAGGGATCACCCTCAAAGGTCAAGCATATCCCCTATCATGAAAGAGTGGAGACCCTACCTATTCAAGAGCAGCATAATATGATATGCATGGTGTGTGCTAACATACAACATTCAGCTAAGGAGTTTATAAATCTTTTATTTATCTTGATTATAGACCTAAGCTTTAAGATGAGGTTATGAGTTGTAATAAAATTTAGTTATAAATTTTTAGTGAGGATAGAAAATTTAATTTTATTCTAAAGAGCCTACTGCATCCATACATCAAATCATTATTCTGAATATGCCATTTATTGCACAATCTAAACACAACAAATAAACATATGAATTTCATAAAAAAAATAAGTTGCCAGTGTGGTCAGGAACCACCGTACACCCCAAAAAAGAAAAGAAATTAGATAGCCGAGCTCTACCCTTATACAACTCAGATTATAATAGAATATCATAATTATAATGAATGCTATGGGGTCCTCAATCTTCTATCTTTCTTTCCTTCTTTTAGATTTGTTGCTCTAGGCTTCACAGGGCCTCCTAGGTCTTTGCATTCTAATGACTGCTCATTCTAAACCCCATAGCACTAATCATAATCCTATTACAAAAATTATATATTTATGACAAAATAAACTATAACTGCACATACAAAATAGATGTAAGTTAAACAAACATACAAGCCATCAATTATATTTCACATATTTAGACTTAACACCCTACACTTGGGTAGCCAAACCCACTTGTTCCTAATTGGATTATGTTTAGGGGTATAAGCAGCACCTACAAGCAATAATATTTATATTTACTTATTATTATAGTGACCCCTTACCATAATCTTCTATAAAAAATATCATTAGGCTATTAACGACCTAACATCTAGTCTAAACATGTTATCATAAAACAAAACATAACACCATGACATACATTGGCCTAACTTAAAGACTGGGATTGGTGAATTAGTATTCTAATGTGTGCGCTAAGGTTTAGTGTGGTATGTCATTATTAGGCTTTAGAAGTATGATTATCTAAAGTTCAAAATTATTTAAGTTAAATATTAGGGGAGGGTCCACTTCAAATATTTGAATGAATGGATTAATTTTAATTTACATTTTATTTATTTCATTTGATGCCTACTTAATATCTAATTATTATAGAAAAGGTGTGTGTGTGTTGACATTCCTTCCAAAGTTAAATTTTTTTAAGGGTATTATTATGACTTTGGTTTCTATTGCGAATCATTTACTAAATATATAATTTTTATTAAACTTAGGTTTGGTTAGTCTTAAGGGATCTTATTCAAATATGAAAGGCATCTCGAGATTAATAAAATTGAATCACCATTATAATGGATAACATTCCATCACTTCTTTCCATCATCAATAGCATACACATTTCTTCATTTTTATTATTCATGATATTTGATTTAATACACATATTTATACATACAATATATATTTGGATTTTTACACACTTGAATGATCATTAATGCATATATTTTGGTAGAAAAGAAAGATTACAGCCCTTAGTTAAGCATATGTAAACATGTATTAGAGATTTAAGCAAGTATGCATTATTGTTAAACTAAAGAAAGTGAGGTTATCTAAGACCTCTTTGGGGCTATTAAAAGTCTCATGTTCTTGGAATGTCCATACTATATACTTGTCAAATTAAATACATGTAAAATATACACAAGCTTAGGGATGAAAATCATGCAAAGATTATATTATAGCAAATCCTTTTATTCATGCAAAACTTAGTGACACAGAGAAAAGTTTTATCTTCATTCTAACACATGAATACATATAAATGAAATTAAGCAAGTATGTGTCATTTCTAAACTAGGGAAATGAGGTTATCTAAGACCTCCTTGGGGCTATTTAAAGCCTCGTGTTCCCGGGATGTCCAAACTATATACTTATCAATTCAAATGTATGTAAACAAGTGCATGAAATGGAAAGATAAAACATACTTTTTACTATTTTTGAAATTATAACTTAAATGTAAACTTTATTGAATATTTATAACCAACATTAACTTATATTTTTCTTCATTAGCTTATAATTTTGAAAATAATTTAGTATTTATTAGTGATAATAGCCACACCTTATAATAATATTTATCCAACACATGTAACTTAGATGTAACCATGTTCTTTTGATTCTCTACCATTTTTTTTTTTTGGAAACATGAATATATGACAAAAATTGCATGCACATTTATGATGCTTGAAAAGAAGTAATCAAATGTTTCCACATAACATATTCAATTACATTAAGTCCTAAGGACAATCAAGCCAAATAAACATTCTTTAAGTCTAACCAAAATTCTTATGAAATTTTTTTGGGTGTTTGAATTATTAAAACCTAAAGAGTTGAGATGATAATTAGTATTTACCCCATCACATATTGGTGATTTAATATATTTAAGGAAAGTAATTAAATATATTTTTATGACTTGATTAGGTTTAAACCATTAAGCACATTGAAGCTTCTTTAATTTAATTAACTACTTGATCATGAGCCTTTAATGATATACTTTTAGGAAGGTAAAATTTACAATGCACCTAAAGGCATCTAATGCACTTAGGCTCATGCTTAAGAGTTAATTGGATTAATGAAGGAAAAAATATCTAACTTAAGTACTCTTATAATTTTCCCATACCAATGAAGTTAACTATAACTTCCTTAACAACTTTATGTTATTAAACACATAAAGGAAAACTAATGAATTATATTTGAATTATCTGAACCAATCATTAATTTTGTTTGACTTCCATTTTTATCATTAATTTTCCTAATTAATCCCTAATTATCACATATGTTAATTAACGTTCTTGAAGAGATACATTTAGAAATATAATTAGGGAAAGGGTCTTAATTACTTGTCCTCACTATTTCCACTATTCATAATGATTAATTATCATTAATTATTTAATTTTCACTATTTATCAATATTAATAATTATTAAATTATTTAATGAGGGTGATTAGGATTGAAATTCCAAATCCTTTAAATTTCATGACAAATAATTCTAAGGAAATTATGGGAGGTAGAACATCCCATGGAATCATCCCACCAAATTTGGAATTAATTATACAAGTAATTAGTCTTAATTATGGAAATAACTTTAAGCTTCAAACCTTAATTAAGTACTATTCACTGAACATACTTGAGAGAAATTAGTTTTCTTAAATTCTCCTATATCTAACCTTTCCAAAATGGGTTTATTTGTATTTTTGAATTTTTCTATAATTAGTTATAATATTTTTGAAGTTCTAACCATTTAATTATATCCTTCAAGCCTATTTAATCCTTTAAACTATCATCACCGCACGAAAGCTGAAACGACAGCACTTTCCACGTGACGCTGTGATGGTTACTTAAATAATTCAAAGCGACAACTGATTCAGTGGCTGTGGATTTTGTTTCATCCTGGCCGGTCGATCTTAGATTGGAAGATTGAAATTAATCTCATGATTTCAAAAGGATTAAATCCAAATTTTTTGCATGATTAATCATGGTCGTCCGTTCAAATCATGCTGAACGAATGGTTGATGTTTCATCATTTGATGAGCATCGAAAGATGGACACCATCTACCTTTCGCTACTTGATCCAAGCTTGCTGGAGCTTGTTTTATGGTGAAATTGACTCCAAAATGATCAAGGAAAGAATCTAAGAAGATCCTATGGTGGAAATTGTATGAAAACATAATTTACTTCAAAAAAGACCAACACAGGAAACTATGGTTGATAGATTTTACCTCGTTGGAGCTATAGACCAATGTTTCATCAATAGAGGTTGCTTCATCTTGAAGAGATGAAGACCTATTGAGAAGATCACAAGTTTCCTTCCCACAGATTGCTCTATGGAACAAGTGCCACTATGAAGCTCACCGGAGTTGGCCTAAGGATGTCTTCTGGTGGTAAAATCGCTCAGAAAATGATTCATTTTGGCTCGTTGGAGTGAGGTGAAGGTGTGTGAAGAGTTAATTTGGGTTTAGTTGAGATTTTAGGAATGTGGATGGATGGAGCTCTCAGGTTTGATCGGGGGCTAGTGGTGGAGCACACGAAGAGCTCGGGAGAGGGTATGAGGCAATGTGGATTGCTCTGGGGAAGGTGTCTATTGAATTTGAATCCACATGGAGGAGTATACTCTCTTCCCCAGCTAAACCAAGGGCTAAAATTGGCTCAGCCTTTGGCAACCGTCCAATCGAGATGGGAGGTCGGAGGTGGTAGGAGACTGCTAAGGTGGCTGACGGTGAAATACCGAGGGTGAGAGGTTGAGGGAGTGTAATGGTCTGGCATATGGTGTACACTCTCCCTTAGGTGGACCAATGGGCTGCCATGGGTGAACTCATAATCTCATGGCCAAAGGCTAAGCCCAACAACCTTGGGTTAGGTTGGGTCAATGGTCCTCTTTCCAAGAAGAGACAAATGTGGCTGACATGGGGTAAGGGGGTGGATAACCCACCCAAATGGGGATTTTTTCCCATTTGGGTGGCTTGGTTTAATGGGTTTGACCCAAACTAGGTTCACCATGGGTTGGGCTCACTTGGCTAGGCCCATGGTGACCCAAGGGTGAGTCATGCCAAGTTTGGTTAGGTTTGGAATTAGTTTAGTTGGGTTTGGCTCAATCTGACCCATATGAGTCAAATGGGTTCAATTGGGTTAGGTTGACCAATTTGACCAAATTGAGTCAAACCAATGGTTTGGGTGAGTTCAATTGGTCATTTGGTATGCATGGATGCAATTGGTTTGACTCAATTTGGAGTGGATTTGGGTTTCGTTCATATGGGTTCATTTAGGCCAAATGGGTCAAGTTGATCAATTTGGTCAAATTGATTAAATTGGGTTGAATGAAAGAGTTGCTCTATGTATGAATGATCATTTGGAATAATTGTAGCTATTGGTTTGAATTGATTTTGATTAGAATGAGTTTTGATTTAATTTGATCTTTTAGGTTAATTTGAGCTAAGTATGTCAATTGGGTTGGCTTAGTCAAATTGGCTTCCATTGATGATTGTATTGTGCTCAATAATCAATTTATGATTGATTAGAGGCATTGGTTGCAATCATTTTGGATTGAAATGAGATTTGGCCCAATTTGGCCCTTTAGGTTAGCTAGGTCAACTTAGGTTAAGTGGTCAAATTAGGTTGATTTATCCTGATTGATTGCAATTAGGCAATCAAAGATGATCAATAATCATTATGGAAAGGATTGGATGAGTTGATTTAATCTAATTTGGGTTGGATTGAAGTTTGAATCAAATTGATCATTTAGGTCTCATTGGGTCAAGTGAACCAATTTTGTTGATTGGGTTTAATTGGGTTGAGTTGGTGTCAATTAAGTGTTGAGAGGGGTTAAATGATGGATTTAGAGTTTATTTGTGGCTTTGATCACCATTGATTTGGGCTTAATTAGGTTTTGGCTGTTTGAACCATTTAGGTCAAATGGGCTAACTTGGGTTGGTCACTTTTCTTTGGTTCAATTATCTTGGTTGTAAGTATTGGAATGGATTAAAATGATCTAATGAATAATTAGAGAGGTTGTGAAAATGAATTTGGATTTAGTTTACTTGAATGGGCTTGAATTGAGTCATGGGATTATGATGGGTCTTAACTTGGGTGAAGGCCCAAGTTAAACTAGCTTTGAGCTTGGATTAGAAAACAAAATTCAAGTAAGAACAATTGAATATGTTTAAGGTTTGTTGTGTTTCATTTACATGAGCTTAAATTTGAATGAGTGAATGAGTATAAGTTTTAATTTAAGCCATAGGATAAGTAGAACCTATTTGTCCTGAGGTATATCCTAAGTGTGGGTGAAAAAAATATTTGTGATCATCATCAATCAATCAAATCTCCTCCCTCATCTTCCTTGATTCTCCTTCTTATCTTCATCCCTCTTAGAAACAAAGATGAAGACAAAAGAAAGAAAGGAAAGAAGAGAGGGAACATTTAATATGATGATGATGGCTTCTTTCTTTAGATGGACACCATATAGAAGCGCAAGCGTACTAATAGAGTGATCATTACGACATTGAGGAAAGGTGTACTATCTCGAAAGATGGAAATCACCACACTACAATGGACCTAATCACCTAAATAAGGACTCCTAATGACTTATTGGTCTGCGATATGATGTACCAAAGATTCTTCCCCTACTTAACATAAAAAAGTAAAGCAGGGTTTATTTTTTTACCAGGTTCATTAAGTTCCCTATGGAGGCAAGCTCCCATAGTTAATTACATCCTAAGGAATGAGATTCCTTATGATTATACTAGATTAAGGTAAATGATTGTTGTCTACAAAGATTTCAATAGGTAGACTATCAATCAATTAGTTTATTTTTGGCAAACCAAGTGGGATCGATCAAGAGGAGGGAGTTCTTATTGAAGCCAAGTGAAGATAAGTAGGGGATGCTTAAGATACTAGGAAGCCTAGTAAGCACCCCAAACTATCCTATGGTTGGGCTTTCAATTTTTTGAGATTTATTTATTGATTTGTGTTAGATTTTTATTAAATATTTAGGGCTTATATTTCCATAATACAAGGTTATGGAAGATGCCTAAGAGGTGAGGATTTATGCTTATGGCCCATAGAAGGGAGAAGAAACCTAAGAACCTAAATCTATGGAGTTTTGGCGAGGACCAAAAGCATGACCTAAATATAAGGCATACAGTTTTAAATTCATGTAGACAAGTCTTATGTTTATGCAAGATAACAAGGTTGTTATTCATTTAGAAAGAGACTAAGTCCTTAAACTCACTCCTTAAGAGACTTGATCATGCAAGAGAATGACAAATGACCTAAATCTACTGCAAATTATATTATATTTTATTTTCATTTTTGGTCAATCACTTGACTGCTATAGGATTTATATGCCTAATGCATGAGAAGTTAGAATATGGGTCAAAATTAGCTAGATAAGGAGGTCTGTGTCCACCATGTCTCTCACAGGTCAAGCCAAGCTCTCTGGCAAAGGTGAAAGCCCTCCAATCAAGAGTGAAATAATATGCTTTTATGCATGATGTTAGAAAAGTAATACTCATGCAGCTAAGGGGTTACTAATTCTTTTATCTTGATTTTTAGCTTAAGCTTTAAGTGAGGTTATGAGTTGTTTATTTTTAATTTTGAGTTATTTAATTTGGTAGAAGATTTATTTTCCTAAGAGCCTAATCATCATCCAGACTATACATTAAGGTAAGGAAGAAACTAGGAAAACCTTGCATCTTAATGCACAAGCTAAACAAATATCAAACATTTTATTAAACTAGCAAAAGAATGAAAAGACTGAGTGTGGTCGGGCACCACCACACAAACCCGAAAACAAATTGGGTAGCCGAGCTCTACCCTTATACAACCTGGATTACAAATGAATTAATTACATTAAGCAAGGAATTCATATTATGGGGGTCTTAATTTCTTCATTTCTTCTTTATTTTTTTCTTCTTTCTTCTTTCTTCTTTCGGTTCCTTCTTTTCGATGGTTGAAAGGTGGTTGCTCCAAAGGCTTCACATGATATAAGACATAGTCTTATAACCAATGCTCATCCTAATCCCTCATAAAAATCATTCCAAAATCCTAATTACAAAATTTACATGAAAAAGGAAAAGTAAATCTAACTAACACCTGCAAAAATAGAGATTAGCTAAACAAACCATATAAATTTCAAGCATGTATATTGAACTTAGCACCCCACACATGGGTAACCAAGTCCACCTAGCCTATAGGATTATGCTTAGGGGTATATAAGCACTTGCACAGCAAAAGCAATTATATTTTTATTACAATGCCCCTTAAGCACAATCCCTAGTAGAAAATAATGATTAGACTAAATCTTTCATTCATTCTACCCACATTCACCATAATATACAGACTAAAATAAAATATCACAAAATAAAAGTAAACATCAAACCATGCACCACCTTAACCTAATGCTAGAAGTGGTGATACAATATAATAGTGATGGTAGACTGAGGCTAGACTGTCATGGTTCTTACAAGGCTATCTGGGCGGCACTCGCTGTCTTTATTGAGCTCCCCTTTCCTTAAGTTATCCTGAACAACTTGCAAACCTCTTTTAATGTTGGAAGTCTTAGCTTCCTCAAGCACCTATAGGGAAAGTTTCTTGATTTTAAGTAGAATCTTCTTAGAGGTATGGGATAAGGAGATATCCTAACCTTCTTTGGTTTTCAAAGGATTGCAAGTATCCCTAAGGATTACCTTAATGGAACTGGATGGTTGTTCCACAAGGTATTCCTTCGAGATGACTATAGCACTGGTCTTGAAGCTATGTTTAATCCGATCCTTAAATGTAAAGCAATCTTCCAAAACATGACCTAGCATACTATGGTAGGAACAAAAGTTAGGATCATGGCTTTTGCCCACTTCCTCAGGTCTCCTAGGTTTGGGTAACTGAAAATCAAGCTTCTTTAAGAGGATCTTAAAGATCTTTTGATTACTTTCCTATTAAATGAATAAGGCTTATTAAGTTTATCCAAAAGAGTAGGTGGACCATAGCTACCTGGTGGCGGGTATGCGTACCACTGCTGCTGCTGATGATGTGGCTTAGGAGGAGGTGGTGTAGGCCATGGAGGCTACTATGGTGGCTGGTAGGGATGCCTCTGTGGTGGTAGAGGAGGTGGAAGCGAATGTTGAGGTTGTCTCACTTTCTAGTGGTTGCTTCCCACTCTATCACTATTCCCAACTTCTTCTCATATACCTTCTATGGCTTTGACTTGGGCAACTGGTCTTGAAAAGGCAATTATTTGGCCTCTCCTTATTAGCTGCCTTGTTGATTAACTTCTCAAAAGTTTTGATGGTGAAGCCCTTAAGCATGAAGGCCATCGGACCATGGATATTCTTTAGAAGAATCTCAATGGCATGCTGTTCAGACAACTGTGACTCATATTTCATACTCAGGTTACATTATCTGAGAATGTAGTCAATAAGGAACTCACTTAGTTGTTGTTGTGCTACAACGAGATCACCCAGTGACCCTTTACTGAGCTCCAGCAAGCCTCTTAATGAAGTTGCTCCAACTCAACAAATATTTTCCCTAAATTATTGGGAAGTTTAGTGTACCAATCAAAGGCAATGCCTGCTAAGCTACTGACAAAAGAGAAGAGTAAAGTGTCACTACCACCATTGTTGCATAACTATCTCTGAAATATGCAATGTCCTACCTCGGGTTCCCACTGCCATCAAAACTCTTGAAAGAAGGTGGCACCAAACCCTTAGGATATTGGATTGTATCAAATTCCTCTGGGTAGGGTCTACCCTTTGGAACTGATGATTCTCCTCGGGCTTGAGCCAATGCTTCTTTCACCTGCTGCTCAACCATGCTCTTGATATCTTTTTCTTGTATGGATGCTGTCACTACCTTCCTACATATCTTTGGTGCTACCCTTCTCTCGGAGGTAAGGTCTTGGTTGGGTCCAAGACATGCCAACTCTAGTGGACTCACTATGGTAGGATGAACTTCTGCCAATCAAATGCTAAGATAACTGCTAATAGATCTTCGAGCCTCTTCTCCATCCTATCTAATTTTTTATCTTTCCACTTTATCTAGGAGGTGTTGTGTTGGGTGGTAGGCTGTCTTCCTCTCGACCTCCTTCCATGTCACTACTCTAGGAAGGATCCCCTAGTTTCTACCATCCAAACCCCGCTAAATCTCCCAATAAATCATCTTCAATGGGATTAAAGCTGATCTTCTCTTCATCAGCCCAATTGTATCATATGATCGCTTTCTTCTCCATGAGATAATGAGTTACTATATCATCTAGAGAATGATCTATCTGAACTGGCATAAATGACTTTAGCTGATCGGTGGTGGGATCATTGTCATGTATGTACACGGACCTCCCTGTTGTTGGAGAGTTAACCACCTGAGGCTACACTGGAAGAAATACACCCCTGACTATCACTACTTTGTATGGGGTGACACTCCTAGGAGGATCTATCTTCATGGGCACAACTGGGCTATCATCTTCTCCCTCTACAACTGCAATCTCCATCAAATGTTGTACTGGTGGTGGTGGTGATGGGATGACCATGATACTCTAGGGTCGCCATTCCTTTCGCACCATAACTGGGGCAGAAGGTCGAGCAGGAGAGCTCGAGCTCACCATAGTAGGTGGTGTGGATGGAATGTGATCCCTTGGCAGTAGTCAGATCACCAACGGGGTCCTCTTCTCCCCCAATGCGGCCTTCATGGCCTTGGATGGAATAGAAGATGCTGGAACATGAATAGAAGATGGTGGATGAGGGTAGAGCGATGTGGTGGAGACACCACCGACTCTCTCTGAATAGGAGTTGCTCTCCTATGATGGGTAGTCCTCTTAAGCATAATACTGTCAGTATGATCGACTCGGGTAGCGCACCAATCAGGAAATTCAATGAGTGTAAAGGTCGTTGATTGATGGCTAAACCTCTACCTCTCTCGACGAGTAATCTAAACTGAAGTGCAGGCCTCCCGACCCTCTCTTATCAAATATACTTCCCCACACTGCAGGGGATGATGGATCTCAAGTCAAATTAAGCCCCAAACTCAGATCATCCGTAGGCTCTGCCAACCTGGCATAGAACTGAATGGGTCGACATATTACCTCCTACTCTGACTAATTGGTAGCTAAAACTGAACCACTAGTGGAGGTCAAGCAGAAATCCTCCTGACATTCTCTCAGTCAGAGCCAGAGAGAGGATGGAATGGGTTTGTTGTAACCAGTAGGGAAACTAATGTGGGCAACTTTTCAACAACTGACTGCTTGGCTGCCTCCATCTCCCTAGCGATGCGAGTATGGTACTGCTTTATCATGCAGTTCTTATTTTTCCTTTGGTTCTTGGTATGGAGAGCAGAGGAAGAGCTAGACTCAACCTCAAAAGTAAGGGAGACAATCCCTGGGATCAGGTGAGCCTTACCCTTTGAGGATGCTAATGAGTGGGTGCTAGCCCTAACTAGGGCAGCATGGGAAACCATGGGGTGCACTGATACTGGCACTTATACTAGAACTATCACTACAGCTGTAGGAATCACCACTGCCTTCCTCTTCAGCAAGGGAATATCAAAATTAGATGGTATGTCGATCTGGATGATCAGCTTCTGCCCGGTCATAGTACTCCTGCTAACATTCATGAGGGGAGTGCCCTCACAGGTAATCTTGCCCCCCTCAAAGTCTCATCCAAAGTGGATGAGGTGGGCATAATCAGCCTGGGGAAGGCTGGCCTGATCTAGGGCCAAGTCCATCCCATGGGGACAAGTGAAAACATATTTCTACACTGCCATTATTGAAAATTGGCTGAACTATAACTCAAATGAAAAATTGATTGAAGCTTGACTGAAAACTGCAATGTTGAAAATAAACTTGAATCAAATTTCTATTTTATTGATTTTGAATTTGAATTTAGAATTTGAACCCATACTCAACATCTTGAAAGTGTTAAGTCGGCCTCAAATGGATTTAGAAGAGATTTGAGACTGATTGAAAAGAGGAATTTATGAATATAGAATCTACTTTCAACAAATTTGGGTATGTTGAGAATGGCTTCAAATATTTTTGAAGGGATGCTTCCATAGGTTCATATTTGAATTTTGAATTTTGATTTGATTTTGAGGACCCTTCATTTAACAAATTTGGGTATGTTAAAGTAAATGGTCGATTGGTTTTGGTGTTTTGATTTGATTTTGGATTTTGCTTACTTAACAAATTTGGGTATGCTAAGTAAGGTGTTTGAAAATAATTTGTTCTTTTCTTTGTTAGCTTTGTTTTGTGAATCATTTGTGATTTGAAAATGGAATTCCCATTTAGCAAATTTAGGTATGCTAAATGAGGAATCCAAGTGTGTTTTGTTTTGTTTTGAAAATAGGATTCTTAGCAAATTTAGGTATGCTAAGGAGATCTTAATGTGTTTCTTTTGTTTTGGAGATTTTGATTTTGAAAAATAGGATCCTTAGCAAATTTGGGTATGCTAAGGAAAGCCTAATGTGTTTCTTTTTGTTTTTGGATTTTGTTTTGAAAATGGAGACTTTACTTTTAGCAAAATGTGATATGCTAGAATGAAGTTCCAAAAGTGTTTTGAATGGAGATTTCACTTAACAAATTTGAGTATGCTAAATGAAATTCCAAAATATATTTCAAATTTTAATTTTGAAAATGGAGACCTCACTTTAGCAAATATGGTATGCTAGAGTGAAGTTCCAATTGTGTTTTGAAAATTTTTGTGAAATGGAGATTTCACTTAGCAAATTTGAGTATGCTAAATGAAATTCCAAAATGTGTTTCAAATTTTGTTTTTGAACATGGAGACTTCACTTTAGCAAAGGTGGTATGTTAAAGAATGAAGTTTAAATGTGTTTCATTTTTTGTTTTGAAAAAAGAGATTCACTTAGCAAACTTAGGTATGCTAAATGAAATCAAAATGTTTCATTTTTTGGTTTTGAAAAGAGGATCCTCATTTAGCAAATTTGGGTATGCCAAATGAAGGATCAAATGGTTTTGAATTTTTGTGATTTTTGAAAAGTGGATATTCACTTAGCAAATTTGAGTATGCTAAATGAAGGATCCAAATGGTATTTGAATTTTTGAAAAAGATAGTTATTGATTGTTGATTTTAAAAAAATGATTGTTAATTTTGAAAATGATTGTTGATTTTATTTTTGTTGAAAATGAAACCTTCATTCAAGGAGTTAAATCAAGATATTCATTTGTGCTTTTTTTTTGAAAAACATGATTGTTGATTTTGAAAATGATTGTTGATTTTTTTTTAAAAAAGATTGTTGATTTTATTTTTGCTGATAATGAAACTTTCATTCAAGGAGTTGAATGAAGATATTCATTTAGTGCTTTTGAAAAAAATTTTTTTTGATTTTTAGTGGAAATGAAAATCTCCATTCAATGAATGTGGGTATATTGAATGGAGAGGTTTCACATGTGCTTTTTAAAAATTTATTTTTGATTTTGATTGAAAATGAAACCTCCATTCAATAATTGTGGGTATATTGAATGGAGAGGTTTCATATGTGCTTTTTGAAAATTTGAAAATTCTAACTTAACACATGTGGAATGTGTTGAGTGGAATTTTAAAGTTGTGATTTTGACTTAAAGATGTAACATCCATTCAACATATTTGGGCATATTGAATGGAAAGGCCCATCTTCAAATTTTGTGCTTTTTGAAAGTGTAGGAATGTTGGAATTTTAGTATTTTTGGAAGTGAAGTCTTCATCAAAATAAATTGAGTGAAGAAGTTCATTTGTGCTTTTGGAAGTTTATAATTGTTAGTATTATTTTTTAAAATGTTTCTACATATAAAAATTATGGAAATTGTTAGATGTAGTGTAAATAGTTTATTAAGTGCATTTTGAAAAAGTGCTTTTCAAAAGCAAGACTTTTATGAAGGATTTATTTTGTCTTTATTTTTTTAGAGTGAACCTTTCCTTACCATAAAAATGGTAAGGAGGAAGTATTTAATCATTTTCTTTATATTAAATTTTTATTTTCACTCATTGGGAACCCAACGGGGGTTTTAAGACCAACATGAGGTGAGGTCTTGAAACCTGAAGATGTTGGCTAGCTGAACTTAAGGACAAAATAAGCTAAGTGTCAATAGAAAGAAAGATAGTCTTGGATTCATACAAAAGTATAAACCTATCATCGATACTTGGAGACAATGATCATTTACCAAAGATGGAGAGAGGAACCATCCAGTCCAGAAGAATGCAGGTGAAAAATATTTGTGATCATTAATCAATCATCTCCTTCTTTTACTTGGTTCTCCTTCATCTTCATCCCTCTTAGAAGAAAGATGAAAATAAAAGAAAGAAGAAGAAAACATTTAATATGATGATGATTGCTTTTTTCTTTAGATGGACACCACATATAATCGTAAGTGTACTTATTAGGGTGATTAGGTATGACATTGAGGAAAGGTGTACTATCTTGAAAGATAGAAATCACCACCCTGCAATGGACAAAAATCACCTAAATTAGGACTCTAAGGACTTATGGGTCTGCGGGATGATGTACTAGAGATTCTTCCCCAACTTTACATGGAAAAAAAGCGGTTTTTTTTTCAAGTTCATTAAGTTCCCTATGGGGCAAGCCCCATAGTTAATTACATCTAAGAATGATTCCTTAGGAATACTCTTGATTAAGATAAATGATCATTATCTCCAAAGATTTTAATAGGTAGGACTATCAATCGATTAGTTTATTTTTGGCATACCAAGTGAGATCGATCAAGAGGAGGGAGTTCTTATTGAAGCCAAGTGAAGATAAGTAGGGGATGCTTAAGATACTAGGAATCCTAGTAAGCACCCTAAACTATCCTATGGTTGGGCTTTACATTTTTTGAAATTGATTTATTGATTTGAGTTAGATTTTTATTAGAAATTTAGGGCTTATAATTCTATAATACAAGGTTATGGAAGATGCCTAAGAGGTGAGGATTTATGCTTATATCCCGTAGAAGAGAGAAGTAACATCAAAACCTAAATCTATGGAATTTTGGCAAGGGCCAAAAGCACGACCTAAATCTAAGGCAAAAATGGGTATTTGGTTTACCTCCATAATAGAGGATAAACCACCCAACTGCTTGGCCTTACAACCGCCTAGGGGTGGCCGCCAACTAACTCCTCCTATAGTTTTAAATTCATGTAGGCAAGTCTTATGTTTATGCAAGATATCAAGGTTATTATTCAGTTAGAAAGAGACTAAGTCTTAAAACTCACTCCCTAAGTGACAAGATCATGTAAGGGCATGACAAATGACCTAAATCTAAAGCAAATTGTATTATATTTTATTTTCATTTTTGGACAATCACTTGACTTAGGCTATAGGATTTCTATGCCTAATGCATGAGAAGTTAGATTATGGGCCAAAATTAGCTAGATAAGGAGGTGTGTTTCTACCATGGTTCTCACAGGTCAAGCCAAGTTCTCTGGCAAAGGTGGAAGCCCTCCAATCAAGAGTGAAACAATATGCATGACATTAGAAAAGTAATACTCATCCAGCTAAGGGGTTGCTAATTCTTTTATCTTGATTTTTAGCTTAAGCTTTAAGTGAGGTTATGAGTTATTTAATTTGGTAGAAGATTTATTTTCCTAAGAGCCTAATCATCATCCAGGCCATACACTAAGCAAAGAAGAAACTAGGAAAAGCATGTCATTTCTTAATGCACAAGCTAAACAAAATATCAAACATTTTATAAAGCAAGCACAAAAGAATAAAAGGCTAAGTGTGGTTGGGAACCACCACACAAAGTCAAAAATAAATTGGGTAGCCGAGCTCTACCCTTATATAACCCAGATTATAAATGTATTAATTAATTAAGCAAGGAATTCATGTTATTGGGGTCTCCATTTATTCTTTTCTTCTTTTCTTCTTTCTTCTTTCTTTATTTCTTCTTTTGGTTCCTTCTTTTGGATGGTTAGAAGGTGGATGCTCCCAAGGCTTCACATGGTACATAAGATGAAATATTATGATCAGTGCTCATCCTAATCCCCCATAATAAATTTTCCAAAATCCTAATTATAAAATTTACATGAAAAGGAAAAGTAAATCTAACAAACACCTGGAAAAATAGAGATTACTAAACAAACCATACAAATTCCAAGAATGTATTTTGGACTTAACACCCCACACATGGATAACCAAGTCCACCTGGCCTATT
Source organism: Cymbidium sinense (assembly GCA_021442155.1). Classification (NCBI taxonomy): domain Eukaryota; kingdom Viridiplantae; phylum Streptophyta; class Magnoliopsida; order Asparagales; family Orchidaceae; genus Cymbidium; species Cymbidium sinense. The sequence goes on from CM038215.1 coordinate 75,609,378, forward strand.
GGATTATGCTTAGGGTATAAACACCTGCATAATAAAAGAAATTATATTTTTATTTATTACAGTGCCCCTTAAGCACAATCCCTTGTAGAAAATAATGATTAGACTAAAATATCCTACCATTCATTCTACGGACATTCACCCTAACATCCAGACTAAAATAAAATATCACAAAAATAAAAACAAACATCAAACCTTACACTGCCCTAACCTAATGCTAGAAGTTGTGACTTAGTCTAATGTGTGTGCTTTAAAAGGTTTGTGTGGTGTGCTTAGCTATGGCTTTAAGGTTTAGATTTTCTAAGTATAAAAATGTTCAACTTAGATGATTGGTTTCATTTAAGTGTTTAGTTAATTTAGGGTTGATTTTATTTTTGTATTTTTGATTAGGTTTGAGTGAATCCTATAATTAATTACTAAGTTATAAAGAGAGGAAAAGAGAAGAGAACTTCTCTTTCCTTACCTACCTTAAGTAACTTCTAAAGTGGATCCAAGTTTAATTTTGCTTAATGAATGTTTTATTATGTGTTTTAATTAATCCTAAGTTTAGATTTTCTCTAAACAAACCTATTCAAAAGAAAGGCATTTTAAGATTAAGTAAGGTGAATTAATATCATAAAACACACATCACTTCACTTCTTTCCCAACATGTATAACATGCATATTAATGAATCCTAAGCATATATATACATACAAATGGAAATGTTTAGCATAATTTATGATGAATGCTAAGAAATGATACTTAAAAAATTTGGAATGCTTTATGATGCATGATTCATTAAGTAGAAAAAGTGTTATTCTTTTATCCATTTTTCATAAGCACATGCGTATGTATGAAAAGCATAAGTGAGTACAGCGCCATTGTTAGCACTAGGGCTGTAAGGTACAAGACCTACTTAGAGCTACTTAAAGCCTCGCAACCTCGGGGTTGTCCAAATAAATATACCACTTTCCTTAAATACATATGCATGTACAAAAGAAATAATGAAAAAAAGAAAGATGCAAAAATTTGTGTTTGTTTATTTGATTTTTTTATGCAATTTATATGTGTAAGTGTGGATGTCCTTCTTAAGTAATAACATAGGAATGAATAGGAAAGGATTTAAGAAAGTGTTATGTTCATTTCAAATGAACTATACACTTTGCCAAATCTTATTCAAAGCTATGCTAAAGGAAAAGAGAAGGAAAACCACACTAAACACATCTCTATATTCTTACTCATATGCAAGCTTATAAATAATTATAAGTAACATACCTTTCAGTTTTAATATAGGATTTATAAGATTTGAAAAATAATTTGGAATTTAGTAGTGATAATAGCCACTCATATTTCTACTTAAGTCAAAACATGCAATTTGACATCCAAAAATATTTCATTTTAATTTTGATTTTTAAAAGAAATGAATGCATGAATTTCATATGACATACATATTTAGCATGCTTGGAAAAAAAATAAAGTGATGAAAGTAATGTCAATTCATTCACCATAATTAATTCCTAAAGGCGATCTTATGAGATAAGAAAGTTTAAAGTGAATCAAAGTTTGTTTAATGTGATTTTTGTTTTGAATTTACTTTATGTTTGATTTAGGAAATGTGAAAGAATGTTTGCTGGTCTTATCCCATTTCCCCCACATGTGAGTTGATTTAGTTTGTTCTTAGGATCATTATATGATTTTTAAATTTTGTTAGGTTAAGGTGTGAATTAAGTGTGGTAATTACCCCTTACCTATACCACCTTATCATTCTTAATCAAATAATTATGAGCTAACGATATGATATAAAATCACACAAGGATTTTAAATCAGCAATGCATCTAGAAAGAAAAGGGCCTAATGCAATTGGCTCATGATTAATGATAAATTAAACTAAAGGGTTTAATTTAAGTACTTTCATAATCCCTCTCACACATGTGAGTTGGATTTTGATTTCCTTAATGTACTAAGGATATTGAACACCAAAGCATCTACCCAAGATGAATTAGTTAAGTTTTGAAAGGTTTTAGAATTTTATCAAATCAATTAGGTAGGTAATTAGTGAATTAATCCTTAATTAAGTTTAGATGAAGAAAGAAAGAGGGGTTTAAGGAAAGCAGGAAATTATCCCATAATTATCTCAATCAAGGGATTAAACCACTGATTACACACTTAATTTAGCTTAATCAGATTAGGAGAGTAATTAGGAATAAATCTAGCAATTATCTTAATTAAACCATTAATAAATCCCAAGAAAATTAGCTTAATTACCTTCCTAATAAAACCCAAATTTAGAAAATAACACTGTTCAAATCCATCAAAATCAATTTGATAATATTCTACATTCAATTATCTTTCATATGCAATTTTTTTTTCATATTTTTCTGATTTTTCTACACTTAGATATGAATATTTAAAGTTTTTATGATTAATTAGATAATTAAATTGCCTAATTATGTAGCTAATCTCATCGTGCCACTTGGAGGCTAACACGGCGTGCGCTTTCCACATGGCATGAAGGATAGACTATTTAAGTAGTCACATCATAGTGCCACGCCAGCGGCGATGCTACTTCTTTCTCCTTGTCCTTCCGATCAAGGATCGGACAGTTGAGATTAAATTCATTCTAAATGATTAAAACTTTAGATCTACATGTTTTAATTAGGACTGTCCATCCAAAACATGCAGATGGATGACCCATGATTCTCCTCTAATCTTCCCTGCGGTAAATGGCTATCATCCATCTTCCAAGGGAACATCCGAGCTCGATTAAGCTTATATTAAAACAAAATTCAACCCACATCATCACCATGCAAGGGAGATCACATCCAATGGCTAGATTTTAGTGAAGTAGAAATTCCTTTCACAAAGGGCCACACCACATCTAATCTAAGCTCTATTTAATGTATTACCTCATCGGAGGCTATCACTGATGCTAGATTCCCTTAGGGAAGCTTCATCTAGTGGAGATGAAGCTTTGTTGAAGTTTTGAAGCCTTGAAATTTAATGGATCTTCCTAAAGGCCAACTTCACCTTCACTTGAGCTCGGTCTTGGTTGAAGTAGCACCTCCCTTTCCTTTGGAGCTTGGAAGAAGGTTGGAGTGAGTTCGATTTGATCCTCTAAGGGTGCTTGAAAGAGGAATTGGCTTAGTGTTGAGTATTGAGTGAGATGGATTTCAAGTGGAGCTCCCCTATTTTTAGTCTATGAAAATTGAGAAAATGGAAAATGGATTTCACTATAGGAAGCTTGGGATCACTTGAAAATGGCTCCTTTGGCTTCCTTTTTCTCAATCGAATTGGGGTCTATTGAAATGAAATGGAATTAGGGGGAGTATATCTCCCCGCAGAGTAATTGGATGGCCGAGCATCATTTTGCCATTTTGATCCAATTGAGCTCCTTGAGTGGGTTTATTGGGCCGTTTAAGGTGTCATTGCATTTGATTTGGCCAGAGGGAGCTAGTGGAAGAGTGTCATGTGCTTGAAATGGGTGGAGGAATCATTCCCATGTGCCCATGTTCAAGCAAGTGGTCAGTTTTAGCCTTAGGCTAGGTTGGGCTCAAATGTTGGCTTGGTCAAGTTCAAACATTGATCATGAATTAACTTAGATTAATAGTTTCAATCAATTTGGCCTATGGTGGATTTTGGCTAAGTTCAAGATTTTGACTTGAAAGGCTTAGGTTGAATTTTGATTGAATTTCAGTTTGATTTTTGGATATGATTTTGGATATTTTAATTTATATTTCATTTATATATGTGAATATAAATAAGCATATAAATGGGTTATGAGAAAATTTCATGAATTTGATGTGATTTAAACTTGATTTAGGCTAAGTCCATGAGAGGGGATCAAAGGGGCTTAGAAAAATATTTAGATTTGACCATAGATTTTGGATTTGATTTTGGGTTTAGTTTGATTGATTTGAATTTATATTTCATTTATATATGTGAATATAAATGAGAATATAAACAATTTGTGAGAAAATTTCATGAGTTTGAGTTGATTTTGGCTAAGTCCATAAAAGAGAAATCAAAGTGACTTAGGAAAGATTTTGGAATTTGATTTGGATTTCAATCATGGGTTTCAATAATAAGTTTTAATTACGGGCTTCAATCATTTGGAATTGATTTGAGTTTGACTTGAAGGGAGGAAGTGAGGAATTGGGTTCAAGCTATAGGGTAGGCAATCTTTCCTAACACCCTAAGACATGACCTATTCCTATAGGTAACTCTTCTAAGTCTCTAAGGTTAGGTTGAGTTTTCACCTAATCACTAGATGTGTCTTAAGACTAAGGAACTCTTAAAGTCTAAGAGAAGTCTTATGTCTAAGATGAAGGGGTTGAGAGCTCATCCTAAAAATGAGGTCAACACTTGGCTTAGGGTTATATTCTCTAATTCTTTAAGCTTGAGTTTAGTGTTTCCCTAATCACTAGAAGTGTCTTAACATTTAGGAAATCTAAGTGTCTAGAAGGTTCTCAAGTTTAAGATGAGAAAGGTTAATTCTCACTCCAAAAGTGAGGTCAACAGCTCTCTAATTCTTCTACTCTTTATAAACATGACTCACAAAATGGATAGAAGAATGAAATAAAGATTAATTATGAGCATTTAAGAAATTTTGAAAAAGGCTTTATGACATTTTACATCATATCACCTTTGACTTTGCCTTTTATTTTAGAATTTTTGCATTTTGGGCTATAAAATAAGTCTAAGCCTCGGGCCCAAATTTCTTTGCCATAATTCATAAAATTCACCTCACATTTCCATTATGATTTCTACTTGTTAATGAAGCAAATACTCATCATGGATTTTAAAAGACCTCGTAGTGATGTTGATCCCGCCATGCTTTGGTTAGGACTGTAGAAGAAACAAAGGAAGTAATGAAATAGTTGAATTGTCATTACACCACTTATAAAGAAAGTGATTCTACAATGCCTATTGAAAGTAAAACCTATTCTAGTCAAGGATAATGAAAAAGACTTGTAGATGGAGGTGATTGATTCTATCATAGCCAAGGAGTTCACTACAGCAACCCTAGTGGAGCCTTTCTCAACTCAAAGTGCAAAAAAGGTGCCAAGTTTTTAAGAAAAAGGTTATAGTATTTAAAATTGTGATGGGGCACCATGCAGATCTTAGGGGGCACTTATTGAAACGATCGATCATGGCATTAAGGAATAATATACTTCTTGGAAAGATAGAGATATCATATTATGATGGACTCAATCATCAAAGAAGAACTATTGAGGCCTATGGGTCTACATATACTAGATATATTTTCTTTTCCTTACATGGATAATGTAAGTCAAGGTTTATTTTAAGCTAGTTTTTTAAATTCTCTATAGTGGCAATCCCTATAGTTAATTACTTCTATAGGGACATGAATCTCTAAGAAAATTCTCGATAAAAATGATTGTCTAATATCTTTATGAATTTCAAAGCTTGATATTAAAAGATTTGTAAGGAAGAACTCAAACATGAAGAGTTCTTAATAGAATTCAAAGGAAGATAAGTAGAAAGTGGTTATGATACTAGAAAGTTTAGTAAGCACTTCAACCTATCTTATACTGAGGCTTTATATTTTTGAAATTAAAAATTATTCTCATTTGAGTTGACTTTTTAATATAAAGCTAGGGCTTATATGTCAACAACACAAGATTGTGAAAATATCTAAGAGGTGATGATTTACACCCATAGCAAAGGAGAAATGGGCTATCTTTGATCCTAAATCTAAAGTGCTCCAGCGCAAGCTAAGAGCTCAACTTAATTCTACTCGGGAAAATGGGATGTAATGGCACATTCTTACCTAAGGATGTGAACCTATTTCAAATCTTTTGGACTTATAACCTCCTAGATGTTTGCCAATTAACACTTCCTATGCTTTAAAATCATGTAATCAAGTCATATGTCAATGCAAGATAGTTAGACAATTTTTTATTTATTAAAAAATAATTTATAAGCCTAACCTCACTCCTTAGAAATCTAGTTCATGATGGGTATGTGCAATGCCTACGTAATGTAATAAAATTTCATCTTTTATGAATTTTAGACTCTTAAAATTTGGCTCAAGTTTGGATGAGAAATTATGTCTACATGCATTATGAAATTAAGTTAAGTGCTAATTCATGATAAGGGTGTTTTTCACTTAAAGAGGTCATTGTCAGTCCTGCACTCCCCCTTATCATGCAATAACTGAAGACGCCTTATATTCAAAGAGGGAAGATAATTTGCATGCATGGTGTTAGACATCCATCATAGACCTAATGGTTCCTAAATCTTTCAATTGATTAATTACTAGGATTTAAGATGAGGTTGCGTGTTGCAATTAAATTTTATTTTGAGTTGATTAGTTGGGATATAAAATTTAAGTCCTAAAGAGTCTACTAGAATCCAAGCCATACATCAAAACATTACAATTAAAGAAATCTAGAGAAATATGCAATCTTAATATGCACACAAGGTAAACACACTAATCAATAAATCAAATCAAAAAAAAAATAAGAGGTGAGTGAGATCAAATTTTGCTAAACACCCTAAAATAGAAAAGAAGTGTCAAGCTCAACCTTTATACAACCCAGATTATAATTATATAAACAAAATTAAAAGAAAGCCATGGGGGTCATCATCTCCACTTGATCTTTCAAATCTTGGATCCACCAAGCATCACAGGGCCTCCCAAGTCAAAGCCTTCTAGTCTCTGCTCATCCTGAACCCCGTGACTTTAATCCTAATACTAATACAAAATTATATGAAGATTCCAAAAGAAAAAGTCCTAACTAAACCTGCAAGATACATGTTATCCTTAACACACATACACACCCAGTAATTATGTATCACATGATTATACTTAGTATCAGCGAGTGCCATGCCCACTTTTTCTAATGGGTTATACTTAAAAAGGGCAACTAACACCTACAAAAAATAATTAATTTATTTCGTGATCATAGCATCCCCTTTAATTAAGCACAACCTTTATAGAAAATATCATTAGTCATATTATCCACATGAATTATATATATAGATTTTATTCATATTTATTAATTTAAATTCATAAATGTATTCATAAATTTTATTTTATATGGGGAATTTAGATAAAAGGCCATTATTGACCTCACTTTTGGAGTGAGCTTTCAACTTCTCCATCTTAGACATAGGACTCCTCTAGACACTAAGAATTCCTTAGTCTTAAGACACTTCTAGTGATTAGGTGAACAAATAACCTAACCCTAGAGACTTAGAGTTAGCCATAGGAATAGGTTATGCCTTAGGGTTTTGGAGGACTTACTTGCCTACATAGATTGAACACAATCCTTGCTTCCCTCCTTCAAACCAATCCAAATCAAATCTTAAATCAATTCCAACTCATTGATTTTCTCAAATCATAAATCATTTCTAAAACCCAAATCTTAAATCAATTCCAACTCAATTAATTTTTTCAAATCATAAGTCAATTCTAAAATCCAAATCTTAAATAAATTCCAACTCAATTGATTTTCTAAAATCATAAATCAATTTCAAAATCAAAATCATAAGTCAATTTCAAATCAAATGATTGAAACCCATGATTGAATTCAAATCCCAAAATCTTTCCTAAGCCCTTTGATTTCATTTTATGGACTTAGCTCAAACCAAACCCAAATCACTCCAAACTCAAAATATTTTCTCATAACCTATTTATATTCTCATTTATATTCACAAATATAAATGAAATATAAATTCAAATAACTAAAATCAATTCAAAACTCAAATCCAAATCCAACTTATATCCAGCTTATATCCTTTAAGCCAATTTCTTGGATTTAGCCAAATCATTCTCAAATAAATCCAAACCTTTAAATTTTATTTTCAAACAATCACTCCTTCAATCACATGCTCAAATATAAACATAAACTATAGTCAGCAAGCCAAAATCAAACTAACCCATGTCAAACCCATGTTCATCCTTTTGACTTGAAATTATCAAATGAACCAAAACCCATATGACTCCAAATCACTTGCAATTGGATTTATATTTCCATCATAAGTTCATATATGAGCTCCACCAAACTTGAATCAAGCCTTGATCAAGCCAATTGACTCACTTAGGCTCTCTTGACCCAAAGTGACCTAAAGGACCTTTTTGAGCCAAATTCTAATCTAACCCAAATTGGATTGAACTAAGCCCATCTAAGCCTCACATTGTATTCAACAATCATTCTAGAATGATCAATCACTCAAATTAGGTCAAACAAGTCAAACCTAGCCTTTGAATAAGTCAACACTTAGCCCAAATGAAACTTAAACAAGCCAAAATTCACAATAAGCCAAATTGATTGAAACCATTGATCTAAACTAATCCATAATCAATGATTGAACATGACCAAGCCATCAATTGAGCCAAACCAAGCCTAATTGGCCACTTGACCTAAGTTGACCCAAATTGACCTAAAAAAGCCAAAATGGGTAAAATCTTGATCTAAGCCAAATTGATTGCAACAAATGGGTCAAATTCATTCTAAATTGATTGTTGAACTTGACCAAAGCTTCAATTGAGCAATTAGACCCAACTTAGCCCAATTTACCATGAACCCAACTTGACCTAAAAGGTCAAATCAACTTAAAATCAAACCAAATCAAAATTGATTGAAAACAAAGCTTACAATACATTTTAAATGACCAACCAAGCCTAAACCAACCCATGACCTAACCCAATTGGGTCAATTGTGTCAAATTGGTCAACTCGACCCATTTGACCTAAATGAACCAAAACTAAATCTAAACCAAATTGAACCAAATCATTGATACTCATAGGCTCCAAATGATCATTTGAACATGACCTAACCCATGGTTTGACCCAATTTGACCAATTGGTCAACATAACCTAATTTGACCCAACTTGACCTAAATGGGTAAAATTGAGCCAAATCAAATATAATGAACTCCAAATCACTTGAAATTTGGCCCAACCCATTTTTGAATCAAATCTATCTAAATCAAACTCATATCAAATGACCACTTTGCCCTTTGGTCAAAGGGTATCTTATGACTAAATTCACTTAGAATTTGGTCATTTCTTTCTCAAGTCCACTTGGCATCCTTCTAGTGGTCCATATGGGCACCAAAGAGGGTGGTGAACATGACCCAATGAGCTTGGGTCGGTCATGACCTAAGGCAAGGCCAAACTGACCTCTTTAATGGCATTTGAACACTTGGAATTCCAAATGCACTCACCTAGCACATAGGAATCCACTCTTCTTCACTCCACTACCCAAAATGACCCATGTGGGGTCTTTTGCAGCTCAAACCGTGCCTCCAATCCATGCCATTGCTCAAAATGGCAAAATAACCTCTCACTATTCGATCTAAGGAGGGGGAGATATACTCCCCCTCATTCCCACTCAAACCACAAGCAATCATTTCCTCAGAGTTAGAGAGATTAAATCAAAGCCTCTCCAAGCTTTTCCAAGCCCTTCTTGAGCTCCCATTTATCATTCTGGTTTTACTCAAAGTCAAAATTAGGGAGGTGAGCTCAAATTCCAACTCACTTAATTCTCAACCAAAACTAAATTAACCTTGCACACACCATCCTTGGACCACGTTGTGCTCAATCGAATCATTTCCCAAGTCTCCAAGCCACGGGAAGTACCATTTCGGTCAAAGCCGATCACCATTGAAGGGGAGCTTGGTGAACCGAACAAACTACTTCAAACCAAGGCCGAACTCCTTCAACAGGGCTTTGCCTCTACTAGACGAAGCTACCTCCTCCATTATAAGTGCCAGTGATAGCCTTCGGTGAGGTAACTGCTTGAAACCATAGCTATAGGAATTTTTTGTTGGTCCTTTTTGAAGGAAATTCTCATCCCATGAAATCTTGACCATTGGATGTGCATCCCCCCTCCTTTCAAAGGTGTGGGATCATTTTGATCCCAATTCAAGCTCAAATTGAACAAGGAGAGATGAACGGTGTTCGTCTCTCATTGGTCACGAAGGAGAAGGATCACATGCCATCCATTCTGCTTGATTGAAATAGATGACTGATCAATCAAGATTTGATTCATTTAAATTCGATTGATCTCGCCTCCCATGATTTTCTTAGAATTTATTGCTTGATTAATTGAATTGCTTATTTCATTCTTAATCATCTCTTAATAATTAAATAATTAATTAACATGTTAAATAGTGATAAATTCATTAATTAAACTTACTAATCATTGAAATAATGAATGAACATAAAATGAGATTAGGACCCCAATCTTTCAAGTTGATTTCATTTGAGTAACACTTAATCAATTTGTAATTAATTAATGACTTAATCACTTCATTAAATAATTTAGCTAATCAAATTCAAAATCAAAATCATTCCAAAACTTAATCATTCAATTCTTGGGTAGATTCTTAAGTGTTTAATAACCTAAGAAAATTCTAAAGGAAATTATAATCAAACTACATGTGTAGGAGGGTTATAAAACTACTTAATCAAACCCTTTAGCTTAATTAATCAATAATTATGAGCCAATTGCATTAGCCCCCTTCATTTCTTAGGTGCATTGTTGATTTAATTTCCATGTGGTTGCATATCATATGTTGGCTCATAATTAATTGGTTAATTATATTAAAGTGCTATAGGTAAGGGATAATTAATGGATTTAATTCATATTTTAACCTAATTAAAATATAAAATCAACTTAATAGTCCTAAATTAAACAAATCAATTCATACATGGGAGGGGAATAGGATAGGATCGGCAAACCCTTTTCATATTTCTTAAGTCAAATTAAATTCAAAGATAAAAATTGCCTTAAAGAATTTTGTTTCATTTTAAATGATCTTATTCTATATGATTGTCCTTAGGAATTAATTAGGGTGAATGAAGCTATGCACTAACATCCCTTAATTTTTTCCAATCATGCTAAATATTATTTGTCATATGAAACCATGCATTCATTTCTTTCAAAAATTAATAAAATAAAATGCTTCCTTTTATGTCAAATTGCATGTTTTAGCTAAAGTTAAGAATATGAGTGGTTATTATCACTATTAAACAAAAAATTATTTTTAAATATTATAAATCAAAGATCATAAATGAAGTGACACTGATTATAAATATTTATAGGATTGCATGTGATTATAGCATAAGATCTGTATTATGAAGTTCTCTTTTCCTCTCTTAACATAGATTTACATAGCGTTTGCAAAGTGTATAGCTCATTTGAAAAGAACACAACACTTGTTTAAATCTATTCCTATGTTATTCTATGTTATGACTTAAGAAGGATCTTCATATTAGACATGTAAATTATACAACCAAATCAGACATAATCTTTTTAAATGATTCCTTATCCATGTGATTCTTTTTGTACATTTACATGTATCTAAGAAAAGTGGTATATCAGTCTAGACATCCTGGGGTTGTGTGGCTTTAAGTAGCCCTAAGTAGGTCTTGTACCTTACGCCCCTGGTGTAGAAAATAATAGCGTCATACTCACTTATAACTTTTATACATGTGGATGTGCATTTAGTTACTGGATGAGAAATCCCTCTTTTCAATATAATAAAGACATGCATCAATAATCCAATTAATACATGGAATATCCAAATTTTCAAATCATATCTCTTAGCATTCATCATCAAAGTGTACTAAAATTTTTAAATCATATCTCTTAGGATTATTCATATGCATGGTGTACATGGTGAAAAGAAATAAACGGGTGTGTGTTATATGGTGGTAATCCACCCTAACTAATCCTAAGATGCCTTTCTTATTAAATAGGGCTATTTAGAGCAAATCTAAACTTAGGGTTAATTAACACACATAATAAAACATTCACTAAAAGAAATTCATTAATCAATCTACCTTAGAAATGTTTTAAGGTAGGGATGAAAGAGAAGTTCTCTTCTCTTTTCTTCTCTTCACAACATTTTGTAACTAAGTGTAGGTTCATTCAAACCAAATCAAATCACCAACTAAAATTGACAAATCAACTAAATCACTTAAACTGAAACCATCATCTAAATTGAATCTTTCACACTTAGAAAATCTCAACCTTAATGCCTAGCTAAGATATGCCACACAAGTCTTAAATGGATACACACATTAGACTAAGTCATAATTTCTAGCTTTAGGTTAGGGCTATACATGATTTGATGAATGTTTATTTTGTGATGTATTATTTTAGACTGGATGTTAGGGTGCATGTGCGTAGTCTGGATGTTAGGTTGATATTAGCCTAATCATGCTTTCTCTAGGGGGTTAAGCTTAAGGGAAGCTGTAATAAAAATATAAATGCTTTTGCTGTGTAGGTTGCTTATACCCCTAAGCATAACTCAAATTAGGATAGGTGGACTTGGTTACCCATGTGTGGGGTGCTAAGTCTGAATTATTCATATAATTGCTTGGGTTATGTGGTATGTTTAGCTATCCTTCATTTTGCAAGTTTAGTTAGATTTACCTTTCCCATTTTGATGTAAATTTTGCAATTAAGATTTGGAATGAATGTTAAGGGTGATTAGGATGAACATTGATCATAAGACCAAATCTTATGTACCATATGATGCCCTTGGAGCAATCATATTCTAATCAAGCCAAAAGGAAGGAAGAAAAAAAGCAAATCAAAATGAAGAAATGAAGAATAAGGAATGAAGAATGAAGACCACTATAAGATGAATTCCTTCTAATTGTAATTATTCATTTGTAATCTAGGTTGTATAAGGGTAGAGCTCTACACATTTCTTTTGGGTTGTAGTACAACCACGACCTCTTATTCTTTTGCACTAATTTTATAAATTGATTGATGTTATATTTATGATTGTATTAGGATGACATGATTTTATTGGTTTCTTAACTATTTGGTGATTGTTGAATGGCGAATGCGATTAGGCTCCTAGGGAAAAATAAATTTTCTATCCAATTAATCAATTCAAAATTAAATTAAATAATTCATAACCTCACCTAAAGCTTAAAGTATAAACCAAGATAATAAAAGGTTTAGCAACCCCTTAGCTGGATGTTGTATGTCTCATGTCATGCATAAATCATATTGTCTCACTCTTGCCAATGGAGGGCTTCCACCTTTGCTAGAGAAAATGGCTTGACCTTTGAGAGCCATGGTGGAAACACACCTCCTTCTTTCTGATTTTGGCCCATAAATAATTTCTCATGCATTAGGCATATAAAATCCCATAGCCTGTGTCAAATAAAAATGTCCAAAAATCAAAATAAAACTTGACAAAATTTACATTAGATTTAAGTCATTATTCATGCCCTTCATGATCTAGTCTCTTAGGGAGTGTGTTTAAGAACTTAGTTTCCTTTCTAAATAAATAATAGCCTAGCCATCTTGCAAAGCATAAGACTTGCCTACATGTATTTAAAATTGTAGGAGGAGTTAGTTGGTGGCCATTCTAGGTGGTTGTAAGTCCAATAGTCGGGTGGATTTCTCTCTCTTATGGAGGTGAACCATATACCCACTTTTGCCTTAGATTTAGGTTGTGTTTTGGCCCTCGCCCAAGTTCCCTAGATTTAGGATTCTAGGTTATTGTTTCCCTTTGCGGGCTACAAGCATAAATTCTCACCTCTTAGGAATTTCCATGATCTTGTATTTTGAAATTATAAGCCCTAGACTTCTAATAAAAATTTAACTCAAACATATAATTCTCTTCAAATTTTAAAAATATAAAATCTAACCATAGAATAATTGGGATGCTCACTAGATTTTCCTAGTATCATGAGCATCATCCCCTACTCACCTCCCTTTGATTTTGATAATAACTCCCTCCTTTTGGTCAATCCCACTTGATTTTCTAAAAATAACTAATTTGTTGATAGTCCTATCTTTGAAATCTTTGGAGACAATGACCATTTACCTTAATTGAGAGTATTCTTAAGGAATCTCATTCCTTAAGATGTAATTAACTATAGAGGCTTGCTTCCATAGGGAACTTATTGAACCGACTTAAATTAAACCCTATTTTACTTTTTCATGTAAAGTAAAGGAAAGATCTGGTACATTCGAAGATCCATTGGCCTTATGAGTCCTTATTTGGTGATTAGATCCATTATAGGAAGGTGACTTTTGTCTCTCGAGATAGTACATCATTCCTCAATATCATACGATCGCCCTAATGAGTACATCTGCGGATCTGTGATGTCCCCTCACATAAACACACACTTAATAATAACTAATAAAAATAAAATACCACAGTCATTCATTTCAAGATTTTAATTTTAAACATGAATATAAATGGGTTATAAACTACCTAGATCTATAAGTGAGTAAAGAATGCCAAATGGATATCATGAAGCAATCTACTTAAGCTATTAAATCTCAAAGCTATTCATGAAAAGATCATTAATTAAACTTAATCAATATCCTTTAGTTAACACATTCAAATTTCAATTGATTAAACTTATTGAGAGATAAAAAAATTATTTCATACATACACTCTAGTTATTGATGAAGTTTAAAATTGGAATTGTGATTTTTATGAATTAATTAAAATTTATAATTATTTAATCTAATTAATGCCCAAAAGACCTTTAAAATTATGAAAACATAATGTATCAGCCCAAAAATTATAAGAAAATTTGTGAAAATGAAAAATAACATGAGAAATGAATGGTAAAAATTTTAAGACATTTGGGTTAATATTTTGTGATTAATTAATTAATTATGTAAAACTTTAATTAAGTAGTTACTCTTAAAATACCTAAAACCATTAAATGTTTTAATTTCATGACCGACTTCTATTAGTTGAGCATAATGAGGGTTCATTTCTAATATTTAGAGATTTATACAATTAGTTATGGATTTTCAAAATCCTACATTAATTAATGCATTATTTAATTAATAAATTCCCTATTAATGATGATTTTGAGAAATAATTAGGACTAGGGATCCCAATAAATTTTGCTTGTCACCACTAGGTTTCTAATATACATGTAATCATCCATAATAATTTTTTTATAAATTTTCTAATTAAATAAATTTATTAAATAGTTAAAATGACTAATTAAAATTTGAAAATATGAATCTTCGAATGCACTCACCCAACTAGCTTGAATAATTATGGGAAGTTCAGGCCATCCCATGAAATATTCACAAAAAATTCAAGTCATTTGGCAAACATTAATGAAAATAATCAAGCCCTAGTTAGTCTCTATCTACTTGGTAAATATTAAAGCTTTTATTTTTCATGAATTCTCCTCTATTTAAGCTTTCAAAAAAAGTATTTATTTGTAATCTTTAGATTCTTTATAATTAATTATGATTTTTAAAATTCCACCTAATTAATCACATTTTAAAACCTATTTAAGTTAGATTACATGATCAATGCTGAGTTAGCCATGCTTTATGCATGGCTTATGGGATTGGTTATTTAAACTATCCCTTATAGATGTTGACTTAGAAGTGGCAGATGTGATTTCACCCCAAGCCATTCCATTAAGGATTTACTGTGATTAATCTCATAGTTTAAATAAGATTAAATAAAAAATCTAATGTAGATTAATCAGGACCGCCCATTATAATCACATGAGATGGACAAGCTGTGATTCATCTTCCTCCTCCAGTGACAGGAAAACATAGTTCCATTTTCATCAAGCCAACCATA
This sequence comes from Cymbidium sinense, assembly GCA_021442155.1. Classification (NCBI taxonomy): domain Eukaryota; kingdom Viridiplantae; phylum Streptophyta; class Magnoliopsida; order Asparagales; family Orchidaceae; genus Cymbidium; species Cymbidium sinense. The sequence goes on from CM038215.1 coordinate 75,624,928, forward strand.
ACTCATTGATTTCCATTAAAATAAAAATAAAATGTGGGGTTCTATATTGTGATCTACACGAGACACAAATCACTTCATAAAATACCAACACCTAGAGGGCTTTTTATGGTTTAAAGCAATTTACCTCACTAGAGTTAAGAATGATGGGAAAATTGACGAGGCTATAACTTCTTTAAGTAGATGACGCCCTATCATTGAAGTCCCCTTTACCTTCTTATCATTCGCTCCTAAGATTACATGCCACCGTGAACTCAAAGGAGTTTGGTCTAACTCTATCTTCTAGTCTTCAAATCGAGTGTAACTTGATTCATTTTCACTCATGAGGATAAGAAAAAGGTGTGAAAAAGGTTAATTGAAAGTTTGGAAGAGATTTAGTGAGGTTGGGCGTTTGGGACATTCAAGCTGAGAGGAGGCTTTGTCTCACAGGTAATGGGTGTATGAGATGCTCTACGAAGCTCAAGGACTCTCTATGGGGATGCTTTGAAAATGTCTATGAAGTTTGAATAAGTGAGGAGGTGTATACCCTCCTCCCATATGAACCACCATTTATGGAGGGTTCAATCCATAGAGGCCATCCAAGCAATAGGCTGGGAATAGAATTAGCTTTGGACTAATGAGGTAGACCTTCTAATGGCTAGAAGGGTTTGGTGGCTAGCGATGAAGTGGACAGACCATAGTTGATTGGCCATGGTGAGCGTGACCTCTACTTGGTCAATGGTTGGGCCAAATAGCTTTAGGCCAGCTTGACATAATTAGAGTGAGCTCAAGACATGTTAAGGCATCTTCCTTGACCAAAGGGAGGAGATCGACCTTCTAATTTTGAGATTTTGTCAAATTTAGAGCCTTTGATTCACTTGGTTTGGGCTAAACCTAGTTCACCATGGGTTGGGTCCACTTGGGCAGGTGTGGGAGAGTCCAAGGATAAATCATTCAAAGTTTGGCTAGGTTTGGACTTAGATTGGTTGGCTTTAGCTCATTTAGACTCCTATAAATTAATTTGAGTTCAATTGAGTTAGGTTGACCAATTGGCCAAATTAATCCCATAGAGTAATTGAGTTAAGTTCAAATGATGATTGGGAATGTGTTGGTGCAATTGGTCTCATTTAATTTGAAGTAGATTTGAATTTGACCATATGGGTTCATAAAGGTCAAATGAGTCAAGTTGGCTAATCTAATCAAATAAGCTAAATTGGGTGTAATGAGGTTGCGTTATATTTAAATATTCATTTGAGATTGAATAAAGGTGTTGATTTGATGTAACTTGGCTAAGATTGGGTTTTGGTTCAATATGACCCCATTAGCCTAATTTGGGTTAAGTTGGTTAATTAGATTAGATTAGTCATATTGGCTTTAATTAATCATTGAAAAGTATTCAATAAGCAATTTGGAACTACATGTAAGCGTTCATTTAATCAAATTTGAATTAAATCAAGTTTTGGTTCAATTTGGCCCTTTAGGACAAATTAGGTCATGTTGAGTCAACAAGTTAAACTTGCTCAATTAGGTTCAATTGGGTGTTTGGTGATGATCAATAGTCATCTTAGGATGCCATAATTGGTTTGATCTAATTTAGGTTGGGTCAAAAATTGCTTTAATTTGATTGTTTTGGTCAAATTGGGGAAAATAAGCTTAAGTGGATCAATTGGATTATTTGGCCTATTTAACTTTAATTGGGAGTTGGAATATAACTAATGGTTTCTTTGGAAGTGATTTTCTAGGATTTATTTGGTTTGATTTTGTTAATTGGGGTCTAATTAAGCAAGATTAGGTTGGATGAATCAATTGACTAAATTGAGCTGCAATTGATCATGAGGGATGTTCAAATAGATAATTAGAGTGATTTCAAAGCTTTGGAATGATTCAATTTGACTTAGATCAAGTTGGATTTGATTTTGGCCCTATATGGTTCAATTAGGTCAAAGTCTAACCTAAGGTTGAGCCTGGGTCTTCTAGGATTTAGGTTAGTGTCCCCCTGACCACTAGAAGTATCTTAACCTAAGTACGAAAAGCCTTAATGCCTAGACCAAATCTTAGAACTATGAGGATCATTATTAACCTCACTAAAGTGAGTTCATAAATGGTAAAGGGAAATTTCCCCTTATCCCATGAAGAAAGGTTATGGTGAGTAGGTTGGAGAGAAACCCTTCTAAATAATAGGCAACAGAGGATTGTCTTGTTGTGGTATGACTCACAATTTTACAAGTTTATTGCTCCTGTATGATTTTACATGATCTTTTTGCTACTACAACTTAGTACATCAAGTGTTCAAGAGTTTGTGGAGGGAGATGATGGAAATCACTTGAGCCCAAAAATACTTTGGATTCTTTATGGATCATCCATCTTATTGTGGGAGAGTTTTTGGGGGTTTGGTTTTGAGTGATGAAGAAGTTTTGTTAATTCAACATTGCTTTTTTCTCCAAGAATGATGCCTTTGACAAAATTCCTTATAGAAATCTCATTATTTGTAATTAATGACATTACATCTTATCATGTAATAATGACTGCAATTTTTTTGAGTCTCCCCTTAAGGGTCGATCTTCCTCTCTAGAGATGGATTTAGCAGTCTTAGCTCTTTTAATCTGAGCAACTAGCTTCACTTTAGTAAATGTCTAGATGATAATGGCAATCTCTTCTTCATCCACTCATTGCGATAATCATGAGTCTAAGAAGAATGATTCCTCCAACCTAGGAGGAGGTGATGTTGGAAGTGAACCTCAACCATCCTCATTTCATAACTTTATAGAGAATAGTAACTCTCCTTAAAGAAGATGTCAACTCAATGAGGTAGATGGTATTTGAGTTGTAGAAGAAGCTGAAGGCTATGGAAATTGAGTTGCAATAGAGATTTATGGCTACAAAGGTTGAGTCTTAGTAGAGGCTTGTGGATTTAAGAGCTGATTCTCAATGAAGGTTAGCTACCATGAAAATTAAGTTGACTTTGCATCATCACTACACAGAGTTCAACAATTCTTCTCTCTTCATCACAAGCACTAACTTTATGCTTGATTACCCATCCAATAAATGAAAACACGATGAATGGAACTTGACCCAATAGTTAGGCAATTTAAAAAGTAATATAAAATAGAATAGGGGTGAGTGCATGTAAAATATTTTATTATTGTAATAAAAGAATATTTATCTAAATAAAATAAATGCTTACATTTTTTACTCACTTTTTTGTTTTCTGTCGATTTCTCTTAATGCCTTATGGTTGTGAGTGAATTCTTTAAATAATTTTATCATGACTTACAATGCCTAAATTTTTGTGTGATTTGATAAAGATTTCCTCATTAAATGCTTAATATGACATATGTGTTTCATAGATCTTTTGTAGCATCTATAACATTTCCATTGCCACGATTAAGTAAATCCTTATTACATTCCTCCTTTAATTTTAAAGTGAGTGGTTTTCTGTAAGTGTGAATTACTTTCTAATTTCTCATCAATCCTTTTTCTTTTTAGTAAGTTTTTTTTATCATGTTCATGACAGTTCTTAAGAAAGTATCTACCAAGTTTATGGTGAGTGAAGTGAATAAGTCATCGACTCTCGACTAGACAAACAAGCCTTTCATCTTCTATGGGTATTATTATGAAAATTTTAAATTTTTAGTGAGAGTAAATAGTGTAGATGAGCGACTAAATTTGTTTAAGGTAGACAAGTTATGTGCTCCATTCAACTATTCTAATTTGACCTCTAATTCCCTCATTTCACCTAGTGCGTGGACATTCTGAACTTTTATTGTGTGATGCTCAGTCAAATGTTGTCAAACTCTGTAGTAAGTGTCATGGCCTTTATTCTATTTTGAGATAGGAGAAATTGGTATGGAACTTGACACTTTTCCATCTTATCTTCTTGGTTATGACCCATAGAGATGGGACTTTAGTTCTCGGTAATTTGCCTAAAGATAGTTTGGCATACCAAATAAGGTGAAGAACCAGCATTTCAAGCTTTGCTTTCTCAAGCCTTTGATCGAGTGGCCAATACCAAGTGAACTCACTCCTTTTATTCTTGACAAGGTGATGGTTCCTAAGTTGAGTGCTAAATAGGCTAAGACTTTGGGGAAATCAAGAGGGCAAGACGCTCAAAATTAAGAATTAACTTCAATTCAACAAAATTCACAAGCATATCTCTAGTAAGTAATTATCATTGCACAAATTTATTCTTTTTTCTCTTTTCTGATTCTGCAACACTTATGTACAAATTTATGTATTTTTTCCCAAAAAGGGATAGGGAGAGATCCTTGTAGTTGGACTTTTTTAGATAATAAAATTTTTCATATATATATACATAAAAATGACAAATTAGGGCCAAATCATGTTCTAAGCCAAATTAATTGCAACCAATGACCTTCATCAACCACAAATTGAATATTGAATATAACTTAACCACCAATTGAAGCCAATTGAACCTAATCAAGCCAATTGGCCTCTAACCCAAGTTGACCTAATTTGTCCTAAGGGCCAAATGAAATCCTAAACCAAATTGGTTGAAAATAATGTTTCTAATCAATTACTAATTGGATGTTGGATATGATCCAACCTTTAATTGGACCCAATTGGGTCAACCTAATCCAGTTGACCTACTTAGCCCAATTTGACATAAAGTATCAAATTGAACTAAATCACTCCCTAATCCAAATCAATTCAAATCAACTCTTCCTGTTAATCACTAATGATCAATTGAACATGAACCTAACCCATTCTCAAGCCAATTTGACCAATTTGGTCAAATTGGTCAACATGACCCATTTGATCCAAATTAAATCATATGAACCAAATCCAAATTTAACCAAAATTGAACCAAAACAATTGCACCAACTCATTCTAAAAGTAAACTTAACCAAACTCTCACTTTGACCTAGTTTGGTCAAAATGGTTAACTTAGGCCAATTGAGCCCATTTGACTTACATAAATCAAATTGAGCCAAACACAACTAAACCAAGTCCAAACACAACTAAACTTGTCATGAATCATCCTTGGGTCACCATGGGTCTGCCCAAGTGGGCTCAACCCATGGTGAACCTAAGTTGGGTCAAACCATTGAACCAAGCCCTCCAAATGGAACAAAATTCCCATTTAGAAGGGTTCTCCACCTCCCCATGTCTTGGAAATCATTATTGACCTTTCTTGGATAGAGGACCACTGACCCAACCTAACCCAAGGTTATTGGGTTTGGCCTTTCGAGGGTGAGCTCACCCAGGGACAACCATTGGTCCACTTAATAAGCAATGTGCACACCATGGAAGCCCATTACACTCCCTCAGCCTCTCACACACATCCATCTCAGTAGTCCCCTGCCACCTTCGGCCACCTTCTATGGTTGAAAAATTGCCAAAAGCTATGTTAATCTCATCCCTTGGCTTAATTGGGGAGGAGAGTACACTCCTCTCCATCCATTCAAACTCACCACAGACCTTCCTCAGAGTATTTTGCATAGTCCAAAACTTTTCCTTGAGCTCCCCATCATCGGCAAGACCAAGCTCCACCTGCCCCTAAGAGCTCCGTCTGTCCAACCTTACTAAATCTTTACCAAATTTAAATTAACTTTTCCTACACCTTCACCACACTCCAGGGAACGAAAATGAATCAATTCCCATTTGATTAGACCACTGAAAGGCATCCCTAGACTAACTCTAGGGACTTCCTCGGTGACAATTGGTCCACAGATTGATCGACAAGGAGGAAACTCAAGATTTTCTCAATAGGGCTTTGAGTCTTCAAGATGAAGCTACCTTTTGACTGACTGCCAGTCTCTAGCTCTAACGAGGTAAAAATCAGCAACCATAGAATTGGCTATTAGGTGTTGATCTTTTCCAAAATGAAATATGATTCCATGCAATTTCCACCATAGGATCTCCTTAGATCTCTTACTAATCATTTTGGATTCAATTCCACCATTAAACAAGCTCCAAAGAGCTCGGATCAAGGGGCGTAAGGTCGACAATGTCTATTTTTTAGTGTTCGCAGATGACGAATCACCAATAGTCCTTTTGAGTGATTAGAATGGATGATCATGATTAATTATGATAAAAATTTTGATTTAATCTTTTTATAATCATGGGATTAATCTCATCTATCTGATCTGAGATCGAACGATAAATATCAAATCGCTTCTGTCATCGCTAAGTTAGTAGCCTCATCGAATGTTTCAAATAACCAATACTGTAACGCCAAATTGAAAATGTTGTCGTGTCAGCATCCATGTGTCACCGAGAGTTTAAAATGTTTAATTAGGTTTTAAAATGTATTTAAATAGCCATAACTTCAAAAAATTTTAAATAATTATAAAAAATCTAAAAAAATATAAATAAATCCATTTTGGAAAGCTTAGATAGGAGTATTTAATAAAAATAAAATCCCTAATTAATATTTAATGAATAGTGCTTAATTAATATTTGAAGCTTATTCTAATTATCTTAATTAAGGCTGAATTACTTGGCTAATTAGATCCAAATTTGACATGTTGATTCCATGGGATGTTCGTTGCCTCCCATTTTTTTTGGAATTATTTGCCATGTGGTTTGAGAATTATAAAATTTCAATCTTAATTACACTCTTTAAATGATTTAATAATTAATAAAATTAATGAACAATAAAATTGGGTAATTAATGTTAATTATGTAATGTAATTAGTGGGGATAACATGGGGATTAATTAGGACACCCTCTCCTAATTGTTCTCACTTATATTCCCTTCAATGATTTATTTAATATGCTTTATAATTAAGAGTAAATTAAAGAAAATTAATAGCAAAATATAATTAAAATCAATTTAAGTAATTCAAGTGAAACCCATTAACCCCTTTATGTGTGTAACAACATTAAGTCGATAAAGAAATTATGATTTTCCTATTGCTGTGGGGAAATCATAAGAGTATTTATGTTAAATCTCTTTCTTCTTTAATTTCATTAATTCTTAAACCTAAGCCTAATTGCATTAGATCTCTTTAGGTGCATTATAAATTTTATTTTTCACAAAGCATGTCTTTGAAGGCTCATGCTTAGGTAGTTAATCAAATTAAAGAGGCTTGGGAAGGGTGATCAAATGGATATAGTTAATAGATTGAACTTAATTATTCCATAAAATACATTTAAATTTCTTTCCTTTAACATCTTAAACAACCAAAATGGGATGGAGTGAATTCTAAGCATTATTTCTCATCTTTAAGTTTTTAACAACTTGAATATTAAAATTAAGCATTAAAGAAACTATGATTAGATTTAAGGAATGTTTATCTAACTTGATTGTCTTTAAATTCTAATGAAATTAGGTATGTTATGTGGTGATGTTCAATTACTTCCTTTCAAATTATCATAAATGTGCTAGTCATGTGCTTAATGTATTCATATTTTAAAATTAAAGGAATATGATTGCATTTAAATTGCATGAGTTGGACAAATGTTATCATATGGTGTGGCTACTATCAATAGTAAATCTTGAATTATTTTGAAATTATAGGTTAGCTATAAATTAAATGATTTGAAGCTTAAATCAATGCATTTATATACAACCTTTTCATGATTTTTTTCTATGCTTATGTGTATTTGAATTGGCAAGTATATAGTATGGATATCCTGAGAACACGAGACTTTAAGTAGCCCCAAGGAGATCTTAGATAATCTCACTTCCCTGGTTTAACAATGGCACTTACTTGCTTAAATCCCTTACACATGATTGCATATGCTTAAATGTGATATGAAATCCTTTTTCTATCGAATCCATGCATCAACTTTAATTAAGTGTGCAAAACAAATATGAGCATATTGTATATACATATATATACTAAACCAAATATTAAAGAAATAAAAAATTGAAAGAGTGTGGATGTTATTGATAATGAAAGGAAGTAGTGGAGTATCATTCATGTGATGGTGACTCAATTTCATTGGTCTTAAGATGCCTTTCATGTTTGGATAAGATTTATTAAGGTTAATCTAAATAGGCTCAAATAGAATTCATGAATGATCCATTAAGAAGGTTAAAGCAGTAATAATCCACCTTTCAAAATCAACTTAGATTCGGGATGAAAGAATTATGTCTATTTCTTTTCCTCATAATGATTAGATCATATATGGGAAGCGAACAAAATAAAAATGCATAAGTTAAAACTCAATCAAGCTTAGATTAGGGATGAAAGAATTATGTCTATTTCTTTTTCACATAATGATTAGATCATATATGGGAAGTGAACAAAATAAAAATGCATAAGTTAAAACTCAATCAAGCTACTAACAGACTTAAAGTAAACCCATGCTTAATGAGTAATTTATACAATCTTAAACTTTAGAGAATCAAAATCTTAAAGCTCAATCAAGACATACCACACTAAACCTTAGCACACACTTTAGAATATTAAGTCACGATCTTAGAGATCCTAGTATTAGGTTAAGGCAGTGTATGTTATGGTGATATATTTTGTTTTATGATGTAATATGTTAGACCGGATGTTAAGATTATTTGTGAGTAGACTGGATGTTAGTTCGTTATTAGCCTAATAATATTTTACATAGAGGATTGTGCTTAAGGGGCTGCTATAATAATAAATAAAAATAAATGTTCTTTCTTGTAGGTGTTGTTTATGACCCTAAGCATAATCTAATTAGGCAAGTGGGCTTGGTTGCCCAAATGCAGAGCATTAAGTTCAATTATGTGAAATACAATTGCTTGGTTTGTATGTTTGTTTTAGCTAACATCTGTTTTATAGGTATAGTTAGACTTTATTTTTCATAAAGATATAATTTTTGTAATAGGATTAAAATTAGTTCTATGGGGGTGGGAGGCCCTGTAAAGCCTAGAGCGAGCTAATCCAAATAAGAAAAGAAGAATAAGGATTGAAAACCCTCATAACATTTATTTCATTTGTAAAATTTAATTGTAATCAAGGATGTATAAGGGTAGAGCTTGGCTACCCAACTTTTTTTCTTTTCTGGTGTGTACGATAATGCCTGGCCACATTAACCTTTCTATTATTTTATGAAATTTAAATATTTGATTGTTATGTTTAGATTGTGCAATAGAAATGACATATTTTGATAGGTTTCTTATAGTGTGTATGTTTGATGTGTGGCTTGGATATGGTAGTCTCTCTAGGATAAATTAATTTCTTTTTCCTATTAATAACTCACAACTAAAGTCAAATCAACTTAAAACCTCATCTTAAAGCCTAGGTTCATAATCAAGATAAATAAAATATTTAGGAACCCCTTAACTGAATGTTGTTTGTTATCACACCTTGCATACCATACTATTTTACTCTTGAAAATAGAGGATCTCCACTCTTGCATGATATGGAATAGGCTTGACCTGTAAGAGCAATCCCTTGTAGTGGAGAACACCTCTTCTCACTAATTTAGCCCACAACTCAATTTCATCATGCATTTAGGCATAATTATCCAAAGCCTTGGTCCAAATTAAAGTATCAAAATGGTTCAAAAATTATAAATTTTGTATTAGTCTAAATCATGTTTTCATACCAATCATGAACTAGTCTCTTAGGGAATGAGTTTAAGGATCTAGCTTTCTTCTTAATTAAATAACAACTTAACTATCTTGCATCTACGTAAGACCAGCCTACATGATTTTAAAGCATAAGAGGTATTAGCTAGCAGCCACTCCAGGCGATTATAAGTCCAGAAGAGTCAGGATGTGTTCATTTTCTCTTGTGGAGGTGAACCACTATATCCCATTTTTTATGATTAGATTTTAGGTCATACTTCTAGCCTCAGCTATAACATTTTAGACTTAGGTCATGGGCAGCTTATTTATCTTTTGCTATGAGTATAAGTTCACACTTCTTAGACATCTTTATAATCTTGTATTGTTAGGTTATAAGTCCAAGTACTCTAATAAAATTTTAACTTAAACAAAATAAATTCAGCCCTTCAAAAATATAAAACCTCATTATAGGGTGGGTTGGAGCATTCACTGGGCCTCTTAGCACTACTTATCTTCCTGTGGAATCCCAAAATAAGTTTTTCCATTTGGACCTATCCATTTGATTTCAAAAATAACCAATTTTCTTATAGTCTAGCCTTGAAATATTTGGAGATATTTATTGACTACTTTAATTGAGAGTGTTCTTAAGAAACTTCCATTTCTTAGGATGTAATTAACTATGGGGGCATGCCTCCATGAGGAACTAAAGAACCCAACTTAAAATAAATCTCTCTCTACTTTATCCATGTAAAGTTCTGGAAAGATCTTTGGTATATATGAAGACCCATCTATCTTAGAAGTCTTTATTAAATGATAAAGTCCATTGCAAAGTGACATTTCTATCTTTCGAGATAGTATCATACATCAATGCTGCACTCGATCGCTTCGATAAGTACCCCCTAAGATATACGTGGTGTCCCTATGAATCCAAATAAAAACATCACACCATTAATCTAGGTTCTAAACATCATTTTATAGTTCATTGGAAGAATACACTACCAGTTGAAGACACATGATTGACCCATAATGATTTGGAGACTCTTGTCCCATAATTAGTAGAAGTATTCATAGATTATAACTCTATGATGAAGTGCTCATTTAAGCCTAGGGGAGTTGATGTAGAACATCATGTGGATTAATAAATTAGAGCACAAGGCCCATTTACAAGATCTCAAGCTAAAGCCCAAGAAAACTCAAGAAAGAAGACGACTTAGCCTATTAGCCTACTAAGGCTTATTTTATGATTTCATCTTTTTTTAATTATGTAATTTTTTTATTTTCTTATTGAAACTCCAAGTTTGAAACATTGAACTTAAAAATTCAAAGCATGACATCTGAGGTGATTGAAAATAATAGCATATGAAATGAGTGGATGCCATAAAATAATGAGGTAACTTAATGTTTCACATTAATGTGAACACCCACCTTTCTCTCGATGTTTTTAAATCTTTTCTTTTGAAAGATAATTGCAATGATGATAAATAGCCTCCCTCCCCTTGTTAGATAAAGGAGATCTTCTAGTAATTATAAATTATTTGAGTTGTTCTTGTGGTTTGAGAACTTGGTGGAAAATATTGGCAATCGGTGGAAGCTTATCTAATATATCTTTCTTTCCTCACATCCAATACCCAAGATAATTTATTTTAATCTTTCTCATACGACTTAACATCATCTCCAACCATACACTAAGCCTTCTAGTCTCATCTATAAGCCTACACCTTCCTTCCACTCAATAATATCACTATTTCATTGATTATGACCTAGTCTTAATCCTTCACCAAAATATTCACATAAACCCTATAATTCTTAATAAACTACTCCATATCATAAATAAATATCCTAACATAAACCTCCACAAGTATTTTTAGCCATTTACCTCACTTAAACCTTATTCCTTATAGCTACATTTTAAACAAGCATAATTTAGTTCAAATGGGACTAGTTCAGGTCATCCCACTATCATATTATCCTACGCCCTTCATTGTCCCACCAAAAATTCAAAATATATGTTTAGATACTAATCTAAATATCTATGGCTATTTAATTCTCTCAATTTCACCAAGAGAAAGAACACCCACCTCCATCAATAAGACTTAAAAAGTTTAACTTTACCCCAAGCAAAAATAAGCCCAACTTTATTGGACATACAATCCTACCTAGAAGGACTCCCAACTAACCCACTAATATGGTGTGGGCTTAAAGAGTTGTGTGGAGCATATAGGGGTGAAAATTTAGTGAAGAAAATGAATATAATCGAAAAAATTTGAAGAATGATGGGGTGGATGAATTATATAGAGAATAGAAAAGAAAATAAAGAAAAAAAATGCATATGATTATACTAAAGATTTATTGAAGAAATGCACACTTCATCTGTAGATAGCCATACACACCTCAAAAGAAATTGGTTACTGTGGTGCTTATTTTTGGTTCATGTGTATGTGTGTGTATGGGGGAGGAGGGGGGACACCACATAGATCTGAGGATGTACTTATTGAGGTGATCAGGTACGACATCAAAAAATAGTGCACTATCTCGAAAGATAGAAATCACTACCCTACGATGGACCTAATCACCTAATAAGGACCCCTAAGGCATGATGGGTCTTCGAATATACCAGACATTTTTCCTACTTTATATGGATGAATAAAGAAGGGTTTATTTAAACTTGGTTCTAAAGTTTCCTATGGGGATAAGCCCCCATAGTTAATTACATCCTAAGGAAGGTGAATTCATTAGGGATACTCTCAATTAAAGTAAGAAATTATTATCTCCAAAGAATTCAAAGATAGGACTATCAAAAAATTGGTTATATTTGGAAGATCAAATGGGATAGATCGAATGGAAAGACTTATTATCGAAGCTAAAAGAGATGAGTAGGGGATGCTCATGATACTAGGAAGCCTAGTGAGCATCCCAAACTATCCTATGGTTGGGCTTTAAATATTTGAAATTGAGGAGAATTATACATATTTGATTTGATGTTTTAGTAGAAATCTAGGACTTATAATTCCACAATACAAGATTGTAGAAATGCCTAAGAGGTGAGGATTTATGCTTGTAACCCCATAGGGAAATAACAACCTAAGATCCCAAATCTAAGAAGCTTTAGCGAGGGCTAAAGCATGACCTAAATCTAAGGCGAAAGTGGGTATATTGTTTACCTCCATAAGAGAGAGTAAACCACTTAATTGTTGGACTTATAACTAGCTAGAGTGGCAGCCAACTAACTCATCCTATGATTTAAAACCATGTAGGCATGTCTTATGTTTTGCAAGATGGCTAGGTTGTTATTATTTAGAAAGAAAACTAAAATCCTTAAACACACTCCCTAAGAGACTAGAGCATGAGTGGTATAAATAATGACTTAGTTTAATACAAATCTTATCAAATTTTATTTGATTTTTGACACTTCAATTTGACATAGGCTATAAAATTTTTATATGCCTAAGTGCATGGTGAAATTGATTAGAGGTAGAATCAAAAGAGAAAGAGGTGTTCTTCTATCATAGGTTCTTAAAGGTTAAGCCCACTTATATCTAAAAGATGAAACCCTCTCTTAACAAGAGTCAAACAAAATGATATGCGTGATGTTAAGCATACAACATCCAACTAAGGGGTTGCTAAATATTTTATTATCTTGATTTAATGCCTAGGCTTTATGAGGTTATGAGTTATTTTAAAAGTTTAGTTATTAGTTGTTAATGGGGTAGAAAATATTTTTATCCTAAGAGCCTAATCACATCTAGGCCATACAACAATCACCAATTATAAATAAACTTTGAAGAGACATGTTTTCTCTAATGCATAAGCTAAATAAAATATCAAATAATTTTATAAAGCTAATGCAAAAGAATAAGAGGCTGGTGTGGTTGGGTACCACCGTACAACCCAAAAACAAATGTGGGTAGCCAAGCTTTACCCTTATACAACCTGGATTATAAGAGAATAATTATAATTATAAATGACAAATGCTTTGGGGGTCTTCATTCTTCATTCTTCACTTCTTTCTTCTTTCTTCTTTTGATTTGATTCAGAGATGCTTGCTCCATGGGCTTCACATGATATATAAGACTTTGTCTTGTAATCAATGCTCATCATGATCCCCCATAACACTTATCCTAATCCTAACACAAAATTACATTAAAAGAAAGAAAGTAAACCTAGCTACACCTGTAAAACAAATATTAGCTAAAAATACCATAAAACTCAAGCAGTTATATGAGTAATTTAGACTTAGCACCTCGTGCATGGGTGACCAAGCCCACCCATCCTAATTTGGGTTATGCTTACCGGTATAAGCAACCTGCACAACAAAAGTATTTATATTTTTTATTACAGTAGTCCCTTAAGCACAACCCCCTGCAGAAAACATGATTATGCTACTATAGGCCTAACATCGGACTACCTATACCGCCATCTAGTCTACAATAATGCATCATAAAACAAACATACATCAAACCATACTAAAGAAATGGTGACTTAAGCTAATATATGTGTATTAAAGCTTGTGTGGTATGTCCTAACTAGGCTTTAGAGTTAAGATTTTCTAAGCATGAAGGACATTTAATTATAAAGGGTGATAGTATTATGTTTTCATTATAATGTAATGAATTACTATCACATAATACATAACATCTTAGACATCTTTAATTACAAGTATCTATAAGTGTGCATAGCTATACATGCAATTTGCATCTTGGCACACTTAAATGATGAATGTGAGTAAATGTGTTTGGAATTAATGTTTCATTTGATTGAATGATTTCATCATATTAATTTAAACCTCTATCTAGATTCTTATGCAAAAGCATAAAGAAAGAACCTTAAATCACATGACTAATCAACTTAACCAAATAAATAAAGGATGAATGCATGCCTTTTAATAGAAAAAGAGGGTTCTCATTCATTAGCAAAGTACACATTCACATGTATAAAAGTTTTAAGTTAATATATCACCATTATTTTACACCAGGGGCGTAAGGTACAAGATCTAAGTAGTCTCGTAGCCCCGAGATGTCCAGACTAATATACTACTTTTCTTTTATTCATATGGATGTATAGTCAACCATAAGAATAGAAAAACCCATGCAATACTTATATTTGATTTCTTTGATTTATGATTATTATTCATTGGTCATATCATATATACATATGTATAAGAGTTTTAAGTAGGTACGATGCCATTGTTCTACACTAGCGACATAAGGTACAAGACCTACTTAAGGCTATTTAAAGCCTTATAGCCCTAGGATGTCTTAATATTATTTCTTTTCTTATGAAACAAAAAAAAAAGAAACATTCAAGAAGTCAATTCTTTTTTTTTTTGTTTGATTATATGATTTACATATATTATATGAAATTCTTCCTAAGTCTTAGCATGGAGATACATGGGAATAGATATAGATAAATGTTGTGTTCTTTTCAAATAAACTATACATTTGTAAATCTCATGCAAATCCATATAATGTAAGGAAAGAGAGCTTCATGTTACATATCTTAGATTATGAACATGCACACTTATAGATACTTGTAATTAAGACCACTCTATATATTATAATTGATTTATAGGCTTTTGAAGATAACTTTTGATTTAATATTACTAATAGCCACACCTACTTTTTAATTTAAATCAACACATGCAATTTGACATAAAAGAAATTATTTCAATTTAGTTAATTTTAAAAGAATTGAATGCATGATTACAAATGGCAAACAACATTTAACATGATTGGAAGGAAATTAAAGAACATAAGCACATAATCTCATTCATTCCAATTAATTCTTAAAGATAATCATACTAAATAAGGCTATTTAAAATGAAGAAAAGTTCTTTAATGATATTTTCAATTTTGAGTTTGATTTAATTTAGGAAATGTGAAAAGGTTTTCTAATCCTAATCCCATTCCCCATGTGTGAGTTAATTTAGTTTAATGAAGAATATTTAGGTTGATTTTATGATTTTAATTAGGTTAATTAAGTGGTTTAATTTAACCTTACCTACATCACCTTAAGTTAATTAACTAATTAATAATGAGGCAATATGATATCCAAACCACATGAAAAGTAAATTTGCAATGCTCCTAAGAAATGAAAGGGGCTTAATGCAATTGACTCATAATTAATAGTTAATTAGGCTTGAAGGATCTCACTTAACTACTTTATGGTTTTCTCATACATGTGAGCTAACCATAATTTCATCATCTCTCACTTTGGGTTATTGAACACCCAAAGACCTACCCAAGATTAATTAAAGGTTGTTTAGGTGTGAAGTGAATTTTAGATTAAGTTAATCAAGCTCTTTAATCCATTTGATTAAGCATGTTCAATTAATGAAATGAAATTGACTTAAGGAAAGAGATCAAGAAAGAGGTCTTAATCTCAATCCCCAAGTCTCATTTTTGATCATTTAAGCTCTGATTTTTTTTTATCTTATTAATTAATTAATTAAGCATTTAATTACCTCATTAATCATTAACTAATCAAATTCTAAAAAGTGAAGAAAACTTAAAAAATGAATTAGGAAAAATATCCCAATCACATTCACTAAGCTCTATTACTATTCAACAGAGGTAATTAGGCTTAAATAATTAATTAAATCACTATCATTCACTAGTTATCATTAATTAAATTAAGAGAGTAATTAAGGCTTAATCAATTGATTTCCTAATTAAGCAACCAACAAAATCCCAAAAAAATATGGGAGGCACAAGTCATCCCCCTTAACATCCACAAAAGTTTGAGATTAATTGGGTAATTAATGAGTAATTAAGCTAATTATATTTTTAGTTAAACATTAATTAAGCTAAAATCACTATTCTAAATTAATTAATAATAATTTTCCTTGATTCTAATCTAAAATATCTTTAAAATGAGCCTAAGTTTGTATTTTTTAGATTTTTTTAGGATTAGTTATGAATTTAGAAAGTTTCAGTATTAAAATTAATTAATTAAGCCTAATTAAAGCCTTAATCTCATTGGGCCATGTGTGGCGATTTGATTTCACCCATGGTTAAGTTGACCCCATGGACCGTCCGATTTAAGATCAGACAACCATGATTCAATCTACGGTTTAGAGGAGAAATCAGAGGATCTAACGCATGATAAGATTAGGACCGTCCATCTCGATCATTAGAATGGATGGTTCGTGATCTATCACCTCCCGAGCAGCAAATGATGGATACTTCCCATCGATTGTCACTCGATCCAAGCTCTTGGAGATGAAATAAATCCCACACCTTCGGGGAAGAAAAATAAAGAAATCCAACAGTGAAAATCGCATGACATAGAACTTTCTTTCACAAAAGATAAACCTATTTTCATTCAAGGATCATTTTTAATGGCATACCTCACCAGAGCTTATGACCAAAGGTTCCAATGATTAAGGAAGCTTTGTATGGTAAATGAAGCCTTATTGAGCTGTATGAGCTTTGATTTGGTGTGGTTTTCTTGGACGACCAATACACAAGGTGTAGGTGATAAGTCTTAGTCGAACTCTTACTTCCGGTGGTTGGGGCGATGAGAAATGATTCATTCTCGCTCATCTAGCTCTAAGGAAGGTGTGTGCAAAGTTAATTGCACTTTGGTGGAGCTTTGAGCAAATGATAATCGGAGGTGACCTCCCCTATTTTAGTTTTCCATAACACTGAGAGTGGAGGATTTGTGGGGACTTGAAAAACATAAAAGGAAGCTCTGGGATTGAGTTCACTGGCTGCTAGGGTTGAATCGAATTCCAATCTTTTGATTTTAATGAGAATGAGGGGGGAATACCCCCTCATTCCTTGGATCAGATGACTATGGCTAGTTTGGCTTTCTCTTGATCATTTGGCCATTTTAGAGGGTTGTGAAGGTCTTTGGGTGGATGATGTGGTTCAATTTGGTTGGGTAAGGGTGTGGAGGTGGCTGCCAAAGGAGGTAGTGGATGTCTTTGGTGGTATGAAATGCTCCAATGGGAATGGGGAGGTGATTTCACCTCCCCATGAGTCATGGCCAACCCAACCACCTTTGGGTCAGTCAGCCATGGTCCTAGGTGCCTAAGTGGACCTATGAATGGGTGTTAAGTGGCCAAGGGGAGAAAATGACCAAATATGCATTTGTCTTATCTCATGGGATGCCCTAGACCAAAAAGCAAAGTGGTCATTTGGCTATGGGTTTGATTTGGGCAAATTTGGGATGGGTCAAAGTGGGTTAGCCTAAATTTCAAGTGGTTTGGAGTTTATTTGGTTTGATTTGGCTATTTGACCTATTTAGGTTAAATTGAGTTAGGTTGGGTCAACTTGACCAATTGGCCAAATTAGGTCAAACTAAGGGTTGAGTCAAGTTCACATGACCAATTGGAGTGTATTGGTGTTATTGGTTTGGTTCAATTTGCTTTGGATTTAATTATGACTCATTTGGGTTCATATAGGTCAAATGGGTCAAGTTGACCAATTTGACCAATTTGACCAAATTGGGTTAGGTTAGTCAGGTGTTGAGTCAAGTTCAATTGGCTAATTGAAAATGATTGTAGGCTTTGGTTTGGTTTAATTTGGATTTTGGCTAACTTGACCCTTTAGGTCAATTTGGGCTAAGTTGGGTCAAGTCGACCAATTGGTCAAATTGGGCTCAATCATGGCTTTGGTTAAGTTCAATAAGTGATTTGGAATGAGCTTGAGCCATTGGTTGTAATCAATTTGGGTTGGATCATGATTTGACCTATTTTGGCTTTTTAGGTCAAATTGGGTCAAATTGGGTGAAATGGCTGATTGTACTTGGTTTAGCTCAATCGAGGGTTTGGAATTATTCAATAATTGATTATGAATTGGTTTGAATTAAAGGTTTCAGTCAATTTGGCATATGGTAGGTTTTGGCTATTTTAGGTTTCATTTGGGCTAAATGTTGACTTAGTCAACAGGCTAGGTTGACTTTGTTTGACCCAATTCAACACAATTGATTAACCTAGGATGATTGTTGATCATGACATAGGATTTGGATGGGCATAGTTCAATCCAATTTGGGTTGAATTTGAACTTGGCTCAAAAAGGTATTTAGGTCACTTTGGATCCAAGTGGACCTAAATGGGTTAATTGGCTTGATCATGGCTTCATTCAAGTTTAATTATTTTCATAAATGGGTTTGAGATGAAAATATAAATTCAATTGCAAATGATTCAGATCTATATGAGTCTTGGTTCATATGACAATTTAAAGTCAAAAGAGATAACTTGGATTTGATTTGAGTTACCTTGGATTTGGCTTGATAATTATAGCTTATGTTTATATTTGGAACAATGATTGAATGAGTGATTAAATCATGAAGAAATCCATGAGTTCTAAGTTGATTTGGATTGGATTTGACCAAGTTCAATGAATTGGTTCAAAGGGTATACATCGGATTTTGGTTTGATTTTGGATTTAGTTTTGGCTATTTGAAATTATATTTCATTTATATTTGGGAATACAAATGAAGATATAAATGATTCATGAGAAAATCACCTTTTTGGAGTGATTCAAAAGCAAATTTGACCAAACCTAAGGATGTAGGTCAAAAGGGCTTAAGTGGGAAATTAATTTAGTCTAATTTATTTTTGGTCATTAGATTGAATCATTTAAAGTTGGATTTGAATTGAATTTTGATTTGAGATTGAATTGATATTTGAAAAAATCAAATGAATTGGGATTTATTTGGGTTTGGTTAAGGCTAAGTCCATAAGAAGAAATCTAAGGGCTTAAAAAGGGTTTGAATTTGAATTTGGTCATGAGTTTTAATCATTGGATTTATGATTTTGGATTTGAATTTGAGGTTTGGTTTGAGGAAGAAAGCGTGGGTTGAATTCAAGGCTATAGGGTAGGCAAGTCTTCCTAAATCACTAAGGTATAACATATTCTTATGGCTAAACCTTCTAAGTCTCTAGGCTTAGGTTAAGTGTTCACCTAATCACTAGAAGTACCTTAAGACTAAGGAGCTCTTAGTGTCTATAAGAGTCCTAGATCTATAAGGAAGTTGAGAACTTACTCCAAAAGTGAGGTCAACAAAAGGACCCCCAATAGGTGTGGTATAATTGACAAGGCACACCGCATGTATTGATCGAGATGATCAACAATGTACAAAGGATCACAAGAATTAATTGAAATGATCTACTCCTAAACCCAAGATGTAAATGAAATTGAGATCTTAGTGCAATGCAACTCAACTTATGCCAAGGGCATAAGAGAGGAAGAAATGATCTACTAAGGGATCAACTATGTGAAGCTTCCACTAAGGAAAGGGTTCAGATTATCCATGGAGAGGATAAGAATTTGAGTTGGTTTGATATGATTTGGGGAGAAAAATTTACCGTGGGTGAGTGCATGAACCTTCCACTAAGGAAGTAGGTTCAAGTTATCCAATAGGGATAGAGGTTTGATTTGATTTGCATCTCATGAGGAGAAATTTGATTTGATTATGATTTGAGCTCCATTGGGGAGAAATTTGATTTGAGTCAATTGGTGGGCATCCACTAGATAAGAATTTGATTTGGTTATGATGACGCATCTGCTAGAGATATGAGTTCAGATCCGCTGGGGTTAAGGTGGATGAACCTTCCACTTGGGAAGCAAGTTCATATTATCCACTAGGGATAGGAGTGGATGTATTTAATTTGGACTCCACTAGAGGGAGGATGGTGATTTGATGAGATGGACTCTGTCGGCATGTAATGGATCTACTAAGAAGGGGCTAATATCAGTCTAGACATATCTTAGATTTACAAATCCTAAGGGATAGTCTACTAGCCATCAGGTAGGACTATCTAACATAAGGGGTGCATTTCGGTGTGAAATGGTCAAGTTAGGAAGAAAGCATGTAAACTTTCAACTTTCCAAGCAAGGAACCACTGGGGTGATTGTTTGATAGTACAATAAATCAAACCTAAACTAAGGTGACTATTTGAGCGAATGCCACTGTGGACTCACATCGACTCATGAATTATCAAGATCAATTTAATTTATGATAGACCTTGTTGGTGTGCGATAGATCTACTAATATCAGCTAGACTATCTTAGATTTACAAATCTAAAGGGATAGTCTACCGTTGTGGGGTAAAACAGGGGTGCCTTTTGTGCAATGATCAAGTCAAGAAGAAAGCGTAGACTTATAACATCCCAAGTGAGGAGGGTGATGATTGATAACACAAATCAGACGAAAGGCGGTCGGTTTACAACGGTCATCTTTGGAGAGAATGCGTGATAGACTTATATCTCCCAAAGCAGGATGGCTGGGGACATGTTTAGCACAAAAGTGTCCTAAGGGTGACTCTTGAGAGAGTGCCAGAGGACTTATCTCACTCAAAGTAGTTAGGCGATTCCTATAGGGACCTTGCCTAAAGAGAGGATGCCTACTTGGGAAAGGTACTGCTGTGGGTTTTTCTTATAATCCACAAGCGAAGATATATATTTGGTTTATTATTATACGTGGACCCTGTTGGTGTGCAAGGGCCCACTAAGAAGGAGCTTATAAATGTCTAAATCTCAAACTTATTGGACAAGGGAGAATACATGATAATTTCTCTGATAATTTCTAAAGGGGGGACTATATAATCAAAGAGTAATCTAAGTAGTGTCTAAATGAGGTCACTAAGGATGCGATCCAAATAGAATGCCCACAAGGTAGGTGCTGCTAGGGGCTTTATCCAAAACTTTATAAAAGAAAGCCTATAGGTATATGGTGGCCAACTTAAGGAGAAAGCGCTGGGACACCGGGTGGATCGTTGTTAGCATAGTGAACACCAACCAACCTAGGGTGCTCATCGATTTGCGAGAATGAGTCTAGAAAGAAGACATGTAGGCATACATCATCCTAAAGCAGAATTGATTATCAGGATAGTCTATCTTGGACTCGATAAGGGCTATCGACTAGGTACTAAAAGTCATGTGGGATAAACCCAGGCTTGAAGTAGTCAAGAGGAAAGGTGCCACTGGGGGACTTACCCTAAGCCTCAAATATACTTGACCTAGTGCATAATGGCTAGTCTAAAAAAGTGTGTATGCTTACATCCTCTTAAATAAAGTCAACATGGGGTAGCTTATTGGTTGTGTAGTAAGGCCTACCAAATTAACAGGGTGCTCATCGGTTTGCATTGGTCAAGTCAGGAAGAAAGCATAATAGACTTACATCGTCCTGACCAAATGAACACTAGGGTGACATACTAAGGAGGTGGCATGTTAGCCCGGCCTAGAGAAACTAATGAGTGAGTTCCATAGGGGCTTGCTCCCACATCCAAAATAGCTTGAAACAAAAGATATGTGTTTGTGTTATATGTTGGTGTGTTGTGATAGAAGGAATAGGATTCCGCTTAGCTTCTCTTACACCTACCCTAAACACCTAAAATTTGACTCCACCAAGAAAGAATGTTGATTGGGTTCTCTTACACTTAACTTAGTTGTGCTAGTCAAAATAAGATGCCTCTTGGGTTCTCTTACACCTAATAGCACTAGAGGATTGAATGTAGTTTGTGTTTGTGTTGTGGAGGGATAACATGTCATTTGGGTTCTCTTACACCTATCCTAAACACATAGAAATGTGACTCCACCAAGAAAGAATGACGTCTGGGTTCTCTTATACATAACTTAGTTGTGCTAGTCAAAATAAGATGCCTCTTGGGTTCTCTTACACCTAACGTAATAGCACTGGAGAAAATGTAGTTTGTGTTTGTGTTATGGAGGGATAGGATGCAACTTGGGTTCTCTTATACCTACCCTAAATGCGTCGAAATGTGACTCCACCAAGAAAGGATGCTGCTTGGGTTCTCTTACACCTAACTTAGTTGTGCTAGTCAAAATAGGACGTCTCTTGTGTTCTCTTACACCTAACCTAGTAGCACTAGAGGATTGAATGTAGTTTGTGTTTGTATTGTGGAGGGATAGGATGCCACTTGGGTTCTCTTATACCTACCCTAAATGCATTGTGGCGGATTTTCAAGCAAAGATATTTCTAACCAAATATGAAGAGATGGAATTTTGAAATGAAGAGAACTTTTATTGATAATTATTTTTAAACAAGATTTATGGATAATATTTCTTTAGCTAGAATCCATTGATTGGAAGCATAGGGCGCTCTACCTTATAATTTATAAGCTGATAAGATCCTCCTTCGTAGGCCTTCTCTATGGCAAAAGGGCCTTCCCAAGTGGGTTGAAACTTGTCTCCCATCTTTTGACGAGGTTGGTCTCCTTAGAAAAAATAAGCTCTCCTACTCAAAAGATCTAGAAGAACCAACTTGTTATGAGCTTGAATCATTTTGGCTTTGTATTACTGATGCATGCCGGTGGTCGTCCTCCAAACTTTTGAGCTCTTCTAACTGCTTGGTGTTCTGCTACAATGTGATCTTACTACCTATGGTTATTCTTAGTGATGGAAGTTAGACTTCTAATGGTAGAACTGCTTCAGACCCATACACTAAGGAGAAAGGGGTAGATTGAGTTAGAGTCTTATATGTGGTGCAGTAAGCCCACAAGGCTTCAACTAACTACTTATGCCACTATTGCTTATTATCGTTGAGTGTCTTCTTTAAAATTTAGATGAGAGTATTATTGAAGGATTCTGCTAAACCATTTTCTCTTGGGTAATAGATGGTAGAATCTCTCAATCTATGTTGTGTCTCTAGGCAAAGCTATTGATTTTAGTGCTTTTGAATGTAGTACCATTATCTGATATAATTTTTTGAGGCACCAGAACCTATATACAATATGGTTCCTGAAAACTATATCACATGTTGAGTTGTGACCTCTCTGAGTGGGATTGCCTCTGCCCACTTGGAAAAGTAGTCGATGGCCGCTAGAATGAATTGATGACCCTTAGAAAAAGGAGGATTGATCAGACCCACTATACCGGTACCCCAACACTCAAATAGCCATGAGACAATGTAGGATATAGAATGTTGGGTGGTTGATGTAGGACACCTAACATTGGTGGCATCTAGCTACGTCCATGCATGATTATGAAGGCATAGTATCTAGTCTCTTGATCTTGGCTTTCATCATCAGACTAGATTAGTGCACTCCACATAAACCTGAGTGTACCTCAATCATAATCTTGCGGGCTTTGTGTTTGTCCAAAAAGCGTAACCACATATGATCAAAAGACCGTCGATATAATGTGCCATCCACGAGAGCATATGAAAGGGCTCTCTGTTTCACCTGATGGGATAATGACTTCTCTTGAGGTAGTTTTGCCAGAATGTAAGTAATCCATGAGTGGTTGCCTCTAATCTGACTCATCATCCTTTTTGGCAACGGCAACCTCTCCTTCAAGAGAGAATCTCTCAATGAGTTCAGCGTCAATAAAGGATAAGACTTGCCTATTTTGGACCATTATTGGTATGGACTCATCTTCAGGACATGCTAGCTCTTTAGAAAGCTTGGCTAATGTGTCCGCTACTATGTTTTCTCCATGAGGAATCTTGTAGATGGTAACCTCTAGGATTTGAGCTAACAACTCCAAGGTGTACTTGTGGTAATGATGGAGTTTATGCTTTAGAACATTATAAGACCCAACAATTTGGTTGATAACTAACTCCAGATGTTGATGCTCTAGATGCATAGTGTAATGGCTAACTCTAGGCCGACAATCAGAGCCTCATATTCAGCTAAGTTGTTGGTGCATGGATGGGACAAATAATATGAGAGTCTCATCACATCATGGTCCGAAGTTAGGATAACTATTCTTACCTCTTCCTTTCTTGGGATAATAGATTGTGATTCTTCTCCTTTTTGAGAGGAAGCCACACCATCAAAGTACATCTCCCAATGGTGAATGCTTGTGTCCCCTAAGTTCATGATTTGTTCATCAGGGAGGTCATCACTAAGGAATCAACAGGAAGTGGTGTGCTGTTAAGAATGCTTGTCCTTTCACCACAGGGAGGGGTATGAAAGTGATGTCGAACTATGATAAAATCATGGACCAATGCTCCAACCGTCCAGATAACATCGACCATGTCATGCTGGAGATATTGAGAATGGATTCTCTTTATGAAAGCATGTAGTGCCATAGCTTTCGAGATGGAAAGATTAAAGCTAGGCAGTGCTTCTTAATAGTGGATAGTTTTCTTCAGTAGGGATTAGACAATGATTGAGATAGTAGAGTGCATTCTCTTTCCCTTCATCATTGGTTTTAGCCAACAAAGCACCATGGGAGTCATCTAATGTAGAAGTATAGAGAATTAATAGCTTTCCCGAGATAGGGGCTGCTAGAATTGATACCATCATCAAGTAGTGATTGATGTCTTCAAAGCACTTATCATTACACTTGAACTTGGTGTTCTTTTTAACAAGTGTTGAAAATGGTTGGCATCTTCTTGATAAATTGGAAATGAAGCATCTTAAATATGCCAACCGCCCTTGAAATGATCTAAGTTGAGTTAGACTTTTAGGGAATGGCATTTCCAATATCACCTTGATCTTCTCCGGATTGATTTCTATTCCATGGTGTCGCAAACCAAAGGAATTTCCCTGAAGCTACTCTGAATGCACACTTTAGGGGATTCATTTTAAGGTTAAATTACCTTAATCATTCGAAAACTACTCTCAAGTCAAAGAGATGGTCCTCCTTTTCTTTACTTTTGACTACAAGATCATCAACATAATATTTGACTTAATAATGAATGAGTTTGTTGAAGATTTGAGTCATGGCACATTGGTATGTAGCACTGTCATTTTTAAGGTCGAAAGGCATGACCCTATAATAATAGATTCTGATCAGGGTTCAAAAAATAGTATATTTCTCATCCTCAGTGGTCATCTTAATTTGATTGTAGCCAGATGACCCATCTATCAAAGAGAAGACTACATGAGATGAGGCAATGCCAATCATAAGTTATAAGATTGGTAGTTGAAATTCATCTTTAGGACATTCCTTATTTAGATCCCTAAAATCGATGCATATGCAAATTTGGCCATTCTTTTTCTTAATTGGAATGGCGCTAGCCAACGAGGTAGGGTATTTTTCTTCCTTGATGAAACCATCATTGATTAGTTTCTTGACTTCAAAAATGACATGTTGTTCGATGTCTAATCACATGCGTCTAGGAGCTTGCTTGATAAGATTAGCATTAAGTTCTATTACTAGTTTACGTTATGTCAAGATAAATTAGGCATTTCTTCATAACTCCATGTGAAGTAGTCCTTAAACTCAGCTAATAGCCTAACTAAGTCATTGGTTTCTTTTTCATTCAATAAGGAGCTGATGTATGTCAGACATGGATTGTCTTTAGTTCCTAAGTTGGTTTCTTTGAGCTCATCGATGGTTGACATCATCTCCTCTTCAAACTCTAGCAATGCACCTCTGACTTCAAGATCATTTGGATCATCTAAAGTTTCTAAATACACCTCTGCATATGAGTTAGCATGATTTGAAAAGGCAATGATTATCATCATCGACTGGACCCACTGTACTAAATCCTAGTCCTAGTCTTGATTGGGGATGTCTGCTTTTGCTGTCCCATTGCCTTTCAAAGTAGTCTGACCTTTGTTTAGAACAAGTATGTGGGATTAATCTATTCTTTGCTAGATTAAGAAAATAAGGTGAATACAGATCAAAAGGTAATTGTATTAAATCTTTATATGAATCATCCTCAAGTTCTACATCAGCTTTCTGACTTAAAGATGATGCTCCCAACAAAAACCTCTTTGGTTTGACATCTGTAGATGACTTGGGGCCTCCTTAACTACCAAACCCTCAACTTTTGAGAAAGTGGGTTAGAGCTAAAGTTCCCAATCATTTTACATAATTTCGATACATTCATGCTTTGCTTGGGCAGTCTTCATCAGCTTGAATGTCACCTCTAATGGGACCCGAGAGGGGTTGATTGGCATGCTAACTACATAAGACTCATCCTCTGAACTGGACTCTAGGTCTATGTGAATAGTAGGGGTGCTCCTATGAGCTGGAACATAGCTCCCACTAGCTGACCACTAAAAAAGAGATCTTCCACCTCTAGAAGTGCCTTTAGATCTTCCTCTTCCTCTACCTAGTGGAGTCAAGTCATCCTACTCATGTGTTTGTATGGATGAATGAACTATGGGTGAAATCTAACTTCAGGCTCTACTTCTTTCTTAGTGTCTGATTCTAGTTCACTTGCATTTTCATTTTCTTTTTCTTTTTCATTTTCTTTTTCATTTTTATTTTATTTTTCTTTTTCTTCTTCTTTTGTTTCTTTTATTTTTGAATATTTACCAAGTTCATGAGAATAGACTTATTTATTTTGAGGAAGATAATAGGCTGCGTCCTCAAATATCTCAACCTCTATAATTGAAAATGGCTTCAAATATCCTTTGACACAATACTCGATTCCACCTCTTCAGAATTTGATGCACTGATGTAAAGAGGATGGAATCATGTTGTTTCCATATATCCAAGGCTTACCAAGCAAAGTAGTGAAAGATATATCTGAATCAATTATGTAGAACTTGGCTTTTGTCTTCATGTCATCTATTTTAATGGCAACACTATGGAGCCGAATGCCCTCTCCCCTTGCTCATTGAATCCTCTCAACATCATATGATATCCTCAGAGTTTGGAGATTTCAATCCTCAAGCTGCAAGGGTCTTTAGACTTATAATGTTCACTGATGCACCAAGATTAACTAACACCCTGGAGAGTCTGAATCTACGCATGTCCACTATGATGTAGAGGGGACGGTTGTGCTCGATTGTCCCCAAAAGAAGGTTTTCATATGTGAATGTATCTCCATGGGCTTCTCTTGAATAACATGCCTCCTCTCCAATAGAGATCAACTGAGCTAAGCATATTTCCAGATCGAGAAGGGCTTTGATCAATGATTCCCTCATCTCTTTAGATAAGACAAGGGCATCATCTATGCTTAGTTTAGCTGGCAACTTTCTCAGGTGAGCGAGGACATTATAGTCAACTCTAGGTTAGTCCTCTACAAGCATATCCATTGGTGGAGCATCATGTGGAGGGGCTACTTGATCACTAGAACCATTGACTTACATACCCTTATCCTGAGGTGCTACCCTAGGAGGTAGAACTTTGCCACTACGAAGGTTGACTTCAGTGACTTCATGAGATGGTTTAGTGGAAAGTTCTACATGCTCATCAGGTTCACCTATAGCTTCTTCTATGGGATCATTGGAGTCAGATGGCTCTAAATAAATCTCAATGGGCAAACCTGAATGATTCAGGAATGGAAAATTCATTTCTAAATTAGAAAAAGAATGATCGAAACTAGAGTTGTTATTAATTAGACTTGGAGAGCTATCTAAAAGAATAAAATTAGGTAGATCATCATAAGTGAAACAAATGTAAGTGGAATCAGCTTTCTTTTTTAGATTTTGATGGAGGTACAAAATAGAAATCAAGTAAAGTAAGCAGAGTGAGGGATTTGGCACCCCTCTTCGTTGATATAATATGATTGCTAGAAGAAGAGTTGGTAGGAGGAACTGTAGCTGCAATTATGGAAGGAGTGCTGGAATCGATCGGTGGTTACGCTACTATACTATCCCGGGCAAGTGGAGGTTGTCGCTACTACTGCTGGGCTTCTACCTCTTTCAAGTTATCCTTAGCAACTTGCAAACCTTCCTTAGAGTTGGAGGTTTGAGTTGCTTTAGGCAGCTGCAAGGGTAACCTCTTAATCTTAGAAATAATTTTCTTGGAGGTTCGGGATAGGGAGATATCCCAACCTTCCTCTATCTAAAGAAGATCACATGTATCCCTAAGGATTACCTTAATAGAATTAGAGGGTTGTTCTAGTAGGTATTCCTTAGGGATGTCAATGGCACCTGACTTGTAGCTATGCTCAAGCCAGTCATTAAAGGTAAAGCAATCTTCTAGGACATGGCCTAGCATGCGATGGAAGGGGCAATAGTTTGGATCATGACTTTTGCCCACTTCCTCTAGCCTCCTAGGCTCTGGTAACTGGAAATTGACCTTCTTTAAGAGATTCTTAAAGATATTATTGACTACATATTTCTTGAATGAATAAGGTTTATTCAATTTATTGAGAAGAGTAGGTAAATAGTAACTACTTACTAGCGGGAAGGAATACTACTGCTGATGCTATTGATGAGGAGGCAGCGGTGGTGGTCACTGTGGCAACTGAGGTGGCCAATATGACGGCCAAGGTGGTGATAGAGGAGGTGATAAAAGAGATTGATGAGCTCAAGGCCTATTTGACTGAACTCTAGCTGGCTTCTTCCCTTTATCAACTGCTGTGACTACCTCTGGTTTCTTCTTAAATGCCTTCTGAGGTTTGGGCTTGGCTGACTGGTCCTAGAAAGGCAATTGTTTGGCTTCCTCTAGTATGCTAGCCACCTTATTGATTAGCTTCTTGAAGGTTTTGATTGTAAACCCCTTCAGCATGAAAGCAATTGGGTCATGGATATTCTTGAGTAGAATCTCAATGGCGTGCTGTTCGGACAGCTGTGTTTCAAATTTCATAATCAGGTTTTGCCACCTGAGAATGTAATCAATAAGGGACTGTTTTGGATTTTGCTTTGTCACAATGAGGTCAACTACAATAACCCAACAAACCTCTTGATGAAGAAGTGCTCCAACTTAGCAAATGTCCTTATTGAATCATTAAATAATTTAGTATACCAATCAAATGCAACACTTTCCAGACTGCTGACAAATAATTTGAAAAGAAGGGCATCGCTACCTCCAGCATTACAGCAATCGACCCTAAAATGTGTAATGTGTTGACGAGGGTTCCCATTGCCATCAAAAATCTTGAATGAAAGAGGTACAGAGCCCTTAGGATACTGGGCAACATCAAATTCCTCCGGTTATACCCTTTGGAATAGATGAGCCACCTCAGGCTTGTGCCAATGCATCCTTTACCAGTTGCTCTGCCAACTACTTGATATCCTTCTCATGCATGGAGGTTCTATCCACCACCTATGCAAGCCGCTTTCTTCCTCTATGGGAATGCACTTAGGATGATATGAGGTATGTGCCAACTCTACTCTATCGGTTGTTATGGGAGAAGGCCGTGACACCGGGGCTGAATTCTATAATGCTGACACCACTACCATCAACTCTTTAATCTTCTTCCCCATTTTCTCAATGTGATCATCTCTTTTCTTAAGATGGTGGAGGTGGTGCTGAGTTGAATGGATAGCATTATATTCTTCAAATACAATACCTTCCTGACTATGCTGATCTCTAAGGAGGGAGCTCCTAGTATCGACCATGTGGACTCCGGCCAAATTTTCAAGAAGGTCATCCTCATCAAGATCAAATGTTACCCTCTCATCCTCTGAATCTGTGTGATCACTACCTAAGAGTTCCCTCTTCTCAGAAAAATACTATGCTAGAATTTCATCCAAGGAATGATCTATCTGTGCCAAGACGAACACTCTGGCTAACTAGTAGTAGGACTGTGGTCACATACAAAAATACATCTAACACTGCCTATCACTGGAATGTTGTCTCTAGGAGGACTGTGCTCACTAGAAGATACATGATCATGACTACCCACTAGTGCTGTCTCTAGTGGGGTCCACTATCATAGGAAATGTAGAACTGTCTCCCTCCCCCTCTAATATTACCGCTATCACTAGCTCTGATGGTGGTGGTGGTTCGACCATGATGGTGCAGGGTCGCCACTCCTTCACCAATACTGAAGTAGGAGGTCGAGTAGGGGAACTCACCCTCACCTCAGTTGATGGAGTAGATGGAGTGGGATTCTTTGGCCATAGTAGGATCACTAAAGGGGCTTTCTTCTCCCCAGAAGCTAACTTCATGACATTTATAGGAATGGTGGATGGTGGGACCTGAACTGGTAATGGCGGTTGAAGAGTGGATCGGTGTGGTGGAATCGACATCTGCTCTACCATTACTGGGGCTTCCCCCCTGTGATTGGTGGTACCCATCAATACTATGTTGTCGGCCCTATCGACCCTGGTGGCCTGATGATCGAGGAAATGAACTAGAGCGGAGGTCGTCAACTGCCTGGAAAACCTTCGTCACTCCCTCTACCCTTGACCGAAGCTACTCCCTCGGCCTTCTATCACTACTGACCGCTTAGTAACACTAATAATGTGCCGAGACATCTCATGTACTCTACCAACCCATATAGTACTGCCTCATAGAATGGCAAGGACTTTCTCCTGTCCCGAGCCAAAACCTCATGGTATGCAGGTGGCGGAGGTGGTGCAACTATCCTCCTGTAGTCTTCCTTTCCATCTGATGCCGAGAGAGGATAAAACTTATTTCCACAGAGTAATGGAGAGACCTCCTAGAGTGAACCCTCCTCTACAATGTAGGATGTTGTGTCTATCTCTGCACGCCATGGTGCCGCTTGATCTGTCTCTGCATGCACTGAATAAGGCAATGTGAGAATTAGATCCTACCTCAAAGGTAGGGGAGACTATCTCTAAAGCTTAGGTAACCTTCCCCTTAGAGGGGACCAATGAGGAGGTGCTACTATGCACTTGAGTGGCTATGAGAACTGAACTGACCGGTGGAACCTTGACTGCCTTCCCCTTCAAGGAAGGATACTTAGTATCGGAAGGTAGGCCAATGCGGATGACTGGCTCTACCCAGCCACCTCATCCCGACTAACAGTGGTGAGAGTTGCTCCCTCACAAGTAATGTGGGCTCCCTCAAATCCTCAGCCATAGAAAACCAGGTGGGTGGAGTGAGTTTGAGGGAGGCTGGCCCGATCTAAGGCAAAATTCAACCCGAACAGAAAGATGAAGATGAAGATGTACTGGGAGGCCATATGTACTGATTAGTCTGCACTGTATTTCTTTATGTGTTGAAATATAACTTTAATCAAATCTCTGCTTCAGTGCTTATCCCAAGAAAGTAATAGAGATTTGGAGTCCTGAACCCACACATAATAATTCAAATATGTTAAGTGGGGCTCAATAGAGGACACCTATAGAAATTCATCTTTTTAGGATGCCACGTAGATCCACAGATGTGCTTATTCAGGTGATCAAGTACATCATCAAGAAAATAATGTACTATCTCGAAAGATAGAAGTCACTACCCTTTAATGGACATAATCACCTCAATAAAATACTCCTAAGAATGATGGGTCTGCATATGTATAAGAGATTCTTCTCCTACTGTACATGGAAAAGTAAAGCAGGGTTTATTTTAAACCGGGTTCATTAAGTTCTCTATAGGGGCAAGCCAATAGTTAATTACTTCCTAAGGGACGAGATCCCTTAGGAAAACTCTTGATTAAGGTAAATGATTATTGTCTTTAAAGATTTCAATAGGAAGGACTATCAATCGATTAGTTTATGTTTGAAGATAAAAATGGGATTGATCAAAAGAGAAAGTTATTATAGAAGCCAAAATGAGAGATAAGTAGAAGATACTCATGATGCTAAGAAATCTAGCGAGCATCTCAAATTATTATATAATTGGGCTTTACATTTTAGAAATTGATTTAGTTTATTTGAGTTATATTTTTCATTAAAAAGTTAGGACTTAAGATTCCTTAACACAAGATTAAGGAAATGCCTAAGAGGTGAGGAATTATGCTTATGGCCCACAAAGAGGAGAGAAGCAACCTAACCTAAATCTAGGAGCTTGATAAAAGCACACCTAAATCTAAGGTGAAAATGGATAATTGGTTTGCCTAAAGAGAGGACAAACCACCGACGGACTATACACTGGGGTGGCCCCTAACTCCTCTACATTTTAAATACATGTAGGTAAGTCTTTATGCTTATATAAGATAGCTAGGTTGTTTACTTATTAGAAAGAGACTAAATCCTTAAACTCACTCCCTAAAGAGACTAGATCATGTAAAGGGACACGCTTCAAATGACATAAATCTAGTGCATTTCAAATTTCATTTTATTTACATTTTAGATAATTATTTTGACTCAGGCTAATAGGATTTTTATGACTAATGCATAAGAAAGAAGATTATTGGACAAAATCAGCGAGAAGGAAGGAGGTGAGTTTCCACCACGGCTCTCAAAGGTCAAGCCGAATTCTCTGACAAAGATGGAAGCCCTCCAATCAAGAGTGAAATAAGATGCATTTGTGCATGATATTATAAAAAAATGCTCATCCAGTTAAGGGGTTACTAATTCTTTTATCTTGATTTTAATCCTAAGCTTTAGGTGAAGTTATGAGTTATTTAATTTCAATTTGAGTTGTTAAGTAAGGTAAAAGATTTATTTTTTCTTAAAGAGCCTAATCCTCATCCAAACCATGCATAAAGTAAGGAAGAAACTAGGAAAAGTATACCACTTAATGCAAAAGCTAAACAAATCATCAAATAATTTATAAAGTTAATCACAAAAAGAATAAATGGCCATGGTGGTCAGGCACCATTGCACAAACTTGAAAATATCAAATGTGGGTAGTCGAGCTCTACCATTATTCAACCCGGATTACAAATGAATATTACAATTAAGCAAGAAATTCATTGTTATGGGGGTCTTCAAGCTTTATTCTTCTTTTTTTCTTCTTTTCTTCTTTCTTCTTTGGTTCTTCTTTTGGATGGTTAGAAGGTGGATGCTCGAAGGCTTCACATGGTGCATAAGATAGGATCTTATGATCAATGCTCATCCTAATCCCCATAACAAATCATTCCAAAATCCTAATTATACAAATTTTTTACATTAAAAGGAAAAGTGGGAATCTAACTAACACCTGCAAAATAAAGGTTAGCTAAAACACACCACACAAACCCCAAGCATGTATATTGGACTTATCACCCCACACATGGGTGACTAAGTCGACCTAGCCTATGGATTATGCTTAGGGTAAAAGCACCTGCAAGCAAAAGCATTTATATTTTTCTTTATGATAACTCCCCTTAAGCACAATCCCCTACAGAAAAGAATAGTTAGACTAAGAATATCCTACCATTCATTTTACGAGCATACACCTTGGCATCCAGTCTAAAACATATACCATAAAACAAAATACAACATCAAACCATTCACCGGCCTAACCTAAGGTTAGAAGTAGTGACTTAGGCTAATGTGTGTGCTTTGAAGGCTTGTGTGGTATACTTAGCTTAGGACTTTGGGTTCAAATTTTCTAAGTGTGAAGAACTTGTTCAACTTAGAGGAGGGTTTCATTTATGTTGTTCAAATGTTTTGGGTTGGTTTTATTTCATATTTTTTTTGGTTTAAGTGGATCCTACAATTAATTACTAAGTTATGAAGAGAGGGAAAGAGAAGAGAACTTCTCTTTCCTTCCCCATCCTTAAGTAATTTTTAAAGTAGATTCACATTTTTAGTTCATTTAGGTGAATGTTTTGATTACATCTTTTAATCAATCCTAAGTTTAGATAAACTCTAAACAAACCTATTCAAAAAGAAAGGCATTTTAAGATTAAAAAAATGAATCAAAATTCACATAACACACATTACTTCAATTCTTTCCCCAACATATATAACATGCATATGGATGGACCCTAAGCATATCTATACATGCAAATGAGAGTATTAAACACACTTTATGATATATGTTAAGTAACCCATTTAAGAAAATTTAGAAGTTGAAAATGCATGATTTTCCTAAGTAGGAAAAGTTTTCCTTATCCAAATTTTCACATACATACATGAAAGTAAGAAAGGCATAAGTGAGTATGACACCATTGTTAACCAGA
This sequence comes from Cymbidium sinense, assembly GCA_021442155.1. Classification (NCBI taxonomy): domain Eukaryota; kingdom Viridiplantae; phylum Streptophyta; class Magnoliopsida; order Asparagales; family Orchidaceae; genus Cymbidium; species Cymbidium sinense. The sequence continues at coordinate 75,658,925 of CM038215.1, forward strand.
GGTGTAAGGTACAAGACCTACTTAGGGCTACTTAAATCCTTGTAACCTTAGGGTTGTCCAGACTAATATACCACTTTCCTTATGTACAAACATGTTTATAAAAGAAATGAAATAGAAAAGGAAAATGCAAAAGTTGTTTAATGGATTCATTTTTGTTTATGCAATTTATGTATGTAAGTGTGGGTAACCCTTCTTAGATGGTAGCACAGGGATGAATAAGATATGAAATTTAGGTGAGCATTAGGTCCTTTTCAAATGAGCCTTATATCACACTAAAATTCCAATTCAAAATTATACCAACATAGGAACTAAAGGAAACCTATACTAAGCATACTTTTATAATATTCACATGCAAGCTTATAATTAAGATATGAATAGCACACTTTCAGATTTGGTATTTGATTTATGTATTTTTAAAAATAATTTAGATTTAATAGTGATAATAGCCACTCATATTTCTACTTTAGCCAACACATGTGAATTTGACATAAAGTAAGCCATTTCATTTTAATATTTGAAAAATGAAATTATGAATGCATGAAATCACATGGCATACAACTTAACATGTTTAGGAAAGATCCAAAGCAATGAAAGCATTTAAATGAACTCACCTTACTTAAATCCTAAAGACATTCTTATAGAATTAGAAAATTTAGAATAAATCAAAGTGAATTTAAAAAATGATTTTTGTTTAGTTTGAGGTTTGATTTAATTTTGAAAAGGGACGATATGAGTTTTGTCCTAACCCATTCCCATATGTGTTTGATATTTTTTTAATTTTTAGGTAATTATATCCATTTTTATGCATTGATTAGGTTAAGGTATGAATAAAGTGACTTAATTAACTCTTACCTACACCACCTTAGAAGAATTAACTAAATAATTATGAGCCAATGAGATGACATAAAACCCACAAGGAATTTAAATTTGTAATGCACCTAATAATGAAAAGGCCTAATGCAATTTGGCTCACAATTAAAAGTTAATTAAGCTAAGGGGTTTAGCTTAAGTAATTTCAAAACACCCTTTCACACTTATGAATGGGTTTTGATTTCTTGAACTTAGGCTATTAAACACCTAAGCATCTACCCAAGGTAGATTAATTAAGTTCTGGAACTTTTAGAATTTTTGAAAATTGATTAAGGGGATAATTAATGAATTAACCCTTAATTAAGAGGAGATTAAGGAGAGAAGAGGGGGTTTAGGGAATAGCTTAGGGGAAATGCCCCAAAATTATTCCATAAACCTCCTACTGATCTAACCTTAATCAACCCTAATCATAGGGTAACTAATTAATCATCCCAATTAATTTTAATTACATGAAAGGTAATTAGGGAATGATAGCAATTTCCAATGAGCCTCAATAAATCTCAAGAAAATTAGGGAGTAGAGGTCATCCCCAAAATGAACCCTAGAAATTTGAGATTAATTGATGACCTAATTAAAGGATAATTAATTAAGATTCCCAAAGAAAACCCAAATTTAGAGAAAAGATAATTCAAAATCCATTGAAAAATTTTTTAAAATTCTAGATGAAATTATCTATCCATAGCATTTTTCCTTTTATTTTTCTAATTTTTCTATGAAGAATTATATTTTAGAAGTTCTTGATTAATTAGAATTAATTAAAATTTAACTAATCCCTAATAATCTAGCTCACGACGCTGATGCATGGTGGCGAACTTTACACGCGCATGAGGGGACAACTTGTCACCACAAAAGGTATGCAGCGACGCATTTTATATTATATCCGATCAAAGATCGATGAAGGATTCACCTTTATAAAGGATAATTGATTTCTAAAACATGTTAAATAATTTTAACCGTCCATCTAAAATGCGTGGATGGACGGTTGAGATGAGTCAAGTTCTTCCCCTTGATCAACATAGACCATCCATGATCAAGGGGAAGATCCAAGCTCGATATAGCATGAATCACAAAAAATCAACCCACACATCTAGAGATAGACAACAAATCCAATAGCAAAATTGATGAATGAAAATTTTTCACAAAGCTCCAACACATTGAGTTTAGTGATAAAAATCACATACCTCAGGAGGTGATCACCGCTCGATGGGTAGCTTCATCTGGTGGAGATGAAGCCTGCTGAAATTCCTAGGCCTTGAGGTTGAGTGGATCAATGGAGACCAACACCACTTCACTTGGCTTCAACTTTTGATCCAATTGAGCTCTTCCTTATTTGGGAACTAATGAGCAATTTTGACTTGACCAAGGAGTGTGCAAGAGGAATTGGAAGAGATCAAGTGTGGAAGTTGGCAATGGTGAGCTCCCTATTTTGCACATGCAAAATTGAGAAATAGAATTCAAATCCTATCTAAGAAGCTTGGGAAGGCTCTAAGATTTTGCCTTTCCCAGCTCAATTGACAGAGAGTGTGAAATTTCATTGAATTAGGGGAGTATATCTCTATGGAATGATCGACCCATTCTGCCATTTTGATCCAATTATGAGATTGAGAGGTTGTTTAGTTGTTTTGAGTGTGTGCACATGGTCGCTTTGGCCAATGGATTGCCAACTTCCCATGTGCAAATTGAGCTTGAGGGAATTTGAAATCAATTTTAATTAATATGGTCGGGTTTGGTCTAGGACCAAATGGGCTGACCCAAACCCATTGGTTGGGTTCACCACTCATCACTAAGTCCCCTTGAGCTTTTAGGAAACCCTCAAGTGATTGTGAAGAGGGTATGACCAAAATACCACAAGCCAAAGAAGTTAATTGGATTTGTACTATTTGGTTTGGTTTGGCTCATGTTGACCCATTTAGGTCAAAATGGGTCAACTTCAAGTTGACCAATTGGTCAAATTGGGTCAAACCAAGGGTTGGGTCAAGTTCATATGACCATTTAAAATGTTTTGTGTCTTTGGTTTGGTTCAATTTGGTATATATTTGGTTTTGGCTCATATGACTTCATAGGTCAAATGGGTCAAGTTGACCCATTTGACCTATTTGGGGTAGGGTAGGTTTAGGTTAGTCATATGGAGTGGATTGGTATCTTTGTTTCCAATCAATTTGGTTAAGTTCACTTGGCTCAACATGACCCCTTTAGTCATGTTGGGTCTAAGGTCAATTGGGCTAGGTTGGTGGCCAATTGAGGCTTTGGTCAAGTTCCACAAGTGATTTGGAATGGACTTGACCCATTGGTTTCAATCAATTTGGCTTAGATCAAGTTTTGACACATTTTGACCCTTTAGGTCAAAATGGGTCAACTTGGGTCAAGTGCCAATTGGGCTAGGTTAGGCTCAAATGTTGACTTGGTCAAGTTCAAACATAAGTCATGAGTAAACTTAGATCAATGGTTTCAATCAATTTGGCCTATGGTGGAATTTGCTATGTTAGGTTTCATTGGGTGTTGACTTGGTCAACCCTTAGGTTTGACTTGGTTTGACCCAATTTGATTGATTGATCATCCCATGATGATTGTTGATCATGATGAGAGGGATATATGAGTTTGGTTCAATCCAATTTGGTTAGGATCAAAAGTTGGCTCATAAGGGTACTTTAGGTCACTTTGGGTCAAGTGAGCCTAAGTGGGTCAAATGGCTTGGTCAAAGCTTGATTTGAAGTTGATTGATCTTGTATATGGACTTATGATTGAAATATAAATCCATTTACAAGTGGTTTGAAGTCAAATGGGTTTTGATCCATTTGAAAATTTCATATTCAAAGGAAGAATATGAAGGGTTTTGGGTTTGATTTGGGTTTTGATTGTTTGATTGAAGTTTGGATTTATATATGAGCTCATGATTGTAGGATTGATTGAACTATGAGAGAAAATCAAGAGTTTGGCTTGATTTGAAAGTGATTTGGCTAAGTTCAAGATTTTGACTTGAAAGGCTTAGATTTGATTTTGATTTGATTTGAGTTTGATTTTGGTTTTTTGATTTTTTTGAATTTATATTTCATTTATATATGTGAATATAAATGAGAATATAAATGATCATGAGAAAATTTCAAGGATTTGAAGTGGTTTAATCATGATTTGTTAAATCCATTAAAGGGAATTTAAAGGATTTAAGAAATTTTAAATTGAAATTTAATTTTTTGAATTTGATTTATATTTATATTTCATTTATATATGAGAATATAAATGAGAATATAAAAGTTTTGAGAAAATCCCATGAGTTTGAAATGGTTTGATCATTTAGGTTAAATCCATTAATGGAAAATTAAGGGATTTAAGGAATTTCAAGGATTTTAAATTTGGAATTTAATTTTGATTGATTTGATTGATTTATATTTATTTCATTTATATATGAGAAATATAAATAAGTTTTGAGAAAATCTCATGAATTTGAATAGGTTTGATCGATTTAAGATTGATTTTGGCTAAGTCCTTTAATGGAAAATTAAAGGGACTTAAGAAAATTTTCATGAATTGATTTGAATTTGATTTAGTTTGATTGATTTTGAATTTATATTTCATTTATATATGAATATAAATGAGAATATAAATGGATTATGAGAAAATCTCATTTGAATAGGTTTGAATCATGATTTTGCTAAGTCCTTAAGGGAATTAAGGACTTAGCAAAATTTGGACTTAGAATTTTGATGGATTTTGATCATGGGTTTCAATCATGATTTCAATCATGGATTTCAATCATGATTTCAATCATGGAATTGATTTGAGTTTGGAGAAAATCAAATAGAATTGATTTGGAGTTTGACTTGAAAGAAGGAAAGTGAGGAATGGTTTAAGCTAAGGGTAGGTAGATTTTCCTAACACCCCTAAGGCATGACCTATTCCTATGGCTAACTCTTATAAGTCTTCTAAGACTAGGTAGAGTGTCCACCTAATCACTAGAAGTGTTAAGACTATGGAACTCTAAAAGTCTAAAGGGATTCCTATGTCTAAGATGGAGGGGATGAGTGCTCATTCTAAAAATGAGGTAAACAAAGGTGTGGTGTGACTGACAAGGAACCCCGCATGTATTGGTGTTTACCGAAACAATCACAAAAATCAAAAGATCACAAGCACTAATGAAACAATCTATCTAACCCAAGAAAAGAAAGAATCCAGCTTAGTGCAATGTGGCTCTACTTATGTCTAAGAGATAGAGAGGGAAGAATCCACTAAGGGATAGGTGAACCTTCCACTGGGAAGAAGTTAAGTCATCCAAAGGAGATGAGGTTTGATTTGGTTTTGAAGATAGAAAGAGATTTGATTTATTCAATCAAAGATTGAATTTGTTTTAAATTTTTAGATGAACCTTGTTGGTTTGATGGGTTGCACTAAGTAGGAGCCATGGAGGCTAGACCTAACTCATTTATCAATTCAAAGGGAGTAGTCTACCAAACATAAGTAGGACTATCCAAAAGGGAAATGCCTTTAATATACAAGTTTAAGAAGAAAGCATAGACTCATCTCCAAAGTAAGATGTGTTGGGGTGATCGCTTGGCAACAAAGATTGAACCCAACCTAGGGTCGACTATTGAGTGAATGCACCGGGGACTTAGATCAACTCAAAGATAGTCAAGATTGATTTATTTTTTTATTTTAATTTATTTTGATGGATTCCATTGGTTTGTGATGATTGATAAGAAGGAGCTTATGGAAGCCTAGACCAACTTAGATTTACTCAACCAAAGGGAGTAGCTTCCCCCTGGGAGAACTATCCAACCAAAGGAGTGCCTTTGCAATGATCAATTAAGGGAAGAAAGCTGGGACTCACATCTTCCACTAGAAGACCACTGGTGATCTTGCTTTGGGCAACAAATCAACCCAACCTGCCGCCTCAATCATGCTAGAAAGAATGCATCATTCTTACATCTTTCAAAGCGAATGACTGCCGTAACTGCTTGTGGAAAAAATAGATTGAACCTAACCTAAGGGACTAGGAGTGAGTACAAGGGATTTATCTCAACTGGTAGTCGCAATTCCTATAGGGAGTTCTTGACACGCCTAAAGATAGATGCCTTTGGGAGAAGGGGCCCTTTGGGGGCTTGAATTCCTAATCCACAAGTGAATTAATTTGTTTTGTTTATTTTAGTTTGTTTATTTGTTTTATTATGGATCGTATTAGTTTATGAGGGATCAAACCAAGAAGGAGCTTATATCAGCCTAGACCTATCTCAGATTTACTAAATTAAGGGAGAATTTGCACATCCGCTGAACAAATTCCCCAACCACAGGGTGGCTACTAGGAAAGGGGAATGTCCAATCCAAAAATAACATGGATAGTGTCTAAATGGGGTCACAAAGAACTTGATCCAAATAAAATGCTCACAGAGGATGGGGCTGGTAAAGGCTTAATCCAACACCTAGAAAATGACATGGCTAGTCAAATATCAATAGTATTTGGTGTCCAACTCAAGGAGAAAGCTGGGACTCATATCGCCAAGAGTGGTGTACTCACCGGGTGAGTCAAGAGATAGCAAACATCAACCAACCTAAGGTGCATTTGTTTGCAAATCAGCCTAGAAGAAAGCTCGGGACTCACATCCTCCTATAATGGAACCGATTTCGGATAGTCTCTCTGACAGTGCTATCCGACCTAGGGCGACTACTGAGTGAATGCCACAGGGAGGCTTATATCAACTCAAAAGTAGTCAAGAGGGAAGGAGCCTCTGGGACTTATCCTAAACCTCAAATATACTCAACCTAGTTAGCATGATGATGTTCAAGAAGAAAGCAGACTATCTTCTTTAAAGTCAACATGAGGTAGCTTACCGGGCAAGTGAACTACCATACTAACAAGGCTCTTTGGTTTGCAATGATCAAGTTAGGAAGAAAGCTGGGACTCACATCCTCCAACAAATGACTAGGGTGACATACTAGCAAGGTAGCATGTAGACCTATAATTGAGTGAGTGCATAGGGGCTTCCCACATCAAATAGCTGAGATAAAAGATTTGTGTTATTGTGTGCATGTGTTAAAAGGAATAGGATGCCTGGGACTCTTACACCTACCTTAAAACACGCTAGAATTATGAAATGACCATGATGGCAACAAGAATTCCCACTAAGAAAGGATGCCGCTTCTTTCTCACACACTTAGTTATGCTAATCAAAATAGGATGCCTCTTCTCTTACACCTATTCTAAAAGCATGGAGATTGTGTTATGTTGTGAAAGAGGGATAGATGCCACTTCTTACACCTACCCTAAACATGTCATGGCGATTCCAAGATAAGCAAACAACACTTGAAAGAAGAGAAGATTTGATGAATGGAATCGATTTTGTTCTTTTATTAATGAATTATTTTCAAACAAGTTTTATTTCATGGGTAATATTTCTTTAGATAGAGCCCATTAATTGGAAGCATGTGTGTTCCCTTTACAATCAATAAGAGAAGATCCTCCTTGGTAGGCCTTCTCTATGACATGTGGGCCTTCCCAAGTGGGTTCAAACTTGCCTCCCATCTTTGATGGGCAACAATTGGTCTCCTTAGACTAACACAAGTTCTCCTACTCAAAAAAGACCTAGGCACTACCTTGTGAGCTTGAATCATTTTGGCCTTGTACAACTTGAGGTTTTTGGCATGCCTAGTGACTCTCCTCCAAACCTTCAAGCTCTTCTAACCATAACTTTGCATTCTATGTAGTGATCTTGTTACCCAATGCTATCCTTAGTGGGAGTTGAACTTCTAAAGGAAGAAGAACTAGACCCATACACTAAGAAAATGGGTAGACTGAGTTGGAGTTGGTATGGCAGGCCACAAGCTTCAACCAACTGCCATTCCACTATCATTTATTATCATCAAGAGTCTTCTTTGATCCGGATGAGAGTTTTGTTGAATGCTTCGCTAAACCATTAGCTCTAGGGTAGTAGATGGTGGAGTATCTCCAATCTATACCATGTCTTGCAAAGCTATTTGATCTTCATGCTTGAATGCAATACCATTATATATAATTCATCGAGGCACCCCAAACCTATATATGATATGGTTCCTAAAAAATTGAAGCACATGTTGAGCTGTGACCTCTAAGTGGGATGGCTTCCGCCACTTGGAAAAGTAGTCGGTGGCAGCTAAGATGAATGATGCCCTTGGAAGAAGGAGGATCGATCGACCTACAATGTCGCACTCAACACTCAAATGGCCATGAAGCCAATGTAGGGTGTAGAATGTTGGGTGGTTGGTGGAGGACCACACGTACCCAACACGATGGCATCCCTAGCTACATCCATGCATGATCATGGCCAAGAGTAGTATCCAAGTTTTGATCTTCATCTTCATCTTCGACCGATTGATGACTCTAAATGGACCAATGTACCCGCCATGCCATGCTTTGTGTTTGTCTAAACAATGTAACCATATTTGGTCAAAGGACGTGGTGTGGGTGCCATCAACAAGAGCATAGAGAGAGCTCACCACAGCTTGTGATTTTCTCGAGGTAGTTTGTTGGTGTTCAAGTAATCTATGAATGGTTTCCCAATCCAGCTCCTTGTCCATTTTGGCAAAACCTCCCCTTCAAGAGAAAGTCTCTCGATGAGTTCAACATCAATAAGGGATAAGACTTGTCTATTTTGGACCCTTATTGAAATGGACTCATCTGACATGCCAACTCTTGGCAAGTTTGGCCAAGGCATCTATTGTGTTCTTTCTCGGGAACCTTGTAGATGGTGACTTGAATGAGCCAATTCATGGTATACTCATAGTAATGATGAAGCTTGTTTGAGACCGTAGGACCAACAATCGTTGATGACCAACCGAGAATCCCCAAAGATGTTGATGCTCTTGACACCGATAGTGATGGCTAACCAAAGATAATCAAAGCCTCATACTGCTTCATTGTTGGTGTAGGGTTGGAAAGATAGTATGAGAATCTCATCACATCATATTTGGAGTTAGAAGAACTATTCCTACCCCTACCTTTCTGAGAATAGATCGTGGTGCTTCACCTTTAAGAAAAGAAGCAGCACCATCAAAATACATCTCCCATCGGCAGTTTCTAGCCTCCCTAAGTTCATGATTTGTTCAACGAGGAGATCATCACTAAGCGGAGAATCAGGAAGTGGGTGTGCCGCTAAGAAATCTAGTCTTATCCTTTTATCACAGGGTACAAATGTGATATCAAACAGAGTATCATGGACCAATGAGCCAAACATTCAGAAAGTGTTGGTCGTGTCATGAGATACTGTAGTGGATTGGTTTGGAGATCAAGTTCACCTTATGAGAAAGCATAATGTATATTTTGAGATGCAAAGATCAAAGCTAAAATGTTTCTCAATAGGTGGATATTTGCTTCAGAGATTAGATGATGACAGGTAGTAGAGTGCTCTCCTTCTTCATCATTGGCTTGGGCCAATAGAGAGAGAGTCATCCAATGCAGATAAAGGATGTGGCACCCGATAGTCGCTAGAACCGCTTTCACCAAGTACTCTTGATGTCTTCAAATGTGCACACTTATCATCCCACTTGAACTTGGCATCCTTTTGACAAGTGTTGAGAATGGCTTGCATCTCCTCGATAGTTTGAGATAAAGCATCTTAGATATGCCCATCCTTGAAAGGATCGAAGTTGAGTTAAACTCTTAGAGGTGGCATTTCTAAGATAGCTTTAATCTTTTAGATCTATTTCTATTCTGTCAACAACAAACCCAAATTTTTCCTAAGTGACTCCAATGCACACTTCGGATTCATTTTGAGGTTATATTATCTTAACCATTCAAAAAACTACTCTCAAGTCAAAGAGATGGTCTTCCTTTTCCGCTTGACTACTAGATCATCAACATAGCACTCAACCCGATGATGGATGAGTTCATTGTTGAAGTCATGGCTTGGTATGTAGCACCAACATTTTAAGGTGAAAGGCATGACCCTATAATAGAAAAGATTCTGATGGGTTCAAAAAGTAGTTTCTTTCATCTTTAGAGACATCTTGATTTGGTTATAGCCGATGATCCATCCATGAAAGAAAGACACGATGAGATGGTAATGTCCACCATTAATTTCGTATAGGAAGAGGAAACTCATCCTTAGGACATGCCTTATTTAAGTCCCTAAAATTGATGCAAATGTGAATTTGGCCATTCTTCTTCTTAAGGGATGACACTAGCTAAAGGTAGATATTTTTCTTCCCGATGAAACCAACATCGATCAATTTCTTGACTTTAGAATGACAATTTCTAATCGCATGCCTAGGAGCTTGCTTAATAGGGTAACTTTAGGTTCTATTGCTAGCTTGTGGAACTACAACGAGAGATAATCCGGCATTTCTTCATAACTCCATGTGAAGTAATCTTTAAACTACAATAGCCTAACTAAGTCATTTTTTCTTCATTCAACAATGAACTGATGTATCGAGGATTTTCTTCTATCCTGAGGTTGATTTCTTTAAGCTTGTCAATTATTGAATGAATCTCTTCAAATTATGGCCTTTTTGACTTGGAGATCATCTAGATCATCTGAAGTTTCTAAACACACATTCTCATAAGAGTTGGGATGTGTGAGAAGAACCTATCGACTAAATGGTTGGTAACAACTAGGCAATAATCTTCATCATCGACCGACTAATCGCAAATCCTAGTCCCGCTCTTGATTGTGCTTCCGCCAATTGTTCCATAGCTTTCAAAATATAACTTGTGCTTGACCATGTGAGGAACTAAACCTTTCATATAAGATTTTGAACACAAGGTGAGTAAAAGTCAAAAGGTAATTCCATTAATTCTTTAAAAGTATCTTCCTCAAGCTCTACATCAACTCGTGGCTTGAGGATGATGATCCCAAAAAAGAACCTCTTCTCGCTTCATGTCACTGAAGACTTAGGGACTTCCTTAACTACTAAACCTTCAACTTTGAGATGTAAGTGAGGTAAGAGCTAAGGTTCCAACCAATAGTTTCACATAAACCATTGAATACTTTGCTTTGCTTGGAGGCCTGTCTCTCTGGATCAAAAGTCACCTCCAATGGAACCCAGAGGGGTTGGTGGTATACTAATCACATTAGACTCATCCTCAGGGATTCCAAGTCTATGTGAATAGGGTACTATGAACTGGAACAACCTCTATTGGTCAAGGCCAACTAGGGGGTCTCCCACCTCTGAACCCTCCTTTGCCCTCTACCGGTGGAGGTTGAGCCATCCTACCCACATGTCCATATGGAATGAACTGTGGAATGGATCTATTTCTTCTTCAATTCCTTTCTTGTCACTTGACTTTTATTTCTTTTCTTTTCTTTTTCTTTTCTTTTCTTTTTCTTCATTTTCTTTTTTTATTTTTGCATTTGAATTTTGTCCAAGTTCATGAGAAAGGTGTTTTGAGGAAGATAGTAGGTCGCATCCTCATAAATCTCAACCTCTAACTAAAAAATGGCTTTTCATCCCATGTGGTATTCAATTCCATCTTTTTGAACTTGATGCCGATGAAGGGAGGATGGAATGATCTTATTCGATGTATCCAAGGCCTACCAAGCAAAGAATGAATGAAGTATTCAATCAATGATGTAGAACTTGCTTCAATCTTCCGCCACCGATCTCCAAAGGTAACACTATAGAACCTAAAGCTCACACTGGATCATTGAATCCTCTCAACATCATCCTATCTCCTCAGAGTGTAGAGATGTCGATCTTCAAATAGGCAAGGGTCTTTAGACTCATAATGTTCATTAATGCACCTAAATCCATGAGAACCCTGAGTTAATTGTCCATGTCAATGATGTATAGGGGATGGTGCTCCAAGTCCCCTAAGAAGGTCTTCATCTGTGAAGGTGATCCCGGGCTTTTTTTTGCATAATGTGCTTCCTCACCTATAGCGGTCACCGAAAGCATATTTAGATCAAGGAGAGCCTTGATTAGTGATTCCCTCATCTCTTTGGATAAGATAAGGGCATCATATATGCTTAGCTTAGATGACAACTTTCTTAGATGAGAAAGGACATTGTAGTCCACCTTCTGGTCTCCACAAGCATATCCAAGGGTGGAGCATCGTGGAAGGGCTTCTCGATCTTCGCACCAACAATGACTTGTTTCCCTCTATCTAGAGGTGTGCCTAGAGGTAGAACCTTGCAGAGGTTGACTTCTGATCTCTGGCAAGGTGGTAAGGTTCTACCGCACTTCGCTCACCTATAGCTTCTCCTATGGGACTCTCAAATCGATGATTCCAAGTCTATCTCAAGAGGTGAACCCAGTATTCGTGAGTTGGAAAGTCCAACTCTAAATCAAAAAGAGGAAGATCAAAATTGTTATAGTTATTTAGACTTGAAGAGTTATCATTAGAAGAAGACAACTCATCAGAAGAGACACAGATGTAATTCAAACTAGCTTTATTCTTCAATTTCTTGGAATTATTTGGAGGTACAAAGTAGAAGTCAAGTAGAGTGAGTGGAGTAAGGGATTTGATGCCCTTATCCGAATACAAGAGTTCTACTAGTAGAAGAAAGCTGAAATGGAAGAAGTCATCGGTGTAGAAGCGGCAACTGAAGGCTAGAGACTGGACATGGTCGGTGGCTGTGCTAAAGGGCTATCCTGGGTCGACACATGCTGCTGCTGCTGCTGAGCTCCCACTTTCTTAGAGTTGGCACTGGCAACTTGCAAACCTTCCTTGGTGTTGAGGTTTGGACTAGCACCTATACAAGAAAGCTTCTTGATCTTAATTATTTTCTTAGAGGTTTTAAACAAAGAAATGTCCCAACCTTTGGTTTTGGTAGCTTGTATCCCCAAGGATTACCCTAATGGAACTGGAAGGTTGTTCCATAAGGTATTCCTTTGGGATAACTGTACCAATCTTGAAACTGTTCAAGCCAGTCCTTGAATGTGAAGCAATCCTCCAAAATGTGGCCTAGCATATGGTAAGGGAAAAGTTTGGATCATGACTTTGCCTACTTCCTCTCCTAGAGGCTCGGGTAGCTAAAATTAGGTTTCTTTAAGAGATTCTTAAAGATTTTCTGATTACCCTCTTAAAAGAATAAGGTTTGTTTAACTTAACTAAAAGAGTAGGTGGACCATAGCTACATAGGATATGCATTATTGTGGTGGTATGGTGAGGTATGGCCGGCCATGGAGGTTGTTGGAGGCCGGTATTACCTCGGTGGTGGCAAAGGAGGTGGAGGTGAGGTCATGGTCTCAGACCGATCTCTACCGGTTGCTTCCCCTTGTCAACCGCACTACTGTGTTTCTCATAGACCTTTGAGATTTTGCTTGTAACCGATCAAAAAAAGGCAACTTTTTGGCTCTCTAGACTAGCCACTTATTGATTAGCTTCTCAAATGTTTGATAGTGAAGCCCTTAAGCATGAAGGTGACTGGGCCATGGATATTCTTCAAGAGAATCTCAATGGCATGCTATTCAAATAGCTATGGTTCACTTCATACTTATGCACCATCGAGAATATAATCAACAAGTGACTCACCGGGTGCTACAAACGAGATCACCTATAATAACCCTTTTGAGCTCCAAATCTCTTGATGAAGAGTTGCTCTAACTCAAAGAAATGTCTTTACAACCATTGATAGTAAACATACCAATCAAAAGCAATACTAGGCTACTACAAAGAGTCTAAAGAGTAAAGCATGCGCCATTTGTATTGCACAAAGTGAGCTATGTGCCTCATTCCACTATCAAGCTTTTGAAGGAAGGAGAAAACCCTTGGGATATTGGATAGCATCAAATTCCGGTAGGGTCTACCCTTTGGAACCATGATGATCCCCGGCTTGAGCCAAAGCTTCCTTCACTTGCTACTGAACCATGAATTTTAGATCTTTTTCATGTATGGAGGTACTTTCCACTACCTTCCTATACAGAGTAGTGCTACCTTGCTCAACAGAAGGTAGAGTTTTAATTGTCATCAAGACATGCACTAGCCGACCGACATGTCGCATTAGGATGAACAGGGGCTTGTTTCAAGCATACACCGCTAACAAGTCCTCGAACTGTGTGCCATCCTATCAATCTACTCATCTTTTCTCCTTAACTATGGAGGTGATGATTCTGTTGATCAACCTCATCACCTTCCATGGCTTGTTCCTAAGAAGAGATCCTCTATTGATCATGCATACACTAAATGAATCTCCCATCAAGTCATCTTTGGGATCGGTCGACTTTCTCTTCATCGCACTGTGCATACCAAGATCTCCTTCTTTCCATAAAATAATGTGCAACTATCTCATCTAAGGATTGATCTAACAAGTACAAATAGTTTAGGTTGACTGTGATCACTATCATGAACGAGAGGCACCTAACACCTGTAATCGGGGAGTCAATCGGTACTATACTCACTAGAAGAATGATACTCTTGATACTGTAATAGGGTAACAATAGATGATCCTCTACCACACAACCGAATGTCATCTGAATATATAATTGTATCACCATCTCCACATCCGGCTGTATGGGAAGAAACCACGATGCTCGAGGTCGCCACTTTCCGCACACCACGGGTAGAAGGTCAAGCAGAGAGCTCTCCCTACCATAATGGGTGGTGTAGAGGAGTAGGATCCCTTGTCATAGTCGGATCACCAGGGGTACATTTTTCTGATGGCCTTCATGGCCTTAGATGGAATGGGAGATGTCAAACCTACAATGCCGGAGAGCGGTGGGTGGAGACACCACCGACTCTATGCATAGGAACCTCCCATGGTGGTCGGCCCCTGAGGAGAAGATCGCATGGTGGGTATGTAGCTGGTTCAACCAGCGTAAGCAATGATGACGGCTAAACCTCCGCCGCTTCTAAGTAGTAATGTAAGGGCCTCATGGGCCCTCTATGAATTACCTCCCATATGGGGGGGATCAAGATCAAAGACTTGAGCATTGTATGCTCGCCACTTGAATAGATCAGGTCGACCTCTCCTCTAGAAACTCTGGAAGTGCACTAGGAGGAGGAGATGAACGGATCCTCGCATCCTCTCTGATCCAGAGAGAGGAAGAAACTGGTTTTCTATAACAAGTGGTGAAGTGAGCATGGGAGACTCATCCATGGCTAATCTAGCTGCTCTAGCTATCTGGGAACCATTTGACCATACTTTCTGTTCTCTATGTGGTAGGATGGGAGAGTGAGCTAGACCCATACTCAAATGTGGGGAGGCAAGCCCCTAAGACTAGGGGAGCCTTACCCTTGAGGGTATGGTAGGTACTAGCCCCGCACGGCAACACAAAACTCTGGTGAACCAACCAGAGTTGCTGCATCTTGAACTGCTAAATCAGTACGCCACAGCTTTCCTCTTCAATGAGGAGACATCCAAATCATGGTAAGTCTATCACGCCTCCGACCACCTTCTTCCTGACCGTGGTGAGGGAATGCCTCACAAGTGATCTGCCCTCAAATCCCAAAGTGGATCAAGTGGGTATGGTCTATATGAGGGAAGTCAGCTTGATCTAAAGCTAGATCCATACCATGGGGGAATGTAAAGACAAATTTTTGAGAACTGGCCATTTGCAATAGTAAATTGACATATCACTACACCAATCTAAAAGAATAGTAATGAGAAATGAACTTATCGTTTCTCCATAGATTTTGAATTTTGAATTTTGAAAATTTGAACCCACATCCAACAACTTGGAAGTGTTAAGGGGTTCAAATGGATTTGAAGATTGATTGAAAGAGGAATTTGAATATGAATCCAAACTTCAACAAATTTAGGTATGTTGAAATATGGATTCAAAATTTTGATAGGATGCTTCCATAGGTTCATTTTTGAATTTGAATTTTGATTTGAGGACCCTTCCTTTAAAAAATTTGGGTATGTTAAAGTAAGGGTCAAATGATTTTGTTTTGTTTGCTTATTTGAAAATTTTACTTAGCAAATTTAGGTAGGCTAAGTGAAGTAAAAGTTATTTTATTGATTTTGGAAAATTTGGAATTCTCACTTAGCAAATTTAGGTATTTAATGAAGAATTTAAGTTTTTTGTTTATTTTTTTTTTTTTGAAAATATCTTAGCAAATTTAGGCATGCTAAGAAAATCCTAAGTATTTCATTTTTATTTTTGATGTGTTTTGAAAGCGATTAACTTTAGCAAATTTGGTATGCTAAAGATGAAGTCCTTTGAAATGGAAATTTTAGTTTGAGTATGCTAAATGAAATTCCAAATGGTGTATTTAAAATTTTGATTTCATTTTGGTTTTGAAAATGGAAATTCTCCTTAGCAAATTTGGTATGCTAAAAGAAGTTCCAAAGTGTTTGAAAATTTTGTTTTGATTTTGGAAACTTGACTTAGCAAATTTGAGTATGGGTGAAGTTCCAAAAGTTGTTTTGAAAATTTTTTTTTGATTTGATTTGGAAACTTATCAAATTTAAATTTTATGTTTGAAATTTGATTTTGATTTGGAGACTAACAAATTTGGGTAGTGAAGTTCCAAAATTTTTTGAAATTTTTTGATTTTGATTTGGAACTTCACTTAGCAAATTTGGGTATGCTAAATGAAGTTCCAAAATGTGTTTTGAAAAAAATTTTTGATTTAATTTGAGACTTCACTTAACAAATTTGGGTATGTTAAGTGAGGTTCCAAAATGTGTAAAAAATTTTGATTTTGATTTGGAAACTTCACTTAACAAATTTAAGTATGTTAAATGGAGTTCCAAAATGTGTTTGAAATTTTGATTTTGATTTGGAGACTTCACTTAACAAATTTGGGTATGTTAAATGAAGTTCCAAAATGTGTTTTAGAAAATTTTGATTTTGATTTGGAAACTTCACTTAACAAATTTGGGTATGTTAAATGAAGTTCCAAATGTGTTTTGAAAATTTTGAAATATGATTTGATTTTGATTTTGATTTGGAAACTTCACTTAGCAAATTTGAGTATGCTAAATGAGATTCCAAAAATTGTTTGAAAATTTTGATTTTGGATTTGGAGACTTCACTTAACAAATTTGGGTATGTTAAATGAAGTTCCAAAATGTGTTTTGAAAGATTTTGAAATATGATTAATTTTGATTTTGATTTGAAACTACTTAACAAATTTGGGTATGTTAAATGAGTTCCAAAATGTGTTGAAAAATTTTGATTTTGATTTGGAACTTCACTTAACAAATTTGGGTATGTTAAATGAAGTTCCAAATGTGTTTTGAAAATTTGTTGATTTTGATTTGGAGACTTCACTTAACAAATTTGGTATGTATGAAGTTCCAAATGTTTTAAAATTTTGAAATATGATTGTTTAAGTTTTAATTTTTGAAAAAGGGGACTTCCATTCAACAATTTTAAGCATGTAGAATGGAAATAGATATTATTTTTGAAATATGAAATTTTTTTTTGTGTGTGATTGTTACTTTTTTTTGAAAGAGAGAAATTTCAACTTAAAACATATATGAGATATGTTCAAGTGATTCCTAAATGATATTTATTTTAGTTGGGAATGAAATCTTCATTTAATAAATTAAATGAAGATGTTCATATGCTTTTTTTGAAAAGTTTAATTTTTTTTACAAATGAACTTTCCATTCAATAAGTGAGTGTATTGAATAAAAGATTCATGTGTGCTTTTGAAAACTTTATGATTATGATTGTGATTTTGGAAGATGATTGTTCATTTTATTTTGAAAATGAAATCTTCATCAAAGTGAATTGAAAGAAGATGTTCATTTGTGCTTTTGAAAATTTTATTTTATTTTTGAAAATCTACATGTAACAATTATGGGAATTGTTAAATGATGACAAATTTTGTGGAAAATATTTTATTAAGTGCATTTTTTGAAAAGGTGCTTTGAAAAGCAAAGTTCTTTATGGAAGATTTATTATTTTAGGATGAACCTTTCCTTATCATGGAAATGATAAGGAGGATGTCTTTAAGATGTTATTTATTTATTTATTTAGATCTTTTCATTTTTACCCATTAGAGAACTCAATGGGGGTTTTAAGACCAATAAGGAATGCATCCTAAAACCTAAAGATGTTGGCTAACTCAACTCAAGAATGAAATGAGCTAAGTGCCAATGGAAAGAAGCATAGTCTTGGATTCATACCAAAGTATAAACCCACTATCGATACTCAAAGACAATGATCATTTACCAAAGATGGAGAGAGGAACCATCCTTAGCGAAGTTGCCAAAAAAAATCTGTGGAGAAAAATTTTATAGGGAGTCCTTCAAATCTATGGAGAGAAAGAAAAGGCACCTATAGAAATTCATCTTTAAGATGCCACGCAGATCCAGATGTACTTATTCGTGATTGAGTATGTCATCAAGAAATAGTGTACTATCTCAAAGATAGAAGTCACTACCCTTTAATGGACCTAATCACCTCAATAAGGACTCTAAGGATGCAACATATGTACCAGAGATTCTTCCCACTTTACATGGAAAAAGTAAAGGTGGTTTATTTTAAATCGTTCATTAAGTTCCTGCTAACAAGCCCCATAGTTAATTACATCCTAAGGATGGGATCCCTTAAAAACTCTAACAAGGTAAATGATCATTATCTTTGAAGATTTCAATAGGAAGGACTATCAATCGATTGGTTTATTTTGAAGATCAAATGGGATTGATCAAAAGAGGGAGTTATTATCGAAGCCAAAATGGAAGATAAGTAGGAGATGCCATGATGCTAGAAACCTAGCAGCATCTCAAACTATCCTATAGGGCTTTACATTTTAGAAATTGATTTAGTTTATTTGAATTATATTTTTCATTAGAAATTTTAGGACTTAAGATTCCTTAACACAAGATTAAGGAAATGCCTAAGAGGTGAGGAATTATGCTTATGGCCCACAAGGAGAGAAGCAACTAACCTCTAGAGCTTGTGAGGGCCAAAAAGCACAACCTAAATCAAAATGGTGTAATTGGTTTGCCTCCACAAGAGAGGACAAACCACTCAACTTGACTACAGGGGTGGTCACCAACTAACTCCTCCTATGATTTTAAATACATGTAGGCAAGTCTTTATGCTTTTATAGGTTGTTTATTATTTAGAAAGAGACTAAGTCCTTAAACTCACTCCCTAAAGAGACTAGATCATGTAAAGGGATGCTTCAAATGACCTAAATCTAATGAATTCAAATTTCATTTTATTTTATTTTGGATAATTATTTTGAAGCTAATAGGATTATGACTAATGCATGAGAAAGAAGATTATTGGCCAAGGGAGGAGAGGTGAGTTTCCACCACGGCTCTCAAAGGTCAAGTTTCTCAAGCAAGGTGGAAGCCCTCCAATCAAGAGTGAAATAAGATGCATTTGTGCATGATATTATAAAGAAATGCTCATCCAGCTAAGGGGTTACTAATTCTTTTATCTTGATTTTAAACCTAAGCTTTAGGTGAGGTTATGAGTTGTTTAATTTTAATTTTGAGTTGTTAAGTTGGGTAAAAGATTTATTTTTCCTAAAGAGCCTAATCCTCATCTAGACCATGCATAAAGTAAGGAAGAAACTAGGAAAAGTATACCACTTAATGCAAAAGCTAAATAAATCATCAAATAATTTATGAAGTTAATCACAAAAGAATAAATGGATGTGGTGGTCAGGCACCACCACACAAACATGAAAATATAAAATGTGGGTAGCTCTACCCCTTATACAACCTAGATTACAAAATGAATTAAATTACAATTAAGCAAATTCATTGTTGGTCTTATTCTTCTTTCTTCTTCTTTTTTTCTTTCTTCTTCTTCTTGGTTTCTTTTGATGGTTTGAAGGTGGATGCTCCAAGGCTTCACATGGTGCATAAGATAGGATCTTATGACCAATGCTCATCCTAATCCCCATAACAATCATTCCAAAATCCTAATTATACAAATTTTTTACTGAAAAGGAAAAGTGAAATCTAACTAACACCAAAATAAAGGTTAAAACACACCATACAAATCCCATGTATATTGGACTTATCACCCCACACATGGGTGACTAAGTCCACCTAGCCTATGGATTATGCTTAGGGGTATAAGCACCTACAAGCAAAAGCATTTATATTTTTATTTATGACTCTTAAGCACAATCCACAAGAATAGTAAAATATCCTACCATTCATTCTATGAGCATACACTAACATCTAAAACATATATCACAAAACAAAAATAAAATCAAACCATTCAACCTAACCTAAGGATAGAAGGTGACTTAGGCTAATGTGTGCTTTGAAGGTGTGGTATGCTTAGCTATGGGACTTTAGGTTCAAATTTTCTAAGTGTGAAAACATGTTCAACTTAGAGGAGGGTTTCATTTAAGTTGTTTAATTATGTTTGGGTTGATTTTATTTCATATTTTGATTTGGTTTAAGTGGATCCTACTAATTACTAAGAAGAGAGGGAAAGAGAAGAGAACTTCTCTTTTCCCTCCTAAGTAATTTCTAAAGTAGATTCACATTTTAGTTCATTTAGGTGAATGTTTTGATTACATCTTTTAATCAATCCTAAGTTTAGATAAACTCTAAACAAACCTATTCAAAAGAAAGGCATTTTAAGATTAATAAAAAAATCAAAATTCACATAACACACATTACTTCATTTATTTCCCAACATACATAACATGCATATGGATGGACCCTAAGCATATCTATACATGCCAATAAGATTATTTAACACACTTTATGATGCATGCTAAGTAATCCATTTAATAAAATATAAATGTTGATTATGTATGATTTTTCTTAAGTAAAAAGGTTTTCCTTATTCAAATTTTCACATACACATATGAAAGTAAGAAAGGCATAAGTGAGTATGACACCATTGTTAACAGGTGTAAGGTACAAGACCTACTTAGGGCTACTTAAACCTTGAGTTGTCTAGACTAATATACCACTTTCCTTAAATACAACATGTATAAAAGAAATGAAATAGAAAAGGAAAATGTAAAAGTTGTTTAATGGATTCATTTTGTTTATGCAATTTATGTATGCAAGTATAGGTAACCCCTTCTTAGATAGCATAGGGATGAATAGATATGAAATTAAGTGAGTGTTAGGTCTTTTCAAATGAACCTTATATCACACCAAATTCCTATTCAAAACTATACCAACATAAGAAAGAAAGAAACCTACTAAGCATACTTTATAATATTTCACATGCAACCTTATAATTAAAGTATAAGTAGCATACTTTCAGATTTGATATTTGATTTATATTTTTGAAAATAATTTGATTTAGTAGTGATAATAGCCATTCATATTTCTACTTTAGCCAACACATGCAAATTTGACATAAAGTAATTTCATTTTAAAATTTGAATGAAATATGAATGCATGAAATCACATGATACAACTTAACATGTTAAAGATCCAAAGCAATGAAAGCATGTAAACAAACTCACATTTAAATCCAAAAAAGACATTCTTATAGAATAATTTAGAATAAATCAAAGTGAATTTCAAAATGATTTTGTTTAGTTTGAAGTTTGATTTAATTTTGAAAAGGTGAGATGAGTTTGTTCCTAACCCATTCCCATGTGTTTTGTATTTTTGTTTAATTTTAGATAATTAGATCCATTTTTATGATTGATTAGTTAAGGTATGAATTAAGTGACTTAATTAACCCTTACCTACACCACCTTAGAAGAATTAACTAAATAATTATGAGCCAATGAGATGACATAAACCACAAGAATTTAAATTTGTAATGCACCTAATAATGAAAAGGCCTAATGCAATTTGGCTCACAATTAAAAATTAGCTAAAGGGGTTTAGTTTAAGTTTCAAAATACCCTTTCACACATGAATTGGGATTTTGATTTTAATTAAAATTAGGCTATTAAACACTAAGCATCTACCCAAGTAGATTAATTAAGTTGGAACTTTTAGAATTTTAAAAAATTGATTAAGGGATAATTAATTTAATTAAGAGGAGATTAAGGAGATGAGAGGGGTTTAGGGAATAGCTTAGGGGAAATGCCCCAAAATTATTCCATAAACCTCCTACTTACTGGATCTGACCTTAATCAACCCTAATCATAGGGTAAATCCACCAATCATACCCTAATTATACTTAATTATAGAAAGAGGTAATTAAGAAATGAGATATGCAATTCTAATCAGCCTCAATAAATCTCAAGAAAATTAGAGGAGGCAGAGGCCATCCCCTAAAATGAATCCTAGAAATTTGATATTAAAAGATAATTAGCTAATTAAGATTCCCAAAGAGACCCAAATTCAAAAAAAGAGTAATTCAAAATCCTTTGAAAACATTTTCTAAATGTTCTAAATAAAATTAACTTTCCATAACATTTTTTTTCTTTTATTTTTCAAATTTTTCTAGAGAGAATTATGAATTTTAGAATATCTATGGATTAATTAGGTATTAATTAAATATTTAACTAATCCCTGATTAATCTTTAGCTCATGGCACGACGTGTGGCGACGGCAGTTTGCACGCTTGACACGCGTCACACCGTGAGGGGACAACTTAAATTGTCACCTCACAAAGGCTGCGGCAGCGCACACGCTTATATCCTCGGCCGTTCGATCAAATATCGGACTACTAAGGATTCACCCATGATTTATAAAGGATAATTGATTTCTAAAATGTGTTAAATAATCTCAGCCGCCCATCTAAAATGCGCGAATGGATGGCTGAGATGAGCCAAATTCTTCCCCTTGATCAACAGAGACCATCCATGATCAAGGGGAAGATCTAAGCTCGATCTAGCATGGAAACATAAAATTTAACCCACACCATTTAGAGAGATGGAACGGCAAATCCAACGACCAAAATTTGATGAGGTGAAGATTTCCTTCACAAAGCTCCACACCACATTGAGTTTAGTGATCAGAAAATCATATACCTCATCGGAGGTGGTCACCGGTGCTTGAGATCATTGAGGTAGTGTCCTCTGGTGGAGACGAGGCCCTATTGTAATTCCTAGGCCTTGGGATTGAGTGGATCAATAGGTAGACCAACACAATTTCACTTGGTCTTCAGCTTTGATCCAATTGAGCTCTTCCTTGCTGTGGGGACTTCAATCAGAGCTTGGGCAAGTTTGACTTGAGCCTTTGATGGAGTGTGCAAGAGTAATTGGAAGGAGATCAAGTGTGGAGGAAGTTGGCTAATGGATTGAACTCCCCTATTTTGCACTATGCAAAATTGAGAAATGGAGAATTCAAATCCTATCTAAGAAGCTTGGGAAGGCTTTGAGATGGTTGCTCTAGGTTCCTAGGCTTCAATCGATAGAGAGTGTGTTGAAATTTCATTGAATTAGGGGGAGTATATCTCCCCCTATGGAAATCGGATGGCCGAACCATTCCTTGCCATTTTGATCCAATTATTGAGATTGGAGAGGTTGTTTTGAGTGTGCACATGGTCGATTTGATGCAAGGAATGAATTGCCAACTTCTTATATGCTTAAATTGAGCTTAAGAGGGAATTTGAGAATTCAATTTTAAGCTAAGTGGTCGGGTTTGGTCTAGGAACCAAATGGATTGATCCAAACCTATTGGGTTGGGTGCACCACTCATCACTAAGTCACCTTGAGCTTTTAGGAAAGCCTTAAGTGATTATGAAGAGGGTATGACCAAAATACTCATGGGCTAGGCCAAAATTTGTTCTATGGCCTAGGAGTAGGATGGTCATTTTACTATTTTTCCACTTTGGACATGTTGGGTACATGGAGAAACTAGGTTTGGCCAAGTTTCATTGGATTTGGAATCCATTTGGTAGGGTTTGGCTCTTGTTGACCCATTTAGGTCAAAATGGGTCAAGTTGACCAATTGGTCAAATTGGGTCAAACAAAGGGTTGGCTCAAGTTCATATGACCATTTGAAATATTTTGGTGGCTTTGGTTTGGTTCAATTTGGTATATATTTGGTTTTGACTCATATGACTTCATTTAGGTCAAATGGGTCAAGTTGACCCATTTGACCCATTTGACCTATTTGGGGTAGGTCAAAGGTAGGTTTAGGTTTGGTTAGTCATATGGAGTGGATTGGTATCTTTGTTTTCAATCAATTTGGGTTAAGTTCAATTTTGGCTCAACATCATGTCATGTTAGGTCAGGTCAATTGCTAGGTTAGGTCTAGTTGGCCAATTGAGGCTTTGGTCAAGTTCTACAAGTGATTTGGAATGGACTTGACCCATTGGTTTATCAATTTTGCTTAGATCAAGTTTTGACACATTTTGACCCCTCAAAATAATGGTCAAGTTGACCATATGGGCTAGGTTAGGCTCAAAGGTTGACTAGGTCAAGTTCAAACATAGGTCATGAGTTAACTTGGATAAATGGTTTCAATCAATTTGGCCTATGGTGGAATTTGGCTATGTTAGATTTCATTTTGGGTTAAGTGTTGACTTGGTCAACCCTTAGGTTGGACTTAGTTTGACCCAATTTGATTAATTGATCATCCCATGATGATTGTTGATCATGATGATAGGGATATATGAGTTTGGTTCAATCCAATTTGGTTATGATCAAAAGTTGGCTCATGAGGGTACTTTAGGTCACTTTGGGTCAAGTGAGCCTAAGTGGGTCAAATGGCTTGGTCAAAGCTTGATTTGAAGTTGGTTGATCTTATATATGGACTTATGATTAAAATATAAATCCATTTACAAGTGGTTTGAAGTCAAATGGGTTTTGATCCATTTGAAAATTTCATATTCAAAGGAAAAAATATGAAAGGGGTTTTGGGTTTGATTTTTGATTTGAGTTTTGATTTTTTGATTGAGATTTGGATTTATATATAAGCTCATGATTGTAGTATTAATTGAACCATGAGAGAAAATCAAGAGTTTGGCTTGATTTGAAATGATTTTGGCTAAGTTCAAAATTTTGATTTGAAAGGGTTAGATTGGATTTTGAGTTGATTTGAGTTTGATTTTTGGAATTGATTTTGATTGTTTGTATTTATATTTCATTTATATATGTGAATATAAATGAGAATATAAA
This sequence comes from Cymbidium sinense, assembly GCA_021442155.1. Lineage (NCBI taxonomy): Eukaryota > Viridiplantae > Streptophyta > Magnoliopsida > Asparagales > Orchidaceae > Cymbidium > Cymbidium sinense. Next base: position 75,683,616 of record CM038215.1, read on the forward strand.
TGGATCATGAGAAAATTTCAAGGATTTGAAGTGGTTTAATCATGATTTAGGTTAAATCCATTAAAGGGAATTTAAAGGATTTAAAGAAATTTTTGAATTTGATTTGATTGATTTATATTTATACTTCATTTATATATGAGAATATAAATGAGTATATAAATAAGTTTTGAGAAAATCCCATGAGTTTGAAATGGTTTGATCAAACTTTAGGTTAAATCCATTAATGGAAAATTAAGGGATTTAAGGGAATTTCAAGGATTTTAAATTTGGAATTTAATTTTTGGATTGGATTTGATTGATTTATATTTATATTTCATTTATATATGAAATATAAATGTGAATATAAATAATTTTTGAGAAAATCCCATGAATTTGAATAGGTTTGATTAGGGTTTGAGATTGATTTTGGCTAAGTCCTTTAATGGAAAATTAAAGGGACTTAAGAAAATTTTTATGAATTGATTTGGAATTTTGAGTTTAGTTGGATTGATTTAAATTTATATTTCATTTATATATGTGAATATAAATGAGAACATAAATGGATTATGAGAAAATCTCAAAGGTTTAAATAGGTTTGAATCATGATTTTGGTTAAATCCTTAAGGGAAAATTAAGGATTTAGGCAAAATTTTGACTTAGGAATTTTTGATGGATTTTGATCATGGGTTTCAATCATTGATTTCAATCATGGATTTGAGTTTAATGAAAATCAAATAGAATTGATTTGGAGTTTGACTTGAAAGAAGGAAAGTGAGGAAAGGTTTTGGCTAAGGATAGGTAGATTTTCCTAACACCCCTAAGGCATGACCTATTCCTATGGCTAACTCTTCTAAGTCTTCTAGGGCTAGGTAGAGTGTCCACCTAATCACTAGATGTGTCTTAAGACTAGGAAACTCTTAAAGTCTAAGAGGAGACCTATGTCTAACATGGAGGGGTTGAGAGCTCATTCTAAAAATAAGGTCAATAGAAGCCTAGTGAGCATCCAAAACTATCCTATGGTTCGGCTTTATATATTTGAAATTGTGGAGAATTATACATATTTGAGTTGAAATTTTATTAAAAATCTAAGAGTTATAATTCTATAATACAAGATTGTGAAAATGCCTAAGAGGTGAGGATTTATGCTTGTAGCCCAAAGGAAACAAAATCTCAGATCCTAAATCTAGGGAGCCTTAGCGAGGGCCAAAGCATGACCTAAATCTAAGGTGAAAGTGAGTATATTATTTATCTCTATAAGAGAGTAACCACTTGACTGTTGGGGTTATAACCGCTTGGAGTGGCAGCTAGCTAACTCCTCATACGATTTAAAACCATATAGGCAAGTCTTATATTTTGCAAGATGGCTAGGTTGTTATTATTTAAAAAGAAAATTAAAATTCTTAAACCCACTCCCTAAGAGACTAGAGTATGAGTAGTATGAATAATGACTTAGTATAATGCAAATCTTGACAAATTTTATTTGATTTTTGACATTTCAATTTGACATAAGCTATAGGATTTTTATATACCTAAATGTATGGTGAAATTGATTAGGGGCTACATCAAAAGAGAAAGAGGTGTTCTTCAATTATAGGCTCTTAAAGGTTAAGCCCATTTCTATTTTACAAAGATGGAAGCCCTCTATTAACAAAAGTGAAATAAAATGATATGCATGATGTTAAGCATACAACATCTAGCTAAGGGGTTGCTAAATATTTTATTTTCTTGATTTAATGCCTAGGCTTTATATAAGGTTATGAGTTATTTTAAAGATTTAGTTATGAGTTGTTAATGGGGTAGAAAATTTATTTTTATCCTAAGAGCCTAATCACATCAGGCCATACAACAATCACCAATCATAAATAAACTATGAAGAGACATGCTTTCTCTAATGCACAAGCTAAACAAAATATCAATCAATTTTATAAAGCTAACACAAAAGAATAAGAGACCGGTGCGGTTGGGTGCCATCGTACAGCCCAAAAAGAAATGTGAGTAGCCAAACTCTACCCTTATACAACTTGATTTCAATAGAATAATTATAATTATAAATTATAAATGCAATTGGGGTGTTCATTCTTTATTCTTCATCCTCCATTCTTCGCTTCTTTCTTCTTTCTTCTTTTGATTTGATTCAGAGATGCTTGATCCAAAGGCTTCACATGGTACATAAGACTTAGTCTTGTAACCAATGCTCATCCTAATCTCCCATAACACTTATAATAATCCTAACATAAAATTAAATTAAAAGAAGGAAAGTAAATCTGGCTACACCTATAAAATAAATATTAGCTAAACACATCATACAACCCAAGTAGTTATATGAGTAATCTGGACTTAGCAACCCACGCATGGGTAACAAAGCCCACCTGTCCTAATTTGGGTTATGCTTAGGGGTATAAGCAACCTGCACAGCAAAAGCCTTTATATTTTTATTACAGCGGTGCCTTAAGCACAACCCCCTATAGAAAATATGATTAAACTAATATCTGCCTAACATCCATACTACGCACATACACCCTAACATCCAGTCTACAATAATGCATCAAAAAACCAAACATACATCAAACCATGCACTATCCTAACATAAAGCTAGAAATGGTGACTTAATCTAATATGTGTGTATTAAAGCTTGTGTGGTATGTCCAAACTAGGCTTTAGAGTCAAGATTTTCTAAGCATGAAGGACATTTAATTATAAAGGGTGATTTTACTTTAAATGGTTTAATCAATTTGTATATTTTACTTAATATCTTCTTCTGTTTCATTTGACCTACACAAAATAATATTCTAAAGAGGAAGAAAGAGAGGATCACTCTCTTTTATCCCTACCTTGAGCCATATCTAAAGAAAATTAATTAATCAATTCTCTTTAGTGAATGACTTATTATATATTTTAATTAGTCCTAAGTTTAGGCTTATTTTAAGTAAACTCATTCAATAAGAAAGGCATCTTAAGATTAATTAGAATGAATTACAAATATTTATTCATTTATTTCCATCATGTGTATCATGCATATGATTAAATCTTAAGCATAGCTATACATGCAATTTGCATCATAGCACACCTAAATGATGAATGTGAGTAAATGTGTTTTGAATTAATGTTTCATTTGATTGAATGATTTCATCATATTAATTTAAAGCTCTATCTAGATTCTTATGCAAAAGCATAAGGAAAGAACCTTTCATCACTTAACCAAATAAATAAAGGATGAATGCATGCCTTTTTAATAGAAAAAGAGGGTTCTCATTCATTAGCTAAGTACACATTCACATGTATAAAAGTTTTAAGTGAGTACATCGCCATTGTTCTACACCGCAGTACAAGACTTATTTACTTAAAGCTTCTTGATGTCTAGACTAATATATCACTTTTCTTATATACATATGGATGTATTGGCAACTATAAGAATAGGAAAACTCATGCAAAAATTATATTTGATTTCTTTGATTTATGATTTTTATTCATTGGTAATATCATACATACATATGTATAAGGGTATTAAGTAGGTACGACATCATTATTCTACACTAGGGGCATAAGGTACAAGACCTACTTAGAATTTATTAAAACCTTGCATGTCCATTTACCACTTTTCTTATATACATATGAATGTATAAAAAGAATCACAAGAATGAGAAGTCATATAAGAAGTCAATTTTTTGGTTTGATTATATGATTGTTGACCTCACTTTTGGAGTGAGCTTTCAACCCCATCCTCTTAGACTTAGGAATCTTTTAGACACTAAGATTTCCTTAGTCATAAGGCATATCTAGTGATTGGGTGAACACTTGACCTGAGCCTAGAGACTTAGAAGGGTTAATAATAAGATTAGGTTATGCCTTAGGGCTTAAGGAAATTACCTATCTTATAGCCTAAACCCAATCTAGATACACTTTCTCAAATCAAACCTAGATTTAAATCTCAAACCGAACCTCAAATTCAAATCTAAATTCCAAATTCATATCCTTAATTTGACTCCAAATGATTGAAACCCAAAATTAAATTCAAATTCTAAGACCCTTCCTAAACCATATGAACCACCTTCATAAGCTTAGCCAAAACCCCAATTTAAATCAAATCAAACTCAATTAATTTCTTTATAAATTAATTATTTCTTCATTTATATTCACAAATGAAAATGAAATCCAAATTCAAATGACCAAAACTATTTCCAAAATTAAATCCAAACCCAATCTAAGCCCTTTAAGCAATTCTTTGGATTTAGCTAAATTCTATCCATATCAAGTCAAAATCAATGGATTTTCTCTTAAATCAATCATTCATTCAATTATCTACCTAAACATAAATGAAACTTATAATCATCAAATCAAATCAAAGCCAACCCAAGTCAAATCCAACATAGCACTTTTGAGTTGAAAATTTCAAATGAGTCAGAATCCCTTAGACTCCAAATTGATTATCGTTGAATTTATATTTCAATCCAAGGCCCATGTATAAGTTTAACTAAACTGGATCAAACCAAAATCAAACCAATTGACCCACTCAGTCCACTTGGCCTAAAGTCCCATTTGAGCTAACTTTCAATTCAACCCAAATTGGATTGAACCAAGCTCACTAAAACCTTCAACCATGATTGTTGATCACCCTAAAATGATCAATTGCAATCAATTGGGTCAAACCAGATCAACTTAGTCATTTGACCAAGTCAACCCTTAGTTTAAATGAACCAAAACTAGCCAAAACTCATCCTACATCAAATTGATTGAAACCAATGATTTGAAACAACCCAAAATCAATATTTAAATATGACTTGATCACTAATTGAGCCAAACCAAGCCCAATTGGCCATTTGATCCAAGTTGACCCAAATTGCCCTAAAGGATCAAATTGGGTCAAATCATAATCTATCCTAAATTGATTGCAACCAATGTCTCAAGTTCATTCCAAATTAATTATTGAACTTGAGCCATAATTAAACTCAATTTGATCATTTGAGCCAAATCGAGCCATTTATTCCAAATTGGCCTAAATCCAAATTAAATCCAAATTTATTCAAACCAAAGATCACATTCATCTTCAATTAGCCAATTGAACATGAATCAACCCATAACTCAAGCCAATTTGGCCAATTTTGCTTAAATTGGTCAACTTGACTCATTTGACCCATTTGATTCCAAATGAGCCAAACTCACTTCTAAGCCAAATTAAATCAAATTGATCATACCAAAACTCTTCAAATTATTATTTAAACCTAACCTAAACATTGGTTTGACCCAATTTAACCAATTGTTCAATCTAACTTGATATAACCCAGTGTGACCCATATGACCTAAATTGAGCCAAATCCTTAGAAAACAAGCCATGACCCATTGGGGGCTGATCAAACTCGACCCAAACCCATTTCAGATCAGCTTAAAATCAACCCAACTCAATTAAATCCCTCATGGATCCTCCCTCACATAGGATTCCATCCAACTTCATTTAATTCTCACCATCACATGCATTCAACTTCCCCCCATCCATGACATTCAATGGAGCTGATCATATGGCAGCAAGAGAGGACTTTGGAACAAAAATCTAAAATCCTCAATCAATCCCTCATCCATCCCAACCACCCGAAGTAAAATGACAACACCTTGGAGCCAAAAATTAAACAAAAAAGGATTTTCGGCCACTATTAAAGAAGGCGGAAATGAGGTTTCATTCATCTTCCATCTACCACTATTCAGCCCCCAAGAGCTCCCCAAAATAACCAACAACTATTTCCCCATCTCTTTTAGGCTAGAAACACCAAAACTAGGTTAATTTCAGCAAGAAAATGGCAAGCATCGAAAGATATATTGTTCTAAAGTGAAGGCGAAGATCCAACCTCATTCCAAGGCCTCTTCCCCACTCAACATTGGTCATCATCTGCCGCTGAAAATCATTCATGGTGAGGTAACTTAAAAAAAATTCATAGCGGGCCTTAGGATCTTCATTTGTGATGATTATTTAAGCAATTTTAGGAATTTATCCTAGATAATCCTGCATTTTATATTATATATCATCCTAATTAGAAAATAAAAGTTTTTCAGAATGAATCGAAGCTAAAATGAGTCCATTTGAACAAGTTTTCATTTAGATTTCACATTTTTTTTTCAAAAATACCTTCGGTTTTCACTGTTCCTGCAACCGGCTAGTAGCAGCTATCCGATCTCGCGGTTCACAGGATCAGAAGGCTTGAATCGTGTGATCCCACCCATTAGATCATCAGATGCATTCTAGACCATCCAATCTCATGGTTCACGCGATCGAACAGCTTAGATTGTGTGACGATTGTGCGATCCTGGCCTCTAAATCATGCGATCTGATGTGGACCTTCCGATCTATGTTGGATGGTCGGATCAAACCCGCGCGTCATTCCGTACCGCATTTTCCGCTCTTATCGCGTGCGCACCGCTAATTGCATGGCGCAGCGTGTGCATGTCAACCATGCATCAATCGGCTGCCACGTGGCGCATTTTCACATCAGTGCCACGCGCGGTGCTGATTGTGTTAAATAAAAAAAAATCAATTTTTTATTTTAAAAATTACTTAAATCACTTGAAACTTCAAAAATTCATAGAAAATAAAATACTTAACCAAAAATTACAAACAAGGGTTTGTTGGATTTGTCTTTTCCAGAGTAATCTAACAAACTAAATGTCCAAATTTTACTGATAGATTTGAGCTTAGTTTAGGTTTTAGTAAAAATAATGTTTCATTAATTACTCTAAAATTATAAGTCAGATTGAGTTGAAATTTTCAAGAATTGAAATTAAATTTAAAACATACCTATGATAAAAATCTCAAGTAAAAAAGACTTCTGGATTGGGAGAAATTAAAATTTGAAGTTTAAATTATCTATTTTAATAAAATAAATCAAATAAAAATCTAGAAATTTACAAAAATCTTCAAAATGGCTTACATCACTTATGTTAACATTTAGGATCCTAATAATAATAATAATAATAATAATAATAATAATAATAATAATAATAATAATAATAATAATAATGTTAATAATATGATCTTCCAAAGCTTAATGAACCTACAATAAATATTTAAGGTTAAAATTTAACAAATTAAAGAATTAATTAAAATGTAATTCATATAATCTAAATAATAAATTAAAATCAGAAATAAAATAACACTTAAGCAATCATTAATCAAACCTCAAATCAGAAAAATATCATATAATCATGAGAGGAAATTAAATTAAATATGATTAAACATATTTAAGTTAATAAAACTCAATTAAATGATTAAATCTTAAATCAAACTTAAAATTAAACAAATTTGAGAACTTTAACATGAGCCAAACTAGTATAACTAAACCTACACTAAGCATGGAATCTTAATCATGTGAAACTCCTTAATGAATATAAATAAACTGAAACTAATTAATCATTAAGTAAACTAAAAAAGTTGAATTAATTATAAATTCAATACATCAAAATCGGTTAATATTAATCAAACCAAACCAAACCAAATGAAGCTAAAGTGAACTTAATTAATTTAATCAATCCATTTGGAATAAGAGAGTTACTCAACCATTAAATATTTCAACCTAATAATTAAATCAAATGTGTTAATGAAATTAAACAAACATAATAAATGAATCAAATCAAATAAAACTCTAATCATAAATAATCAAGCATAATTGAAATAAAATAAATTAATTCACTTAATAACAATGATGGTAATAACAATAATCCTTTAATCAAAACAAACTTAAGTAAAACACTTAACTAAATCAAATCATTCACATGTGGGAAAGTAAGTCATTAATTAAATAAATCTTTGATTAATCCAATAATTCAAAATTTAATTATTTTTAATCAAACAATTTAATCATCTAATTAATCTTAATGAATTAATCCATCATCTTAATGAATCAAATTAATTTAAATAAATTACATTAAAGTTAACTCTTAATATAAGCTTAAATCAAACTAATTAAATTTAATAATTCATACCCCTCAAGTAAATTAATTAAGTTAATTAAATTAATCATATTAAACCTAAGCTTAATCAAACATAAATGCAATTAAATACCAATCAAATCCTAAATTAAGCATAAATCATTAATTCATTAATTACATCATTAATATAAATAAATATAAAACCAAATTAAAAATTAAACAAATCTTTATTTAATTTAATAATTAACTTAAATACACTTCTTAATTAAACTAATTACCCTTAAGCTAATCCAATTGAATAAACACCTAATTATTGCAAACTTAATGAATTAATCCATCATCTTAATAAACCAAATTAACTTTTTAAAATCAAATTCAAATCAAACACTTAATTATTATACTAATTAATTTGATCACACATCTTAAACAAGCTAATTAAGTCAATCAAATTAATCATATTAAACTTAAACTTAATCAAACATAAATGCAATTAATTACTAATCAAAACCTAAATTAAACTTAAATCATTAAGTCATTAATTACATCATCAACCTAAACAAATATGAAACCAAATTAAAAATTAAACAAATCCTTATTTAATTTAATGATAAACCTAAGCACACTTCTTAATTATACTAATAATCACATTGAACTTAAGCCATAGATCAATAAAGCTAATCAAATCAAATTAAATCAAATAAAGAAAGACTCTCATCAATTTAATATGTAATCAAATCAAATCTCATTCAACCTACTTAAATAAGATAAACTTAATCCAATGAAATCAAAATACAAATTGAACTTTGATAAACATGACAAATGGATGAGATTAAAAATAAAATCCTAATTACAAAGAATCAAAATCAATTAAAATAAAATCTCAATTAATCTAATCCGATCAAACTACAAATAAATGAACCATGATCAAATCAAATAAACATAAAATTAAGTCACATAACCATAATCAAAGAAAATATATATTAATTTAAAAGGATATTGAATTATCAAGATTTAATTAAACCAAAATATCACATCTAAAATTAATCAATTAAAAATGCATGGATTTAAACAAACTTAAACTTCATTAGATGTTAAGGATATTGAATTATCAAATTTTAATTAAATCAATCAAATACATGAAGATTAAACAAACTCAAATTCTAAAATCTAAATTGAATAAAATTAATCAAATCAAATAAATTATACAAATTCAAATAGGCTAATTAAGATACTTAAGGACCTTAGTTAGACTCTTTAGGAAGTTAGGATGTAGAACAGGGTGAGTTCCATCTACAAATGGAATTCATTCTACTCTTCATTCTTGAAAACCTAAACATCACTTTAACCAAATAAAAGTGAAATAAAAAAAAAAGAAAAATAAATCATTAAATCATTTAAATTAAAATCACCCAAAGGTAAAATTTAAATAAATTCAAACTCAAATTGAAACTTAAACTAAAGAAGCTAGTAAAGTCTTCACGCAAAGCCTTCTTTCACACACTAGAATACTTGGTCACCGACCCTAGAATTAGGCTAGGTCGATGTTTTGATGGTATGTATGTTGTTATGTTTTGTTTTGTAATGTAATATTTTAGACTAGATATTAGGTTGTATGTTTTGTAGACTGGATGTTAGGCCGTTATTAGCATAATCATATTTTTTGCAAGGAGTTGTGCTTAAGGGGCCGCTGTAATAAAAATATAAATGTGTTTGCTATGCAGGTTGCTTAGCCCTAAGCATAACCCATGTTAGGACGTGTAGGCTTAGTTACCCATTTGTGGGGTGTTAAGTCCAAATTATTCTTATAACTGCTTAGGTTGTATTATGTGTTTAGCTAACATTTATTTTGCAGGTGTAGCTAGATTTACTTTTCTTATTTTTAATGTAATTTTGTATTAAAAATTAGGATTAGTGTTATGGGAGATTAGGATGAGCAGTGGCTAGAAGGTTTAGTCCCTGGGGTGCCCTGTGATGCCTTTGGAGCAAATCAAATCAGAAGGAAGAGAAGGAAGAAATGAAGAAAAGAAGACTCTCATAGCATGCATTATTTTTATAATTCAGGTTATATAAGGGTAGAGCTTGGCTACCCATCTTTTTTTTCTCTTTTCGGGGTGTACGGTGGAACTCAACTGCACCAGCCTTTTATTCTTTTACCATAGTCTATAAAATTATTTGATGTTGTGTTTATATTGTGCACTAAAATTGCATGCTTTTGAGTTTCTTCATGTTTGATGTTTGAATGTGTGGTCTGGATGTGGTAGGCTCTTAGGATGAAATTAATTTTTTTACCCCAATTAACAACTCATAATTAAATTTTAAAAATAACTCATAACCTCACCATAGAGCCTAGGAATTAAATCAAGATAATAAAAATATTTTGCAACCCTTTAGCTAGATGATTGAATGTATAATGTCATGCATGTCATATTCTTCCACTCTTGTTAAGAGGGGGCTTCCATCTATAACCTGTGAGAGCCTTTGATGGAAGAACACCCCTTTCTCTTTTGATTTGGCCCATAATCAAGTTCTCATGCATTTAGGCATACAAATTCTCGTAGCCTGTGTCAAAATAAAGAGTCTAAAAGAATAAAATAAATTTGATAAAATTTGCATTAGATTAAGTCATGAATTCATACCACTCATGCTTTAGTCTCTTAGGGAATGAGTTTAAGGACTTAGTCTCCTTTCTAAATAAACAACATCCTAGCCATCTTGCAAAGCATAAGACTTGCCTACATGGATTTAAAGCTTAGGAGGAGTTAACTGGCTGCCACTCTAGGTGGTTATAAGTTTAGCAGTCGAGTGTTTTATTCTCTCTTATGGAGGTAAACCATATACCCATTTCACCTTTGATTTAGGTCGTGCTTTGGCCCTTGCCAAAGCTCCCTAGATTTAGGATCCGAGGTAGCTGTTTCCTCCGGGCTACAAGCATAAATCCTCACATCTTAGGCATTTCCATAATCTTATGTTGTGGGATTATAAGTCCTAGTATTCTAATAAAATGTCAACTCAAATAATTAACTCTCTTCAATTTCAAAAATATAAAGCCCAATTATAGGGTAGATTGGAATGTGCACTAGGCTTCTAGTATCATAAGCATTCCCTACTCATCTCCTTTGGCTTCCAAAATAAGTCTCTCCTTTTGATCTATCCCATTTGATTTTCCAACATAGTCAATCCTTTGATAGTCTTAGCTTAGAAATCTTTGGAGACTTTAATTTCTACTATAATCGAGAGTATTCCTAAGAGATTTCATTCCTTAGGATGTAATTAACTATGGGGGCTTGCCTCCATAGGGAACTTAATGAACCCGGCTTAAAATAAACCCTGCTTTACTTTTCCATGTAAAGTAGAGGAAAGATCTCTGGTACATTCGAATACCCATCATGCCTTAGGAGTCTTATTAGGCAATTAGGTCCATTATAGGGTGGTGATTTCTATCTTTTGAGATAGTACATCATTCCTTAATGTCGTACCTAATCATTTCAATAAGTACCTCCTAAGATCTGCTGGTGTCTCGCATCTTCAAAAATAAACACCACAATGATTTACATATATGATATGAAATTCATCCTAAGTCTTTGCTTAGAGATACATGGGAATATATTTAGACAAATGTTGTGTTCTTTTCAAATGAACTATACATTTGTAAATCCCATGCAAATCCATATAAGGTAAGGAAAGAGAGCTTCATATTACATATCTTTGATTATGAACACATGCACACTTATAGATACTTGTAATTAACACCACTCCATATGTTGTAATTGATTTATAAGCTTTTGAATATAACTTTTGATTTAATAGTAATAATAGCTACACCTATTTTTTAATTTAAATCAACACATGCAATTTGACATAAAAGAAACTATTTTATTTTAGTTAATTTTAAAAGACATGAATGCATGATTACAATTGGCAAATAATATTTAACATGATTGAAAAGAAATAAAGGAACATAAGCACATGATCTCATTCATTCCAATTAATTCTTAAAGACAATCATACTAAATAAGGCTATTTAAAATGAACCAAAATTTTTTAATGACATTTTCAATTTTGAGTTTGATTTGATTTAGTAAATGTGAAAGAGGTTTGCTAATCCTAATCCATTCCCCATATGTGAGTTAATTTGGTTTAATAAAGAATATTTAGGTTGATTTTATGTTTTAATTAGGTTAAGGTATGAATTAAGTGGATTAATTAGCCCTTACTTACATCATCTTAAGTTAATTAACTAATTAATAATGAGCTAATATGATATGCAACCACATGAAAAGTAAATTTACAATGCTCCTAAGAAATGAAAGGGCCTAATATAATTGGTTCATGATTAATAGTTAATTAGGCTTAAGGGATCTCACTTAACTACTTTTATGGTTTTCTCACACATGTGGGCTAACCATAATTTCATCATCTCTCACTTTGGGTTATTGAACACCAAATAGCTACCCAAGATTAATTAAATATTGTTTAGGTGTGAAGTGAATTTTAGATTGAGTTAATCAAGCTCTTTAATCCATTTGATTAAGCATGTTCAATTAATGAAATGAAATTGACTTAAGGAAAGAGATCAAGAAAGAGGTTTCAATCTCAATCCCAAGTCCTATATTTGATTATTTAAGCTCTGATTTTTTTATCTTGGGGATTAATTAATTAATTAAGCAATTAATTACCTCATTAATCATTAACTAATCAATCACATTCACTAAGCTCCCTTACTATTTAACAGAGGTAATTAGGCTTAAATAATTAATCAAATCACTATTCATTCACTAATTATTACTAATTAAATTAAGAGAGTAATTAAAGCTTAATCAATTTCTCTAATTAAGCAACCAAATAAAATCCCAAAAAATAGGGGAGGTAGAGGTCATCCCTTTAAACATCCACAAAAACTTTGAGATTAATTGGTTGATTAATTAAGGAGTAATTAAGCTAATTATATTTTCAATTAAACCTTAATTAAGCTAAAATCACTATTCTAAATTAATTAATAATAATTTTCCTAGATTCTACTTTGAAATATCTTTAAAATGAGCCTAAGTTTATATTTTATTTAATTTTTCTATGATTAGTTATGAATTTAGGAAGTTTTAGCATTAAAAATAAATTAATTAAGCCTAATTAAAGCTTTAATCCCATTGGGGCATGTGGCGACTAATGCGGCGCGCTTTCCATGTGGCACGACGGGAGTGGCTATTTAAGTTGTCACATCCGCAACTGACTCGGATGGTGGCGGACACGCTAACTCCATGAACTGTCTGATTTAAGATCGGATGGCCATGATTCGATCCACAATTTAGAGGAGAAATCATAGGATCTAATGCATGATTAGATCAGATCGGCCATCCCGATCATGTAGTTTGGATGGTCCGTGATATATCTCCTCCCGAGTGGTGAGCGATGGATACCATCCATCGATTGTCACTCGATCGCTCACCTGAGCTCGATGGAGATGAAATCAATCCCACACCTTTAGGGAAGAAAAATAAAGAAATCCAATGGTGGAAATCATATGACATAGAACTTTCTTTCACAAAAGACCAACCTATTTTCATTCAAGGATCGATTTTAATGGCATACCTCAAAGCTTATGACCGTGTTCAACGATTGAGGAAGCTTCATTTGGTAGAAATGAAATCTTGTTGAGCTACACGAGCTTTAATTTGGTGTGGTTTGCTCGGATGACCAATACAAGAGTCTTAGGTGATTAGTCTTGGTCAAACTCCTGCTTCCTGTGGTCAGGGCGATGGGAAATGATTCATTCTCGCTCGTTTAGCTCCAAAGAAGTTGTGTGCAAATTTAATTGTAATTTGGTGGAGGTTGAGCAAATGGCAATCGAAGGTGACCTCCCATGTTCTGATTTTCTGTAAAACTGAGAGTGGAGGATTTGGGGGGCTCAAGAAATGCAAGAGGAAGCTTTGGGATTGAGTTCTCTGGCTGTTAGGGTTGAATCGAATGCCAATCTTTTGATTTTAGTGAGAATGAGGGGGGTATACCCCCTCATTCCTTGGATCGGATGGCTATGGATAATTTGGCTTTTTCATGATCATTTGGCCATTTCAGAGGATTGTGGAGGTCCTTGTGTGGATGATGTTGCTCGATTTGGTTGGTTAAGGGTGTGGAGGTGGCTGCCAAGGGAGGTAGTTGATGTCCTTGGTGGTTTGAAATGCTCAAATGGGAATGGGGAGGTGATTTCACCTCCCCATGAGTCATGGCCTACCCAACCAGCTTTGGGTCAGGTTAGCCATGGTCCTAGGTGCCTAAGTGGACCTATGAATGGGTGCCAAATGGCCAAGGGGAGAAAATGACCAAATATGCATGTGTCTTATCTCATGGCATGCCCTAGACCCAAGGGCAAAGTGGTCATTTGGCTATGGGTTTGATTTGGGCAGATTTGGGATGGGTCAGAAGTGGGTTAGCCTAAATTTCAAGTGGTTTGGAGTTTATATGATTTGATTTGGCTTGATTTGACCTATTTAGGTCAAATTGGGTTAGGTTGGGTCAAGTTGACCAATTGGTCAAATTGGGTCAAACCAAGGGTTGGGTCAAGTTTACATGACCAATTTGACTATATTGGTGTCATTGGTTTGATTCAATTTGCTTTGGATTTGATTATGACTCATTTGGGTTCATATAGGTCAAATGGGTCAAGTTGACCAATTTAACCAATTTGACAAAATTGGGTCAGGTTAGGTGTTGAGTCAAGTTCAATTGGCTAATTTAAAATGATTATAGGCTTTGGTTTGGTTTAATTTGAAATTAATTTAGATTTTGATTAATTTGACCCTTTAGGTCAATTTCGACTAAGTTTGGTCAAGTTAACAATTGGTCAAATTGGGCTCAATCATGGCTTTGGTCAAGTTCAATAAGTGATTTGAAATGAGTTTGAGCTATTGGTTACAATAAATTTGGGTTGGATTATGATTTGACCTATTTTAGCTTTTTAGGCCAATTTGGGTCAAATGACCGATTGGACTTGGTTTGGCTCAATTGAGGGTTTGGTCATGTTCAATCATTAATTGAATCAAAGATTTCAGGTTTAATAATTTGGATTTCATTTGGGCTAAATGTTGAAATAGTCAATGGGCTAGGTTGACTTGGTTTGACCCAATTCAAGATAATTGATTAACCTAGGATGATATTTGATCATGACATAGGGTTTGGATGGGCTTAGTTCAATCCAATTTAGGTTGAATTAGAACTTGGCTCAAAAGGTCTTTTAGGTCACTTTGGGTCAAGTGGACCTAAATGGGTTAATTGGCTTGATCATGGCTTGATTCAAGTTTAATTATATTGATAAACAAGTTTGAGATGGAAATATAAATTCAATTGCAAATGATTTGGATCCATATGGGTCTTGGTTCATATGACAATTTCAAGTCAAAAGGGCTAACTTGGATTTGATTTGGGTTAGCTTAGATTTGGCTTGATAATTATAGTTTATGTTTATATTTGGAACAATGATTAAAGGAGTGATTGAATCATGAAGAAATCCATAAGTTCTGAGTTGATTTGGATAGGATTTGACCAAGTTCAAGGAATTGGTTCAAAGGGTATAAATTGGATTTTGGTTTAATTTTGGATTTAGTTTTGGCCATTTGAACTCATATTTCATTTATATTTGTGAATACAAATGAAGATTTAAATGATTCATGAGAAAATCACTTGAGTTTGGAGTGATTTAGAAGCAAATTTGACAAACCTAAGGATGTAGGTCAAAAGGGCTTAAGTAGGGAATTGATTTAGTTTGATTTATTATTGGTCATTGGATTGAATCATTTGAGTTTGATTTGAATTGAATTTTGATTTAAGATTGAATTGATATTTGAGAAAATCAAATGAATTGGGATTGATTTGAATTTGGTTAAGGCTAAGTCCATAAGATGAAATCAAAGGGCTTAGAAAGGGTTTGAATTTGAATTTGGTCATGAGTTTTAATCATTAGATTTGAGATTGGATTTATGATTTTGGATTTGAATTTGAGGTTGAATTTGAGGTTTGGTTTGAGAAGGAAAGCATGGGTTGGATTCAAGGCTATAGGGTAGGCAAGTCTTCCTAAATCCCTAAGGTATAACCTATTCCTATGGCTAAACTTTCTAAGTCTCTAGGCTTAGGTTAAGTGTTCACCTAATCACTAGAAGTGTCTTAAGACTAAGGAGCTCTTAGTGTCTATAAGAGTCCTAGATCTATAAGGAAGTTGAGAACTCACTCCAAAAGTAAGGTCAATAGTTATTCACAACAATTTCATGGAGAGGAGGCTTTAAACTTGGTAAATATTCATTAATCAGTAAAATGATAGTACATAGCCTTTTAAACACTCTCAAACCCTAACTCCTAAAAATACACTTCATTTCCCAATGTGTCCCTTCATTTCCCATACATACAAAAGAAAAAAAATAGCCCTCGATTACCTGACCAGTAAAAAGGCCGACCCAATACTCTTACTTCATAGACTTTGTATTCTAAAATATACATATTCATAAGTATGCAATATGAACAAGATTTGAAGAACTCATTGCATCAACATCTAATTTATATAATACAATATAAATAACACTAACTAGATGTATCATGTAGGACATAATAAAACTATGAGTACATGAGACCAACACATGAATACTCTAATGCAAATATAAGTAAAAATATAAAGAGTAGATACCCACAATTGAAAATACATAAGAGTAATCTAATTACAATTGTAAAATTGTGAGATAAAACATAAATAAACTTATTATAATGATTATAAAATTATAAAAATTACTGTAAACAACAATGCAACAATGCTTATATAAATGACCAAAATCAAGAAGGACCCTTATTTGGTTGTCGTCAATGGGAAAAACTATGAATCTGATTAATTTGAGCTTTGAACCAAGGTTGATCCTCAGTATTCTATCACTAGAACTCCACCCAGTAAGCTGCTTGCTCCTCTATATGTCGGCTAACCTTCAACTCAAGCTTTACAAAATGCTCAATTCAAGCATCTTGTGGGTAACGATAAACAGGTGATATTGGTGGACAAAATGCAAGCTCCCCCTCTCTAGCTGCTTTCTCTTCTTCTTTAGTCTCAACTATAGCCTGAGCTAGCCATCCTTCTCACTAAAATTGATGTGAAATGAGTGACCTACAAAGTAAGATGGTGTTTGGTTTGGGGGTTTGAGATAGGTAATGTTGTACTTGACTTCTAAAAGATATGCAATCATGTGAACCATATAAGATTATGTTTTTAGTTTGCCTTTGGGTTTTAATAGTAAGATTTTAAATATAGTGGATTAGTAGATTGGCTTTATTGAATTCAAATTGGGTTATGCAGAAGTAACTCATAATGGAAAACAAAGGTATAATATTCATCAAATCTTTAGCTTTAGCAATAATTTTGTGCTTAGAAATATGATAAGAGAATTATTGTATGCCCAGAATAATCAAAACTAAATACTTACAAATGATTCTTTCAAATCTAGGTTGTACCAAGCAAAAAAAAAGGTAGTGTGGCATAGATCCTAAGTTAGAAGAGAAAGTTGATCTAATGTTTGGTGGCATCATAACTACTGGAGCTGATGCTTGGGCTCCAAACCACGACAATCGTTGAAATTTAGTTCAACTTGAAGATGCACATTCCAATGATATAAAGAAAGAACCAGTGCATGCTGTAGATGAACAAGTTAAATCTAGTCACTCCAAATAAAAAGTATCACAAGGCAATAACCTAAAAAAAAGGTGGTTTTGCATATTTAAAAGAACATCATAACTAACTATAACATGTGTAAGTATAAAGTCCTGTGCCGCAAATATATTCATCGATATCATAAGCCATTAAGATCTTTGATTGCACACATCATGATTTCACCCTTGATGTTTTTAATAGCATGTCATTATGCATATTTTCAACAAAACTCTTTGAAGATTCAATTAAGCGGGAGGCTTTCTTAACAATGGTGCAAGAGCGAATGGTTCATTACCTTCACTATTTTCTTAATACTCATGATGTGTGAATGTTCTATAATGATTAACTATGTTTAGTTTGTTGGTTCACTAATAGAACATCTACTTTTGTTAGATTTGTTTGATTACTATTAGTGGTTTATGCTTTCGAAATGGACATCTTTGTACCTTATGTTTTACCTCATGTTATCTTATTATGGTTTACCTTTTAACTTCCAAATTGCACAATATGTGGATGTTGACCTTATGTAATTCAAATATAGAATATTGATGGAGACAACATATAGATGAGATATTGGAAAGGGCACAACACAAAACTATTGTTGCAATGACGATTTATCTCATGTATGAGTACTATGAGTCCTAAATATGCGAGACTCAATGTATTATATCCTCTTACATTGATGACAAATAGATTGGTGAGCTATTTAAAGGCCATCCATATAAGTTCCTTAACATTTTTCAAATGTCATAAGCAAATTTTTGGGATCTTCTACATAAGTTGCTTACTTCTCTTGAACTTCATGGATCTTCTATAAC
This sequence comes from Cymbidium sinense, assembly GCA_021442155.1. Taxonomy (NCBI): domain Eukaryota; kingdom Viridiplantae; phylum Streptophyta; class Magnoliopsida; order Asparagales; family Orchidaceae; genus Cymbidium; species Cymbidium sinense. The sequence continues at coordinate 75,701,994 of CM038215.1, forward strand.
TATCAAGAAAAGTGTTGGCCATTACTTTATATATTCTATTGCACAATAAATCTATCAGAGTACTAAAAGGTTTCAACATCCTTCAAAGACAATTAGCAGATACTTCTTCATTATTGGCTTAAATGCATTATTAAGTTTGTTAACAAAAATTGTAAAGCCAACTGATCATACTTTTAGAAGAACACTGATAAGAAATTTGAAATAATGTTAGATATATATCTTTTCTAAGGTGCCTTCACATGAATCACATTCTAATTTTTATTTTTTTTCTTAAACATAAGTTAACACTACAACATGTGTCATAGGATTGTATATGAGACATTGATGGAACACATGTCTATGCTCTTGTTCATAACAATGAGAAGGTTGCTTGTATCAATATTGTGGATCACCAATATAAAATATATTGATAGTATGGTACATCAATAAATGTTTTCTTCATTATGATAAAAGATGGGAAGGAAGCACATATAATAGTCATATATTTAAATTTGCAACACATCAATCGGAGAATATAATTTTATTATACAAACTTGATCATTTAGACACAAAGATTAATATTATGATAACATTACTTGTGACTAATACAATTTTAATTTTCATGTTATCCAATATAATATGATGTATAAAATTCTAATGTAAAACACTAGACTTCTAAATACCTATGAACTTATTAAACATTATCATCCTATTTGATGTTATTCTAAAATAGTGGATTTATAGCCACCACAAATAAACAAGAGCATTTCAACCTTTTTTTTTCCAAAACAACTGCAGCTCGATAGCTTTATAACTGACTTTTCGAAGCTAATATACTATTTTAGCAATACCAACTTTCTAACAGTAGTTTTTAGTGCAACAGCCTCGACATTGTTTCTTCAAATATTTACGGAAAATGAGTATTAGATTTGGGGTATTCAAAAAAATCTGAGTGCTATATTTATAGGTAGAAAGATTTAGATATATGAAAATATTAATATTTAATATAATTATATATATATATATATATATATATATATATATATATATATATATATATATATATATATATATATATATATATATATATGATATATATATATATATATATATAATGTTAAATTTAAATTAACATTATAAGTTAAGCAAAGGCTTGAATCAACGGATTATTTTTTGAGGCTTATATAAATATATATTTTTTTATCAAAATTTATACTTCTCATATATAGTTTTTCTAAATCCATTCTGCTTTTTAAAATTGAGATTTTAATAAATTTAACATCTGAATTTTAATATTTTCATAAATAATATTTAAATCTCTTATATCACATATTATTATCATTATTTTTTTAATGAAATAATATTTTAAATCATAATATATATATATATATATATACATATATATCAAACGAAATAAGAAAGACATACGTGGATGAAAAAACAAATCATCAACTCGTCAGCTTTCATCTCAGATTCTCAGAACTTCTTAATGGCGGGAAAAACGGATTTGACCGGAGAAAAATTTTACGTGCCTAGGTTATCGGGTCACGTGCAGCCTGTAGCACCGCACATGATCCCTGACCTAATATTTCATAGAAACCCCAAAACACCCTCCATCTTATTATTAAATCCCACATCGCGCATGCCACGTCTCCTCGGGAACCGCGAAAAAAAATAGCGCCGTCTCGATGCCGAGACTGCCGGCCGTCTACGCCGTAGATCGCGGTCTGCGATTCCCTTTCTCGTGCGGCTTTTTCCCTTTAAACGGCAAGGAAACGGAACGCCGCGGGTCCCATGCTTTGGACGGTTGTAGAGGGTATATTTAGCCGTTAGTTGCCGTTGGGAAGCAACGGCTAATAGCCGTTAAGGGGGTCTGCCGTTCAGCAAGAATCCAAGAAGGAAATGGAATCTTCCGGCAATTAGGGAGTTTGTTTGTTCCTATAAATGTCTTTCTTTGTAAATCTTCAATGCATAAAATTATATATAGTCGTTTATTTGTTTTTAAAATAATATTTCTTTAAATACAAATGAAAATATATAAATAATAAACAAAATATATTTTTAAAAATAAAATAAAATAAAATTAAAATTAAAATTAAAATTGATCTCAACAAACACTTAGTGGTCCATTGGGATCATTTTTATTTTTTATTTTATTTATATTTTAATTAGAAATAAAATATGTTTGATGTTAATATTTTTGGAGTTAATTTTTTTAATATTTAAAATATTTAAAATTATTTTGAGTTTTTCTAAAAATAATATAAAAATAAAATAAATTTGATTACAAATTAGCCCTTAATAAGGAAAATTTTAAGAAAAATTTACTTATCATATTGTTATTAGAACAAGGGTTGCCCACATTTGATCGTTGTAAGGTCCTTATTTTTAAACAACAAGAGCTGTACGTGGGCTGACTTAACGGAGCATTGTTGGGTTAGAAACATTTTAATTATATAAAAATTTAGTTATAAAATCTTTTACATATGTGTACAAGAGAGGAGGCAAAAACAAGAGTTGGCTATCTTCGATAGAAAATGGTGGATAGGAGATGAGAAAAATCATATGAGTTCACATGTGGAAATTTGAGTATAGCTATAATAATAATTTAGGTAATTGACATACATAACCTATAATTCTTATATATTTATATATCTAACTTCTAAATTTTATATTTAAATATATAACATTCTAATTTTTGACATCATCTTAAAAATACTAGTATTATTATTTTTTGAAATGAAAATAATTTTATTTATAGATAAAATATTAGAAAGTTAAATAACAAAATTTATATATTAGGTATATAAATACATAAAAATTATATGGCATATATATAAATCCACCAAGCTCATCAAAAAAGGGAGACCACCAAGTCTAATATATTTTTCATTCCATTTCATTTCAAAAGAAAGTGCATGTATGTATGAATGTAAGTGTGGAAACATAGAAACATTAAAATAGCATAAGGAAGAGGGGATCAATCTGGTATATTTGGAGAAAGTGTATTAATAGGATGATATAATTTTAAAATAAAATATTTCATAAGAAGAGAAGAGAAACTAGGTGAGATTTTTATCTTTCATCTGAAGTTATGGTAATTATTCATTTATAGAAATGTCATCAAGTTAATAGAAAAATCAATAGAATGTAGGTTCCCAATCTCTTGGAAGAATTATGCTCCCTTTGATTAATTTCACTTGAGGATATCTCTAAGAAAAACATGATAAATGAAAACATGTCATTATTTTGATTATTTTTTTTAGGTTTTTCAAGGAATATTTTGATTCAATAGTTATCATCATAATAAAATGATATATACGCATTGATATGTACACCGGGTATCAATATGCGAGGTAGATGGTAAATCACATAACCAAGCGAGAGGACTTCTCAATATATAAAAATCCTATGTGACAATAGTCATTGAATCACCAAATTATTAAACAAGCAGAACAAGGGAGTTCAAAAGGTAAGGGGGTAAGGGGGTAACGGGGTAAGGAAAAGAGATCAAAGAAAAGATAATAATAACTATAATTACAATTTCCTGGATCCATCATCCAAAGTTATCAAGTCTAAGGTCATTTAGCTTGGGAAGGTAGTTGATCCAACCTAGTCATGAAACACTTTTATCAACATACATGAATTACATCATCTAGAGTTAGCTTATGACTTCGAACCAAAAAAATGAAAACTAAAAAAATTTCACGATAGATTATTTTTATGAAAAAGACAAAAAGATGTAGAACTTGCAATATTTATATGAGTATATAAATGCCCTTAAAAAGAGATTAAATAAGATAGCTTGGTTATATGCAATTGCAACTGCTCAACTTTGGACTTCTAATCATATTTAGATTAGGTTGCCACTACTTAGCATAATAAGACTTAGATTTAAAAAGGGGGTGCTGTGTGGAGGCCTTAGATTTAAAAATTCAATTTTAGGGTTGTTTATTATTTTATTAAAGTTGATAAAAAAATATTTTCTTTCTTATAAGCTTATCACCTAGACAATTATTCAAAGCCCAAACAAAAATTGTATAATAAAAAAAGTAATAAAGAATAGAAATAAATAAATAAATAACCAATTTTTTGTGTTACAATAAAAGATGTAAGTGACAGACCTATGTAGCTGGGCAATCTTCTTATACATATCTTGAATAGAAATATTGAAGATGTAATTATATTTTTTTGTAAAAAGCTTTGATAATATCAAATAATAAAGTATAAATTCAATTTTCATCTACTACTAGTCCTTTCTCCTAGTTGAAAGTGCTTGTCTGCTTGTTAGGAGTTGGATCAACTTGTATTATGCTGAAAAACTTAGCTTATATATTATTTATAAATATAAAATTTCAGAAAAAATGCATTAAAGAAAATACCCTAAAATAAATGGAGCCATCACATCATAATAGAGTGATTAAGTTATATAGCAAAAAAATAATAATAATATCACAGATTAATAACATGGTGACCTTTATATTTTAATGCACAGGCCATGTAAAAAATTAAAAATAATAGTTGTACATCAAGCACTTGTAGAAGAATACTTTTATCATAATGTAGCAAAATAATCAAAGTGGTGGAACACATCACTGTGAAATTATTATAGTCAACCTCAAATTTTAGTCATACTCAAAGCAACCATTACTTTAACATCGAAAAAGTTTGCACATCAAGATGACCTTACTACATCATCCCTATGCTAAGTGGCTAAAGGACTAGAAATTATCACAACATTTAAGTGTCTGTAAAAGTTAGTATATCTTAGGGTTAACTCATATAGTCTTCATAACTTATCAAGCTAAGTCATTTACAAGTGCTTAATCATCCTAAGGCTTATCACTTATATAGTGAATCAAATTGATAGCCTTTAGAATAATTAAGATTATTAGTTAATCATATTAAATGTGATTATGATTAAGAGGATTTTATTATTAGATGAACCATATATAATAATAATAATAATAATAATAATAATAATAATAATAATAATAATAATAATAATAATAATAATAATAATAACAATAATAAACAAGTAACCATTAATCAAGGTTAAGTTTTAGTTATACAAAACATATTCTAAACTAAAATGATGATAACACTTTGCATGCATGCAAATATATTAATAAGAAAAAACTAGTTAAAACCATTAACTATAAGGTACAAGATTTAAGTTTTCTAGCAATGTATGAATATTTGATGATAGAAAAATTATGAATAAGATGGTGTTGATCTCACTTTTGGAGTGAGGATTGATCACTCCCATCTTAGGTCTAGGATTCTTCTAGACACTTAGATTTCCTTAGTGCTAGGACATTTCTAGTGATTAAAGGAATACTAAAGCCAGGCTTAGAGACTTATAAGGCATAACCCTAGGGCCTAAACTGACACTCATACCCATCAATCTATTTAAACCTTAACCAAATGATTCAAATCTCAACCCCAAGCTAATCAATTGACATTGGTTGAATTTGGTTTCAAATCCAAGCTCTAAGTCAAATTAACTAGAATCTTAACCCAAGTTAACTCACTTTAATCCTATAACTCCATTCAAACCAATTCAAGCAAACCAAACTCAATTCAATTCTCTTAATCATCTTATTATCCAATGAACCATTTCAAATTATTCCAACACTTGCAATCAAGCTAATTAAATCAATTAAACTTAATTAACCCAAATTAGCCCATTTGACTTAAAAAGGTTCAAATGAGCTAAAACCCAATCGAACCTAAATCAATTGTAGTCAAAGCCACCAATCAACTTCAAATTCATCATTGAATATATTACAACCATCCATAGCCTCAATTGGCCCAAATTGACTTGACCAAATCACTTAACCCAAAGTGATCTAAAATGCCCAATAAGACCAAACTTCAATCAAACTCCCATTGGATCAAACCAAACTATTCAATCTCTTCAATGATTATTGAAGGTCACTATTGAACACTCCAGCGCAATCGATTAGACTTAAGCAAGCCAATTTGGCCCCTTAAAGCCCCCAAAGTGACCTAAAGGGCCAAAATGGGTCAAATCATGTTCTAAGCCAAACTAATTACAAAAATGACACTCATCAATCACAAATTGAATATTGAATATTACTCAACCACCAATTGAAGCCAATTGAACCTAACTAAGCCAATTTGCCCTCTTGACCCAATTTGATCCAACTTGACCTAAAGGGCTGAATTGGGCCAAATCAAATCCTAAACTAAATTGATTAAAATTAATGGTTCTAATCAATCACCAATTGATTATTGGACATGATCCAACCTTCAATTGGACCCAACTTGGTCAAACCAACCTAATTGATCTACTTAGCCCAATTTGACCTAAAAGGTCAAATTAAACTAAATCACTCCCTAATCCAAATCAATTCAAATCAACTCTTCCAATCAATCACTAATGATCAATAGAACATGGACGTAACCCATGCTTAAGCCAACTTGACTAATTCGATCAAATTAATCAACTTGACCCATTTGACTCAAATTGAACCAAAGAACCAAATTTCTAATCCAAATTGAATCAAACCAATTGCACTAGCTCATTTCAAATGGCCAATTAAACTTAACCAAACTCCCTCTTTGATCCAATTTGGTTGAAATGGTCAACTTAACCTAATTGAACCCATTTGACCTACATGAATCAAATTGAGCCAAACCTAAACAAACTTAGCATGACTCATCCTTGGGTCACCATGGACCTGCCCAAGTGGGCCCATCCCATGGTGAACCCAAGTTGGGTCAAACCCATTGAACTAAGCCCTCCAAATGGGACAAAATCTCCATTTGGAAGAGTTATTCACCTCCCCACTCCTTACCAGCCATCTTTGGCCCTTCTTGGATAGAGGACCACTGACATAATCTAACCCAAGGATGTTGAGTTTAGCCTTTGGCCAAGAGAGGGTGAGTTCACTCATGGGCAACCATTGGTCCACCTAAAAAGGAGTGTGCACTCCGTGGCAGCCCACTACACGCCCTTAGCCTCTCGCACACATCCACCGCAGCAGTTTCCTGCCACATCCGGCCACCTACTCCAGCAGGATGATTGCCAAAGGCTGAACCAATCTCAACCCTTGGTTCGGTTGGGGAGAAGAGTATACTCCTCCCTATTCATTGAAACTCAACACACACATTCTCCAGAGAATCATGAGTCCCAAGATTTCTCGATCTCCTTGTGTAGCCCATCATTAGAGAGACCAAGCTCCACCTACACCCAAAAACTCCGTCCATCCAACCTCACCAAATCTCCACAAAAATCAAATTAACTTTCCTCACACCTTCACCACACTCCAATGAATGAAAATGAATTGATTCTCGATCAATTTGACCACCGAAAGGCATCCCTAGATCAACTTTGGTGACTTTCACGGCGCTTGGTCCACAGACCAATCGTTGAGGAGGTAGCTTGAGATCTTCTCAACAGGGCTTCATCTCTTCAAGACGAAGCTACCTCTATTAACGAACCACTAGTCTTTAGCTTTTGCGAGGTAAAAATCTAACAACCATAGATTTGGCCATTACGTGTTGGTCTTTTTTGAAATAAAATATAATTTTATGTTATTTTCACTGTAGGATCTCCTTAGATCTCTTCCTTCATTATTTTGGATTTGATTCCACCATCAAATGAGCTCCAGTGAGCACGAATCATGCGGCGAAAGGTAGCCGATGTCCATCTTTTGATGCTCAAGGGACGACGGATCACAGGTCATCCATTCTACTTGATTAAAATAGGCAACCATGATTAATTGTGCTAGAAATCTTGATTTAATCTTTTTGTAATCACGAGATTAATACTGACCAATCGATCTGAGATCGGACGATTGAGATGAAATTGCATCCACCACAACTGAGTCAACATCCTCATTGAACATTTTAAATAACCAATATCATGAGGCCACATGAAAAGTGTTGTTGCGTCAACATCAACATGGCATAGATGGGTTAAAATGACTTAATTAGGTTTAAAAATATAATTAAATAGCTAAAACTTCAAAAAATCATAATTAATTATAGAAAAATCTAAAAAATATAAATAAACTCATTTTAGAAAGCTTAGAAAGAGGAGAATTTAATATAAATTAAACTCTTAATTAATATTTACTGAATAGTACTTAATTAAGATTTAAACCTTAGGCTAATTACCTTGATTAAGGCCAAATTACTTGGCTAATTAATTCAAAATTGGGCATATTGATTCTATGGGATGCCCTATACCTCCTATGTTTTTCTTGGAATTATTTTCCATGTGGTTTGGGAAATTTCAAAATTTAATTCTAATTATCCTCTTTAAATGATTTAATAGTCATTAAAATTAATGAAAAGTAAAATTAAACAATTAGGGTTAACTAATTAATGTAAGTAGTGGGGATCCAAATGTATTCTCTTATAGGGTTTAATTAAAATATTTAATAATTAAGGGTAAATTAAAGAAAATTAATAATGAAATGTGAATGAAATCAATTTTAGCAACTCAAGTGCAACCCATTAATCCATTTATGTGTTTACTAACATAAAGTCATTAAATAAATTATGATTTTCCTACTAGTATGGGAAAATCTTAAGAGTGTTTATCTTAAATCTTTCTTCTTTAATTTAATTAATTCTTAAGTATGACCCTAATTGCATTAGATCCCTTTAGGTGCATTGCAAATTTTATTTTTTAAAGTATATCATTGAAGGCTCATGTTTAGGTAGTTAATTAAATTAAAGAAGATTTGGAAGGGTGTTTAAATTAATATAATTAGTATTGAACTTAATTAATCTATAAAATATATCTAATTTTCTTCCTTTAACAGATTAAATAACCAACATGGGATGGAGTGAATTCTAAGTATTGCTTTCTCCTCTGTATGTTTCAACAACTTGAATATTAAAGTCAAACATTTAAGAAACTTTGATTAGATTTAAGAGATATTTATCTAACTTGATTGTCCTTAAGTCCTAATGAAATCAAATATGTTGTCCGGTGATGTTCAATTACTTCCTTTTAAATTATCATAAATGGACTTGCGCTTTCATGTATCCATCATATATATATATATATATATATATATATATATATATATATATATATATATATGATTGCATTTAAAGCGCATGAGTTGGACAAAAGTTATCATATGATGTGACTATTACCATTAGTAAATCTCAAACTATTTTGAAACTATACATTAATTATGAATCTTAAGTCAATGCTTATTATAAAGAATTAATCATATGAAAAATAAAATATTGATTTACTCATAATCAAAAGATGGTAGTTGATGGTTTTATTCCTATGTTCATGCTTATGTATTCATGATTTGGATTAGCAAGTACATAGTCTAGACATCCTGGGAATATGAGGCTTTAAGTAGCCCTAAGGAGGTCAAAGATAATCTCACTTCCCTATTTTAATAATGGCACGTACTTAATTTCATTTATGTGTGTGCATACATTAGAACATAAATTAAAACCCCTTTCTACATTCCATTAAGCTTTACATAAGTAAATGATACTTATACATAACCTTTTCATGATTTTATTTCTATACTTATGTGTATTTGAATTAGCAAGTATATAGTCTGGACATCCCAGAAACATGAGGCTTTAAGTAGCCCCATTGAGGTTTTAGATAATCTCACTTTCCTTGTTTAACAACATCATGTACTAACTTAAATTCCTTATACCTATTTGCATATGCTCAGGGGCCGTTTGGGATCACTTTTATTTTTTATTTTTATTTTTATGTTTTTATTTTATTTTATTTTGTTTTTGCTTAAAATAAAACTTGTTTGATTGTACTTGTTATTTTTAAAAATACTCAAAACATCTAAAAGATGTTTCTAGTATTTTTAAAATTAACATTATTTGTTCTTAAAAAGAAAAAATAAAACCACATAAAAAATACTCTAAATAAGCATATTTTCAAAAATAACATAAAAATAAAAACAAAAAATAGAAAAAAAAATGATCTCAAACAACCCCTTAAATATGAGATGAAATCTCTCTTTTCTACCAATTCTTGCATCAACATTCACTAAGTGTGCAAAAATATGGGTACATTGCACGCATATGTATATATTAAGTCAAATATTAAAGAACCTAAAAAAGGAAAGAATGTGGATATTATTGATAATGAAATGAAGTAGTGGAGTATTGCTCATATGATGGTGACTTAATTTTATTAGTCTTAAGATTCCATTCATGATTGGATAAGATTCCTTAAAGCTAATCTAAACTTAGGCTCAAATAAAATTCTTGAATGGACAATTAAGAAAGTTAAAGCAATAATAAACTACCTTTAGAAATCAACTTTGGTTAGGGATGAAAAGTCAAATCTCTTTATTCTCATCATAATGATTAGATCTTAAGTAAAAAGTGAACAAAATAAAAATGCATAAATTAAAACTCAATCAAGTTACTAAAAGAATTAAAGGAAAACCACCCTTAATGGTTTATTTAAAAAAATCCTAAATCTTAGAGAATCCTAATCCTAAAGCTCAACCAAGACATACCACAATAAGCCTTAGCATACACATTAGAATACTAAGTCATCGATCTTAATATTAAGTTAAGCCAGTGTATATTATGGTGATATATTTTTTTATGTGTTGTAATGTTTTAGACTCTATTGATAGGATTATTTGTATGTAGACTAGATGTTAGTCATTGTTAGCTTAATAATATTTTATGCAGAGAATTGTGCTTGCGGGACCATTGTAATAATAAATAAATATAAAATTACTTTTCTTTGAAAATGTTTCTTAAGTCCATAAGCATAATCCAATTAGGATAGGTGAGCTTGGTTACCTAAGTGTAAGGTGCTAAGTCCAAATATGTTAAATATAACTACTTGGCTTGTATATTGTTTTAGCTAATATCTATTTTGCAGGTATAGTTAGATTTTATTTCTCATAAAAATATGATTTTATAATAGGATTAGGATTAGTGTTATGGGGTTTAAGATGAGTATTAATTAGAAGGTAAAGATGTGGGAGGCCTTGTGATGCCTAGAACAAACTAACCCAAAGAAGGAAAGAAGAACAAGAATTGAAGACCCCTATAACATTCATTTCAATTGTAATCTGGGTTGTATAAAAGTAGAGCTCAACTATCTAATTTTTTTTTCTAGGGTGTACGACGATACCCAGCCGTACTAGGATTTTATTTTTTTATGAAATTTAGATACTTTATAGTTGTGTTTACATTGTGCAGTAGAAGTGGCATTCCATTCATAGGTTTGTTGAAGTGTGTATGTTTGATGTTTGTCCTGGATGCGGTAAGCTCTTTAGAATAAAAATTAATTTTTATATCCTCACTAAATAATTCATAACTAAACTCTAATGCAACTCACAACCTCACTCTAAATTCTAGATATATAACAAGATAATAAAAGATTTAGAAACTCCTTAGCTAAATGGTTGTATGCTATAACAACATGCATGTCATATTGTTCCATTCTTGAATATAAAGGATATTCACTCTTGCACGATAAGGGATTAGCTTGAGCTTTGAGAGTACTCCCTTATAGTGGAGAACACCTTTTCTAACTGATTTAGCTCACAACTAACTTCATCATGCATGTACACATAATTATCCTAAGACTTAGCCCAAAATAAATGTGCCAAAATGATCCAAAAATTTGTAAATTTTTAACACTAGTATAAGTCATGTTTGCATACCAATCATGATCTAGTCTCTTAGGGAGTGAATTTAGGATTTTAGCTTCCTTCCTAATTAAAAAGTAGCCTAATTATCTTGCATTTATGTAAGACTAGCTTACATGATTTTAAAGCGTAGGAGGTGTTAGCTGACAACCACTACAGGCGATTGTAAGTCTAGAATAGTCGAGATGTGTCCACTCTCTCTTATGGAGGTGGACTATTAAATCTCATCCTCCTCGATTAGGCTTAGGTCATGCTTCTAGCTTATGATAAAGCATTTTAGACTTAGGTTATGAGGTTACTTATTTCCCTCAGGCTACGAGTATAAGTCATCACTTTTTAGGCATTTTTACAATCTTATGTTGTTGGACTCTAATAAAAATTTTAACTTAAACAAAAATTAATTATCTTCTTTAAAAATATAAAGCCTCACTATATAGTATATTTAAGCACTCACTTAGCTTCCAAGTATTATGTGTGCTTTTTACTTATTCTCCTTTGAAATTCGTGAAGAAGTATTCTTATTTAAACAATCCCATTTGATTTCCTATAACAATCAACCCTTTAATAGTCTAACATTAAAATCTTTGGAGACATTTATTGACTACTTTAATCAAGAGTGTTTTTAGGAAACTTCCATTTTTGAAGATATAATTAACTATAGAAGCTTGGTTCCATAGGGAACTAAAGAACTTGACATAAAATAAATCATACTTTACTTATCCATTGAAAGTATGGGAAAGATCTCTGCCATATGCCTTAGGAATATTTATTAGGTGATTGAGTTCATATATAGGGTGGCGTTTCTATCTTTTGAGATAGTACATTATTCTTTAGATGTTAAACTCAATCACTTCAATAAGTTACCCTTAAGATTTGTGTGATGTCCCCACGACTCCAATCTAAAAAACCATAGATGTAAAATATTCTTGATGTTTAGAGTGTTTTAGGTAGCACTAAAAAACCATTTAATAAAAAAATAATAAAGAATATAACCTAGTATAAGCATATACTTGGAACTTGATGGTTCTTAATTACAGTATGTGATTGAACTAAATAATGATTTCATCAAGCTAACATGACTTGATCAAGAAAGAATTTGATTACATTTGATATTGGGAAAATTCAAATTAAACTTGAGCTAATGGATGACCAAGTTTATAAAAAAATACTTTGCATAATCACATGAGTGTAACTATATCATGAATGGGCTTAGTTAGTATAATTAGCATATAAGATTTTTCTTAGTCATGTAGGCTTGACTTAGAGGATATGGGTAGTACTGATCAAGCGAAATAGATAAACATGAATAGACATATTCAATCAAAGGAACTAAGTATTTGAAACTTGATAAAGAATTAAACTATCAAGTTCTAAAATTGACTCAAGAAGGACCGATGATATGTTTATCATTTATGATTTAAACTGTTATAATGGTTGAAGAGATAATCAAGATAAAATGTGATGTATAACATTAAGGGAGGAAAGGGCCCGTTATAAGGTCCAAATTTAAAAACCAAATCCAATGAGACTTATGTCATATTTTATGTGTTGTGATATTTTATATTTGTGTCCCATGTATTTATTATGTCATAAATGATGTATTTAGTCATGTTTAAGTGTTTTATGAGATTTTTAATTGAGATAATTAAATCCTTAAGCCTTAGAAGTGCATCAATAGTATAACACTTAGGAACTGATATTATGGCATCGCGGTGCTATAGTAAATTCCTGAAGCGGCGTTTGGACAGAGAAGTTGGTGCCTAGGCGCTGGTCTATGGTGCCTCGCATATAATATAACAAGTTTTGAGTTTTAATAGTATTTCAATAGTTTTTTCCCAAGGGATACATCTATTGGAGTATTGTTCTAACTTAATAGAGAATAAAGACTTCTAGACTATTTTGTGTGGAGAAATCTTGAGTGAAAACTCTTAGGTTGGAGCTTGGTAACCAATTGTTTGGGGATTTAGTGATCTCTCATTGTAGTTCTACTTGAGTGAGTAGAACTTCTCATATCCCTTCCACTTTGGTGAGTGGAAGAACCTGAAACACTCCTTCCTGCCTCCACTCTAATGCTCTGTGATTTCAACACCATCATTTTGATATTAGAGCTAGTTTTGGAGGCTTGGAGAAAGTGCTTGTAAGTGTTCTATATCGAATTTAAGCTTCTATATTTTAAATATTGTGCTATTTTTTTATAGATTTTAATGATTTCACTTGATAAATGCATGCTAGAATCATGTGATAGACAATTCTATGAGTATTTATTTTATTATCAAATAGTTATCTCCATCTAAAAAGCCTAGCCTTTTCCTACCTAAACCCAATCTATAAACCATAATACTTGATGGACCACTTGAGTAAGGAAGAGTTCACTAAAAATAGCCAAACCTAGGATACAAACTTTGCATAAAAATCAAACTCATATCCTTTAAAACTTTATGATTATTCTCTTGCATGTTTACTTAATAGTTTGTAGTATCTAAAAGTTAATTTGTGTTTATTGAAGGGTATTCATTTTAAAATTCATACATCTCATTATGTTAAACTTAGTTAGCCTAATGCAAATTTAAAATTTCATTTGGAGTGTCTTATTGCATTACTTTGTTTACATCATGCCACCCAAATTCGTTAGGTTGGATCAATTAGAAGACTTAACTAGGAGGGTAGATGAAATCACTATGTGAAGTTAAGAGAAAGTCACTAAAGTAAAAGTTCTTCTTATGAACATAGCTGCACAAGTTTCAAACCACTAGTACTAGGCTTCAAACCCCATCAACTATCCCATGTCATAAACCCTTAGAACCCATAAGATGGGAAAATGTTGAACTTCCTAGAGATGACTATTTTGTGAGAAGGCTAAACATGAGGAACATCTTTAGACAAGGACATCTTAGGGTTTATGAAACCCTACATGAACCATTAACATAAGTTAAGATAGAAGCCTAAATGTATGATGGTGTTGATGAACCAAATAAGTTTCTAGATTGGCTTACCCAAATGGACAAGTTCTTTGTTTGGTACCATATGAATGACTATCAGAGGATCACGTTTGCAAAAATAAAATTAGAAGGTCATGTCAAAATTTATTGGAATAATATTTTAGCTATGTAAGAGAGGTTGGGTAGAAATCTTATGACATGGGTTGAAATAAAAGAGAGGCTAAGAGATAAATATTATTCTAGGAACCATGATAAAAGCTCCATGAACAATTAACCACTCTTAAACAAGGAAGCATGCACTTAGTGGAATACATTAATGCATTTGAGGATTTAATAGCAGTGACTCACTACATTGAGCAAGAATGGCAATTAGTCAATATATTTGTCATTGACCTAAGAGAATATATTAGGAACGAGGTAGAGCTACATGATCCCCATACCTTAGAAGATGCATTTCATTATGCTTTACTCTTAGATAAGCATAAGAAAGTTACATCAGCATTCAAGATGAAGGCTCAAATGTCATTTAAATATCCATCCTCATCTCAACCTCAAAGGTTTACTACTAAACTTGGCCCTTCCACTCCTTGTAACCAATATCATACAACCTCAACTGAATCTACTTTTAAAAATACAAAAGAGATAGCCTACTTTAAATGTCATAAGAAGGGTCATATGTAAAATCATTATAGAGCTGAAATCTTATTCTTAAATGAATTAAAATTTTTAGAATAAGGGGAGGATATTAAAAAGATGCATGATGCTACACCCTTATTAGATGAAGATGTAGACCCTAATGGAGATAATTTAATGTCAATTATGATGCATATGAATGCTTCTAAAGAAGAAGAGGACTAGAGGAGGCGAAATATTTTCTCAATATATATCTTATGTAAATAAAAGAGGAATAAACTAGTAATAGATAGAGGTAATGCTATAAATGTCATATCAACCTATGCTATCACTAAAGCAAATCTTATGACTGAACCTCATTTTGAACCATTTCATGTCAGTTGGGTTAGTTACACATCCCCACCTATGATAAATATATATCTTATTCTTATTAAGTAGGAAGCTATGTGGATCAAATATGATATGATGTTCTTCCAATGGAAATCACACATATACTATTAGGGAGACCATGGTTTTATAATTTAAATATAACTCATTATGGTCATAAAAACACTTATGCATTCAAGTATAATGAAAAGACCATTAAACTATTTCCCATAAAATCCACTAAAAAGAGACTAATGACACCCCCACATGAAATTCTTCCTACACCTCCACATAAACTCAATTCTAAACTACAACCCAAACCCAATCAAAAGAAAATTGTGAAACTCTAGTTGATCATGATATCACCATCTAGTGATTGGAAGGATACTTCTAATATACAACTTGATATGTATGAATCTTATAGAACTCAAATGACAATCTTAAGATTTAAACACTTAGTTAAAGAATTCATTTATCTTACTTCTTTATTTATCTTACACATTTTTGAGTTTTTGTTAATATCAAGGATCACCACATACCTGCTATGACCTTACATCTATTATCTAAATTCACTGATCTAACTCCTAATAATTTCTTGATGAATTACCTCCTTTAAGAGACATACAACATGTTACTGAATTAATCCCTAGATTATAATTGTCTAATTTGCCACATTATGGGATAAATCCAACCACTTATATAGAATTAAAATGGCAAGTTGACGAAATCTTGAGGAAAAATTTTATCCAAGAAAGTCTTAGTCCTTGTGCAACACTAGCACTTCTAATACCTATAAAGATGGAACTTATATAATATGTATTGACTGTAGAGCAATAAATAAGATCATAATAAAATATAAGTTTTTTTTATACCTAGATTGGATGGCATGTTAGATCTAATATTTGGCTCATCTTTACTCTCTAAGATTGATCTCAAAAGTGGATATCACCATATAAAGATTAGACTAAGTGATGAATGGAAGACAACTTTTAAAACTCTTGATGGCCTTTATGAATGGTTAGTTATGACATTTGGACTTTCAAATGCACTAAATACATTCTTGAGATTGATGAACACTATCCTTAATTTTTCATTGCTTATTTCATTGTAGTCTATTTTGATGATATCTTTATCTATAGTCCTAATGAGGAATCACTTTTACATTATTTAATGATGGTTTTGAAAAAGTTAAGAGTGTCAAAATTTTATGTCAATCTTAAGAAGTGTTTCTTTTATCAACATGAAGTTATCTTCTCAGGATTTATTTATCTATTGATGGACTAAAATAAGATAGCCACCTTTTATAGTAGCCTACTTCAAAATATTTTATGAATGTTAAAAGCTTCCATAGTTAGCCACCTTTTATAGAAGGTTCATTAGAGACTTTACCACCATTATAGATCATATCACTGACATTCTAAAGGAAGATAAATTTGCTTGGACTATAGATGTTAAGAGGGCCATGAGGTAAATCAAAATCCTTATGACCTCTTCACCTATATTAAAACTCTCTAAGTTTGATAAAATATTTGAAGTAATCTATGATGCTATATGTGTTAGAATTAGTAGAATATTAAATCAATAAAACTATCTTATTGCTTTTATCAGTGAGAAGTTGAATGACGCTAAGCAAAAGTACTTTATTTACAACTGAAAATTTTATGTGATTGTTCAAACTTTGTCAACATCATCTATTACACAAGAAGTTTAATCTAAATATGAATCATCATGCCCTAAAATTCATCAACTCTTAAAAGAAATTTAGTCATAAACATGCCAAGTGGATTAAATATTTGTAAGAATTTTTCTTCGTACTTAAACATAAGCCTATGATAGAAAATAAGCTAGCATATGCTTTATCTAGGGTATCTCTAATTATTTCATCTTTAAATTTTTAAATCCTTAGATTTAACACTTTAAGTGAAGATTATAAAACATATCCTGGTTTTCATTTATTTTATATAAAACATGAGTCCAAACCCTTGGCTTTTCATAGTCATTTTGTTATCATGGATGAATATCTTTATAAGGAAAATAGATTAGGTATTCTTAGGATGTCGATGAGAGAGTTTCTTATCTCTAAGCTACATTTAGGTGGTATAGCTAGACATTTTGGTAAATCAAAAATGCAAGAACTCATTGAACAAAGATTTTATTGGTCATTACTACAAAGGGATGTTGAACATGTCGTAGCTTAGTGTTACACTTGTCGTTAAGCTAAAACTACTAAACAAAGATAGGTTGTTATACATTGTTACCTATTCCTTCTTGGCCATGGGAAGACTTATCAATGAGCTTTATATTAGGTTTGCCTAGAACACCATATGGGCATGATAATATATTTTGTAGTTATGGATAGATTTTCTAAAATTACACATTTTTATCTTACTCAAAATCACATGACGCATCTTATATAATAAGGTTACTTTTTAGAGAAATTGCAAAATTAAATGGGGTTCCTTCTACAATAGTTTGTCATAGAGATATTAAATTTGTATCTTATTTTTGAAAAACTTTATGGAAACTAATGAAAATAAGATTGAAGTTCTCTTCTACATTTTATCCACAAACTAATGGATAAACATAAGTCATCAATAAGACCTAGAAAACTTATTGAGTTGTTTAGTTGGGAAGAACATATAAAATTAGACTTTAACCTTACCTACATTTGAATTTACCTAAAATAGTACCATTTCCAAGTCAACCCACAAAACACCTTTTAAAATAGTTTATGGATATAATACTAAGATGCTTATTGACCTAACTAGCACACTTACTCACACATTTTCTAATTTAGTTTATACATTTGCATTTGACTTTCTTAGCCTTCATGAGAACAAAAATAAATAATTAGAAATGCAAAATGCTAAGTAAGCTAAACAAAAGAACAAAACTAAAGTTTCCAAGGAATATGAGATATATGATAATGTATTAGTACGAATCTATCATGAGAGATTTTCTTTTACTAAATATAAAAAGTTATAAGTGAGAACTTCTATGATATTTAAAATTATTAAAAAACTTGGTACTAATACTTATGTTCTTGAATTACTCCCTCACATGTTTATTAGTCTTATTTTCAATGTAGAATATCTAATATCTTTTAAAGGAGTTATCCAACATTAAAATTTGTAGAATAATAATTTTGCAAGAGGAGATAAAAAATATTTGCAAATACCTATTCAACTAACATTCTTTACGGTGAAGGACAACATCACAATTGAGGCACCATCAGATGATAGCACTATTTAGAGGCTCCTAATCAGGTGGGAAGACAAATCACCAAGAAAGGATACTTGTGTGACTCTAGAAGAGCTGCAAAGACTTGTCTCATAACTTTAGAATACCTCCAAAATTCTAACTCTTTGAAGAAGAGTGCTTTGGATTTCGAGGGAATTGATGTAGTACATCAAGAGAGGAAATGACTCGTTATAAGGTCCCAATCCAAAAAGCAAAGCCTATGAGACTTATGTCATGTTTTATGTATTGTGGTATTTTATATTTGTGTCACATGTATTGTATTATGTCATAAATGATGTATTTAGTCATATTTAAGTGTTGTATGAGAGTTTTGATTGAGATCATTAAGTGTTTAAGCCGTAGAAGTGCATCAACATTATAGCATTTAGGAACTGATATTATGGCATCGTGTTATAGTCAATTCTTGAAGTGGTGACTTATGGTGCCTAAGTGCTGGCCTGATATGTCTTGGTGCTGTAATATGATGAGTTCTAAGTTTTGATAATTTTTCAGTGGTTCTTTCCAAATGAACACATCCTTTGGAGTATTGTTATTATATAAACAATTATTTCTAACTTAATGGGACTTTTTAGATTATTTTGTGTGGAGAAATCTTGATTGAAAACTCTTAGGTTAGAGCTTTGTGGCCAACTGTCTGGGTAATTTGGTGATCTCTCGTTAAAGTTCTACTTGGTTGAGTAGAAACCCCATATCTCTTCCACTTTCATGAGTGGAAGAATCTGAAGCACTCTTTTTTTTCCCTCTGCTATGACACTGTGTGATTGCAACACCATCAATATGATGTTATGTAGGGTGATCCTAAATATGTGATACCTATCAAGTCAACTCACCTACCTAAGTAAGTAACTCATGTGCATAGATATAAGTGTAAATAGAGCTAAGTGATGTAATCAACTTCATAAAAAACTAAAATTGAAATTCAATGAAATTAGATTTAGAGCTACTACAAGTGAAGTAAATGCATATTTCAAATCTGATGCATGAATTCATCCAAGAAAATGTATTCATACCTCATGTCCTTATATTATTTTTGGATAATTCTTAACATATTAATGTAAAATAAGAATTTATTCAGAGAATAATATTAAGGGATTATTGAAATTCAAAACTATGTGAGCCTTTTACAATTAATAAAAAGTCAAATGTTTAGCTTATTTAATTATATATATATTTTTGAATTATATATTTTAATAATTATAAAAATAACAAAAATATTATTTTAGTATTAATAATAGCTACATCTATCAAATATATCTCGAAAAATTCAGTTATGTTATTAGCATCAAATTGAACCTTTAGAGAGCATTATGTGCTTGTAAGCCCCATTAAGAACAAAATGTTAATTTGCCATTATTAAAATTTTCATTGTTAAAAATTTAATAACATATTATATTAATTAAAATCATGGAAAAATTTTAGAAAGCTTATTTAATTATAGTGAACTCAACATAAATTTTCTAAAAAAAAATTTAATATTATTAAATACTTTTTAAATTTTAAAATTAATTAATTTGTTTAAAGTGTTTTAATTGGGTTAAATGCATTAGAAATTATAAAAAATTTATAATGACCTGAATATATATCAAAAAAAATTCTGAGAAATTTTCAAGAATTTTAGATATTATTAAATTATTTTATAAAAAGTTAAATTATTATATTTTTTTTGTTTTAAATTATCTTGATAAAATAAAGTTCATTTGAAAATTATGAAAAAATTTACAATGGCATAAATTGATATAAAAAATGCCCTAAACTTTCAAAAATTTTGAAATTATGCTTAATTACCATAATTTTTAAATATTAAGGAATTATCACATAAAAATAATAATTCCTACACTATGATTCAAATTATTTACAAATTCTTATAAAATGTTTATATTGCTAGCTAAGAGCCCCTAAGAAATATGGAATTTTTTGAAATCTTTTTAAAAATTAAATGATTTAAATAAAAATATTTTTTTTAAAAAAATAAATTTTATTAATATTCTAGGTTTTACATTTTTTCCAAGTTTGTTATGCTTGATAACATCTAACGTAAAAATTTTATATTAATTAAATTAATAGATTGTTGAGAGAAAAAAATAAAAAATCTCTAAAATGAATAACTATTAAACCAATGTTAAGTCTAGCTTGATCGTTTCCATTGGATTCTATTTGAAATGAATCTAGTAGGTATGTGATTGGCTAAAATAGTGTACAAATGTGCATGCATTACATATGAAATATCGAGTTGGGTTAAGTATCGTTCTCATGAGAATCTAATTTGAAATTCTTTATAAGTTTAATGCTAATCTGAAATTAACTTAAGTTTTTATTCAAGTAATTAATTTCAAATTAAACTGCAATAAATTTTTTATGGAATTTTCTTTAAACTACTTAT
This sequence comes from Cymbidium sinense, assembly GCA_021442155.1. Lineage (NCBI taxonomy): Eukaryota > Viridiplantae > Streptophyta > Magnoliopsida > Asparagales > Orchidaceae > Cymbidium > Cymbidium sinense. Next base: position 75,723,206 of record CM038215.1, read on the forward strand.
TTAATTAATGATAGTAAAAATCCTTAATTTATAGTTCACTTACACTAGAGTTCTTTATTAAAATTATTATCAATTAAGAATTATTTTATCTTCTAATTTCCTTCGAGACCTAGAAGATATAATCACTCATACTACTCAGTTATATATCTATGCTAATTAGTTTGAATAATTGTATTAGAAAATTTTCTTTTAAGATTACAAACATCCAAGTATTATATGCCTCTATACTCAAAGATTTGTTTTTTTTTTCTCTCTTTAGTTGTTCTTCTATGACTCTTCTAATATCTATAAATCACACTAAATTTTAAATTTATAGTTAACTAGAATACAGTAGAATGAAGTACAAAGAGAAACAAAATAACTCATCAATTTTATTATAACTTCATATCATATTATCCAAATAAGTAATACAAGATGTCAACAAATTCAAAGTACAAATAATTAGCTCTTCATTAAGAAAGAGAGAACTTTAATACAATTTGAAAACATTGAAGGACACTAGAAATTATCAAGGTTAAGAAAAGAAGCAATCAAATTTTTTTTTTCTAATTTTAATTATCTACTACTCCTTGCCTTCTACATGCATCTTCTTCCCATAGATCTATTCTTTCTCTTCTCTCACACATTTCACATACTAAGTGACACTCTTAAATTATATGAGAAGAGAGAACCCACCCAAAGTGATGAGTCTATAACACACACTCACCTATTTTATTTATCCATAAATGAGGCCCATGGGAATAATTCCCTTAATTACACTTGTATCTCGCCTAACTAGCTCTAAAACTATTGTGAAATTAAATCTGTTGGCTCATCACATTGAGACTCCATGAAAGATAGCATTAAGGGACTAGTTGCTCTATATTTTTGGCTTTACTTCACAAGTTATGGTGGCATGGTGCTAACCATCTATGTTAAATCTCTAAGCTCTCTAACATTTTAGCTCATTTTTACTCTTTTTGGTGCCAACCCGCTTTGATTATGCATCTCTAAGGTGTTGAGCTCTCTATCTTAAAGTCCTAGTCATGGTCCATATTGGTATTATGATGCTAATCTCTAGTGCCAAGGCACTATCTTCTTTATTTCTAAGCTCATTTTTTTAACTAACGTCATAGCACTACAAAGCACAGCGCAAAGGCACCACTCTAACATTTTTTTTTTAAATCTTCTTTTACAATGAGGAATTTCCTATCATAAACATCATAAATTAGTAAAAATAAACCTAAAATTACATTATTTTGATTTAAAACATATGTTTATTTTGTAATTATTTTACTTAACCTACTAATTAATCACTAGGGCATCACCTTTAACTTCTCCCCAAACTATATAATAAAAATTAAGTTGGGCTTGAGTCAAGTTGACTTGAACTTAATCCATTTAAAAGTCTCTCCTTACAAGCTATTCCAAATGAAGCCCTTCATTAGGTAGCTTTAGTGAGGTGAAAAAAAAAAATCAAATGCATGGTTTAATGAACCATGTTGTAGCCTAGGTCATCAAAAAGGCCAAAACCATCGAAAACATAGAAGGTGTTTAATTGCATTACCTCTAAAATGGGTGAGTTAGGAATTTTTTGATTTGCAGAGCATCATCAACTGAAATGTTTAAAATCTTCTATAAAATTGTGCTAGAATGCACTGAACCAATCATTTGATCTAACTCTAGCCACCTTTAAGCCTATCTTGGTGGCTGAGTTAGTCCTCAAAATTAAGATGGCTAGGAAAACATTTGGAGAGATTCTTTTAGCACATTAAAGATGACCTAATTCTCCATCTGCCATGTGTAGGCCTCTCTTACTTATTTCCATTGAACCTAACCCTATTTTTCATTAACCATGGATAAGCTCAAGTTATGGTGAGGTTAGCCACCATGTGGTTCCATGAGAAGTTTAATATGTAGTTAGAGAGCAAGTATTATGATTTAAAATGTGTAGAGGATGGATAATGAAGATTAATTCATGTATTTATTCATTAATTTATATTTAATGAACTACATACCATGTTAACTTCTCTACGATCTTATGGAATTAGAGTATGACATTATTCGTGGCGGTGGACAATCATTAATTTTTAAAATTTTTTGAGAAATCTTGAGAATTACATAGATAAGGGTAATTTCATTAATTGGCCAATATTATACATATTGACCTAATGGATTAGTTTTACATGATTGGAAGGGTCAAACCATTTGGGTTGAACTAAAATTGTTAAGAATTTTTGAAATTTATTTCAATAGTTTGGGGTAATTCCATCATTATCAAGGGTACTCCAATTGAGTCAAAATTGGGCCTATTGGTCCATTTAATTAAATTGACCTTCTCTGAGGAGTAAGCATTTGTTATAATTGCTCACAAGGAATTGATTGGATATCATGATTAGCTTGGTTCAATGAGCCATCAAAAGAAGATGTAATGGGTGTACACATTATATTTGGCTAATTGATCTTTGGCTAAATGAAAATTAGACCAAATGATACATGGACTATGTTTAGAATATTTAAGAAAGTTCACTAATTATTCTGATCAATTTGATAATCAAGGCCAATTTGAAGATTGACTAGTCAAAATGGTGTACATAAGTGCACATGCTATTCAAGTACTATAATGATGAGTAGAGTATCATTTCAATGAAGATCTATTTGAAAATTTTACTAAGTGCTAATTTATTATTAGCATTGATTTTTATCCAACTAGGGGAAAGTTCAAAAAATTAAAATTAGCTAATAATTATAAAATATATTTTAAACTAAAGTTTTACTTAATTTTAGAAAACATACTTTAAGTTTATTGTTCCTTTATTATTTCTATAGATTTTATATTTCAAATATTATTTTATGTAGTTGTTAATCATGAGCAAAATTATCTTTTAGTCTATGACAAATTTAAGAAGATATAATCATTTTAATTTAATTAGGTATACCATAATACTAATTAAAATAATTGATTTTATTATTATTATCTCCCTATATGATTGCTAATGTCTTAAATATCATATGCATATATATACTGGCAAAGATTTATTTATTTCTCCCTATTTGTTACTCTACAATTCTTTGGATATTTTTAGATCACACTTAATTTTAAGTTCGTATTTAGTCAGATTACAACCAAATTAAGCATGAAAAAAATAGAAACAACATAAGAAATCAAATGGCAAAATATTTTCTTTGAACTTCATAATACATTATTCATAGTAAACAATACAATGTTCCACAAATCTAGAGTATTACACACTCAAATACCTATTAAGAAAGAGATAATGATAAATATAGATTTTTGATAATATAAAATAAATTAAAGTAAGGAAAGAAAGAACCAGGATGTGGTCTTCTAAATCTAATGTGCTTCTATCACTTGCCTTCCTACAAGTATCCTCTCCTAATGGATCTCTTTTTTCTCCAAATACATACATACCTACACACTAAACACTTACACACATGACTTACAACACCCACACATTACATGACACTCAAACTTTATAAAAGAGACCTAAAATCACTAAATAACACCATTTTAAACTATACCCATATCCCATAAAAAACCACCTAAATTGAACTTAAAACTCTCTAAACTGGCTTTAAAACTACTATTAGGCTCACCAAAGAACTATACAAAATGGAATAAATAATGGTAGCATCTAACCATTTCAGAATCTCCTTCTTCACTACTTCTTTCATCACAGGGTGTATAAAATTCTTTATGATTTAGCTTTCGATTTTGAATCATCTTCTATAAAATTCATATGCATGCAAAATAAAGGGTTTATTCCTTTAATATCCACAATTGTCCAACCAAAGCTTTCCGATAAGTTCTTAATACTCTCATTAAAACATCATCTAATTCAATATAATTAATAATTAACAAAGTTGATGATCGCTTAAAAATGCATACTTAAGATGTTAGGATAATGCTTTCAACTCTAAAGTAAGTGCTTCTTCAACTAAATCTCAATGGTAGTGCTAAAGATGATGTATGTAGAATTTCAAGAAAATTTTCTTATAAACTCGAGGCATAGCTTATAAAATAGAGCAAAATGATTCATTATTTTATCTATCTTCTCAACTATTAATACTTGCTCTAACATATCCAAATTTTAGTTTACATATATTTTATATTAAGAACACCCATCCACCAAATTAACTCTAAAATAATCACCACTAAAGTCATTTGGGAATTGCTTTTATCTAGAAATATTAAAATTGACTTCTTGATCTTAAAATAATTATTAATTACACTTTTTGCACATTAATTATAGCCTTACTAATTACTAAGAATCTTCTACCTAAGAGAATTGATTTTTTTTCCATAATTAGCACCATGAAGTTTAACGAGAAGACAATTAAGTACCCATCTACATAATTAAATCTTCCAATGATATTTTCTTTTCTTTAGATTGATTATTTGTAGGGAGCCCATGTGGAAAACAAGCTCTAGGATTTAAAAAGTTATTATTTAGTTATTCCAATTTCCCACAAGATTTTGTTGATTATGAATCTAATATTTATTCCCTAAGTTTTGATTATTATTCCAATTAAAATTAGAATGATTTCTCCAACCTAGATTATATACATTTGAGTATGTGTTATTTTCATATTATTTATTAAGTTTAATGACACCATATTTGGATTATTTTCATTTTAACTCACAAGTAATCATTAGCTTTGATTTACTCCTAAATTATCTAATTTCTTTGAGATTGCTACTACTTTTGAAGTAAAAATGGACAAAATATTTATTTCATAACCACTAGCTACCTTCCTAAAATTAATCATTCCTATGACCATTAAAAACTATTAGCAGCCATTTATTCTATCAATGCATATGCTCCATCATAATATTAGACATCAAAGAACCGTTAATTGTGGCATCTACTATTGACATTAGAGAACCCACTAACCCATTATAAAAGGTTTCAACAATTAGCAATCAAGCGGGGCATGATGATGACATTATCATAATAGAATCTTAAATCTCTCCAAAGCTTCTTATATTGACTCATTATCTAATTTGGCAAGGGGAGTTATATTATCCAATGTTTGACAATTTTAGTTGGAAGAAAATATTTGGTAGAAACTTTTGAGCCAAGACATTCCAAGGGTTAAAGAATTTAACCATATTTTCGTCATCTCTTAAAGAAAATGAAAATAACAAAAGTCTTATAGCATCATCAAACACACCATTGTACTTAAAAAGTTGTACATATCATTAAGAAAGTTGGAATATGTAGGATAGTATCCTCTATTTATGAATCCTTAAACTGACAATTTTGTACTATTTAAATTATTGATGGTTTGAGTTCAAAGTTGTTAGCTTAAATAATTGTATTATTTATGCTTTGATGGATTTTGATTTGTCAAGGTGTGGCATTGTCCTTAAGGGGTCTAGACTGCATTACTATATTAAGTTGATTAGTATGAACATAATTTTTATTTATCTAATTCTTTATTTTTCTAAATTTTTTTTCTATTTCAAGATTAAATAGTATGAAATCTAAGTCAACTTCACTACACATACAACAAAACAAAAACTATTGAAAACTTTAAACAAACAGTATTAAATAGGATCACAGGCAATAACTGCATTAACTATAATTAAATAAAATAATAAAGTGCATAATATATAATTAAAAAATTTATTAAACTTTAATGAAAGATAATATAAATAACAAGTTTGAGTTAAAAAAAGTAGGCTGATGCGACTAATATTAAATTATTCAAAATTTCATTTTTATCCTGAGTAATAGTGCAAAAAATTTAACCAACTAAATAGTGTATATAAGTGCACTTACCCAACAAGTAATATTGAGGTCAATCAAATATCATTACAATGAAGATAGTTTAAATTTATTATTATGTTAAATATTAATTTGAAATTAACCTAGTTTTTATCCAACTATGTAATTTTAAATTAAACTATAATTAAATTAATTTTTGGAATATAGTTTAAATTAATGATTTGATTAATGATAAAAATACATTGAATTTATCACTCACCTACACTAATTCGGTGATTTCTTGTGCTAGAGTTTTCTATTAAATTTATTATCAATAAAGATAAATTTAATCTTCCAATCTTTATCAATAAGTAGAATATGTAATCATTCATATTACTTAGTTATATGCCTATACTAAGCAGTTTGAATAATTTCATTACAAATATTTCTTTAAAATTTACAAACCTCCAAGTATTATATGCTTATATATAAAAAGATTTATTTACTTCTCTTTAGTTATTCCTCTATAACCCTTTCCAAATCCATAGATTATACCAGATTTTAAGTTTGTACTTGACCAAAATGCAACCAAATGAAGTACAAAGAGAAATAAAATAACTCAATAATTTTATTATAACTTCACATCACATTACCTAAAAAATAGAATAGGATCACAACAAATTTAAATTATAAATAATTAGTTCTTTATTGAGGAAGAAAAAACATGAATACAATTTGTTAACATTGAAGGAGGCTAGACATATTCAAAGTTAAGAAAAGAAAGGGCTAAAAACTTGACTCTCTTTTTTTGAGACTCTACTATTCTTTGTCTTCTTGCATGCATCTTCTTATTATGGATTTACTCTTTCACAAATTTCACACTCTAAATGGCACTCTAAAAAAAGACTGAAAGATAAGAAAGAAGTAAAGAAAATACCCTGCCACTTATTATTCATCCACAAATGAGGCTCATGTGAATAACTCCCTTAAATGCACTTGTAACTCCCCTAAACATCTTTGAAACTACTTCAAAAATGAATTTATTGAGGCGTTGCATTATATCTCCATGAAAGGAGGCAATAAGAAATTTGTTGGTTTATCTTTCTAGTTTTCTTTCACATGTTTTGGCACCAAGGTGCTGACCATTAGCGCTAAGATGCTGAGTTATCTAACAAATTTTTTTCATATATGTTCTTTATGGTGCAAACCACATCAATTATGCACTACCAATGTACCCAACTCTCTATCTTAAAGCCCCCAATCTTCATCCATATTGGCATTGTGGCGCTATTCTCTATTGCCAAAGTGCTTTCTTCTCTAGTAATGAACCCAAATTTTATATGACTAGTGCCAAGGTGTTGTACAACATATGATAGCTCCAAGGTGCCACTTTGACATTTTTTATAAAAATATTCATTTTTTACAATTAGGAATTTTTCACAAACACCACAAATCAATGAAAATAATCATAAAATTACTTTATTTTTTACTTAAAATATTTATATTTATTTCATATTTATTTCACTCCACCTACTCACTAATTAGGTATACCTCACATTAGTGAGAATCAATCTTCATGGGGGCTCCCCCACCTTGGTCAGTGAGTTAGGCTTATGAGTTTATATGATAATAACCTTAGGTTCATTTCACCTTATACTAGAATCGTAGTCTTTGTTAGGACACTCACCTAAACTCGCTAAAAAGAGGGTCTCATGCGCTACTCAATGTAGATCTTATTGTAAAAGGGGGAGTCAAGTCGTTATAACTATAACATCATTTTAGATGCACCTTATCTTATGCCAAACTCATAATCTTTATGAGAGCACTTATCTAGATTCACAAGTTAGAAGCGACTTGCATGTTATTCATTATAGATTTCATTGTTATGGGGAGAGTCCATTTGTTAGGTCTTGGCTATTTATGATTATTTTAAACCTAGTTCATGTGAGTAAGTTATTATAAGAATTCAAGAAGACACCCACACACTTACATATTGATGATTTAAATGCAACCAATAACTTGTTGCAAGTATACTCATAAGAAAAAAGTGACCATGCTAGGTGCAATGTTGCATTCTTCTTGAGGACTTTGGCTTACTTAAAGGTATTCTTCTTGGAGACCTTAGATCATATGCTATAATTAGTTTCATTTCCTTTGAGTGGTTTAAGGCTTAAGTCCTGGTTTCCACTTAAGTTGGTTAACACAAGCTTTTAATTAAAGGCTCCAATTAAGATGACCCCTTTAAATTATGCAAAATACTTATATTTATTTAAGGATGAGTAAGTTTAGAACATGGATGAACTTCATAGAATCATTCACTTAGGGGATGACAGTTCCCCATAAATCAAAATGGATGAATGAATTGTTATATAGAGATGCAAATAACATAATTCTCATTGAGTTCATAGAGTGAGTTACCCAAGTTCTCAATGAGTTGATTCTAATTAATTTAGAAGGAAAGTTTGCACTTTGTATTTTAAACTCATTGAATGGTTGTTATAAATAATGATCAAGGACATGCCAAAAACTTTCTATTATGGATACAATATTTTGAGTTTGTAGGCAAGAGTCCACCTTTCTTGAGAATTTTTGTAGTTGAAAAGCACATATTTTAACTTTTTCTTGATTATGCATGATCCATCTTATGTTGATTCAAACGTGTTGAGTTATGTTTGTTGTACTTCCACATCCACCTTTTATAGTACCAGATCACCAAGTTAGAAGTTCTTCTTTTTGATAATTACAATGTAGTATTTCACCATCCTTCTCTTAGTTTCCTCTTTTCATAAAAAAGCTTATATTTTCAAATTCTTTAATAAGTTGAGTTCTATCTTCATGTCAATTTATTTCTATTCAACCTGACTCACTATTAATCATATTTGATAGTCACCATTACTCCCTAGTAGTGGATCATTGTGGTGAAATTTTTATCTTCATTTTATCTTTTGAATGGATAAAATGAAGACAAAATAACTACTTTGTTGGGACACCATGTAGATCCGTAGATGATCTTATTAGGGTGATTGAGTACGACATTGAAGAATGATGTACTATCTCGAGAGATAGAAGTCACCATTCTAATATGGACCTAATCACCTTAATAAAGACTCCTAAGGACTATGAGTTTTCAGATGTACCAGCGATTCTTTCTCTACTTTACATGAAAAGTAAAACAAAGTTCATTTTAAATCAGGTTTGTTAAGTTTCCTATGGAGGCAAGCCCCCATAGTTAATTACATCTTAAGGAATGAGATCCATTAGGAATACTCTCAATTAAGAAAAATGATCATTATCTCCAATGATTTCAAAGATAGGACTATCAACCGATTGGTTTATTTTTAGAAGATCAGGTGAGATTGATCAAGAAGAGGGAGTTATTATCGAGACCAAAGGAAGATAAGTAGGGGATTCTTATGATACTAGGAAGCCTAGTAAGCATCCCAAACTATCCTGTGGTTCAGCTTTATTTTATTATTATTATTTTTTAAAATTGAAATGATTTATTTTTTTAAGTTGTATTTTCATTAGAAATCTAGGGTTTACAATTCCATAACATAAGATCATGGAAATGCCTAAGAGGTGAGGATTTATGCTCGTTGCCTGCAAAAGGAAGTAGCAACCTTCGAACCTAAATCTTGGGAGCTTTGGCGAGGGCCAAGGAATGACCTAAACCTTAAGCAAAAATGGGCATTTGGTTTACCTCCACAAGAGAGGATAAACTACCCAACTGTTAAACTTACAATCGCCTGGGGTTGGCCGCCAACTAACTCCTCCTACTACTTTAAATACATGTAAGAAAGTCATATGCTTTTGTAAGATAGCTAGGTTGTTGTTTATTTAGAAAGAGACTAAGTCCTTAAACACACTCTCTAAGAGACTAGATCATGTAGGACATGATTATTGACTTAAATCTAATGCAAATTTTATTGTGTTTTATTTTTACTTTAGCATAGTTAATTTGACATAGGCTATGGGATTCATATGCCTAATCCATGAGAAATTGGATTATGGAACAAAATTAGAAAGAAAGGAGGTGTGTTTCCACCATTGCTCTCTAAGGTCAAACCAAGTTTTCTGGAAAAGGTGGAAGCTCTCCATAATAAGAGTGAAACAAAATGCTTTTTTATGCATGATGTGAAAACATACAACATCCAATTAAGGGGTTGCTAAACCTTTTTATCTTATTTTATAACCTAGGCTTTAGATGAGGTTATGAGTTATTTAATTTTCAGTTTTAAGTTGATTAATTAGATAGAAAATTTATTTTTTTTCTAAGAGCCTAATCGCATCTAGGCCATTCGTCAAAGCAAGGAAGAAACTAGAAAAATATGCCATCTTAATGCACAAGCTAAATAAACATCAAACAATTTATAATGCTAGCGCAAAAAAATAAAAGGCTTTTTATGGTCGAGCTCCACCATACAAACCCGAAAATAAATTGGGTAGCTGAGCTCTACCCTTATATAACCTGGATTATAATTGAATTAAATTACCATCAAGATGGAAATCTTGTTATGGGGGTCTTCATTCTTCATTTCTTCTTTCTTCTTTTCTTTCTTCTTTTGGTTAGTTGGAAAGTGGTTGCTCCAAAGGCTTCACATGGTACATATGACATAGTCTTATGACCAATGTTCATCCTAATCCCTCATAACATTGATTTCAAATCCTAATTTGCAAAATTACATGAAAAATGGGAAAATTAAATCTAACTAAAACCTACAGAATAGAGATTAACTAAATAAACTACACAATCCCAAGCATGTATATGAATAAATTGGACTTAGCACCCCACACATGGGTAACCAAGTCCATATGGCCTATTTTGGATTATGCTTAGGGGTATAAGCAACCTACACAGTAAAAAGTATTTATATTTTTATTACAATACTTTTTAAGCACAATCCCCTACAGAAGATAATGGTTAGACTAAGATGCCCTACCATTTAGTTTATGCATATACACTCTAACATCTAGACTAAAATATCACATCACAAAATAAAATCAACCATCAAACCATGCACTGCCCTAACATAGGACTAGAAATGGTGACTTAGCCTAATGTGTGTGCCATTTAAGGTTTGTGTGGTATGTCTTAGCTAAGCTTTAAGGTTAGAGTTTTCTAAGTGTGAGAAATTCAACTTAGAAGGGTGGTTTCAATTAAGTGATTTAATTGATTTGGTAATTTTATTTGATGATTTTATTTGGTTTGAATGAACCTACACTTAATTACAAAGTGTTGTAAAAAGAGAAAATGAGAAGAGAACTTCTCTTTCCTCCCTACCTTAAGTAATTTCTAAGGTAGATTCATTAATGATTTTTGTTTAGTGAAGATTTTATTTTGTGTTTTAATTGATCCTAAGTTTATATTTGCTCTAAATAAACCTATTCAAATAAGAAAGGCATTTTAAGATTAATTAAAGTGAACACTTTATTTCTTTCCAAGATGTGTAACATGCATATGGATGATTCTTAAGCATATCTATACATACAAATGTAAATATTTAGCACACCTTCAGAATGAATGATAAGAGATGTTGCTTAAAATAATTTGGATGCTTCATGATGCATGATTTAGTTAAATAGAAAAGAGGGGTTCTTTTATCCATTATTCATATGCACATTTACATGTATGAAAGACATAAGTGAGTACAACGCCATTATTTTCTGTACCAGGGGTATAAGGTACAAGACATACTTGGGGCTACTTAAAGCATCACAATCCCACGATGTCCAGACTAATATACCACTTTTCTTAAATTCATGTGCATGTACAAAAGAAATGAATGGAAGAAGAGTCTTGCAAAAGATTTTTATGTGTTTGATTGATTTTGGTTGTTTAACTTACATGTGCAAATGTAAATATCCTTCTTAAATGATAACATATGAATGAATAGGAATGGATTTAAGCAAGTGTCGTGTTCTTATAAAATGAACTATACACTTTGCAAACCCTATTCAAAACTATGTTTAAGGAGAAGAGAAGGGAAAGTCAGATAATGCACATCTTATGTTATACTCACATGCAAGCTTGTAAGTAATTATAAGTAGCATGCATTTCATTTGTAATGTTTTATTTATAAGTTTTGAAAATAATTTTGGATTTAGTAGTGATAATAGCCATTCACATTCTTACTTTAGCCAAAACATGCAATTTGACATAAAGGAAACATTTCATTTTTAATTTGATTTTTTAAAAGACATGAATGCATGATTTCATATGACAGAAACATTTAATATGCTAGGAAAGGAATAAAGTGATGTAAGCATGAAATTTCATTCACCCTAATTATTTCCTAAAGACAACCGTATGGAATAGAATCATTTTAAGTGAATCAAAGTTGTTTAAAGAAATTTTGTTTTAGTTTTGAGTTTGATTTGATTTTAGGAAATGTGAAAGGTTTGCTGGTCCAAACCCATCTCCCTCATATGTGTGTTGTTTTAGTTTAATTTTAGGACTATTATATTGATTTTATGTTTTGTTTAGGTTAAAGTGTAAATTAAGTTCATTAATTACCCCTTTCTTACACCTCCATAACATAATTATTCAAACAATTGTGAGCCAACATATGTTATGCAACCATATTGAATTTAAATTAGCAATGCACCCTAGGAAAGAAAGGGCCAAATGCAATTGGCTTATAATTATTTATTAATTAAGCTAAGGGGTTTAATTAAGTACTTTCATAACCCTTCCCACACATTTGAGTTAGAAATGATTTCTTTAAACTTACTTAGGTTATTGAACACCTAAGTATCTATTGAAGAAATGATTAATTAAGTGATTAAGTTTTCTAGATTTATTTTTGATTTGGGTTTGGTTAATTAAGCTATTTAATTGAATGATTAAATCATTAATCAATTTAAAAATTAATTAAGTTTTCATTAAAATGAAATAGACTTAGGGGAAAAGATTTGGAAAAGGCATCCTAATTTCATTCCCTAAGCTTATCAACTATTTCAAGATGATTAACAAATTTAATTAATGAATTTATCATCATTTAGTAGGTTAATTAATCATTTAATTGATTAAAGGAGTAATTAGAGATGAAACAAGCAATTACCTAAATTAATCCAGTAATAAATTCCAAGAAAATCATGGGAGGTAGAGGTCATCTCACTAATTAACCCTAAGGAATTTGGAATTAATTATTGGAATAATTAATGAGTAATTAACATAATTACATCCCAATAAAACTCAAATTAAAATTTGTAACTATTCAAAATCAATTAAAATTAATTTTATATTATTTCCCTTTGAATTATCTTTTAAATGAAGTTGAGTTTACATTTTTTTTTGGATTTTTCTACATTTAGTTATGTATTTTTGAAATTTTTGTGATTAAGGAATAATTAAATAGCCTAATTATATAACTAATCTCATCCACGCCATGTGGACTAATGCGATGCACGCTTTCCACATGGCATGATGGGATTGGTTATTTAAGTTGTTAAATCGGTTGCACAGTTAGCCGGCGATGCTACGCGCTTTTCCTCAGATGGTTAAGATCAAGCTCGCAGTTTCTAAAGGGTTAATCAGTGGATCTAATGTGGATTAATCAGGACCGTCCATCCAAAACACGTGGGATGGATGGTCCATGATTCATCTCTGCCCTCGCCTACGAGAGATGGCAACCATCCGTTCCCTTAAGGCTTGATCTGAGCTCACTTAAGAAAGCTTGGAGAAACTTGGGTTCTTAAGGCTCAATCAAGTGTGAGTGATGTGAAATGAAGTGGAATTAGGGGAAGTATATCTCCCCTACAAGGATCGAATGGCCGAGCTTCTCCTTGCCATTTTGATCAAATTGATCCTATTGAGTGGGTTTGTTAGGCCGTTTTAAGCACCACATGGTTTGGTTTTGGTAGAGGAAGGGAGTGGAGGTGTTTCCATGTGTTAAATGAGGTGTGGGAGGTGATCCTATGTGCTCATTTTAAGTGGGGTTGTCTATTTTGGCCTTGGGTTGGGTTTCATTGACCCAAACCCATTGGGTCATGTGCACCACACTAATTAGTGTCCACTTGGTCTATTAAGAGGGTGCCAAGTGGCCATGTAGGATTTGACAAAATTCTAAGTGGAATTGTCCATATGTTACCCCTTGACCTAAGGGGTAAAATGGTCATTTAGCTTTGATTTCAATTTGGGTAGATTTGGAATAGTTTGAAAATTGATTGTGTCAAATTTCAAAGAATTTGGAGTTGATTTGATATCATTTGGCTCATGTTGACCTATTTAGGTCAAAATGGGTCAACTTGGGTCAAGTTGACCAATTGGTCAAATTGGGTCAAATTATGGGTTAGGTCAAGTTCATATGGCCAGTTGAAATTTTTTGGCATCATTGGTTTGGTTCAATTTGGATTATATTTGGATTTGGTTCATTTGATTTCATTTAGGTCATATGGGTCATGGGTTTGTTTAGGCTTGGTTGGTCATTTGAAATATTTTGCAAGCTTTGGTTTTAATCAATTTTAGTTTGGTTTGCTTTTGGCTTGATTTGACCTTTTAAGTCAAGTTGGGTTCATGGTCAATTATGCTAGGTTTGGTCTAGTTAGCCAATTGAGGCTTTGGTCAAGTTCAACAAGTGACTTAGAATGAATTTGATTCATTAGTTTCAATCAATTTGGCTTAGATAGAGGTTGACAATATTTTGAATTTTTAGGTCAAGTTGGGTCAACTTGGGTCAAGTGTCTAATTGGGGTATGTTAGGCTCAAATGATGACTTGGTCAAGTTCAAACATTGTTCATGAATTGATTTTGATTTCAATCAATTTGGCCTATGGTGGATTTTGGCTAATTTAGGTTTCATTTAGGATAAGTGTTGACTTGGTCAACACTTAAGTTTGACTTAGTTTGATCAATTTGAGTGATTGATCATCTCATGATGATTGTTGCTTAGAATGTGAGGCTTAGGTGGGCTTAGTTCAATCCAATTTAAGTAGGATTAGAATTTGGCTCAAAAGGGTGCTTTAGGTCACTTTAGGTCAAGTGAGCCTAAATGGGTCAATTGACTTAATCAAGGCTTGATGCAAGTTTGGTTGAACTCACATATGGGCTTATGGTTGAAATATAAATCCATTTGCAAGTGATTTAGAGTCAAGTAGGTTTTGATTCATTTGACAATTTGAAGTTCAAAGGATGAACATGGGTTTGATTTGGGTTTGAGTTTTGAATTTAGTATTGGATTGATGATTGAAGTTTTTATTTATATTTGGTTTCATGATTGAAGGATTGATTGAATTATGAAGAAAATCCAAGGGTTTAGATTGATTTGAGGTTGATTTGACTAAGTTCAAGAATTTGACTTAAAAGGGTGTAGGTTAGTTTTAGGTTAGATTTGAGTTTGAGTTTTGAATTTGGTTTTGGTTATTTGAATTTATATTTCATTTATATTCGTGAATATAAATTAGTTATGAGAAAATCTTTTGAATTTGAGTTAGTTTGAGTTTGATTTGAGCTAAGTCCATAAGATGAAATCAAAGTGGCTAGGAAAGATTTTAGATTTGGATTTAAGTATGGGATTTGGTTTTGGTTATTTGAATTTATGTTTCATTTATATTTGTGAATATAAATGAGAATATAAATGGGTTATGAGACAATCTCTTGAGTTTGAATTGATTTGGATTTGATTTGAGTTAAGTCCATAAGATCAAATCGAAGTGACTTAGAAAGGAATTTTGGAATTGATTTGAATGATTCGATAAAAATCATTTAAATTGGAATTTAATTTGAACTTTGAGGTTGATTTGAATTTGAAGTTGGTTTTGCAGTTGAGTTAGAAAAAGAGAGTGAGGATTTGGTTCAAGCTACAGGGTAACTTTTCCTAACACCCTTAAAAAATGACCTATCCTTATGGTAAACTCTTCTAAGTCTCTAGAGTCAAGTTAAGTGTTCACCTAATCACTAGAAGTGTCCTAAGACTAAGGAACTCTTAATGTCTAAGAGGAGTCCTATGTCTTAGATGGAGAGGTTGAGCTCACTCAAAGTGAGGTCAACAAAGGCAATAGGTGTGGTGTGGTGACAAGGCATACCACATGTGTTGATAGATGATCAACAACAGCGATCACAAGCACTAGAAATGATCTACTCTCAACCTAAGGTGTAGAAGGAATCAAGAGCTTAGTGCAATGTGACTCTACTCATGTCAAAGACATAAGAGAGTGAAGAAGGAATCCACTAGGGATTGAGTATGTGAACCTTCCACTAGGAAAAAAGGTTCAAGTCATCTATTGAGGGATGAGAGACTTGATTTGATTTGAATCTCACTGGGGAGAAATTTGATTTGATTTGATTTATGATTTGGTGTTCCATTAGGGATAAAAAGGTTGTGAAATCCACTAGGGGATTAGAATTTGAGATTTTCTATGGGAACTGAAAAGACTTTCATCTCACTAAGGAAAAGCGGATTGATTTGTTTGATTTATTTTGTTTGGTTTGACTCCACTGAGGGAGGAGGGTTGAATTATTTTGACTCCACAGAGGAAGGTTGGATGATTTGTTTTGTCTGTTCAATTTGACTCCACTAGGGAAGTTGGTTGATTTGTTTTGTTTATTTAATTTGACTCCACTAGAAAGTTTTGAATTTATTTCAGATTTTTATGTTTTAAATTTTGAGATCAACTTTATTGGTTTGTGATGGACTGCACTGAGTAGGGGCCATGTTGGCCATGGTCTACTATCAGATTTATCAATCCAAAGGGAGTAGTTTCCCAGGGGAGAACTATCCAACCAAATAGGTGTCTTTCGATGTGCCGCAGTTGTACTAGGAAGAAAGCGTAGTAGACTTATATCTTCTAGAGTAGGGATGATTCTTTGGGGTGATGATTCTGAATCAAACCTTGACCAACTACGAGTGAATGTCGATGGGGGACTTAAATAAACTCAAAGGTAGTCAAATTCAATTTCATTTTTTAATTATTTTTGATGGATCCCATTAGTTTGCGATGGACTACATTGAGTAGGGACCATGTAGGCCTTGGTCTACTTCAGGTTTACCAATCCAAAGGGGTAGTCTACCAACCACATAGTAGGACTATCCAACCAAAGGAGTTGCCATTCAGTTTGCAATGGTCAAGTTTAAGAAGAAAGCGTGGGGACTCACATCTTCTAAAATAAGGAACCACTGGGGTGATCGGTTGCTTGTGCAATAAATCAAACCCGACCTAGGGCTAACTATTGAGTGAATGCTGCTGGGGGACTTGAATCAGCTCAAAGATAATTTTATTTTTTTAATTATTTTTTATGGATCCCATTGGTTTGAAATGGACTGCACTGAGTCGGGGCCATGTTGGCCTTCATCTAACACAAATTTATAAATCCAAAGGGAGTAGTTTCTTGGCCGAAGGGAGAATTATCCATCCAAAGGGGTGCATTTCAGTTTTCAATGGTCAATTCAAGAGAAGAAAGCATGGGGACTCACATCTTCCACTATAGAAGATCACTGGGGTGATCAGTTGTTTGGGAAATAAATCGAACCTGACCTGGGGCTGGCCGTCAGTTTGCCATAGTCATGCTAGAATGAATGTGTCATAGCTTACATCTTCCAAAGCAGAATGATTATCGGGGTAACCTGCTTGTGGCAAAATAGATTGAACCCCACCTAGGTATGGAAGAGCGATCGGGACTTATCTCAACTCAAGCGTGGTCAATTCCTATGGGGAGTTTTATTGCCTAAAGATAGGATGCCTGCTTGGGAAAGGGGCTATTGGGGGCTTGAATTCCTAATCCACAAGCAAATTAATTAGTTAGTTTATTTTATTTTTTTATCATGGACCCTGTTAGTTTGTGAGGGATCATACTGAGAAGGAGCTTATATTAGCCTTGACCTATCTCAGATTTACTGAACCAAGGGAGAATCTACGCATCCGTTGAATAAATTCTCTAACTATAAGGGTGGCTACTAGGAAAGGGGGACTGTCCAATCCAAAAGTAACCTGAGTAGTGTCTAAATGGGGTCTCAAAGGACAAAAATAGAGTACTCGTAGGAGAAGGGGCCACTGAAGGGATTAATCCAACACCTTGGAGAAGATAATTTGCAATAGGTATTTGGTGGCCAATTGAAGGAGAATGCTAGGAGACTCACATCTGCCAAGAATGGTGTATCCATCGGGTGAATTGCTATCAGCATAATGAACATCAACCAACTTAAGGTGCCCGTTGGTTTTTAATAATTAGCCTAGGAAGAAAGCTCGAGGACTCACATTCTCCTATAGTGGAACTGATCATCGGGATAATTTGTCTTCGGCTCGATAGGTGCCATATGACCTAGGGCAACTACTAAGTGAATGCCACTGGAGCTTACATCAGTTCAAGAGTAGTCAAGATAAAAGGAGCCTCTAGGGGACTTATCCTAAACCTCAAATATACTCAACCTAGTCAGTGCATGGTGTTTGGTTTAAGAAGAAAGCATGGGGACTCACATCTTCTTAAACAAAATCAACATGAGGTAGCTTACTAGCTGGGCACTGAAGCCTACCAAACTAACAAGGCACTCATTGGTTTGCAATGGTCAAGTTAGGAAGAAAGTTTAGGGACTCACATCCACCGGACAAGTGACCACTAGGATGATGTGCTAACAAGGTAGCATATTAGCCTGACCTAGAGCAGCTAATGAGTGAGTACCACAGGGGGCTTTCTCCCACATTAAAATAGCTTGAGACAAAAGATATGTATTTATTTTTGTGCTTGTGTTAAAGGAACATGATGTCTCTTAGGTTATCTCACACTTACCCTAAACACGCTTGAGGAATTTGATGAAAAGATGCCATGAATGGCAGTTGTGATGCCACTAAGAAAGGATGTCATTTGGGTTCTCTTACACCTAACTTAGTCATTCTAATTGAAATAGGATGCCTCTTGGGTTCTCTCCCACCTACTATAGTAGAGATTGGAAATTATGTTTGATTATGTTCGTGTTGTGCAAGAGGGATAGGATGCCTCTTGGGTTCTCTTACACCTATCCTAAACACATCATGGCGGATTTGCGAGAGAAGCAAACAACACTTTGAATGAAGAGAAGATTTTGATGAATTGGAATGACATTTTTTTTATTGATAATTATTTTCAAACATGTTTTTATGGGTAATATTTCTTTAAATAGAGCCAATTAATTAGAAGCATCAGGTGTTCCTCTTGACAATTAATAAGCTGATAAGATCCTCCTTGGTAGGCCTTTTCGATGACATAAGGGCCTTCCCAAGTGGGTTCAAACATGCATCCCATTTTTTGATAGGCGACAATTGGTCTCCTTAGGACTAATACAAGTTCTCATACTTGAAATGCCTTAGGGTGGACCAGCTTATTGTGAGCTTAAATTATTTTGGCTTTGTATAACTCGAGGTTCTGGCATGCCCGTAGGCATCTCTCATTCAAGCCTTCAAGCTCTTATAATTACAACTTGTCATTCTTCTCTATAGTGATTTGACTACCCAATGCTATCCTTAGTGATAGGAGCTAAACTGCTAATGGTAGAACGGCTTCAGATCCATATACTAAGGAGAATGGAGTAGATCTAGTTGGAGTTCTATATGTGGTGTAGTATGCCCACAAATCTTCAACTCACTACTCATGCCCCTGGCGCTTGTTATCGTTGAGTGTCTTCTTTAGTATCTAAATGAGGGTTTTGTTGAATGCTTCTTCTAGGCCATTCGCTCTGGGGTAGTAGATGATGGAGTATATCAATCTACTGTGTCTTTTAGCGAAGCTGTTGATCTTGGTGCTCTTGAATGTAATACCATTATGGGATATAATTCATCAAGGCATCCTGAACCTATATACGATATGGCTCCTGAAAATTGGAGCACATGTTGAGTTGTGACCTCTCTAAGTAGGATTGCCTTAACTTAGAAAAGTAGTCAATTGTAGCTAGAATGAAGCGATGACCCTTAGAAGAAGGAGGATTAATAGGACCCACAATGTCGGTACCCAAATAATCAAATGGCCATGAGGCCAATGTAGAATGTAGAATGTTGGGTTATTGATGTAGGACCACACCATGTACCTGACACTGATGGCATCTTCTAGATACATCCATGCAATCTGTAATCATCGAAGACCAGTAGTATCCTAGTCTCTTGATCTTTGCTTTCATCTTTGGACTAGATTGATGCACTTCGCATAGACCTGAGTGTACCTTGGTCATGATCATATGGGCTTCGTGTTTGTCTAAACAATGTAACCACTTGATCGAAGGAATGTCAGTACAAGGTGCTATCTATGAGAGCATAGAAGAGAGCTCTTTTTTCATCTGTTGGGCTTGTAACTTCTCTTGAGGTAGTTTACCGATATTCAAATAATCTATGAATGGTTGCCTCCAATCTAGCTCCTTGTCCTTTTCGACAACAACAACTTCCCATTCAAGAGAAAGTTTCTCGACGAGTTCAGCATCAATAAGGGATAAGACTTGTATATTTTGGACCCTTATCAAAATGGACTCATCTTTCAGACATCCCAATTCTTTAGAAAGTTTGGCTAAAGCATCTGATACTATGTTCTCTTCTCGGGGAACCTTATAGATGGTGACTTCAGGGATTTAGGCCAATAGCTTCATGGTATACTCATAATAATGATGAAGCTTAGGTTTTAGAACCATGTAGGACCTAGTAATCTCATTGATGACCAACTAAGAATCCTTGTAGATATTGGTGCTCTTGACACACACTGTAATGGCTAACTCCAGATCGACAATCAAAGCCTCATACTCAACTTCGTTATTGGTGCATGGATTGGAGAGATAGTATGAGAATCTAATCACATTGTGGTCTAGAGTTAAGTGAATTATTCCTACCCCTGTCTTTCTTGGAAAAGTAGATCATGGTGCTTCTCCTTTATGAAAGGATGCCACACCATCAAAATACATCTTCCATCAGCGGTTGTCAACTTCTCCTAGGTTCATGATTTGTTCGTTAGGGAGATCGTCACTAAGTGGGGAATCAACAGAAAGTGGATGTGCTACTAAGAAATCTACCAATGCTTGTCCTTTTACTGCATGGAGAGGTACAAATGTGATATCAAACTGTGACAGAATCATGACCAATGTGCCAAATCTTAGGATAGCATTGGTCATGTCATGAGATACTGCATTGGATTGGTTCTAGAAATCAAGTTCACCTTATGAGAAAGCATATAGCGTCGTAGCTTTTGGGATATGAAGATTAAAGTTAGGCAATATTTCTCAATAGGCAGGTAGTTTGCTTCAGCAGGAATCAGATGATGACTGAGGTAGTATAGAGCACTCTCCTTCCCTTAGTCATTGGCTTGGGCCAAAAAAGTGCTGAGGGAGTCATCCAAAGAAATAGTGTAGAGGATGGCGCTGGGATAGAGTACTAGGCTGGCGGCTTCTTCAAATCTTGCTTGATATCTTCAAAGGCATGATGACACTTGTCATCCCACTTAAACTTGGCATCCTTTTTAACAAGTACTGAAAATGGCTTGCATCTCCCCGACAGGTTGGAGATAAAGCATCTTAGATACGCCAACCATCCTTGGAAAGATCTAAGTTGAGTTAAACTTTTGGGAGGTGGCATTTCTAAGATAGTTTTGATCTTTTTTGGATCTATTTATATTCCCAGGTGTCGGACAACAAACCCAAGGAACTTTCAAGCTACTCCAAATGCACACTTTAGAAGATTTATTTTGAGGTTATATTGTCTTAACCATTCGAAAACTACTCTCAAGTCAAAGAGATGGTCTTCCTTTTCTTCGCTTTTGACTACTAGATCATCAACATAACACTCAACCTAATGATGGATGAGTTCTTTGAAGATCTGAGTCATGGCCCGTTGGTATATAGCACCAGCATTTTTAAGGCTGAAAGGCATGACCTTATAACAATAGATTCTGATCAGGGTTCAAAAAGTAGTATTTCTTTCATCCTCGGGGGTGTGATTAAATTTTATATAATTTCTAAAGAATAAAATATATACTTCCATCTTCACTTTATGGATAAAATGAGGATGGAAATATACATCTCTTTATGTTTAGGAATTTTTGACACTACATAGATTCATATATGTTCTTATTGAGGGTGATCGGGTATGACATTGAGGAGAGGTGTAATATCTTAAAAGATTGAAGTCACCACCCTACAATGAACCTAGTCACCTCAACAAGGTCTCCTAAAGACAATGGGTCTGCATATGTACCAAAGATTCTTTTGCTACTTTACATGAAAAAGTAAACTAAGATTTATTTTAAATCGGGTTCGTTAAGTTCCCTACAGGGGCAAGCTGCCACAGTTAATTACATTCTAAGGAAAGAGATTTCTTAGGAATACTCTTGATTAAGGTAAATGATCGTTGTCTCCAAAAGATTTCAATAGGTAGGACTATCAATCGATTAGTTTATTTTGGAAGATCAAAGAGAGGGAGTTATTATCGAAACCGAAGGAAGATAAGTAGGAGATGCCCTCGATGCTAGAAAACCTAATGAGCATCTCAAATTATCCTATGATTGGGCTTTATATTTTAAAATTGATTTACTTTTTTTGAGTTAAATTTTTTATTTGAAATTTAGGGCTTATGATTCCATAACACAAGATTATGGAAATGCCTAAGAGGTGAGGATTTATAATTATGGCCCATAAAGGGGAGATATAACCTCAAAACCTAAATCTAGGGAGCTTTGGTAAGGGCCGAAAGCACAACCTAAATTTAAGATAAAAATGGGTATTTGGTTGCCTCCACATGATAGGACAAACCACCCGGCTGCTTGGACTTACAACCGGGTGGCTGCCAACTAACTCCTTCTACGATTTTAAATTCATGTAGGCAAGTCATATGCTTTATGCAAGATAGCTAGCTGTTATTTTTTTTAGAAAGAGACTAAGTCCTTAAACTCACTTCCTAAGAGACTAGATCATGTGAGGGTATGCTTCAAATGACCTAAATCTAATGCAATTCAGATTTCATTTTATTTTTGGACAATCATTTTTACTCAGGTTGATAGGATTCATATGCCTAATAAATGAGAAATGAGATTATTGGCCAAAATTAGTGAGAAGGGAGGAGGTGTGTTTTCACCATGGCTCTCAAAGGTCAAGCTAAGTTTCTCTAGCAAAGGTGGAAACCCTCTAATCAAGAGTAAAATAATATGTATTTGTGCATGATGTTATAAATAAAGTACTCATCTAGCTAAGGGATTGCTAATTCTTTTATCTTGATTTTTAGCTTAAGCTTTAGATGAGGTTATGAGTTCTTTATATTTAGTTTTGAATTGTTAAATTTGGTAGAGGATTTATTTTTTCCTAAGAGTCTAATCCATAACTAGGCCATACATGAAGCAAGAAAGAAACTAGGAAAAGGATGCCAATTAATGTACAAGCTAAATAAATCATCAATAAATTTATAAAGCTAATCATAAAAGAATAAAAGGCCAATGTGGTCGGGTACCACCACACAAATCCAAAAATAAATTGGGTAGCCGAGCTCAACCCTTATACAACTTGGATTACAAACAAATTACATACTATTAAGCAAGGAACTCATTGTTATGGGGGTCTTCAAGCTTCATTTCTTCATTCCTCTTTTCTTCTTTCTTCTTCTTTTCTTCTTTCTTCTTTAGTTCCTACTTTTGGATGGCTGGAAAGTGGATGCTCCAAAGGCTTCATATGGTGCATAAGATGAGATCTTATGACCAATGTTCATCCTAATCACCATAACAATCATTCCAAAATCCTAATTGCAAAAATTACATGAAAGGGAAAAGTAAATCTAGCTAACACCTATAAAATAGAGATTAGCTAAACAAACCACACAAAATTCTAAGCATATATATTAGACTTATCACCCCACACATGGGTGACTAAGTCCACCAAGCCTATTGGATTATGCTTAGGGGTATAAGCACCTGCATAGGAAAAGAATTTATATTTTTATTTATCACAGCGCCCCTTAAGCACAATCCCCTATAGAAGAAAAAGGTTAGACTAAGATCACCCTACCATTCTTTCTACACACATTCATCCTAACATATAGACTAAAATATATATCATAAAATAAAAGCAAACATCAAACCATGTACTGTCTTCAGCTAGAAGTGGTGACTTAGCCTAATGTGTGTGCTTTAAAGGTTTGTGTGGTGTGCTTTGCTATGGCTTTAAGTTAGAATTTTCTAAGTATGAAGAATGTTCAAATTAGAGGAGGATTTCATTTAAGTGATTTAATTTTTCTATACTGATTTTATTTTGCTTTGATTGGGTTCAAGTGAATCCTACAATTAATTACTAAGTCATAAAGAGAGGGAAGAGAAGAGAACTCCTCTTTCTTTCCCTACCTTAAGTAATTTCTAAAGTGGGTTCATGTTTTGGTTTTGTTTAGTGAATGCTTTATTAAGTATTTTAATTAATCTTAAGTTAGATAAACTCTAAACAAACCTATTCAAAAAGAAAGACATTTTAAGATTAAGTAAAATGAATTAAATTCACAAAACATATATCACTCCATTTCTTTTCTAACATGTATAACATGCATATGAAAGAGTCCTAAACATATCTATACATACAAATAGGAATGTTTAGCACACTTTATGATGCATGCTAAGTAGTTCATTTAAGAAAATTTGAATGTTTATGATGCATGATTTTCATTAAGTAGAAAGGGGTTTCTTATCCAATTTTCACACTCACATATGAATGTATGAAAGGCATAAGTGAGTACGACACCATTGTTAACCAGGGGTGTAAGGTACAAGATCTACTTAGAGCTACTTAAAGCCTCACAACCCCAGGTTTGTCCAGACTAATATACAACTTTCCTTAAATACAAGCATGTGTACAAAAGAAATGAATGGAAAATAAAGAATGCAAAAGTTTGTGTTGGTTGATTTATTTTTATTTATGCAATTTATATGTACAAGTATATGTACCCTTCTTAAGTAATAGCATAGGAATGAATAGGATATAGAATTAGGCAAGTGTTAGGTTATTTTCAAATGAACTATACACTTTGCTAAATCCTATTCAAAACTATGCTAAAAGAGAGGAGAAGGAAAACCTACACTAAGCATATTCTTATATTTTACTCACATGGAAACTTATAAATAAGATATAAGTAACACACTTTTCATTTTGATAATTGATTCATATATTTTGAAAATAATTTGAATTTAATAGTGATAATAGCCACTCATATTCTTACTTTAGCCAACACATATAATTTAACATAAAAGAAATATTTTCATTTTACATTTGATTTGAAAAGCATGAATGCATGAAATCATATGACACACATATTTAGCATGTTGGGAAAGAACTAAAGCAATGAAAGCATGTAAATACATTCACTTTTATTAATTCATAAAGACAATCTTATGAAAAAAGAAAGCTTAAAGAAAATCAAAGTTTATTTAATATGATTTTTGTTTGATCTTGAATTTGATTAAATTTTAAAAATGTCAATTGAGTTTGCTATTCCTAACCCATTTCATGTGTTTGATATTTTTGTTCAATTTTTAAATGATTAGATTCATTTTATATTTTGATTAGGTTAAGGTATGAATTAAGCATGTTAATTACCCCTTACCTACACCACCTTAGCATCGTTAATCAAATAATTATGAGCCAATTAGATGACATAAAATCTCACAAGAAATTTAAATTTTCAATGCACCTACAAAGAAAGCGCCCTAATGCAATTTAGCTCATGATTAATGATTAATTAAGCTAAGGGGTTTAACTTAAGTAATTTCAAAACACCCCTCACACATATGAGTTGAATTTTGATTTCCTTAATTGAACTTATGCTCTTGAACACCTAAGCATCTACCCCAAGTAGATTAATTGAGTTATGGAAAGTTTTAGAATTTTAAGAAATTAATTAAGAGAATAAATGAATTAACCCTTAATTAAGAGAGGATTAAGAAAGAAAAGGGGGTTTAAGGAATTGCTCAGAGGAAATCTCTCAAAATTATTCCTTAAACTTTCTATTCATTGAAATAGACCTTAATCAACTTCAACAAAAGATTAAACCACTAATCAAACTCTTAATTAACCTTAATTACATTAAGGGGTAATTAGGAAATGAATTTGCAATTTCCCCAATTAGGCCACCAATAAATCTCAAGAAAATTAGGGGAGGTAGAAGTCATCACCCGAAATACACTTAAGATGTTTGGGAAATAATTAGTGGATTAATTAAAGGGTAATTAAAAAATTAAGATTTCCAATAAAACCCAAATTCAGAAAAAAAATATTTAAAATTAATTAAAATCATATTTAGAATATTATATGTTCAATTATCTTTCTAATGCAATTTATTTCATATTTTTTTGATATTTCTATACTGAGATATGAATTTTAGAAGTTAAGGTAATTAATTAGAATTAAATAAATCCTAATTAAACCCTTAATCCCTATGGGCGCCACTCGTGCAGCTGACATGGCATCCCTTTACATGTGATGCGCTCTGATTGGCTACTTAAACATCCCATCATAGCACCCTGTGGTGGCGGTGCTACGCGCTTTTCCCTCAATCGTCCGATCAAGAATTAGACTGCTGAGATTAAAGCCACATATCATAGGGGATAAAATTAAATATAAAGTGTGTTTTAATCTCGACCATCCATCCAAAATGTGCAGATGTATGGCTAGAGATCCTTCCCTATTCTTCCCTGTGAAAAATGGGGACCATCCACTTTCAAAGAGAAGATCCGAGCTTGATCGAGCTCGGATTGGATTGAAAATCAACCCACCCCATATAAACCTAATGGCAAGCACATCTAATGGTCAATATTCCATGGGATTAAAATTTCTTTAACAAAGCTCCACACCACATTGAGTTTAATGGTCAAAAAATGGCATACCTCACCAAGGTGATCATCGGCACTCGATTCCTTTGGAGAAGCTTTGTTTGGTTGAGACGAAGCTTTGGTGAAAGTTTGAGAGGCTGAGGTTGAGTGGATCTTCCTATGGGTCACCTCCTCCTTAACTTGAGCTTAGTTTTGATTGAATTGGATCTCCCTTTGCTTCAAGAACTTGGAAGAGAGCTATGGTGCACTCGACTTGGTCCTTTGATGAAGCTTGAAGAGGGAATTGAGTGGAGTTTTGAGTGTGGAAAAAGTTTGTAATGCAATGGACCTCCCCTATTTTCAAATGATGAAAACTGAGAGATGCTAAATTCAATCTCCCTCTAGGAAGCTTAGGATCACTTGCAAATGGCTCCTATGACTCTCTAGGCTTTAATCGAATATGGCTCTATTGAAATTGAAGTGAATTACGGGGAGTATATCTCCCCCAATGGCAATCAATTGACCGAAGCTTCACTTGCCATTTTGGATCAATTGCATTGATTTAGATGGTTGTTTACGCTGTTAGAGGTGCCATGCGATTCATTTTAGTTTAGGGAGTGGATTAGTGAAGTCCCCATGTGCTCCATTTGATTGGAGACATGATTCCCATGTGCCCATTTCAAGGGGAGTGGTCAGTTTGGACATTGGGTCAAGTTGGGCTGACCCAAACCCATTGGGTTGGGTGCACCACCCTCCCTAGTGTTCACTTGATCTATTAGGAGAGTATCAACTAGGTATGAAGAGGGTTTGACCAAATTCCAAGTGGAATTGGCCAAAATTTATTTTATGGCCTAGGGGTAAAATGGTCATTTGGATAATTTTTGAATTTGGATATGTTGGGTATGTTGAGAAAATAGGTTTGGCCAAGTTTCATTGGATTTGGAGTTCATTTGGTATGGTTTGGCTCATGTTGACCCATTTAGGTCAAAATGGGTCAACTTGAGTCAAGTTGACCAATTGGTCAAATTGGGTCAAACCAAGGGTTGGGTCAAGTTCATATGACCATTTGAAATGTATTGGTGGCTTTGGTTTGATTCAATTTGGCTTAGGTTTGAATTTGGTTCATATGATTTCATTTAGGTCAAATGGGTCAAGTTGACAAAGTTGACCCATTTGAACTATTTGAGCTAGGTCATAGGTAGGTTTAGGTTTGGTTAGTCATATGAAGTGGATTGGTATCTTTGTTTCCAATTAACTTTGGTTAAGTTTGAATTTGGCTCAATATGACCCTTTAGGTCAAGTTGGGTTCAAGGTCAATTGGGCTAGGTTAGGTCTAGTTGGCCAATTGAGGCTTTGGTCAAGTTCAACAAGTGATTAGATCAAGTTTTGACACATTTTGACTTTTTAGGTCAAGTTGGGTCAACTTGGGTCAAGTGGCCAATCAGGCTAGGTTAGGCTCAAATGTTGACTTGGTCAAGTTCAAACATTGATCATGAATGAACTTAGATCATTCATTTCAATTAATTTGACCTATTGTGGATTTTGAATATGTTAGGTTTCATTTTGGCTAAGTGTTGACTTGGTCAACCCTTAGGTCTGACTTGGTTTGACCTAATTTAATTGATTGATCATCGCATGATGATTGTGGATCATGATGAGAGGCTTAGGTGAGTTTCATTCAATCCCATTTGGTTAGGATTAGAAGTTGGCTCAAAAGAATACTTTAGGTCACTTTGAGTCAAGTGAGCCTAAGTGGATCAAATGGCTTGGTCAAAGCTTGATTTGAGTTAAATTGAACTTGTATATAAACTTATTATTGAAATATAAATCCATTTGCAAGTGGTTTGAAGTCAATTGGGGTTTGATTCATTTGACAATTTCAAGTTCAAAGGGTGAACATGAAATGGATTTTGGTTGGACTTTTGAATTGAGTTTTGATCTAGTAATTGAAGTTTGTATTTATATTTGGATTCATGATTGAAGGATTGATTGAATCATGAAGAAAAATCAAGAGTTTGGCTTGATTTGGAGTTGATTTAGCTAAGTTCAAGATTTTGACTTGAAAGGCTTAGGTTAGATTTTGAGTAAGTTTGTGTTTGATTTTTGGAAGTGGTTTTGATTGGTTGAATTTATATTTCATTTATATATGTTAATATAAATGAGAATATAAATGGATTATGAGAAAATTTCAAGGATTTGAAGTGATTTGATCATGATCTAGGCTAAGTCTTTAAGAGGAAATTTAAAGGACTTAGGAAATATTTGGAGTCTAGATTTAATTTTTGAGTTTAGTTTGATCGATTTGAATTTATATTTCATTTATATATGTGAATATAAATGAGAATAATAATGAGTTATGAGAAAATCTCATGAGTTTGAATTGATTTGAACATGATTTAGCCTAAGTCCTTTAGATGAAAATAAAAGACTTGGGAAATTTTGGAGTTTTGGTTTTGAGTTTAGTTTAATTGGTTTGGATTTATATTTCATTTATATATGTGAATATAAATGAGAATATAAATGAGTAATGAGAAAATTTCATGAATTTAAGGCGGTTTGATCATGATCTAGGCTATGTCCTTAGGAGAAAATTAAAGTGACTTAGGAAAGATTTTGAATTAGGAATTTGAATTTTGGATTTGATTTGCTTCGTTTGAATTTATATTTATTTTATATATGAGAATATAAATGAGAATATAAATGAGTTATGAGAAAATCTCATGAGTTTGAATTGATTTACATTTGATTTTGGCTAAGTCTATAAAAGGAACATCAAGGACTTAGGCAAGATTTGGAATTTGGAATTTCAACTTGGAATTTAATCATGGATTTCAATCATGTGGCATTGATTTGAGTTTGGAGAAAATCAATTAAGCTAGAATTGATTTAGGTTTGATGTTGATTTGGAGTTTGACTTGAAGGAATGAAGTAAGGAATGTGATCCAAGCTATAGGGTAGGTAAATTTTCTTAACAGCCTTAAGGCATGACCTACTCCTAAGGCTAACTCTTCTAAGTCTCGAGGGCTAGGTTGAGTGTCCACCTAATTACTATATGTGTCTTAAGACTAAGGAACTCTTAAAGTCTAAGAGAAGTCCTATGTCTAAGATGGAGGGGTTGAGAGCTCATTCTCAAAATGAGGTCAACAAAGCGAGTGTAGTGTGTGACAAGGAACGCACGTGTGGTGTTGACTGAAATGATCAACAACACTGATCGATCACAAGAACTAACAGCGATGATCTACTCCTTAACTCGAGGTGTAGAAGAAATCCAGAACTTAATACAATATGGCTCTACTAATGTCAATGACATAAGAGAGAGAAAGAGGAATCCACTAGGTAGAGAGTATGTGAACCTTCCACTAGGGAAGTAGGTTGAAGTCATCCACAAGGGGATGAGAGGTTTGATTTGATTTGAGTCTCGTTGGAGAGAAATTTCCACTAGGGAAGAGAGTTGAATTTGTTTCAATTTTTAAAACTAGATTTTTGAGATGTACCCTGTTGGTTTGTGATGGACTGCACTGAGTAGGAGCCACTGAGGCCAAAACCTAACTTAGATTTATCAATCCAAAGGGGTAGACTACTAAACACGTAGTAGGACTAACTAACCAAAGGGATGCCTTTCGGTATGTAGCAGTTGTGCTAGAAAGAATGCATAGTAGACTTACATCCTCAAAGTAGGGAACCAGTTTCTTGGGTAATATGTTGGCAAGGATACAGATTGAACCCAACCTAGGGCTGACTAATGAGTGAATGCCACCTGGGGACTTAAATCAACTCAAAGATAGTCAAGATTAAATCTATTTTTAGACTTGTTTTGATGGATTCCATTAGTTTATGATGGATCACACTAAGAAGGAGCTTATATCAGCCTAGACCTATCACAAGTTTATTGAACCAAAGGGAGTAGCTTCCTGGCGATGGGAGAACTATTCGACCAAAGGAGTGCCTTTCGGTTTGCAATGATCAATTGAATGGAAGAAAGCTTGGGGACTCACATCTTTCACTACAAAAGACCATTGGGGTGATCAGTTGCTTTGGGAAACAAATTGAACTTGACCTAGGGCTGCCCATTGGTTTGTGACAATCATGCTAGAAAGAATGCGCCATAGTCTTACATATTCCAAAGCGAAATGACTGTCGGGGTAACATGCCTTAAATCATAACAGATTGAACCTACCTAAGGGTGACTACGGAGTGAGTTCTGACTTAGGGACTTATCTCAACTCAGGTAGTCAGGCATTTCCTATAAAGAACACTGCAATAAAGATAGGATGCCTGCTTTTGAAAGGGGCCCTTTGGAGGCTTAAATTCCTAATCCACAAGCGAGTTAATATGTTTATTTTGTTTAGTTTGTTTATCGTGGACCCTGTTAGTTTGCAAGAGATCAAACTGAGAAGGAGCTTATAGACCTAATCTATTCTTGAACCAAGGAGAATCTGTGCATCCGTTGAACAAATTCTCCAACCACAGGGATGGTTTTTAGGAAAGGGTACTATCCAATCCAAGAGTAACCTTGGTAGTGTCTAAATAGAGTCGCAAAGGATGTGATCTAAATATAGTGCCCGCAGGGGATGGGGCTACTAAGGGCTTAATCCAAAACCCTGGAGAAGATGACATGGCTAGTCATATATCAAATAGGTATTCGGTGTCCAACTCAAGAGAAAGTATGGGGACTCACATATGTCAAGAGTGGTGTATCTACTGGGTGAGTCACTGTCAGCAAAGCGAACATCAACCAACCTAAGGTGCCCATCGATTTATAATAATCAGCCTAGGAAGAAAGCTCGGGGACTCACATCCTCCTATAACGGAACTGATTGCTGGGATAGTCTGTCTTCAGCTTAACATGTATCATCTGACCTAGGACGACTACTGAGTGAATGCATTAGGGGACTTATATCAACTCAAATGTAGTCAAGAAGAAAGGAGCCTCTAGGGAACTTATCCTAAACCTTAAATATACTCGACCTAGTTAGATTATGATGATTAGTTCAAGAAGAAAGCATGAAGACTCACATCTTCTTAAATAAAATTAACACGAGGTAGTTTACTGACTAGACAGTTAAGGCTACCATACTAACAAGGAGCTCATTGGTTTGCAATGGTCAAGTTAGGAAGAAAGCTCGAGGACTCACATCTTTCAAACAAGTGACCACTAGGGTGACATACTAACAAGGTAGCATGTAGACCCGACCTAGAGAGGCTAATGAGTGAGTACCACAAGGGGCTTGCTCTCACATCAAAATAGCTCGAGATAAAAGATATGTGTTAGTTTTTGTGCATGTGTTAAAGGGATAGGACGCCGCTTGGGTTCTCTCACACCCATTCCAAATGCGCTATGAATTTCGATGAAATCATGCCACGGATGGCAACCGGTATTCTCACTAAGAAAGGATGCCTCTTGGGTTTTCTCACACCTAACTTAGTTGAACTAATGAAAATAGGATGCTTCTCGGGTTCTCTTACACCTATTCTAATAGCGTTGGGGGATTGTGTTTATATTGTGAAAGAGGGATTGGATGCCACTAGGGGACTCTTACACCTATCTTAAACACGTTACGGCCAATTCGTAAGATAACCAAACAATGCTTTGAAAGAAGAGAAGATTTTGATGAAATGGAATCATATTTTATTCTTTGATAGAATTATTTTCAAAAATGATTTATTTCATGGATAATATTTCATTAGATAGAGCCCATTAATTAGAATCATCAGGTGTTCCCTTTTACAATCAATAAGCTGAGATCCTCCTTAGTAGGCATTCTCTATGATATAGGGGACTTCCCAAGTGAGTTCAAACTTACCTCACATCTTTCGATAGGCAACAATTGGTCTCTTTAAGACTAACACAAGTTCTCCTGCTTAGAAAGACCTAGGGCGCACCAGCTTGTTCTAAGCTTGAATCATTTTGGCCTTATATAACTCAAGGTTTTGGCATGCCCGTAGGTGACTCTCCTCTACACCTTCGAGCTCTTGTAATCGCAACTTTGCATTCTTCTCTGTAGTGATCTTGTTGTCCAATGTTATTCTTAGTGATGGGCGTTGAACTTCTAAAGGTAATACAGCTTCAGATCCATACAGTAACAAAAATGGGGTAAACTGAGTTGGAGTTTAGTATATGGTGCGGTAGGCCCATAAGGCTTCAACCAACTACTTGCTCCATTGTCGTTTGTTGTCATCAAGAGTCTTTTTCAATATTTGGATGAGAATTTTGTTGAATGCTTCTGCTAAGCCATTTGCTCTAGGTAGTAGATGGTGGAGTATCTCCAATCTATACCGTATCTTTTGGCGAAGCTATTGATCTTGTGCTTTTAAATGCAGTACCATTGTCAGATATAATTCGTTGAGGCACCCTGAACCTATATACGATATGGTTCCTAAAAAATTGAAGCACATGCTCAGTTGTGACCTCTTTGAGTGGGATTGCTTCTACCGACTTGAAAAAGTAGTCAGTGACATCTAAGATGAACCGATGCCCCTTGGAAGAAGGAGGATCGATCGGACCCACAATGTCCCCAACACTCGAATGGCCATGAGTCAAATGTAAGGTATAGAAATTTTTCAGAATCTTTGATCTTTTCAGTACCCCAACACTCAAATGTAAGGAGCTTATATCAACCATTTGAGTTGAGTTAAACTCTTAAGAGGTGAAATTTCTAAGATATCATTGATCTTTTTAGGATCTATTCCCATGTTGGACGAAGAAATTTTTTTGAAGCTACTCGAATGCACACTTTAGGATTCATTTGAGGTTATATTATCTTTTTAAACTACTCTCAAGTCAAAGGTGATCTTCCTTTTCTGCTCGACTAGATCATCAACATATTTCTGATGGGATGAGTTGAAAATATCTTCATTATTTAGCACATTTTAAGGTAGGGAAAATTTCTAAGAAAATTTGATGGCTCTTTATCGGAAACATCAGGTGGTGTTCAAGCCATATTGAAGTCCCTAGTGAATTTGGCCATTCTACTTATTAATTATCTTGGCTAACCAAGTAGAATATTTTTCTTCGATGAAACTAGCATCGATCAATTTCTTAAAATGAGTTGTTAATTTCTAATCTCATGCGTCTAGGAGCTTGCTTGATAGGGGTAGCTTTAGGATCTATTGCTAGTTTATGGACTGCATCAGAAGATAATCTGGGCATTTTTTCCATAACTCCATATGAAGCAGTCTTTAAACTCAGTCAATAGCCTAACTAAGTCATTGGTTTCTTCTTCATAAAGTAATGGACATTTTTTCCATAACTCCATATGAAGCAGTCTTTAAACTCAGTCAATAGCCTAACTAAGTCATTGGTTTCTTCTTCATAAAGTAATGAATTGATGTACATCAGGCGTAGATTTTCTTCTGTCTCAAGATTAATCTCTTTAAGCTTGTTAGTTATTGAATGAATCTCTTATTGAAATTTTGAGTGCATCCTTGATTTTTAGATCATCTAGACCATATGAGGTTTCTAAACACACATTCTCATAAGAGTTGGTATTGTGTGAAAAGAATATATCATACTCAAAATGATTGGTGATAATGAAGCAGTAATCATCATCATCAACCGGACCCACTATACTGAATCCTAGTCTTGCTCTTGATTGTACTTCCCTGCCTATATTATTCCATAACTTTTCAAAGTACTCTGACCTATGCGTGGACCACATATGAGGAACTAAACCTTTATGTATAAGATTATGAACACAAGGCGAGTAAAAGTCAAATGGTAATTCCATTAATTCTTTAAATGTATCCTTCTTAAGTTCTACATCAACTTCAGGACTTGTGGATGATGATCCCAAAAAGAATCTCTTCATCTTTATATCACTGGAAGACTTAGGGACTTCCATAACTATTAAACCTTTAACTTTTTGAGATGAAAGTGAGGTTCGAGCTAAGGTTCCCAACTGCTGCCTAATAGTTTCACATAAACCTGATTCAAATACTTTGCTTTGTTTGGAGGCCCGATCTTTGTCTCTGCCTGGATCGAAAGTCACCTCCAATGGAACCCGTTGAGAGGGGTTGGCTGGTATACTAATCACATTAGACTCTTCCTCCGAGCTAGATCCCAAGTCTATGTGAATAGTAGGGGTACTCCTATGAACTGGAACATGACCTATGTTGGCTGATGGCCAACCAGGGGGTCTTCCACCTTGAATTGCCTCTATTTTTGCCTCTACTTCAACCTGGTGGAGGTTGAGTCATCTTACCCACACGTCCATATGATGGAATGAACTGTGTGTGAAATGTGATATGCAGATCTATTTCTTCTTCAATTCTCCTTTCTTGTTCACTTGAATTTTCATTTTTCTTTTCTTTTTCTTTTATCTTATCTTTTTCTTCTTCTTTTTTCTTTTGAATTTAAGTTTTGTCCAAGTTCACAAGAAAGGATGTTTTGAGGAAGATAGTAGGTCAGATCCTCATAAATATTAACATCTCTAATTGAAAATAGCTTTTCATCTCCATTGACCCGATATTCAATCCCATCCTTTCTGAACTTGATGCACTGAAGGAGGGAGGATGTAATTATCTTGTTCTGATGTATCCAAGGCCTATCGAGCAAAGTAGTGAATGAAGTATTTGAATCAATGATGTAAAACTTAGCTTCAGTCTTCCAGTCATCTATCTCCAAAGGTAACACTATAGAACCTAAAGCCCGCTCACCTTATTCATTGAATCCTCTCAACATCATCTGATCTCCTCGGAGTGGAGATGTTAATCCCCAAATAGGAAAGGGTCTTTAGACTCATAATGTTCACTGATGTACCTGGATCAACGAGAACTCTAGCAAGTCTGAATCTGCCTATGTCAACTATGATGTAGATGGGACGGTTGTGCTCCAAGTCCTACAAAAGAAGGTCTTCATCTATGAAGGTGATCCCTTGTGCTTCTTTTGTATAATGTGCCTCCTCACCTATAACGGTAAGCTAAACTAAGCATATCTTGGGATCAACAAGAGCCTTGATTATTGATTCTCTTAACTCTTTGGATAAGACAAGGGCATTATATATGCTTAGCTTATATGGAAACTTTCTTCGATGAGAGAGGACATTGTAGTCCACCTTGGGCTAATCCTTCATAAGCATATCAAAGGGTGGAGCATCCTGTGGAGGGGCTTCTTGATCCTCTGTACCAATGACATGTTTCCCTCTATCTTAAGGTGCTGCCCTAGGAGATAGAACTTTGCCACTATGGAGGATGACTTCGGTGATCACTTGTGGTAGGGTAATGGAAGGTTCTCCCTGCACATCAGGCTCACCTACAGCTTCTCCTATGGGACCCTTAGAATCGGATGTTTCCAAGTTTATCTCAAGAGGTGAACCCATAGTATTCAGAGTAGAAAAGTCCAACTCTGAATCAGAAAGAGGAAGATCAAAATTATTATAGTTATTTTGACTTGAAGAGTTATCATTAAGAATAGAAGAAGACAACCCATCGAAGTGACACAGATGTAATTCAAGATAGCTTTATTCTTTAATTTCTTGGATTTGATAAGTGGTACAAAGTAGAAATCAAGTAAGTGGGATAAGGGATTTGACGCCCTTATCTACCGATATAAGAGTTTTAATAGTAGAAGAAGAAGAACTAGCTAAAGTAGAGGAGGTCGCTGATATGGTAGCTGCAATGATAGACTTGAGGCTGGACTCGATCGTGTTGCCCTACTAGGCTATCCCGGGCTGTCACATGTTGTTTCTACTGAACTCCACCTTTTTTTGAGTTAGCACTAGCAACTTGCAAACCTTCCTTGATGATGGAGGTTTGAGCTGACTTAGGCACCTAAGAGGAAAATTTCTTGATCTTCTAGATGATCTTTTTAGAGGTTTTGGATAAAGAGATATCCCAACCTTCTTTGGTTTTGGAAGGATCACATGTATCCCCAAGAATTACCCTAATGGAACTAGATGGTTATTCCACAAGGTATTCCTTCGGGATAACTACAGCACCGGTCTTGAAGCTATGTTCAAGCAAGTCCTTAAATGTAAAGTAATCCTCTAACATATGATCAAACATATGGTGGTAGAGGCAGAAGTTAGATCATGGCTTTTGCCCACTTCCACCAGTCTCCTAGGTTTGGGTAGCTAAAAATCAAGCTTCCTAAAAAGATTTTTAAAGATTTTCCTGATTACCTCCCTCATAAATGAATAAGCTTTATTAAGCTTATCTAAAAGAGTAGGTGGACCACAGCTACCTGACGGTGGGTATGTGTGCCACTGCTGCTAGTGGTTTGGCTGAGGAGGTGACGATACTTGCCGTGGAGGGTGTTGTGGAGGCCCGTAGAGCTGCCTCGGTGGTGGTAAAGGAGGTGGAAGTGAAGGCTACTAAGGTTGTGGTCTCTCGGACTGATCTCTAGCTGGTTGCTTCCCCTTATCTACCACTGTCACTATTCTTTCTCATAGACCTTCTATGGCTTTGCTTTGGGCAACTGGTCTTGAAAAGGAAACTGTTTGGCCTCTCCTTGTAGACTAGCTAACTTGTTGATTTGCTTCTCAAATAGTTTTGATAGTGAAACCCTTAAACATAAAGGAAACCAGGCCATGGATATTCTTTAAAAGAATCTCAATGGCATGTTATTCAGACAGCTGTGGCTCACATTTCATATTCACGTTACGCCATCAGAGAATATAGTCAAGATGGACTCACCTGGGTGTTGTTGTGCTACAATGAGATCACCAACTATAACCTTCTGCTGAGCACCAGCAAACCTCTTGATAAAGATTTGATCCAACTCAACAAATATCTTTACTGAACTGTTAGGAAGTTCAGCATACCAATCAAAAGCAATCCCTGGTAGGCTATGTTCACCTCATTTTTGGATGAGGTTAATTTGGCAATTAGGAGATCCTAATCTCAAATAAGATTTTCTTACCTTAATGCTTAGGACACCTCACCTAGTGTCTTAGAAAATCTTTATGAGTTTATTCTAACCTATGTGATATAGGTAGAATCAATCCAAATTTTTAATTTGGATTAACTCAAATAAATCAAATTAAAACTAAATTAAAATGAATGAAAGGATCCAAACCAATTCCATTTGAATCAAATTAATCATTTGAACTCATTTGAAATCATACCTAATCCATTTTATCTAAATGAGTTAAAATGAAATCAATTCAAATTAAATGGTTTAATAAAATCATTACGCAATTGATCATCAATTGCATTATGGTTTAAAAAAATAAACTAAACAAATTCAAAGGGTAAAGTTAAATCCAAATACTTTGCATCAAAGCATTTGGTTGGATTCAAATTCCCTAAGACAATTCAAATGGAATTAAATCTAATCTCAAATCCATTTTGAGATTAATTTGGGCATATCATACTAAGATGATATTGCCATATTGCATAGAAATAATAAAAGCAAAATAAAAGAAAATAGGAAAAAAAAAAGAGAAATGTTAATTTCCTTCTTCCATCTCTTCCCATGCAAACTCCCTTCTTCCCACCTCATCCACTCTAAGACAAAAGCCACCTCTTAAAAGGTGGCTACCTTCAAGTGAAGGCAAGGAATGCAATTAAGGCCAAGGAAAACCTCCAAGAGTTTGCCTAAAGCTTAGCCAACCAAGGAAGAAGAAAAAGATAAGAAGAAGAGGAAGAAGAGAAAGAGGAGAAGAACGTGTGCTTGACCATGCATGGAAAACATGCAAGGAAGCTCCTAACCTCTAATGTGAACATCCCATTATGTTCACAAGGGCAATGAGAGTTGATCCCATTCCTTGACCAGTCTTGCCACCACCGGTGGCTGGAGTTCGACATTTCAATTCCTCCTTATAGATTTTGGCCAAAGATGAAAAATAACCAAGGAAGCTCCATACTTGTGAGGTGAACACTCCAATATATTCACAAGGGCGAGGGGAGTTGATCTCACACCTTGACCGGCCTTATCGCCATTGGTGGCTGAAATTCAGCTCTCAAATTTCTTCCATATGGAGCTCTTGGCCAACAATGGAAAATTGGGTAGGAGAGACTATCATATCCCCATTTTCATTCCAAAAGCATCGCCAAGGAGAGTGACTTCATTTAGGCCAAATGGGTCAAGTTGACCAATTTTACCCATTTGACCTATTTGAGCTAGGTCATGGGTAGTTTTAGGTTTGGTTAGTCATATAAAGTGGATTGGTATCTTTGTTTCCAATTAATTTTGGTTAAATTTGAATTTAGCTCAATATGACCCTTTAGGTCAAGTTCAAGGTCAATTGGGCTAAGTTAGGTCTAGTTGGCCAATTGAGAACTTTGGTCAAGTTCAATAAGTGATTTATAATAAACTTGACCCATTGGTTTTAATTAATTTAGCTTAGATCAAGTTTTGACATATTTTAACTTCTTAGGTCAAGTTGGGTCAAGTGGCCAATATGGCTAGGTTAGGCTCAAATGTTGACTTGGTCAAGTTCAAACATTGATCATGAATGAACTTAGATCATTGGTTTCAATTAATTTGCCCTATGGTGGATTTTGACTATGTTAGGTTTCATTTTGGCTAAGTGTTGACTTGGTCAATCCTTAGGTTTGATCGAATTTAATTTATTGATCATCCCATGATGATTGTTGATCATGATGAGAGGCTTAGGTAAGTTTGATTCAATCCATTTGATTAGGATTATAATTTAGCTCAAAAGGGTACTTTAGGTCACTTAGGTCAAGTGAGCCTAAGTGTGTCAAATGTCTTGGTCAAAGCTTGATTTGAGTTTGATTGAACTTGTATATGGACTTATGATTGAATTATAAATCTATTTGCAAGTGGTTTGAAGTCAAATGAGTTTTAATTCATTTGACAATTTCAAGTTCAAAGGGTGAACATGAAATGGATTTTGGCTTGACTTTTGAATTGAGTTTTGATCTAGTGATTGAAGTTTGTATTTATATTTGGATTCATGATTGAAGGATTGATTGAATCATGAAAAAAAAATCAAGAGTTTAGCTTGATTTGAAGTTGATTTGGCTAAGTTCAAGATTTTGGCTTGAAAGGCTTAAGTTAGATTTTGAGTGAGTTTGAGTTTGATTTTTAGAAGTGGTTTTGATTGTTTGAATTTATATTACATTTATATATGTGAATTTAAATGAGAATATAAATGGATTATGAGAAAATTTCAAGGATTTGAAGTGATTTGATCATGATCTAGGCTAAGTCCTTAAGAGGAAATTTAAAGGATTTAGAAAATATTGGAGTTTGGATTTGATTTTTGAGTTTTGGTTGATTGATTTGAATTTATATTTCATTTATATATGTGACTATAAATGAGAATATAAATAAGTTATGAGAAAATCTCATGAGTTTGAATTGATTTGAACATGATTTAGGCTAAGTCCTTAAGATGGAAATTAAAGACTTATGAAATTTTGGAGTGTTGGTTTTGAGTTTTGAGTTTAGTTTAATTGATTTGAATTTATATTTTATTTATATATGTGAATATAAATGAGAATATAAATGAGTTATGAGAAAAATTTGATTAATTTGAGGTGGTTTGATCATGATCTAGGCTATGTCCTCAATAGAAAATTAAAGTGACTTAGGAAAAATTTTGAATTAGGAATTTGAATTTTGGATTTGATTTGATTGGTTTGAATTTACATTTCATTTATATATGAGAATATAAATGAGTTATGAGAAAATCTCATGAGTTTGAATTGATTTAGATTTGATTTTGGCTAAGTCTATGAAGGGAAAATCAAGGACTTAGGTAAGATTTAAAATTTAGAATTTCAACTTGGAATTTAATCATGGATTTCAATCATGTGGCATTGATTTGAGTTTGGAGAAAATCAATTAGGCTAGAATTGATTTAGGTTTGCCGTTGATTTGGAGTTTGACTTGAAGGAAGGAAGTAAGGAATGTGATCCAAGCTATAGGTAGACAAATTTTCCTAACACCCCTAAGGCATGACCTACTCC
The DNA here is from genome assembly GCA_021442155.1 of Cymbidium sinense. NCBI lineage: Eukaryota > Viridiplantae > Streptophyta > Magnoliopsida > Asparagales > Orchidaceae > Cymbidium > Cymbidium sinense. The sequence continues at coordinate 75,763,508 of CM038215.1, forward strand.
TAAGGCTGACTCTTCTAAGTCTTTAGGACTCAGTTGAGTGTCCACCTAATCACTAGATGTGTCTTAAGACTAAGGAACTCTCAAAGTCTAAGTGAAGTCCTATGTCTAAGATGGAGAGGTTGAGAGCTCATTCTAAAAATGAGGTCAACAGGGGGCCATCTTGATTTGGTTGTAGCCAGATGACCCATCCATGAAGGAGAATACTGCATGAGATGAGGTGATGTCCACCATTAATTTTGGTATAGGAAGAGAAAACTCATCCTTAGGACATGCTTTATTTAAGTCCCTAGAATCGACACATATACAAATTTGGCCATTCTTTTTCTTAACTAGGACTAGCTAACCAGGTAGGATATTTTTCTCCCATGATGAAATCAAAGCATTGATCAGTTGCTTGACTCAAAAATGACCTATTGTTCAATTTCTAATCGTATGTCTCTAGGAGCTTGCTTGATAGGGTTAGCATTAGGGTCTATTGCTAGTTTGTGGATTACTATGTCAGGAGATAATCCGGGCATCACTTCATAGCTCCATACAAAGCAGTCCTTAAACTCAATCAATAGCCTAACTAAGTCATTGGTTCCTTCTTCATTCAGCAATGAATTGATGTATGTCAGGCACGGATTTTCTTTCGTCCCGAGGTTGACTTCTTTGAGCTTGTCAATTGTTGAATGAATCTCCTCTTTAAATTATGGCAGTGCATCTTTGATTTGTAGATCATCTAGATCATCTAAGTTTCTAAACACACATCCTCATAAGAGCTAGTGTGGTTTGAGAAGAACCTATCAGATTTCAGATGATTGGTGATAACTCAAGATTCATCATCATCAATTGGACCCACTATCAATCCTAGTCCCGATCTTGATTGTGCATCCCCCTATTGTTCCACGCCTTCAAGTACTGACCTATTTTAGACCATGTATAAGGAATCAAACCTTTCTTTGCAAGATTAAAACACACAAAGTACCAATCAAAAGGCAATTCCATTAATTCTTTATATGAATCATCCTCAAGTTCTACATCTGGACTTGAGGATGATAATCCCAATAGGAACCTCTTCAGCTTCACAATAATGGAAGACTTAGGGGCTTCTTTAACTACTAAACCTTCAGCTTTTTGAGAGGAAAGTGAGGTTAGAGCTAAGGTTCCTAACTACTTCCTAATAGCTTCACATAAACTTGATTCAAATACTTTGCTTTGCTTGGAGGCCTGGCCTTTGTCACTATCCAGCTCTAGCGTCACCTCCAATGAAACCCGTTGAGAGGGGTTGGCTGTTATAATTATTACATTAGATTTGTCCTTCGAGCTGATTTCCAAATCTATATGAATAGTAAGGGTACTCCAAGAAACTAGAATATAACTCCTATTGGTTCGTGGCCAACCAGTGGGTCTTCCACCTCTAGAACTACCTCTATTTTTTCCTCTGCCTCTGCCTAGTGGAGGTCGAGTCATCCTACCCATATGTCCATATGATGGAATGAACTGTGAGTGAAATATGATTTGCGGCTCTACTTCTTCCTTAATGTCCTTTTCTCGTTCACTTGTATTTTCGTTTTTCTTTTTCTTTTCTTTCTCTTTTTCTTTTTCTTCCTTTTCTTTTTCTTTTGTGTTTGAATTTTGACCAAGTTCACAAGAAAAGGTGTTTTGAGGAAGATAATAGGTCACATCTTCATAAATCTCAACCTTTCTAACTGAAAATGGCTTTTTATCACCTTTGACATAGTATTCAATTCCACCCTTTCAGAACTTGATGCGCTAATAGAGGGAGGATGGAATCATCTTATTCTGATGTATCCAAGGCCTACCGAGAAAAGCAGTGAATGAAGTATTCGAATTAATTATATAAAAGTTGGCTTGAGTCTTCCATTCACCTATTTCCAAAGGTAACACAATGAAACCTAAAGCCCTCTAGCCTTGTTCATTGAATCCTCTCAACATCATCCGATCTTCTCGGAGTGTGGAGATGTTGATCCTAATGTAAGCAAGGGGTCTTTAGACTCATAATGTTCACCGATGCACCTTGATCAACAAGAATCCTGGAAAGTCTAAATCTATCCATACCCACTGTGATGTAAAGGGGATGGTTGTGCTCCATGTCCCCCAGTAGAAGGTCTTCATCTGTGAAGGTGACTCTTTCTAGTTTCATTTTAGCATACTATTGAGAAGAACCTTGATTAATGATTCATCTCAGAGCATCATATATTAGATGCAACTAGTGAGACATTGTAATCCACTTTGGGTTGGTCCTTTATAAGCATATCCAAGGGTGGAGCATCTTATGGAGGCTCTTCTTGATCATCTGAACTAATAACTTATTTTTCTCTATCTTGAGGTGCTGTCTTAGGAGGTAGAACATTGTCACTACGGAGGTTGACTTCAGTGATCCCTTGTGGTAGGTTAGTGGAAGGTTCTCCCTGCTCATCAGGCTCACCTACAGCTTCTCCTATAAAACCCTTGGAATTGGTTGATTCCAAGTCAATCTCAAGAGGCGAACACGTATTATTCAAAGAAGGAAAGTCTAACTCTGAATTAGAAAAAGAAATATCGGAGTTGTTATAATTATTATTTAGACTTGGAGAGTTTTCAATAAGAGTAGAATTAGATAACCCATCAGAAGTGACATAGATGTAATTCAAACTAGCTTTATTCCTTAATCTCTTAGATTTTGAAGGAGGTACATAGTAGAAATCTAGTAAAGTAAGTGGTGTGAGAGATTTGATGCCCTCATCCATTGATACAAGATGTCTACTAGAGGAAGAGCTAGCTTAAGTAGAGGTGGTCACCATAACAACCATGGACTGTGAGGTCGGACTCGACGGCTACTTGGCTATCTTAGGCTAGCATGGGCTACTGCTGCTGCTGAGTTCCTACCTTCCCCAAGTTGTCCTGGATAACTTGTAAACCTTCCTTGATGTTGGAGGTTCAAGTTACCTCATACACCTACAAGGAAAGTTTCTTTATTTTGGACACAATCTTCTTAGAGGTTCGGGATAAAGAGATGTCCCAACCTTCTTTGGTTTTGGAAGGATCGCAGGTATCCCCAAGGATTACCCTAATAAAACTAGATAGTTGTTCCACAAGGTATTCCTTTGGGATAACTATGGTGTTTGTCTTGTAGCTATGCTTAAGTCAGTCCTTGAATATAAAGTAATCCTCCAAAACATGACCTAGCATGCGGTGGTAGGAAAAAGTTAGGATCATTGCTTTTGCCCACTTCCTTCGGCCTTCTAAATTCGGGTAGCTAAAAGTTAGGTTTCTTTAAGAGATTCTCAAAGATTTTCCTAACTACCTCCCTCTTAAATGAATATGCTTTGTTTAGTTTATCTATAAGAGTAGGTGGATGGTAGCTACCTGCGGCGGGTATGTGTACCACTGCTGCTGTGGCTGAGGAGTAGGCGGCAAAGGCCATGGAGGCTGTTATGGTAGCCGATAAGATGGCCTTAGTGGTGGTAGAGGAGGTGGAAGTGACAGCTGTGGAGCTCTAGGTCTCTTATACTACTCTCTGGCCAGCTTTTTCCCCTAAGCTTTACATGGCTTTGGCTTTGTTGATTGATGCAAAAAGACAACTGTTTGGCTTCTCCTTATAAGCTAGCTGCCTTGTTGATTAGCTTCGCAAATATTTTGATGGTAAAACTTTTGAGCATGAAGGCGATCAAGCCATAAATATTCTTAAGTAGAACTTCAATAGCATGCTGTTCAGGCAGCTACAGTTTGTATTTCATACTCAAATTATGTCATCTAAGAATATAATCAATGAGGGACTCACCAGGGTGTTGTTGAGCACAACAAGATTGCCTACAATCACCCTTTGTTAAGCTCCAACAAACCTCTTAATAAAGAGTTACTCAAACTCAGCAAAAGTCTTCACTAAACTGTTGGAAAGTTCAGCGTACAAATCGAAGGCTATATCTGCTAAGCTACTGACAAAAAGATAGAAGAGTAACGCATCACTACCAACATCATTGCAATAGCTGGCCCTAAAGTGCGCAATGTGCTGCCTTGGGTTCCCGCTGCCATCGAAGCTCTTGAAAGAAGGTGCTACAAAACTCTTAGGATATTGGATGGCATTAAATTCCTGGGTAGGGTCTACCCTTTGGAACCAATGATCCTCCTCAAGCTTGAGCCAATGCTTCTCTCACTTGCTGCTCAACCATGATTTTAATAACTTTTTTCTTGTATGGAGGTACTATCCACTACCGTCCTATACAAGCTGGTGCTGCCCTGCTCTATTGGAGGTAAAGTCTTGGCTAGATCCAAGACATGCAACAACTTTGGCTGGCTAGTCTCTGCAATAGTAGGATGCACTGCCGTGGCTTAGTTTTGAAGTGTCAAAACTACTGCTAGCAAGTCTTCAAACCTCTTCCCCATCCTATTTATTTGTTCATCCTTTTGTTTTATTTGTTGAAGGAGGTATTGGGTCAAGTAGGTTGTATCTTCCTGCTCGACATCACCTTCCAAATTCTGCTAATCACAAAGGAGGGAAGCCCTGGTGTCTACCATGTGCACTCCTGTTGAATCCTCCAACAGATCATTTTCATTAGGATGAAAACTGACCTTCTCATCCTCTAAATTAGACCAGGCATATCTAAGATATCCTTCTTCTCCACAGATCTTTTAGCTACAATGTCATTTGGGGTCCAATAGGTACAAAAGATTGTGCAGTAGGATCACTGTCATGAACAGATAGATTTCAAACCTCTGTTGCTGCTGGAGAGCTAACCCTATGAGGCCTATGCTCACTAGAAGAAAGATGCTCCTGGCTGTCACTGGATCTGGGTGGAGTAGTACTCCTAGGAGGATCTTTGGCCATCAAAATAGTGGTACTATCTCCTCCCCCCTCCTGCTATCTCCATAGCCTGCTGCGGTGGTGGTGGTGGTGATGGAACAACTACTATACTCCGAGGGCACCATTCCTTCTTCACCACGCGGTGCGAAGGTCGGCAGGAGAGCTGACCTGCCTCAGTGGTGTGAGGCGGGATCTCTTGGCGTAGCAGGACCTAGTGGGGTTCTCTTCTCCCCAGATGTGGCCTTCATGGATTTTGCTGGAATAGTGATGATAGAACATGTACAGAGATGGTGGATGTGGGGTAGAGCGGTGTGGTGGAGGCACCACCGACTCTCTCTGGGTAGAAGCTCTTCTCCTATGGGTAGAACCCATCAGTAGAAAATTGTGTCGATGATCGACGCGGGTAGCATGTCGAAAGTCGACAAAGATTGAGGCGACCTATTACCTCGTCCTCCCGCTAGTAATTTGTGTTGTGGGCCTCCAGCCTCTCTGTCTGATGTCGCCCTTCTGGGATGACAGAACATAAATCAAACTGAGCCCAGACTACAATCGTCTGTAGGCTCCACCTACTTGGCGTATAATAGATCTAAGGCTAGCATACGACCTCTTCCTCTCATTGATAGGAGCCTGAAACTATACTGCTGGCAGTGGTGAAACTGAAATCCTTCTAACATCCTCTCTATCAGATCCAGAGAAAAGGTAGAACCTATTTTTGTGATCAGTGGGGAAACCATCCTAGGAAACTCCTCTACTGTAGCTTAGAACTACCTCTAACTCCCTAGCTATGCGGGTGTGATACCACTTGATCATGCAGTTCTTGTTTTGACACTGAGTCCTGAGAGGTCGATAAGTATGGGAACTAGACCCAATCTCGAAGGCAGAGGAGATAATCCCTAGGATCAGGGGAGCCTTCCTCTTGGAGGGAGCCAATGAGTGGGTGCTAGCCCGTATTGGGCAGCAAGGGGAAAAATTGGGTGCACGGTCTGGAACGCTAGTCTTTGTGGGAGCTCGCCACAACCTTCCTCTTGAGGGGATCACTAGATGGTAACTCAACGGATGACTGCACACACTCGGCGTTATAAGGGTGGCCCCCTCACATGTGATCCTAGCCCCCTTAAAGCCTCGACCAAAATGGATGAGGTGGGTGAGATTAGGCTGAGGCGGCGATTTGCCAGATCCATCTGAAAATATGAACATATACTTACGTGTTGCCATTGACCGAATGAATGTTAGAAAATAAACCTGAATCAAATTTCATTCTTTGTTGATTTTTGAATTTTGATTTATAATTTAAACCCACTCTTAACAACTTGGATGTGTTAAGCGGGGCTCAAATGAATTTGGAGGGATTTTGAGATTAATTGAAAAGGAGATTTCTTTGATTTCTTGTGAATGTAGAATAAATTTAATAAATTTGATATGTTATATATATATATATATATATATTTATATATATATATATATATATATATATATATGATATATATATATATATTGAAAGATTGATGCTTCCATAGGTTCATATTTGATTTTTATATTTGATTGTGAGGACCCTTTATTTAACAAATTTGAGTATGTTAAAGTAAATGGTCAATTGATTTTTTTTTTATTTGTGATTTTGAAATTTACTCATTTAGCAAATTTAGGTATGCTAGGTGAGGTGTTTGAAAATAATTTCTTCTTTTGTTTGCTTGTTTGTGAATCATGTGTGAATTTGAGAATGGAATCTTCATATAGCAAATTTGGGTATGCTAAATGAAGAATCCAAATATTTTGTTATTTTTGGAAAGAGGATCTTTACTTAGCAAATTTGGGTATGCTAAATAAAAAATCTAAATGTGTTTTGTTTTGATTTTTTATTTTGATTTTGAAAAATGGATCTTCACTTAGCAAATTTGAGTATACTAAATGAAAGATCCAAATGTTGTTTTGATTTTGATTTTGAAAAGTGGATTCTTTACATAGCAAATTTAGGTATGCTAAATAAAGGATCCATGTGTTTTGTTTGGATTTTTGATTTTGGTTTTGAAAAATGGATCTTCACTTAGCAAATTTGGGTATGCTAAATGAAAGATCCAAATGTTGTTTTGATTTTTTGATTTTGAAAAGAGGATTCTTTACTTAGCAAATTTAGGTATGCTAAATAAAGGATCCATGTGTTTTGTTTTGATTTTTTTTTATTTTGGTTTTGAAAAATGGATCTTCACTTAGAAAATTTGGGTATGCTAAATGAAAGATCCAAATGTTATTTTGATTTTTGATTTTGAAAGAGGATTCTTTACTTAGCAAATTTAGGTATGCTAAATAAAGGATCCATGTGTTTTGTTTTGATTTTTTATTTTGGTTTTGTTAAATGGATCTTCATTTAGCAAATTTGGGTATGCTAAATGAAAGATCCAAATATTATTATGATTTTTGATTTTGAAGAGAGAATTATTTACTTAGCAAATTTAGGTATGCTAAATAAAGGATCCATGTGTTGTTTGAATTTTGATTTTTGAAAAGATGATTGTTAATTTTGAAAAGATGATTATTGGTTTTGTTTTGAAAATGAAATCTTCATTTAAGAAATGAGGATGTTCATTTATGCGTTTTAAAAATATGATTTTGGATTTTATTTTAAAATGAAATCTTCATCAAAATAAATTGAGTGAAGATGTCCATTTGTGCTTTTAGAAAATATGATTGTTGATTTTATTTTTGAAAAGATAATTGTTGATTTTATTTTAAAAATGAAATCTTCATTTGATAAATTGAATGAAGATGTTCATTTGTGCTTTTGAAAAGAATGATTGTTAATTTTTTTTGGAAATATTCTACATATAACAATCATGATGATTGTTAGATGTGGTTGATTTTTGTGCAAAATATTTTATTATGTATATTTTAAAAAAGTGTTTTTTTGGAAATTGATATTTTTATAAAGGATTTATTTTTCTTTATTTTTGGAATGAACCTTACCTTACCATAGAAATGGTAAGAGGGAAGCCTTTAGTTATTTATTTTTATTAAATTTTTATTTTCACTAAAACCCCAGATTTTAAGAGCCACATGGAGTGAGGTCCTAAAATCTAAAGGATGTTGGCTAGCTATTTAGGTTACGATGTGATATAAAAGTTTCTCACAATCAGTTTGGTTTCATGCCAGGTAGATCTACTATGGATGTTATACATTTGTTAAGAGGTTTGATGGAGAAGCATAGAGAAAGTAAGGAGGATCTACATATAATATTTATTGATTTAGAGAAAGCTTATGATAAAGTTTCAATTGATGTTCTTTGGAGAGTTCTAGAATAGAAAGGAGTTAATATTGATTATATTCAATCCATTAAGGATATGTATACTAGAGCTGTTACTTGTGTCCAAACACATGGAGGATTGACAAAATATTTTCCTATTTCAGTTGGATTACATCAAGGATCGGCTTTAAGCCCTTATCTTTTTTACTTTAGTTATGGATGTTCTTACTAGGCATTTACGGAAGATGTACCTTGTTGTATGCTTTCTTGATGACATTCTTCTTGTTGATAAGACTAGAGAAGTCCAAGAGAAACTTGAATTATGGAGGTCAACTTTAGAGTCTAAAGGTTTTCATTTAAGTAGATCTAAAACTGAATATATGGAGTGTAATTTTAGTTGTAGAAGTTCTAGTGGTAATGTTGTGACATTAGGTGAACAAGTCATTAATAAGAGTGGGCTATTCAGATATTTAGGCTCTATTGTTCAAAATGATGGTGAAATAGATGGAGATGTTATTAATAGAATTCAAGGTGGATGGTTGAAGTGGAGGAATGCATCTGACCTATTGTGTGATAGAAAAGTTCAACTTAAACTTAAGAAAAATTTTATAAGATGGTGGTAAGACCTGCAATGACTTATGATGCAGAATGTTGGCCAATAAAATAGAAGGATAAGACTAAGTTAAGTGTTACAGAGATGAGGATGCTTAGGTGGATGAGTGGCTTTACTCTTAGAGATAAAATGCAAAATGAGTATGTTCAAAAAAAAGTTGGAGTAGCTCCAGTGGCAGATAAGATTAGAGAGAGTCACCTTAGATGGTTTGGCCACATAAAAGCGTCATTTGTCGATGACTTAGGAGAGTAGATGTATTAGATTTGCCTTATGTTAAGAAAGGTAGAGGTAGACTTAAAAAGATTTTGTTAAGATTTATAAAAAATGACCTTAGTATACTTGAATTAAATGAGAATTTGACACAAAATAGGACACAATGGAGACGAAAGATTCATATAGCCGACCCCACTTAGTGTGATTAAGGCTTGTTGTTGTTGTATTACTATTTAAATAAGCTTGATGATAATATAATCTTCATTAAGAAGCTTAATTGCAATATAAAATCTATAAAATATATGCTACATATATGTTGCAAGTATTGTCATTGAAACCTCCTTCGAGTAATGGCCAGTTGAATTGACTGTTTCATTGAGTGACATCCCCATAAAAACTCATATATAAAATTACTAGTTATGCATCTTTATATTAGCTTCTAAGCTCATAGTTCTATTTGAAGTTGTTGTTATTTAATTGATTCAAAATTTTAGTTAAATTTTATTTGCTTTTTGTGGGATAAGTTAATGAATGTTATCGGATTTGTATACTATGATAATCATATTAATAGATTTAATATTATTAAAATCTTTTTATTAAAATTTTTACTTATCTTTTAGTCTTCTCCTTATTGGGTCTATGATTTTCTTTCATGTCTCATAATTGCGTATGACATTTCTTTTCTTTTAGTCTCTTAATCATCCAAGCTTCGAAATAGAATTTTATTTCATTAAAAATATAATTATTATATTTATTTTATAGATAAATTAATACGTTTAAAAAATGTAATAAATCATATTTAATTTATATTATATTTGAACTATCATATATTCTAAATATTCAAGCAAGTGATTTAAAAATTAATAATGATCATAGAAATAATATTGTTGCGTCTTTAAAAATTTAGAGTAAAATTTATGTCTTAGCTGTTGATTAAAAAGATACAGTAATTAAAGCGAACATGAGATACAGTAATTAAAAAATAAAAGAAAAAGAATGCTTGAAAAGATTCCACTATGTATAAAATAAAAATCTATAATTGAATTAATTTGAAAATATTTTATAATTTCTTGATGTTGGAGATCTTTATAAAAATTTAAATCTTTATAATTAATAATTATCTTGCTATCTTAAATTTAGAAATTTTCTTTTAATTAATTTTCTTCTTTATAGACTCTTTTTCTTGTTCTTCTTAATTTTATTTCTTTTGGACTCTTCTTCTTATTTTATTTTTATTTCATTTATAATTATTCTTAATTTTTTACTAATAGGCCCTCCATGTGAAGTGATTTATAGATGGGAGGAGGGTATTCTAGTAAAATTCATGTAAGGCATACCACTCCTCGTGACTTCGGATGACTGATCATTTGATGTATTTTGAGCATTTGGATGCCCAAATGAAGTGATTATGAGATCTTAGGCTCATTAGTCCATCGACTTCGATTTATAAACACCGTATTTGAGAGTTTGTTTGGGATTTAATTGATGTCGAAGATTAATGATATTTTAAGTCTTTGATGGTTTTGACTCAAAATCGTATCCGACATCAAGATTTGTCTTTTTTGGTTTAGTATTTTGAGCCTATCAAATATGTCCAAAATAATGTCTAAACAAGAAAAACAAAGTAATTGAAAGCTATGATATACAGATACTTCAAAAGTGTATCCACCGATGGATGGATGAGTTACGTGATAAGCGAAAATATCGATTAAAATAATATTAAAAGATTAAAGAGATGTATGTCCTAAATAATTGAATTAAAATTATGTAAAAAATATTTTAAATATATTTTTTATATTTTAAATTATTATAAATAATTTTGAAAATTTAGAGAATAAGATTTGAACTAAAAAAATAATAAGATATATTTATTATAAATAATTAAAATTATAAAAAATTATAATTAAATTTATAAATTTAAAATTAATAATAAATTTTATTTATTAAGATTATTAAAGTATAATAAAATAAAGTATTTAAGTAATTAATTTAAAATTTTTAAATAAAATAACTTATTTTTTATTATTAATATTTTATTTATTTAATTTATATATATTATTTTTAATTATTATTATAATAATCAGGCAAAAAAAATAGACGAAATTGAAAATTAAAATGGTTATTCTAACAGTCTACTGCAACCTGGTGTCATTTATTGTAATCCCAGTTCTTTCATGTGACCCTTCCGACTTCGTAAACGGAGTTAATAGCTGGGTGGTGAAGCTTTTGAGCTCTCCGCAGTGGTGACAATAATAGCACAGCAGGGGAGCAGAAGGACATTGTTTTAGGCTTATAAATGGAGCTCCCTCTGCCTCCTTGAATACTCGCTTAAAACCGTTAACTGAAGGTAGTTTGATTGGTTGGAGGGGCAAAATGGCTCGTTCGCTTTCTCCTCCTGCACTTATTTCCTTCTTCCTCTGTCTTTCTCCGTTCCTCTCCTTTTTTTGCTCCTCCATTGTCCTAGCCTTTCCTGTCCACCAACAAGAGCACCATCAGCACCACATTGCAGCTACCCATGACTATAGAGATGCCCTAACTAAGTCTATTCTTTTCTTTGAGGGTCAAAGGTCGGGAAGACTTCCTCCAAACCAGAGGTTGAAATGGAGGAGGGACTCTGGCCTCTCTGATGGCGCTGAGATGCATGTAAGAGCGCCATGAACTCCTATTTGTGGTTATGTTGTCGAATATCTTTTTGTTCTTATGCTTTGGGATTTTTATTTTTATTTTTTATTCATGTTGGAAACAATGTAGGTGGATTTGGTGGGTGGGTATTATGACGCAGGGGATAACGTGAAGTTTGGATTCCCCATGGCTTTCACTGCGACCATGCTCTCTTGGAGTGTGATTGAGTTTGGAGGGATGATGAAAGCAGAGCTCCAACACGCAAGGGAAGCCATTCGCTGGGCTACTGATTACCTCCTCAAGGCCACTAACCACCCTAATACAATATACGTTCAGGTACTCTCGCCATTACTCTCGTTCATGATTTTTTTCGTTCAAGAGAGCAAAAAGTAGGAATTTTTGGGTGACAATGTTCAAAGAGCTTCCTTTTTATATCTACTATCTGCTTCAGGTTGGGGATGCCAACAAAGACCACGCTTGCTGGGAGAGACCAGAGGATATGGACACTCCGCGAACAGTTCTTAAGATCGACGAAAGTAACCCTGGTTCCGACGTTGCCGCCGAGACCGCCGCCGCTCTTGCTGCTGCTTCCATTGTCTTCAGGAGAGTCGACCCCATGTACTCTCGAGTCCTTAGAAAGAGAGCCATCCAAGTAAAACAGTATTCTAAAACCTCTTCACTAATCATAAACCGCCTCTGTTCTCTGCAGCAGACGCCTAACCCTCTTTTCTCCATTTCCCCATAGGTGTTTGCATTCGCCGACAAGTACAGAGGTCCCTACAGCAACGGATTAAAAACCTTCGTTTGCCCCTTTTACTGCTCCTACTCTGGCTATCAGGTTTCCCCCAAATCCCATTCACATTTCTTAGTCCTCTTTGTCTATTTCTATCCTTGAAACTTTGTTTCTCCTCAGGACGAGCTACTCTGGGGAGCAGCGTGGCTTCACAAGGCAACGATGAACCCAGCATATTTGAGCTACATTCAAACCAATGGGCAAACCCTCGGCGCCGATGAATCTGACAACACCTTCGGTTGGGACAACAAGCACGTCGGAGCACGCATCCTTCTCTCCAAGGTCCCTCCTTTCTCCACCCCCTTAATTCCATTCTCTTCTACTTCAGCTTCAAATTAACCTCTGCTCTCTGTTTTCGCCAGGCATTCCTTGTTCAAAACCTCAAATCCCTCCACGACTACAAAGGCCACGCCGACAACTTCATCTGTTCCCTTATTCCCGGCGCCCCCTTCTCCCAAACCCAGTACACCCCAGGCGGTCTTCTCTTCAAGATGAGCGACAGCAACATGCAGTATGTGACATCAACCTCCTTTCTCCTCCTAACCTACGCGAAATACCTAACTTTCTCATCCAAACTGGTAACTTGCGGAGGCGCCACGATCACCCCTCATAAGCTTCGCGCAATTGCTAAACGGCAAGTTGACTATCTCCTCGGTGACAATCCTCTGAAAATGTCTTATTTGGTCGGCTTCGGGTCGCGATACCCAAAAAGAATCCACCACCGTGGCTCCTCGCTGCCGTCAGTCGCAGAGCACCCGCAACGCATCCCTTGCTCCGCCGGATTCGCAGCTCTGACATCGTCGGCGCCTAATCCGAACACTCTCGTCGGCGCTGTTGTCGGGGGCCCAGATGCACAGGACCGTTTTCCCGACGAGCGGTCTGATTACGCGCAGTCGGAGCCGGCAACGTATATCAACGCTCCGCTCGTCGGCGCTCTGGCTTACCTGGCGCATTCGACCGGCCAGCTTTGAGGTTCAATAATTAGCCGTTAAGAATCACCCCAAACGAGTCCCCATTAGAGTTGTTTCTTACTACTTTCACTAGTGTTTTCAGAAAGGACCCCGGTGCGTCTAAAGCAAAAAGGCACGCGAGGGTTGGCCTCATAGCAGTGGTGTGAACCCTTTAGCTATGTTGGGCTTTTTACCTTTTTTTTATATATATATTTTTAAAGTATGTTTGTCTGCTTTGGACTATAACGGGGAATGACGCTGACTAATGAGTACGGGCATCTTACTTTATTTATAGTTAACGAAATTACTAATTTGGAGGATTCAGGCAACTAATATTTGTTAAGGTTATGCTGGCAGAGTTTAAAAAAATTTATTTAGATTCCTTTATTTATACTTATTTAAAATCGTTTAATTCGGTGATTCAGGGCTAATACTTGTTTAAAACCTTAATAGATTCGTTTTTTTCCACTAATCTTACTTTACTTTTTTTTTTAAAAAAAATTGATTTGCGTTATAGTTACTTTCAATTAATGCACAGTCTAGAATTTTGGTATGCATTACAAAAAAAGAAATCTCCCAACTTTTTTATAATTCTTTTTGGGAAATATGGCTTAACTCTTTTCTTATGCCAAAGAGTGATTTCTAACTTTTATTTAATCTGATCACTCTAAATGTTGGGGCTGATTGCAATTTAAGACCTTTAGGTCTACTTCACTTGAACTGTGAAGGTCTTTTTCTAATGTGAAATAATACAAAAGTCATGTTTAATTGTGGGTTAAAACTTTCACTAGTTTTAGATGTTTTTTAACATAACTACCATCACTAATAGTTCCACAAGTGAAACATCACTCAATTTTCATCACCAACAATCGTTTTACTTAGCCACATTGGTGCCAAGAAATGTGTATTAAAGAAAATAGTATGACTAAATTTATCATATAAAAATGTATTCCATATTTGCCTATCATGGCTCTATTTTGATTTCTTCTTATGAACCTTAAGATTTCATCGATAATTGATAGTTTTGAATTTTGTATTTTTGACCCTGCTCCTCTTTTGGCTCTTATGCATGTTGCTACTATGATAGCATCATAAAATTTTCTTGTAGCTCTTATACACACTTATTTTCATCGTTGGCTCTCCTTTTCTCGATCATTTTGGTGCATCCATATTACCTATTGAGTTTACTTTAAAGAGTTCAAAGTGACACTTGTATGTACAAGTAATAAGTGTTCATTGAAGTTTAAAGAGAAACATTTAACATTTAAGTCAATTTTTCTTTAAAATTAGATTTATGTTCTTTTTATAAATCTAGTGTATATTTCATGAGCTTTCAAGCTATCATAATCTTTATTTTTTATTATAATAGAGAGATATTTGAATATGATGTGTTTTCATTTTAGCTTAGACTAGCATTATAATTTTTTGCTCTTTATTCTTATCCTTTATCTACTAATTCTAGTAGTACTCCCTATTGGTTTCCTCTCTTTTTTTCAACCATTTTTAACTTGTTTTCCCTTTATATATATATATATATATATATATATATATATATAGGGGCGGACCTACCCTTTGTAAAAAAAATATTAAATTTAAGTAAAAAAATATATATATATAAATCAAATTTTTTCTGTAAAAAAAATACTTTTTAACCTTTTGCTCACCCTCAATTTACAATTTATACAATCAACCCCTCTTCATTAAAATCAATTAACTTATTACTCTTGACTACATAATTAATTAAAATAAAATCCATAAGCTTTAATATATTAATTTAGTGATATTATTTTATTAATTATTTATATATATTTTCAATATTAAATTTGGTATTATTTATTTATCTAAATTATATTTAAATATTTAAAATTTTATTTACTAAATAATGTTTAGCTATATATATATATATATATATATATATATATATATATATATATATATATATATATATATATATATATATATATATATTCATCCACCATAGTGTCATCCAACATTGATTGATCAATATGGCACTTTCTTTCATAGTAATTTTATGTTCACCCTAACTTTGGAGCTTGATCTCAAATTTAGTCATAAGTGTAATTGGCTTCATGCATTTTTAATGTTTCTATAACATTCTTCTCTTTTGAATTTATTCATTCATTTCTTTTCATGATTAATTAGTATAAATTTAGTTTAAACTAATGATACTAATAATCATCCAACCTCTATGGCAAGAACAACTATTTTAGAGGGTCTAATATCTTCTATATATTAATAAAAATTATAAAAATAATTTGGATAAGAACTTAAATATCACTTATAAAAACTATTAAAAAAATAATTTTAGCTTACTTAGTATGTTATTTAAAATTATAGAAAGAACTGTATAAAATTCCTTTTTTTTTGGGAGAAATAAAATTCTCTTTAATGCGTTTTGCACAATTATAAGTGGTTGGCTTACTTGTCATAATAATGGCATCAAATGACATATCATGTTGCTAATCACTTCTTCCACCATCGAATGATTAATGACATGCTATGAAGCTAATGTAGGAAAAGCTATTGTTATAAAGATGATTTTGCAAAAGTAGTATATTAGTTTAGAAAATTTAGTTGTGAAACTATTGTGTTGCAGTTATTTTTGAAAAAAAAAAAAAGTTTGAAATGCTTTTCTATGTCTATGGTAGCTATAGATCCACTGTTTTAGAATAACATTACATTGAATAAAATTTTAGGAGTTCATAGATACTTAAAAAGTCTACTGTTTTATAGATTTGAAAAATATTCTAAACTATATAATCGACAAACTCACTTTGCAATCTCTACCTATAATCATACTTAGACTAATCAGAATAACTAAAAAGTCAACTAAACAAAACAACTAAAGAATCCTCAAAAGATAATAAACTAAAGAGTCATTGTAGAGATAAATAACTTTTTTCCCAACAAAAAAATTCAAGAGATTTAAACATTTATAGATTTTCTTAGCTAGTATTCACATAAAGAAAATGAAAAACACTTGTACTTCGTAAAAAAATATAAAGATGTGTAATCAAACGGTAGACTACCTTGTATACTGTGATGATGTTATAGATCTTTGTCAAAAGGCCATCATTATCAGGTGAGGAGATCTCATTTACGGTTAACAGGTAGCTCTTTTCTTGAGCCCTATATTGTGGTTTAGGGGATTCTTTTTTGTAAAGTAATAGGGTATTTTGAGAATGAATTTACCGAATGGCTAAAATGTGGAGGCCAGCCTCATGTCGCAAACTCGGGTTATAGAAACAAACTTTCTGCAAATGATGCGTAAAAGCATCTCCCAAAATGGGCCTCCATTGCTTTTCATTTCGAAAAGCAATGAAAACATGCTCCAAATTGCCCCTAAATGACACTCATCCCTCATGCACAACGTCCTAACATAATTTAGCAACAATGAAAATGCTATACATGATAAGGATCACCTCAACCACCTCCATTTGCATGTTAAATAATACTTATATCTTATACAAGACATTTCTACCACCTTAATAGTTATGTTGAATATGCCTCTTATAATTAATCCCATCACCACTTATCATCTAGAAAGCGAAAGCACATCTCACCATGATATGTCTTACAAGATGGCTTTTATAGCATCGATTACTATCCAAAGGCTCTCATATCAACTTATCTTGAAGAATGATCATATTCAAAATGCAATCATCAATCCTCAATAAATCTACAATCCATATTCTTTGATAGCATCCATCATATGTCAAATTCTAAGGTTCTATGGTCATTAATTATTTAATCTTGAGCTAATACTTATGATCGGTTCGACACGTTTTGATATCATCACAAGTTTGCGAATGTTAAGGAGGAGGTAAATTGGGTGTTCTTAAAAAATCGTACAAGTTAAAACTCAAATTTGTTTTTTAGTGATTAGATCAAAAAGTTGCTAAATATCACATAATAGAAAAAATAAATGCAAAAAAGTAAAATAATATAAGAGGCACATGATTTTTTTGTGGTTCAATCAAAATCCTAAACTAGACTACAAGCTTAGGTTCCATAGCTAAGATTCCACAATCTCAATGAAAAATTAATTACATGTACTCTCCTATAATAGACTGAGTACACCCGACCAACAATCTTATACGCTTGTGAGGTGAGTATAATCTTAATAGAAATAAAATTTAAGAAAAAAGAAAAATACAACATACAATTTTGGCACAAACAAATCCCAAAGCTTCTAGCAATCCACCCAATTATTGATCACATCACAATAAGTAACAACTTGCCACAATAAGTAACAACTTGCAATAAATTTGAAAATGTAAATGACTGTTCTTTTGTGTAGAATGATAAATTGATTGTTGTTTTTTTTTTTAAATTGCAATTAATGTAGCTTAAGACAAATGATAGAATGATGTAAAAATTATTTAATCTAAATTTTATAATATTATTTTAAGTATTTCTAAAAATAACTTCCACCATCAAACATATTTTATTTTAAATTGAAACATAAACAAAATAAAATAAAAGCAAAAAATTTTTAAAATAAAAATAAAAAATAAAAGTGATACCAAAATGACACCTTAAAATCCCTTGATTTTTATGATAATTTCAATAATTTTAACAACTGAAAATAATTCCTGCAAAATATAATTGTGTTCCAATCAAATTATGCTCTAAAGTGATTCAAATGATGACAGGACTTTCAATTCTATGGTTAAATAACTTTGATTTAAAATGATTCTAATAATAAAGGATCTTTCAAATAAAACTTAGATTAAATAATTTTAAGCACAATAATAATTTTGTTGAAAACAAAATTTTCAATAAATAGAATTTTCAAACAAATTGCCATAATTGATTTAGTACAAATATGATTTGAGTAAATTAAATGGGTGCAAATAAAATTTTATAGAGATTGACTGATTAAATAAATTTTAAATTTTAATGAGATTTGCGAAATATTTCTACCATAATGATAACAAATATAATTAACAATATTAGCTCAAGATAAAAAATAATAATAAAGAATTTATTTGAAATAAATTTAGAGATAATTTAAATGAAATAAAGATAAGAAAAACTTGAAAATAGTCCAAAATTCATTCACGCAATGTTGGAAAAAAATTATTTATATTATGAAAAGATGGAAATTAAATTATATATCTAGTAAATTGAATTATTCATGACATATTAAATAATCAATAAATTTCAAATAAAATAAAATAGAATGAGAAAATTATTAGAAATATTTAGCAATTAAATATATGAATCTAAATTTAATTTAAACATAATTTACAACAACAACAACAACAACAACAATAACAACAAGCGTTTATCTCTCATTGGGGTGACTACATGAATCCTTCATCTCCATTGTGTTTCTGTCAAATTTTCATTTAATTCAAGTATCGATGTCATTTTTATGCATCTTAACCAAGTCTTTTTATGTCTACCTCTACCTTTCTTAACATAAGACAAATCTAATGCATCTACTCTCTCGGGTCATCGGACAGCCAACGCTTATGTGACCACCCAAAAGGCAACTCTTTCTAATCTTATCACCGAGCTACTCCAACTTTTCTCGAACATACTCATTTGCATTTTATCTTATTAGTAAAGCCACTCATCCACAGCATCCTCATCTCTATAACATTTAACTTAGTCTTATGCTTCTCTTTTTATTGGCCAACATTCGCACCATAAGTCATTGCGGTCTTACCACATCTTATAAAATTTTTCCTTAAGTTTAAGTGGAACTTTCTATCACACAATAAGCCGGATGCATTCCTACCTTAACCATCCAACTTGAATTCTTAATAACATCCATCTATTTCACCATCATTTTGAAAATAGAGCCTAAATATCAGATCGCACTCTTATTAATGACTTGTTCACTTGACACTTCTATAACAACACTTACACTCCATACACTTCATTTTTAGATCTACTTAAAGCGAAAACCTTTAGACTCTAAAGTTGACCTCCATAATTCAAGTTTTTTTGGACTCCCTCTATAGTCTTATCAAAAGAAGAATGTCATCGAAGAAGCATACACCAAGGTACATCTTCCTGTGCTAGTAAGAACATCCATAACTAAAGTAAAAAGATTAGGGCTTAAAGCGATCCTTCATGTAATCCAACTGAAATAGGAAAATATTTTATTAATCCTCCTTGTGTTTGGACACAATGCTTGACTATATACATATCCTTAATGACTTGAATATAATCAATATTAACTTCTTTTTGTTCTAGAACTCTCTAAAAAATATCTCTTGAAACTTTATCATAAGCTTTCTCTAAATTAATAAATATCATATGTAGATCCTCCGTACTTTCTCTATACTTCTCCATCAAACCTCTTAACAAATGTATAACATCTATAGTAGATCTACGGCATGAAATGATTGAGAAACACATCATAACCTATGCTCAATTACTCTCTCCAATAATTTCAATGTATGACATATTAACTTAATTCCTCTATAATTTGCACACTTTTGTGCATCACCTTTATTCTTAAATATAGGAACCAACAAACTCTTTCTCCACTCATCTCTCATCTTTTTAGTCTTTAAAATAACATTAAAAAGATTTGCAAGCTAAGAAATTCCTTGATCTCCTAAACATTTCCACACTTCTATTGGAATATCATCACGTCCTACTATTTTTTCACATTTCATTTTCTTTAAAGCTTTTCTAACTTCAGATTTACTAATACGATGATAAAAATAAAATTCTTTGTTTTTATTTAGGGTATTAAGTTGCTAAAATCAATTGTACTTTCAGATCTTTCATTGAAAAGTTTATCAAAATAACTCATCCACCTATTTTTAATATCTTTTTTTAAGAAAAGCACTTCATTATTTTCATCCTTAACACACCTCATTTGAACTAGGTCTTTACTTCTCCTATCTCTTTGGTTAGCTAACTTATACATACATCTTTCACCTTCTTTGGTTTAATAAAATTTAAACATAATTTAACAAAATAAATTTGATTTAACAAGAATATTGAATATAATTAAATTTCATGGCTAAATATATTTAATAAAATTTTGACCAATAAAATAAAATTTTGCATAAAATGAAATAAGTTATTTATGACTTCCAAAAAATTAATTTTCTACGAAAAATGAATTGAACAAAGGTTAATTGCATAATTTGAACAATCATGAATTAAATAATATATATATATATATATATATATATATATATATATATATATATATATATATATATATATATATATATATATATATATATATATATATATATATATATATATATATATATATATATATATATATGATTTTATAAAATTAAAAAATGCACATTATTGTTTTTTGAAAAAAATAAATTTATGCTGAATGAATTTATAAAATAATGATTACATGTTTCAATTTGTATGAGGTGAGCATATTTGTCTAATTTCTTGCAAATTATAAGATTAAGTCACCAAGCCTCTTGAAAGTATCACTTAATTTGTTTTATCTTATTGAATTTGATGATTCTTAGAAAGTTTAAAAAGATGAGTAATAATTTCAACCATAAGCTTGTCATCACCAAAATATAAATTAAAGGTCTATGTCTCATGGGGAAAATAAAGTTAATTCCAATCATATTTATACTTACTCTTGTATAATTTCAATTTATTTAGACATAAAAAGTCAAATTCAATTTGAGCAAAAATTTAATACAATTTCAATTTATTTGTTGAATTTTTAATAAGATAAATTCTATGTCTAAAATTTATAAATACACTAATTTAGATATAAATCAATATATACAAATTCAATTATACATAGATAAATAGATATACATATACATGCTATTGACATAGAAAATATAAATTGGATTTAACATTGTATCCTCCTTGAGTAACAATAACACCCTAATCTAATCAACTTATTAGGTTGGCCTTAGCAAGCCTTAATAGGAGCTCATGTTGGAGGGTCATTTGCTACTTTCATACACTATAGGTCTGACCCTAGACAACCCTAATGTAAACTTCTTTCCTTATTTGAACTCAACCATTCTTTAGTGAATATAAGTGTTTAATTTATGCAACATTTCCATCTCATTGACTTAATTTCTTATGCAATTGATAATGAAACTTTGAGGATTGGCTTGACCATTCTCAAAATCAACTTGAAAAATTTGACTCATGGTTGAGTCAAAGATACCTATCTACTTTCACCATATATTAATTCCTTATGTAGATGACTACCTTAATAACCTAATAGATCATTGCATTCAATTTAAATCCTAAAACATTCCCATAAGCTTCTTGACCATCAAAATACATGATCATGTGCTAGGCACCCATGATAAAAAAGTCAAACTTAAGTTTAGATGAGTCAATTTGGGCTTAACATATACCAATATCTATTAAACCATCTAATAACCATTTAAAAGTATCTAATGAGCATGTCCATGAAATTAATTAGTCAAATGGGAACTTTGGGTTCATTAATAGATTCAAATCAATCTAGTTGACTCTATTTGACCCAAATTGACCCAATTGAGCTAATTGGACTAAAGTGGTTATACAGATCAAATAATATGGATAAATTAAGTGAATGCACTCCTCTTAACATTCCATACAACTTCCAAGTCTTTCTTGGCCCAATTGTCCATGAGCCCATACTTAATTAGTCATAAGGATTGTATTGGTCTATTAATGCCTATACCTAGCCTAGAAAACTAATTAGACTAGCTTAACCTTACTATTTAATCAAATCCTTAGGGTTGATTGTAGCCAAAGATGACATAAGTAAATGTCAAGTTGAAACCAATCCAATTTGACCAATCCTAATGGTCAATTTAAACAAAGTGTCTAAAATAATCACAAATGAGCATACCTCATCTTCATTATTGAATTGAATAAACAAATGGAAAAATTATCCCATCATTTTTGGAAGAAAGCTAGGAGAGTATATTAAGAAAAAATGTCTAGTTCACCTCAATCATTTTGATAAAAAAAATGTGTCATAATGGGTCTACTCGACCCATATAGGTAACCTCCCCTAATTTTCTCTAAATTCCCTAAATTCATTAATTTTATCATTATCCCCACTCATAATTAATTAATCCTTGTGATTTATTAGCCTCTCTAAGGTTAATGATGTGGCTTAAGATACCATTAGATGTGTTAAACCTAGATATAAAATCTAGATCAATGTTATTTCGCCATTCAAACTTCTCCTTAGGCCTCTTTCGGGCCATCATAACTACTTACTAACCTCCATGAGTCACTATTTAGCTAGACTTGGTGGCCAACACACAATAAATAACCTAAACATGGTTGAGCTTAGGTTGAGAATTCACCTATAAAGAACCTCACCCCTAGCAGTTGACAAATTTAACACACTCCCTTAACTTCCATGAATTTAGTTGAGCCTTCCCCTACCACTCCTATCAACACAAACAATCCTAAGACCAAGCTTGGATGGAAACTCATCGGAGCATGATTGAGTTGCTGACCACAATCAAATGAGACTAATTTCTTAGAGTCTTAAGCTCATGGTAAGGTCATGAAGCTTTCTTGATCAATTCAAAACCATCATCAGTCCTCTTTAGGTAAACTTGACCATTTCCTCTCTCCCGTAGTCTCGATCTTGGTCTCCGAAGCACCCTAGGCAATGGTATGGCTCAGGGAGTCATGCATTCTACTACTTCAAGCTTCTTAGTTAATATTTTCACTTGTGATGCTTTGAGGAAGGATAATTCTTCATGTGTTAGACTAGGGGTAGGTTGACCCAAGCCTAGCTCAAACTTTTACCACTGCTCGTTGAAAGATAAGGAACAATCTCTTGGTCATTAGAATTGATTCAAATAAAATACAATGCCCCATATCATGTTGGACCATGCCCCTGTCCATCAATTAATGAATTTTATAGTGTTTCTTTGGATTTTTTTCCTATGTAGTCTATTGAATATTATAATGTGAAATTTTAGGCATAGATTTAATTGACATTTAGAATTCAAGAAAATAATATATTCCAATAAATATGATTTTTTATATTTAAAAAAATTCAATAATACACTATTTAATTTTAGTAAGTTATCTAGTAACTTGACAAAATTACCAAACTCCATGAAGAGATTATCATTGATATTATAAACTTACCATAAAAATTAGAAAGTAAATTGAATAAAAATAAAAGAGAGATGAATTTTCAAAAGTAACCACTATTCAAAAATAATTTTAAAATATAATTAAAATTTATGAAAAATTCAGGAAATATCTAGAACATCAATTTATGCTCATAATAAAAATTTGATAAATTTTTAAATTTATTTTAAATATAAAACTAAATTTTACAGGAAAATCTATTATTTAGTAATTAAAATAAATAATTAAATATTATTAAAAATATTAAAAATTTCCTAAATATCTTAAATGGCACTAAAAATATTCTAGAAAGTTTCTATAAATTTTAATAATTTTCATGAATCTAATCACTTTTATGAAAAATTAACTAATAATTTATAAATTTCTAAAATTAAAAGTTAATCAATTAAAATAAATTGAAATTATAAATAATTAAATGCCGAGTTATGAATATTAAAATAAAGTTTTTATAATTGCACTAAAAATTATCTAAGTAGTTGACTTGTGGGGCCGACTTAGTCAATAGGACCCATAATTAAACATTGTCCCTTGAAAATCGACTTTATAACTTTTAATCACTCTGATTTTAGTCAACTATCATAGGTTATTCAGCGTAAAAATAGTAGAACACTTATATGATAAGGATTTCTTATGCCCTCATTTGCATCATAGATTAAGCATATCTAATTGCACTATAGTTTTTTGTCACCCTGATTCATTTAATCTCAACCTTGCCATGTTGCAGAAGTAATTAAATCCATTAATCCTATTAATGTTATTTCTTATGCATATAGGACGACCACCTTATTTAGGTTAGTCAACCAATTAAGGAAACACACCACTTAGGATCACCCTACATATCATATTAGGGTATGATAACATTTTGAACAAACCCTATAGTAAATTACCTTACTATTATGGCATACTCATTTTCCTTTTAAACTATCCAAGGACTTAACAATTCATAATTTGTTAAGTTCTTCTACACTTAAGAAATTCTTTTGGTTATGTGCACCATATCCTCCTACACAGAATTATACCCAATTACCCTTAGATATCCTCCCATTTAAGCTTGTTCGACTAAGGAATTTTCATGGGTTTATCTTGCATTGTGTGATACAACCCATTCCTAGTTTAGCTACCTCATTAAAACTTTGGTAGATTTATTTGATGAATTTGGTTATCTTTGGATCAAGTTCAATTTGTATTGACCAATACCACTATTAGTTAGTTCTCACTCGATAGAGTCAAACATATATGAAGAAGTCATTCCATAGTTTAGTATCCATTATGATTTATTTTTGTTGGGATTTTGATTGGGCTAAATGATGTATGTAAGTGCACATGTCATTCAAGTAATATATTGATGAGTGGAGTATCTTTATCATAAAATTCTTTTATAAAATTTTTTAAGTTAAACATTAACCCTTTGCTATTTAATCATAATCTAATCAACTAAAAAATGCAAAAAAAAGTTAAATTAAGTAAAAATGTGTAAAAGCTACTTTCAAAAATAGAGGGTTTTAGTTAATTTTAGGAAATATACTCTCTATTTTTGGTTACTTTTGATATCTATAGATCATACTAAATTGTAAGATTGTAATTCGTCATATCACAACTAAATTAAGTACGAGAAGAAAGTAAAACAACAAAGGAATTCATAGTACAAAACATTTTCTTTAAACTTCACAATTCATAATGCATTTTCAATAGTAAAGAATATAAGGCTCTACAAATCCATAGTATAACACACATAACAACTCATTTGGGAAAGAGAAAATAGTATCAGTTTATAAATATTGAAAAATATCAAGAATAATAAAGAATAAGGAAAGATAGAACTAAGTAATAGTATTTTAAGTTCTTCCTGCTTCTACCCCTTATCTTCTTATCTAATTCTCCCTCTCTTTTGGATCTACTCCTTCATTCTTCACACAAAATAACACAAAGAACTCATAACTACTGGAACAAAGTACTATCACTTAGAGTCTCACTCTCCAAGTGCATCCACACTATATATGTTATACGCAAACTCACACTAATACATAAGAAACAAATTTGTCACGAAAAGTCCTTTCTCAATGGAAACTAAAGCCTATTTATTACTATAATAAACTTCTCTCAGTTATCCCCCATGTCCTCTCTACAAACTTCCAAAATATCGCTTGAAACTACCTAAGTTGATTACTGTAAATATTTAAAGTTGCATCTATCAGGTCATAGCACCATGGCATTGGAATGCATCACCTAAGTCCTAGACTCTCTATCATCTTATTGTAATATAAATTATTTTAGCACAGTGGCATTAGTATTTCAATGTGTAGATGCTCTACTTTCTATCTTTATGCTAAAATATGAAGGATTTTGGCGTTTCAATGCTCCGTTTACAATCTTCATGCATTTTGAGGCTTTTTGGCTTCTTCAAGTGCTACATGGTTTGTCTTTGTAGCATTAAGCCATTGAGATTATTATCTTGAGGTTCAAATCTCTAATAATTTTAATGCCTAGGCATTGATCATCCAACACCTTGGCACTAGATTCTCTATCTCTGCACCAAATTATTTAAGATGTAGCATCATGACACTACTTAACATAATGCCAAGGTGTTAGTTTTGAATCTCTTGATTTTCTTTATTTGCTCGCTTCATATGAGGAGTTCTTGTCAAAATCACTAAAAATGCTGAAAATATCTATAACTTAATATTGATTTAACATAAATATACTTGTTAAAACACGTAAAATTTTGTATGTTTTTGTGCTTATCAGATTTTGGTATATACTAAACTAAATCTTATAGTTTTCATTCAATAATATTTGCACTCTAGATATTTTGACCCCTATCTCATTTGTCTAGAATTTTCTATCTTTTTGTGTTTATGCCTTGCTCAATTACTAAAGCCCTATTTAGTAGTCAATGGTTTCAACTACTCTCCATCATATTGATGTGAAGCTTACAAAGTGATATTAACACTCTAGGTTAGATAATGTGTTATTAGAGTCAAGACTTAATTCCAAATTATGATTAGCTGATTATTATTGCTAGGTGATGCTTCATCTAATAATAAAGATCATTTAATCATAATCACATCTCATATGATCTATTTATTGAGCATAATTATCCTAAAACCTATCACTCTGATTCATTATAATGTGATAAGCCTTATGATAATTGAAATATATGAATAATTTAACTTGATAAATCATTAGATTCATATGAGTTAACCTTATGATACACTAACTCTATACACATATAGATGTTATGATAGTTCACAACTCTATAGCTAGTTCACATAGGGAGGATATGGTTTGGTTACTTTGATGCAATCCCTTTGAATGCTCAGTGTTTGCATAAAAAATGAAATAAATGAAACATCCCGACTTGGGGTGTAATGGCGCTATTGCCACCTTACAAAATCTAGAAATAGAAATCACTCCTTTAGTTGTTTACTTAAGCAACATAGGACCACAACACTATAATCCCAGTTACTAGGCACTCTAAATATTTTCACCATCAATTTTGGATCCAGTGAGAATTGAAAAGTCTCCCTCAATTGATCTTAGATAAAGAGTAAGGGAGAAGAATTCAATTTGTTAAAAAGTATTTTAGGTGCAAGAATCTCAAGAATTTTAAGGTTGAAGATATACACCATTGAACTTGGTTCTGGCATGAGATGAAAATTCTCCCTCCATTGATCTTAGATTAAGAATAAGGGGAAGAGTGCTTCTTGCACTAAAATATTTAGCATTGCTAAAGTGTTATGCCACAAAATTTTTATAAATAATTATTGAATTGTCTAAGAAACTAGTACAAGAATAGGATTCCCGCTGAGTCGAGGCACTGAGTCCTTCTAGAATGATGTCTTTGGTGCTCCACCTTGTAGCGTTGAGGCACTAATACCCCAGCATTGCAATGCTAAATTCTTAGGTTAGTGTCTTACTTATAGCATCACAGTGTTGTATTTCAATCTCGCTACCCTCTTAGGTTATAAAATCAATAAACCTATTTAGAACAACGCCTTAACGCTATTTTGTAAATGCCGAGGCGCTAAGTCTTGAAATCTTTTCCACTGTCGAACTTGGTTTTGGGGTGAAATAAAAGCTTTTCCTCATTGATCTTGGATCCGAGACAAGGAAGAAGGGTGATTTGAACTAAAGATCATGAAACCTAGCATTGTTAAGGCATTATGCTATAAATATTTCAAAATTCTCCAAAAGTATTGAATCTTAGGCACTGATGAAACAGCACCAAGGCACTGTGATTTCAGGGTCGAGGTGCTGAGTCCTCAGGAATCTTGAATGTTAGGTGCGCATCCAACAGTGTTTAGGCACTGATGTTCGAGCACCAAGGCATTGAATCGTCAGTAAATTAAACTTTAGACACTCATCTGACATCGCCATGGCACTGATTTTTCAGCATTGAGGCACTATGCTCTTAGGAATTAAAACTTAAACATCCAATTGATAGCATTAAGAGGCTCATATTATAGTATTGAGACACTCATATTATAGTGTTGAGGTACTAATCTCTCTAATATTAAGCCCAAGTCATTTCTATAGCATTGCAACGCTATCTATGTAGCATTGAGGCGTTGAATTCTTATGTTTTGAACTTTCATCTAACAATGCCAATTTCAATATTATTCATTTTTAAACTGAAAATTTTATTATTAAGCTTTTTCTTGAGCATTCCACATAATAGAGATGAACACAAAACTTAGAAATGAAGATATTTTTATTAACACCAAAATTAATTACAAAAATTTTTACAAGTAAATAAATATATAAAAGAGAAGAAGAAAGAGAAAAATATAAATAATAAAAAGATAAGGGGAAAATTAATAATTAGTCATTATCACCCCCCCTCCTCTTCTTCTTTTAGCTCTAATAGGATGCTCACATAAGGGCAATATTGAGATTCTATAGAAAAAGAAGCCTAACCTAGGCCCACATGAAAGCCAAAGTTTACAAACATATGAACAAGTGCTGAGTTAAACTCAGCCATGTATGAAACTGTTGCTACTATTGACTTATATGGTGGTCAAATTTTTTCTCCAGTTCTTGTTGCCTACTAATTTCACTATTCTTTTTTTTTTTAATTTAAGACTTGTCCTCCAACTTTTGGAGTTGGTCGTTTAAGGTCTTGGAGAATTTGGTTTGAGATTGAGGAGTGCATGAGCTTTCTCCCACTTTAGTCCTCGAGCAAAATCCTTCAATTACTCTTTAGTAAGGGAAGCCTTCTAAATTAAAACTTCTTCATCAAAATCCTTGTGCATCCACCGCAATACAGAAGGAATAAATTAAAGAAGAATGACCATAACTTACATTAGTACTATCCTTAAGCATATTACAAATAGAATTATAAAATGATCATCCTTGCATTTATAGTAAAGCCATTTTGAATCGTATAATTCAAAATGACCCTATCCCTAATCATCTCACTGATATTATTAGTAAGCATCAACTTGACAAAAATAAAATAATGTCAAACTTTGTCCAACTGAGGCCTGTGGAAAGAAAATTGATAATCTTTTCTTCCCATTTTTTCTATTAGACAATGAAATTTTTAATATTAAGGAAACTAAAAATTTCATCAAAATCAAGATGATCATTATAAAAAAAAAGAGATACTGATCATATACAATATCCTGTAAATTGTAATAGGCATTAATAATACTAATGTCGAAACTTACTAGTTTGGCTTGAATGAAAACACTGTTATTATAGTGCTCCTTCAAGTTGGAGAAGAACCCTCGCATCATAGGAAAAAAACAATAGTTGTTGTTGGCTAGCTTCTCCCAGTCTCACTCATTGATGTTCCTCTCTATGCTCCCACCCGAGATGTAGAAACTCCTTTCTGGGATGACATGTTTATGGATGAGAGTGTGGTGGTTTTGCTCCTCTGCTTTCACACTAGTGAACTTGTTAGAGTCACTAATGGCTACCCTCTTCTTGCCCTTGTCTAAGTATTTGATCACCATGTTGACTTTATTAGAGTGGAATGAAAGCAAATAAAGAAAACTATAAGATAACTAGGAAGGAATTGAATCTTTAGAATGAAAAATTTGTAACTTAGGGGTCCTATTTATAGACTGAACCCAAAGTTATAGCGCTTTGTTGACAACGCTGGGATGCTAGCCTTTGATTTTTGAGATTTAAGACTAGCACCACAATGCTCTACATATGGCACCTAAGCACTAATCACCCAGTCAAAATGATTACTGTGCCAATCAAAAAGAGCACTTATTACTATTTATTACTATTAATTCCATAACCGATCGAAATAAAAAACGTCAAATATTAATGGAGCATCATGGCACCACTTTTGTAGCACCTTGACACTAGTCAATCCATTTATATTAATCTTATAGCGCCTTAGCATTACAATGCTAAGTTTATAGTGCTGAAGCACTGCCCTCTCTGGTTTTAAGACTCATGTTCCTATATGACAGAGTTGAGGTGGTGTCTCATTTGCACCAAGGCGTTGAGTTGGGGCCAAAGAGCCAATTTCTTAGTGCCATGGTATTCTACCTGCTGTGGTGCTTCTTCTATAGTTCTAAGGTGTTGTACCATAAATATATAATTAAAAAAATTAAAATAAAAAATTAAACCAATCACCTTTATGTTTGCCATGCACACCCTTATGAAATCTATTGGCCTTCCAAGGATGCAAGTCCAATCTACTTGTTTGCCATGGGAACACCCCTATGAAAAATAATGGCATTTCAAAGAGATGTAAGTCCAATCTATCCATTCACCATGTGAACATTTCTATTTGGAATTTCCCAAGGAATGTAAGACCAATCTATGTGTTCACCATGCAAACACCCTAATGGCCTTCCAAGTGATGTAAGCCCAATTTACTTGTTTGTCATGTGAACACCCTACTGGCATTCCAAAGGGATGTAAGTCCAATATATATGTTTTCCATGTGAACAATCTATATCTATATGGCATTCCAAAGATATGTAATCTAATCTATTTGTTCGCCATGTGAACATTCCTACTTTGCATTTCCCAAAGAATGTAAACCCAATCTATATATTCACCATGCGAACACCCTAATGGTCTTATAAGGGATGTAATTCCAATCTACTTATTTTCCATGTGAACACTTTACTAGCATTCTGAAGGGATGTAAGTCTAATCTATACATTCATCATGTGAACAATCTATATCCATATGATATTCTAAAGGGATATAAGCTCAATCTATCCATTCTTCATATGAACATTCCTACTTGTCATTTCCCAAGGAATGGAAGCCTAATCTACTTGATTGCCATGCAAACACCCTTATATTCTTATTTCTTTATAAATATAAATCCAATCTATTTACCTATTTGCCATGCAAATATTCCTACACCATAACCCATACACTAAAACTCTAGTTTACTCAGGATATCTAAGATGAGGCAACCCATTCCTACTAACTAACTCTTTAGACATCTCTACTAATAAGCCCTTTGATGTTGGTAGATTGGAACAACATGGGATGACAAAACCATGAGATCTTGATTGGGACTACCCTCCTATTTCCTTTAGATAGTCATTCACATGCACCGCTATACCAATTCATATCAAAATATGTTTATTATCAACCTTAATCGAGAGTTCTCTCTTATTGTGATAAAAGGGGTAATTAGCTATGAATGCTTGTATTTATAAGAAGTAGAGCCTAGATTCTAAATAAACCCTAACAAAATGTTTGGTGAAATATAGTTGAATAAATATATTAATCTACCTCATGAAGATCATACTCCTACCTATCCCAATAAAGATGATAGAGAGTTTTCAAAAAGATATTTTTCTTGAGTGATCACTTAGGAATAAGTTGCTTAAGTGTGTTTAGACTTCTTTATTGAATGTTTCATTTAGATATATCGAGAGCCACTTTGTTAATGTTTTAAGTGTCATAGAAATATTTTACTATAGGTGTTGACATATGGTCAATACTTTATTTTACATTTATATGAGTTATGCATCATAATATGACTATCAATGTTAATCCATAATTATTTTGTAATTTTTTAAAGTTGTGATGGCTTAATTAAGCTTATGATATTTTATTTATTACATTATATTTTTAAATTTTTATATATAAAAAAAGTATTAAATGAGTTTCTTGAAAAAAACATGAAGATCCAATCTTGATGTATAGATTTATAACTCGAGTTAAAAAAGGTTCAAAAATAGAGAAATAAAATTTATATTTTATTACTCAACTTTTTTGAACTTGTTGGGTAAAACTCAACTAATACTTTTTATTTTTTACTTTATTTTTCACTTTATCCTAGGTATTTATAAGTGGGCTGCCCAGCAGCACTAACATATTACCATTATTATTTTACTAACATCACTACATAATGAATTTTTTTATTTACTTTTTTTGTTTGTTGTGACTTTTTTATTATAATGTGATTGTATATGCTTTTGTTAGGATCATATGATGAAAAATGTTTTCTAACAACATTAATAAACTTTTAAACAACTTTAAAATTGATTAGAAAAAATATTTTAAATATTAAAGTTAATGCTTTCTCAGCCATTTGTTAAACTTATTTTTTGCTCCTTTATGTAACTTAGAAAATGTATAAGGTAGAGCATGTTATGGCTAAGATAATGCATTAGAGCTTTCACTTAAGAATATATAACTTGCATATCATGCATATCCCCTTTTGGATAGAGCCTTAGGTAGGCATGAAATTAATTGTGGATAAGGAGTCTTAGTGTGTTAGGTAGAAGAGCTTGACCCAAACAAGTTTGTAAATCTGGTCTTGATAACTTTTGTCATATGAATAAGTTATCACCCTTTCTTTCTTTCTATGGGCATTTCTTCATTTATGTGAATACTATTATTCATGCATCCCTTTAACCTTTATTTTTTAAAACCTTATTTTGTTTAGAAATTTTTTTATTTTTCATTTTTAGCTTAAGGTAATGAAGATAACTTTAGATGATGCAATTGTTGGTTGTTGATAAAGTGCCTCACGATTGGGTTGGGTAAACCACCTTCCCAAGCTAAATAGCTATGGCTTGACATCTTAAGATGATGGATCCATGAGATTTAGATTAAAACTATTTCTACTTTTTTGTTGATTTTTTTTCCTATCCACTTACCCTTTGATCCCATTATATTCCTTGTCCTAGTCCTTGGTAGTTTAACAGTTACTATCATATAAAGGCTCAATATAATGAGTTCTCATCTCACTTGATTATAATGATTCATCCTCTACTTAGTAGATTGACACTTAATATATAAATTGACCTATGATGACAATCATTTTTAAACCATGAATTTTTCTTTAAAAAATCATGAATACAAAATCAAAATGAAGAAGTGCTCACTTTTTGAAAGTTTCTTGTAAAGGTTCCTATGAGGGTAGTTAACTAGCGTAAATACATTTTTATAAGTGAATAGGTAACCCATAATCTATTTATATTCATTATTAGCTTGATGGTAGTACTTCTCAAGAATCTAAATAATGACTAAAAGCTTACTTAGATCATATTCTCATCTCCCTAATGAAATATTTTAATTGCAGAAGATATCTTGTATTAATAAAGGATGTACATATTTGTTCTATTCATGTGTGCATGAGAGAGAGAGA
Organism: Cymbidium sinense; assembly: GCA_021442155.1. NCBI lineage: Eukaryota > Viridiplantae > Streptophyta > Magnoliopsida > Asparagales > Orchidaceae > Cymbidium > Cymbidium sinense. The sequence goes on from CM038215.1 coordinate 75,796,422, forward strand.
GAGAGAGAGAGAGAGAGAGAGAGAGTAAACATGTATCTATCTATAACATTTTATATATACATGCATATCATAATGAGATATGAAACAAATGTGGAAGCATCAATATGATTAAAGGTAACTTGCCTAAAGCAATAATAAAAGAAGAAACACAACACAAAATAATCCCAATAATTATATCATTTAGCATCAACTAGTGTGCATCCATAAAGAGCTTAAATGATTTATTCTAAAATAAGTAATAATATATATATATATATATATATATATATATATATATATATATATATATATATATATATATATATATAAAGTTATCTCAAGTCCTTTTGCCAAATCACAACTATAATTATGCTCATTAAAGAGAAAAATCCAAGACTCGCATAATTTATAGATATTATCTCACATATAATAACATTCTTAGTCCAAACTTTATAGCTCCTTCATTTCAGGCTATTAGGCCAATGAACATTTTAGCACAAATAGGTAGACGATGTAGTCAAGCCATACCCTATTAGCAACCATGTATTGCATCTTTATAATTAGTCTCAAGACCTTAAACTATAAAATAAAAGCTTATGATTTCATAAACAGTTGGCTTTAAAGGAAAGGTTGGAAAGATGCAAAACGCGTTATATAATGATTAAATTTATGTGTAGTTAGCTCTATCCTAGGGAATATACAATGAAAGTTAATTATCCTTAAATGAGAAAGATCTCTAATTATACATCTTGTGTTATGAAATTGCACTAGCACTTGAGAGTTTTGTTTACAAACTATCTTCACATTATATCTCATCTAAGCAATGTAACAAAGCAAAAACTAAATTAAAATATTTAGATAAAGAATAGTTTAATTTTAATTTAATAAGTTTATTTTAAATTTTTTATTATTTTATTAAAATTAGTTAAAATATATTTTATTTTATGAGTTTAATATATATATATATATATATATATATATATATATATATATATATATATATATATATATATATATATATATATATATATATATATATATATATAACATAGACAATCACATTAAAATAAGAAAGATAAAATGGTATAAAAAGAGTAAAAAAATTCATTGTGCCATAATGGATATAAAAGAATAGGTAATATTCCAATATAGTTAAGCAATCTTCTAATATATGCATGCAATAAAGTTAAAAAAGTAGATAACTTCTACTCAAGTAAGCTTGGATAATTTAAATAATAAAGTATAATTATTATTTTCCTTCTACTATCGAACTTTTTGATTAATTCATATCATATCTATTTATCGAGAGCTACAATTGGGTTGTACTAGGCTAAAATACCTCATTTGTACTTTACCATACATAAATTTTTTGAAATGTAGTAAAAAAATATCCTAAAATTAAATGAAGCTATTATTACAACACAACATAATTATAACACCACAAATGACATCAGTGATCATATCATACTATTTTATATATTGTTATATGGCCTTTTAGAAGTAAAAATATAGAGCAATGGTCATACATTGGGTACTCACAATAGACTATCTCTATCAAATAGAGGAAAACTAAAGATTTTTGATGGACCAGTCCATAAAAAAATTAACCAAAATCTGTCGATTATTTCCTTTTCGATGAATTTCTGATGGATTTCAACTTGATAATAAAACCCTTATTGGCAATGATTTTTGGCAAATAAAAAATTCAACAGAAAACCTTTTTCGATGGATTTTCAGCCAAAAGTTCTTTAGGAAGAACCGACGGAAAATCTAGAAATGCTGCTGAAAAAGTGAACCACCAAAAAATTTTTGAAAACATATCCTTAACATCCGCATAAGATTAATATAAAGCTAATCTAAAGCATTTCTTTTATTTCATTCCAGTATTTTGAAAACTATTGAAATAAAATAATAGTTTCAAAACATTTAAATGAAATAGTTTGAAATATCAACATCTAAATAAATTATTTACATATATAAATAAAGTACACATGAGACCTACACCTAATTAATCTCCTCCTCATCATTATGCTCCTCCTCCTACTCCGTCTCCATTATTGGATCCTTCCCCTTGCAACTGTCTCTAGGCATCTTCTCTATTGCAACCATCCAGGCTTCTATTTGAGCAGTCATCCTCGCTTCCATTTCTTCGACCACCGCAATGACACACCTCTAAATAATCTCATTAATCAATTGATTGTTTGTTCTAGAGAATGAATGATGTGCATCATATGCTAATCCCTATGAGACTAGGTTGTAAATATGTCTCTTCTTCTTTCCTCCAACAGTCTCTTTCCATATATCATACTCTGACTGCTTTGACTGCGCACTAGAACTTCTTACACTAGTGGAACCCTGGCTAGCAACTTCTTTCGGCCTTATGTAGTCATCCTACGAGCAATTAGAATGTGATTTTACTATAACAAATTATTAATTGAATTATAATTTAAGAAATTAAGAGTTAACTTACATATACTCTCTGTGAGCAAACATCAACCTAGTGATGGGCAGGCTGATGCTGATGTATTCTACTATATAATTCAATAGCAGTAGGCTCTCGCCCAAGAACTTTAACCTGTAAACATTCTAATAGAATTAATTAATCTTGATTATAAGTTCAATTAATAAAAGTAACAAATGACATACCATCCTTTATCTGTACTCAGTGTGCGGTACTAAACCTCCAATATACAAAGAGGTGCCCATGCCCCCAAAATCACAAGCTTGATTTTACTTTGCATGCTCCCTCTTGTGAACATAATCTTGGGAGACCCATACTCTATAGAGGTCAGCCCACACATTCTTTCTAATCAAAAGTAGTCTTCACCCAAACTTGTGTTTGTCTATGAACATATTGTGTAGCCGGGTATCCCTTATAGACTTAAAATTTCATCTGATCTTCTAGCTGTGCTATGGCAACTAGCTAAAATCCTTCTATAATATCAAACAAACTAATGATAATTACTAATGCTTTAAAATCCACTAACAATTAAAATTTATAATTAGTTATTACAATACCTCAAACTCCTTAAACCACATGTCCCGAATCTCAATTGGGATTTTCTTCCATGAGACATATGGAGCATCATACTTGCTCCTTATTATGTCCCTGATTTTATGAATAACTTCCCTAGATGGATTGCACCTAAAAATTATAATTAAGATTAGAACCTCAATATACCAAAACTAAAACTTTAAAAATATACTTACATGTCTCCCTCTGGCTCAATAAAAATTTGTGTCATCGACGACTCAGTGGGCTTAGAAGTATCAGGATGATCGAAATGTGTATGTTGAAACTTGAGCTTAGTGGAACCTATGGGTACCTAATATGGGTAGAACATAGTAGTGTCTATAGGCTCTGGAGAATGATAGGCATGTGTACCGACTAGTCTAGAAGTATGAGGTGGCGATATCAAAATGGAGGTTGAGGTAGTGATTATGGTTGTAGCCTAAATAGTGGGTCGAGGCATAACCTTCTTCCTCTGCTTGAAGATGCTCATAAATGATCATTATGGAGCACTATCACTATCACCTGATGCCATCTATAACTAATAGAAAATAAAATGATTTGATCAATCATAAATAAGATTACTTGAAAACTTAACAGGATGAGTAGAAAGTTGTAATGAGAATTGCAATATGCAGATAAAATATATAAAAAAATATGTAAAAATTAAATACATAATGTGAATTATATTATGCAAATACAATATATAAAAAAATGTAAAAAAGATAATATCTGAATTATATTATGTAGATACAGTATATAAAAAAGGTATGTAGAAAAAGACATTACATAAAATATATTATGTAAGTACAATATATAAAAAAGCATGTTATAAAGTAGTTTTTAAGTTGCACTAGATATGCACAATATATGAAAAATAATTATTTTATAGTTAATGATGTAAAGAAGATAATATGTATCTCTAGACTACTATTTCTAACCCATACCTACAAAAAAAATGTGCAAGTACCTTTAACTTGTGTTAGGTCTCCTGCTCTGATGCATCAAAAGTTGATTGTATAGTGCCATGTTCATCATCATCCTGGTTTCTCTCATCTTTTGAGTGAATAACTTCTTCATGATCAACATTAATATCAATCAAGCTCACAACTACCTCTTCACCATGAACTAGAAGTTTGAAACCCGCCATCTCATCCTCCTGATGAGCAAGTTCAATGGTGTTTTCAACTTCCACTATTGCACTCGGTTTGATTTTAACTACTACAATCCATTCCATTTTCTCTCTTATTCTTCTTAGATATCTTAAGTAATGCACTTGTGTCGCTTGATGTGCAAGGATAAATGGGTCGTACTTAGCATATTTTCTAATCAACTTTATTTTAGTGATCTCATATGACTTATGCTTTCTTATTCCTTTATTATGCATAGGATCAAACCAATCATAATTGAATAGAATGATATTCCTCTCATTTGATCCAAGATATTATAACTGTACAACTTCTTAGAGAATTCCATAATAATCTATCTCATCATCTGAATGTGTGTTTCCACGAATAAAAACACTAAAGTTATATATTTTGTTTCATTTAGACCAAGAACTTGTGTGAAATTTATAATCATTGACATCATAAATTTGCCACGTACTTACAATTTACTTTGGACCCCAATCCAGGTCATGAAAGTCCTGATTTTTCACTCCATTTCTCCAATCATGAACCTAATATAGTAAGAAGAATAATGAAGTTGTGTAACTAATGTAGAAAATGTTTTAAAATTTTATTGCTTACATGTAATCTAAACTATGTTGGAAATTCATCTTCAACCTTCTTATTAATAGTGGTAGTGTCATCCAAGTTTAATGAGTTCACAAATAATCTGAACTAAAAAATTAAATTGACATAATTTGGTAAGAGATAAGTTTGATTAAAAATAAAAATGAGATATTGTGGCATTAATGCGCTTACTCAAAAAAATATTGAAACTCATCGTAGTTTATCAGAACAACAACTATCACTGCCCTAAGCTCCTTGTTATTCATATATCATAATGTGCATCTATCCAACGCTCTTACGGATGGTTCGAAAATAGATAAGACATTCTATGAAGATTCAACACTATTGTTATTATCTTGAAGTGCATGTGGTTCAAAATATTAAGAGTAAAAATTTATAGTCTCTTATGACAAATAAGCTTCACATATTGAACCTTCAGGTTGTGCTTTATTCTTCATATTTTTTTCATTTTATTCAAAAATTTGCATGAATTTTGGAAAATATTTACGCATAAATTAAATGTGAATTGATATTACTACATTAATAAATAGCTACCTCTCAAAGGGTACATCCATCAATATTGCATTGGACCTCCTGCTCTAGCTTCGTATGGTAGATGTAGCGACAAGTGCTCCATGCAGTCAAAAAAAAGTGAGGGCGTAGGGGAGGAATTTCTTTTTGAGCTTACAGACAATTATTAGAATGTTTACTTCTAGTTTCTTTTAGCTTTCACAAATAATTGGATTGAGCATAGTTCCTTTAAAAAGGAGACTAACCACAATCATAGGATTTAGAATTTTCTCTGATAAAGTGTTGAATTCAACTAGAAGTAAGCATTACAAAAAAAAGTGACAATCATGACTCTTCATTCCAAATAGTTTTCCCATTCTCAAATCAACACATTTGCTCAAATTTGATGCATACCCATATGATAAATTTAATGATTGTACCCACTCACATACTTTTTTTTTGTTCTAATGTGAGGCAATATTTGGCTATAGGCTTCTAAAATATACCAGTTGTTGTCTCCCTCAACTCTAACTCTCTTCTATGGTAATATTCCTTCAAGTTCAACCAAGCCTTCATATTATCTTTAATTTTTTTTCCTTAATAGCCATTACTATGTTGGAAACATTATCAAAAAGTTTTTTTTCTCTATATGCATCACATCAAGATTATGCCTTATCAGATTAAACTTTCAATAGGATAGATCCTAAAAAAATACTCCTATTTGTCCAGTTATGGGTTACACCATAAACCGTAATATGACTATTAGGTAAAATAGGAGAATCAATTATAGTCGGGATAGAACTAACAATATGTCATAAATCATCCTCACTCAATCTTGGAGGTGGCTTAGCTTACTCAACTCAATTTTTATGAAGGCATACTTTTTTTTTTGAATGGATGATCAACAAGAAGAAATATATGATGACAGTCAAACTAAAAAAATTTTGGCCATTTTTAAGAGTGAATGCCTTCGATAAATCCATACAATATGGACAATCTAACTTTCCAGCAGTGCTTCACCCTTACAACATTCCATATGCAGGAAAGTCATGGATTGTCCACATAAGTACTACTTTCATATGAAAGTTTTGTTTTACAACAATATCATATGTCAGTACACCAATATCACATAAAAATTTTAGCTAATCTATCAAAGGTTGCATGAAGACATCAAGAACATATAATGAGTTATCATGAAAAAAATTGTAGCAAATTGTATGGTGTAACTATCACTGGCCAACATAAATAGGGTAATGCATACTAACTAAACGGTGTAAAATTATCAGAGCAAAGGCTAAGTTTGATGTTTCATGGCTCAGCTACAAAATCTGGATATGTATGATTCAAATGCTTCCACGCTTCTCTGTTTGATGGATAACTCAAGATATGTGATGCACTTGCTTTGTTGTGATGTCATCTCATGTGCTAGGCTAAATGCATGGAAGCATAAAGTCTCTACAAACATGGAGTTAAAGTCAAGTAGAACAGACTCTTGTGTGGTACATCTTTCTATTTACATTATTTTCTAATGTGTGGCTTGAACCTAGGTGCTTCAGAAAATCTGCATTCAATATCTTGTGTGTTGTCCTTATAAAATATTATACAATCATTGACACAAAAGTCAATTTTTTTTTACCTTAAACTTAGCTTTGATACAAACTTCTTTATTCTATACAGGTCTTTCAGGAACTAAGTTTTCTTATGGGTTTGTCTCTTTTAGTAGCCCTACAAACTATTTAAAGCATTTATATGGCACATTAAATTCAATTTTAATACTTAGTATTCTTACGGCCACAGATAACTCTGTGTGGTTCATGCATCCTTCCCATAATGACCGTTGTGATGCCATTAGCATGCCATAGAAATTTTTAGCTTCATTATTAGGTAACTCCTCAGATACTTTGCTTTGGCAGCATCATAAACCATTTCTTCTAAGTTCTACTAGAATCATATTCACCTAAAGGGCATGCATGACTCATTGAGGCACCAATATCAATATCAACATGTTGCTTGAACTCACCATGTGAAATTCATAACTAATAATTTGATTGAAAAACCTTGCAATACAAGTCTACTATGACTTTATCTAACATTAAGAAAACCTAATTCTTGTGCCTCATACATGGACATTAAAACTTTCCTTCAGAAATGTAAGAAAGAAGTTGTGATGCCACATGTATGAATTGTTTAACACCACTCAAGAATTCATCAGTTAATCCTTTTTTGCCCTGATGCAATCTATTGTACATCCATGGTTGCTCACTATGGATATCCATAAGCTAGGTAAATTAAAAAAAAAAGTAGGAATTCAATTAGCATTTTATCTCAGTTACATAAGTAGTAATGATTACATAATTAATAACTAATTTCATGTAACACCCTAGGTGCCTAAGTCATTCACTACAAATTTTTTTCCAACCTCTTACCAATTAGCCTTAATAGCCTATATTCACCAAGTGCATTTTCTTTTTACAAAAATGAAACCAACATGTATTGTGAAATTTAAATAAATGCATCAAAAATTCAAGATGAATTAACAGTTTCCGGTGGTCTTTCCGCCAGAAACACTTAAGATGAATTAATATGTCAGAAAATCAATTGAGTTTAAGTGATTTCGAAGGTGATGTCCTCCGCAGTTAGTAATTTTGTCGAAAATGTTCTGAAAAATTTGTCAGTAAATTAGCCGATAATTTTCAATGGAAACGTCCACTAGAAATCTATGAATTTTTTGTCGTGATCTTAATATAACAAAACAATATAATGGCACAACACATCATAAAAATATAAAAGTTAATCTTGAGTTGTGTTATTATGTTAATGCTCTCCTTAATTCTCTCAAATTTTTTATATTACAATTATTATTTTTAAAAATTTTAAATAGTAGACTTATTGATTGAAAAATTCATAATTTGTATACTATGATTTGAGTGGACTTGAAATCTTTATAAGATATTTTAAAGAGTGTTTTAGACCTCTTAAATGAATTTAAGAAATTATTTTTTCAAATTTATTTAATACAATTAACCAAACAAAAATATTGGAATTTTTAAAAATAAAAAAAATTAGATTTAAAAAGTAATATTTTTTCTAGACTTATCACTTAAGATTGTATCGATGTTTAAAATTTTATTTAATTGAAATTAATAGTTAAGCTCAACAAAAATATAAGAAAATTAAAATAGGGAGGTTTGGATTAAACTTGATTCAACTTGTTTTAGGCAATTGGATTCTATTTTCATAGATCCAAAGGCTTAGAGATTATCTTTTAGCTTATGTTGAGCTCAACCCAAAAAATTTGGTTGGGCTTATGTTAATGCGACTTGAGTGTTAGTTGTTTATACTTATCACTCTTGAGGTCTCCAAAAAAAAATAAAAAAAAATATATCCATCACTAAAAAGTTGAGGAGGCCAAAGGGAGTCCATTACAAGCTTTACTTGGCTTACCATGATCTAGACATATTTATAGACCAAGTTGAGAGAGTGGGGGGAGCTAACGTTTGAAAGGGTTATCAATGAGATTGATGGCAGATAGTAAGATTGATCTTAAAGTTTCAAAAGTTTAAGTGAACAATCTGTTAGTTGGAATTAGCTTGACTCCTTTTATATGTGAGTATAGACTAAAGCTTAAGCTCATGTGATTAACAATGGTGGCTAAGCTATCTCAATGAGCTTGGATGGTGTCAAAATTGTGGTGAGTTTCTTGCGAGCTTGGAGAAAGTGTTCAAATGCACCTCTTGACTTAGAAAAAAAATATGGCTATTATAGACATGGTAGCAGAGAGACACTATGGGTTAACCATGTTTTAAGCCATACTCAAATCCTTCTAGCCACTTAAATCTTCTTCTATGGCTGTAGGCCTTTGGTGACTAGTGTTAGCAACCATTGTTGAAGGAGGAATGGCTTGATCTTATTAGTTCGTAATGACTTACATTTATGTTTATTAATTGTTACTCTATCTATATAAATTATCCTAGGAAGCTAACCTATGAGATAATGTAATAGTTGGATCTTCATGATAATCATTGAAAAAGTTGACTTGGGTTGAACAAAGAATATAGTTTCAAGATTTATTGCTAAAATCACTCTCAGGAGGTTGATATGATTTAGTCATTTGATGGACTTACGTTTTTTCATAAATATGAGTATTCCCATTTGAGCCCAAAAAGATTACGTTGGCACATTTAGCTAAATTAACAACTTTAAAATGGTCAAATCTATATAAATTGAACTAAACATTTATCAATAAAATTTTTATTATAATCACTCTTAAGAAATTGATTAGATATCATGATTGGCTTGGTCTAATCATCCATTAAAAGGGGTATTGGCCTTCATGGGTGAATTAACTCATTTTTCTAGTTCAGTTTAAGCAATGAGAACATTTGAATTCATTGTAAATGGACCATGATAAGGACCTTTAAAGAATCTTACTTGTTAAATTGTTATAACAAATTTAATGATCATGTATAATTTAATCAAATTAATCTAATTTGGGTCAGTTAGGTTAAGTTGTGGCTTTGGTATTCAAAGAAGGCATGTGTTTAAAATTCTACTGAATTTTTTTTTATGCCAGAATTCTTCTAAATCTTTTAAAACATAACTACCCTATAGTTTTTGAAATTGAAGTTACATAAACACTATGAGCAACTTATATTTATGAAAGTAACATATCTAATAAGTCAAAAGAGATTATCTGAAAGTTATTTTATATGAACTTATAGAAAGATAAATACAAATGAGCTATTAAAATGCATATAAGCACCTTAATCTATGAGACTCATCCAATAATACTAGCCAAATTGTAATTATGCAAAGAATCTCATGACGTTGTCATAAATAAATATTTGTTAAACATGCTTATTTAGTCAATAAACTCTCAATTAATCAAATATTTTGATAAAGAGAGATTTTTTTTCTATAATTCATTCTTTTAAATTAAGCATTATAAGCTCCTAAGACCCTAAAAGGGATTAGTGCTAGGAAAGTCCAGTAGTCCAAAAGGTTGTGTGAATTGAATGCTAATGATGAAACATCATACAATAGATGTTCTATTCAAATGTTGTACAAATAAAAATGAATATTCATATTTCACTAATTTTCATACTTTTGATTTAGTCATCTCCTTACATTCAACACAATAATGGTGTGACATAACATCAATATATATATATATATAATAATAATAATAATAATAATAATAATAATAATAATAAACCTAATTTAGCTAATTAAAAAAATCTAATGAAATTTGTATATCCAAAAGGCCAACTTTTATCAACTTTGCCAAAATATGTTGCCTAATGCTAATACTAAAATAATTAGCACAATACTTAAAGTAACATCTTGTAACATATATGATCTTATGAAATTATTAGCCTTCACCACAAATTTAGAACATCTACAATCTTTATGAATCATAGAATTTTTAAGAAATTGATACTTTATATTATTCAAAGCACATAGAAATATAAAATTGTGGGCTCTAAAAATTCGCCACCGACCTCTTCAATGAAAAGAGTATTTTAAAGTGTCAGTATAATTTTCAGAAGGTAGATGGAATAGTAGATAAGACACTACCCAGAGATTTCACCCTCATTTTGTGAGGACTTTAGATCTAGTTCCAGGTTTCCATAAGCACAAGCCCCTATAGTTAATTACCTCTCTCAATAAGTGAGAGAGAACTTTCGATGAAGGCTAGTCATTAGATCGCTCAATGCATAGCATATAGTAGCAGCATGTAGAGTTTTAGAATTTAGATTATGAAATTCATCATTTCAACTTAAACCGGATGGTTGGGGAAATGATGACGTGCCCGATCTAGATCTCATGGTTCTGTCATCCCGGGTAGTCACGGTCCCTAGTTTACTTAGTCGAGAGGTAGTACCCAACGATAAGGATCCTCATCCCACAGGGTTACGTCGTCAAGAAATCCTTGACTTAGGGTAGTGTTTGTCAGGAGACATGTTTAAGTCTTAGTTGATAGAGGGGCTGTTTGTCTGCCAAGTATACCCTATGATTCGTGAGCCATTGGGGAGCATATAGGCTACGGTCATGATCGTAATATAATAGAGCCGGACTGGCCAAACCACCCGATCAGAGGACTCTGGTCATAACTGCTTCATTTGTAGAACTTACTAGTCAAGCCACATAATCAGAGGATATGAACCACATCCTTACTAGCAAGAGATTAATTGAGAGTGAATATAGTATAACACTTGATTTGACATTAGCTCTTTTGTGAGCTAGAGTTTTCTTAGTTTGTCACCCCGATAAAAAGTTGCGGAAGGTGGATAGATTGAGTTTGGTTTATGTTTTTAGTGATAGAATTCCATTTAACCAATTTCAAATTGCTATTTAAAAATTAATTAATTAGAATATATTTAAGAGCTTTAGATCCTGTCAACTCTGTTTAGTTGCTAACAAAGGATTGGATCTACTATCACATGATAGAATCTATCTTTCAGATATTTTACTAATTTGAAATTCTTATTATAAGTTTTTTAGTTTTGTTAACCCAAATCCAGTCCTAAGACTAAATTGGGAAACAACCCACATAACATCCTCAGACACTTGAATTTAAGCATTCAACGTAGTATCGGGGCCCATGCGGGTGTTTATAGCTTAGTTATTTATCTAAGGAGACAATCTTAAGTCTACCTTAGCGGACAAAGGGCTATTAGCTCTATCAATATACCATATGATTCACAACTCAAAGGGCAGTGCCATTGGGGAGCATACGAGCTATGGTCGAGATCATAATATAATGGAGCCGGACTGGCCAAACCACCTGATGAGAGGACTCACGGGCCGCAACTTCATCTGGGAACTATGAAGCAATTAGAGGATATGGGCCACGCCCTGCGGCGTGAGATTGATTGACAGTGAACATAATAGAACACTTGATTTGACATTGGCTCCTTTGTAAGCTAGAGTTTGCTTAATTTTTTACCCCCGATAAACAATTGCAGATAGTGGATAGATTGAGTTTGATTTGAGCTTTTAATGATAGAGTTTCATTTAACCAGTTTCAAATTGTCACTTAATTTGATTTTAAAAAAAATAGATTAATTTGAATATGTTGAAGAGTTTTAAATCCTGTCAACTCTATTTAGCTGCTAATAGAGGATTAGATCTAACTGATAGAATCGTTCTGATTTTTCACCGATTTGAAAGTCTTATTATAGGTTTTTTTGATTTTTAACACTAATCCTAAATGAAACAATCCATGCAACATCCTCAGACACTTGAATTTAAGCATTCATCATAGTGTCAGGGACCATGCAGTTGTATTTAAGAATTTATGCAGTTTTTATTTCTGAGCTATGAGATTAATTTCAGATTGTTACTTAATTTGATTTGAAAAATTGATTAATTTGAATATATTTAAGAGCTTTAGATCGTCAACTATTTAGGCTAATAGAATTAGTTCTACTATCACTACAATGATCAGGATATTTTACTAATTTGAAACTCTCATTATAAGTTTTAGTTTTATTAACCCTCTAAGACCAAAGCAAGTAACGCAACTTCCTTAGACACTTGAATTTAAGCATTTAGCATAGTGTCGAGGCACATGCATCCTCAAACACTTTAATGATTTCGTTGATTTTTTAAAAATTATAATTAGAATGAAATTCCTTAATTTTTTATTAAAGAAAGCCTTATATTTTTTATAGAATTTGATTTAGTATCGCCTTCTATTTACTTGTACCAAGAGTTGCATATCTAGTGACGAAAAGCATTATAAATTGATCTAATATCTTATTAGATTTTCAGATTAATATTTAATTTAGTTTAATTTAGCTTGCGCAGCCTTTTCAGACATTAAAATTTGCACTTGAAATCTCTATATCCGAGCACATGCAGGTGTTTATAGCTTAACTGATTTCATCTAATTAGTGCAATTATGGATTTTGAAAATCATAATTAGAATGAAATTCCTTAATTTTTGATCAAAGGAAGCTATGATTTCATAAATTTTGACTTTTCTTAGCCTTTTTGTTGTACAAAGAGTTCGATCCTAAGAAGGTGTTATGAATTGATCTAATATCTTATTAGATTTTTAGATTAATATTTAATTGATTCCAATTTAAGTGCACTCTAAAATTTGCTGAAATCTCATGTCTGACGCGGTGTTATAAGCTAATTTCATCTAATTAATGAAATTGATTTTGAAAATCATATAATTGAAATTCCTTAATTTTGTTTTAGAGAAAAGCTCCGATTTTTGTAGATTTTAGTTTAGTATCGCTCTATGCTGAGTTGTAGATTATTAAGAAAATTTTGTATGTGTTAAAAGGATAATTTAATTTATTATTTTAAGAAGAAGATTTATTCCTAAAAGTAGTTCTCATCTTATTATTCTTTTATTTAAATTTGTTTTCACTCTCTTTTATTCAAATTTAATTTTCCCCCTATTTTATTCAAATTTGATTTTTTCCCTCTTTATTCAAATTTGATTTTCCACCTCTTTTATTCAAATTTGATTTTCTGCCTCTTTTATTAAAATTTGATTTTACCCCTCTTTATACTTCTTTCAATTTCTATAAATAAGGTTAAAGAGAGTTGTCTATTCTATTTCATTTATTTGAAATGTTAGAGCTAGGATATTTGAAAGGGAGCGGTTAGGAACTTTAGTGGGATTTCAATCCTGCTTTAATAAATTTTGAAAGTACTTTTCTTTCTTTTAGTTTGTTTTCTTTTATATCTGCCATATGTCATTTTTAATTTCCCACTTGACGTAATTTGGCCATCCTCGTGTATATGGGTACATCGTATTTTGTCTACTGGTATCGCAGAGTAGCGGTTGTGTCTTGTGACCACAATTTTATCTTGTTTCGAGCACGATGATGTCTTTATACCTGAAAGAAGACATAATCAATATATATTAATCTCCTTTTTTTTTAAGTCAAATTGATAAAATTTTGGATTTCGTGGGGCGACATCAGAAGTAGTTCTGATATCTTTGTTGAAGCGTGGCGTGTCTTCTGACATATCTGTTTTCCATCCGTCAGATGAAAGAGGCTTGATCATTTCGATGCATACGATGAGCGTGGTGTGTCTTCTGATCTCGAATTTTATCTCATCACGATGAGTATATGGAACTTGTATAAAGACAAATATATACATATATTCCTTATATACATCCAAGCTTATTTTATTGCACATTCAAAACTTGCTCCGGTTTTGTAATTCAGAACTCTTTTCAGTTTTCCAGAAGTTGATGGGTCGGTGGGCTGTAGTGGGCCGTGGAATTGGGTTTGGGCTGGATGCGGGTTTCCAGCAGGGCTTGCGCGTGGGCTGGCACGTGGGCTGGGTACAAACAGCCGGCCGGAGGCGGGCTAAAGACGGCTTGCGCGGGCTGGTGCAAACAGCGAAGGCGCGCTGCGACGGGTGGTATGCGGCGGGTCGGCGGCATAGCGGAGCAGCGGGCCGTCGGTGCGGCGTAGCGGGCTGGACCACGGGATCGAGCGTGGGACGCACGGGAGCGGGCTGGGCCGTGGGACGGAGCGCAGGACGCGCGGGAGCGGGAGCGGGAGAGCGGGCCGGCGGCCGGATCACGCGGGAGGCGTAGCGCGCGGCTGCGGCGGCATCACGCGGACGACGGAGAGCGCAATTTTATGGGGCAAAATTTTTAAATTAAACATGATTAAAATTTTAATTAATAAAATAAGCATATTTTTAAAAAAATTTCAAAATAGTCACATTCGCCTAGTGCTGACTGTACATACACCTGGCTAAAATAAATTTTTTTTTTAAAAGGAGAATATATATATTAATAATTCTTATATATTTACATATCCATCCTCTCTCTCTCTTGTCGTTATTTTCTCTCTCAATTTTATTAATATATAATTTAAAAATATTTAAAATATATAAATAAATAATTTTAGTAAATAAATAAATTATATAAATAAAAGCATATATATATATAAATTTATTTAGTTATTTATATATTTAAATTATATAAATATTTTAAGTTATATAAATAATTTAAAAATATTTAAAATATATAAATAAATAAATAGTTATATATATATATATTTTTAATTAGTTATTTATTTATTTAAAATATATAATTAGTTAAATAAATAAATAAATAATTTTAAATTATATAAATATTTAAAATATATGAATAAATAATTTTTAATAAATAAATAAATTATATAAATATTTTATAAATTATATAAATAAAGCATATATATATATATATATATATATATTATATATACATATATATACATATATATATATATATACATATTTATATATATATATATAAATTTATTTAGTTATTTATATATTTAAATTATATAAATATTTTTAAGTTATATAAATAATTTAAAATATTTAAAAATTTTAAACAAAATAATTAGTTATTTATATATATATATATATATATATATATATATATTTAATTAGCTATTTATGTATTTAAAAATATTTATTTATTTAAAATATATAATTAGTTAAATAAATAAATAAATAAATTTTAAATTATATAAATATTTTGTTATATATATATTTATAAAATATTATTTATTTATTATATAAATATTTTAAAGTTATATAATAATTTAAAATATTTATATATAAAAATATATATAAATTAAAATATTTTAAAGTTATATAAATATTTTTAAATTATATTTTTAAATATTTTTAAATTATTTATATAACTTAAAAATATTTATATAATTTAAATATATAAATAACTAAATATTTTATAAATATATAAATAACAAAAATATTTATATAATTTAAAAATTATTTATTTATTTATTTAACTAATTATATATTTTAAATAAATAAATAATAATTATATATATTATATAAACTATTTATTTATTTATATATTTTAAATATTTTAAATATTTATATAACTTAAAATATTTATATAATTTAAATATATAAATAACTAAATAAATATATATATATATACTTTTATTTATATAATTTATTTATTTACTAAAAATTATTTATTTATATATTTTAAATATTTTTAAATTATATATTAATAAAAATTGAGGAGAAAATAACGAAGAGAGAGAGAGAGAGAGAGAGGGGTGATAAATATGTAAATATATAAGAATTGTGTGATCTATATGTAAATTCCCCTTTTTTTTAAAAAAAATTATTTTAGTATGGCTGACTGTGCATTGTCAGCATCAGTCGCCGTTAAACGACTGTGCCTATTTTGAATTTTTTTCAAAAATGTGCTTATTTCGCTAATTAAGGTTTTAATTATGCTTAATTTAAAAATTTTGCCATTTTATGATGCGTCACGGCCGTGGGATTGATTGCGTGTGGTTTTGCGCGACAGGCCGTAGGAATTGCGCCGGCAGGAGGAGATTGAGAGGGAGACTGATTTTACCTGTGCTTTCGTGTTTTCTCAAGAGAGAGAGGAGAGTGGGAGGCAAGAATGAGGAGGGAAGTTGTAGAATGTGGGAAGTGATTCCTTTTTCAGTTTTTTTAAAAATTTTTTTTTTGACAGTTTTTTCATAAAACTGAAAATATGGGGGAATCATTGAGTAGGGGGTAATTTTGAAATTCTTTAATTAATTTTAAATTTATTAAATAGTTTTAATGTGAATTTCACGCCGATAAATACACATAGTCAATATATATCGATTTAGGATAATTTATTCGAATCTGATAGCTGATCCGTTTCATGATGGGCCGTTTAGTTAGTCGGTGCCATTGAGTCAATTTTAGCTCAAAATTCGCTGTTCGCTTCGATTTTTATGCGCACTTCGTCCATTGAGTGCGAATAGTTTATTTGATAGATTTTGGCATTCCAAAGCCAATGACATGATCAATTTAGTGAACGGAGGTCATTTGATTCTCGTCGGCACCTCCTGACCTCGATATGTGTGTATGCATGTTGACGATTCGAGCTCTTGATCGGTTGCTCATCAAGTCGTGCAATATTTATATCCTGACTAATTTCGATGTTCTGAACACGATGAAGAAGTCTGTTCATCGATCAGAGATCATTTGAGTTGATTTTGGTGACGTCCAATGCGTTTCAGTCTCTATTTGCGTGCTGTCACTTCAAATCACTCGACATTTGCACAGACTTGTCCGAATTGAGCGCTGATAGTCTCATTTGATAGATTTTGACGTTTCAAAGCTAACGCATGATCAATTTCATGAACGGAGGTCATTCAGACATCATCGTAGCTTCCTAACTCTAATATGTGCGTCAATACATTGATAGCTCGTGCGCTTAATCAATTGCTCGTTAGATTTTGTAATATCTATATTCTAATCAATTTTGATGTTCTGAACATGACGGAGGAGTCCGTTCATCGATCGAAGATCGTTTTGACTATTTTGGTGGCGTCATTTTTGTCATTTGACTATCACCTGCAGTCCGTCGAATTTGACTTGTGGCTTGATTTGACATACTATATAGGTAAACAAAATTCACTCTCATCTTTGATACATACCCCAGCCAAAGTCTTATTTACATCATCATGTGATTTAATATAAATGGTGCTTATAGTCTTACACTCGTCAATATTTCCTATATAAACATGCCTATTACATGATTCTAATGTAGAAAAGCACAAAACATGAAAAGAATATCCTAAACAGCTATTAATCACTATACATTAAACGTACATACATATAAATAATATAACTAGAATATATAAATTATATTTGCGCCTAATATCTATTTTTTAACAGTTATAAATTGTTAATTTCCAGCTTTTATATTAAATAATATATTTTATTTTATTGCATAGTTGGATAAGGAGGAGGAGGGGAAATGAATTTGGTAATTTAAAATTTTATTCATGTGGCTTTATTTTAGTTGCTTTGAGGTCTTATTAATTAGCATATATTGCATTATATCATGAGTTAGGCTCCGTTTGACTAAGCTTTTTAGATTCCTGAAAAACTGGTTTAAAAGTGCTCCCTGAAAAGCTATTTATCTTTGGCTTTTTGAAAATAGGCTAAAACGGAGCTTTCAGTGAGATGGAGCTAAAACTCAATTTCATGGAATTAAAGGGCATTCCCAATTTAGAGGGAATAAATTCTATTGCTACTATTCCCATTATCCTTCGTTGCGATTAGATATGAATGAGGGTGTTCATCAAATATAAGCATGTTATACAAATTTAAGCATTTTTTCTTTTTTGTTCTTCAAGAAAATGCAAGCCCAATCTAATTGTCTAATCTTTTTCCTCTTTTCCTTAAGTAGATGTCAAGTAGTCCATCTTATTATTGGTTCATTCTTACATCATAGATTATAAGAATCACATATTCATGCTACTATATTAATATGACAATCAAAAAAGCTCATTGTTCGCGAATAATTTGTATTTGACTCGTTAAACAAACAAGTAGAATATGAACAAATATTTATTTCAATTTATAAAGCAGTAATAAAAAATTATCATTCGATGGTGCTTGACTCGATTTAGCTTGAAAAAAATTATATATATATATATATATATATATATATATATATATATATATATATATATATATATATATATATATATATATATATATATATATATATATATATATATATATACCTACAGATTATCATTAATTGGGATTTGTTCGTGCCTGAATATGTAATTCATTTGGGGGACTTGTCTCCATATAAATTTAGTTTTCCATATTCTTCAAATTCATTTTTGTCATTTAATTCCATTGTAAGGAAATCCCTTGGAGATTCTACTTAATATATTCCATCGATTCTCATAGTATAGACGAAGTCTAAATTAATTTGTTAACTCTGTTAGGGTGGTAAGATCCAATTTCTTCTTGCTTCAAATATGAGGCATAATTGAAACTTAGGCGTACCCGATTTTTATTCATGACCACCTTCACTGCATAATATTCCTATGTTACTAATATTAGAGGATCCGTCTGTTTGGGCACATAAATCTAAGAACTGATTTTATGGCGTACGTAAGTTTTCAGGGTAAAAGAAATAAAGGAAATCTTTTATATTTAACTTTTTATTGAATTAAATAATTTATGAGGATTAATGACATTACATTTCTTCTACTTAAATTTTTAAAGTACATTTACTTTAAATTTATCTCATAAAATATTTCTTAAAATACTTGGAGGATTAGTCACATGGATATGAGCTCAAATGAATAAAACATGAATATTCAAGTTTAGATTTATGAGTTTGTTTGGGGGTAGCTGTAGGTTTTGAAAAGCTGATTGTAAAGTTGCTGTGGAGAAAGTAATTTTTTTGAAAAAGCTACTTTATGTTACAAATATTTTTCTTTTTTAAAAATTAAAATAGTTTTCTATAGCCCACTATATTCGATTTTCAAAATAGTTTTTACTAATTTCTAAAATCGTAAAAGTTGATAGTCGAATCTGCTTTCTTACTTTATGAGAAAATAATCAAGAAAGTTTGTGTATTATTAGTATTTAATATAAGATGATTTATTAGGTCTTACTAATGGTCCAAAGGACGATGAATATAACTAAACTTGATTAGTTTAATTTACATATGTTTAAAATAATTTTATAACCAATGATTTTTTTATAATATTTGTGATTTTAATTGAGTTGATTTTTATTTTATTATTATATTTATGTTTATGTAAAAATTATACAGTAATTATATTTTACTTCATAATTTGCTTAACATATAATCACTGATCAAATATGGTTGCTAGCAAATTCATTTTATCTAAAATATTTTAATCACTAAATTTACTGATTATGACTAATTATGTAAAATTTTTTTACGTGTTCTTAAATTTAAGAAAAAAGAGCTTAATGGTTGATATGACACTGAAAATTCTACTAGTCGAAGTATAAATCTTGATGTCAAAAGCAAGTTGATTCTCAGTTGAAATTAGTCGAGATCAAGCATTTAAAATATCATTGAAGACTTTGAGATATCACTTAAATCCATAAATAGCTCTTAAACATGGAGTGTTTATAGTCAAATTGAGCGTCTTGACGAGCCAGATCTAACAAGCCCAAGATCTCATAATTCCGACTTCATTTGAGCATTCAAAAACTTAAAATACGTCGAATGATCAAAAGAATCATTTTGAGCCGTCCGATGAAGGGGAGTTGTTCGGATTTTTCATGTACTTACATAGACGCCACTCCTCCAATCTATAAATAGTTTTTCATTTCTCATATGAAGGGGGCCCAAGCAAGAGAGAAGAGAGAGCTCTAAAGTTTGAAAATTCTCCGAGCACAATTGTGCCACCACTCGACGGTTGTCAACCACCGCTGCTCACCGCCGTTGATCTTTGCCGATGTCAATCTCCGTTGGTCCCAATCATGACCTTCGTCGACCCCGATCCTGCTTGTCATCATCTTCTACCACTAGCAACTATTACAACCTGAACGTGACTATATGGCTGTTGTTATCTGATTCTGGGATTCTCATTGTCAGTCCATCTCATGTACAATTTTGTAATCCCTTTATCGAAAAATTTTGTACTCTGAAACAAATACATAGTGGAATATTCTTATTGGGCTAGGCCTCGTGGTTTTTCACTCTTTTCGAGGTTTTTCACGTAAAAATTTCTGGAGTTTTATTATTAATTCTTCAAACATCTATGTGTGTGTTGGACTCCGCAACAAAGCTAAGGCGTAAACTTTCACTCTACCACAACTGGTTTTTTAGCACGCAACAGTTTGACGCCGTCTGTGGGAAGCTAACCCTTCAATCACAATTTATGTGAACACTTGTTATAATTGATAGGTGTAATACCGTAACGGAGCCTCAGCTCAACTCCCATCACTCTCGAAACCAATCCTTGAACCATGATGCCAAGCTTTTGCCACACTCCCCCTTGTCTTTGAAGGCGTAGAATCTCTTTAAAAGATCGTGTCAGCCAAATGGAAGAGTCTCAAAATGAGATGATCCGACTTTTGCGAGGAACACAATAGCCACTACCGCAGCAAACACATCTCCCCCAAGATCGATCATTAGCCGTGGGAGGTCAAAATGCTAATCTCCTTGACACTGAAGTTCCTCCGCATAGAGACCGTGATGCTAATCTCTTTAACACTGCTAGTTCTACTCATCCATCACGTGCAGCTCAACCGACTGCTAATCCACCATTTATTGGTAGCTTGACACATTCTCGTCCTGTTGACCCCACTTGTCATGTTATACATGCAGAATTATGACGCTTAATGCAAGATGAATTTCATCTTCAAGATAGAAATCATCTTCCCCTCACCGCAATCTATGAATCCTCACCTTTTCAAATTTGAACATGATTCTTCAAGCATTCATTGATTCACATATGACTATTATGCATATCTAACGAGCTCCTAACACACTACTTTGTCAGGTCTTTCCCGTTACCCTCATGGGGCAAGCTCGCACTTGGTTCTACTCCCTTCCAAGGAGATCCATCCATACCTTTTACAAACTTGCCAAGATTTTTATGAAACAGTTCATTGCAAACTGGATGATCATTAAAGATTCCTCCCATCTCTCCAGCATTTGTCAAAATTAGGGTGAATCACTCAAGGAATACTTCGAGGTTCTCCTTAGAAGCTCACCAAATACTTGGAGTAGACCCTGAACTATTAAGAGGACTTTTCATTGGAGGGCTCCGTGCCTTTTACTGTCCTTGTCAGAACCGCGGTCCTTCATATGCCGACTTAGTTCATCGTGTGAAAGCACAAATCTCTGTTGATGAAGCTATTAATTCCCATCGCAAATAATTTGAACAATCTACAGAAAAATGTAAGAGCACACCAGGGAATGCGGACTGACAATCCCATCAAAAGAAGCAACAAGGCAGTCGTGATCTCCCCCCACGGCCCCCATATTAACGGCGTGAATCACGACCAGAAAAGGAATACACGCTGCTGAACACATCTCGTGTTAACCTCTTGATGGTTATTCAAAATGAAGAAAACATCAAGTGGCCACATCCATTGAAACCAAATTCAGGAAATCAGGAGCAATATTGTTACTTCCATCGAAGTCGTGGACATACTACTGAGGTATGCAAACAACTCAAAAAAGAAATCGAGAGGCTCATTCAACAAGGATATCTACGTCGATTTGTGAAGAATTAATCGACTTAAATAAACATATCTCCAACTGGGGGGCAACCAGAGCAATCATCACAGAAACAACAAAATAATCATCAAACATGTGGGGAAATTGAAATAATCGCAGGAGGACCAATACTATCTAATCACAATCTCATTACCACCTCTGAAGAGCCAGAGTTAAAGAAGTCTCGTATTGATCATTCCATAACTTTTAATGACTCAGACTTAAAAGGAGTCCATGTTCCTCATCAAGATCCACTTGTCATCAGTGCAGGGATCGGTGTACCATGCTATAATATTAAGAGAATTTTGATTGACAATGAGAGTTATGTTGATGTCTTATTTTACTCCATATTTCTTAGCATGGGCTTGGATAGGGAAAAGCTCCAACTCGCTGCAGGACCATTATACGGGTTTGATAATTGCCCTGTGCGAGTAGAGGGGACAATCACCCTTCCTATTGTCCTTGGCAAATTTCCTCGACAAGTGACTCATTTAATCCAATTCATGGTGGTCAAGTCAGATTCAGCATATAACACTATCTTCGGAAGGCCTCTCCAATCAATTTTTGGTGCAGTCACTTTAGTATCTCATCTTAAGATAAAATTTCCAACCCCCGTTGGAGTTGGGGTGGTCTGTGTAAATCAATAGATAGCACAATCATGTTACCTCAGACAAGCTCAACCACGCCCTTCTGTGACCTTCAACATCGAAGATTTTAATTTTCGAGATGAAGAAGTGTCACAGAAAGCTTCACTTGGAGAAGACTTGCTCTCTATTGCATTATCAAATGACCAACCACTACGAACAGTGTAAGTGGGATCCCTGCTCTTAAAAGAACAAAGGAAAAAATACATAGACTTCTTGCACAGAAATCAAGACATCTTCGCTTGGAGTCCGACGGATATGCCGGGGGTCAACCCTAATGTGATCATGCACTCCCTCAAGATTGATCCAACATTTAAACTGATCATCCAAAAGAAGCGAAGTTTTGCACCTAATTGCCTCCAAGTTATTGAACAAGAAGTTAACAAGCTCCTTGAAGCGGGATTCATACGAGAAGTATTACCCTACTTGGCTAGCAAATGTTGTCATGACTAAGAAAACAAATGGAACACGGAGAATGTGTATTGATTACACTAACCTTAACAAGACTTGTCTGAAAGATAGTTTTCCTCTTCCTCGAATTGATCAATTGGTTGATGCTACATTTGGACATCAAATGCTCAATTTTTTGGATGCTTACTCCAGTTACAACCAAATAAAAATGAACCCAATGAATGAAGAAGCTACAACATTTTAAACATAAAAAGGTTTATACTATTATCAAGTTATGTCATTTGGGTTAAAAAATACTGGTGCTACCTATCAACGCCTTATGAATAAGGTTTTTAAAGACCTATTAGACTGCACAATGGAAATATATGTGGATGACATGTTAGTAAAAAGCTTGGAAGAATCACATCATATTTCTGACTTAGAAATATGCTTTAACCTTCTTCGACGTTATAGCATGCGACTCAACCCGACCAAGTGAGTTTTTGGGGTTACGTCAGGAAAATTTCTTGGATTTATGGTTACCCACCCTGGGATAGAGGCCAACCCTGAGAAAATCAAAGCTCTCAAAGATATGACTCCTCCAAAGAATATTAAAGAAGTTTAACATTTGAATAGATGAATTTCTACGTTATCCCGCTTCCTAGCCCGTTCTGGGGATAAATACTTGTCATTCTTTAAAATATTAAAGGGAGCTAAAAATAATAATTTTCAATAGACTGATGAATGTCAGTCTGCTTTTAAGTAACTAAGGGAGTATTTAGCATCTCCACCCCTATTATCCAAGTCTATTCAAGGAGAGATGTTATACTTATATCTCGCAGCCTCTTCCCATGCGATAAGCTCAATTTTAGTGCGAGAAAAAATGGGATATAATGACTAATTTACTACATTAATAAAATTTTCTCTAATATAGAAAGTTGTTATCCACTTGCAGATAAGGTGGCTCTGGCTTTAATTTTTTCAGTGCAAAAATTGCATCCATACTTCCAAGCTCATACTATCGGCGTTTACACTCATATATCATTAAGGGCCATCCTATAAAAACCAGAAGCATCTGGGAGGTTAATTAAATGGTCTATAGAATTGGGAGAGTTTGATATAAATTCACCTACCTGCTATAATGTCAAGTACTTCGACTTTATAGTGGAATGCCGCCCCAACTCAGAGGAGCTATCTGCTACACACCTTTGCTCCTCAATGGACCCTCATGTTGATGGAGCTTGAGGAAATACGGTCTTGGTGGGAATCTTACTTATTTCCCCCCAGCATAATACCTTAGAGTATGAACTTCGCCTAAAATTTTTTGCAACTAATAATATGGCTGAATATGAGGCTCTCATCGTAGGGTTGAGACTCGCCATTGATTGCGAAGCTCAAGACTTAGTGATCCACACTGACTCTCAGCTTATCACCTCCCAGATTGAGGGAAACTTTAATACCTCATAATTCTTAGCTGGCATAATACCTCCACTTAGTAAAGTCTCTTCTTGCCCATTTCAAGACACATCAAATCATTCACATACTGCGAAAGAAGAATACTCGAGCTGACACTCTCGCTAAGCTTGCTACATCTGCTACTGGAGATCTATTTAAGAGAAGGCATGTTGAAGAAATATATTTTCCTAATATCTAAGGGCTGTGGGTAATACAAACAATTAATGAGATAAAAGAACCTTCGTGGATGGACCCCATCCTGTCTTTTCTACAAGAAGGGACCCTTCCTGAAGAACCACCTACTGCAACTCATCTCCGAATACAAGCTTCAAACTTTATTATCATCAGAGGTGAACTATACAAATGAGCTTTTTTTGGGCCATACCTCAAATGTCTCTTACCATCAGAGGCCAGATTACGCATTAAGAGAGGTTCACTCGAGGATATGTGGAGAACACCTAGGAGGAAGGGCGTTAGCCCTTAAAATTATAAGGCGAGGATTCTATTGGCCTAAGATGAAACAAGATGCCTTGGAATTCACAAAAAAATTTACAAGTTGTCAATTGCACTCTAACCTCCCTCACATGCCGCATACAGAGCTTTCATTCATTCAAAGCCCATGGCCCTTTGCTCAGTGGGGAATCGATATCATGGGACCTTTTTCGATAGCATGGACAACAAAAGTTTATCATTTTAGCCGTCGACTACTTCACTAAATGGGTGGAAAGCCAAACCACTCGCTAAAATCACGGAGGCAAATGCTAAACAATTTTTTTGGAAAAATATAGTATGTTGATTCGGTCTTCCTGCAAAGATCATCACTAACAATGGAACCCAATTTATTGGAAAAATTTTTAGTTCTTTTGCAAAGATCTTCACATTTATTGTTACATCAGCGTACATCCTCAACCTAGACGGTAAAGCTAAGACTATACTCAAAGGACTAAAAACACATCTTGAGAAGGCTGGGGGGCAATGGGTTGTTGAGCTTTCTAATGTTCTTTGGGCTTACCACACTACATCGCGAACCCTGACTGGTGAGACACCATATAACTTATGTTTCGGCATAGAAGCTATTATATCAATAGATATTGGAGTTCCAAGTCTAAGAGTTCAATTATTCGATCATGATGGTAATGGGGAAAAACTCCGACAGCACTTGGACTTACTCCCCAAAACTCGTGACATGGCCCTACTTCGGATTGCTTCCTATCACCAAAGGGTAGCTCATCACTTCAACAGAAGAGTAAAATCGTGCCATATCTATCGGTGACTTGGTTCTGCGAAGTCTAAAAGCTGCAGGCAAAGGCCCTCAATGAAATAAAATCTCACCTCTTTGGGATGACCCATATGTGGTTATAGCTATGGTAAAGCCAGGAACATTGAAGCTCAAGGATCCAGAGGGAAAAACTTTACCTCAAACTTGAAACACTGAGAATCTCTGAAAATATTATCAGTAATTTCTACTGCATAATTATTGCAACTTTTATTTTATCTCGTTTCTCATTTCCTCTTCATGTAGCCGACCCCACTTAGTGGGATAAAGACTTATTGTTGTTGTTATCATTTCTCTTGAAACTCATATCCTTGTAATGAATTCTTAGCTTTTTCTTTCAAGCTTGTTGCATATGAACAATCTCCTTCATTTAATCCTCCCACTTGAGAAAATGCACAACTCACATTGTATCTCAGTTAGGGCATGATCAATTCCACGGGGACTTGATCGGACCTCTTCCAAACAGGTAAAAAGTCACCTAACGCTTTGGCAAACACCTAGGATAGGTCAAAAGGTCCTTGGTGGACATCCCACGACCTCTTCCATACAGATAAGATGTCAAATAATGTTTTGACTAATACCTAGGATAGGCCAAAAGGTCATTGGTGGACTTCTCACGGCCTCATCCGTGCAAGTTAGCGTCGTTGAATAATATTCTGACCAATCACCCTGGATGTGTAAAAATAAAATAAGTGTGTATCACCTAAAAATAATTTTTTTTTTGACAACATTAACATGATGACATAAGAAAGAATCAAAATTCTGATACACAATAATAACAATACATAGATAAAAAAGGCATCCTCAAGTGACGCTGCATCATATCAGTTGGTGATATCAACATCCTCCTCACCACTAGGAGATGCTCCCTTGGACTCACTCTTAACTCCTTCATCTCCTGAATCTAACGAAGAGTCTTCAGATACTTAGCTGGGAGATAGATCTTCAATACTAGCACTGGTCTTGTAATGCACTAAGCAGATTCCTTTTAGGAACCCTCGGATGAAGCCCTCCTCTAAATATTGGTGATCCAAATCCTTCACTTCAACATCAAGAATATGATTATGAGCTTCCTAGACATGGTCTTTGATTGTACCGTGATAAGCCAAGGAGCTCTTAAAGTCTTCCACTACCTTCAAGGAGATATCATTTGCTTCTACTTCTGACATTATATCCTCCTTCTCAGAAAGACGATCTTGTAATGCTTTCTTCTCAGTTCGAGAGCTCTCTTCTCCGCTACAAGTACCTTGAGTCTTTTCTCTTTCTAATGAGTCTCTGTCCTCACCTCAATCAGCTCATCACGAGTGCTCCACCTCCTAACACTGGAGAGAAAGAGAAGTTGACATGTTAGCTTCGATTCACTCGATCGGTAATCCTCGAAAGTTGCCACTTCTTTGGCCTTAACACTCATCTTTCGCTCATACTCGCCTTGCAGATATTTTACCTTTACAAATTCAGTATTCCACTCATCTAAAGCGACACACAAATGAGCCATCTGCCCTAATGTTTGAGTTACCTATATAAAAAACCATCACAAATATTACACAAAGGAAAAGAAGAAAAGAAGAAGGAGGAGAAGACAACGTACCAATTCATCATCTCGTTGACATCCAGTGCATATGTGATTTAACACCTTTTTAGGAATGTGTGGCTTCGAGAAATGAACTCTCCCATCATGAGTTGAAGCAACTAAATTCTTAGAGGCCAACTGGGGGCGAACATCTTCTTCGTAGATATCTGACGTAGTCACTTCAACACGTCTTCCTTTTCTGTAAAGATGAAAAATTGCTACCACCATAATTCCATAACGGGCTTCTTGAGAGAATCCTATAAGTATGAGGAGACCTTTCATCATCTTTACTTGACCTCTTCAGTGGAAGAGCATGAGATCTTCCTGTTTGGATGGAAAGACCAACCTTGAACATCCTATCTTCAACTATATATTTGCCAATGTGACGTAACTCATATTGCAAGCTTCCTACATCAGAAATATTAACAGTTTCTAGAATCTCATTCTCCGCCATCAGCAATAGATCTGGAAGGTCATTCAATCTTCCCCATATCTCAGGGAGGCCCCACTCATTTTTCATAAAAAAGAATCCATTAGACCAATTTTTAGATGGATACCGCGCTAAAAATTCTATCCAATTTTTTATAGCTCGATAAGAAACACGTCCCTGAGCATCACATATGAATCTACACATTCGGTACAAGTATTTGATCTTCAAAGTATCACCACGCTCTCTAAAGAAGACAGCCAAACCGATGATGAGCACTAAAGCCCGAAATAAAAATTATGGCAAAGCTACACCACATGTTTTGAAGATCTCAATCAGCTTGGGAGCCAAAGAGAATTACAGTCCAGCACAAAGAATCATCTCAGAAATAGTGAAGTATCCCGACGGAGGTGAACGAGCTTGATCAGACCTTTTGGAAACAATAGCCACCAACTCATTAGGGAAATAAAATTTCCCATGGAACACCATTAAACTATCTGCTATGACAAGGGATGGTATATCATCAGCGAGTTTTCTTGGGCATCACCCTGTGAAAATACATAATGAATAAGTAAAGAGGGGAGAAATGATAAAAATCTGAGAATTTTGTGAAGCTACTCACTCACCCCAATACTTGGGCATACCCTTTTCTGACTTTGCCGCTCACGGATAGCTTGGGCTAGAATTTTTTACGATCTAACAAAAAAGATATGCATACATGTGAGATCGAAAAAAAAAGAGAGAAAGAGAAACTATTTCTCCCCAATGATGCTGTGAAATTACCTGCCAAACTTTCTGAGTCGTTCAAATGATGGCTCCTAATTATCGCTTCCCCGTCATCTTGGCAATTATTAGCCATTGAACCATCCATTGAAGTTTCAAGAAATCCATTTTCTCACTATGGGTCTAGATCGCGTCCGAACCCGGTCGACGAGGTCAGTTGACACCTCTTTCGAGGGAAAACTATAGCCTTGTTGTATGAACTACGGGTCTTGATCGCCTCCGAACCCAGTCAGTCTGACGAGGTCAGTTGACACCTCTTTCGAGAAAAAATTGGAGCCTAACCGTATGAACTATGGGTCTTGATCGCCTCCGAACCCGGTCGGTCTGACAAGGTCATTGACACCTCTTTCGTGGGAAAATTAGAGCCTTGCCACATGAACTACGAATCTTGATCGCCTCCGAACCCTGTCGGTCCGACGAGGTCAGTTGACACCTCTTTGGTGAGAAAATTGGAGCCTTGCTATATGAACTACGGGTCTT
Organism: Cymbidium sinense; assembly: GCA_021442155.1. Classification (NCBI taxonomy): domain Eukaryota; kingdom Viridiplantae; phylum Streptophyta; class Magnoliopsida; order Asparagales; family Orchidaceae; genus Cymbidium; species Cymbidium sinense. Next base: position 75,825,711 of record CM038215.1, read on the forward strand.
GATCGCCTCCAAACCCTGTCGGTCCGACGAGGTCAGTTGACACCTCTTTTGAGGGAAAATTGGAGCCTTGTCATATAAACTACGGGTCTTGATCACCTCTGAACCCGGTCGGTCCGACGAGGTCAGTTGACACCTCTTTCAAGGGAAAACTGGAGCCTTGCCGTATGAACTGCGGGTTTTGATCGCCTCCAACTTCGGTCGGTCGGAGTCTGACACCTCTTCGAGGAAAAGCGGAGCCTTGCGTATGAACTTCTGATCGTCTTCGAATGACCTTCACTCAAGAAGAAGAGAAGCAGTAGAGTACATGAGAAGTGTGCCTTCTCCCTTGGCCCTAGGGGGGTTTTTATAGACCCCCTATAACGGCAAAAAGGTAAAAAATCATCAAAAATTACCAAAAATTGCCAAAAATAATAGATAATCTTGAGTTTATTTTTGAAAAATTTTAACACAAAAAATTACAATAAGATTCATGCCTAATTAAATGAATTTTCTCATGATATTCATTTATCTCCTATTTCTATATGTCAAAGTCTGTGATGTTTGAAAATATATATTGAGCTCTTAAAAAAATTCAGTATAATATAAAATTTTCAAAACAATTATAAAATGCCATCACTCTTTAGATGTCAACATGGACATCTCTTTGACCTTGAGTTGTGAACTCAATAAACCCTCTTAAATTGTAACTTTACCATTTTCTAAATTAATGCATCAAAATTTCTCAAATTACTTTACTTTAATCACTCTAAATTTTCTTGAACTTAATTGTATAGATTCTATTCAATTTGAAAAATATTAAAATAGGTTCCATAATATTGAAGTTTAAAAAAATTCTACTATATTGAAGTTTGAAAAAAATTTATTTTTTATATCTTGATGTTGAAAATATGATATTTTTAATTAAGTTTATCCATCTCCTTGAATCACTAAACAAAAGATTTTAAAATTTCTTGTAAATATAGATAACATCTTTATCCAATGTAATATTTTTTTTAATTTAAATTTTCTTATTTAATGGGGTATAAAATTGATGAATTGCTATATTATTTTATTGATGCTAATTTCATGCGTTGCAGCTTATCTATAATTCAAATTTTGTTAAAAATATTTAATATAAAATTTCATTAAGTAAACATTCCATACAAAATTAAAATTTTGTAACATATATATTTAAAAACAATTCTCTGAGAAGCTATTGATTAATGATTTATGTATTTCAACATTATCATAGTAAAATATAGTGAAGGATAAAAATTTAATCATATTTATTATCATTATCATAGAATTTATTGATCTGCCTTTTTAATAACTTTTGTTCCTAAAAGATTAAAGGATTTATTCATAAAAATAAAAGATTTGTTTCCTTCCTAAAAGTTGCAGCCACATTAATTTTTAATCCAATGGCTATATAATCATTGGTTTAGATGTAAAAACTTGAAAAATTGAGAAAATATAAAGTGATATGTAGAAATTTTAAGAAAGTAATATATGATACAAAAATTTAGATTTAAGTGATTTATACAATAGATTAGATACCAAAGAAGATGAAAGATGTATGTATAAGTTAGCTATCCAAAGAGATAGGAGAAGTAAAAATCTAGCTCAAGTGAGGTGTATTAAGGATGAAAATCATAAAGTATTTTTCTTAGAAAAGATATTAAAAATAGGTCGATGAGGTATTTTAATAAACTTTTCAATAAAAAAAATCTGAAAATATAATTAATTTTAACAACCTTAATACACTAAATAAAAACAGAGAATTTTATTTTTGTCATCATATTAGTAAATCTGAAGTTAGATAAGGTTTAAAGAAAATCAAATGTGAAAAAACAGTAGAACCTGATGATATTCCAATAGAAGTGTGGAAATGTTTAGGAGATCAATGAATTTCTTGGCTTACAAATCTTTTTTACTGTTATTTTAAAGACTAAAAAGATGTTAGATGAGTGGAGAAAGAGCTTGTTGGTTCCTATATTTAAGAATAAAGGTGATGCACAAGATTGTGCAAATTATAGAGGAATTAAGTTAAAGTGTCATACATTAAAATTATGGCAAAGAGTAATTGAGCATAGGTTACGATGTGATACAAAAGTTTCTCACAATCAATTTGGTTTCATGCCAAGTAGATCTACTATGGATGCTATACATTTGTTAAGAGGTTTGATGGAGAAGTATAGAGAAAGCAAGGAGGATCTACATATGATATTTATTGACTTAGAGAAAGCTTATGATAAAGTTTCAAGAGATGTTTTTCGGAGAGTTCTAGAAAAGAAAGGAGTTAATATTGGTTATATTCAAGTCATTAAGGATATGCATACTAGAGCTGTTACTTGTGTCCAAACACAAGGAGGATTGACAAAATATTTTCTTATTTCAGTTGGAGGATCAACTTTAGTCCTTATCATTTTTTGCTTTAGTTACAAATGTTCTTATTAAGCATTTACAGGAAGATGTACCTTGGTGTATGCTTTTTGCTGATGACATTCTTCTTATTGATAAGACTAGAGAGGGAGTCCTAGAGAAACTTGAATTATGGAGGTCAACCTTAGAATCTAAAGGTTTTCATTTAAGTAGATCTAAAACTGAGTATATGGAGTGTAATTTTAGTTGTAGAAGTTATTGTGGTAGTGTTGTGACATAAGGTGAACAAGTAATTAAAAAGAGTGAGCAATTCAAATATTTAGGCTCTATTGTTCAAAATGTTGGTGAAATAGATGAAGATGTTATTAGTAGAATTCAAGTTGGATGGTTGAGGTGGAGGAATGCATCTGGCCTATTGTGTGATAGAAAAGTACAACTTAAACTTAAGGAAAAATTTTATAAGATGGTGGTAAGATCTGCAATGACTTATGGTGCAGAATGTTGGCCAATAAAAGAGAAGCATGAGACTAAGTTAAGTGTTACAAAGATGAAGATGCTCAGGTGGATGAGTGGTTTTACTCTTAGAGATAAATTATGAAATGAGTATGTTCGGGAAAAAGTTGGAGTAGCTCCAGTGGCAGATAAGATTAGAGAGAGTTGCCTTAAATGGTTTGGCCACATAAAGCATCGACCGTCCAATGACCTGGTTAGGAGAGTAGATGCATTAGGTTTTCCTTATGTTAAGAAAGGTAGAAGTAGACCTAAAACAACTTGGTTAAGATGTATAAAAAATGACCTTAGTATCCTCGAATTAAATGAGAATTTGACACATAATAGAACAGAATGGCGATGAAGGATTCATGTAGCTAACCCCACTTAGTGGGATAAAGGCTTATTATTGTTGGAGTTTTTGGGCAGAGGACATTCCCACTGGTTGTGCATTAATTTTTTACATTCATGTCAAATTTGATCAGTAATCTTTGAGGAGTTTTTCATTTTACCTTTTCCCTTTTTATTAAATCTTTTTATCTTATCTCTTAAATTTTTTTTGAACTTTCTAGTCAAAAGTGCAATGTCATCCTTCTTAATGTTGATGCCTTCTTCACTATAATCAAAAGTACTAATTTTAAGAGCAATGATCTTCCCCTTTTTCTTGTCACCTTCATCAATATTTCTTCATAGAAATTTTCCATAAGCAATAAGTGAGCCAAGAAAGTGGTCAATAGAGTAAACAAATAAATATTTAGATTTAAAGATAATAGCAACCTTAGCACCCAAGATTCAAGCAAGCAAAGAAAGATTTTATTAACTTTTTAACATTAGTAAATTCTATTTCCAAAGCATGGAATGAAGTAATGATTTTGGCGAAACATGTCTAAAATAGACTCATGAGGTGACATATAAAAAAAGTTCACACTCATGCAAGAGCATGTTGCTTCAGGATTGCTTAATCTCATTGGTACTTTCATATGTAACACACAAGTTTCCCTAAATTTATTTACAAATTTTACAAGTGAAAACACGCAGGTAGTCTTTGGACTTTAAAACACAAAAAAGTAGTGGGATATTTTGAATTCAATTGGGCTAATTCCCTATCTTCTAATGACCATAAATTGAAAGACAATTTAATTTATTTACCATTGACAACATCGTGTAAAGGTGGATAACCAACTTCAATCATGTTTTAGATACAAAAATCATTTGATTGAATGAAAGTTAATATAAAAATTTTTGAGAAATCAAAAGGAATATCATCAAAGAGAGGTGATCAAATAATAAAGTACCCTTATATAGTATTTCTATTTCTTAGATTTGCATTTATGGATCTGTTTAATATTGTTAAACCATAAAATAAGCAACATGCTTGTTGACCTCATTTAGCCCAAGTCACCCCTATAAGGCCAAAATAAAATTCAATTTAAATGTAATTCAAATTGAACCAAATCAAATATTTCAAAACACCTTAAATTAATTTTTAAAAATAATTTAATGATCAATTTAGCTTAATTTTGTCAATTTGGCTAATTTGGTCAATTGACCCAACTTAGCCAAATTTGACCTACATGAAATATGTTGAGCTAAAATTCAATCCAAGCAAATTGAATGAATCAAATTAATATTTAAACATGACCCAATAGACCTTTAGACCAAATTTGGTCAATTTGGCTTGAATTGACCCAAATTAACCTATGTGGGTCCTATTAAGAAAAAATAAATATAAATAGGAACTAAATCAAATTGATCACTCAAAATCACATAGGGTGCTTAATTTAACTCATTCCAATCATCCTTTGGGTCCAATTTTCCAATTTGGCCAATAGACCCAAGTGAACCAAAATTGAAATGATTAAGACAATTTGGGTCAAATCTAAAATAAACTCAAATCAGTTGTAATTAATCAAACTCAACTACCCTAAATAACACAATAAACATATTAAAAATGTAATCTAAACATAAAATTTATTAAACTAAACATTTAGCCCAACCCTAACCCAATTTACATAAATTTGAAGAGATTGCATGAAACCTAAACCAAGCTCATGCACACTCAACCTCACCCAATCTCTATGTGTATGAGCTAATACTTTAGCCTTGAAATGAGGAAAGAGATGGAAAAGTTAGGGGAGGAGAAAGAGAGGAAAAAGTGCAAAGCATCAAAACACACCTCCTCACATTCCCTAACTATCTCCTCATGTCACTGTATTTACTTGTTTTGTAGTGATTTTAATAACTCAACCATCTATAGCCACACCTTTATATCACCTTTCCAAGGTAATATTTAGTTAATCATAAAGAGGGGGAGAAAAGTGGCTCAAATCATTCCTTTCTTCTTTGGATAAAAACACCTTCTCCACCTCCCAAGATGTAAAACTAACTCCTCCCCCTCCTTTTCCATTCCCAAAATACTAAATTCAAGTGGATTCTGGTGAAGAGGTGGAAAATAGGTTGGAACAATCCATGAGGAGGCAAGTTAGCAAATCAATTTAAAAGCTTCATCTTGGCTTGAGGAATATCTCAAAATAAAAAAAAAATCCAATCAACATTAGCTTAAGTTAGGTAAATTTCAAATATCATAGGCAAGCCATTATTTGGTATTTATGGAAAACATGATGTGATTCTATGATTTATTTCTTAGATTTCCTTTGCACTTTTCATTTTGAACCTACTCAGTGTGAAATGAAGCAATTTTTGGTGAAGATCTCAAAAAATTCTTAAAATCTGATAGCTTTAGGGTGAATTCCATCCACCCGTCTATTATTGGTCCACCTACCATGAAGAAGACAAACCTAGGGTCATTCATTCTACTTGAATAGAAAGGATGGCCATGTTTAGATCCCCTCCATAATTTGTATTTTGATTTGGACTATTTGATCTAAAAATTGGATGGTACATATCTAATTAGTTCCCACCAAATCCATATCATCTTTGCGTAACCCAATCAGGTGTCGACAGACATAGAGGAATGCCACCTCAGTACTTTTGGATATAAAATTCTAAAAAAGATTTAAAAGTTTAAAATTATAGAAATTAAAATACTTAACCAAAAGGTATAAAAAAGTGTTAATTTTTTTTAACTAATCACAAAAACTAATCCATAGCTACAATTTAAGAATTGACCTTAATGTTAATCCGTAAAAATTTCAAGTCAAATGGGCTTCTTGTTTATGAGTTATTAAATTTTAAAGTTAATTGGTATTGTTTTGAATAAATAAAAAACTTATAAATTATGAAAATTCTTTAAAATTGTTTAAAATACTCTAACATATAAATAGAAACCTAAAAAAATATTTAAGCCATCTCGATTATATAAAATCTCAAAAATCACTTAATTAGGGCTTAATAAGGAATTCAAAATTAATTAATTAATTTAATTGATTCAAAACTTAAAAAATTTATAATAAATTAACCACATAATCCATAATTCAAATAACCTCTCTATGAATGCATATTTTAGAAAAAAAAATTAATAAAATTAAAATACTTAAATTTAATTAAAATTTTAGAAATTACTGAAAATAATAATTCCTTACTCAATCCCAAAATATGACTCAAACTAAATTGAAATTTTTTGGATAACAACTTATTATAAATATCTACTAACCATAAAATTTCAAGTAAATGAGACCCTTAGATCAAAAGATATGAATTTGGAGGCTCTTTTAGGATAATTTAGATATAATAGTTAATTATAAAATACAAAAGTTATAGAAAATTTCAAAATGATTGAAATCATTTTTTTACCAACTTTAAGAACTCTCGAAAAATTCACTTGATAAGGACTTGATAGGAATTCAAAATTTAACTAATCAAAGTAATTGAGCTTAAACTTCAAAAATCATAAAGGATTTTGCATTAAGCTAAAAATTATAGATGACCCATATTTAGACATTTATTTTATAAAGGAATCCAACAAAATTAAAAACCCAAAATTTTCTTAAGAAATTTAGGATAACAAATTATAAAAAAAATGAAATTTTCTCAATTAAACCTAAAATACATGCTTAATTAACTTAATTTTTTTTATAAGTCAATCATATGAATGTACAGTTCTCACAAAATCTTCATAGAATTTGGGTGGCTAGATCAAAAAATGTATAAATTTTAGAGCATTTAATGACTAAATTTACTTAATAATTAATTAAATATCCTAAAAAATTACCAAGCATTTAATGACTAAATTTACTTAATAATTAATTAAAATCCTAAAAAATTACCAAATTTATATTTAAATGCATTAATACAATCACCTAACATAAAAAAAACTTAAGAAAAATAATCAAGATCTTTTGTTATCAAAAAAATAATCATGATCTTTTGTTATCATTCAAACTTAAAACCATCATTATTAGGATTAATTAGTAATTAATAATTCATTAAATGGTCTAAGACTTAGAAAATCCATAACAAATTGTGCATGTTTCCAAAAATTATGATCAACCCCTCTATGTACTTAGCTAATAGAGAAGTTTTCATTGAAATCAAAAGGCCCAGTTGATTTAGGGTATTTTGAGTATAGTTGATAATTTAGAATTTTTTTATATTTATTTAATTAATCATAAATTATAAGCCTAACTACATTAAAATTTTTAGAATATATTTTATTTATGTTAATTCATGTTTTGTAATTTTTTTTATAACTTTTGGACTTGTATTTCATGTATAATTAAATTTTTGAGGTCCTATAAACTTAATTACATAAATGATTATTAAACCCTAATTAATTATAAAAAATCATTTATCCAATTTTTAAATCACTTAATGAACAAAGAGAATTATGGGATAATTTTAGAGTGTCTAATTACCTTAAATGTGTAAACCATAACTCAGAGCTTAATTAGGTTTGAGTGGTGTTATACTCATGTGATACATCTAGGGATTGATGGTTTAAGTAGATTTCTTTATGACACTTAGTCATTCCTCTCTATAGATTTATATGTGTTTGATTACATGTTCATTCATTCCTGTCTAAAAAATTCAAGTTTATGTTAACTTTCTTTGTATTTGAATCGTGTGTGTGTATTTGTATATATATATAATAACCATACATGTCTTTGATATCTTGACTCAGAAATTTAATTATTTTATATACTAGTGCTCCGAAAGAGGTCTTTGATATCTTGACTCCTTGAGTTAAGCACATTATTAAGTACATTATTTTATATACTACTGCTTTGAAAGCATATAATAACCATACATGTCTTTGATATATATAATAACCATACATGTCACTGCTCCGAAAGAGGTCCTTGATATCTTGACTCCTTGATTTAATAATGTACTTAAGAGAATGCAATGAAAGATACATGTGTAGATTAAATTATTTTCTTAAACTTATTGATTTCTAATTTTTTTTAGAATAACACATTCATTTTCAAACATGCTTATTCATGCATATACATAGCAAGTAAGTACATAGTCTGGACAGCTAAGTGCATAAGGCTACTAGTCTAAGGAGGTCTTGATACCTTGACCTTCTAGTTTAACAATGACATACTTGTAAATGATTAGTGTATGTCTATGTATGCTCATATATCCATATGTTTAATTTTATTTTACAAAGTACTTGCATATTAATATATATACACATATATTACTTATCTAAATTTCTAATTAATATAAAAGATGAGATGCACACACATGCATGCATGCATGCATTAGTTGAACATCCCTAAATTATATTTAAGAAAAAATATTTTCTAATTATGAAAATGAAAATGATATTTGAAAACAATATATTAAAGTGATTGGAAAAGTTGGATAGTTATCATAAAGAGAATTGTAACTTATATCTATTAATTCTAAGATGTCTCTCTCATGATTATGACCTTATTTATATTTAATTTAAACTTAAGTCTTAATCATAAATTAACATTTCATTAAGATGACAAAAAGTCATAAAATTTAACTCTTTAGATCAAACTTAGGATTAGCGTGTTCAAAAGGAATGGGTTCCACCCAAATGGAATCTATAACTTTTATGGCCTTCAAAGCATTAAGACCAACATAAATTAAGAGCTAAATCCATAATGTAAAATGTATATTTAAAATATTAATTCTATAAATCATGATCATCATTGCTAATAAATTAAATCTTCGATCACATAGTACAGCTTAAACATTAAAGCTTAGCTTTGTCATACCACACTAGCCTTAGCACACACTTTTATATTAATAGGCTATGGATACTAGTATTAAGTTAGGATGGTTCTTTATCATGGATTAATATTTTACTTTATGATGTAATATTTTAGACTAGATGTTAGACTATATGCTTGTAGACTCGATGTTATGGAAATATTAGAATAATAGTATTTTATGTTGGGGACTATGCTCAATAAAATGGAATGTCATAATAAGTTTTAAATTAATAAATTTTACTTGTAGATTCTATATATCCTTGGGCATAATCCATTATGATAGGTGAGCTTGGACACTGGCTAGTGCTAAGCCCCACTGTATGAAATATAATTGCTTTGGTGTATATGTTCGTTCTAACTAACCTCTATTTTGTAGGTGTAGCTAGAATTTTACCCTTCTTTTCAAATGTAATTTGCAAATGGACTAGGATTGGAGCCATGGAGTATGAGATGAACAGTGGTTAGAAGGTTTTGACATGGGAGGCTCTATGAAACTTGTAGCACCCAACACTTGAAGTTGAATAGACAAAGACCCTCTATTGGCTTTATTTTATATAATGTTTAGCTTAGACTGGGCTGCATAAAGGCAAAGCTTAATTTCCCATTTTTATTCTTTTCCTCCAGGGTGTAAGTGGATCTTAGATGCACCAGCTGCACTAGCCTTTCTATTTAATTAATTTGACATATTTTAGTGTATTTATTTTTGGTGTACAATAGAACATTTTTGTGATTCTATGATGATGATATAAAATCATAGTTTGTGCAGTACACTCCTGTGATAAAATTAATTTTTACCCAATATTAATCAACTCAAATTAAACTAATTCAACTCTTAACTCCACTCTCTTAAAGCCTAAGTATAAATATAAAAATCAATTAGTTGCATATTTTTGTTTATTCTTCTTAAATTTGGCCCTTCTCCCATTAAATATAAGGGGGCATCTGACCTATGACGATGACCAGACCTTTAGGAGATGTTGTCCTTCAATTTTGATTTAGCCCATAACCTCTTTCTAATTGAATCTCATTATAAGCATAATTACATACCCAAGTCCTTTAAATAAATTAAAATTACTTAAAAGCTAAAATTTTATTACTTTAGTTATAAGCATTCTCATACCTAATCATAGAATCTTAAAAAGTAAGTTTAGTTTTTTAAGTTTCTTTTTCAGTAAATAATAATCTAACCATTTTACACTTACATGAGACTTGTTAACATGGATTTAAAGTGTAAGTGGTGTTAGATGGCAGTCCTCTCTAGTTATTATAAGTTCAAAAAAGTTTGGATAGGTTCATATTCCTAAGTAATTGTGAGTCAATACATCCCAGTTCCTTGGGTAAAGTAAGTAGTGCCTAGCTTGTACAGAAGCTCTATAGTTATATGATCTGAGGCTACCAGTTTCTATTGCTATTGGTATAAGTCCTCACCTTATAGGCATTTTCATAATCTTGTGTTGTTGGGATATATGTCCTAGCATTCTAAGAAATTATCCACTAAAACATAAGAAATCTCCCTTCAAATATATAAAGCTAACTATAGGATAGATTGGAGTGTATATTAAGCTTTTTAGTATCCAAATGCTTCTGGTTATTCCCCTTGGCTTTTGACAAGAACTATTCTCATTTGAGTTTTCCCATTTGATTCTCCAAACTGAACAATCCTTTTATCAAAATCATTAAAATCCATAAATGCGATTACTGACTACTTTAATCGAGAGTTTTCTTAGGAGATCCCATCTTCTAATATGTAATTAACTACAAGGGCTTGCCCTTGTAGGAAACTTGTAATCCACTTTAAACTAAACCCTATCTTACTTCATTCATGTAATGTAGGGAAAACTTTTCTAGTATATATAGACCCATCAGCAGTAGGAGTCTTTATTAAGTGATCCCTCTATCTTTCAAGATAGTGTTTCATTATTTGATGTTGTACTTGATTATTTAATTAGTATCCCCAAGATTTATATGGTGTCCCTATCAGTTTTTAAACACCAAAGATTATTTTGTTAACTCTGCTAGGTGGAGTTCCTTTCTCCATCTTCAACAATCATCATCTTTATGAATTGGTAGTTGGTTTATCCCACTTTTAAGCCTAAAACTACTTTTCTTTCCATTGGATTCCTTATTCACTTCATCCATGGGCAAGTCTTACCAACAGCTCTCTCTTTAGTTTTAGAACCTCTTATTTATCACCACTTAATGAGTAGGTTTTAAAACCTCCCACTAGACTCCCGAATGGGCAAAAATATCAATCTAAGCAAACATTGAAATCTTGTCGAAAAAGGATCCCAATACATCAAATGATAATCATTGAAATATTTGACTCACTTAAGTGTTAGATATCTCTCCAAACCAATTATCATACCCAAATTTGATAGGTCAGGTTTACATATCTTAACAAAATCTATAAGCATTAAACCAACTTCATAGTGAAGTTTAAAATACATTAAAATCTCGCTAAATCCTTTGAACCCCATTTATCACCAAATTTGATATAGTGTGGGTTTAACCAACTTATTTTATGTAATGAAAAGTCATAAAATAAGTCTCTAATATTGAATTTCATTGTAGCAAGTAATAGACATGTTTTCCAACAAATTAATCTTTTCCTTTCCACTAAACTTGATTTGACCATAGATTAGGTCTATCTATTGGGAACCCAATCATTCTATTTGGCTTAGGGTTCAATGACTTGAAAGTGACCTATGATAGTCCTATATTCATTATTGTAGACCACCAGGAGGTCATGGATAAGAAGCCACTACTATAGTTTGATTTGAGATCAGAGGTAGATGCTGCCTCTTCATCGAAGGTCTCCTCCTATGACTAGAACTAGTAAGGACTTTCTAGTCTAAATGATCAGCTCTGTTAGGTCACCGATCAGGGTGGTCAATCAATATTGAGGCCACCGACTATCTGGGAAGCCTCCTCCTATCTCTCTTGCCCACTTGGGAAACAACCTTGCCTCTATATCCTGGTCTCTATAAATCTAATCCCTTATACTCTTAAGGATCACTCATCTCAGATCATGAATGGTGGTGGACTCAGATCATCCATGGACTCACCTAACCATTTTAAGTACGGACCTCAGATCAGCATAGGGCTTCCTTCACTCCCTATATGGTGTCTCATACTCTACTAGTTGCGGGGGTGAAGCTGTTATTTTCCTTACATCTTCTTCTCCCTTTGCAGCTGAGAGGGGGTGAAACCTACTAGCACTAAGAAGGGGAAAGGTCTCATGAATGGATCCCTCTTTAGCTACATGGGAGGCTTCCTCAACCTCCTTAGCGATGTGCTCGTAGTATCTCTTAATCTTGTTATTCTTATTATAGTGCTGAGTCTTAGTCAAAGGTACATGACAAGAGCTAGTGCTAACCTTGAAGGTGGGAGAAATAACCTCAGATGCTAAGACTGACTTCCCCTTAATGACTAGGCCTATGATAGAGGCAGTACTAGTCCTAACAGAAATTATGGCAAGAATAAATGGTGCTTTTGGCATGGAAACCTCTAAGGCTTTCCTCTTCAATGATGGGAACTTAGTGTCTAGCTTGAGATGAAATTGCAGAAGTGGATTCCTATGGGCCACACCTCCATAATTAACTTTGACCAAGACCAGGTCAAACTTGATGACTGGGGAAGAGGTGAGTACCCTGATCCATGACCAAATCCACACCCAAAGTGAACGAGAAAATGAGCTTCCCAAAAGACATGGTGACTGAGTGCTTGAAAGAAAGAAAGATGGGGTTTTCCTCTTTTTTGTTGGAGAAGAAAGGCATAGAATTAGACTTCATTTTAGTAATTGTTTTTTTAGTTGCTTTTAAATTGAAACCCTTATTTAACAAATTTGATTATGTTAGATGAGGTTTACATAGGTATTGTATTCCTTGGAGAGAATTGTAATTTTTGAGGATGAATGTTTTGTTTTATTTGAACTTCATCGAAAGTGAGCTAAAATTGAATTTTGAAGATGTTGGATGAACCTTTCTTTACCATGCTCATTATTAGAGGTTCTTGAAAAATTCTAAATTGAGTTTATTTAATTTATTATGGGCAACTTCTTGGATTACCTCTTCTTGCCTATTAGAGATCCAATAAATGTTTTCAGAACCTATTAGAGTGAGGTTTTAAAACCTAAAGGATGTTGGCCACACTTGTCTAAGAGTGAAATAGACGAGGTGCCTAGTGGAAGGAACGATAGTCTTGGACTTATATAAATAAGAAGAAGAACCTAAGTCCACTATCAATATTTGGAGATAATGATTGACTACTAAAGATTGAGAGAGGTATTTTTCCTAGCGAAGTCGCCAAAAATTTTATAGTCTTTTAATTTGGAGTCTTAGGGAGACTACACATATCTTAGGGGATAATTATTAAAGTGATAGAGTGTGACATTAAGGTATGATGTACTATCTCTACATCACCCAACAATAGACTCAATTACCTAATAAAGACTCCAAAGGCAGATGAGTCTTTATACATACCAGAGATTTTTCCTTACTTTACATGGATAAGTAAAGTATGATTTATCTTATGATGAGTTTATTAGTTCCCTATGGAAGCAAGCTTCAATAGTTAATTACATCTTAGGAATAGAGAATTTTCTAAAAATACTCTCGATTAAAGTAGTCAATGAGTATCTACAAAGATTTTAAGGTCAAACTATCAAATAATTGAGTGTTATTAAAAATGAAATGAGATTGCTTGAATAAGATGACATCTTCAAAGATTCCAAATGAGAATAAGCATGAAGCACTTATGATACTAGGAAGCCTAGTGAGTGCTTAAATCTAACTTATAATGAAGCTTTACATTTTTGAAAAAGAGAAAATTATTTATTTTAATTGAAATTCAATAGAGTGCTTGGACTTAGATTCTAGTAATAATGATTTTGGAAATGCCTAAGATGAGGACTTGTATTCATAGCAAAAGAGAAATGAGCTACCTCAAAACTTAAATCTATAATGCTCTAGCACAAGACAAGAGGTTGACTTAATTCTACTCAGGGAAAATGGGATATAGTGGTTCACCTCTGCAATAGAGAATGAACTCTTCTCGACTCTCCTAGACTTACAACCACTCAGAGTGGCTACCAACTACCACCTCATACATATTAAAACCATTTAGGTCGATCTTATGTAGAGGAACGATACCTGGGCTATTATTTAATTAGGAAGGAAGCGAGAATCCTAAACTGAATCCTTAAAAGACTAGATAATGTTTGGTATGCAAACATGACTTAGACAAATGTTGAAAATTTACAAGTTTTTTAAGATCATTTGACACATTTATTTTTAGACCAAGACTTGTGACAATTATGCTTACATGCATGATGAAATTAAATTATGGGCTAAATTAACTAGATAAGGTGTTGTCAACTATAAGGGATCCCTCTCAAAGGTTAAGCATATCCCTATCATATAATAATGTAGATCCTCTCTATCCAAGAGTGACACAATATGACATGCATGTTGTTGTAGTGTTTAATCATTCAGCTAAGGGGTTGCTAAATCTTTTATTATCTTGATTAAAAGCCTAGGCTTTAAAATGAAGTTGTGAGTTACATTAAGATTTAGTTATGAGTTTCTTAGTGATGGTAAAAAATTTAATTTTATCTTAAAGAGCATACTGCATCTAGGCCACACATCAAATAATCAAACTTTAAGAAACCCAAAAAAAAACATGTTATTTCTATTGCACAATCTAAACATAATAATTAAACACTTGAACTTCACAAAAGAATAAGAGTCCAATGCGGCCAGGTACCACCGTACACCCTGAAAAAGAGAAAAAGTTGGGTAGTCGAGCTCTACCCTTATACAACCTGGATTACAATTCAATGTTACAATTAAAATGAATACTACCGGGGTCTTCAATCCTTGTTCTTCTTTCCTTCTTTTAGATTAATTTTCTCCAAGCTCACAGGGCCTCCCATGGCTTTTCCTTCTAGCCACTACTCATCCTAAACCCCATAGCATTAATTCTAATCCTATTACAAAAATTTCAAATTTGTGAAGAATGAAATCTAACTACACATGTAAGATAGATATTAACTAAACAAACATACAAACCAAGAAATTATATTTCACGTATTTGGACTTAAAACCTTATGCTTGGGTAGCCAAGCCCACCTGTCCTTATTTGATTATGCTTAGGGGCATAAGCAACACCTACAAGAAAAAAAATATCTATGTTCATTTATTATTACAATAGCCCTTTTAGTACAATCTTGCATAAGACATTATTAGGCTACAGACAACCTAACATCCAATATATGCATAAATAATCCTAACACCCAGTCTAAAATATTACATCATAAAACAAAACATATTACCATAAGATACACCAGCCTTACTTAACACGAGTTGGTGACTTAGTATTCTAAGGTGTGTGCTAAGGTATAGTGTGATATGTATTAGTTAAGCATTGAAAGTATGGTTGTCTAAAGTTTTAGAATTATTTATATTGACCCTTAGGGATGGTTTCACTTCAAGTCTTTTAGTAGATTGATTAATCTCAACTTGTATGTTCTCATTTTATTCAATACTTACTTAGCATACAACTATTATAAAGAGAGGAAAGAGGCTTAACCCCCTTCATTCCTACCCTAAGTTATTTTTTAATGGCAAATTATTATAGCTTTGGGTTTCTTAGTGAGCCACTTATGAATTTATATTGAGCCTAAGTTAGATTAGTTTCAAGGAATCTTATTAAAATATGAAAGACATCTTAAGATTAATGAAATTAAGTGATGGAGGTAGGCATTCTTTCTTTTGATGAGATTGAGAGAACGTGAGTATTGGAGGTGAAGGAAGAAGATATGTTGGATAACTAGCTCCCACCAAGGATTGTCAAGGTTTGGCCACCAAGCTCTCAAAGCACAAGAATAACTCAATAATTTATAATTGTCAAATATCTCCTTCATTCTAGTAAGAGGGGCTATTTATAGCCATTATAAGCATCTTTCAAAAAAAAATAGAAATCAAAACATGGAGGGAAATGTGGGTGGCCACATTAATGTGAAGTATTAAATTGCCTCATTATTTTATGCAATCCACCCATTTTACATGCTATTATTTTATGTGAATTCAACCACCTCACATGTCATGCTTTGAATTTTTAATTACAAAATTTCATACATGGAGTTTCTAGAAGAAAATTAAAAATTACACAAATAAAAAAGATCAAATCATAAAATGGGCCTTAACATGCTAATGGGCTAAGCCTTCTTCTTTTTGAATTTTCTTGGACTTTAGCTTGAGATCTTGTAAATAGACCTTGAGCTCTAATTTTTGGATCCTCATGATGTTCTACATCAACTCCCCTGGGCTCAATTGAACTCTGCTCCATAGAGTTGAAATCTAAGAAGTCTTCTACTAATTATGGGGCTAAAGTCTCCAAATCAGTATGGGTTAACCATGTGTCTTTAGCTGGTGGCTTATTCTTCCAACGAACTAGAAAATGATGTTCAGAAGCTGGATTAATGGGTGCTTCCTCGGTGATAATATAGTCAAATTCAAAGGAAGAGTGCTTCTATAAGTACGGTGCTATATCTCTTGCTAAAAAGTTAGACTGAATAAGTGGAAGTTTACTAATTCCTTCATATGATAGAATATCTTCAATATTAATAACTAGATGAATGAGCATATCAGCAGCAAATCAAGGTGATAAGCATTAGTTCTTATTTTTTTGAGAATTTTAAATGGACCACAAGCTCGTGCATGTAATTTCTTATATCTAGTAGTTTGATAATGCTCAAGACAAATGCGAATCAATACATAATCACCTTCTTTATATTCTTTCATTGAATGATTATGATTTGTCTTAGAAGCATAGTTTTCATTACTTATAATAATTTGATTTCTTATATCTTCATGGAGGCTTTGAAAATCTTTAGCAAATGAGAATGCTGCATCAGAAAATATATAAGATGATAGATTTGCTACATCTATTGGTCATCGTGGGTTTTGACCATAAATTATCTCAAATTATGATTTTTTTTTGTAGTTCTAGATATAGTACTATTATAGGAAAATTTTGAGGTTGGTATATGTATATCCCAATTTCCTAAACTTTTACCTACCAAACATCTAAGCAAATTTCCTAAGGTATGATTAACTACTTCAGTTTGTCCATCAGTTTATGGATGAAAGGCAGAAGAAAATTTTAATTTTGTACCTAATAATTTCCATAATATTTTCCAAAAATATGAGACAAACTTAATATTTCTGTCAAAAATAATGGTTAAAAGGAGACCATGGAGTCACACTATTTTCTTAAAAAATAATTCGACTATATAAAAACAATAATTTATTTTTCAACAAGGAAAGAAATGAGCCATTTTTGAGAACCTATCCACTATAACAAAAATACTATCATGTCCTTGAGCTATCCTAGGTAATCCTAGAATAAAATCCATTGATAGGTCTTCCCAAGGCCTAAAGGAACAGGTAAGGTATTGTTCAGACCTTTGTTTGATAGTTTTAGCCTATTTACAAATTAAACATTGTGCCACTAATTTTTGAACATCTCATTTTAATGAAGGCTAATAAAATCTATTTTCTAGTAAACATATGGTCTTATCCTTTCCAAAATGACTAACCACATCCCCAGCATGTAGCTCAGTGATAAGGAATTCTCTAAGAGAAGATCGAGAAATGCATAATTGATTTTTCTTTATATAAATATCCATTTGTTATCAATAATGCCCCTTTTAAAGTTATTGATTTATCTAGGTGTTCAAGATAAATTAGGTGAAAGTCAGGACAAATAATATAATCATATTTAATTCTATCAAATCCTCAGATTCTCAATTCTAAAGAGGAAATCATTAGGTTTTTCCCGGGATAAAGCGTCAGCAGGTTTATTCTTAAATCCAGGCTTATGCTTTAGAACAGAAGAGTAGTCTTGTAAAAATTCAACCCATTTTGCATGCCTATGACTTAATTTTTGTTGAGTGTTTATGAATTTTAAGGCACGATGATCAAAATTAAGTATAAATTCTCTATATAGGAGATAGTGTCGCCAATGCATTATGGGTTGAAATACAACATAAAACTCTCTATCATAAGTGGAATATCATTGTTTGGCTTCTTTTAACTTTTCACTAAAGAATGCTATATGATGATTCTCTTGACTTAAAACTTCACCTATCCCAATTCCTGAAGCATCACATGTCACTTCAAAGGCTTTAGAAAAATTAGGACGCCTAAGAATTGGTGTAGAAGTGATAAAAAACTTTAATTTGTTCTAAGGCCTTTTGTTCGTTAGGAGTCTAACAAAATTTATCTAATTTTAGTATATCAGTTATCAGAGCAACAATGTTACTAAAATTCTTAATAAATCTTCGATAAATAGTGACTAAACCATGGAAGCTTCCAACTTCAGTAAAATTTTTAGGTGATGGCCAATTTAAGATTGCTTTCACTTTAGAAGGACCAGGCTTAAGTCTAGTAGTGGATATAATAAAGCCTAAAAAGACTACCTTAGCTTGCAAAAAGAAACACTTTTTTAAATTAATGTATAATTTCTTATGTCTAAGTAGTTCAAAGACTTTTTGTAGGTGTTATAGATGTTCTTTTTCACTTGGATTAAAAATCATAATATTATCAAAATACACCACCAAAAACTTACCTATATACAGTTTAAGAACAAGGTTCATTAATCTCATAAATGTTCTAGGGCATTTGAAAGTCCAAAGGGCATGACAAACCATTCATAAAGTCCATCTTCCACTCATCTTTTGATCTAATCTGAATTTGATGATATCTACTTTTAGATCAATCTTTGAAAAATAATTTGCTCTAAGATTAAATCTAACATATCATCTAATCGGGGAATAGGAAACCTATATTTGATAGTAATTTTATTTATTGCTCAACTATCAACACACATTTTTCATGTTCCATCTTTCTTTGGAGTTAATAATGTTGGGACTGCATAAGGGCTAAGACTCACTTAAAAAACCCTTTTTCATAATTTCTCAACTTATATTTTAATCTCAACATGCTCGGTAGGGTTCATCCTATAATGTGGAAGTTTAGGAAGTTGAGAACCGGGTAAAAACTCAATGGCATGTTGAATCTCCCTTAGAGGAGGTAGCTCATCAGGAAGCTCATTCGGTGTAATATCTTTAATATTAAAAAGAAAAGAAGAGTCTACAACAAGTATGTGAGTCTCATTAGTGTCTGGTATGACTTCTTTTACATGTAATATGTGAAAAAGAAATGGATCAAAAAATTCTTTTCGCAAGCTCCAAAACCTATTATGTCTTTGGCGTCAAAGGAGGAAGTATAGATATTTTAAAGTAAGAATTAGAAATGATAGTATTAGGCCTAATAGTAGGATTTTCTATGATAATTAATTGAAGGTTGGCAAGTCAAAAGTTATTTTTTGTGGTGTTATGGAGGGTGTTTTTTATACTGGCTTTATTGGTAGGAGTTTAATATTCTTATTATTATGTTTAAAAACATAAGTATTTTCCCTACCATAGTGAATAACATTCATATCATATAGCCAAGGTCGTCCTAAGAGAATATGAGCAATGTCCATAGGGAGAACATCACATCGAATTTGATCCTCATAACTTCCTATTTTAATAGGAACTAAACACCGATTGGTGATAGGAAGAGATGTATGATTTACCCAGCTAACATGAAATGGTTTAGGGTGAGGTTCAGATTTTTGGTTGGCTCAAATTTAGGTGTGTGTTGAAATGACATTCATAGCACTCCCTCCATCTATAACTAGCCTACATCTCTTTTCATTACACAAACCATTCATGCTAAAAATGTTCTTTCTCCTCCAATCTTCTGCCTCATTTTTAATTATAGTAAGACATATCATCACATTAACATGAGGGTCATCAGTTAATTCTAATTCTTCATCAGATAATGGGGTGTCATCATAAACTTCTTCTAGATTATCATCTATTGGATTTTCAACTTTTTATAAAAATAAGATTTAAGTTTTACATTGATTTTACTTATGACCCTTTTTATGACATTTAAAACATATTACTTCTCCAGTGTTCTTAGAGGTCCCTTCAATTGAAGTTTAGGCAAAGGGGTTAGGCCATTTGAACGGGCAGGTCTAACAATAGATCTATGGGATGAAATGGAAGGTACTTGAATTTTAGTTTTAGAGAGGGAGGCAGAATTCTTTCATTGTTCAACCAATAATGCATAATGAAATGCTTCCTCCAAAGGTTTTGGGTCAAATAATTTAACTTCATTTCTAATGTCAGTCCTAAGTTCAATAACAAATTTATTGGCTAATTGCATTCATTATCAGCACAATTAGTTCTAGAAACCAGATCTTCAAAAGTATTCAAGTATTCAGTTATGATATAATTACATTATCTCAAAGTTAATAATTGACTATGTAGCTTCTTATCATGATGCCTAGGACAGTAATTTGCTCTTAACACTTCTTTCATTTCTATCCAAGTGAGGTTTGTCCTTCCTAATCTTTGTTCTGTAGCTAAAGTATTTGTCCAATAAATTTTAGCATGCCCTATCAATTTCATTTTAGTAAAATTAACCCTTTGGTAATCATCCATTTTATACTAATCAAAGAAGTCATCTATTTGAACTAACCAATCGAGAAATTTATTTGGGTCATGTATACCATCAGAAGTTGGGGCTTCTACTTTAACTCTTCAAGATGGATCATTAGAGTCTTCTATAGTCTTAAAATAATTTTCCCCCCTTCCACCATTTCTAGCAATTGATGATCTTCTAAGTTGTTGATTTTCTCTATGGTTTCGATATGAATCTTCTTCATCTCTCCCTATTGGCACAATCTGAGCAAGTATTAGAGGAGGAGTTGGAACTTTATTATTTTGTATATGCGCTATAAGAGTTTGCATTTGTTGTTTAAGTTCTTGCATTTGATTCTTACTTTCTTCTAATATTTTTTTAGTTTTTAAGTCATTGTCTTGGATCCTAAGATCTAAGGCATCAACTAATCTAGTCAAATTTTCATCTTGATCTTAAGAGATAGATTTTGGTGCATTGAGATTTTTTTTAAGAAAAAAAATGATATATGAAAAGGGATCAATGAAAAAAAATAAACAAGTATAATATAATTGTGCACTCAAAGTGAAATTTTAGGCTAAGAGAACTTACAGTGAGGGTGGGGTACAAAACCACTTAAATCCCAAGCTTTCCTTAGATAGTTTAGGTCTTTTTGATAAAGTTCTATTTTGCTTCCAAAATCACCAAGTTTAACACACTTATATTATTATGCATGAAATTTTTTTAATGCAATGAAAAAAATGCTCAAATTTATCAAGCCTCTTTTTTATTCTTCTTAAGAAAGCAAGTTATCATAAGTTAACCAAAGAAAGTTTTAAAATTAACCATAAATAATAACAAAGATAATAAAGCAAGTAATTAGATTTTGATTTTCACTAATGGCTAGGTTGTTTTTAGGGTGAAGCACTACCTCACTAAGGTGCTCTCTTAATTTTTTTTTTGGAGGGAGGACGTGCACAAGTTCACATAATTGAAAAATGACTAAAATATACAATGGAGCTTACTAATTGAAATTCTATACTATCACCATAATCATGCAAGCAATATATATCTTTCCAAGCTACTAATATGTATTTGAACTATCATATAAAAAAATCAATTAACCTTACAAGTCTAAGAAAAACTCACAAGTTTGAAGACAAGTCCAGCACTTGAGATGCTCCCTTTATTGAAGTAAACTTTTGATCAAATTTACTCCTTCAGGCTTCGCTTTGATACCAAATTTGATGAGGTGGGCATTCTTTCTTTTGATGAGATTGAGAGAACGTGGGTATTGGAGGTGAAGGAAGAAAATATGTTGGATAACTAGCGCTCTCACCAAGGATTGCTAAGGTTTGTCCACCAAGCTTTCAAACCACAAGAATAACTCAATAATTTGAAATTACCAAAGATCTCCTTCATTCTAGTAAGAGGGGCTATTTATAGCCATTACAAGCATCTTTCAAAAGAAAAGAAATCAAAACATGGAGGAAATGGTGGGTGGCCACATTAATGTGAAGCATTAAATTCTCTCATTATTTTATGCCATCCACCCATTTGATATGCTATTATTTTATGTGGATTCAACCACCTCACATGTCATGCTTTGAATTTTTAAATGCAAAATTTCAAACATGGAGTTTCTAGAAGAAAATTAAAAATTACATAAATAAAAAAGATGAAATCATAAAATGGGCCTTAGCAACTAATGGGCTAAGCTTTCTTCTTTCTTGAATTTTCTTGGACTTTGGCTTGAGATCTTGTAAATGGACCTTGAGCTCTAATTTTTGGATCCTCATGATGTTCTACATCAGTAAGTCACCATCACATGAGGAATATTACACTACTTCCATTCATTATCAATAATGTTCACATTCTTTCATCTTTAATCTTCTTAATATTTGATTTAACACATATACATGCGATATACTCATATTTTTGCGTAGTTGATGAATGTTAATGAATGAATTTGATAGAAATTATAGATTTCATCTCATAGCTAAGCATATGCAAACATGCTTTAGAAATTTAAGCAAATACTTATCATTGTTAAACCAGGGAAGTGAGATTATTTAAGACCTCCTTGGGCTACTTAAAGCCATGTGTTCCTGGGATGTCTCGACTATATACTTGCTAATCAAACATAAGTAAATATATCCATCAACATAGAAACAAAATCATGCAAATGTTATGTAAAATCTTATATTTATGTAAAATCTAAGGGCATGAAGAGAAACATTTTATCCTATATTCTAGTACATGTATACACATCAATGAAATTAAGCAAGTATGTGCCATTGTTAAACTAGGAAAAATGAGATTAACTAAGACTGCCTTGGGGATACTTAAAGCCTCATGTTCCTGAGATGTCTAGACTATATACTTGCTAAGTCAAATACACGTAAACACACACAAAACAGATAAAATAATCTATTACTATCTTAATGTTATAACTAAGTGAGTAGAGACTTCAATAAGTACTTACAACAAACACTGATTTAAGTCACATACTATTTGATTCATCATTAACTCCTAATTTTAAAATAACTTAAGATTTATTAGTGTTAATAGCTACACTATATATTAACATTTATCCAACTCATGCAATTTTAATGTAATCACATTCTTTTAATTTTCTTTCTAAAAATATGAACACATGAAATAAATGACATGCACATTTATGATTATTAAAAAGAAGTAATTAAATGTCGCCACATAACATACTCAATTTTTTTGAATCTCAAGGACAATAAAGCCAAATAAACATTCCTTAATGAGGTGCACGGGAGGTGTTAATTTGAGTTTGGTGTAGGTTTGGGGAGTTTGGATGGATGGAGCTCTCAGGTTTGATTGAGAGCTAGTCTCACCAATGGTAGAGTGCACGGGAAGCTCGAGAAGGAGTGTGAGACTATGTGGAATGCTCTAGGGAAGCTCTCTGGAGA
The DNA here is from genome assembly GCA_021442155.1 of Cymbidium sinense. Lineage (NCBI taxonomy): Eukaryota > Viridiplantae > Streptophyta > Magnoliopsida > Asparagales > Orchidaceae > Cymbidium > Cymbidium sinense. The sequence continues at coordinate 75,849,165 of CM038215.1, forward strand.
GGTTTGAATGAATGGGGAGGAGTATACTCTCCTTTCCAGTTGAACCAAGGGCTCATATTGGTTCAGCCTTTGGCAATCATCCGACCAGTGTAGGTAGCCGAAGGTGTCAGGGGACTGCTAAGGTGGATGAGTATGAGAGGCTAAGAAAGTATAGTGGGTTGCCATGAGGTGTACACTCCACCTTAGGTGGACCAATGGTTGCCCATGGGTAAGCTCACCCTCTTTTGATAAAAGGCTAAACCCAATAGCCATGGGTTAGGTTGGGTCAGTGGTCCTTTGTCCAAGAAAGGCCATAGGTGGTTGCCGGGGAGTTGGAGAACCCTACCAAATGGGAATTTTGTCCCATTTGGAAGGCATGGCTCAATGGGTTTGTCCCAAACTGGGTTCACCATGGGTCAAGCACACTTGGGCAGACCCATGGTGACCCAAGGATGAGTCATGCCAAGTTTTGTTAGGTTTGGGCATGGTTTAGTTGGGTTTGGCTCAATTTGACTCATGTAAGTCAATTGAGTCATGTTGGGCTAAGTTGACCACTTTGACCAAATTGAGTCAAAGTGAGGGTTTCAATAAGTTAAATTGGACATTTGGGATGAGTGAGTACAATTTGTTGGATTCAATTTGGTGAGAATTGAATTTGGTTCATATGGTTCAATTTGGGTTAAATATGTCATGTTGATCAATTTGGCCAAATTGATTAAATAGGCTTGAGTATGGGTTAGGTTTATATTCAACTGATCATTGGTGATTGATTGGAAGAGTTGATTTGAATTGATTTGGATTAGGGAATGATTTGGTTCAATAGGACCCTTTAGGTCAAATTTGGCTAAGTAGGTCAATTAGGTTAGTTTGACCCAATTGGGTCCAATTGAAGGTTGGATCATGTTCAATGTTCAATTAGTGACTAATCAAAAGCATTAGTTTCAATCAATTTGGTTTAGGATTTGATTTAGTTCAATTTGACCCTTTTGGTCAAATTGGTTTCAAAGGACCAAATTGGCTTGACTAGGTCCAATTGATTGTAGTGAAGTGTTTAATAGTGACCTACAATCATCAATGAAGAGATTAGATTACTTGGTTTGATCCAAGGAGAGTTTGATTGGAGTTTGGCTTAATTAGGCCTTTTAGGTCAGTTTGGGTCAAGTGGCTTGGTCAAGTCAACTTATACCAATTGGAGTCATGGGTGGTTGGGATGTGCTCAATGATGAATTTAAAGTTGGTTGGTGCCTTTAATTTCAATTGATTTGAGTTTAATTGGTTTTGGCTCATTTGAACCTTTTAGGTCAAATGGGCTAACTTGGGTTGATCAAATTCACTTGATTTAATTGGCTTGATTGTAAGTGTTAGAGTAGTTTAAAATGATCTGTTTGAATAGTTAGAGTGATTGAGAAAATTAAATTGGGTTTAGTTTCTTTGAATGGGTTTGAATGGAGTTATAAGATTATGGTGGATTAACTTGGGTTAAGGTGCAAGTTAATTTAGCTTATAGCTTGGATTGGAAAATCAAATTCAATTAAGATTAATTGAATAGGTTTGAGTTAGTTTAGTTCCAATCACATGAGCTTAAGTTTGGATGTGTTGATGGGCATGAGTCTTGCTTTAGGCCTTAAGGTATTGAAACCTATTTATCCTATGGAAAACTTTAGGCTTAGGGTTATGCCCTATAAGTCTCTAGGCTTAGGTTTAGTGTTCCCTTAATCACTAGTAGTTTCTTAGCCCTAAGGGAGTCTAAGTGTAAAGAAGGCTCCTAAGTCTAAGATGGGAGGGATCAATTCTCACTCCAAAAATAAGGTCAAAAGAGATCTCTCCCCTTCTCATGGGAAGTAAGTTTCATTAACTCTTTACATTTGAGAGGGAGGAAGACATTTGATGTATTGCCACAATACCCTCACATCTATTTAACCAATAGAAACCAACCAGGGAGATGTGGAGAACACCCTATTCTAGTTTGAGGTCAACTCTTAGATGTATGGGACTGAAGCATATGTAGTCTGAGTCTAAAATAATCATGTTGAGGAACTTTAGTGTGAAGCATAATCCTCTACTTTAGAAGTAATATGCCATTAAGATTCTACTCAAGAATGTCCATGGTTCAGTGGAATTTATGCTCAAAGGCTTCACCATCAAGTCCTTCGAGAAGTTGATCAACAAAGCAACCAACTTTCAAGAGAAAGCTAAGCAGTTATAATTTTTATACTAGTCTTGCATGCTGAAGCGATAGAATGTGTTAGACAAAATACTTGGGATGATCTTTATAGTTGATAAGGGGAAATAACCCATGTGGGTTCATCCTGATAAACATATGTCCCAACCACCCCCACTTAGACCTCCACTTCCTTCTCCACACCCACAACAACCTCTACGATTCCAATACCCCTACTAGTTGCCAAGTAGTTACATACCACCTACTATCACTGAAAAGCTAAACAAGCCTTATTCATTCAAGAGGGAGGTGAAAAAATAATTCAAGAATCTCATGAAGAAGCTTATTTTCTAGCTACTTAAACCCTGAAGCTGGAGGAAGTGGGCAAGAGTGATGATCCTAGATTTTTCCCTTACCACTAGATGCTTATGCATGTCTTAGAGGATTGTTTTACCTTTAATGATTTGCATAAAGTTACAAGTCCAAAGCCAGAATATATTTAGTTCTAGTTATTTTTTTGGGAACCATTTGATCCTCTCAAGACTGAAGAAGGTTAGGATATTTCCCTATCTTGAAGCTATTGCAAAATCATTTATAAGGTCAGAAAACTTTCTTTGTAGGTACCAAGACCATCTTAGAACTCCACCTTACTAGTAGGTCTATAAGTTGTGAAGGCTAACTCAGAAAGATGGATGTCAAGCAAAAGCTATCAGTGTAAACTTGGGATATATCATTAGCATTAATGTCTACCACTTTTGTCACCACTACTTATAGGAACATAATATTTGCAAATGGGGGCGTGAACCCACTCATGTTGCCTACTTTGTATAACTTCTATTTTGTATCATAAGAACCAAACAAAGTAATAAAGAAAGAACTTGCTTATATCTTGCCACTTTATGGTGAAAATGACTATGATGATCTTGATCCTAATAATAACTCTCTAAATCTTAATAATCAAAATAATTTTGATCAATTTTTTCTTATGATGACTTCAACTTTGGTAGTGACATCCATATATTAAATCTTTGAAGTTTCCTTATTGAGATAGGGTTAGAGTCATTTGACTCAAAGGATCCTTTAGGAGAAGCTTTGAGTGCCTCCAATGAGCAAAAAGATATCACCATAACTCCTCCATTCGAAAAAGTTATAGAAGTCATTATTGTCAGCTTTATAGTGGTAGAGTTCTACCTCATATGATAACACCTAAAGATAAGGGAAAATAAGTCATTAGTTTTAGTGAGCATATAGCCATTCCACAAGATTCTCCAGCATAACATTTGTTTATAGAGAGCTAGGCTAAGGGTAACTAGAATGTTCAAGTTCACTTTAGAAAGTTACCAACTAGGCTAAGCATATACAACACCCTTATTTTATCCAATCAGATAAGGGAGTCTTTGAATATGGTTATTCTAGATCATGAGATATGTTTGACTCAACTGATTGGTATGAGTACAACTAAAGAAGAAGGATACTATTCTAATTAAGTCCAAAGGGCCACCTTTAAGAATGAGGATCTACTATAAGGGACTACATATCACAAACATCCATTATACATTTCATTGAAAATAACAAAAAAATTCAGACTACCTAAAGTACTTGTTAACTCAAATGCATCAACCAATATCATGAGTCTAAGAATCCTTGCTTACTTGAGGATCAATGTCACTAGGCTTAGTGCCGATAAGATGACATTGAAAAGATTTAATGAACATGGTGATAGAACCTTATGCTTTATCACTCTACAACTATAAATAAATGAGTCAAAGATTGAGGAAAGTTTCACATCATAAATTTAGATACATTCTTCACACTTTGGTAGAGAGAATCTGGATAAATAAGAATAATATGGTACCATCCTTACTACATCAGTGCATCAAGTTTATGCACAATGGCTTAAAATACTATATTAAAAGTGACTTGAAGCCATTTTTAGTGCACGAGGTCAGAATATATGAAGAACAGACCTACTATTTCTCCAAGAGGAAAAATGTATACTCTCATAATATACAAAATAATATCAATCAAAAAAAGAAAAATAAAAGGAGAAAGAATATCAAAAATAAAAGAAAATAAAAGTGTGAGCGAAGAAAAAAAGAAAACTTGGGAAATAATGTAAAGTTTAACATCAGCTTCCATTCACATCTTAGCTTTCTTTTCTAATGAGTAAGTGAGATGTCCCAACCTCCCATAAGATGAGGATGAGGCAAGCTTAAAAGAAGCATGAGAAGAGCAAGACCAGCATATATACCACCAGCTCAAGATCCTCCATAACCAACTTGAGGCTCTCCCACCATCTGCCTAAGAATCTCTCCACACTTGCAGACTTAGTTAGAGATGTCAATATATCCATGCAATGATGAGGAAATAGCTGTGAAGAGTGTTGATGCATTTGAATTATCATTATATGAGACTATCAACAAGCTTATGGGCACTCTAACTCTAACCCCACTCTCTTTAGAGACTATTGAATATTTGATAATTAAAACTACATCGCAACTAGATGGAAACTCCAAGCCTTAGAAGTTCAATTTAGGAGCATCTTCCTCTAATTCAGGAGTTAACGTAGAACTTTAGGATTAATCTTGCAAAGAAATAATATAACCACCTTTAAACTAGCACTAGCCTTGTGTTCATAATTTTCTAAAATAAGAATTGATACCACATGCATGGTCCGATATAAGTCATAATACTTAGAGAAAATGTGGAGAACTAAATTCAAGAAGGCATAGTGAAGACTAGGGCTAGGATTTGGTACAGTTGGCCTTGTAGATGATGAATATTATTTGGTCATCACCAACAACCTAGAGTCTAATAGGTTCATTTAAAAAAACACTAATTCATTTGAATAGGTTTATCTAGAAATATCATACAATTAAAATGACCTTAAAGTCAATGTTGTAACCCTAAAAGTAGAGGGAAAAATAAAGTTAACCATTAATGATATAAAAGAAATTAGCATAGGTGCTAAAGATAATCCACATCCAATCAGTTTCTTATTGAGTGAATCTAAAATTAATGATTTAGTTAGACTACTTTCAGAGTTTAAGGATTGTTTTGCTTAGAGTTATGAAAATACATGGTTTAGCTCAAGATCTTAAAATTCATAAGCTAAAAATTTAACCTTACACAATCACCATTAATCAAGCTCCTAGATGCATGTGATTAAATATTGGACAACAGGTCATTTTTAAAGTAAAGAAATTGATCAATGCAAATTTTATCTAAGAGAAAAAAATATTTTACTTGTTTAGCTACTATCATTCCAATTAAGAATAAAAATAGCTAAATTTATATATGAGTCAATTTTATGATTTGAGAAAGCCATGAGAAAGCCATGTCCTAAAAATGAGTTTCTGTTACCTATACAAGAGCTAATGGTAGATATAGCCTCCTCATAAGTGATCTTCTCATTCATGAATGGGTCATCTGGTTATAACCACATTAAAATAGCACTGAAAGATGAGATGAACATAATGATTTGAATGCTGATCAAAATCTTTTATTATAAAGTCATGCCTTTTAGCCTTGAAAGTGCTCGTTTTACATATCAGTAAGCCATGACTCAAATCTTCATTCAACTTATTCATCAACGTGTAATGTTACATTGATGATCTTGTCAAAAGCAACGAAAAAAATGTGCATATATATAATTTGAAAGTAGCCCTTGAATAGTTACAATGTTATAGCCTAAATATGAGCTCTTTAAAGTATGCTTTTAAGATAACTTTAGGGAAGTTCTAATGTTTATTGTATGACAATCTAAGATCAAAATAGACCAAGAGGAAGTCAAAGAACTATTAGAAATGCTACCTCATAATGGTTTAACCCAACTTAGGTCATTTCGAGGAAGGTTAGCATATGTAAGACACTATATATTAAATCTATTTGGTAAGTATCAATTATTCACTATACTTTCAAAGAAAGATGCCAAGTTTCAATGGAATGGTGAGTGTTAGGATGCTTTGAAAGCTTCAAATAATACTTAATGTCACCTCAACTACTTATTGCTCTTATCCTAGGTAGACCACTCATACTCTACACAATGATATTAGGTGATTCACTTAATGGTTTGTTAACTCAAGCCAATAAAGAAGGGAAAGAAAATGTGTTATATTATTTGAGCCATCACCTACTTCTTGTGGAAGGAAAATATCCACCTATTGAGAAGCATTGTTTAGCTATCATATACGATACCCAAAAGCTTTGGTATTATATACTTATCAAGGGTTAATCCATTGTAATATCTCATGACATAACCAATGCTATCTAGATGGTTGGCACATTGGTCCATGATCTTATCATAGTTTAACATCACATTTGTTCTTTTTTGTGTCTTGAATGGACTATTATTAACTGACTTTTTAGCAGCTCATCCTCTCCTTGCAAATTCTTCCCTAATTGATGACCTACCTGATGAGCTAATCTTGAGTTTTGGGAATGTGAATATCTATCTTTTAGAATTATACTTTGATGGTGCAGCATCCTCCCAAAGAAGAGATGAACCACAGTCCATCCATAAAAGCAAAGTGAAGATTGGGTTAGTCTTCTTCACTCCTGACCATGGGATGTTATGATTTTCATATCATCTATTAAAGCCTAGTATAAATAATAAGGCTAAATATAAAGATCTAATTATTGATCTAAAGTTAGTCATTTCAATAGATATTAAAAATATCAACATTTTTGGTGATTGATAGTTATTAGTTAACTAGATCATTGAATCCTACAAAATTATCAAGCTAAAACTCTATCAATACCACAAGTACATGATGATGTTATTAAAGCAAATTAGAGGTCACTTGATATAAAATTTTATGAGGTGAAAATGTCATAGTAGATGCTTTAGCAAAACTTACTAAAGAAATGTTTATCTAGATGATGAGTCCATATCAATAAAGATACACAATTGCTAGATTCTATCCCATATCGATACAAAACTCATTAATAAATAAGTTCTTGAATGGTAAGTTGTCATTGCCAAAGATGATGAAGAGTTAATTAAAGATATCCCTTCATTGATTATTTATGTGAAGGAAAACTACGTTAAGACAAATCTCAAGCTATCAAGTCAAGCAAAGAACACTATCTTACACTCTTATCGATTGCACCTTATATTGATTGTTCTTTGATCACATGTGGTTACATTGTTTAGATAAACATGAAGCCCAAAAAAATGTGATCAAGGTGCATTCAAGACTATGTGGGCACATCAATTGGGTTTGAAAATGTAAGCAATGATCAAAAGACTTGCATACTATTGGCTAGCGATGACTATAGATTGCATGGACATGGCACATTGTTGTCACTAGTTTCAGGTGCATGGAGTGTTTCTACATCAACCCTAATTTTCTTCACCCAACAATAGCCTCATGGTCATTCAAGAATTGGGGAACAAATATACTCAGTTCAATTGACCCTCCTTCTTATAAGGGGGTCAACACTTCATCATAGTTCCTATAGACAACTTTTCCATGTGGGTTAAGGCAATCCCATTGAGAGAGGTCAAAGCCTATCAAATTCTACAGTTCTTCACGAATCATATCATGTATTGATTCATTGCACCCCAACAAATCATATTTGATAATGGTATAGCATTTGAAAGCATGATGATCAATAACTTTGCTAGGTGACAAAACATCAATTGGAGATACTCCATCATATATTACCCTTGGATGAATGGGTTAGTCAAGGCTTCAACAAAACTCTAGTTTAAATCCTAAGAAGATACTTGATGATAACAAATAGTAGTGTCATGAGCAGTACTTTCAATTCTTATAGGCATATCGCACCATGTATAGAACTTTGATGCAATCCAGTCCATTTTCTTTAGTGTATGAGTCCAAGGCTTTTCTTCTCTACAAAGTTCAGCTCTCATCACTAAGGGTTGCCATTGAAAATAAAATCACAACTAAACCAAATGTTATGTTATATTTGGAAGAGCTCAAAGGTTTTGAAGAGAGACATCTCCAAGCTTATCCAAACCTCGAGCTATACAATGGATGGATTTCATAAAGAACTAATCTCATTTGAGTATTCCCATTGATTCTCTAAACGGATCAAACATTTGATCATAAACATCGATATTCATAAAGACAATGACTAACTACTTTAATCAAGAGTTTTCTTAAGAGACCCCATCTTTAAAATGTAATTTACCATGTGGGCTTACTTATGTAGGAAACTTGTAACCTAATTTTAAATAAACTTTGTCTTGCTTCATTCATGTACAATATAGAAATAATATTTGCTACACATATACCCACTAATCTTAAGAATCTTTATTAGATGATTAAGTCTACCGTAGGGTTATCTCTCTATCTTTTGAGATAGTATTTCATTTTTTTGATATTATACTAAATCACTTAAATAAGTATCCCCAAGATTTGTGTGGTGTCCCTATCAATTTTTAAACACCATAATCTTTGATGCCACTTGTAAAGATTATCACACCAAAAAGTGAATGGTGAATTGATATGTTTTTGAAAATTTTTTAATTCAACATAAATCAAATATTTAACATATACTAAGAGAAAGAAAAATAGAGACACTTAAAGAAATAAAACCAATGATTTAATCACTTAGAAAAGAACAACATAAAAGTAAAAGAAAGAAAAAGAAAAGGAACATAAGATTTGTAGTGATTCGGTCAAACTGATCTATGTCCACTCTCTAAATTTTCTCCAAAATCCACTCTCTCTCCTTTGGCACAACAACCCAAGGTGGAGATGCCTCTCTTCTTAATGGATAATGAAGAAACACTTGCTCTCCTTCTCTTTCCAAGTTAAAAGGATACTATTCTCTATTAAACACAAAGTGTACACAAGTTTTCAAAAGAACAAACTCTAAAGTTAAAGTATAAGACACAAAGGCGAGGTGGATGAAAATAAACAACCAAAAATAAAGTGAAACATTATCAATAAAATTCCTCAAACTAAAAGAAGAGGGAGAATTTTCCACTTTACTCCTAAGCCAAAGCACTCTTTCTAAGCCTCCCTTGATTTTTCTCATTTTCAAGATATGCAACCTAGACCTCATAGTGGGTGTATTTATAAGAAGGAAATTGAATAAAAGTATAAATAGTAATTTTTAAAAAAATTATTTCAATCGTACTGTGACATCTACTATCATACTATATGATCAGTTCATTTTATTAAGATTAGGGGTTCTGGATAATATCATCATCCAAGCAGTCACCACTATTCATGACCATATGACCAAAAATTGTATTGTACAAACAATACAAAATAAAAAAAATAGTTCTTTATTTATTTATATTGTACAAACTAAACATATAGTATGATCAATTTAAGAAAAAATTCTCAAAAATCAAATCCCTTAAACACAAGGTTAAAATCAGGTCATTACAAACATAAATCTAACTATATGATTATCATCATACTATATGATCACTAAAATTAGATAAAATTTATAATTAATTAACTTTATCTTAATGGCTAAGATAATTAACAAGAATGGATCTTACAATACGACCATAATTATTCAATACAATCAGTACAATTTTGGAAAATTTTAGAATTAACCAACTTAATTATGTTGGTAGAAAAGTTAACAAAAAATGAATAATCAAATAGTATGATTAGAATCATCCTCTATGATCATCACAATTTTGCAATTTTAGTACTAACTTACCTAATTATGTTGGGTGAATAAATTAACAAAAAGGACCACCGTACAACATGATATAGATTATACATTATGATTTTCTCAAAAATTTAATTTTGAAATTTTTTTGTATTTTCTTAAATGTGTGTGTACTTGATTATTATTCATCATTCATATGCTAAATATATGGGAATAAAATACAACATAAATATTATGACTTATGACAAAAAAAATTAAACTTGATTTGGGTCTTCTAGCATCATTCATCCCTCAATTGTAATCTTCATAAGCTCTTGCTTGAGTGGTCTTTTAAAAATCATACATTATTCATGCTTTGTCAGCCAATCTTCATTAAGCTACTTAATTGTAGTTTTTTGTGTTTGGAATACACCATAGTTTGGAGACACAATTGAATGGTGAAAGTAATTGCATAACTTGGAATATTTGTGATCATCAATATTCAAAGTTTTATGTGAAGGCTCATAGGGTTGACATAATTAAATCTTAAGATGTCATCTAAATGACTTACAATCATTTCTTAGATCACTTGGAAACATTTTTTCCACTAATTGACCATAGTTGACCAAGTCAAACTAGGTGACCTAAGAAGGCTCACCCATCAAAACTATTAGTATTTTTAAGAATATTAGCCGAGAACTATCATGCTATATCCAAAATTAAACTAAAGTTGACTAAACTCTCTTAAATGACTTGAACCAAACACCTAAGTTAAAATTAAATTTACGTAAAGTTTGGTTTACTTTAAATGAGCTTCAAAATTTTAATGATTTGATATTAACCCATGAAAATTATTGTAAATTAAGTTCATCCACATTAAGTATAACTAAATTAGAATTGACTAGTTAGCTCTTAATGATTTTAATTAGCCATTAAAATTGAAATTAACCTTTATTTAAATTAAATAAACTTTAAACAATCATTGATCTATTAATAATCTATTGAGGTTATGCAAATTATAATCCAAATTAAATTATATTTAATCAAAGTTTAGCTTAGTACATACTCCTCGGTGTTTAGTTAAGTTTGCCATTAAAAATGAAATCTATGCCCAATTGATTTGTAATTATGTTAGTACCCTTTTGACCCATTAAGATTGCATTTAATCAACACTAGTCCAACCTCATCTTAAGCATTTCAAAGTCATCTCGATTCAAAAAACCTAAGAAAGTTAAAATGGACTACCTAGTAGTTTCTTAAACTAGCCTTTGCATTGTATTCTCCTAGCATCCTAGAGCTTATCTAAATTAAAATTAAGCAAATCTAAAAACTAATATACTTTATAGCCATAATTGAATGCAAGTGGTCCTTACCAATCTCATCCTACCATTCTACTCTTTTTATGTATTCATGGGTAGCCTCAAAACAATCCCAATCATTCTAAGCCTTTGCCTGACCAAACACCGGTGAACTTAGCTCAGCCATGATTGAACCACACTTCTAATCATTATTGATCCTTAGCTTAGATGAATCTTAGAATTGATCAAAACCATCCCAAATTAAGCTTCTCGGATCAAGGCAACCTTAAAAACCCTAATTTGATCTTTAAGCTTTCATAATTCCCTAAGTAAATGCATGAAGCATTACGATTCAACCTAGGAAACCATGCATATGCATTTCTAATCCTTTTTAATAAGTGACATTATGAAGAGTGGATTTATTCAACTCATTTAATGGTTGTTTTAAACTGGATGTCATAGTTTTGTGCTAGAGATTGAAGATCATATATTAATAGCATGAGTATGAGATTTAGAAAGCAATTTTGGACATCAACTTGAAAACCTACAAATTAGAAAACTGAAATCCCTTATACTTTAGGCAAGTGCTGGTCGCACAGGGTCATCCCACTTCACAAAGCTAATCATTAGAGATACATGTAAAGTGTCTATTGAATGAAACATTTCATTTTAATATGAATTATTAAGTTTATTTTTTACAAAAATTTACAAAACATTTATTACCCACAAAAGTCTAAAAACATAAATAATATCCTTATAAAATTAAAAAAGGACCAACTCAAGAAAATTAAATGCCTGAAATTATTTTGAGTAGTTTGGGATTAAATAAAAAAATAATAAAATTATTAAAATTAAATTTAAAACATAAATATAATTAATATAAAAGTTTTCTAAGAGATTCTCCCACCCTTTAGGATTTTTTTCAGAAAATTTATATTAATATATTTGGACGAAGTAAGCTTTATGCTAAATTAAGAGTAGTTACTTAAAATCCATAAATATAAATTCAAAAAATATATAAAATTTCAAAAAAATACTTTAATATTTCCTCTAAATAAAACATTATAAGAAAGATTATCTAACTTTTTAATCTTAAAACAATAATTAAATGTTAAAAATACCTAATCAAATGAATAAGTAAAAGCATAAATAAAGTAATTTACCCTTAAAATTTTTAAAACTTATAAATAATTCAAATTGAGTCTTAAAATTATAATTAAATATTCTTGGAAAATAAATGAAACAATAAATAATTTAAAAGAAAATTAAAATTGAAATATATATTTGAACTATTATAATTAAATAAGTATGCCAATTAAATAAATCATGACTTTAAAGGTTATTATAGCCATTTAGTAATTTTTTATAAAATTTAAAATATGTTTAATGTGAAACTTAAAAGTACAACAAAAACTAACAAATGCATAGCAATTAAAATATTAAATTAAATTATAACAAGTCTCAAAATTTTTATGAAAAGTTTTTCTATTTATTCGAAGTAAGATATTTTTTTATAATTATTTGAAATTATTTTAATATTTTTGTTAAATATAAAATTTAATTAATATAACCCATTAACACCTTTTACTTATAAATTATTGTCATAATTATTTTTAAAATATGCAAATGATTTGTTTATTATTTTAAGAAAATAAAAAATAAGAATGATAATATAATTAATTAAATAATAATATTGTTGAATAATCTATTTGCGATAGATTGTAAGTATCATCAAATATATCATGTTATAATGCCTCTAATGACATGGTGATGAGAGTTGCTTACTAGTGAACCTTATCAACCTCCATGAATCCTTAAAAATCTTAAAATAATTAAAACTTCAAATAAGAAAATTTAAATAAAATTTTAAAATTTATTAATTACTTAAATTTTAACCACCTACAATTAAATTGAATATTAATTCAAACTTTAAAAAAGTGAAACAAATGAAAAGCCTAATAGGTTACAACCCATACTACCTAGCATACATTGTATACTGAATAGGATATAACCCTTAAACACTTAAGATTTATTATCTTTTATCAATGATTTATTTAATAAGAGATGTGATGTGATGGTTGAGTTAGGATAGTTCTATGCTACTTGTAAAAAATATTAAAACTAAAACTAATATTTTTTTTCAAGTGGTCATATTGAACGGAGTATTCCCATAACTATGATTATTATGGAATATCGTTATAACAAGTTTTCTTATGGGCATTAACTTGAAATGCTTAAAATTGTTAAAACTCCTTAAGCATAACTGATAGGATAGGTAGCTTTGGACTTTAAAGTTTTAAGCATTCTATTTTAAATGTTTGTATATATTTAAAATATAAATTGATATAAGAACCTCTATTTTGTAAGGATGGATTTATAATTTTTTTAGTTTTTATAAATATAATGTTTAGATATTAGGAAGACTTATTGTAAGCTTACGGGATTACAAAGGAGTAGAAAATGAAACAAGGATGAAACCTTATTGCCTTTGGACACTTTATTTCCTCTAAGCTATTTCACCATAATCACAATCATTTCCTTCTGCTTCTTCTTTGCACACTTTATCTCCATTACACAAATAAGAGCCACCAAGCCTTTGAGGGTGACATTTACATCTTAGGAGATAGGCGCGTATTTAGATAGAGCCAAAATCGTTTCTAGGAACTTGACATTTTTTCACTGCAAGTTATAGTTATGTCAAATAAATAAATAAATAAAATGTAAAATATTTTTAAAGGTGCATTGTATACTATACTTTAGCTTTAGTAGCTAAAGTGATTAAGGGGCCTAGCTGGTAGTTTTTAAGATAGGATTACAACTCCAGTAGAGACGAGCATGTTTCAACTTTGGGTGAAGTTAAAAGCTTTAAGTTCTTTGCATATTACTAAACTGGAGTCTGAGTAACTACTTGATCATAATTTTCAGTTTACTTTAAGATCTAAAGCTGATAAGTTTCACTTAGTTACATCGTAAGTTTTCACCATCTAGGTACTTTACTTCATAAGTCATCACCATCTGCGTACTTTCATGATCTGTGTGTATGAAATAAAAGTCTCAAATTTCAAAGAAAATAAATAACTTAAAATATAATAAATTTAAATACTTAAATAAAAGCCTAATCATTGGATATTTAAGTCATTTTAAATCTTTCCTGTATAAGTGATCCCTACTTTTCTTCCATTAGTCTCTCAAAATAATTGTATCATATAAGAGCTAATCCCTTTCAAGGATTCAAACCCTTCACATATATTTTGAATTTAATAAAATTATCCATTTCTAGTTTGATTAATAGTTTACTTAAGGATTTTCTTTCTAAGTTATAATTAATAATAAGTGCTTACTCACTCGGCTAAAAAGGTATATGCAAGTGCATCTATCTTATCAAGTAATAAAGTCATGAATAGACTATTGTTCTCGTGAGGATTAATTTATGTTTAATTATATTAAGCTAATTACTAGGCCTTTCTAAGTTAAATTTTTATCCAACTAAGTTAAATATTAAAATTATCTACAAGTTGAATTTTAAAAGTAAAATATTTTTATAATTTATTTTTTTATGAAACACGAGTGTTGTTCCTGTTAATTAAAATAATACACTAAATTTTTGATGTTTTGATGTTCATCATGATTAAACTATTGTGGATATAACTTTTAGCATGTAGTGTCAATCATGAGCATATATGCCATATTGCTTATGCCTAGATCAATATAACTAAACTAATTTTCTGCCTAGTCCCAATTAAATTTTGATAGTTTATATCTTCTTTATTTCTCTTGAAATAATTGTGGATCCTGAAAATAAATATATCACATATACATGCTTAATACATATGTTTTTTTTTCTCTACTATTCTTCTAGAACTCTTCCAATATCTCTGGATGACAGCTATTTTTAACATTTTAATTGGAAAAATTATAAGTAAACTAAGAACAGGAAAAATCAAAACACATTTAATAATAAAACATAAATAATTTTTATATATTATTCCAGAAAAAGCATAATACAAGATAACGTTCAAGACATACATAAATTTAAAGTACTAAATGCTTAGCTGCACATAGTATAAGAAAAGAAATTCATAGATCAAATCAGGGATAATAAGAGAAAAAGGGAAGAGAGAATCCAGTAATTTCATTTAAATCTGCTATATACTTCTTTTTTTCTGCTTCCTGGTAGAGATTCGTAACAACTTAAGTGTGCACTCTCCATTATGGATCTTGTTCTTCTTATCTTCAACTAAAATACTATCACAACACTAGATAAAAATAATACACACACTGCACTTTAAGTGTTACTCTCTAAGTTCCCTCACTCTTACTCACACTTAGACTCAATAGCCCTTACTCTCACTCACAAAAAAAAAAACTTTATTGCTAGCATATGCCTTAAAATTTGGTACAAAAATTGCCCCAACTACCCTGTGAAATTGCACAAACTGCTTTGTTCTATTCGTCATGTTGTGGCGTTATGAATGTAGCACCTAGGCGCTGAGTGTTGCACTGCAACTCTGCTTTATGACACTTTGACATTGAATTCTCTATTTTTTTTATCATGATTCTTGGTTCCACTAGTGTTGTGGCTCCATAATTTACTATAAGTGCCTCCATGGTTCTTTTATGTTAAGAACCCAATGAAGTGGTGCTAAAAATCTAGCATCAAGGCGTTATGCTCTCTATCTCTGCTTGTTGATTTTTGGATGTTGTACTGTTGGTTACCAATACTTAGGCACTTTATTCTCTATCTTGAACCTTCATTTAATGGCATCACAATGCTAGTGAGATAATGCCTAGGTGATTCCTTTACTATTTTCCACCAAAAACTAACATATTAGAGCATCGAGGCACTCCTTATGCAACGCCTAAGCACTGCCTTTATTTTCCTCTTCTTCTTTGGATATCTCATATTTTTCTATTTTAACACAAAATAGACTACAAAAAGTATTTATTAATAGAAAATAAATAAATTATAAGCTCAAAACATGTAATATTTTCTTACAAATCATGCTGATAAAATACCTCTAAATTCAAACCATTACTTATCATCAAGTAATTCAAATATTTTTCAACATCAAAGTTTCCATGTGCTTCTCAATTATATAATTGGGTTGTGAGCTTAAATAATTTGATTTTAATGAATAATCATAATTTACTAGTAAATAATCATAGTTTGATTTTCTCATTTATAGTCAACGTACTAAGTTACTTGTAATAATTTTGTCAAATTGTTGATAGTATAGAATGACTTCAAATATTTTATTTATACGATACTCAACCACAAGTGTTCTTTCTCGCTTTTCTTTTTATTTAATTTAATTTAATTTTTATATTTAATAACTTCACCTTCGCTTTGTAACCTATAATTTATTATATATTTTCATCATTCGTTCCTATTAGACAAATTTAAATAAATTATTAACCTTTTTGCTTAAATTGTTAATCTCTAATTGAAATTAATGAAGACTATGTTATTCATTTAATAAATTTGACTATTTATCTTAAGTCAAATGATTAAGTTCAAAAAGAACCCTTATATGTGTTGTGTTATAGGGAATTTTTGATGTATTAAAAAGTATTAGTTTACTCTATGATAATTTAGTTAATTGAATTGAATATAATTTCATAATTCAATGTGCCTAGTGTAAAGTGTTTACAATTTAAACTTTTTTCTTATAATATCTTAATTCCAAAAAATTATGTATTTAAAGTACTCCAAATTTCTTCAAATAATACTATATTACTTTCAAAAATATTTAGCATTTGGGAATATTAAACAAATATAGAAAATTGAACAAATAAAAGCTCACAAAAATAACATAACATAACCAGCATCGCAGTGCTGCATGCACAAAATTATAAAAATAGGTTTTAATTATACTTGCAAAGTAGAGAAAAATTAAATATTTCACCCCAAACTCCATAAAACAAAAATTACAACCTAATAGAACAAAATAAAAATAAGAAAAAAAATACAACCACAAAAAAAAAAAAAAAGAAAAATAAAACATTCTCCTCGTCCTCCTCTTCCTCCTCCTCCTCCTCCTCCTCCTCCTCTTCTTCTTCTTCTTCTTCTTCTTCTTCTTCTTCTTCTTCTTCTCCTGCTAGCTCTTGTTGGTGGCTTACATACAGTTGATACTAAGGTGCTACAGGAAAAGTTACTTTGCTAAAGCCAACATTGAGTTGGGAATTCTCAAATATTTGGGCTAATGCTGAGTTGTACTTAGTGAATATGAGAATTGTTGATGTTGGTAACCCATCAAATGATCAAATTTATAGCCCATTTTCTGCTACCACCTACTACTTTCTTTTACCCTTTATTGCAGGTTAATTACCAGCTATCCTAGATCTGAAGCTATTCACTCATCGTCATAAATGATCAAGGCCTATAAGGTGGAGTGAGTGTGCTCTCCCCTTACTCAAATTTAGATTTTAATCCAAAAATACTCTCTTTAAAGAGGAGAACTCTCTCCAGTAATATTTTCTCATCAGGATACCAAACTACGCCAACTAAAACACAAAGTTAATAAATTAAAGATGGATGACTGTGCCCTATTATAGTCCTATCCTTAATCATGTTGAAAATTAATTTATAAATGATCTTACTATATCTAAAGTAAAGCCCTTTTCAATTGTATAATTCAAAATAGTCAAATTCTTAGTTACCTCACTAATATTACCACTGGGCATTAACTTGATAGATATGAAATAATGTCGAACCTTAGCCTCGGTGGTCATTATGATGGTAGGAAAATTGATGATTTTTTTCTTCTACCTTTCCATTGAGCATTTGAAATCCTAATAGTGAGAACCTAAGGATCTCATCAAAATCAAGATGATTATTATAGTTGGTAAGATATTCATCATCATCATAATTATTCAATTTTTAAATAGAATTAGCAGTAACAATATTAAAACTTATCCATTTTCTCGAGACGTAGACCTCGTCATCCCTGTTCTCCTTGGCATTTATGAAGACTTCTCTCACCACAGGGATGGTCATTATCTTCCATCCTGTAGGAAAAATCCTCTTTGCCTCTTCTTACTATCATCCACTTTATAGGTCTACCAAGGCTATAGGATCCTCATCTAGGATCAGATTCTTGTCGGTGAGAAAGTTATAATACCTCTCATTCAATTCAGCATTGACAAAACCTATGGGGCATTCTTGACCATTCACTTTAAAAACATTTTTAGTTTTAAAGTCTTGAATGTCAATGGCATTATCTGCTCAAATCTTAAATAGTAAAAAGAGACCTAACCATCTAGATTTTAATTTTCTTGGGAATATTTCCAATCTTGAATTAAATAATAATACAAGTTCTTCAGGCTCAAAAATCTCCTTAAGGAGCTTTCTATCATGCCATTTTTATTTGTTCTTTATAAATACTTGAATTTTTATAAGCTCCTAATCTTATTTCTTCCAACGCATTCAAATCTATAAGCCTTTTTTTCTACTACTTCCTTCATATCAAAATTTAATTTCTTAATTGCCCAATATGCTTTATGTTCTAGTTGTAGAAGTAAATGACTGCCTTTCAAATATTAATCTATTGTTGACCTCACTTTTGGAGTGAGGACTCATCCTTCCCATCTTAGACTTAGGAACCTTCTAGGCACTTTGATTTCCCTAGTCGAAGAATATTTCCAGTGACTAAGGGAACACTAAGCCTAAGCCTAGAGACTTAGGAAGGCATACCCTAAACTTGGGTTATACCTTAGGGTAAATAGGTTGTACCTATCCTATGGCCTAAACCAAGATCCATGGTTGCCCACTCATCCAAAACCAACCTCAAGTCAACACAACCAACCTCAATTGAATCTTTGTTTTATATCCAATCTCCAAGGAAAATTGGCTTAAGACCTAACCTAAGTTAATTCCACCATGAATCTATAAATCCAACACAAAACCCATTCAAGCAAAGTCTAACCCATTGATTTTCACAAAAGCACTCCAAACATTCAATAAATCATTTCAAACCCTTCAAATACTTACAATCGAACCAATTGAACCAATTGAATCCAATCAACCCAAGTTAGACCATTTTACCTAAAAGGTCCAAGTGAGTCAAAATCCAATCAAAGCCAAATCAATTGCAATCAAGGCCACCAATCACATTGAAATCCATCATTAAACCCTTCTCAACATGCAATTCAATCCAATTCAACTCAATCAACCCAATTGGTCCACTTGACCTAAGTGACCAAATTGACTCAAACTTCAATCCAACCAAAATTGGATTAAATCAACCCATCCAATCTCCACCATAATGATTGTTAATCATCTTTGATAGTCTTATTACAATCAATTGTGTCAAACCAAACTAATTTGATCAGTTGATCTAAGTTGACCCAATTAACCTATGTGGACCAAAATGATTAAAATCTCATTCCAACTCTAATTGTTTGCAATCAATGACTCTTATCAATCTTAAATTGATTATTGAACATGGCTCAAGCACTAATTGATCCTAACCAAGTCAATTTAGTCTCTTGACCCAAGTTGACCCAATTTGACCCAATTTGACCTAAAGGGCCAAATTATGTCAAATCAAATCCTAAACCCAATTGATTGAAACCAATGCCTCTAATAAATCATAAATTGATTATTGAACATATTCTAGCCTTCAATTGAACCCAATTTAGTCAACCTACCCCAACTGACCCCTTTAGCTGAATTGACCTAAAGGGTCCAATTGAACCAAATCCTTCCCAAATCAAAATTGATTCAAACCAACACCTAAAATCATTCTCAAATGATCAATTAAAACTAAACCAACCCTCCACTGAAGCCAATTTGGCCAATTTGACCAAATTGGTCAACTTAGCATATTTGACCTAAATGAACCCATGTGAACAAAAATAAAATCCACTTCAAATTGAGCAAAACCAATTGCACCAATACATTCTAAATGATCATTTGAACATACCCAAACCCTTAGTTTGACCTAATTTGATCAATTGATCAACCTAACCCAATTGAACCCCATTTGACCCATAGGGCTCAAATTGAGCCAAACTAATCCAGCCAAGTCTAAACCCAATAAAACTTGGTATGCTCATCCTTGGATCACCATGGGCTAGCCCAAGTGAACCCAACCCATGGTGAACCTAGTTTGGGTGAAAACCCTTGAACCAAGCCACCAAATAGAACAAAATCCCCATTTAGATGGGCTCACGAACTCCCCAAGTCTTGGTAGCCAGCCTTAGCCCTTCCTAAACACTAGGACCACTGACTAAGGCTATTGGGTTCAGCCTTGGTCATGAGTAGGTGAACTCAACCATGGCTCTCCATTGGTTCAGATGGAAGAGGAGGTACACCTAATGGCATTACTTCTCAAACACCTCCTCACTCACCTCACCACATATCCCGGACGGATGACTACCAAAGGCTGACTCAATCTCATCCCTTGGTTCACTTGGAGAGGAGAGTATACTTCTCCCCATCAATTCAAACTTCACATAGTGCTTCCTCAAAGTATTCTGAGAAGTAATAGACTCTTCCCCAAATCCCTAATGCTCTCCATTACTAGCGAGACCAACCACCGATCAAAATCGATAATGTCTATCCAACCTCAGTCGATGGGTCCATTAGAAATGGTGTAGGTGTGATTATAGATAAAAGTTTGAAGGATAATGTTATAAATATTAATAGATGTGGAGATAGAATTATAGCTTTAAAGAATGTTGTTGAAATTAAGATTATCAATGTTATAAGTGTTTATGCTCCTCAAGTAGGTTTGGATGTAAGCTTAAGAGAAAATTTTTGGAATGAATTAGAGGGATTAATACAAAAGATACCTCTTGAAGAAAAAGTATTTATTGGAGGAGATTTAAATGGACATGTTGGTAGAGTGGTAGAAGATTATAAAAGTGTTCATGGTGGTTATGGATTTGGGTGACTAATGAAGAAGGTAGGACTATATTAGATTTTGTCAGCTTACTACGATTTTGTAGTTGCTAATACTTTATTTAAGAAAAGAGATGAACATATTATTACTTATAAAAATAGATCTAGTAAAACACAGATTGATTATTTTCGATAAGAAAAATATATCGCTTAGATGTAAAGATTGTAAGGTCATTCCAAGTGAAAATCTAAGTACCGATTATTAGTTTTAGATTTTAAGATGAAAGGTTGTAAGAGAAAAAATAAACCAAATTATTAACCTAGAATTAGATGGGGACACTGAAAGAACACAAATAAAAATATTTTTAAGGGCAAGCTACAAGAGATTAGAATTTGGGATGTTCATAAGGAAGCAAACATTATGTGAGAAAAATAGCAATTGAAATTAAGCAAGTTGCTAAAGATGTGCTTGGAGAATCAAAAGGAAATGCTTCTTTTAATAAGAATAGTTATATTACAAATTCAATTATTTGTTAATAGAAAAGGAGAATCTGAAAGAAGTCAAATAATTTTGGCAAAATAAGATTATATTCTTTTCTTATAATGAGATGAAATAAATGTTTGAAATTTTGCTTGATCATTTAAAATAACATTAGATATATTTGATTTACAATCCTTCAAATTTAAAAAATAGGAAAAGAGAAGCTTTTATTCTTAAAGAAAGGGAAATAATAAAATAAAAAATCAACACATGACTAAAAATTTGAATATTTATCTTGCTCCTCCTGTTCAATTCTATCATCTATATTTAGTAAGATTTTATTAGATGGATTGATAAATGAGTTAAAAAATGATTATAAATACAATTTCAAAGCACCCAACATAGAGAAAAATAGATCGTTTAGATTGTAAAGATTGTAAGGTCATTCCAAGTGAAAGTTTAAGTACCCAACATCGATTGTTAGTTTTAGATTTTAAGATAAAAGATTGCAAGAGAAAAAATAAATCAAATTATTATCCTAGGATTAGATGGGGACACTTAAAGAACACAAATAAAAAAAATTTTAAGAGCTTAGAATTTGGGATGTTCATAAAGAAGCTAATATTATGTGGGAAAAAGTAGCAAGTGAAATTAAGCAAGTTGCTAAAAATATGCTTGGAGAATCAAAAGGAAAAGCTTCTTTTAATAAAAATTGTTGGTGGTGGAGTCAGAGTGTGTAAGAAAAGATAAGAAATAAGAAGCATTGTTATAAAATTTGGTTCAAATATAAAAAACTTGGAGAATTGGGAAAGATATAAAGTGGCCTGTAGAGATTCTAAAAAGGTAATATATGATGCAAAAATTTTAGCTTTTCTTGATTTATGCAATATATTAGATACCAAAGAAGGTGAAAGATGTATGTTTAAGTTAGCCAACCAAAGAGACATGAGAAGTAAAGACCTAGTTCAAGGTGTATTAAAAATGAAGATAATAAAATACTTTTCTTAGAAAAGAATATTAAAAATAGGTGGATGAGATATTTTGATAAACTTTTCAATGAAGGATCTGAATGTATGATTGATTTTAGCAACCTTAATACCCTAAATAAAAATAGAGAATTTTATTTTTATTGTCGTATTAGTAAATCTGAAGTTAGAGAAGCTTTAACGAAAATGAAATGTGAAAAAGTAGTAGGACCTGATGATATTCCAACAGAAGTGTGGAAATGTTTAGGAGATCAAGGAATTTCTTCACTTACAAATCTTTTTAATATTATTTTAAAGACTAAAAAGATGCAAGATGAGTGGAGAAAGAGTTTGTTGGTTCCTATATTTAAGAATAAAGGTGATGCACAAGAGTGTGCAAATTATAGAGGAATTAAGTTAATGTGTCATACATTAAAATTATGGGAGAGAGTAATTAAGCATAAGCTACGATGTCATACAAAATTTTCTCACGATCAGTTTGGTTTCATGCTACGTAGATCTACTATGGATGCTATACATTTGTTAAGAGGTTTGATGGAGAAGTATAGAGAAAGTAAGGAGGATTTACATATGATATTTATTGATTTAGAGAAAGCTTATGATAAAGTTTCAAGAGATGTTCTTTGGAGAGTTCTAGAACAAAAATGAGATAATATTGGTTATATTCAAGTCATTAAGGATATGCATACTAGAGCTGTTACTTGTGTCCAAACACAAGGAGGATTAACAAAATATTTTTCCATTTCAATTGGATTACATCAAGGATCAGCTTTAAGCCCTTATCTTTTTGCTTTATTTATGGATGTTCTTACTAGGCATTTACAGGAAGATGTACCTTGGTATATGCTTTTTGCTGATGACATTCTTCCTATTGATAAGACTAGAGAGGGAGTCCAAGAGAAGCTTGAATTATGGAGGCTAACATTAGAGTCTAAAGGTTTTCATTTAAGTAGATCTAAAACTGAATATATGGAGTGTAATTTTAGTTGTAGAAGTTCTAGTGGTAGTGTTGTGACATTAGGTGAACAAATCATTAATAAGAGTGAGCGATTCAGATATTTAGGCTCTATTGTTCAAAATGATGGTGAAATAGTTGGAGATGTTATTAGTAGAATTCAAGTTGGATGGTTGAAGTGAAGGAATGCATCGGCTATTGTGATAGAAAAGTTCCACTTAAACTTAAGGGAAAATTTTATAAGATGGTGGTAAGACTTGCAATGACTTATGATGCAAATGTTGGCCAATAAAAGAGATGTATAAGACTAAGTTAAGTGTTACAAAGATGAGGATGCTTAGGTGGATGAGTGGCTTCACTCTTAGAGATAAAATATGAAATGAGTATGTTCGGGAAAAAGTTGGAGTAGCTCTGGTGGTAGATAAGATTAGAGAGAGTTGCCTTAGATGGTTTGACCACATAAAGCATCGACCATCCGATGACCCGGTTAGGAGAGAGAAATTATCGATTAAAGTAGGTGATTCTTGTCTCTAAAGAATTCAAAGATACAATTATCAAGAAATTGTTTATATTTTAGAAAATTAAGTAGGATGGATCAAAATTTAGAGAGCAATTATCGATGCCAAAGGAGATGAGTAGGGAGTGCTCATAATACTAGAAACCTAGTGAGCACTCGAATATATCATATGGTTGGGCTTTATATATTTGAAATGGAGGAGATTTTATTTATTTGAGTTAAAATTTTATTAGAAATCTTGGGCTTATAATTTCACAATACAAAATTTTGGAAATGCCTTAGAGGTGAGGATTTTTGCTTGTAGCCTGTAAAGGGAAACAACAACCTCGGATCCTAAATCTAGGGAGCTTTGGCGAGAGCCAAAGCATGACCTAAATCCAAGGAAAAAATGGGTACATGATTTATCTCCACAAGAGAGAATAAATCACCCTACTGCTGGACTTATAACCACTTGAAATGACAGCCAGTTAACTCCTCCTATAATTTAAAACCATGTAGGCAAGTCATATGCTTTTGCAAGATGACTAGGTTATTATTATTTAGAAAATAAACTAAGTACTTAAACCCACTCCCTAAGGGACTAGAGCATGAGGGGTATGAATAATGACTTAAATATAATGCAAATTTTAATCAAATTTCATTTTAATTTTGGACTCTTTATTTTGACATAGGCTATGGGATTTTGTATGGCTAAATGCATGAGAAATTGACTATGGGCCAAATTAAAAAGGAAAGTAGTGTTCTTCGATCATAAGCTCTTAAAGGTTAATCCCATTCTATCAGAAAAAGATGGAAGCCCTCTCTTAACAAGAGCGAAATAAGATGGTTATGCATGATATTAAACATACAATATCTAGCTAAGGGGTTACTAAATATTTTATTATCTTGCTTTAATACTTAGGATTTTATGTGAGATTATGAGTTATTTTAAAAGTTTAGTTATGAGTTTTTAATGAGATAGAAAATTTATTTTTATCTAAGAGCCTAATCACATCTAGGCCATACAACAATCACCCATCATAAATAAACTATGAAAAGTATGCTTTTTCTATTGCACAAGATAAACAAAATATCAAATAATTTTATAAAGATATTGCAAAAGAATAAAAGGCCTATGCAGTCGGGTGTCACCGTACAACCTAAAAAAGAAATCTAAGTAGCCAAGCTCTACCCTTATATAACTTAGATTACAAGAAAATAATTACAATTACAAATGATGAATGTTATGGGCATCTTCATTCTTCATTTTTTTCTTCTTCATTTCTTCATTTCATTTCTTCATTTGAATTGCTCATTTCTTTCTTCATTTTGGCTTGATTTGGATATGCTTGCTCCAAAGGCATCACATGGTACATAATACTTGGTCTTATAATTAATGCTCATCCTAATCCCCCAAAACATTCATCCTAATCCTAATGCAAAATTACATTCAAAGAAGGAAATTAAATCTAGCTACACCTATAAAATAAATGTTAGCTAAATACACTATACAACCCTAGCAGTTATATGAATAATTTGGACTTAGCACCCCACACATGGTAATCAAGCTCATCTGTCCTAACTTGGATTATGCTTAGGGGCTAAGCAACCTACACAGAAAAATATTTATATTTTTATTACAGCAGCCCCTTAAGCACAACCCCATGCAGAAAATATGATTAGGTTAATATCGCCATAACATCTAGACTACGCACATACACCCTAACACCTAGTCTAAAATAATACATCACAAAATAAGCATACATCAAACCATACACCGCCCTAACATAAAGCTAGAAATGATGACTTAGTCTAATGTCTATGCATTAAAGCTTGCATGGTATGTCCTAACTAGGTTTTAGAGTTGTAATTTGCTAAGTGTGAGAGATTTTATTTATAAAAGGATGATTTCTCTCTAAATGATTTAATTAACTTGAGATTTTACTTAGTGTTTTCTTTTATTTCATATGGCCTACACATAACCACTAAGTGTTATAAAAAGAAGAAAGAGAGGGAATCTTTCTTTCATCCCTACTTTAAGCCACTTCTAAAGGAAGTTAATTAATTAATTTCCTTTAGTGAATAGTTTATTTTATGTTTTAATTAATCCTATGTTTAAGTTCACTCTAAATGACCTTATTCAATAAGAAAGATATCTTAAGATTAATTAGAATGGATTACTATCACATAACACATATTCATTCATTTATTTCCATCATGTATATCATGCATATAAATAAATCCTAAGCATATCTATACATGCAATTTAGATTTCTAGCATACTTGAATGATAAATGCAAAGAAGTGTATTTAGAATTTAAATATTTCATTTGATTGAAATTATGAATGCGTACCTTTTTAATAGAAAAGAGAAAATTTTCATTTATTAGCTAGATACACATTCATATGTATAAAAGTTTTAAGTGAGTATGTTGCCATTATTTTCTACACTAAGGGCATAAGGTACAAGACCTACTTAGAGCTACTTAAAGTCTCGCAGCCCTGGGGTGTCCAGACTAATATACCACTTTTCTTAGATACTGATAGATGTATAAACAACTACAAGGAAAGGAAAAACCCATGCAAAAATTGTATTTGATTTGTTTGACTTATGATTCTCATTTATTGGCCACATCACACATACACATGTATAAGAGTTTTAAGTGAGTACAACACCATTATTTTTTGCACCAGGGGCATAAGGTATAAGACCTTCTTAGGGCTACTTAAATCCTCACAGCCTCGGGGTGTCCAAACTAATATACCATTTTTGTTAGATACAAATGAATGTGTAAAAATAATCACAAGAAGAAGAAGAAGTCATGCAAGAAGTCATATTTGATTTGATTATATGATTTACATATGTGATATGAAATTCTTCCTAAGTTTTAGCATGAAAATGCATAAGAATAGATTTAAATAAATGTTGTGTTCTTTTCAAATGAACTATACATTTATAAATTCTATGTGAATCCATGTAAGATATGGAAAGAGAACTTCAAATTGCATATCTTATATTATCAACACATGCGAACTTATAGCTATTTGTAATTAACATCACTCCATTAATTATAATTGATTTAAGAGCTTTTGAAAATAACATTTGATTTAATAGTGATAATAGCTACACATAATTTATTTAAATCAACACATGCAATTAGACATAAAAAACTATTTCATTTAGTTAATTTTAAAAGAAATGAAAGCATGATTACATATGGCAAGAAACATTTAACATAATTGGAAAGAGATAAAGGAAGATAAGGACAATCATACTAAATAAAGTCACTTAAAACAAACCAAAGTTCTTTAATAAAATTTTCTAATTTTAAGTTTGACTTGATTTAGGAAAGTGAAAGAAGTTCGCTGGCCCTAATCCCATTCCCCATGTGTGAGTTAATTTTGGTTTAAGGAAGAAGTAATTAGGTTGATTTCATGGTTTAATTAGGTTTGGGTATGAATTAAGTGAATTAATTAACCCTTACCTGCATCACCTTAAGTTAATTAACTTATTAATAATGAGCCAATATGATATGCAACCACATGGAAAGTAAATTTGCAATGCACCTAAGAAATGAAAGGGGCCTAATGCAATTGGCTCATGATTAATAGTTAATTAAGCTTAAGGGATCACACTTAACTACTTTTATGGTTTTCTCACACATGTGAGCTAACCATAATTTCATTATCTCCCCTTTGGGTTATTGAACACCCAAAGAGCTACCCAAGATTAGATTAGACAAGTTCTGGAATGATTATAATTTTAATTTAATTAATTAAGTCATTTAATTAATGAATTAAACTATTAATTATTCCCAAATTAATTAATTTCAAGTCAAGTGAAGTGTGCTTAGGGAAAAGAATGGGAAAGTGGCCCCAATCTCATTGCCCATGTCCATTCACTATCTCACAATGATTAACAAGCTTAATTAATGATTTTCTAACTATTTAGAATGTTAATTAATCACCTAATTAATTAAGAGAGTAATTAAGGCTAATACAAGCAATTTTCCTAATTAACCAAGCAATAAATCTCAAGAAATGTATGGGAGCAGAGGTCATCCCATTAATCAAACTCAAAATTTGGGATTAATTACTTGGGTAATTAGGGAGTAATTAAGCTAATAAATTTTTTAGTTAAACATAAATTAAGCCTTAATTTCTATTCAAAGTTAATTAGAATTAATTTTAAGTTTCTCCTCTGAATGTCTTTAAAATGAGTATTTATTTATATTTTTTAAATTTTCCTATAATTAGTTATGATTTTTTAAAGTTTCAGTTGAATAAGATAATTTTTATGAAGTTTGTTAATTTATTTTATTAAAATAAATCATTTGAACTTCAAATTTCAATATCTTTCAATCCAGAAATGATTTGGATTTGAAATTTTTATAGTAGGTAGATTTCAGCTTCAGTTTCAATCCGTAAAAAATGTCAACTTAATCTGATGTTTATTTTTAGTTTAATTAATAAAATTTAATTTTTATGAAAACTTAAATTAAGCTCAAACTATCTAGTAAAAGTTGGGGATTTTGGGGTTATTACATTCCACTTGGAAAGACGTATCCAACAAGCACTTATTTGTAATTTTTTATTAAGTATTTTATTTTATATGAATTTTTGAAGTTTTAGAAGATTTAACTAATTTTTAAAATTAGAAAATTAGGATTTTCCCACATAACCTACGCAGCATCGTGTGCGGCGTTGGTGTGGCAATGCGTGCGCGATGCCATGCAGACCCATTCCGCGATGGTTGCAGACCACACGGAGCCGCGATGACTTGGGCTGGGCGTCGCCGCAAAGGTGAAACCGCTGACCATAATGCTCGAGACCGATCGCTCGAAGATCTAATGGTCCAGATCCGATCTACGCGATCCAAAGGTAGATCACGTGATTTGGGGATTGAAAAGATGTGGGTTCATACGTGAGCCGCTCGATGCCAACGGACGATCTACATCGCCTCCAACCGATGAAATCGATGGAAAATACAAAAAATGCAAAATGAGGTTCAATTAGGCTCATTTTTATGTCGATCTTCTCCGAAAAAAATTCTATTTAGTATTGGGATCAAATAAATTTAAAAATGCAAGGTTTATCTAAGAGAAATTACTAAAATCATAAGAAAATCATCATAAAAACCAAGAAATCCTTAGGCCAGCTACAAGTTTTTGAAGATTACCTCACCGGGGATGATTTTCGGTGGCAGTGATGATCCAAGCATGATTTTGAGTGGGGGAATAAGCCTTGAATGAGCCTAGACCTTCACCTTCACTTTAGAATTATGTCTTCTCCTATCGCCGCCACTCTCTCACCAAAATCCACTTATTTTTGGTGTTTTTCACCCAAAAATCAAGTGAGAGTGATTGCTGGTTGGTTTGGGAGCTCTAAGGGATGGAAATGAGAGTCATTGCTGGTTGGTTTGGTTCCAAAAGTGGCCAAAATTCCTCATTTTGTTTGATTTTGGCTACAAAATTAGTGTCATTTGGCTTGGGGTGGTTGGTAATGAAAGGGAATCATCCTAGGTGGCTCATTTTGGTTGGCTAAAGCTTGGAAGGTGGGTGCCATGAAGGAAAAATGGGTGTCCTAGCAAGGGGAGGTGGGAGTCCTTCAGGTCAAGTGATCCAATGAGAGAGTGAACTCACCTGCCCATGAGTCATGGCTACCCCAACCACCCCTTAGGTCAGATAATCAGTGTCCTTGGTGCCTATGTGGACCAATAGATGAGTGTCAAGTTTCCAAGGAAGAGAAATGACCACTTGGGCAAGTGTCTTTTCTCATGGAATGCCCTTGACCTAATGGCAAAGTGGTCATTTGATATTAGATTTATTTGAGTAGATTTAAAATGAGTCAAAAGTGAGTTTGACCAAATTTCATGTCATTTGGAATTCATTTGGTTTAATTTGGGTCAAATTGGGTCAAAATTAGGTCAAACCAAGAGTTCAAGAAGGAAATAAAATTAACCACTAACAAACTCAAAGATGTCAACTTAGAGATTGAAGACAATCTGTGTCTGATGTATATCAGTTCCTTATTGAATGAATCAGAAACCAATGACTTAGTTAGGCTACTCACTGAGTTTAAGGACTGCTTTCCATGGAGCTATGAAGAAATGCTCGGATTAGCTCCTAAAATAGTGGTTCATAAGCTAGTGATATAGTCTGACACTATCCCTATCAAGCAAGCACCTAGACACATACAATTAGATATTAAATAATAGGTCATTTCTGAAGTCAAGAAATTGATTCATGTTTATTTCATTTGGGAGGAAAAATACTCCCATCTGGTTGGCTACTGTCATTCCAGTTAAGAAGAAGAATGGCCAAATTCGCATATACGTCAATTTTAGGGATCTTAATAAGGAATGTATAAAAGTTGAATTTCCATTACCAATACCAGAACTAATGGTGGACATTATCTCACCTCATGCAGTCTTCTCTTTTATGGATAGTTCATCTGGATATAACCAAATAAAGATGATGCTTGAAGATGAAAGTAACACTTTTAGAACCCCGGAATTTATTGCTACAAGGTCATGCCTTTCATACTTAAAAATGTTGGCGCCACACACCAGCAAGCCATGACTCGAATCATTGACAAACTCATTTACCACCAAGTCAATTGTTACATCGATGATCATGTGGTCAAAAGTAGAGAAAATGAAGACCACCTCTTTGACTTGAGAGTAGTTTTTGAAGGGTTAAGGCAACACAACCTTAAAATGAACCCTCTGAAGTGTGCATTCAGAGTATCTTCAAGGAAGTTTCTTGGGTTCATTGTTCAACACCGCAGAATTGAAATCGACCCGAAGAAAATTAAAGAGATATTAGAAATGCCACCCCGTAAAAGTCTAACCCAACTTAAATCATTCCAAGGGTGGTTGGCATATCTAAGATGCTTTATATCAAAAATATCAGGAAGATGTCAATCATTTTTAACACTAGTCAAGAAGGATGCTAAGTTCAGGTGGGATGATAATTTCTAACACCCATTTGAGACCATCAAGCAATATCTCATGATGTGGTAGCCTTGGTGAACTTTGATACTCTACAATTTACTAGATGTCTTAGATTCATAAATAATACAATGATGAGGAGAAAGAGAACACACTTACTATTGGATCATCCATTTGGGACCATCCAATATTGAGACATCACTTCCGGTGGATTCCTACTAAGTGATATCACGATGAACAAATCATGAGCTCAGGTGATGAAAATACTCACCATTGGGAGATGTACTTTGATGGTGTGGCTTCCTCTCAAATAGGAGAAGAATCACAATCTACTCCCCTAGCTAAGGTAGGGGTGGGGATAGTCCTCCTATTGCCAAACTATGATGTGATGAGATTTTCATATGATCTATCCGAGACTTATACCGATAATGAAGCTAAATATGAGGCTCTGATCATCGATCTGGAGTTAGCCATTTCATTAGGAATTCAGAATATCAACATCTTTGGGGATTCACAACTAGTTGCCAACCAAATCGTTGGATCCTATTAGGTCTTAAAGCCCAAACTCCATCACTTACCATAAGTACACATGGAGTTTCTAGCTCAAATCCCATAGGTCACAATCTACAAGATCCCTTGAACAGAAAATTCCATAGTTGATGCCTTAGCCAAGCTCGCTAAAAAAGAGTTGGCATGTCTGGAAGATGAGTACATATCAATAGAGGGCCACAATAGACAAGTCCTACCTCTTATTGATGTTTAATTCATTGATAAAATCATCTTAAAAGAGAGGTTGCCATTTTTAAAAAGGATGAAGAATTGGATTAGAGGCAACTTTTCATTGATTACCTAAATAAAGGAAAACTATCTCAAGAGAAGTCTCAAGCACATCAGGTGAAGCAAAGAGCGCTCTCTTACACCCTCATGGATGGTGTGTTATACCGACAATCCTTCGATCAAATGTGATTATGTTGTTTAGAAAAATATGAAGCTCAAAAGATCATGACCAAGGTATAATCAGGACTATGCCGAGCTCTTCAATCCCGTCTAAAGATGAATCCAAATCAAAAGGCTTGGGTATTACTGGGTAATGATGATTACAGATTGCATGGACATAGTGAAGCATTGTCACCAATGTCGAGTACATGGAGTGGTCCTACACCAGCCACCCAACATTCTACATCCAACCTTGGCCTAATGGCCATTCAACTGTTGGGTCATTAACATAGCAAGTCTGATTGATCCTCTAAGGGTCACCGGTTCATTCTAGTAGCCATAAACTACTTCTCCAAATGGGCAGAAGCGATTCCACTCAGGGAACTCAAAGTTCAGCATATGCTCTAATTTTTCAAAAACCATATCATTTATAAATTTGGGGTACCCCATTGAATCATATCCGATAATATTACCATTTTCAAGAGCACTAAAATTGACAACTTTGTCTGGAGACACAACATATATTGGAGATATTCTACCATCTACTACCCACTAGTGAATGGTTTAGCAAAAGTCTTCAACAAAAACTCTAATCTAAATATTCAAGAAGATGCTCAATGATAATAAATGATAGTGACATGAACAGTTGGTAGAATCCTTATGGGCTTATTGTACTACTTATAGAATACCAACACAATCTACCCCATTCTTCTTAATGTATGGGTCCAAAGCCATTCTACCATTAGAAGTCCAACTCACATGACTACGAATAACCATGGGTAGAAAAATTTCTACTGAATAAAATGCCAAGCTACGTAGAAGAACTTGAAGTATTAGAAGAAAGATGCTTGTGAGCATGCCAGAACCTTGAGTTATATAAAGAAAACATGGTTCAAGCTCATAACAAGTTAGTCAGCCTAGACAGCTACTATCTGACCTAGGGTGACTACTAAGTGGGGAGTCACAAACAAGGACTAAACCCAAACTTTAAAGTAGTCAAGAGGAAAAGGAGCCATTAGGGGTCTTAACCTAATCTTAGGGTAAGACAGGTTATTTTAGTTCTAATAAGCTCATAACAAGTTAGTCCGCTCTAAGACTCGCCTCTTTCTAAGCTCAAATTTCAATCCCCAGTGGATCCCCCTTTATGCCCTTGGCATAAATCAATCTCTAATCCAACCAAACTCATGAGCAGATCCCCAGCAGTTCTCTCTTATGTCCTTAGCACAAAATCAATTCTAAACAAATCAAATCAAATTCATTTAACTCGATGCCCCTGGCATGAAACGAGTTACATCACACTAGGACTATAATTCCATCTACCTCTCTACATAGGTATGGGTAGTTGTTGTTAGTGCCTGTGATTTCCCCAGATGTTGTTCATCATCTCGGTCAACACCAAAATGTGCAGTGTGCCATGCTAGTTACACCACACCTATTGGGGGACCTTTTGTTGAACTCACTTTTAGAGTAAGGACTCATCCTCCCTGTCTTAGACTTAGGAACCTTATAGGCACTTGGATTTCCCTAGTCATTGGACACTTCAAGTGACTAAGGGAACACTAAGCCTAAGCCTAGAGACTTCGAAAGGCATACCCTAAGCCTAAGTTATACCCTAGGGTAGATAGGTTCTACCTATTGAATGGCTTAAACCAAGACCCATGCTTGTCCACTCATCCAAAATCAACCTCAAGCCAACACAACCAACCTTAATTGAATCTTTATTTTATATCCAAGCTCCAAGACAAATTGGCTTAAGCCCTAACCTAAGTTAATTCCACCATGATCCTATGAATCCAACCCGAAACCTATTCAAATAAAGTCTAACCCAAATTAATTTTCCCAAAAGCACTCCAACCATTCAATAAATTATTGCAAACCCTTCCAATACTTACAATCCAACCAATTGAACCAAATAAATCCAATCAATCGAAGTTAGGCCATTTGGCCCAAAAGGTCTAAGTGAGCCAAAATCCAATTAAACCAAAATCAATTACAATAAGGCCACTAATTAAGTCTAAATCCATCATTGAACTCTCCTAAACACCCAATTCAATCTAATTCTACTCAATCAATCCAATTGGTCCACCTGACCCAAAGTGGCCTAATTGACCAAATTGACTCAAATTTCAATCCAACCCAAATTGGATTGAATTAACCTATTCAATCTCCTCCATAATGATTGTTAACATCCTCGATAGTCCAATTGAAATTAATTGGGTCAAACTAAACCAATTTGATTACTTGATCCAAGTTGACCCATTTAACCCACATAGACTAAAATGAATCAAATCTCATTCCAACTCTAATTGTTTGCAATCAATGACTCATTAATCATTAATTGATTATTGAACATTGCTTAGCCACCAATTGATCCTAACCAAGTCAATTTGGTCTCTTATACTAGCTTGAACCAACTTGACCTAAGGGAAAATTGAGTTAAATCAACTCCTAATCTCAATTAATTGAAACCAATGCCTCTAATCAATCATAATTTGATTATTTTCAATCTAACCTTCAATTGAACCCAATTTGGTCAACCAAACCCAATTGATCCCTTTAGCCCAAATTGACCAAATCCTTTCCAAATCTAAATTTATTCAAACTAACACCTACAATCATTCTCAAAGGATCAATTGGAACTAAACCAATCCTCCACCGAAGCCAATTTGGCCAATTTGACCAAATTGGTCAACTTAGCCTATTTGACCCAAATGAACCCATGTGAGCCAAAATTAAACCCACTTCAAATTGAGTCAAACCAACTACACCACATTCCGAATGATCATTTCAACATACCCAAACTCTTTCTTTGACCCAATTTGACCAATTGGTAAACCTAACCCAATTGAACCCCATTTGACCCATAGGGGTCAAATTGAGCCAAACCAAGTCCAAACCAAACTAAACTTGGCATGACTCATCCTTGGGTTACCATGGGCTAGCCCAAGTGGACCCAACACATGGTGACCTTTATTTAGGTGAAAACTCTTGAACCAAGCCTGCCAAATAAGATAAAATCCTCATTTGGATGGGCTCACCCACTCTCTAAGCCTTGGTAGCCACCCTTAGCCCTTCTTGGACACTGGGACCACTGACCCAACCTGACCCAAAGCTACGGGTTTAGCATTTGGCCATGGGATCATGAACTCACTCATGGCTCTCCATTGGTTCACTTGGAGGAGGTCGTACAACCCATCCCACTGCCTCAGCCTCTCAAGCACCTCCACCTCAAGAATTCACGCCATTTGGCTACCTACTGGATGATACCAAAGGGACCCCTTAGTTCACTTGGGGAGGAGAGTATACTCCTCACCATCGATTCAAACTTTACAATGATCTTCCTCATAGTATTTTGAGCAGTCGTAGTCCCTTCCTCGAATCCCTAGAACTCTTCATCACTGACTAGGCCAACCACCGATCGAAACAGAGAGCCTCGTCCATCCAACCTCACCAAAACTCCATCAAACTCAAACTTAACTCTTCCCACACCTTACCCTTAAAGGATTTAAAGTTTAGGCTAATTACCTTAAATAAGGATTAATTACATGGCCAATTGATCTCAATATAAAAAGTTTGATTCTATGGGATGTCCTCTGTCTCTCATAATTTTCTTGGGATTTATTGGTCATGTAATTTTAGAGAATTTGAGATTTCAATCCTAATTGCCATCCTCAATAAATATAATAATGATTAAAAATGCTATATAGTAAATATTAGGTGATTAATAATGATTACTAATTGTTAACAGGAATGGTGAGGGAAAATAACTAGGGCCTCTTTCCTAGTTATTTTCCTAAGTATATTTTCATAAGAGGCTTAATTAACTCATGGCTTAATTAAGGATCAATTAGAAAATTAATGATAAAGTAAAAAATCAAATTATAATGATAATTGTTCCATATGATCCAAATTGAATTTATGGGTTCCCTCTATGTATTTAATAACATAAAGATGATTAAGAAACTTATGGTTAACCCATGGGTGTGTGAAAACCATATAAGTACTTAATTTAAATTCTTCTTTAATCTAATCAACTCTTAAACATGGGCCTAAATTGCATTAGGTCCCTTTAAGTGCATTGGAAATTTTAATTTCTCAATGGCATATCATTGGAGGCTAATGATTAAGTAGTTAATTTAATTAAAGAGGCGTAGGAAAGGGAAATTAAATTAATTGATTAATGATTTGAACTTAATCAATCCATAAAATTTACTTAATTATTTCTCTTTAAATACATTAAATCTAATATAGGATGGGGTAAAATAGTAAATATCATTTCTCCTATTTAAGTTTTAATAATTCAAATCCAAAATTTAAACTTCATAATAACTTGTGGTGTTTATTTTTGGATATGTATGTGTGTGTATATGAGGGAATACCACACAAATCTGAGGATGTACTTATTGAGGTGATCAAGACATTGAGGAATAGTGTACTATCTCAAAAAATAGAAGTCACTACACTATGATGGACCTAATCACTTAATAAGGACCTCTAAAGCATGACAGGTCTTTAAATATACCAAAGATTTCCCCCCTACTTTACATGGAAAGTAAAGTAGGGTTTATTTAAACTAGGTTGGTTAAGTTCCCTATGGAGGCAAGCCTTCATAGTTAATTACATCCTAAGGAAAGTGAATCTTTAAGAATACTCTTGATTAAAGTAGGCAATTATTGTCTCTCAAGAATTCAAAGATGGGACTATCAAAGGATTAATTATGTTTTGGAAATCAAGTGTGATGGATCAAAAGGGAAGAGTTATTATCAATGCCAAAGGAGATAAGTAGGGAGTGCTCATGATACTAGGAAACGTAATGAGCACTCAAATTTATCCTATGGTTGGGTTTTATATGTTTGAAATTGAAGAGATTTTATTTATTTGAGTTGAAATTTTATTAAAAATCTAGGGCTTACAATTCCACAACATAAGATTGTGGGAAAGCGTAAGAGGTGAGGATTTATGCTTGTAGCCTGCGAATAAAAATGACAATCTCGGATCCTAAATATAGGGAGCTTTAGAGAGGGCTAAACCATGACTTAAATCTAAGGCAAAAGTGGGTATATTATTTACCACTACAAGAGAGAGTAAACCACCCAACTGCTGGACTTATTACCACCTAGAATGGCAGCCAGCTAACTCCTACACTTTAAATTTATTTAGACAAATCTTATGCTTTTGCAAGATGGCTAGGTTATTATTATTTATAAAAAAAGACTAAGTCCTTAAACCAACTCCCTAAGAGACTAGAGCATGAGGGGTATGAATAATGACTTAAATTTAATGAAATTTTTATCAAGTTTTATTTGATTTTGGACAATTTATTTTGACATAGGCTATGGGATTTTGTATGCCTAAATGCATGATAAATTAATTATGGGATAAATCAAGAGAGAAATAGGTGCTCTTCCATCATAGGCTTTGAAAGGCTAGGCCCATTCTATCTAGCACAGATGGAAGCCCTCTTTAATCATGAGTGAAACAAGATGATATGCGTGTTGTTAAACATACAACATTGAGCTAAGGGGTTGCTAAATATTTTATTGACTTTATTTAAAACCTAAGATTTAGGTGAGGTTATGAGTTATTTTAAAGTTAAGTTATGAATTGGTTAATGGGATAAAAAATTTATTTTTATCCTAAGAGCCTAATCGTATCCAGACCACACAACAATCACCAATCATAAATAAACTATGAAAAGGAATGCTTTTTCTAATGCATAAGTTAAATAAATCATAAATTTTATAAAACTATCCATTGGTGAAAAAATATTACATTGCATTCACCATCATCAATCAATCTCCTCCCTCTTCCTCCTTTTTATTCTCTCTTCTTATATTCATCCCTATCGAAAGAAAGATGAAGAAAAAAGAAAGAAAGGTAAAGAAGAGAGGGAAAATTCAATATGATGATGATTGCTTCTTTCTTTAAATGGACACCACATAGAATCGCAAGTGTACTTGTTAGGGTGATCAGGTATAGCATCGAGGGAAATGTGTACTATCTTGAAGGATAGAAGTTAC
The DNA here is from genome assembly GCA_021442155.1 of Cymbidium sinense. Lineage (NCBI taxonomy): Eukaryota > Viridiplantae > Streptophyta > Magnoliopsida > Asparagales > Orchidaceae > Cymbidium > Cymbidium sinense. The sequence goes on from CM038215.1 coordinate 75,886,857, forward strand.
CACCCTACAATGGACCTAATCACATAAATAAAGACTCCAAAGTACTTCCTATAGGGGTAAGCCCCCATGGTTAATTACATCCTAAGGAACAGCATTCCTTAGGAATACTCTGGATTAAGGTAAATGATCATTGTCTCCAAAGATTTCAATAGGTAGTACTATCAATCGATTAGTTTATTTTAAAAAGATCAAATGGGATTTATCAAAGAGAGAGAGTTATTATCGAAGCCAAAGGAAGATAAGTAGGAGATGTTCATGAAAACTTAGTGAGCATCTCCATCTATGGTTTTATATTTTGAAATTGATTTATTTATTTGAGTTGATAATTTATTAGAATTTTAGGGCTTATGATTCCACAACACAAGATTTTGAAAATGCCTAAAAGGTGAAGATTTGTGCTTAGGGCCCAAAGGGGAGAAGCAATCTCTAAACCTAAATCTAGGGAGCTTTGGCTAGGGAAAAAAGCATGACCTAAATCTAAGGTAAAAAATGGATATTTGGTTTTCCTCCACAAGAGAGGATGAACCACTCAACTGGTTGGACTTACAACCGCTTGGGGGTGGCTACCAACTAACTACTCCTATGATTTTAAATACATGTAGGAAGGTCTTTTGGTTTATGCAAGATAGCAAGGTTGTTATTTATTTAGAAAGAGACTAAATCTTTAAACTCACTCCCTAAGAGACTAGATCATGTAAGGGCATGAAAATGACCTAAATTTAATGCAACTCATATTACATTTTATTTTTCATTTTGGACAATCATTTGACTCAAGCTTATAGGAGTTATATGCCTAATGCAAGAGAAACGAGATTATGGGCCAAAATTAGTGAGAAGGGAGGGGGTATGTTTTCACTATGGATCTCAATGGTCAAGCCAAGTTTCTCGGGAAAGTTGGAAGCCCTCCCATCAAGAGTGAAATAAGATTATTTTTATGCATGATGTTATAAAAGAAATACTCATCCAGCTAAGGGGTTGCTAATTCTTTTATCTTGATTTTTAACTTAATCTTTAGATGAGGTTATGAGTTCTTTATTTTTAATTTTGAGTTGATTAATTTGGTAGAAGATTTATTTTTTCCTAAGAGCCTAATCCACATCCAGGCCATATATCAAGCAAGGAAGAAACTAGGAAAAGGATGCTATTTCTATGCACAAGCTAAACAAAATATCACAAATTTTATAAAGCTAATCACAAAATATTAAAAAGCCAAGTGTGGTCGGGCACCACCGCACAAACCCAAAAATAAATTGGGTAGCTGAGCATGTATGGGGGTCTTCATTCTTCTTTTCTTCTTTCTTCTTTCTTCATTCTTCTTTCTTCTTTTAGTTCCTTCTTTTGTATGGTTGGAATGTGGTTTCTCAAAAGGCTTCACATCGTGCATAAGATGAGATCTTATGACCAATGCTCATCCTAATCCCCCATAACAATCATTCCAAAAATCCTAATTTGCCAAATTTACATAAAAAGGAAAAGTAAAGTCTAACTAATGCCTATAAAATAGAGATTAGCTAAAACAAATCATACAAATCCCAAGCATGTATATTAGACTTAGCACCCCACATACAGGTAACCAAGTCCACCTAGCCTATAGGACTATGCTTAGGGGTATAAGCACCTATACAGCAAAAGTAATTATATTTTTATTACAACACCCCTAAAGCATAATTCCTGCAGAAAATAATGATTAGACTAAATCATCCTACCAATCATTCTAGGCACATTTACCCTAACATCCAGACTAAAACATATGTCACAAAATAAAAGCAAACATCAAACCATGCACCTCTAACCTAAAGCTAGAAGTGGTGACTTAGTCTAATTTGTATGCTTTAAAAGATTTGTGTGGTATGCTTAACTATGGCTTTAGGGTTTGTATTTTCTAAGTGTGAAAGTGTTCAACTTAGAGGATGGTTTCATTTAAGTTATTTACTGATTTGGGTTGATTTTATTTTGTATTTTTGATTTGATTTAAGTGGATTCTACTTAATTATTAAGTTGTAAAGAGAAGGGAAAAGAGAAGATGACTTCTCTTTCCTTCCCTATCTTAAGTAACTTCTAAAGTAGATTCAAGTTTAGTTTTGTTTAATGAATGTTTTATTATGTGTTTTAATTAATCCTAAGTTTAGATTAACCCTAAACAAACCTATCCAAAAAGAAATGCATTTTAAGATTAAGTAAAGTGAATTAAGATCACAAAATACACATCACTTCATTTCTTTCCCAACATCTATAACATGCATATGAATAAATACTAAGTGTATCTATACATACAAATGGGAATGTTTAGCACACTTTATGATGAATTCTAGATGAGTTACTTAAAAAAATTAGAATGCTTTATGATGCAAGATTTTCATTAATTAGAAAAGAGGTTTTTTTATCCATTTTCACATGCACACATGTATGTATGAAAAGCATAAGTGAGTACGACACCATTGTTAACCAAGGGTATAAGATATAAAACCTACTTAGGGCTACTTAAAGCATCACAACTCCAGGGTTGTCCAAACTAATATATCACTTTCCTTAAATACAAACACATGTACAAATGAAATGAATAGAAAAGAAAGATGCAACAAGTTTGTATTTGTTTTTTTGTTTTTTTTATGCAATTTATATGTAAAAGTGTAGATATCCTTCTTAAGTAATAGCATAAGAATGAATAAAAACAAAATTAGGTAAGTGTTAGGTTCTTCTCGAAAGAATTAAACACTCTACCAAATCCTATTCAAAATTATACTAAAAGAGGGGAGAAGGAAAACTACACTAAGCACATCCTTATATTTTACTCACATGCAAGCTTATAAATAAAATATAAATAGGACACTTTCAATTTTGATAATTGATTCATATATTATGAAAATAATTTGGATTTAATAGTGATAATAGCCACTCATATTTGTATTTTAGCCAAAACATGCAATTTGACATAAAAGAAACATTTCATTTTTTTTAATTTGATTTTTGAAAGTATGAATGCATCAAATTAATGTGGCATACATATTTAGCATGTTGGGAAGGATCTAAAAAGATGAAAGCACATAAACACATTGACCCTAATTAATTCCTAAAGACAATCTTAAGAAATAAGAAAGTTTAAAGCAAATCAAATTATTTTTAAAAAAGGTTTGATTTTGTTTTGAGTTTGATTTAATTTGAGAAATGTGAGGTATGTTTACTGTTTCTAACCCATTCCCACATATGTTTTTTATTTTAATTTAATTTTTAAATGATTAGATCAATTTTATGATTTGGTTAGGTTAAGGTATGAATTAAGCATGTTAATTATCCCTTACCTATTCCACCTTAGCATAACTAACCAAATAATTATGAGCAAATGAGATGACATAAAATCTCACAAGGAATTTAAATTTGCAATGGACCTAGGAAGAAAGGGGCTTAATATAATTTGGCTCATGATTAATGATTAATTAAACTAAGGGGTTTAACTTAAGTAATTTCATAACCCCTCTCATACATGTGAGTTGGATTTTGATTTTCTTAATTGTATTTAGGCTCTTGAACACTGAGCATCTACCCAAGATAGATTAATGGAATTTTAGAAAGTTTTAGAATTTTATGAAATTAATTAAGTAGGTATTAGTGAATTAACCCTTAATTAAGGTTGGATTAAGGAAGAAAAGGGGATTTAAAGAATATCTTAAGGAAGGTATCCCAAAATTATTCTCTAAATCTTATATTCACTTAATCAAAGCTTAATTGACTTAATCAGAGGGTTAAACCACTAATTATACCCTTAATTAAGCTTAATTACATAAATGGGGTAATTAGGAATTAATCAAGCAATTTCTCTAATTAAACCACTAATAAATCCCAAGAAAATTAGGGGAGGTAGAAGTCATCCAACTAATCATGCTCAAGAAGTTTGAAATTAATCAGTGGTGTAATTAGAGGGTAATTAGTAAATTAACATTCCTAATAAAACCTAAATTTAGAGAAAAGAACTATTCAAAATCAATTAAAATTAATTTTAGAATTTTCTATGTTCAATTATCTTCCTAGTGCAATTTATTTGATTTTTTTTCTAATTTTTGTAGGCTTAGATATGAATTTAAGAAGATTTGGTGATTAATTAAAGAATCCCTAATTAAATGTTTAATCCCATCGGCGTCACATGGGCCGCTAACGTGGATGCACTTTCCACATAGTGCAATGGGTTTGGTTATTAAAGTTGTCACATCATAGCACTGCATCAGCGGTGGCACTATGCTCTTTCTCCTCAACCGTTTGATCAAGGATTGGACAACTGAGATTAAAGTCATGGTTCTAAAGGGTAAATCTATGAGCGCTATGTGTTTTAATCTCAGCCATCTATCCAAAATGTGTGAATGATCGGCCAAAGATTCATCCATGTAATTTCATGTGAGCAATGGAGGTTGTCCATGTTCTAGGGCAAGATCCGAGCTCGATTGAGCTCGGATTGGGCTAAAATTTAGCCCACACCATCATCATGCAATGTAGATCATATCCAATGGATAGTTTATCATGCAATGAAAGTTTCTTTTACAAAGCTCCACACTATGGCTAAATTAAGCTCAAAAAATTGGTTTACCTCACCGGAGGTGACCATTAGTGCTCGATTCCCTTGGAGAAGCTTCCTCTAGTGGAGATGGAGCTTTGCTGAGAGTTTAAGGTCTTGGGATTGGGTGGTTACTTCTAAAGGCCAACTCCACCTTGAGCTCCTTGCGACTCTGATCGAACTAGCACCCCTCTTACATTTGGAGGTTGGGAAAGGGCTTGGACAAGCTTGATTGGGGTCCTTGAGGGAGCTTGCAAAGGGAATTGGGTTGGTTTTAACTGTGGACTAAGATTGGATTTTGATTTTCTTCCCCTATTTTTAGCTTGAAAATTTGAGAAATGGGAAGTTCAAACTCTCTAAGAAGCTCGAGAAGAGTAGCTAGGGCTTGCTCTGAGTTCCTTTACTTCAATTAAATTAGGGAGGGTTGAATTAAATTCAAATTAGGGGGAGTATATCTCCCCCATTGGCAATCGGACGGTCGCAAGCCTCCTTACTGTTTTGATCCAATTGACCATAAGGAGTGGGTTTGTTAGGCCGTTTAGGGTGCCCATTGAGTTCGGTTTGGCCAGAGGAGTGGAATGGTGAACTCCTCATGTGCTTAAATCAAGTGGAGGAGAAATTCCATGTGGCCACTTTCAAGCACATGGTCAATTTTTGGGTTTGGGTTGGGTTTGGCTGACCCAAACACATTGGGTCATGTGCACTAGGTCCATTAGTGACCATTTTGTCCACTAAGAGGATGCTAAGTGTCCATGAAAAGGAATTGACCAATTTCCAAGTGGTTTTGATTTGGGTTACCCTATGACCTAAAGGAAAAATGGTCATTTGACCTTGATTTTAGTTTGGGCATATTTGGTATGATGAAAAAATAGGTTGGGCCAAGTTTCATTGAATTTGGAGTTGGTTTGATATGATTTGGTTCATGTTGACCCATTTAGGTCAAAATGAGTCAACTTGGGTCAAGTTGACCAAATGCTCAAATTGGGTCAAACCAAGGATTGGGTCAAGTTCATATGAACATTTGAAATGTTTTGGTGGCTTTGGTTTGATTCAATTTTGTTTAGGTTTTAATTTGGTTCAATTTAGTTCATTTATGTCAAATGGGTCAAGTTGACCAATTTGACCCATTTGACTTATTTGGGTTTGGTCATGGGTTGGTTAATATTTGGTTGGTCATATGAAATGGATTGGTATCTTTGTTTCCAATCAATTTTGGTTAAGTTTGAATTTGGCTTAATTTGACTCTTTAGGTTAAGTTGGGTTCATGGTCAATTGGGCTAGGTTAGGCTAGTTGGCCAATTGAGGCTTTGGTCAAGTTCAACAAGTGATTTGGAATGAACTTGACCCATTAATTTCAATCAATTTGGCTTAGATCAAGTTTTGACACCTTTTGACTTTTTAGGTCAAGTTGGGTCAACTTGGGTCAAGTGGCCAATTAGGGTAGGTTAGGCTCAAATGTTGACTTGGTCAAGTTCAAACATTGGTCATGAATGAACTTAGATCAATGGTTTCAATCAATTTGGCCTATGGTGGATTTTGGCTATGTTAGGTTTCATTTTTGCTAAGTGTTGACTTGGTTTGACCCAATCTAGTAATTAATCATCTAATGATGATTGCTGATCATGATGAGAGGTTTAGGTGGGCATAGTTCAATCCAATTTGGTTAGAATTAAAATTTGGCTTATAAGGGTACTTTAGGTCACTTTGGGTCAAGTGAGCCTAAGTAGGTCAAATGGCTTGGTCAAAGCCTAATTTGAGTTTGATTGAACTCACATATGAACTTATGATTGAAATATAAATGCATTTGCAAGTGGTTTGAAGTCAAAAGGTTTTGGTTCATTTGACAATTTTGAGTTCAAGGGGTGAACATGAGTTTGGGTTGGGTTTGATTTTTGAATTGAATTTTTATTTTATGATTGAAGTTTTGTATTTATATTTGGATTCATGATTGTAGGATTGATTGAATCATGAAGAAAAATCAAGGGTTTGGCTTAATTTGAATTGGATTTGGCTAAGTTCAAGAGTTAGACTTGAAAGGCTTAGGTTGATTTTTGAATGATTTGAGTTTTATTTTTAGAATTGGTTTTGGTTGTTTGAATTTATATTTCTTTTATATTTATGAATATAAATGGGTTATGAGAAAATTTTGAGGATTTGAAGTGATTTGATTTGATCTAGGCTAAGTCTTTAAGAGAAAATCAAAGTGACTTAGGAAAGATTTTTGAACTTTGGATTTGATTATTGTATTTAGTTTGATTGATTTGAATTTATATTTCATTTATACATGTGAATATAAATGAGAATATAAATGAGTTGTGAGAAAATTTTCATGAATTTGAAGGGATTTGATTGGATTTTAGGCTAAGTCCATGAGAAGGAATCAAAGGACATAAGAAATATTTTATGCTTGGAATTTCAATCATGGGTTTCAATCATGGATTTCAATCATGTATTTCAATCATGTGGAATTTATTTGAGTTTGGAGAAAATCAATTGAGCTAGAATTGCTTTAAGTTTAACTTGAAGGAAGGAAGTGAGGATTTGGTTCAAGCTATAGGGTAGGCAAAGTTTCCTAACACCCTTAAGTCATAACCTATTCCTATGGCTACTCTTCTAAGTCTCTAGGGCTAGGTTGAGTGTCCACCTAATCACTAGATGTATCTTAAGACTAAGGAACTCTTAAAGTCTAAGAGAAATCTTATGCCCAAGATGGAGGGGTTGGGAGCTCATCCTAAAAATGAGGTCAACACTATCACAAAAGAATAAAAGGCCAATGCGGTCAGGTACCGCCGCCCAACCCGGAAAGAAATATGGGTAGCTGAGCCCTACCCTTATACAAATTACAAAAGAATAATTGTAAATGATGAATGCTATGGGGGCCTTCATTCTTCATTCTTTATTTCTTCAATTTTATTTCTTCATTTTGATTTTCTTCCTTTCTTTCTTTCTTTTGGCTTGATTAGAATATGGTTGCTCCAAAGGCATCACATGGTACATAAGACTTGGTCTTATAACCAATGTTCTTCCTAATCCCCCATAACATTCATACTAATCCTAATGTAAAATTACATTAAAAGAAGGAAAGTAAATCTAGCTACACCTATAAAACAAATGTTAGCTAAACACACCATACAACTCAAGCAGTTATATGAATATTTCAGACTTAGCACCACACACATGGGTAACCAAGCCCACCTATCCTAACTTGGATTATGCTTATAGGGTAAGCAACCTGCATAGTTAAAGCATTTATATTCTTATTATAATGGCTCCTTAAGCACAACCCCCTACAGAAAACATGATTAGGCTAATATCGGCATAACATCCAGACTAGGCACATACACCCTAACATCCAATCTAAAATAATACATCACAAAACAAGTATACATAAAACCATACACCACCCTAACAAAAATTTAGAAATAGTGACTTAGTCTAATGTGTGTGAATTAAATCTTGTGTGGTATATCCTAACTAGGCTTTAGAATTGTAATTTGCTAAGTGTGAAGGATTTAATTTATAAAGGGGTTGATTTTTCTTTAAGAGATTTAATTGATTTGAATATTTTACTTAATGTTTTCTTTTATTTCATATGGCCTACACTTAATGACTAAGTGTTATAAAGAGAGGATAGAAAGGTAATCTCTCTTTCATCCCCACCTTAAGTCACTTCTAAAGATAGTTAATTAATCAATTTCCTTTTGTGAATTGCTTATTACTTATTTTAATTAATCTTAAGTTTAAGTTCACTCTAAATGATCCTATTCAATAAGAAATACATCTTAAGATTAATTAGAATAAATTACTATCGCATAACACATCTTCATTTATTTCTCCTCATCATGTATATCATGCATATGAATAATCCTATGCATACCTATACATACAATGTAAATCTTAGCACATCTCAATCATGATATAAAGAAGTATGTTTGGAATTCAAATATTTCATTTAATTGAATTATGAATGCATGCCTTTTGATAAAAAAGAGGAACATTTCATCCATTAATCAAACACACATTCCCATGTATAAAAGTTTTAAGTGAGTACAATGCCATTATTTTCTACACCAGGGGCATAAGGTACAAGACCTACTTAGGGCTACGTAAAGTCTCGCAGCCCCAGGATGTCAGACTAATATTCCACTTCTTAGATACATGTAGATGTATGAACAACTATAAGGATAAGAAAGTCCATGCAAAAGTTGTATTTTATTCACTTAATTTATGATTCTTATTCATTGACCTCATCGTACATACACATGTTTAAAAGTTTTAAGTGAGTACGATGCCATTATTTTCTACATCAGGAGCGTAAGGTATAAGACCTACTTAAGGCTACTTAAATCCTCACAGCCCAGGGATGTCCAGACTAATATATCATTTTTCTCAAATACATATGAATGTACAAAAAGAACCACAAGAATAAGAAATCATGCAAGAAATTATGTTTAATTTGGTTATGTGATTTATGATTCTTATTTACTGGCCACATCACACATACACATGTATAAGAATTTTAAGTGAGTTTGGTGCCATTGTTTTCTCTACACTAGGGGCATAAGGTACAAGACCAACTTAGGGCTACTTAAAGCCTCGTAGGCCAGGGATGTCTAGACTAATATACCACTTTTCTCATATAGATATGAATGTACAAAAAGAACCACAAGAATAAGAAATCATGTAAGAAATTTTTTCTTAGTTTGGTCAATATGATTTAAGATTCTTATTTATTGGTCACATCACACATAAACATGTATAAGAGTTTTAAGTGAGTACGACACCATTATTTTCTACACCAAGGGCGTAAGGTACAAGACCTACTCAAGGCTACTTAAAGCCTTGCAACCCTGAGATGTCCAAACAAATATACGACTTTTCTCAAATACATATTAATGTATAAAAGAATCACAAGAATAAGAAATCATGTAAGAAATTATGTTTTAATTTGGTTAATTTGAGTTATAGATGTAATGTAAAATCCTTCCTAAGTCTTGACATGGAGATATATACGAATAAATTTAGGCAAATGTTGTGTTCTTTTCAAATGAACTATACATTTGCAAATCCTATGTAAACCCATGTAAGATAAGGAAGGAGGACTTCATATTACATATGTTATATTATCAACACATGCAAGCTTATAAGTATTAACATCACTTCATTTATAATAATTTATTTATAGACTTTTGAAAATAATATTTGATTTAGTAGTGATAATAACACAGCTATTTAATTCAAATCAACATGTAATTTGACATAAAAGAAACCATTTTATTTAATTAAATTTAAAAGAAATGAATGCATGATTATATATTACAAGTAACATTTAACATGAGTGGAAAGAAATAAAAAAACACAAGCATGTGATTTCATTCAAATCCAATTAAGTCCTAAGGACAATTATGCTAAATAAAGCCACTTAAAATAAATCAAAATTTCTTTAATTTCATTTCATTTTGAGTTTGATTTGAGTTAAGGGAAGTGAAAGAAGTTTGCTGGTCCTAATCTCCATTCCCCATGTACAAGTTGATTTGGTTTAATGAAGAGGTAATTAAGTCAATTTTATGATTTAAATTGGTTTGGGTATAAATTAAATGGATTAATTAACCCTTACATACATCACTTTAAGTTAATTAACTAATTAATAATGAGCGAACATGATATGCAACCACATGGAAAGTAAATTTTTAATGTTCCTAAGAAATGAAAGGGGTCTAATGCAATTGGCTCATGACTAATTATTAATTAAGCTTAAGAGATCTTACTTAACTACTTTTATGATTTTCTCACATATGTGAACCAACCATAATTTCATTTTCTCCCCCTTCAGGTTATTGAACACCCAAAGAGAACGAGACAAAGAAGAGAGTCTAAGTCGCAATCCCAAAATCCTCTAAATTAATTGATTAAGGTTCAAATATGATTTGGGTTTTGGTTAATTTTGTTAATTAAGTAATTAAGAGGTGTTAATTAAATAATTATTTAAGAGATTATAGAAGGTTTAAGGAAAAATTGGAAGGAGTCCCAAGTTATTTCCCTATGCTTCATCATCATTAACAGAGGTTAACAAGCTTGATTGATTGATTAATTTACTATTCATTTGCCTAATTATCACTAATTATATTAAGAAGATGATTAAGGCTTAATCCATTGATTTCCTTAATTAAGCAACCAATAAAATCCCAAAAATATAGGAGAGGCAAAAGTCATCCCCCTAAATATACACAGAAAGTTTGAGATTAATTGGATGGCTAATTAGGGACTAATTAGGCTAATTACATTTTTAATTAAACCTTAATTAAGCTAATCTCACTTTTCAAAATTAATTAATAATAATTTTTCTAGATTCTACTCTGAAATATCTTTAAAATAAACCTGAGTTTATCTTTTAGGATTTTTCTACAATTAGTTATGAATTTAGGAAGTTTTAGGATTAACAAATAAATTAATTAACACAATTTAGAGCCTTAATCACGTCGGGCCACATGGCGGCTGATGCGATACGCTTTCCACGTGGCGTGATGAGATTCGCTATATAAGTTGTCAGATTCAAGTGCTGACTCGAATGGTGGCGTACGCGGCATCTCTGTGGACTGTTTGATCTAAGATCGGATGGTCATGATCTAACCCACCATTCTGAAGGATTAAATAGAGGGGGATAAGCGTGATTTAATCAGGACCGTTCATCTCGATCATGCAAAATGGGTGGTCTATGATCTATCTCCTCTCGAGCAATGAATGATGGCTACTATTCTGAGCTAACCTAAGTTTGATGGAGATGAAAACAATCCCACACCTTGAGGAAGCAAGAGAATCAAATCCAACGGTTGAAAACACATGCCATGAAAATTCCCTTCATAAAAGACCAAACCAATTTCATTCAAGGATCAATTTCAATGGTATATCTCATTGGAGCTTGTCACCAGTGGCTCCAACGATTGAGGAAGCTTCGTTTGGAAGAAACTAAGCCCTATTGAGCCTCACGAGCTTTGATTTGGTGTGGTTTGCTTGGGTGAGCAAGGTGCTAGATGAAGGTGATTAGCTTGATCGAACTCCACCCTCCAGCCATTGGGAAGCTTGAGGAAGGATTCGTTCTTGCTCGACTTGCTCTAAGGAAGATGTGTGCAAAGTTAATTGCACTTTGGTTTTGAAATGATCGTAGGCTTTGGTTTGGTTTAATTTGGATTCAATTTGGATTTTCAGTAATTTGACCCTTTAGGTCAAATTGGGCTAAGTTGGGTCAAGTTAACCAATTGGTCTACTTGGGATTGATCATGGCTTTGGCAAAGTTCAACAAGTGATTTAGAATGAACTTGAAACATTGGTTGCAATCAATTTGGGTTGGATTGTGATTTGACCTATCTTGACTCTTTAGGTCAATTTGGGTCAACTTGGGTCAAATGGCCAATTGGGCTTGGTTTGGTCATGTTCAATCATTGATTATGAATGTGTTTGAGTCAATGGTTTTAATCAATTTGGCTTATAGTGAAATTTGGCTAGTCTGAGTTTCATTTGGGCTAAGTGTTGACTTGGTCAACCAGCTAGGTTGATTTGGTTTGACCCAATTTAAGATAATTGATTAACCTAGGATGATTGTTGATCATGTTATAAGTTTTATATGTGCTTAGTTCAATCCAATTTGGGTTAGATTAGAACTTGACTCAAAAAGGTCCTTTAGGCCACTTTGGGTCAAGTGAGCCTAAATAGGTTAAATGGCTTGATTCAAGTTTAGTTGAACTCACACATGAGCTTAGGATTAAAATATAGGTCCAATTGCAAGTGGTTTGAAGCCAAATAGATTTTGGTTCATATGACAATTTTAAGTCAAAAAGTGCTAACCTGGGCTTGATTTGGGTTAGCTTGGGTTTGGCTTGATAATTGTAGTTTGTGTTTATATTTGGGTCAATGTTTGAAGAAATGATTGAATCATGAAGAAATCCATTGGTTTTAATTTGGTTTAGATTGGATTTGACCATGTTCAAGAATTTGGCTTAGAAGGGCATGAATTAGATTTTGGTTTAATTTTGGGTTTAGTTTTGGCAATTTGAATTTATACTTCATTTATATTTGTGAATGTAAATATGGATGTAAATGGGTTATGAGAAAATCATTTGATTTTGGGGTGATTTGGATTTGGTTAAGGCTAAGTCCATAAGATGAAATCAAAGGGCTTAGAAAAGATTTTAGGATTTGAATTCAATCATGGGTTTCAATCATTTGATTTGGAATTAACTTATGATTCAAATTTTGGAATTTGGATTTTTATTTGAGGTTTGAATTTGAGGTTTAGTTTTAAATAAGGAAGCAAGGATTGAGTTAAAGCTATAGGGTAGGGAATTCCTCCTAAATCCCTAAGGCACAACCTATTCTTATGGCTAACTCTTCTAAGTATCTAAGGTTAGGTTAAGTGTACACCTATTCACTAGAAGTGTCTTAAGACTAAGGAACTTTAGTTTCTATAAGAGTCCTAGACCTATGATGAGGGGGTTGAGGGCTCACTCCAAAAGTGAGGTCAACACAACTTTGGTTAATTTTAAAGAACATTTATTTGGCTTGATTGCCATTAGGAATTTATCTAGTTGAATGTATTATGTGTCAACGTTTAATCATTCTTTTTCAATCATTATAGATTTGTATGTCATTTTCATCATGTATCCATGTTTTTAAATAAGAGAATCAAATGAATATGGTTATATATGTATAAGTTGCATGTGTTAAACTAATCTACTATATGTGTGGCTATAATCACTAATAAACCTCAGATTATTTTAAAATTTATAAACTAATGATAAAAATTTAAATTGATTAGTATCTATGACTATTTTATGTGATTTACATTTGCTTATAGTTTAAACATGTTAAAGGATTGTTCTATCTTCATGATTCATGTGTATGTCTACATGTGTTTGAATGTTAATAAGTATAGAGTCTAGACATCCCGGGAATATGAGACTTTAAGTAGCCCCAAGGAGGTCTTAGATTACCTCACTTCCCCAGTTTAATAATGGCATGTACTTACTTAATTTCATTCATAGGTGTATATATGCTAGAATTTGGATAAAGCTTTACTTTGTATGGGTATATGATTTGCTAATATACAATCTTTTGCATGATTTTCATTCTTATATTTATGTATACATTTATATGTATTTAAGATAGCAAGCATATAGTCTAGACATCCCAAGAACATGAGTCTTTAAATAGCCCTAAGGAGATCTTAGATTACCTCACTTCTCTGGTTTAACAATGGCGTACTTGCTTAAATCTTTAATTTGTATACTTAGCTAAAGGAAGGAGTCTCTCTTTTCTATCAAAAATATATGCATTAACAATCATTTAAGTGTGCCAAAAATACATATATGTACATTGCATATATAGGTATGTTAAGTATAATATCACGTGCATGTTATTGACGATGAAAAGGAATGAAGAAATGTTATCCATATGATAGTAATTCAATCTCATTAATCTTAAGATGTCTTTCATGTTTAAATAGGATTATTTAGGATTAACTAAAATTTAGGGTTAATAAAATATTTAATAAATTATTCACTAAAAGAAATTAAAATCACAATAACACGGCTTTATAAAATAACTAGGGTAGAGATGAAGAAGGTCAAACCTCTTTCCTCTCTTCATAACAATTAGATGCTAAGTAAATACTAAGAGAAATAAAAGAAAATACAAATTAAAATCTACCAATCCTTTAATAACTTGAAGTGAAACCGTATGTTTAACTTGAATATTCCAAACCTTAGACAATCATAATTCCAAAGTCTAGCTAAGACATACCACAACCAACCTCAGCACACATACTAGAATTCTAAGTCACCACTTCTAGCTTTAAGTTAGGATGGTGTATGCTGAGATGTTATGTTTTGTTTTGTGATGTAATATTTTAGATTGGATGTTAGGATTACTTATGCATAGAGTAGATATTAGGCCGTTCATATCCTAACAATATTTTCTGTAGGGGATTATGCTAAACGCTGAAATAATAAATAAATATGAATGGCTTTGCTTGCAAGTTGCTTACCACTTTAGCATAATCCAAGTAGAACAGGTGGGCTTGGTTACCTATGTGCAGGGTTCTAAGTCTAAAATTATAGAATATAACTACATCGTTTGTATGTTTTTTTAGCTAATATCTATTTTGCAAGTGTAGTTAGACTTTACTTTCTATAAGCATGTAATTTTATAATAAAGATTAGGATTAGTGCTATGGAGTTTAGAATGAGCAGTACTTAGAAGGCAAAGAGCTGGGAGGCTCTGTGAAGCCTAGAGCAAAGGATGAAAACCTCCCAAAGCATTTATTTCATTATAATTATAATAATCTTTTATAATCCAAGTTGTATAAGGGTAGAGCTCAGTTACCCAACTTCTTTCTTTTCTGGGGTGTATGCAGACTCACACCATCCTTTTATTCTTTCATGTAATCTATGATGTTTAATTATCATGTTTAGCATGTGCAATAGAAATGACATGTTATTTATAAGTTTTTCAAAACTTGATGTTTGATTGTGTGGCTTGGATATGGTAGGCTCTTCAGGATAAAATTAATTTTTCCATCCCCATTAATAATTCATAACTAAATTCCAAAACAACTTATGACCTCACATTAAAGCCTAGGTTATAATCAAGATAACTTAAAGATTTAGTAACCTCTTAGCTAAATGATGTATGTTCTAACAATAATACATATCCTCTTATTTTGCTCTTGAATAGGGAGGGTCTCCATTCTTGCACGATAGGAGAATGCTTGATCTTTGAGGGCATCCCTTATAGTGGAGAACACCTCCTCCCACTGAATTAGCCCATGATCTTATTTCATCATGCATATAGGCATAATTGTCCTAAGCCTTTGTCTAAATGTATGTTTTAAAAAAAATTACATATAGAATTGTAAATTTTGCATTTAGTCTAAGTTATGCTTTCATGCCAATCATGATCTAGTCTCTTAAGGAGTGAGTCTAAGCCTCTAGTTTTTTTTCTAATTAAATAATTGCTTAGCTATCTTGCACTTACATAAGGCTGACCTACATGGTTTTAAAGCATACAAGGTGTTAGCTGACGGCCACTCCAGGCAGTTGTAAGCCTAGAAAAGTCGGGATATGTTTATCCTCTCTTATAGCGATACACCATTATGTCCCATTTTTTGATTAGACTTAAGTCATACTTTTAGCTTGTGCTAAAGAATCCTAGATTTTGGTTCTGAGGTTGCTTATTTTCTTTGGGCTATGAGTATATGACCTCACCTCTTAGGAATTTTTATAATCATGTATTGATAAACTATAAGCCTTAACATTCTAATAAAATTTCAACTCAAATAGAAATAAACTCTCTCTTTCAAATGTATAAAACCTCACAATAGGGTAGATTGGAGCACTTACTAGGCATCCTAGTATCATGAGTGCTCCGTACTTATCTTCCTTTGGAATCCGTAAATAAGTCCACCAAATTGAACTTTCCCACCTGATGTTCAAAAATACCTAATTCTTTGATAGTCCAACTTTGAAGTCTTTGGAGATATTTTTTAACTAATTTAATCAAAATTGTTTTTAAAAAATTCCTATTTCTTTGGATGTAATTAACTATGAAATCTTGCTTCTATAGTGAACTAAAGAACCTAGCATAAAATAAAACCTGCTTTACTTCCCCATGTACAGTAGGGGAAAGATCTCTAGTATATACAAAGACTCATCTGTCATAGGAGTCCTTTTTAGGTGATTGGTCCACTGTATGGTGATGTTTAAATCTTTCAAGATGGTACATGATACTTTAATGTCGTAACCGATCACTTCAAGAAGTACCCCCTTTGATCTGCATGGTGTCCCACACAACTCCAAATTAAAACACCACATCTTTAAGGAGACATTATAATATGAGTTTTATAAGCTATCTTATAGGCCCATAGTGCATTATATAATTTTATTGAGCAATCTTTCTTAGTAGACCTTATGGTTTTCTCTAAAATCTTTTTTATCTCCCAATTTGAAATTTCAGTTTATCCATTAGATGATGGATAATAGGTAATAGCTATTCTATACAGCACTCCATATTTTCCTAAAAATTATTTTATATTTTAATTACAAGAAAGAATACCTTCATGACTAATAATCATTCTTGGCTTCCTAAATATTATAAAAATATTTTTTAAAAAATTAATTACTGCATTAGAATCATTTTTAGGGGTAGCTATAACTTCTATCCATTTTGAGGCATAATCTACACTTACTAAAATAAATTCATTCTTATAAGAAGTCATAAAAGGCCCCATAAAATCTTTTCCTCATACATCAAAGATTTCTACCTCAAAAATAAATGTTAGAGATCATGACACTTCGAGATGTTCTCTATTCTTTGGCATCATAATTTTTAACATATTTAAGTGCATCTTTGAATAAGGTAGGACAATAAAATACACTTTGCAAGATTTTTATGATTGTTTAATTTCCACCGAAATATCCTCCATACTCAGAGTCATGGCATGATCTTCAAATTTAAAAAATTTTATCATCAAGTATACATCTCCTTAATATTCAATCCATACAATTTTTTATAGAGGAAAGGTTGATCCCAAAAATATAATTAAACATTATGTAAAAAAAAGTCAATTTTCCTAAGTCCTTAACCCTTCCTTAAATACTTAGCCAAAATTAAGATCTAAACCCCTAATATTTTTCATGACTCATTTATATTCTCATTTATATTCACATTTATAAATGAAATATAAATTTAAATCGGTCAAATCAAATTCAAAATTCCAAAATAACTCATGAAAATTTTCCTAAATTCCTTTAATTTTTCATTAAAAGACTTAGCCAAAATCAACTCCAAACCTTGGTCAAACCTACTCAAAACCTTGGGATTTTACATTTCTTATTTACATCCTTGAAATATAAATATAACTCAATTAAATCCAAAGCAAAAATTAAATTCCAAATTAAAAAAGGCTTGAAATTCCCTTAAATCCCTTAATTTTTCATTAATGGATTTAACCTAAACTTTAATCAAACTCCTTCAAACTCATGGGATTTTCTCAAAATATATTTGTATTCTCATTTATGTTCTCATGTATAAATGAAATATGAATATACATTAATCAAATCCAACTCAAAAAATTAAATTTCTAATTAAAAATTAAATTAAATCCTTTAAATTTCCTTTAATGGATTTAACCCTAAATCATGATTAAACTCTTTCAAACCCTTGAAATTTTTCCTTGATCAATTTATATTATCATTTATATTCACATATATAAATGAAATATAAATTCAAATAATCAAAACCAACTCCAAATATCAAACTCAAATCAAATCAGAATCAAATCTAAGCCTTTCAAGTCAAAATCTTGAACTTCGCCAAAATCAATTCAAATCAAGCCAAATCCTTGATTTTCTCTCATGGTTCAATCAATCCTACAATCATGAGCTCATATATAAATCTAAACCTCAATCTTTCAATCAAAACCCAAATCAAAATCAAACCCAAAACTCCTTCATATTCTTCTTTGAATATGAAATTTTGAAATGAATCAAAAACCATTTGACTTCAAATCTCTTGTAAATGGATTTATATTTCAATCATAAGTCTAGAAACAAGATCAATCAACTTCAAATTAAGCCTTGGCCAAGCCATTTGACCCACTTAGGTTCACTTAACCTAAAGTGACCTAAAGTACCCTTATGAGCCAACTTTTGATCCTAACCAAATTGGATTGAACTAAACTCATATTTTCCTCTCATCATGATCAACAATCACCATGGGATGATCAATCAATCAAATTGGGTCAAACCAAGTCAAACCTAAGGGTTGACCAAGTCAACACTTAACCTAAAATAAAAACTAACCTAACAAAATTTCACTATAGGTAAAATTGATTGAAACCATTGATCTAAGTTCACTCATGACCTATGTTTGAACTTGACCAAGCCAAAATTTGAGCCTAACCTAGCCCATTTATTACTTGAGTGACCCATTTTGACCTAAAGGGCCAAAATGTGTCAAAACTTGATCTAAGCCAAATTGATTGAAACCAATGGGTCAAGTCCATCCCAAATCACTTATGGAACTTCACCAAAGCATCAATTGGCCAACTAGACCAAACCTAGGCCAATTGACCTTAGACCCAACATGACCTAAAGGGGTGATGTTGAGCCAAAATTAAACCTAGCTCAAATTGATTGGAAACAAAGATACCAATCCACTTTGTATGACCAACCTAACCTAAACCTACCCTTGACCTAACCCAAATAGGTCAAGTGGTTTAAATGGGTCAACTTGACCCATTTGACCTAAATGAGTCATATGAGCCAAAAACTAATCTATATCAAATTGAACCAAACCAAAGGCACCAAAATATTTCAAATAGTCATATGAACTTGATCCAACCCTTAGTTTGAGCCAATTTGACCTATTGGTCAACTTGACCCAAGTTGACCCATTTTGACCTAAATGGGTCAACATGAGCCAAACCCTATCAAATGGATTCCAAATCCATTGAAACATGGCCCAACCTATTTTCTCAACATGCCAAACATACGCAAGTTGAAAAATAGTAAAATGAGCCCTATACCCCTAGGCCATAGAACAAATTTTGGCCTAGTGCATGGGTATTTTGGTCATGCAATCATTACAAACACTTGAGGCTCTCCTAAAACATCAAGGGGACCTAGTGATTAGTGGTGCACCCAACCCAATGGGTTTGGGTCTACCCATTTAGCCTATGGATAAAACCCGACCCATAGGCATAAAATTGAATTTTCAAAATCCCCCCAAACCTCAATTGATTGCACATGGGAGCTAGGCATCCACTCCTTTGGCCAAACCAACCATGTGCACACCTAACTGATCAAACAACCCACTCAATTGTGTCAATTGGATCAACACGGCATGCAAAGATTCGGCAATCCGATTGTCATAGGGGGAGATATACTCCCCTAATTCACTGAAATGAACACACTCTCACACTCGATTAAGACCTAAGGAGCTTTGAGAACACTCATAGAGCATTCCCAAGGCCTCTAGGGGAGATTGAGATTTTATCTTCTTCAGTTTTCAAATAGTGTAAATAGAGGAGATACATTGAAGTGCAAACTTCATCCATACTGAATTTCATCCAAATTGCACCTACACCCATCATCAGAGGATCCATTCGAGCTTGCCCAAGCTTGCAATTGAGTTCCCACATCAAGGAAGGAATCAATTTGATCAAAGCTGCAAGGGGAGCTAAGGGGAGTTGGTCTACCCACTCATCCACTTAACCTCAAGAGCTAGGAACCTCACCAAGGCTTTGTCTCCACTAGACGAAGCTACTTCATCGATCCGAGAGTTGGTGATCACCTCTGGCGAGGTTAGTGAATTTCTGACCACTTAGGATAAGGTGTGTTGGTATTTTGTGAAGTGGATTTTCATTGCATAAGATCTTAGCTGTTGGATTGGCCACTCTGGTCCCCTACATGGTGTGTTTTGATTGTTTGAATCCATAAGGGATCGGGCTCGAATCTTCCATGAATTGTGAATGGCTCACATTCCTCCTCAGGGAAGAACTCAGCCAATCTCAGTCGTCCATCCACCCATGTTTAGATGGACGGCTGAGATTATTCCCCACATTTTATAAATCATTTTCCCTTATAATCTCGCAGGTTTACCCTGTCTTCCGATCTTTGATTAAACGGCTAAGGACAAAGACTCGTGCACTGTCGTTACCCTTACAGATGTGACAACTTAAGTATAGGCTCATAGTGTGACATGTGTAAAGTGCGCTGACCTTCGCCAACACGCGTCATGTCGTGGGTGGGGGATTAAATGGGGTTAGTTAATTAACTAATTAATTTCTTAATTAATTTCTATGGCTTCTAAAAATTATATCTCTTCATAGAAAGTTCAAAAAAAATAAAAGGTAAATTGCCTTGGATAGGTAATTTCATCTAGGATTTTATAAAAATGTTTTCAATACATTTTGATTTTCCTTTTTCTCTGAATTTGGGTTTCTTTGGGAATGTTAATTAGCTAATTACTCTAATTAAGCCATCAATTAATCTCAAACTTCTAGGGTTCATTTTAGGGGATGACCTCTACCTCCCCTAATTTTCTTGAGATTTATTAAGCCTTGATTAGGGAGATTATTAGCTCATTCCCTAATTACCCTCTTCATGTAATTAGGGATAATTAAGATGTAATTAGTGGATTTCCCCTATGTTTAAGTTGGATTAAGGTTCAATCCAATGAATAGGGGTTTTAGGGAATAATTTTGGGGTGTTTTACCTAAATTATTCCCTAAACCCCCTTTTTCTTTCCATAATCTCTTCCTTAATTAAGGGTTAACCAATTAATTACCCCTTTAAATGATTTTGAAAAATTCTAAAAATCTCCAAAACTTAATTAATCTACCTTGGGTAGATACTTAGGTTTTTAATAGCCTAATTCTAATTAAGGAAATTAAACCCCCCTTTCATAAGTGAGGAAGGGTGTTTTAAAAGTACTTAAGCTAAAACCCCTTAGCTTAATTAACTTTTAATTGTGAGCCAAATTGCATTAGGCCTTTTCATTACTAAGTGCATTGCAAATTTACATACCTTGTGAGTTTTATGTCATCTCATAGGCTCATAATTACCTTAGTTAATTTTCCTAAGGTGGTCTAGGTAAGGGCTAATTAAATCACTTAATGCATACCTTAACCTAATCAACACTTAAAAATTGATCTAATCATCTAAAAATTAAATAAAAATCTAAAACACATATGAGAATGGGTTAGGAACAGTAAACTAATCTCATCCTTCAAAATTAAATCAAACTTCAAATAAATTCATTTTAAAATTCACTTTGATTTATTCTAAGTTTTCTTATTCTTTAATAATTTATTTAGGAATTAAGTAAAGTGTTTGTCCATCTGATTACATTGCTTTAGATCTTTTCCAACAAGTTAAATTGTATGTTATATGACTTATGCATCCATTATTTCATGTTTTCAAAGTTTTAAAATAAACTTATTTACTTTATGTCAAATATGCATAGCTAAAGTAAATATATTATTATTATCACTACTAAATCCAAAGTATTTTAAAAAATATATAAATGAAATATAAAATCTGAAAGGGTGTTGTTCTTATAATTTAATTATAAGCTAGCACGTGATAGATTATAAAGTCATGTATACTGTAGCCTTTATTTCTTTTCTTATGATAGCCTCGCTTATGTAGGGTTCATTTGAAAAGAACCCGACACTTACTTAATTTTAAACCTTATTCATCCCTTTGCTCACTTAAGAAGGATTGCCTACCCTTGAATGAATAAATTACATAAATAACATGAAACCATTAAGCAAACTTTTGCATACTCTTTTTCCATTTCATTTCCTTTATATGTATGTTAGTACTTAAGGAAAGTGGTATATTAGTCTAGACAACCCTGAGGTTGCGAAGCTTTAAGTATCCCTAAGTAGGTCTTGTACTTTACACCTCTGGTTAACAATGGTGGTATACTCACTTATGCCTCTCTTCCTTTCATGCATGTATGTGAAATTTTGGAGAAAGAAAACTCTTTTCTACATAAGAAAATTCATGCACCCAAATCTTCTAAGTTTTCTTAAATGAATTACTTAGCATGCATCATTAAGTGTGTTAATTATCTCATTTGCATGTTTAGGTATGCTTAGGGTCCATCCATATGCATGTTATATATGTTGGGAAAGAATTGAAGTAATGTATGTTGTGTGAATTTTTTATTCATTTTTCATAATCTTGAAAATGCCTTTCTTTTTCAATAGGTTTGTTTAGAATTGATCTAAACATAGGATTAATTAAAAGATTTAATCAAAATATTCACCTAAATAAAATTAAAATGTGAACTATTCTTAGAAATTACTTAAGGATTAGGGAAGGAAAGAGAAGTTCTGTTCTCTTTCTCTCTCTTCATAACTTAGTAATTAATTGTAGGTCTCACTTAAACCAAATTAAAAACATGAATTAAAATCAACCCAAAGTCACTAAACAACTTAAATGAAACCTCCTCTAAGTTGAACATGTCTTTCATACTTAGAAAATCTAAACCTAAAGTCCTAAGCTAAGCATACCACACACACCTTCAAAGCACACATATTAGCCTAAGTCACCACTTCTAGCTTTAGGTTAGGTCGGTGTATGGATTGATGTTATGTTTTATTTTGTAATAAATATTTTAGACTAGATGTTAGGGTGTATGCTCATAGAATGAATGGTAAGGCATGCTTAGTCTAATTATTCTTTTCTATAGGGGATTGTACTAAAAGGGCCCTATCATAAATAAAAATTTAAATGTTTCTTGCTTGCAGGTGCTTATACCCCTTAGCTTAATCCATAGGCCAGGTGGACTTAGTCACCCATGTGTGGGGTGATATGTCCAATATACATTCTTGGGATTTGTGTGGTATGAGTTGACTAACCTTATTTTGCAAGTGTTAGCTAGATTTCCCTTTTCATGTAAAACGTTTATATATTTGGGATTTGAAATGATTTATTATGGGGGATTACAATGAACATTGGTCATAAGATCCTATCTCATGCACCATGTGATGCCTTCGAGCACTTTCCATTCAACCTTCTAAAGGAAGATCCAAAGAAGAAAGACAGAAGAAAAGAAGAAAGAAGAAAGAAGAAAGAAGAATTAAGCTTGAAGAGCCCCAATAATAATGAATTACTTTTGCTTAAATGTAATTTAATTCATTTGTAATTTGGGTTGTATAAGGGTAGAGCTCGGCTACCCAATTTGATATTTTCGGGTTTGTGCGACAGTGCCCGACTACAAATGACCCTTTATTCTTTTTGCGCTAGTTTTATAAATTGATTGATGTTTATTTAACTTGTACATTAAGTGACATGCTTTACCTAGTTTCTTCCTTACTTTTTGTATGGTCTAGATGTGGATTAGACTCTTAGGGAAAAATAAATCTTTTACCCAACTTAACAACTTGAAATAAAACTAAACAACTCATAACCTCACTTAAAGCTTAGGATTAAAAATCAAGATAAAAGAATTAGAAATCTCTTAGCTGGAAGAGTTCTTTCTTTGTAATATCATACACAACAGCATCTTATTTCACTCTTGATTAGAGGGCTTCCATCTTTGCCAGAGAACCCTACGATCTGAGGGCCATGGTGGAAACTCACCTCCTAAACTTAGCTAATTTTGGCCAATATATTTCTCATGCATTAGTCATAAATATCTTATTAGAGTCAATTGATTGTCCAAAAATAAAAATAAATTGAAATATGCATAGATTTTAGAAGCATGTCCCTTTACATGATCTAGTTTCTTCAAGGAGTGAGTTTAAGGAGTTAGTCTCTTTCTAAATAAAAATAGCCTAACTATCTTTCATAATTATAAAGACTTGCCTACATGTTTTTAAATCGTAGGAGGAGTTAGTTGGTGGCCACCCCCAGAAAGTTGTAAGTCCAAGCTGTCGGGTGATTTGTTCTCTCTTGTGGAGCAAAACTAAGACCCACTTTTTGCCTTAGATTAAGGTTGTGCTTTCAGCCCTCACCGAAGCTCCCTAGATTTAGATTCTGAAGTTACTTCTCCCCTTTGTGGGCCATAAGCATAATTCCTCACCTCTTAGGCATTTCTTTAATCTTGTGTTAAGGAATCTTAAGCCCTAAAATTCTAATGAAAAATACAACTCAAACAAATTAAATCAATTTCTAAAATATTAAGCCAAGTTTCAGGATAGTTTGAGATGCTTGCTAGGTTTCCTAGCATCGTGAGCATCTCCTACTTGTTCCCATTTTGGCTTCAATAAGAACTCCTCTTTTAATCAATCTTATTCTATCTTCAAAATATAAACTAATCAATTGAAAGTCCTTCCTATTGAAATCTTTAGAGATAATGATCATTTATTTGAATCGAGAATTTTCTTAAAAGATCATTCCTTTAGAATGTAATTAACTATGGGGGCTTGCCCCTGTTGGGAACTTAATGAACCCAATTTAAAATAAACCCTACTTTCATGTAAAGTAGGAGAAGAATCTCTGGTACATATTCATACCCATCGTCCTTAGGAGTCCTTATTGAGGTGATTGGTTCTATTAAAAGGTAGTGACTTCTATATTTTGAGATAGTACACTATACCTTGGTGACATACCCGATCACCTGAATAAGTACATATGTAAATCTAAGACGCATCTTACTTAGACAAAGTTTTATAAGGTCTCCTCTTTCTTTTCTCCCATATATTTGGAAGGCGACTCATTGTAAGAGATTTATTAACCCACAGAATTTTCTGGTGACTCCATTGGGATGGTTCCTCTCTCCATCTTTGGTAAATGATCGTTGTCTCTGAGTATCGATAGTAGATTTGTACCTTGGTATGAATCCAAGACTATCCTTATTTCTGTTGACATTTAGCTCATTTCAATCTTGAGTTAAGTTAGCCAACATCTTTAGGTTTTAGGACCGCATTCCCCGTTTGTCTTAAAACCTCCATTGGGTTCCTTCAATGAGTAAAATGAAAAGATCTAAAAAAAAAAGAAACATCTCTTAGAGACTTCCTCTTTATCATTTTCATGATAAGGAAAGGTTCATCCTATAAATAATAAATCTTCCATAAAGAACTTTGCTTTTTCAAATGCACCTTTTTCAAAAATGCACTTAATAAAATATTTTCCACAAAATTTCTTCACCCTCATTTAATAATTCATATAATTGTTATATGTAGAGATTTTCAAGATAAATTTAATAACATTTTCCAAAAGAATAAATGAATATCTTCTTTCAAATCACTTTGATGAAGATTTCATTCTCAAAATAAAATGAACAATCATGTTTTCAAAAATAACAATCATAATCATAAAATTAAAAAAAGCACACATGAATTCTTCTATTCAATATACTTACACTTATTGAATAGAAAGTTCATTTGTAAATAAAAGAAAATTTTTGAAAAAGCATGCGTTAACATCTTCATTTAATATGCTTAGGTTTATTAAATGAAGATTTCATTTCCAAACTAAAAATAAAAAATCATTTAAGAAATCCTACTTAAGCATATCTCACATATGCCTTAAATTGGAATTCCTCTCTTTCAAAAAGCAACAATCACACACAAAATAAAAATATCATATTTCAAAAATAAAATGGATCTCCATTATACATACTTAAATTTGTTGAATATAGATCCTCTTTTCAAAACATCAAACTCATACAATCATATTTCAAAAATTTTCCAAAACACATTTGGAACTTCATTTAGCATAATCAAATTTGCAAAGTGAAGTTTCCAAATCCAAAATCAAAATCAACAATCATGTTTCAAAAAAAATTTAAACACATTTTGGAACCTCACTTAACATACCCAAATTTGATAAGTAATGTCTCCAAATCCAAAAATTTAAAATTTCTCAAACACCTTTGGAATTTCTCCCCTTAGCATACTAAATTTGCTAAGGAGATGTTTCCATTTTTCAAAATTAAAAATGAAATTAAAATTTTAAATGCAATATTTAGAATTTCATTTAGCATACTAAAATTTGCTAAGTGAAATTTTCATTTCACAAAACCAAGTGGGATTTCATCTTTAGCATACCAAATTTGCTAAAGTTGAATCTCCACTTTCAATCATTTCAAAAACAAAAAATACACTTAGGATTCCCTTATCATACCAAATTTGCTAAAGGATCCTACCCTTTTCAAAACTCAAAATTTTCCAAACAAATGAAAACACTTAAGATTTTCTTAGCATACCTAAATTTGCTAAGACTCCTATTTTCAAAATAAAACAAAATACACTTGGATTTTTCACTAAGCATACCTAAATTTGTTAAATGAGAAATCTAAATTTTTCAAAATCAAAACAAAACAAAATTTTTAAAAGAAACAAACACTTTCACTTTACTTAGCATACCTAAATTTGCTAAGTTAAAATTCCAAAACTTTCAAACAACACAAAATCAATTTCACCCATATTTTAACATACCCAAATTTATTAAAGAGAAGGGTCCTCCAAATCCAAATCAAAAATTCAAAATCAAAACAAAATGAACCTATGGAAGCATCCTATCAAAATCTTGAATTCATAATTTCAACATACTCAAATTTGTTGAAGCTTGGGTTCATACTCTAATTCCTCTTTCAATCAATCTTTCCAAATTCATTTGATCCCCACTTAACACTTCCAAGTTGTTGGATGTGGGTTCAAATTTCCAAAATCTAAAAATTCAAAATCTATTGAGATAAAAAATTGATGGAAGTTCATTTCTCATTTGTAGATCTCTTTCAGTCAGAACAATTTTTCAGTTGTCAGTTTCAGTGAGTGCTATGGTAGGATCATAGAAATTTGTCTTCACCTTCCCGCATGGCATGGACCTTGCCTTGGATTAGGTAGACTTTCCTTTAGGATCACACTCATATAATCCACCTTGGCCATGGCTTTGAGGGAGCCAAGATTACCTGTGAGGGCATTCCCCTCACAATAGTTAGCAGGAAGAGGGTGGTTGGGCAAAAGCCAGTCATCAGGGTAGACTTACCCTCAAATCGAGATTTCCTCAGAAGAGAAAGTGGGCATACGCCTTGAGTTTCGAGATGCCAAGCACCTTCTAGCCATAGTCCATCCTCGAAGTTGCCCATTGCAGTGCTAAGCACCTCATCTATACTCAAGGGTAAGGCTCCCCGTGGATTACCTCCACATTTGAGTATGGGTCTAGTTCACACTCTCTCATCCTACTGCATCGCAAATAATAACCGTATGGTCAAGATTCCATACCATAGCAAGAGGGAGCTGTCGCCTATAGATGAGTCTACTAGGATCACATCACCACTGGTTATGGAGAACCAATTTCATCCTATCTCAAGATCAGATAGAGATGATTCTAGGAGGATTCATTCATCACCTCCTCTAGTGGTGCAGCCACAGACAGCCGTAGGAGGTCATACGCCCTTCCTCACTTCACCGTGGGCGAGCATACTGGAGTCGAGAATGGTTAGATCTATGATATGTTATCCCTCATATTATGGGGAGACAGATCCAATAGAGAGGGCCCATGAGGCCCATACATCACATATCACCAGTAGGGAGCGGCGGAGGTTTAGCCGTCAGTCAGCAGCTTCTGCCTTGGTCAACATTCCAGCTTGGTTCGCTACCCGCACCGATCATATGGATAGTATCCTCCTCATTGGTACCAGCCATCACAGGAGAGAAGCTTCTATACATAGAGAGTCGATGGTGTCTCCACCCCACCACTCTTCTCCACGCCCATCACCGCGCACTCCATTCCATAAGGCCATGAAGGCGCATCCGGGAGAAACACCCCATTGGTGATCCCACCATGCCAAGGATCCACCTTCACCTTGTGGTAGGGCACTCTCCTACCTCCTTCTACCTAATAGTGGTATGGAAGGAGTGTGAAAGCATCGTCGTTCCTTCTCCAACTCCACCCATCGGGATGCGAGATGATGCGATAGATGTATCTATGAGATAGTGGTAGGTAGAGATCTTCCATTGTTACCCCTATTACATAGCATCTATCGAATTTCATTCTTCTAGTGAGTACACAAGATTGACCCCTCCTTCACTGAGGTCCTGCCTCTCACAAGTGATAACACCGGCCGCCCAAGTTTTTTTTTCCTCAGCAGATCGATCCTTAGATGAGATAGTTATACACTATCTTAAGGAGAAAAAGGAGATCTTATGAATGGTCTGATGAAAAAAAAGTCAGCTTTGATCCCAATGAAGATACTTGATGGGAGATTCTACTGGAATATGCATGGTCGTGACTAGAGGTTCTCTTCTAAGAAAACAACAGGTCATGGAAGGAGATGAGGTTGATCAAGGAGACACCGCAAAATCAGCCCATCACAAGTTAAGCTAAGATGAATAGATTGATATGGATGGCATAATAGTTGTGGACTTTTGGCGTGTCGATTTCAAGCAAGCCTTCACATCCAAGATAGTTGATGTGATACCAACTAGTGCATGTCTTAGATCCAAGAATCTACTCCATTGAGGTAACACTAGTCTGTGTAGGAAGGTAGTGGACAGTACCTCCATATAGAAAATGATTTGAAAACCATGATTAAGCAGCAGGTGAAGGAAGCCTTGGCTCAAGCCTAAGGAGGATCATCGATTCCAAAGGGTAGACCCTACCCAAAGGAATTCGATGATATCCAATATCCCAAGGGTTTCTCCTCCTTCAAGATCTTCATGGAAAAAGGTAGCATATAGCTTATTCTACCATTATTAGTGTAGTGCTTTATTTTAGACTCTGTCAAGAGTTTAGCTGTATCACCTTTGATTGGTTGAACTCCCCAAAAGTAAGATATTAGAGCAACTCTTCATCAAGATAATTGGATCTTAGCAAAGGGTTACAGTTAATCTCATGTAGCCCAAATACACGAGTCACTTGTTGATTATATTCTCCGATGGTGCAACCTGAGTATGAAGTGCCATCAACTACTGAATAGCATGCCATTGAGATTCTTTGAAAATATCCATGGCCCTTGCATGCTTAAGGGATTCACCATAAAGACATTTGAGAAGCTAATCGATAAGGCGCTAGTCTACAAGGAGAGGCCAAAGCCTTTTTCGGATCGATCCAAAGAAAATCCAAGATTTATGATACTAAAACGAACAAGAGTAATGGTTATTAAAAAGGGAAGTAGCCAGGTAGAGATCAGTCAGAGCGACCATGATCTCAGCAGTCTCCACCTCCTTTACCACCACCAAGGCAACCATACTAGCCTCCAGCTCAACCTCCATGCCAGACACACCGCCATACCACCACTAGTGCATGCATATCCAGCCGTGGTAGCTATGGTCCACCTACTATTAGAAAATTTAAATAAACCTTATTCTTTTAAGAGAGGTACAAGATTTTAAGAATCTCTTAAAGAAACCTGATTTTAGCTATCAGCCTAGGAGACTGGAGATGTTAAAAGTCATGATCCAAACTTTTGCCCTTACCACCATGTAGGCCACATTTTGGAGCATTCTTTATTGAAGGCTTGAACATAGTTTCAAGATCTCATTATCCCAAAGGAATATCTTATGGAACAACCTTCCATTCCATAGTCCTTGGGGATACAAGCGATCCTAAAAATAAAGAAGGTTGGGACATCTCTTTGTCTAAAACCTCTAAGAAGATTATCTAGAAGATCAAGAAGCTTGCAGTCACTCAAACCTCCAACACCAAAGATTTGCATGTTTGCTAACTCTAGAAAGTGGGAGCTCACAGAGTAGTAAGAAGAAGATGTGTCAACCCCTGATAGCCCTAGCACCGACCATGTCCGACTCTAGTCTTCCATTGCAACTTCCACACCAACGACCTCTACCATTCCAACTAGTTCTTCTATTTTTGCTTCTAGTAGAACTCTTGTATCTACAGATAAGGGCATCAAATCCATTACTCCGCTTACTCTATTCGACTTATACTTTGTACCTCCAAATACTTCAAAGAAATTGAAGAATAAAGCTGATTTGAATTACATCTGTCTATTCTGATGAGTTGTCTTTTTCTATTCCTAGAAATAACTCTTCAAGTCTAATAAACTATAATAATTCTGATCTTCCTCCTTCCGATTCAGAGTTGGACTTTCCAACTATGAATAATATGGGTTCGCCTCTTGAGATAGACTTGGAATCATCTGATTCTGAGAGTTCCATAGAAGAAGTTGTAGGTGAGCTTGAAGTGCAGGTAGAACTTGCCACCACCTTACCTTCAGAGATTATCAAAGTCAACCTCCATAGTGGCAAGGTTCTACCTCCTAGAGCAGCACCTCTAGATAGAGCAAAATAAGTCATTGGTACTGAAGATCAAGAAGCCCTTCCACAGGATGCTCCACCCTTGGATATGCTTATGGAAGATCTTATGAAGGTGGACTACAACATCCTTTCTCACTTTAGAAAGTTGCCATCCAAGATAAGCATATATGATGCCCTTGTCTTATCCAAATAGATGAGGGAGTCACTAATCAAGGCCCTTCTTGATCCTGAAATATGTTTAGCTCAGTTGACTGATATAGGTTAGGAAGCACACTATGCAAAAGAAGCCCAAGAGATCACCTTCAGATGAAGACCTTCTACTAGGAGATTTAGAGCACAACCTTCCCCTATACATTACAGTAGATATGGACAGGTTCAGACTCGCCAAGGTTTTCATGGATTTAGGTACATCAGTAAACATTATGAGTCTAAAGACCATTGCCTATTTCAAGATTGACATGTCTACTTTCTGAGGAGATAGGATGATGTTGAGAAGATGCAATGATCAAGGTAAGTGGGCTTTAGGTTCCATAGTGTTTCCATTGGAGATGGATAAGAGCCAAGCTCTACATCATTGATTCAATACTTCATTCACTACTTTGCTTGGTAGGCCTTGGATAAAAAAGAACAAGATGCTTCCATCCTCCCTTCATCTGCATCAAAAAAAGATGGAATTGAGTACCATGTCAACGAGGATGAAAAGTCATTCTCAGTGAGAGAGGTTGAGATCTATGAAGATGCAACCTATTATCATCCTCAAAACACCCTTTCTTGGGAACTTGGATAAAATTCAAATACAAAAGTAAAAGAAAAAGAAAAAAAATAAAAGAAAAGATACAAGAAAATGAAATGGAAAAGAAAAGTCCAAGTGAACAGGTAAGGGGAATTGAAGAAGAAGTGGATCTGCATATCACATTCCACCCACAGTTCATTTCATCATATGGACATGTGGGTAGAATGGCTCAACCTCCACCAGGTAGAGGCAGGCTAAGGCATGAGGTGGGAGACCCCCTGGGCCTTGGCCAACAGGTCATGTTCTCTCACAAGAATATTACTACACATAGACTTGGAATCCCGCTCAGAGATGAGTCAAATGTGATTAGTATACTAGCCAACCTCTTAGTGGGTTCCATTTGAGGTGACTTTTAATCTAGCCAGAGATGAAGACCAGGCCTCCAAGCAGAGCAAAGTGTTCGAATCTGGTTTATGTGAAACTATCAGGCGATAGTTGAGAACCTTAACTCTTACCTCACTTACACCTCAGAAATTTGAAGGTTTAGTAGTTAAGGAAATCCCTAAGTCTTCCACTAACACAAAGCAAAAAAAGTTCTTTTTGGGTTCATCATCCTCAAGTCCAGAGCTCCATGTAGGACTTGAGGAAGATACTTTTAAAGAATTAATGGAATTATCTTTACTCACCTTGTGTTCAAAATCTTGTGAAGAAGGTTTTAGTTCCTCACACTTGGTCTAAGTATAGATCAGAGTACCTTGAAAAGTTATGGAATAATATAGGCAGGGAAGCACAATCAAGAGCAAGACTAGGATTCGGCACAGTGGGTCCTATCAATGATGAAGATTTTTGCCTAGTTATTACCAACCATTTGGAATCTGATAGGTTCTTCCCACACATCCCCAACTCTCATGAGAATGTGTGCTTAGAAACTTCAGATGATCTAGATGATCTCCAAGTCAAAGAGGCACCTCTAGAGTTTGAAGAGGAGATTCATTCAATAATAGATAAGCTAAATGAAATTAACCTTGAGATAGAAGAAAATCCTCGCTTGACATTTATCAGTTCATTATTGAATGAAGAAGAAACCAATAACTTAGTTAGGCTATTAACTGTGCTTAAAGTCTACTTTGCATGGAGTTATGGAGAAATTCCTAGATTATCTCCTAACGTTGCAGTTTACAAGCTACCAATAGACCCTAATGTTACCCAAATTAAGCAAGCTCAGACATATAGAAATTGAACAACGTGTCATTTCTAATGACAAGAAATTGATCGATGCCGGTTTCATCGAGAAAATATCCTACCGAAGTGTCATCCTAGTTAAGAAGAAGAATGGCTAAATTTATGGCCAATTTTAGGGACTTAAACAAGGCATGCCCTAAGGATGAGTTTCCTCTTCCTATACCAGAATTAATGGTGGACATTGCCTCATCTCATGCAGTCTTCTCTTTCATGGATTGGTCATCGGGCTATAACTAAATCAAGATGTCTCTTGAAGATGAAAGAAACATTTCTTTTCGAACCCTAATCAAAATCTTCTGTTATAAGGTCATGCCTTTCAGCCTTAAAAATTTTGGTGCTACATACCAATGGGCCATGACTCAGATCTTCAATGAAGTCATCCATCATCAGGTTGAGTGCTACGTTGATGATCTCATAGTCAAAAATCTAGAAAAGGAAGACCATCTCTTTGACCTAAGAGTAGTTTTCAAATAGTTAAGATAATATAACCTAAAAATGAATCGCCTGAACTGTGCATTCGGAGTCACTTCAGGGAAATTCCTTTGGTTTGTTGTTTGAAACTGGAGAATAGAAATAGATCTAGAAAAGATTAAAGCTACTTAAAAATTCTACCTCCTAAGAGTTTAACTAAACTCAGATCCTATCAAGGACGGCTGGCATATCTAAGACACTTTATCTCAAACTTATTAGGGAGATGCAAGCCCTTCTCAGCACTTATCAAAAAAGATGCCAAGTTCAAGTGGGATGACAAGTGCCAGCACACATTTGAAGACTTCAAAGAATACTTGAGAAGTCGGCAGTTCGAGCCCCTATCGGGTGTGATACTTTATACTTGCATTGAATGACTCTGCTCATTGGCCCAAGCCAACGATGAGGGAAAGGAAAGTGCTCTCTACTACCTCAAGTCGATTCTGTGAAGCAAACTATCCACCTATTGAGAAACATTGCCTAGCTTTGATCTTTGCATCTCAAAGCTACGGCAGTATGTACTTTCTCATAAGGTGAACTTGATCTCTAGAACTAATCCACTACAGTATCTCATGACATGACCAACACTTTTCAGATGTTTGGCTCATTGGTCCATGATACTCTCATAGTTGACATCACATTTATACCTCTTTGTGTGGGAAAAGGTCAGGCACAAGGATTTCTTAGTAGCACACCCACTTCCTGCTGATTCTTCACTTAGTAATGATCTCCCCGATGAATAAATCATGAAATTAGGGAGGCCGGCAACCATCAATGGGAGATGTATTTTGATGGTGCTGCTTCTTTTCTTAAAGGTGAAGCACCACGATCTATTCACAAGAGGGGGTAGATAGTTCTTCTAACTCCAAACCGTGATGTGATGAGATTCTCATACTATCTTTCCAACCCTTGCACCAACAATGAAGTTGAGTTTGAGGCTTTGATTGCCGGTTTGGAGTTAGCCATCACTATTAATGTCAAGAGCATCAATATCTTTGGGGATTCTTAGGTGGTCATCAACAAGATTGCCAGGTCCTACTAGGTCTGCAAGCCCAATTTTTGTCATTACTATGAGTATACCATAAAACTATTGGCACAGATTCCCAATGTCACTATCTACAAGGTTCCCCAAGCAAAGAATGCAGTAGTAGATGCCTTGGCGAAACTTGCCAAAGAGTTGGCATATCCGGAAGATAAGTCCATTTTGAAAAGGTTCCAAAATAGACATGTCCTGTCCCTTATTGATGTTGAACTGATCGAGAGACTTTCTCTTGAAGGAGGTTGCCATTGCCAAAATGGATAAGGAGTTTGATTAGAGACAACCATTCATAGATTACTTGAACACTGACAAACTATCTCAAGAGAAATCTCAAGCCCATCAGGTAAAACAGAGAGCTCTTTCTCATGCTCTTATTGATGGCACCCTGTACCGTCGATCCTTTGACCAAATGTGGTTACATTATTTAGACAAACACGAAGCCCATGGAATTATTATCGAGGTACATTCATGTCTACGTGGAGCGCATCAGTCCAGTCTGAAGATGAAGTCGATGATCAAAAGACTAGGATACTACTAGCCTTCTATGATCACATATTGCATGGATGTAGCTAGGAGATGTCATCAGTGTCAGGTGCACAGTGTGGTCCTCTACCAACCACCCAACATTCTACACCCTAGTTTGGCTTCATGGCCATTTGAATGTTGGGGTACCGACATTATAGGTCTGATCGATCCTCCTTCCAAGGGGCATCGATTCATCTTAGCTACCACTGACTACTTTTCCAAGTGGGCGTAAGCCATCCCACTCAGAGAGGTCACAACTCACCATGTGCTTCAATTTTTCATCTCCTTGTAGATGACTTGAACTTACTTCCCTAGCGGAAGGTTCACACTCTATCACTTAGTAGATTTCTTCCCTCTCTCTTATGTCTCAGACATAAGTAAAGCCACATTGCACTAAGCTCTGGATTCTTTTCTTTTCCTTAGGTTAGTGAATGATAGTTTTTGTTAGTGGTTGTGATCTCTCAGTGTTGTTGATCATTTTAGTCTACACCAATATGCGTGTTCTTGGTCAGTCACAACACACCTATTGGGCACCCTTCGTTGTCCTAATTTTTAGAATGAGCTCTCAACACCTCCATCATAGACATAGGACTTCTATTAGACTTTAAGGGTTATTTAGTCTTAAGACACATCTAGTGATTAGGTGGACACTCTCCCCTAGCCTTAGAATACTTAGAATGTTTATCCAAAAGAATACGCTTGCCTTAAGGGTGTTAGGAAAATCTCCTACCCTTTAGCTTAAGCCATACCTAACTTCCCTTCTTTCAACTCACACTCCAAATCAATTCTATTTGATTTTCTCAAACCCCAATTCAAAATCCATGATTCAATTCCATGATTGAAATCCATGATTGAAACTATGATTGAAAGCCATGATCAAAATTCCACCAAAATTCCTAAGTCAATTTTCCTAAGTCCTTAACCCTCTTCCTTAATGACTTAGCCAAAATTATGATCTAAACCCTTGAGATTTTATTATGACTCATTTATATTCTCACTTATATTCACATTTATAAATGAAATATAAATTCAAACCCATCAAATCAAATTCAAAATGCCAAAATAACTCATGAAAATTTTCCTAAATTTCTTTAGTTTTTCATTAGAAGACTTAGCCAAAATCAACTCCAAACCTTGATGAAACCAACTCAAAACCTTGGGATTTTCTCATTTCTTATTTATATCCTCATATTCTCATATATATATATATATATATATATATATATATATATATATATATATATATATATATATATATAACAAATTAAATCAAAAAAAAATTAAATTCCAAATTAAAAAGGCTTGAAATTCCCTTAAATCCCTTAATTTCCATTAATGGATTTAACCTAAACTTTGATCAAACTCATGGGATTTTCTCAAAATATATTTGTATTCTCATTTATGTTATCATGCATAAATGAAATATAAATATAAATCAATCAAATCCAACTCAAAAAAAAAATTAAATTTTTAATTAAAAATTCCATTAAATCCTTTAAATTCCCTTTAATGGATTTAACCTAAATCATGATTAAACTCTTTCAAATCCTTGAAATTTTCTCATGATCAATTTATATTCTAATTTATATTCACATATATAAATGAAATATAAATTCAAACAATCAAAACCAACTCCAAATATCAAACTCAAATCAAATAAAAATCAAATCTAAGCCTTTGAAGTCAAAATTTTGAATTTAGCCCAAATTAATTCGAATCAAGCCAAATCCTTGATTTTCTCTCATGGTTCAATCAATCCTACAATCATGAGCTCATATATAAATCTAAACCTCAATCCTACAATCAAAACCCAAATCAAAAATCAAACCCAAAACTCCTTCATATTCTTCCTTTGAATATGAAAATTTCAAATGAATCAAAAACCATTTGACTTCAAATCTCTTATAAATGGATTTATATTTCAATCATAAGTTCATAAACAAGATCAATCAACTTCAAATCAAGCCTTGACCAACCCATTTGACCCACTTAGGTTCACTTGACCCAAAGTGACCTAAAGTACCCTTATGAGCCAACTTTTGATCCTAACCAAATTAGATTGAATCAAACTCATATTTGACTCTCATCATGATCAACAATCATCATGGGATGATCAATCAATCAAATTGGGTCAAACCAAGTCAAACCTAAGGGTTGACCAAGTCAACACTTAACCTAAAATGAAACCTAACATAGTAAAATTCCACTATAGGCAAAATTTATTGAAACCATTGATCTAAGTTCACTCATGACCTATGTTTGAACTTGACCAAGCCAACATTTGAGCCTAACCTAGCCCATTTGGCTCACTTGACCCAAGTTGACCCATTTTGACCAAAATGACCAAAATGGGTCAAAACTTGATCTAAGCCAAATTGATTGAAACCAATGGGTCAAGTCCATCAAAAATCACTTGTGAAACTTGACCAACACCTCAATTAGCCAACTAGACCCAACCTAGCCCAATTGACCTTAGACCCAACATGACCTAAAGGGGTCATGTTGAGCCAAAATTGAACTAGCTCATATTGATTGGAAATAAAGATACCAATCCACTTCATATGACCAACCTAACCAAAACCTACCCTTGACCTAACCTAAATAGGTCAAGTGG
Organism: Cymbidium sinense; assembly: GCA_021442155.1. NCBI lineage: Eukaryota > Viridiplantae > Streptophyta > Magnoliopsida > Asparagales > Orchidaceae > Cymbidium > Cymbidium sinense. Next base: position 75,923,750 of record CM038215.1, read on the forward strand.
GTCAAATGGGTCAACTTGACCCATTTAACCTAAATGAGCCAAAAACTAATCTACACCAAATTGAACCAAACCGAAGGCACCAAAACATTTCAAATGGCCATATGAACTTGATCCAACCTTAGTTTGACCCAATTTGACCTATTGGTCAACTTGACCCAAGTTGACCCATTTTGACCTAAATGGGTCAACATGAGCCAAACCCTATCAAATGGATTCCAAATTCATTAAAACTTGGCCCAACCTATTTTATCAACATACCAAACATACCTAAATTTAAAAATCAACAAAATGACCACTATAACCTAAGCTATAGAACAATTTTTGGCCTAGCCCGTGGGTATTTTGGTCATGCACTCATCACAAACACTTGAGACTCTCCTAAAACATCAAGGGGAGCTAGTGATGAGTGGTGCACCCAGCCCAATGGGTTTAGGTCAACCCTTTCGGCTTATGGATCAAACCCAACCCATAGGCATAAAATTAAATTTTCAAAATCCACCCAAACCTCAATTGATTGAACATGGGAAGATAGGCATCCACTCCTCTAGCCAAATTGACCATGTGCACACCCCTAACTGATCAAAAAACCCACTCAATTGTGTCAATTGGATAAAAATGGCATGCAAAGGATCGAAAATCCGATTACCATAGAAGGAGATATACTTCCCCTAATTCCCTGAAATGAATGCACTCTCACACTTGATTGAGACCAAAGGAGCTTTGAGAATAATCACTGCTTTCTCAAGGCCTCTAAGGGAGATTGAGATTTCATCTTCTACAATTTTTAAATAGTAAAAATATGGGAGATACATTGAAGTGCAAACATCCTCCATACTTAATTTCATCCAAATTCCTCCTTCAGCCATCATCAGAGTATCCATTTGAGCTTGCCCAAGCTTGCAATTGAGTTCCCACATCATCAAAGGAATTAATTCAGTCAAAGCCACAAGGGGAGCTAAGGGGAGTTGGTCTACCCACTCATCCACTTAATCTCAAGAGCTAGGAACCTCAACAGGGCTTCTTCTCCACTAAACGAAGCTACCTCATCGATACCGAGTGTGATCACCTCCGGTGAGGTTAGTGAATTTCCAACCACTTAGGCTAAAGTGAGTTGGTCTTTTGTGAAGTGAATTTTCATTGCATAAGATCTTAGCTGTTGGATTGGCCGCTCTGGTCCCCTAGATGGAGTGTGTTAAATTTTGTTTGAATCCATATGGGATCGGGCTCGGATCTTCCCTTGGATTGTGAACGGCTCACATTCCTCCACAGGGAAGATCTCAGCCAATCTTAGTCATCCATCCATGCGTGTTTAGATGGACGGCTAAGATTATTCCGCACATTTTATAAATCATTTTCCCTTTTAATCCCATGAGTTTACCCTCTACCATCTGATCTTTGATCGGATGGCTAAGGATAAAGACGTGTGCGACCCCATCGCCCTTACGGATGGGACAACTTAAGTATAGGCTCATGGTGCGACGCATATAAAACACACTGACCACCGCCAACACACGACGCCACGGGTGGGGGATTAAATGGGGTTAGTTAATTAACTAATTAATTTTCTAATTAATCCCTATGGCTTCTAGAAATCATATCTCTTCATAGAAAATTTAGAAAAATAAAAGGAAAATTGCCTTGGATAGATAATTTCATCTAGGATTTTATAAAAATGTTTTCAATACATGTTGATTTCCCTTTTTCTTAAAATTTAGGTTTCTTTGGCAATGGTAATTAGCTAATTACTTTTTAATTAAGCCATCAATTAATCTCAAACATCTAGGGTTCATTTTAGGAGATGACCTCTACTTTCCCTAATTTTCTTGAGATTTATTGAGGCCTTGATTAGGGAGATTGTTAGCTCATTCCCCACTACTTTCATGTAAGGATACTAAGATGCAATTAGTGGATTTCCCCTATGTTTAAGTTGGATTAAGGTTAGATCCAGTGAATAGGGGTTTTAGGGAATAATTTTGGGGTGTTTCCCCTAAACTATTCCCTAAACCCCCTTTTTCTTTCCTTATTCCCTTCTTTAATTAAGGGTTAACCCACTAATTACCCCTTTAAATGATTTCCAAAAATTCTAACAATCTCCAGAACTTAATTAATCTACCTTGGGTAGATACTTAGGTGTTTAATAGCCTAAGTCTAATTAAGGAAATTAAACCCACTTTCATAAGTGGGGAAGGGTGTTTTAAAAGTACTTAAGCTAAAACCCCTTAGCTTAATTAACTTTTAATTGTGAGCCAAATTGCATTAGGCCTTTTCATTACTAGGTGCATGCAAATTTATATGTTCCTGAGTTTTATGCGTCATCTCATTGGCTCATAATTACTTAGTTAATTTTCTAAGGTGGTGTAAGGTTAATAAATCACTTAATGCATACCTTAACCTAATCAACACTTAAAAATGGATATAATCATCTAAAAATTAAACAAAAATCTAAAACACATGTGGGAATGGGTTAGAACAGCAAACTAATCTCATCCTTTTAAAGTTAAATCAAACTTCAAATAAACTAAATTCATTTTAAAATTCACTTTGATTTATTCTAAGTTTTCTTATTCTTTAAGAATGTCTTTAAGAATTAAGTAAAGTGAGTTTTCCATGTGATTACACTGCTTTAGATCTTTCCCAACATGTTAAATTGTATTCCAGATGACTTATGCATCCATGATTTATGTTTTCAAAGTTTTAAAATAAACTTGTTTACTTTATGTCAAATATGCATGTGTTGGCTAAAGTTAAATATGTATGGCCATTATCACTACTAAATCCAAAGTATTTTCAAAAATCTATAAATCAAATATAAAATTTGAAAGTGTGATATTCTTATAATTTAAGTATAAGCTTGCATGTGATAGATTATAAAGTCATGTACACTATAGCCTTTCTTTCTTTCCTTATATTAGCCTAACTTTCAATTAGGGTAAGTAAGATGTAGGGTTCAATTGAAAAGAACCCGACACTTAATTAATTCTAAACCCTATTCATTCCTATGCTCTCACTTAAGAAGGATTGCCTACACTTGAATGAATAAATTCAATAAAAAACATGAAACCATTAAGCAAACTTTCCATATTCTTTTCCATTTCGTTTCCTTTATATTTATGTTAGTACTTAAGGAAAGTGGTACATTAGTCTGGTCAACCCCAAGGTTGCGAGGCTTTAAGTAGCCCTAAGTAGGTCTTGTACCTTACACCTCTGGTTAACAATGGCATTGTACTCACTTATGCCTTTCTTACTTTCATGCATGTATGTGAAATTTTGGAGAAGGAAACTCTTTTTTTTGCTTTCTTAGAATTATTATATTACCCATCCATATGCATGGGAATGAATTGAAGTAATGAATGTTGTGTGGATTTTTGATTCATTTTTCTTAATCTTAAAAATGCTTTCTTTTGAATAGGTTTGTTTAGAATTGATTTAAACTTAGAATTAATTAAAATATTTAATCAAAACATTCACCTAAATGAATTTGAAATGTGAACTTATCTTAAAAATTACTTAAGGATTAGGGAAGGAAAGAGAAGTTCTCTTCCCTTTCCCTCAATTCATAACTTAGTAATTAATTGTAGGTCTCACTTAAACCAAATTAAAACATGAAATAAAATCAACCCAAAGTCACTAAACAATTTAAATGAAACCCTCCTCAAAGTTGAACATGTCTTTCACACTTAGAAAATCTAAACCTAAAGTCTTAAGCTAAGCATACCACACAAACCTTCAAAGCACACACATTAGCCTAAGTCACCACTTCTAGCTTTAGGTTAGGCCAGTGCATGGCTTGATATTTTGTTTTATTTTGTGATGAATGTTTTAGACTGGATGTTAGGGTGTATGCTCGCACAATGAATGGTAGGATGTTCTTAGTCTAAATATTCTTCTCTGCACGGGATTGTGCTAAAGGGGCGTTATCAAAAATAAAAATATAAATGTTTATTGCTTACAGGTGCTTAAACCCCTTAGCATAATCCATAGGCCAAGTGGACTTAGTCACCCATGTGTGGGGTGATAAGTCTAATATACATGGTTGGGATTTGTGTGGTATGAGTTGAGTAACCCTTATTTTGCAAGTGTTAGCTAGATTTCCCTTTTTCTTTTCATGTAAAAAATTTGTATATTTAGGATTTGGAATGATTTGTTATGGGGGATTAGGATGAACATTGGTCATAAGATCCTATCTTATGCACCATGTGAAGCCTTGGAGCAGTTTCCATTCAACCTTCTAAAAGAAGATCCAAAGAGAAAAGAAAGAAGAAAAGAAGAAAAAAGAAAGAAGAATAAAGCTTGAAGACCGACCCACCCCCTCCCTCGATAACAATGAATTCATTTTGCTTAAATGTAATTTAACTCATTTATAATCTAGGTTGTATAAGGGTAGAGCTCAGCTACCCAATTTGATATTTTCGGGTTTGTGCGGTGGTGCCCAACCACAAATAGCCTTTTATTCTTTTTGCTCTAGTTTTATAAATTGATTGACGTTTGTTTAACTTGTGCATTAAGTGGCATGCTTTTTTTTTATTTCTTTCTTTCTTTATGCATGGCCTAGATGTGGATTGGACTCTTAGGGAAAAATAAATCTTTTACCTAACTTAATAACTTGAAATAAAATTAAATAACTCATAATCTCACCTAAAGCTTAGGATTAAAAATCAAGATAAAAGAATTAAAAACCCCTTAGCTGGAAGAGTTATTTCTTTGTAATATCATGCACAATAACATCTTATTTCACTCTTGATTGGAGGGCTTCCATCTTTGCTAGAGAACGGCTTCACCTATGAGGGATGTGGTGGAAACTCACCTCCTAAACTTCTAGCTAATTTTTGCCAACAATCTATTTTCTCATGTATTAGTCATAAATGTCCTATTAGCCTGAGTCAAATTGATTGTCCAAAAATAAAATAAATTGAAATATGAAATGCATTAGATTTAGGTCATTAAAGTATGTCCCTTTACATGATCTAGTACCTTTAGGGAGTGAGTTTAAGGACTTAGTCTCTTTCTAAATAAAAATATCCTAACTATCTTGCATAATTATAAAGACTTGCCTACATGTATTTAAAATCACAAGAGGAGTTAGTTGGCAGCCACCCCCAGGCCATTGTAAGTCCAAGCTGCTTGGTGATTTGTCCTCTCTTGTGGAGGCAAACCAATTACCCACTTTTCACCTTTGATTTAGGTTGTGCTTCTGGCCCTCACCGAAGCTCCCTAGATTTAGGTTCTGAAGTTGCTTCTCCCCTTTGTGGGTCATAAGCATAATTCCTCACCTCTTAGGCATTTCTTTAATCTTGTGTTAAGGAATCCTAAGCTCTAAAATTCTAATGAAAAATATAACTCAAACAAATTAAATCAATTTCTAAAATATAAAGCCCAATTTCAGGATAGTTTGAGATGCTTGCAAGGTTTCCTAGCATCATGAGCATCTCCTACTTGTTCCCATTTTAGATTCAATAAGAACTCCCTCTTTTGAGCAATCCCATTTGATCATCAAAATATAAACTAATCAATTGATAGTCCTTCCTATTGAAATCTTTAGAGATAATTATCATTTACCTTAATCAAGAGTTTTCTTAAAGGATCCTATCCTTTAGGATGTAATTAACTATGGGGGATTGCCTGTAGGGAACTTAATGAACCCAATTTAAAATTAACCCTACTTTACTTTTTTATGTAAAGTAGGGGAAGAAGCTCTGGTACATATGCAGACCCATCGTTCTTAGGAGTCCTTATTGAGGTGATTGGTTCCATTAAAGGGTAGTGACATCTATCTTTGAGATAGTACCCTATACCTTGATGGCGTACTCGATCACCTGAATAAGTATATCTGTGGATCTACGTGATGTCGTACTAAATTGAATTTCTATAAGGTCTCCTCTTTCTTTTCTCCCATAGATTTGAAAGGTGACTCCTTGTAAGAGATTTATTAACCCACAGTGTTCTATTGGCATAATAAATCACATAAAAAAGTTTGTCTTTCCCTTGTCCTAACACTACACCAAATGCAAAATCATTAGCACCACACATTAATTTAAATGGAAGACTCCAATATGTTAATTATTAGTGTTGAACTTTATTTTAACTTTATTAATTCAAATGCTTTATGACACTCAGTCGTGAAAATAAAAGGTATGTCTTTTTCTAATAGATTACACTAATGTTTCGAAATTTTTAAAAAATCCTTGATAAATTTCCTATAAAAATTAGCATGTCTCAGAAAACTTTTAACTCCTCTAACATTAGTTGGTAGTCGAAGCTTTTCTATTATCTATATTTTGGCCTTGTCTAATTCTAATTCTATTTCTAAAATTTTATGACCTAGTACTATTCCTTCTCTAACCATGAAATGACATTTTTTTCTATTCAAATACTAAGATTTTCTTTTCTTAATAGTTTTCTAAATAGTTTTCAAATGTAAGGCTAAAATAAAAAATTATCCATAAATACTTCAATGCAGTTTTCAATTAAATCATAGAATATAGACATCATATAATGTTGAAAAGTAGTAGGAGCATTACATAAATCGAAGGTATTCTCCTAAATGTGAGCATACCATAAGGACAAGTAAATGTTATTTTCTCTTGATCTTTAGATGTTATAATAATTTGATTGTATCCTGAATACCCATCTAAAAAGCAATAATATGAATGACTTGCTATCTTATCCAACATTTGATCAATAAAAAGTAGTGAAAAATGATTTTTTTTCATATGGCCTTATTTAGTTTTTGATAGTGAAAAGTGATCTTTTCAATACTATTCTAGTGGGAATGACTTCATTATTTTCATTAGTTACTATGGTCATCCCACACTTTTTAAGTACATAATGGACTGGACTAACTATGTAATATCTGAGATAGGGTAGATAATTCTTGCATCTAATAACTTTTAAGATTTTATTTTCTCTACTTCTTTCATGATTGGATTTAATCTCATTTGTCCATCAATGAATAGTTTACTATTTCTTTTATTAATATTCTACACACACATACTAGACTAATTCCGCTAACATCTATTATTATCCATCCAAAAGCTCTTATATTTCCTTTCAATGCTTCAATCAACTTATTCTCTTGATCATCATCTAGTGAAAATGATTCTTAATAAGGTTGATGATTTTCCTAGGTAAGTATATTTCAAAGGACTAGTAGTTCTAACTAAAATGCTTCTATTATTGATGGCTTAAGACTCTTCACTTTTATGGAGATTTCTAAAGGTTCAAATATTTCTTTAAATTGATTGAGTGTATAATTAACGTATTGAATATCACCATACTCTTTTAACTTCATTTTCTAATTTTATTTTAAAAAACCTTTTATTATATAATAATCTAATTCATTTTTTATTTTATTTTCACTTAACTCAATCCTATAACATTCCTCATTTCTACCATAAGGGAATTTATAGAATTAAATACATTAAATTTAAATTTTTTTTATTTACACTCATTATTAATTTCCCTTTTTGGATATCAATCATAGTTCACCTATTATTAGGAAGGCTCTCCCTAAAATAAAAGGTATCTCCTTCCCTTCCTCCACATATAATACTATAAAATTAGCATGGAATATGGACTTAGCTACCTTCACTAAAACATCATCAATCATGCCCTTAAGATAAGTTAAAGATTTATCAGCTAGTTACAACATCACACTAGTAGGTTGTACTTCTCCCAATACCAACTTCTTAAAGGTTTAGGGGAGTTAAATTTATACATGCTTCTAAATTACATAAGGATTTTCCAAAGAACTTATTTCCAATAAAGTAGGTATTGTAAAACTTCCTTAAATTTCTTAGGTGGTTTTCTCAAAATTATTACACTACATTCTTTAGTTAAGGCAACTATTTCATTTTCTACTAATTTTCACCTTTTATATAATATATTCTTCATAAATTTCACATAAGAAGGCATCTGCTCTAACACTTCTACATGGAATGTTTATTGATAATTTCTTAAATACTTCTAAAATCTGGAAAATTGATTGTCAAAATTTTATTTTTGCAGTCTTTAGGAAAATTGAGGCGGTGGTCTTAAATTCATTTTTCTAAAAGCCTCTCTCTTTACTTTTTTTTGTCTTTTCTTCAAGTTTTATATTTTCTTTATCATTTTCAATTTCATTAACCTCCTTTTCATTTTTGAATTTTTATTTTCTAATTTTACTTCTGAAAATTTTGTTCCACTTCTTAACTTTAAAGCTTTATATTATGCCTTACCCTTATCTTTAGGATTTATTTTAGTGTTAGTAGTTAAGCTACCTTGAGGTCTACTTGTAAGATTATGAGTTAATTGTCCTAATTGTAGTTCTAATTTTCTAATCGAGCCTAGTTGGCTTTATAATTGAGACCTTATTTTCTACACAAGTTCTTATAAATTAGATTTATTTATCTCTAAGTTGGTTTTAAAAAAATATCTGAGTGGAATTATAGATTTATAATTTTTATTTCAACTATTATAGTTCCTATTGTTCCAATTTTCCATATTTTTATTTTAATTATTACTATGAAAAGTGAGGATGATTCATCCATCCTATGTTAAATGAATTTAAGAAGGGATCATTTGTTTTATTTATGACATAATTAATTACTTCTAAACTTGAATGTTTTATCCTTCTATTGACCTCACTTTTGGAGTGAGGCTGACCATCTCCTCTTTAGACCTAGTATTTATCTAGGCACTAAGGTATTTCTAGGGCTAAGATACTTCTAGTGGCTAAGAGAATACTAATCCTAAGCTTAGAGACTCATAAGATTCAACCCTAGGATTAGATCTTAGCCTAAGATAAATAGGGCTCACCTACCCTATACTTAATTAAACCATATACCAAACCAACTTCTTAAACTCAAACCAACTAATTATAAACCTAACCTCAACCAAGACTATTTGATTTCAAACCCAAGTTGACCCATTTAAACCCTGTAGAGATAAAATATAATTCAACTTGATTGAAACCAAATTGAACCAATCCAAACTCATAATCATTCTAAATATTCAATTGAGCATCTCAACCTATTCTATCCAATTCAACCAATTGGTCCAATTAACCCAACCTTGCCCATTTGGCCTAAAAGGCCCAAATTGATTGCAATCAAAACCACCAATCAACTTCAAATTCATCATTTAATATGCTTCAACACAATTGATCTTAATTAAACTCAATCAAGCTAATTGGCCCACTTGCCCAATTTGGCCCAAAAAATCTTAATTCAATCTAAATTGGACCAAACCAACTCATTTAATCATTCCAAAATGATTGTTGGTCATAAACAAACACTCAATTGCATTCAATCAAACCCAACTGAGCCATTTTGTCCACATTTGACCCAATATGGCCTAATGGGCCAAATTAAGCCAAAAGACATTCCAATCCGAATTGATTGCTACCAATGCCTCTAATCAATCATAAATTGATTATTCTACACTCCTCAACCACCAATTGAAGCCAATTTGATTTAACAAACCCAATTGGTACATTTAGCCCAATTTGGCCTAAAGGACCAAAATCCATTATAAATCAAATCAATTCAAATCAAAGCCTTCAATCTTTCCCAAATGGTCAATCAAACATGACCTAGCCCCTCATCCCAATTTGGCCAATTTGACCAAGTTGGTCAACTTAACCCATATGACCCACATAAATCAAATCTAAACCCAGTTCAAATTAAAATAAATTGATTGCACTAATACATTCCAAATGATCATTTGAACATAATCTAATAGCTCCCATGATCCAATTTTGTAAATTGGTTAGCCTAACTCATTTGAACCCAAATTAATTTATATGGGTTAAATTAAGCCAAACCCAATCAAACTTGGCATGCCTCACCCATAGGTCTAGTTTCGCCTACCCGAGTGAACCTAGTTTGACCAAAACAAGTGAACCAGGGGATATAAAATAAGATAAAATCCTCATTTAGAAGGCTTACTCATTGCCTTAGCCCATGGAAACCACCTTTAGCTCTCTTGAGGTATAGGACCACTGGCCCAACCTAAGCTAAAGTTATTAGGCTCAGTCTTTGGCCAAAGTGAGGACCTCCTTACCTTGGCTGGTCATTAGTTTAGCCTAAAGGAGATGTACTCTCCATGGAAGGCCACAAAACTCTCTCAACCACTAGAGCACCACCACCTCATTAATCCTCTATAATTTTGGCCATCTCCACAAGCTAGATAGCATCCTTGGCTTGAACCAATCTTATTGGTTAGTTCACTTAGGAGGAGAGTATACACCCTATCCTTTATCAAAACTTAACATAGACCTTCCAGAGAATCTTGCCCTTAGTCCCCAAGAATCTCAGAGCCCCTTGAGCACCCCATCGGTGAGACTGACACCACCTCAAACTAGAGCCTCCCCTCAATCCAAACTCACATAAACTCTAGCAAATCCAAATAAACTTTTCTCACACCTTCTTTACACTTTAACAATCTGAAACAAATCAATTCCACTTAATTTGATGATTAGAACACTAAATTCAATTAAACTCTAGTGAGCAGCAGCGGATCTTGGTCTCGAAAATATTCAGTGAGGAGGCAAGGAAGGATCTTCTCAACAGAGCTTTATCCCTTCAAGGTAAAGCTACCTTAGTTGAAAGACCGCCGATCTTTAGCTCTAGCAAGGTAATCCCCTCAAACTATAGATTCGACCATTTAGGTCTTGGTCTTTTATGAAAGAAATGTGTGTGTGATGTAAATTGAGCCATAGGACCCCTTTAAAATCACTCATTAATCAATTTGGAATTGATTCTTAAATCAAACGAGCTTCAATGAGCTTGAATCAAGTAGTGAAAGATGGATGATGTTTGACTCTCATCGGAGGTCAATGATGGATCATTTATCGTCCATTTCACATGATTAGAATGAATGGCCATAATTAACTGTGTTAAAAATCTTGATTTAAACTATGCAATTAATCTACACTATATGATCCATGATTAGATCAGACGGTTGAGAAGAAAACATGACTCCTGTCACTGAGTCAGCAACCATACGAGACATTTAAATAGCTAATCACACACAAGGAAAGCACTAGCGTGATGTTGACTATGTAAATAGATTAATTAGGATTTAAAATAAGTTTTAATTAGCTAGAACTTTAAAACATTATAACTAACTTCAGAAAATTCCAAGAAAAATAAATAAATAAACACATTTTGAAAATCTTAGACAATAGAGAATTTATAAAAAATAAAAGTCTTAATTTTGATTAAGTGAAGGATGATTAGTTAAAGTTTGAAGTTTTACTTAATTATCTTAGCAATGCCTTATTTACTTGGCTAATTGGGTTGAGATTTGATATGATTATTTCTTGGGATGGCTTCTGTCTCCTATAATTTTCTCAAGATAATTTATTAAGTAATTTTGGAAATCCAAATTTTAAAACTATAGTTAATCATTTTATAGATTTAATAATTATATAAAATAATAAAATTATGAAATTAATTATCAAAACTTAATTATTCATTAAAACATTATGGGTGACTAGAGAAATTAATTAAGACCCATGGTTCTAATTATTTCTTAAAATCACTCTAAAGGGATTTTATTTAATTAATTAAATTATTAGTTTAGAAAAATCATAGTAATTAGTGTATATCATTAAAAACTTTAACCATACCATCATTGTGCTTAGCTAACAAAGAGGCTTCCAATAAAATCAAAATCCTATATTGGTTTAGGATATTTTGACTGTAATTGATGATTTTAGGTTTTCACCATATATTTAATTAACTTATAATTATAAGCTTAATTGCATTAGGAATTTTAGAGCATGTTTATTTTATATTTATGCATCTCCAACATTTTAGTTATAATTTTTGGGCTTATACTTAAGGCTTAATTTAATTTATGAGCTCCTTTGGGCTTAATTAATTAAATAATTAATTATTCATAATTAATTCATAAAAATTATCTAAATCACTTTTAAAACATTTCATGAAAAGATGTGGGTTAAGGAATAGTTTCAATACTTTTCTCTTCTCATTAAGATGAAATAACCCAAATTTTAAAAATCAGCGCTCAATTAGTTTGATTAGGCTTAAGGGTGAATGTCCTCAAGAATAATGAATCAAAGTAGATTGTTTGATAATATTTAATTACTTTACTTCAATTATTCATAAATTTGTATTCATATGCTTATGCATTCATGTTTTTCAAAAAATAGACTAAAATAAAATATCACATTTAATTGTATGACTTTAAATTAAATATAGTGATTATTATTACTAGTAAATCCCAAGTTAATTTCTTAATTAATTAAAATTTATTTATTAATTTAAATATAAATTAATATGAGTAATTAAAAATTAAACTTAATTTCTATGTGCATGAACTACAATATTAAAAGATATATAGTATGGAAACCTAAGAACACGAGACTTTAAGTAGTTTCAAGAGTCTTTGGTTACCTCACTTTTTTTTCCTAACAATATGATGTACCTTAACATTTGTAGTGAATTACATACAAAGGATAAATTATTTTTACCCATATATTTAAAACATTCTAAAAGGTTTACAATTTTATTTTTATGTCCAAATATGTATGCATATGTATATGAATTAACAAGCATATAGTTTGGACATCACGGGGTCATGTCCCAAGGGGTCATTGAATTATCCTTTCACATATGTATAATCCATTCACATGCATTCCATATGTGTAATAATAAAAAACACATATGAATATTGAATAAATTTAGCCATTTAATTAAGAATATCTTTAATTAAATGGATATTAAAAAATAAAGAAGTAAAGTCAAGAAGATATTACTAATTTAATCATAGTTTAGTTTTATTAATCTTAAGATGCATTTCATATTTAGATGAAATCTCTTAAGTTAAATCTATACATATAGTTTTAAAAAAAGGAGATTTAAAATAGTTTATTAAGAAGGTTAAAAATCATAGGAATCATCTCTTAAATTCAACCTAAGGTTAGTTATTAAGGTGTATCTTATTCTCCCTTCTTCTCTTTGTAATCTTAAGTCAAAATAAAACTCACAAGAAAAGTCTACGTCAAAATTCATTTCAAATTACTAATTACATAAAATGTAATCACCCTTAATAAAGAACTTAAATACTCACCACTAGATAATTTCAAATATTAAAGTCTAATAGTGATATACCACATTAAACCTAGCACACATATTAAAATGATAAATCACTAATCATAGTCCTAGGTTAGGTCAGTATTAGTTGTGATGATGTGATATTTTACTTTGTAATGTATTATTATTAACTTGATGTTAGGATTGCTTGTACGTAAACTAGATGTTAGGGCGATATTAGACTAAAAATGTTACCTACAAGGGATTTTGCTTAAGGGACTACTATAATAATAAAGATATAAATTCTTCTTGTTTGCAAGTGCTACTTAAGTCCCTATGCATAATCCATTAGGACAGATGGGATTAGTGACGCAAAGTAGGGTGTTAAGCTCAAGTGTATGATATATAACTGGTCGGCTCAACTATGCGTTAAGCTAACATCTATTTTGTAGGTTTAGTTAGATTTTTATTTTCATAAAATGTAATTTTGTAATAGGCTTAGGATTAGAACTATGAGGTTTAGGATGAGCAGTGGCTAAAAGGCTTGGACCTAAGAGGCCCTTCAATGTCTTGAGGGCTCAGATTTAAGATGTGAAGATAACGATGAAGAATTGAAGACCACCAAAGCTTAATAATTATTTTGTAATTAATTATAATCTAGGTTGTATAAGGGTAGAACTCAACTACCCAATTTCATTTCTTCTTCATGGTGTATGGTGGTATCCGGCCACATCGACCTCTTATTTTTTTTTAATCAACTGATGTTTGATTATTATGTTTACATTGATTGTACAAATAATGGCATGCTTAAGTTTATTAAATCTTGATTGTTTATTGTTTGGCCTGGATGTGGTAGGCTCTTTAGGAAATTAAATCTTCTACTCCAACTAAATAACTTCAAATAAATTTTAATCAACTCATAACCTCACCTTCAAGTTTACAATTTTAATCAAGAAAATTAAATATTTAGAAACCACTTATTTGAATGATTATATGTTATAACAACATGCATGCATATTATCTTACTCTTGAAAATAGGAGGGGTCTCCACTCTTGCAGATAAGCTATAATGCTTGATCTATGCGAGCTGTCCTTTGTAGTGGAGAACACCCCTTCTCTCTAATTTAGTCCATAATCTAATTTTATCATGCATTTAGGCATGAATTGTCTCAAGCTTGAGTCCAAAATAATGAGTTAAAATAAAATAAGAATTTGTAAATTTTATTGCATTAGTCTAAGTCATAATTTTCACACCAATTTTGAAAGATATATAGTATGTAAACTTATAATTCCATAACACAAGATTAAAAAAATGCCTAAGAGGTGAGGATTTAAGCTTATCGCCCATAAAGAGAGAAGCAACCTCAGAATCTAAATCTAGGGAGCTTTGCCGAGAGCCGAAAGCACAACCTAAATCCAAGGTGAAGATGGGTATTTGGTTTGCCTCCACAAAGAGGACAAACCACCCTACTATTTGGACTTACAACTGCCTGAGGGTGGCCGCCAACTAACTCCTCCTATGATTTTAAATTCAAGTAGACAAGACTTATACTTTATGTAATATAGCTAGGATGTTATTTATTTAAAAAGAGACTAAGTCCTTAAACTCAATCTCTAATGAGACTAGATCTTGTAAGGATGTGCTTCAAATGACCTAAATCTAATGTACTTTAGATTTCATTTTATTTTTATTTTTGGACAATTATTTTGACTCAGGCTAATAGGATTAATATGCCTAATGCATGAGAAATTAGATTATTGGCTAAAATCAACGAGAAGGGACGAGTTGTGTTTCCACCATGATTCTCAAAGGTCAAGCCAAGTTTCTCTAGCAAAGGTGGAAGCTCTCCAATCAAGAGCGAAGCAAGATGTATTTGTGCATGATGTTATTATAAGAAGTACTCATCCAGCTAAAGGGTTGCTAATTCTTTTATCTTGATTTTAAATCTAAGTATTAGGTGAGGTTATGAGTTCTTTAATTTTAGTTTTGAGTTATTAAATTTGATAAAAGATTTATATTTTCCTAAGAGCCTAATCCACATCCAGGCCATACATAAAGCAAAGAAGAAACTAGGAAAAGGATGCCACTTAATGCACAAGCTAAATAAATCATCAATCAATTTATAAAGCTAACAATAAAAGAATAAGAGGCCTTTGTATTCTGGTAAAACTGCACAAACCCAAAAAAAAATTGGGTAGTCGAGCTCTGCCCTTATACAACCTAGATTACAAATGAATTAAATATAATTAAGCAAGGAATTCATTATTATGGGGGTCTTTAAGCTTCATTTCTTCATTCTTCTTCTTTTCTTCTTTCTTCTTTGGTTCCTTTTTTTAGATAGTTGGAAGGCAGATACTTCAATGGCATCACATGGTGCATAAGATAAGATCTTATGACCAATGTTCATCATAATCCCCATAACTATCATTCCAAAATACTAATTGCAAAATTTACATGAAAAGGAAAAGTAAATCTAGCTAACACCTACAAAATAAAGGTTAGCTAAACAAACCACCAAATCCCAAGCATGTATATTGGACTTATCACCCACACATGGGTGACTAAGTATGCAACATATATCACAAAACAAAAGCAAGCATCAAAGCATGCACTGCCCTAACCTAAAGCTAAAAGTGATGACTTAGCTAATGTGTGTTCTTTGGAGGTTTGTGTGGTATGCTTAGCCATGGCTTTAAGTTAGAATTTTCTAAGTGTGAAGCATTTTCAACTTAGACGAGGGTTTCATTTAAGTATTTAGTTATTTTGGGTTTATTTTATTTTATGTTTTGATTGGGTTCAAGTGAATCCCACAATTAATTACTAAGTTATAAAGAGAGGGAAAGAAAAGAGAACTTCTCTTTCCTTTCCTAACCTAAGAAATTTCTAAAGTGGATTCATATTTTAGTTTTTCTTAGGGAATGTTTTAATTTAGTGCTTTAATTAATCATAAATTTAGATGAACTCTAGACAAACTTATTCAAAAGAAAGGCATTTTAAGATTAAGTAAAATGAACTAAATTCACAAAATATACATTACTTCATTTCTTTCCCAACATGTATAACATGCATATGAATGAGTACTATGCATATCTATGCATACAAATGAGAATGTTTAACACACTTTATGAATCATGCTAAGCAATTCATTTAAGGAAATTTAAAAGTTTATGATGCATGATTTTCATTAAGTTGAAAAGGGATTTCTTATCCAATTTTTACATGCACACATGGAAGTAATAAAGGCATACGTTAGTACAGCACCATTGTTAACCAAAGGTGTAAGGTACAAGACCTACTTAGGGCTACTTAAAGCCTCATAATCTCGAGGTTGTCCAGACTAATATACCACTTTTCTTAAATTCAAGCATGTGTACAAAAGAATGGATGGAAAAGAAAGAATGCAAAAATTTGTGTTAGTTGATTTATCTTGTGTATGCAATATATATGTGTAAGCATATGTATCCTTCTTAAGTAATAATATAAGAATGAATGGAATATTGAATTAGGCAAGTGTCAGGTTTTTTTCAAATGACTCTCCCTGACTCAATCGATAGTGAGGATGTTGGAATTGAAGTGAATTAGCGGGAGTATATCTCTCCCTATAGAAATTGGATGGCTGAAGCATGGATGGCTGAAGTATGGTTTATTTTGATCCAATTGACCATAAGCATTGGGTTGTTTGGTCTATTAGAAGTTAGCATTGTTGGTTTGGACTAAGGAGTGGAGTGGTAACCTCCCATTTGCTTTAAATTGAGTGGAGGGAAGTTTTCCATATGGCCAATTTGAGCCATGTGCTCAATTTTGGCCTTGGGTCAATATGGGCTGATCCAAACCCATTGGGTTGGGTGCAAGTAGATATGAAGAGGGCTTGACCAAATTCCCCATAGATTTGACCCAAATTTGTTCTATGTCCTAGGGGTAGAATGGTTATTTGGCTAATTTTTGAATCTGAATATGTTGGGTTTGTCAAGAAAATAGGTTTGGCCAAGTTTCATTGAATTTGGAGTTCATTTGATATGGGTTGGCTCATGTTGATCGATTTTGGTCTAAATGGGTCAAGAAAGTTGACAATTGGTCAAATTGGGTCAAACCAAGGGTTGGGTCAAGTTCATATGACCATTTGAAATATTTTGATGGCTTTGGTTCGATTCAATTTCGTTTAGTTTTGAGTTTGACTCATATGACTTCATTTAGGTCAAATGGGTCAAGTTGACCAATTTGACCCATTTGACCTATTTGAGCAAGATCATTATTTGAGCAAGATCATGGGTAGGTTTAGGTTTGGTTAGTCATATTAAATGGATTGGTATCTTTGTTTCCAATCAATTTTGGTTAAGTTTGAATTTGGCTCAACATGACCCTTATAAGTTGGGTTCGGATCATTAGGTCTAGTTGGCCAATTAAGGCTTTGGTCAAGTTCAACAAGTGATTTGGAATGAACTTGACCCATTAGTTTCAATCAATTTGGCTTAGATCAAGTTTTGTCATATTTTGATTTTTAGGCCAAGTTGGGTCAACTTGGGTCAAGTGGCCAATCAAGTTAGGCTCAAATATTGACTTGGTCAAGTTCAAACATAGTTCATGAATGAACTTAGATCAATGGTTTCAATCAATTTGGCCTATGATGGATTTTGGCTATGTTAGGTTTCATTGGCTAAGTGTTGACTTGGTCAACCCTTAGGTTTGACTTAGTTTGACCCAATTTGGTTGATTGATCATTCTATGATGATTGTTGATCATGATGAGGTATAGAGAGTTTGATTCAATCCAATTTGGTTAGATTATACTGGTCAAAGTTGATTTGAGTTTAACTGAACTTGTATATGGACTTATGATTGAAATATAAATCCAATTGCAAGTGGTTTGAAGTCAAATGGATTTTGATTCATTTGACAATTTCAAATTCAAAGGAAGAATATGAATGGATTTGGGTTTGATTTTTGAATTGAGTTTTGATTTAGTGATTGAAGCTTGTATTTATATTTGGATTCATGAATGTAGGGTTGATTGAATCATGAAGGAAAATCAAGAGTTTGACTTGATTTGAAGTTGATTTGGCTAAGTTCAAGATTTTGATTTGAAAGGCTTAGGTTGGATTTTGAGTGGATTTGAGTTTGATTTTTATAAATGGTTTTGATTGTTTGAATTTATATTTCATTTATATATGTGAATATAAATGAGAATATAAATGGTTCATGAGAAAATTTCAAGTATTTGAAGTGATTTGATCATGATCTAGGCTAAGTCTTTTAAGAGGGAATTTTAAAGGACTTAGAAAATTTTGGAGTAGGGATTTGAATTTTTGAATTTGGTTTGATTGATTTATATTTATATTTCATTTATATATGTGAATATAAATGAGAATATAAATGAGTTACGAGAAAATCCCATGAATTTGAATTGATTTGATCATGATTTGGATAAGTCCGGGAAAATTAAGGACTTAAATTTAGAATATATAATTTTGGATTTGATTTGATTGATTTATATTTATATTTCATTTATATATGTGAATATAACTGAGAATATAAATAAGTTATGAGAAAATTTTAAGGCTTTGATTTGATTTGATCATGATTTAGGCTAAGTCCATGAAGGAAAATTTGAAGGACTTAGGAGATTTCATGAACTGATTTTGAATTTTGAGTTTAGTTTGATTGGCTTGAATTTATATTTCATTTATATATGTGAATATAAATGAGAATATAAATGAATTATGAGAAAATCCCATGAGTTTGAATTAGTTTGATCATGATTTAGGCTAAGTCCTTAAAAGAAGATTAAGGACTTAAAAAAGATTTGGACTTAAGAATTTCATTCATGGGTTTCAATCATGGATTTCAATCATATGGAGTTTATTTGAGTTTGGAGAAAATCAAATAAGATTGATTTGAAGTTTGACTTGAAGCAAGGAAGGTGAGGAGTTATTCAAGCTAAGGGTAGGAAAATTTTCCCAACACCCCTAAGGCATGAGCTATTCTTATGGCTAACTCTTCTAAGTCTCTAGGGCTAGGTTGAGTGTCCATCACTAGATGTGTCTTAAGACTAAGGAACTCTTAAAATCTAAGAGAAGTCTTATGTCTAAGATAGAGGGGTTGAGAACTCATTCTAAAAATGAGGTCAACAAAGAGCCTTAGATGGTTTGGCCACATAAAGGATCATGACATTAGAGAGTAGATGCGATTTGCCTATGTTAAGAAAGGTGAGGTAGACCAAAAAAAGACTTGGTTAAGATGTATAAAAAATGATCTTAGTATACTTGAATTAAATGATAATTTGACACGTAATAGGACACGATGGAGATGAAGGATTCATGTAGTTGACCCCATCTAGTGGAATTAAGGCTTGCTGTTGTTGTATTTAGATTTTGAGATGAACCGTTATGATGATGGTAGAGCCATAGAGGCTAGACCTAACTCAAATTTACCAATCTAAAGGGGAAGTCTACTAAACACATAGTAAGTCTATAAACCAAAGGAATGCCTTTCGGTATGCATCAGCTATACTAGAAAGAAAGCGTAGTAGAATGACATCCTTCAGAGTAGAAATAAGTTGTTGGGGGTAATCTATTAGCAAGACAACAGATTGAACCCAACCTAGGGCTGACTATTGAGTGAATGTTGCTGGGGGACTTAGATCAGCTCAAGGATAGTTAAAATTAATTTCATTTTGTAGATTTATTTGTTTTTATGGATTTCATTGTTCACGATGGATCACACTGAGAATGAGCTTATATCTGCCTAGACCTATCTCAGATTTACTAAACTAAAAGGAGTATCTTCTCGGCCGATGGGAAAACTATCCAACCAAAGGAGTGTCTTTCGGTTTGCAATAATCAATTCAATGGAAGAAAGCTCGGGACTCACATCTTTCACTAAAAGACCACTAGGTGATTGGGAACAAATCAATCACTTGCCTGGTTGGTTATGATAATCATGCTAGAAAGAATGTGTCATAGTATTACATATTCCAAAGCGGAATGACTAACGGGATAACCCGCTTATGGAAAAATTAATTGAACTGACCTATGATGACTACAGAGAGTAATTCAAGGATTTACCTAACTCGTAGTCGATAATTCTATAAATCGCTCACACTACTAAAGATAGATGCCCGCTTGGGAAAAGGGGCCTTTGGGGCTTGAATTCCTAATCTGCAATTAAGTTTGTTTATTTGTTTATTTAGTTTTTTCTTTATCATGGACCCTTAGTTTAGAGGGATCAAACAGAAGGAGCTTACCTATCTCAGATTCGCTAAACCAAGGGAGAATTCATGCATCCGCTGAACAAATTATCCAACCAGAAAGGTGGCTACTAGAAAAGGGGGACTATCCAATCCAAAAGTAACCCAAGTAGTGTCTAAATGGGGTCACAAAGGATGTGATCCAAATAGAGTGCCCACAGGAGATGTGGCTGCTAAGGGCTTAATCCAAAACCCTTGAGATAATGACATGGCTAGTCATATATCCAATAGGTATTCAGTGGCCAACTCAAGAAAAAAAGTGCGGGGACTCACATCTGCCAAGAGTGGTGTATCCACCGAGTGAGTCGCTATCAGCTTAGCGAACATCAACCAAACTAAGGTGCCCATTGATTTGCAACAATCAGTCTCAGAAGAAAGCCTGGGGACTCACATCCTCCTATAGTGGAACTGATTGTTAGGATAGTCTGTCTTCGGCTTGATAGGTTCTACCGACCTAGGGCAACTAATGAGAGAATGCCACTAGGGGACTTATATCAACTCAGAAGTAGTCAAGAGGAAAGGACCCTCTGCGGGACTTATCCCAAACCTCAAATATACTCAACCTAGTTAGTGCATGATGGCTAGTTCAAGAAAAAAGCATGGGGACTTACATCTTGAAGAAAGTCAACATAAGGTATTTTCAAAGGCAAAGTCTACCATACCAACAAGAAGCTCATTGTATTGCAATGATCAAGTTACGAAGAAAGCTCGAGGACTCAAATCTTCCAAACAAATGGCCACTAGAGTGACATACTAGCAAGGTAGCATGTAGACTCGACCTAGAGCAGCTAATGAGTAAGTTCCACAGGGGGCTTGCTCCCACATCAAAATAGCTCGAGACAAAATATTTGTGTTTATTTTTGTGCATATGATAAAAGGAATAGGATGCCTATGGGGAACTCTTACACTTACCTTAAACACACTAGGGGATTTGATGAAATGGTGCCACTGATGGAAAACAGGATTCCCACTAAGAAAGGATGTCTTTGGGGGACTCTCACACCTATCTTAGTTATGCTAATTGAAATAGGATGCCTCTCAAGTTCTCTTACACCTATTCTAATAGTATCAAGAGATAGTATCTATGTTGTGAAAGAGGGATAGGATGCCACTGGGGGACTCTTACACCTACCCTAAACTCATCAGAGTGGATTCACAAGACAAGCAAACAACGCTTCGAAGGAAGAGAACATTTTATGAATGGAATCATATATTTGTTCTTTTTATTAATAATTATTTTCAAACATGATTTATTTCATGGGTAATATTTCTTTAGATAGAGCCCATTAATTGGATGCATCGGGTGTTCCCCTTTACAATCAATAAGCTGATAAGATTCTCCTTGGTAGGCCTTCTCTATGACAGGGACTACCCAAGTGGGTTCAAACTTCCACCCATCTTTTGATGGGCAACAATTGGTCTCCTTAGGACTAACACAAGTTCTCCTACTCGAAAAGACCTAGGGAGGACCAGCTTGTTATGAGCTTGAATCATTTTGGCCTTGTATAACTCGAGCATGCCCATATGACGCTCCTCCAAACCTTTGAGCTCTTCTAACCGCAACTTTCCATTTCTACTCTATAGTTATTTTGCTACCCAATACTATCCTCAGTGACGGGAGTTGAAATTCTAAAGGTGGAACAGCTTCGGACCCATACACTAAGGAAAATGGGTTAGACTGAGTTAGAGTTCAATATGTGATGCGGTAGGCCCACAAAGCTTCAACCAATTGCTCATTCTACTATCATTTATTGTCATCAAGAGTCTTCTTCAGTATCTAGATGAGAGTTTTGTTGAATGCTTATGTTAAGCCATTATCTCTAGGGTATTAGATGGTGGAGTACTTCCCATTTATACCGTGTCCTCTAGAAGGATCTATTTTAAGATAGTTTTGGAAGGATCTGAGTTGAGTTAAACTCTTAAGAGGTGGCATTTCTAAGATAGCTTTGATCATTTCTAGATCTATCTCTATTCCTCAATGCCAAATAATAAACCCAAGGAATTTTCCTGAAGCTACCCTGAATGCACACTTCAGGGGATTCATTTTGAGGTTATATTATCTTTACTGTTCAAAAACTACTCTCAAGTCAAAGAGATGGCCTTCCTTTTCTCTATTCTTGATAACTAGATCATCAACATAGCACTCAACCTTATGATGGATGAGTTCGTTGAAGATCTAAATGGTATGTAGCACCAGCATTTTTAAGGCTAGTAGGCATGACCCTATAATAGAATATTCTGATCAGTGTTTAGAAAGCAGTGTTTCTTTCATCTTCAGGAGACATCTTAATTTGGTTATAGCTAGATGACCTATCCAGGAAAGAGAAGACTGCATGATATGAGGCGATGTCCACCATTAACTCTGGTATAGGAGGAGGACACTCATCTTTTGGACATGCCTTATTTAAGTCCCTAAAATAGATACATATATGAATTTGGCCATTCTTCTTCATAATTGGGACGACACTAGCTAACCAGGTAAGATATTTTTCTTCCCTAATGAAACCAACATCGATCAATTTCTTGACTTCAAAAATAACCTGTTGTTCAATTTCTAATCGCATGCATCTAGGAGCTTGCTTAATATGGGTAATGTTAGGGTCTATTACTAGCTTATGGAGTACTACATCAGGAGATAATCTAGACATCTCTTCATAATTCCATGTGAAGAAGTCTTTAAACTCAATCAATAGCCTAACTAAGTCATTGGTTTCTTCTTCATTCAGTAACGAACTGATGTATGTCGAGCGAGGATTTTCTTCTAACCTGAGGTTGATTTCTTTAAGCTTTTTCAACTGTTGAATGAATCTCCTCTTCAAATTCTGGTGGTACCTCTTTGATTTAGAGATCATCTAGATCATTTATGGTTTCTAAACACACATTCTCAAAAGAGTTGGGGGTGTGTAAGAAGAACCTATGAGACTCTAAATGATTGGTAACAACTAAGTAGTAATCATCATCATCGTCTGGACCCACTGTACTGAATCCATGTCCTACTCTTAATTATGCTTCCCTGCCTGTATTATTCCATAGCTTTTCAAAATACTCTTACCTATGCTTGGACCATGTATGAGGAACTAAACTTTTCTGTATAAGATTATGAACACAAGGCGAGTAAAAGTCAAATGGTAATTCCATTAATTCTTTAAATGTATCTTCCTCAAGTTCTACATCAACTTTAGGACTTGAGGATGATGATCCCAAAAAGAATCTCTCTGCTTCATGTCACTAGAAGACTTAGGGGCTTCCTTAATTACTAAACCTTTAACTTTCTGAGATGTAAGTGAGGTTAGAGTTAAGGTTCCCAACTGCTCCCTAATAGTTTCACATAAACCTGATTTGAATGCTTTGCTCTCTGAGGCACGGTCTTCATCTGCATCAAAGTCACCTCCAATGGAACCCAGGGGTTGGTATACTAATCACATTAGACTCATCCTCCGAGCTTGATTTAAAGACTGTGTGAATAGTAGGGGTACTCCTATGAACTGGAACATGTCTTCTGTTGGCTGATGGCCAACTAGGGGGTCTCCCACCTCTAGAACTGCCTTAGTTTCTGCCTCTACCTCTACCTAGTGGAGGTTGAGCCATCCTATCCATATTTCCATATGACGGAATGAACTATGGGTGGAATGTGATATGCAGGTCTATTTCTTCTTCAATTCCCCTTTCTTGTTCACTTGGATTTCCATTTTTCTTTTCTTTTTCTTTTGGGTTTTCTTTTTCTTTTGTATTTGAATCTAATTTTGTCCAAGTTCACGAGAAAGGGTGTTTTGAGGAAGATAGTAGATCACATCCTCATAAATCTCAACCTCTCTAACTAAAAATGGATTTTCATCTCCATTAATACGGTATTCAATCCCATCTTTTCTGAACTTGATGCACTTATGGAGGGAGGATGGAATGATCTTATTCTGATGTATCCAAGGCCTACCGAGCAAAATAGTGAACAAAGTATTTGAATTAATGATGTAAAACATGGATTCAATCTCCAGTCACTATCTCTAAAGGTAACACTAAAGAACCTAAAGCCCGCCACCTTGTTCATTGAATCCTCTCAACATCATCCGATCTCCTCAAAGTGTTAAGATGTCAATCCTCAACTAAGTAAGGGTCTTTAGACTCATAATGTTCACTGATGCACCTGGATCCATGAGAACTCTGGCAAGTCTGAACCTGTCCATGTCAACTGTGATGTAAAGGCGACTGTTGTATTCCAAGTCTCCTAGAAGAAGTTCTTCATCTGTGAAGGTGATCTCATGAGCTTCTTTTATATAATGTGCATCATCACCTATAGCGATCAGCAGAGCTAAGCATATTTCAGCATCAAGGAGTGCCTTGATTAGTGATTCCCTCATCTCTTTGGATGAGATAAGGGCATCGTATATGCTTAGCTTAGATGGTAATTTTCTTAGATGAGAAAGGACATTGTAGTTTACCTTGGGCTGGTCCTCCACAAGCATATCCAAGGGTGGATCATCCTGTGGAGGGGCTTCTCAATCCTCTATACAAATGACTTGTTTCCCTCAATCTTGAGGTGCTGCCCTAGGAGGTAGAACCTTGGCACTACAGAGGTTGACTTCAGTGATCTCTTATGGCAGGGTAATGGAAGGTTCTACCTACACATCAAGCTCACCTACAGCTTCTCCTATGGTACCCTTAGATGATTCCAAGTCTATCTAAAGAGGTGAACCCATAGTATTCAGAGTAGGAAAGTCTAACTTTGAATCAGAAAAAGGAAGATCAGAATTTTTTTAGGTTTTTTGATTTGAAGAGTTATCATTAGGAACAGAAGAAGACAACCCATCAAAAGTGACACAGATGTAATTCAAACTGGTTTTATTCTTCAATTTCTTGGATTTGTTTAGAGGTACAAAGTTGAAATCAAGTAAAGTGAGTGGGGTAAGGGAATTGATGCCCTTATCCATCGATACAAGAGTTTTAACTAGTAGAAGAAGAAGAGCTAGCTGAAGTGGAAGAAGTCGTCGGTGTGGAAGCTACAACTGTAGGCTGGACGTTGGACTTGATCAGTGGTTGCTAATGGGCTATCCTGGGCCAACACATGCTGCTGCTACTATTGAGCTCCCCCTTTTCTTGAGTTAGCACTGTCAACTTGCAAACCTACCTTGATGTTGGAGGTTTGAGCTGACTCAAGCATCGGTAAGAAAGTTTCTTGATCTTCTGGACAATCTTCTTAGAGGTTTTGGATAAAGAAATATCCCAACCTTCTTTAGTTTTGGAAGGATCACATGTATCCCCAAGGATTACCCTAATGAAAATGGATGGTTGTTCCATAAGGTATTCCTTTTGGATAACTACAGCACTGGTATTGAAGCTGTGCTTAAGCCAATCCTTGAATATGAAGCAATCCTCCAAAACATGGCCTAGCATACGGTGGTAGGGCCAAAAGTTAGGATCATGACTTTTGCCTACTTCCTCGGTCTAGGCTGTGTGAAAATCAGCTTCTTTAAGAGATTCTTAAAGATCTTCACACCTCCCTCTTAAATGAATAAGGTTTGTTAAGCTTATCTAAAAGAGTAGGTGGACCATAGCTACTGGCGGTAGGTATGTGTCCTTTAGTGGTATGAGGAGGCGAGGTCATGGAGGTGTGGAGGCCGGTAGGGCTACCTTGGTGGTGGCAAAGGAGGTGGAGGCTGTTGAGATCATGGTCTCTCAGACTGGTCTCTAACTGGCTTCTTCCCCTTATTTATCATTGTCACTGCTCCTGGCTTCTTCTCATAGACCTTTTATGGCTTTGCTTTAGGAAATTGGTCTTGAAAAGGTAATTGTTTGGCCTCTCCTTGTAGACTAGCCACCTTGTTAATTAGCTTTTCAAATGTCTTGATAGTGAAGCCCTTAAGCATGAAGGTGACCGAGCCATGGATATTCTTCAAAAGAATCTCAATGGTATGCTGTTTACATAGTTACGCCTCACACTTCATACTCATGTTATGCCATCGGAGAATATAATCAATAAGGGACTCACTTGGGTGTAATTGTGCTACAATGAGATCACCTACAGTAACCCTTTGTTGAGCTCTAGCAACCCTCTTGATAAAGAGTTTCTCTAACTCAGCAAATATCTTTCTTGGTAGATACCCTGTCAATCAATCCACCCTAGGCTACCAACAAAGAGGCAGAAAAGTAAAGCATCACTGCCACTGGAGTTGTAACAACTGGCCCTCAAGTGTGCTATATGCTGCCTTGGGTTTCCACTACCATCAAAGCTTTTGAATGAAGGTGGCATGAAACCCTTAGGATATTGGATTGAATCGAATTTCTCCGAGTAGGGTCTACCCTTAGGAACCAATGATCCTCCCCGGGCTTGAGCCAACACTTCCTTCACTTGCTGCTCAACTATGGATCGAATGACTTTTTTCTTATATGGAGGTACTTTCCACTACCTTCCTATACATGCTAGTGTTACCTTGCTCAACGAGAGGTAAGGTCTTGGCTGGGTCCAAGACATGCACTAACTCAAGCTAACTAATGTCGATTGTAGTAGGATGAACTGCTGGGGCTTATTTCTGAAGTACAAAATCATTGTTTGCAAGTTCTCACTACCTACATCCCATTCTATCGCTTATCTTTTATTTCAAATTAGCATGGTATTGGGTGGGGTGTGTCTTCCTGATCAACCTCATCACCTTCCATAGCTTGCTGCTCCTAAGAAGAGATCCCCTGGTATCTATCATGCAGACCCTAGCTGAGTCTCTTAACAAATCATCTTCATTAGGATTGAAGCTAACCTTCTCCTCATCTGACCAATCATTCCCCAAGATCTCCTTCTTCTCTACAAGATAATGTGATGCTATCTCCTCGAGGGAATGACCAATTTGAATGGGAACAAATGATCTAGGCCGGTATGTGATCACCCGTTGAGAGCCGGACCTTACTGCGGAGAGTCAATCTTATGAGGATTGTATTTGCTAGATGAGACACACTCTTAACTGTCACTAGCTATGAGAGGGGTGACATTCCTAGGAGGTTCCACTATCCTTGGTTCAACGGGACTATCATGTGCTACCTCCGAAATAACTGTTACCAACTCCACGTCCTACTGAAATTGCAGAGTTAGTGAAGGGATGACTACTATGCTTTGGGGTCACCACTCTACACCACTAGGTAGAAGGTAGAGCAGAGCTTCGCCATAGGTATGTAGATCTGATGGATCCCGGTAGCGGATCACCAATGGGGCTTCTCCCGAGATATGGCCTTCATGGCCTTTGATGGAATGGAGATGCTTTGGCGTGGGCGGTGATGGTGGGGAGGGGTAGAGTGTGGTAGAGACACCACTGACTCTCTATGAATAGGAGCTATCTTCCTATGATGACTGGTCCAAGTAACTAGGATGCTATCTATATGGTCGGCATGGGTAGCCATGGAAAATGATGAGTGTAGAAGGCTGTTGGTGGTGAACCTCGCCTCACCCTGGTAATATGAGATGTATGGGCCTCTCGGCCCTCTCCTAAATATGTTTCCCACACTGGGGATGATGGTCTCGAGATCAAATTGAGCTCGGACTCGAACATCCGTAAGCTCAACTTTGGTGCAAAGGCGGAGTGAATAAGACCTCCTCCCCAAGTAGCGGCGGTTGATCGACCACGGTGGATGTGATGTGCAAATCCTCCTAGCATCCTCTATGTCTAACCCATAGAGAGGATGAAACTTGTTTGTTGTAACCAGTGGTGAAGTCAAAACAGGAAACTCCCCAACAGCTGAACGGGCAGTTGTCTCCATCTCCCTGGCAATCCTGGTGTGATACCACTTGATCATGCAGTTTTTGTTCCTTCATTATGTTCTAGTAGGATAAGAGGAGGCTAGACTCAAAGTAGGAGCAAACCTTGAGATCAGGAGCCTTACCCTTAGAATAGATGAGGTGCTAGCCCTCAGGGGCGCACAAGAAACCACATGGGGTGGCACTGACTATCACTATTGAAGCTGGTGGGACCGCTTTCCTCTTCAATGAGGAGATGTCGAAAAAGGTAGATCAATCGGATGACCCGCTTCTACACCGTGGTCCTCGGAGGAGTGTCCTCACATGTAATCCTCACTCCTCAAACCCCACCAAAATGGATAAGGTGTGTATGATCAATCAAGGAAGTTGGCAGACAAATCCATGCCATGAGAAAGTGAAAACAAATTTCTATGAGCCATTTAGATCAATGAAGACAAAAAAGGCGAGTTGTAGATGTCGATCGAGAATCTAATAGGAAATGAGCTTGGATCAGATTTTTATTTTGTTGATTTTTGAATTTGAATAGAAATATTGAATTGAAAATTTGAACCCACATCCAACATCATGGAAGTGTTAAGTGGCGTTCAAATGGATTTGAGAATATTTAGAAATTTGATTGAAAGAGGAATTTTGAATATGAATTCAACTTCAACAAATTTGGGTATGTAGAAAAGTGGATTCAAAATTTTTTTGAGGATGCTTCCATAGATTCATGTTTGTTTGAATTTAGAGATTTTGATTTGAGGACCCTTTCCTTTAACAAATTTCGGTATGTTAAAGTAAGGGTCAATTAGTTTTATTTTTGATTGGTGATTTTGGAATTTTACTTAGCAGATTTGGGTATGCTAAGTAAAGTGTTTGAACATAATTGTTTCTTTTTGGTGAATTGTTGTTTGATTTTGAAAATTAGAATTCCCACTTAGCAAATTTAGGTATGCTAAGTGAAGAACCCAAGTGTGTTTTGCTTGATTTTTGAAAATAGGGTTCTTAGCAAATTTGAGTATGCTAAGAAAATCCTAAGGTGTTTCATTTTTTTTGTTTTTATTTGTTTGATTTTTGAAGAGGTAGGATCCTTAAAAAAATTGGGTATGCTAAGGAAATCTTAATGTGCTTGATTTGTTTGAAAATTTTTTGATTTTGAATTTGGAGACTTCACTTAGCAAATTTGAGTATGCTAAATGAAGTTCCAAATGTCTTTGAATTTTTTTTTTATTTTGAATTTGGAGACTTCACTTAGCAAATTTGATTATGCTAAATGAAGTTCCAAATGTGTTTGAATTTTTAAAATATGATTATTAAGTTTTGATTTTTGAAAAGGAGACTTCCATTCAACCAATTTGGGTATGTAGAAATGAAAGTTAATCTTATTTTTGCAATGTAAAAATTTTGTTTTGTGTGTTATTATTGCTTTTTTTTTTAAAAAGAGTGAATTCCAACTTAATCATATGTGAGATATGTTAAAGTGGGATTTTTTGATGTTATTTTTATTTGGGAATGAAATCTTCATTCAATAAATTTGGGTATATTGAATGGAGATGTTCATATGTGCTTTTTGAAAGTTTTATTCTAAATTTTGATTTTTTTGATTTTGGAAAGATGATTGCTCATTTTATTTTGAAAATGAAATATTCATCAAAATGAATTGAAGGCAGATGTTCATTTGTGTTTTTGAAAATTTAACTTTTTTGGAAATGAAACTCCCATTCAATAAGTGTGGGTATATTAAATGGAAAGGTTCATATGTGCTTTTTGAAAGTCTTATTTTTAATTTTGATTTTGATTTTTGGAAAGATGATTGTTCATTTTATTTTGAAAATAAAATCTTCATCAAAATGAATTGAAGGAAGATGTTCATTTGTGCTTTTGGAAAAGATTGTTAGTTTTATTTTTGAAAATTCCTACATGTAACAATTATGAGAATTGTTAAATGAGGGTGATTAAAGAAAATTTTTGTGAAAAATACTTTATTATGTGCATTTTTGAAAGAGTTCTTTTTTTGAAAAGCAAGATTTTTATGAAAAAATTATTTTATTTTTATAATTTTGGAATGAACCTTTCCTTATCATAAAAATGATAAGGAAGAAGTCTTAAAATGTTTTCTTTTTTACTTAGATCTTTCTTATTTTTACCTGTTGGAGAACCTAACGGGGGTTTTAAGACCAACAGAGTGAGGTCCTAAAACCTAAAGATGTTATGCTAACTCAACTTAAGAATGAAATAAGCTAAGTGTCATTGGAAAGAAAGTAGTCTTGGATTCATACAAAAGTACAAACCCACTATCGATACTTAAAGACAATAATCATTTACCAAAGATGGAGAGAGGAACCATCCCCAGAGGAGTTACCAGAAAAATTTGTGGTGAATATATTCTTTATATAGCTCTTTCCTTCATCTATCCCCACTCCCTATCAAAAAAGAGGATAAATGAGAATATGAAATATATAAAAATATAATACGCCTTGTTGGGACACCACCTAGATCTACAAATGTTCTTATTGATGGGATCGGGTATGACATTGAGGAGAGGTGTACAATCTCGAAAGATAGAAGTCACCACCCTACAATGAACCTAATCACCCAAATAAGAACTCCTAAGGACAACGGGTCTGCATATATACCAGAGATTCTTCCCCTACTTTACATGGAAAAATAAAGTAGGGTTTATTTTAAATTGGGTTCATTAAGTTTCCTACAGGGGCAAGCCCCCATAGTTAATTACATCCTAAGGGATGGGATCCTTTAAGAATACTCGATTAAGGCAAAGGATCATTGTCTTCAAAGATTTCAATAGGGTAGGATTATCAATCAATTAGCTTATTTTTGGAAGATCAAATGGGATTGATCAAAGAGAGGGAGTTATTATTGAAGCTAAAAGAAAGATAAGTAAGAGATACCCATGATTCTAGGAGACCTAACGAGCATCTCAAACTATCCTATGATTGGGTTTATATTTTTGAATTTGATTTAGTTTGTTTGAGTTAAATTTTTCATTAGAAATTTAAGACTTATGATTCCATAACACAAGGTTAATAAAATGCCTAAGAGGTGAGGATTTAAGCTTATGGCCCACAAAGGGAGAAGCAACCTCAGAACCTAAATCTAGTGAGCTTTGGAGGAAGCATAACCTAAATCTAAGGCGAAGATGGGTATTTGGTTTCCCTCCATAAGAGAGGATAAACCACCCAACTGTTTGGACTTACAATCGCTTAGGGGTGGCCTCCAACTAACTCCTCCTATGATTTTAAATTCATGTTAGCAAGTCTTATGCTTTATACAAGATAGCTAGGCTGTTATTTATTTAGAAAGAGACTAAGTCCTTAAACTCACTCCCTAAAGAGACTAGATCATGTAAGGACATGCTTCAAATGACCTAAATCTAATGAAATTCAGATTTCATTTTAATTTTATTTTTGGATAATTATTTGACTCTAATAAGTTTCATATGCCTAATGCATGAGAAATGAGATTATTGGCTAAAATTAGCGAGAAGGGAGGAGGTGTTTTTCCACCATGGCTCTCAAAGGTTAAGCCAAGTTTCTCTAGCAAAGGTGGAAGCCCTCCAATCAAGAGTGAAGCAATATGCATTTGTGCTTGATGTTATAAAAAGAAATACCAATCCAACTAAGGGATTATTAATTCTTTTATCTTGATTTTAAACCAAATTTTTAGGTTAGGTTATGAGTTCTTTAATTTTAGTTTTGAATTGTTAAATTTGGTAAAAGATTTATTTTTTCCTAAGAGCCTAATCCACATCTAGGCCATACATAAAGCAAGGAAGAAACTAGGAAAAGGATGCCAGTTAATGCACAAACTAAACAAATCATCAATCAATCTATAAAGCTAATCATAAAAGAATAAGAGGCATTTATAGTCGGGTACCATTGCACAAACCAAAGACAAATTGGGTAGCCGAGCTCTACCCTTATACAACCAGATTACAAATGAATTAAATAGAATTAAGCAAGGAATTCATTATTATGGGGGTCTTCAAGCTTCATTTCTTCATTCTTCTTTTCTTCTTTTCTTCTTTCTTCTTTGGTTCCTTCTTTTGGATGGTTGGAAGGTGGATACTCCAAAGGCTTCACATGGTGCATAAGATAAGATCTTATGACCAATGTTCATCCTAATCCCCATAACAATCATTCCAAAATTCTAATTACAAAATTTACATGAAAAGGAAAAGTAAATCTTGCTAACACCTGCAAAACAAAGGTTAGCTAAACAAACCACAAAATCCCAAGCATGTATATTGGACTTATCACCCCACACATGGGTGACTAAGTCCACCTGGCTTATTGAATTATGCTTAGAGGTATAAGCACCTGCACAGCAAAAGCATTTATATTTTTATTTATTACAGTGCCCCTTAAGCACAATCTCCTGCAAAAAATAATTATTAGACTAAGATCATCTTACCATTCATTCTACACACATACATCCTAACATCTAGTCTAAAACATATATCATAAAACAAAAGCAAGCATCAAACCTTGCACCACCCTAACCTAAAGCTAGAAGTGGTGGCTCAGCCTAATGTGTGTGCTTTGGAGGTTTGTGTGGTATGCTTAGTTATGGCTTTAAGTTAGAAATTTTTAAGTGTGAAGCATGTTCAACTTAGATGAGGGTTCCATTTAAGTGATTTAGTTATTTTGGGTTGATTTTATTTCATGTTTTGATTGGGTTCAAGTGAATCCTACAATTAATTACTAAGTTATAAAGAGAGGGAAAGAGAAGAGAACTTCTCTTTCCTTCCCTAACCTAAGTAATTTCTAAAGTGTATTTATACTTAGTTTTATTTAGTGGATATTTTAATTAAGTGTTTTAAATAATCCTAATCTTAGATGAACTCTAAATAAATAAATTTAAAAAGAAAGGCATTTTAAGATTAAGTAAAATGAATTAAATTCACAAAACCTACATTACTTTCTTTTCTTTCTCAACATGTATAGCATGCATATGAATGAGTCCTAAGCATATCAATACATACAAATGAGAATGTTTAACACACTTTATGATGCATGCTAAGTAATTCATTTAAGGAAATTTGAAAGTTTATGATGCATGATTTTCATTAAGTAGAAAAGGGATTTCTTATCCAATTTTCACATGCACACATAGAAGTAAGAAAGGCATAAGTGAGTACAGCACCATTGTTAACCAGAGATGTAAGGTACAAGACCTACTTAGGGCTACATAAAGCCTCACAACCTCGGGGTTGTCCAAACTAATATACCACTTTCCTTAAATACAAGCAAGTGTACAAAAGAATGAATGGAAAAGAAAGAATGCAAAATTTGTGTTAGTTGATTTATCTTGTGGATGCAATTTATATGTGCAAGCATAAGTATCCTTCTTAAGTGATAGTATAGGAATGAATGGGATATTGAATTAGGCAAGTGTTGGGTTCTTTTCAAATGAACCATAAATCTTGTCAAATCCTATTCAAAACCACTAAAAAGAGAAGGAAGATACTAATAATATTTTACTCACATGCAAGCTTATAATTAAGATATAAGTACACTTTCAATTTTGATAATTGATTCATTTATTTTGAAAAATAATTTGAATTTAGTGATAATATCATATTTTTTACTTTAGCAACACATGCAATTTGACATAAAACATTTTCATTTTAAATTTGATTTTAAAATTATGGATGCATGAAACCCATGACATACATATTTAATGTTGGGAAAGAACTAAAGTATGAAAGTATGTAAACACATTCACTTTAATTAAATCTAAAGACAATCTTATGAAATAAGAAAGCTTAAAGTAAATCAAAGTTTTATTTATGATTTTTTGTGATTTTGAATTTTATTTAATTTTGAAAATGTGAGTTGAGTTTGTTGTTTAATTTTATGAAATTGATTTAATTTTGTTTAATTTTTGGATGATTAGATTCATTTTAGATTTGATTAGGTTAAGGTATGAATTAAGCATGTTAATTAACCCTTACCTACACCACCTTAGCATAGTCAACCAAATAATTATGAGCCAATGAGATGACATAAAACTCACAAGAATTTAAATTTGCAATGCACCTAGGAAGAAAGGGTAATGTAATTTGGCTCATGATTAATGATTAATTAAGAGGATTTAACAACTAATTTCAAAACACCCTCACACATATGAGTTGAGTTTTGATTTCTTAATTGAACTTAGGCTCTTGAACACCTAAGCATCTCCCAAAGTAGATTAATTAAGTTCTCAAAGATTTAAAATTTTAGAAATTAATTAAGAGTGTAATTAATGAATTAATTAAAATTAAGAAAGAAAGAGGGTTTAGGGAATAGCTTAGGAAATGCCCCAAAATTATTCTAAATCTCCATTCACTGATCAAATTAATCAACTTCAATAAGGGACTAAAACACTAATCAAATCTTTAATTATCTTAAATTACATAAAGAGGGTAATTATGAAATGAATTAGCAATTCCCCCAATTAAGCCATCAAAAAATCCCAAAATTAGGAGAGACAGAAGTCATCTGCCAAAATATACCCAAGAAATTTGAGATTAGTCAGTGGATTAAATAGGGAGTAATTAGCAAATTAATATTTCCAATAAAACCCAAAATCAGAGAAAGATACAACTCAAAATCCATTAAAACTAATTTTAAAATATTCTAGATTGGATTATCTTTCAGTGATAATTTACCTCATATTTTTTTTATTTTTCTTTAAAGAGATATCAATTTTTGAAGTTTAGAGAATTAATTACAATTATTTAATACCTAATTAATCCCTTAATCTACTCGGTGTGACATGTAGCAGCTGAGTCAGGTGTGCTTTCCACATGTCATCGAATGAGCAACCACTTAAACGCACATCACAACATGCGTGGTGGCGGTGCTACGCAGTTTTATATCCACTGTTGGATCAAGGATCGAATGGTCAGGAATTAATCCGTAGTTTTAAAAGGATAAATAGGATTTAAAATGTGCATCTAATCTCTTGTCTTGAAAAATGTGCGGAAGGATGGCTGAGATCATCTCTTTTCTTCTTTGAGGAGTAATAGAGATTGTCCACTTTCAAAGGGAAGATCTGAGCTCGATCGAGCTCATATTTGAATTAAATCTTACACACACCATCCAACCCTAATGGCAAGCCTATCCAATGGTCAAAATCTCATGCCATTCAAAGTTCTTTCATAAAGGACCAACACATATTGAGCATAGTAGTCAAAAAATTTCTAACCTCACCGGTGCTCGATTAAAATGGAGGAGCTTCATCTAGTTGAGATGAAGCTGTGGTGAAATTATTTGCTCCTGAGGTTGAGTAGCTTTCTCTATGGACCAACCCCTCCTTAGCTCTTTTGTAGTTTTTGATGGAATTGGATCCCCTCTTTCCTTTGGAGCTTGGGAAAGATGTTAGGTAAGCTTCACTTGATCTTCTGGTGGAGTATGCAAAGTGAATTTGGTGGAGTTTGAGTGTAGAGGGAGTTTTGGATTCAATGGACATCCCCTATTTTGAAAGGATGAAAATCAAGAAATGCTAAATTCAAATCCCTTCGAGAGAGCATAGGATCACTCTAAGATGGTTCCTATGACTCTCCCTTACTCAATCGACAGTGAGGATGTTGGAATTGAAGTGAATTAGTGGGAGTATATCTCCCCTATGGCAATCGACGAGAAGAAGATTTCATTTTGATCCAATTGACCATAAGAATTAGGTTGTTTGGTTTGCTAGAAGTTGGTGCATGGTCAGTTTGGGCTAACAAGTGGAAAGGTAACCTCCCATGTGCTTCAAATTGAGTAGAGGAAAGTTTTCCATATGGCCAATTTGAGCTATGTTTTTGCCTTGGGTCAATTTGGGATAACCTAAACCCATTGGGTTGGGTGTACCACCCTCCATAGGGTCTACTTGACCTATTAGGAAGGTATCAAGTAGATATGAAGAGAGCTTGACCAAATTCCCCATGGATTTGACCAAAATTTATTCTATGGCCTAGGGGTAGAATGATCATTTGGCTAATTTTTGAATTTGAATATGTTGGGTATGTTGAGAAAATAGGTTTTGCTAAGCTTCATTAAATTTGGAGTTAATTTGATATGGTTTAGCTCATGTTGACCTATTTAGGC
Organism: Cymbidium sinense; assembly: GCA_021442155.1. Classification (NCBI taxonomy): domain Eukaryota; kingdom Viridiplantae; phylum Streptophyta; class Magnoliopsida; order Asparagales; family Orchidaceae; genus Cymbidium; species Cymbidium sinense. The sequence continues at coordinate 75,959,846 of CM038215.1, forward strand.
CAAAATGGGTCAACTTGGGTCAAGTTGACCAATTGGTCAAATTGGGTCAAACCAAGGGTTGGGTCAAGTTCATATGACATTTGAAATGTCTGGTGGCTTTGGTTCGATTCAATTTGGTTTAGTTTTGAGTTTGGCTCATATGACTTCATTTAGGTCAAATGGGTCAATTTGACCAATTTGACCCATTTGACCTATTTGAGCTAGGTCATGGGTAGGTTTAGGTTTGGTTAGTCATATGAAATGGATTGGTATCTTTGTTTCCAATCAATTTTGGTTAAGTTTGAATTTGGCTCAACATGACCCCTTTAGGTCAAGTTGGGTTCAAGGTCAATTGGGTTAGGTTAGGTCTAGTTGGTCAATTCAGGCTTTGGTCAAGTTCAACAAGTGATTTGGAATGAACTTAACCCATTGGCTTCAATCAATTTGGCTTAGATCAAGTTTTGACGCATTAACTTTTTAGGTCAAGTTGGGTCAACTTGGGTCAAGTGGCCAATTGGGCTAGGTTAGGCTCAAATGTTGGCTTAGTCAAGTTGAAACATAGTTCATGAATGAACTTAGATCAATGGTTTCAATCAATTTGTCCTATGGTGGATTTCGGCTATGTTAGGTTTCATTTTGGCTAAGTGTTGACTTGGTCAACCCTTAGGTTTGACTTGCTTTGACCCAATTTGATTGATTTCTCATCCATGATGATTGTTGATCATGATGAGAGGCATAGGTGAGTTTGATTCAATCCAATTTGATTAGGATAAGAATTTGGCTCATAAGGGTACTTTAGGTCACTTTGGGTCAAGTGAGCCTAAGTGGGTCAAATGGCTTGGTCAAAGCTTGATTTGAGTTTCATTGAACTTGTATATGCACTTATGATTGAAATATAAATCAATTTGCAAGTGGTTTGAAGTCAAATGGGTCTTGATTGATTTGATAATTTCATATTCAAGGAAGAATATGAATGTATTTGGGTTTGATTTTTTAATTGAGTTTTCATTTAGTGATTGAAGCTTGTATTTATATTTGGATTCATGATTGTAGGGTTTATTGAATCATGAAGGAAAATCCAGTTTCTTGATTTGAAGTTGATTTGGCTATGTTCAAGATTTAGACTTGAAAGGCTTAGGATGGATTTTGAGTGGATTTGAGTTTGATTTTTGGAAGTGGTTTTTATTGTTCGAATTTATATTTCATTTATATATGTGAATATAAATGAGAATATGCAGAAAATTTCAAGGATTTGAAGTGATTTGATCATGATCTAGCTAGTCTTTAAAGAGAATTTTAAAGGACTTAGGAATTTTGGAGTAGGGATTTGAATTTTTGAATTTGGTTTGATTGATTTATATTTATATTTCATTTATATATGTGAATATAAATGAGAATATAGATGAGTTAGAGAAAATCCCATGAATTTGAATTGATTGATCATGATTTTGGATAACTCCTTAAGGGGAAAATTAAGGACTTAAGAAGGATTTTAAATTTGGAATTTAATTTTTGGATTTGATTTGATTGATTTATATTTATATTTCATTTATATATGTGAATATAAATGAGAATATAAATAAGTTATGAGAAAATCTCAAGGCTTTGACTTGATTTGATCATGATTTAGGCTAAGTCCATGAAGGAAAATTTGATGGACTTAAGAAATTTCATGAATTGATTTTGCATTTTGAGTTTAGTTTGATTAGCTTGAATTTATATTTCATTTATATATATGAATATAAATGAAAATATAAATAAATTATGAGAAAATCTCCTGAGTTTGAATTGGTTTGATCATGATTTAGGCTAAGTCCTTAAAAGAAGATTAAGGACTTAGGAAGATTTGGACTTCGGAATTTCATTCATGGGTTTCAATCATGGATTTCAATCATATGGAGTTGATTTGAGTTTGTTGAAAATCAAATAAGATTGATTTGGAGTTTGACTTGAAGGAAGGAAAGTGAGAAGTGGTTCATGCTAAGGGTAGACAAATTTTCTCAACACCCCTAAGGCATGACCTATTCCTATGGCTAACTCTTCTAAGTCTCTAGGGCTAAGTTGAGTGTCCACCTAGTCATTAGATGTGTCTTAAGACTAAGGAACTCTTAAAATCTAAGAGAAGTCCTATGTCTAAGATGGAGGGGTTGAGAGCTCATTCTAAAAATGAGGTCAACAATCATTATTCCACTTGACTACTAACATTCTTATTATGATTCACCCCAAAATTATTTAACTTTTTAAATAAAGCAACTACTTTTGAGGTTAACATTACGATCACATTATTATTATGCACACTCACTACCTTCTCAAATTTAATCACTTAGACAACCACTACATATTATTTGCAGCCATTTCCTCTATTAATGCATAAGCTTCTTCATAAGGTTTGGACACAAGACTACCTCTAGCAACAACATCTATAATTATTCTAAGTGATCCTACAAAGCCATTTTATAATGATTGGATAATGAACCAATCAGGAAAGAAATGGTGTGTACATTTCTTTAATAGGCCTTTATATCATTCCCAAGCCTCACATATTAATCATTATTTAATTACACAAAAGAGGTAGCACTACAAGAAAATTGTAGATTTTGTGACATTTTTGACAGGGCATTCCATTGGGAATTACTAGTTGATTTAGTGATAGTTGTTTCAGGTTGAAAATATTTTTAACAAATTACTGATTATGGAGGAGGTCTTCGTGCTCGAATCACTTAAACTCGATCAATTTTCTAGTAAAACAATCTATAAAAATGATTTTTGATGGATTTTCCAATAAAAATTCACCAGAAACCATTAATAATATGGCAAAAAAACTCATCGCCCACACCAATGACCCTATTTCCTCCTGCTCTCTATCTCTCTTACTCTCTCAGTTGGTGATGGGATGATAGAGCTACTAATTTGCATTTTATCCATACATCTAAATTGAATTAAATCTTAAATTGATTTTTAGGTTATGTTAATTTTATTTTAAATTTAAATTTACTAAATCTTAGTTTAAAATATCTATTTGTGTGTAGATCTATAATTACACATGTTTTGTTCTAAATTTTTCATAAATTTAATTTTATGATTTTTTAATTATCTACATTCCAATTAGTTTAAAGTGGAAAATTATTAATTATATCATTAGCAATTTTTTGATGAATTTATATAAATTCCATAATGTGTGTCATTTTAAATTTTATAAAAAAAATGTTTTTTATGATTATAGGCTATTATAACTAACTGCCTAGAAGACACAAAAAATTAATAGTGAATGACTTAGAAACTTAGCTCGTTACATAAAATAAAGTATTAATTATGCAATCATTTACTTATATAACTAAAATAGAATATAAATTTAATTCTCATACTTTTCAATTTATCTTGCTCATGGATATCCGTAATCAGGGATCACGGATGTACAATAGATTGCATTCGAGAAGAAAATGATTAACTGATGAATTTTTGAGTGGTGTTGAGCACCTCATACATGTTGCACCTCAACTTTCTACTTACATTTCTGAAAGAAAGTTTTGATGTCCATGTGCGATACACATGAATCAAGCTTTCTTAACACTTGATGAAGTCAGAGTAGACTTATATCAGAGAGGTTTCTAACCACATTATTGGTCTAGACTTTACATGATGAGTTTGAGCACATGCTAATGCTAATAATGGTACCTTAATGAGTCATGCATACCCTTTAAGTGAATATGATTCTAGCCAAACTTATGAAGAAATGATATATAATGCTAATAGAGCAAAGTACCCTAGAGAGGAGGAGCCACCTAATAAAGAAACTCATAAGTTCTATGACCTGCTAATGGCAGCATAACAACCATTGTAGGAAGGATGCACAAACCACATTGAGCTATCTATAGATTTAAGAATACTGAGTATTAAAATTGAATTTAATGTGCTACAAGAATGCTTTAAGGGCTATTGAAAGAGACAAACCTATAGGAAAACTTCATTCCTAATGACCTGTATAGAACAAAGAAGTTGGTGTCAAAGCTACGTCTGAGCTAAAAAAAATGGTTGTTGTGTCAATGATTGTATGCTATCCGACAAGGACAACACATAAGATATTATATGCAAATTTTGTGGAGCACATAGTTCAAGACACACAATAATAAATAATGAAAATATACGGATGCATTACACAATTATCTATTCTACTTGGCGCTAATTCCATGTCTATAGAGATTATATGATTCCAAGCATTTAGCCAAGCACAAGTGATGGTTTCACAATAGAGTAAATGCATCACATATCTTGAGTCATTCGTCAGAGAGAGAAGCATGGAAATATTTCAATCATACTTATCCTAATTTTGTAGCTAAGCCACAAAACATCAAACTTGGCCATTGCACTGATGGTTTCACACTATTTAGTTAGTCTGCATCACCCTATTCATATAGGCCAGTGATAGATACTCCATACAATTTATCACCAGAGATGTGCATGACAACTTCTTATATGTTCTTGACTTTGATCATTTCTAGCCCACATAACCTAAAGTAAAGATTGATTCCTTCTTCCAACCATTGATAGATGAGCTAAAAATTTTATGGGACATTAGTGCATTGACATATGATATTATTGTAAACCAAAACTTTTAGATGAAAGCAGCACTGAAGTGGACTATCAATAACTTTCCTACATATAGAATACTATCAGGGTGGAGCATTATAAGGAAGTTAGCTTATCCATACTATATGGATTTATTAAAGGCAATCACTCTTAAAAATGGTAAAACAAATTCTTAGTGTAACTTTCATCGTATACTCCTCACAACTAATCATTCTTTTAAAAGAAATAAGGATGTTTTCATTATAAGAAGTTTAATTTGGATACCACGCAGATCTTAGGGGTACTAATTTATATAATCAAATACATCATTAATGGATAAATATACTATCTCAAAAGATAATCATATTATGCTATAATGGATTCAATTTCTTAATACGGACTCCTAAGGATGATTTTGATATACCAAAGATTTTTTTCGTGAACTACATGAAGAAATATAGCATCATTTATTTTATTGCAAGGTTTGTAGTTCCCTATAAGGGCAACCCCTATAGTTAATTACATCTTAGGAATAAAAGATCTCTTCCTAAGAATAATCTAGATTAAAGAAATAGATTTTTATTTCTAAGGATTTCGTAGTAGGTATTAAAAGGATGGTTAATTGAAGATTCAACAGGGAACACTTTCAAAGGAGAAAGAGCTCTTTCATATATCAATTGGAATTAAGTAAGAAATGCTTATAGATATAGTGATGCCCAGTAGGCATTCTAACTAACCTACCATTAGGCTTTACAATTTTAGAATTGAATTTATTAGGATTTGATTTGACATTTTATTAGAAATTTAGGGCTTAGTTTCTAATAGCACAAAATTGTAGAAATGCCTAGGGTTGAAGACTTATTCCTAGAAGGAAGCTTCAGTACCTATGCCTACAAGTGCTTTTGACAAAAAGTCATAATCTAAACCTAGTTCAAGTTTTGGAATTATTAGCCCTTTCTCTTAATTGAGGAAACAAACCTATCTCTAGCTCTTCTAAACTTATCACTTACTTGGAAAGACTACCAGTTAACACTACCTCAATGATTTTTAAATTCATGAGTTTAGTCTTCATGCTATTTAAGATGGAAGGAGCTATTATATTTAAGAAAGATATTAAGAGCTTAAACTTACTACTTATCCCTAAGATCATCTTAGGTATGATATGCACTTAATTAATACAATAAATTTCATCTTTTAAATTTTTTTTGACCCACAATTCATTTAAGGCCATGGATATACAATTTATGTCAATAACGATATGTAGTTAAAAGTAGTTGTGGGCCAAATCAAAAGTGGAGGCACACTTCCCCAAGAAGGGTGGTCATCCTCAAACGTTAGATGCCCCCTTATGTGCAATGGGTGAAACACTCAATTCTAGGGGAATGAATAATATGCTATCATGTTTTACAAAAGCTAATTATTTCTAGTTACTTTTAAGTTACACCTAAGGCTTTAATTAACATTAGGTTTTGAGTTTATTTATTTATTTTATTTAAGTTGTTTAAATTTAGTTTGGTAGACATTTAATTTTTCATAGGAGCTTAATGTTCTAGATATTTCATCAAAGAAACACAACAAAAATAGTTCAAGAAAAGCAGGTTATTTCAATTCAAATCAAAAGCCAAATTAATTAACATAGCAGCTAATAATGAAATGTGTGTAAACCCCAAAAAAAGGAAAATGTGCAGCCAAGCTCTGCCCTTATATAGGCCAGCATAGAACTAAAAGTTTGATCTATCGGCTTCTTCTTCTAGGATCGTCACCTTCTTTAAGGATCTCTACCGGCTTCATAGGGGACCACTTGAACCATGTACTAGTAGAGTCAGCTCTTGCTATTTCCATGCCCCATAGATCATAACCTAATTCTAAGCTCAAATTACATTTAAAATTTTGAAAATAAATTCTAAACCTTATCAAACAAGCATTAGAAAATACGCTCAACATATCAACAGTTATATTTGCAAACATATGAGATTAGCATTAGTTACTTGCCAAGCCTACCTGTCTTATTGGGCTATGCTTAGGGACATAAGCATACCTGCAGAAAAATAATATATATATACTTTTTTATATTGGCAATCCCTTTTAGCATAGCCCCTTATAAAAAATAATGTTAGCCTAAAATAATATCCTACCATCTAGACTAGCACACAAACACTCCTCTCCATCCAGTCTAAAATAGTACACCAAAAAATAAAAATATATTTCATATCACATCACATCATCACAAATCATTGGCCTAACTTAATTTTAGGGTTGGTGACCTAATAATCTAGTGTTTTGAAAGTGGGTTTGTGTAGCATGACTATATTAGACATTTTAGGTTCAAGTTTTGATTAAATTTTTAACATTTGTTTAATTTACGGTTGGGTGATGTCAAGTTAAGTGAAATTCATTTCCACTTTAACTTTGCCTATATATTAACATGGAATTTCGGTTTTAAAGAATGAAGAATGAAATAACTCGCACTTTAGGTTGAACCCATTCTATTCAACATTCTAAATCATAATACAATAGACTCTCATCCATTCTAGAAGGTTAAACTTATATACTGAATAACTTAATTAGCTTCTTTTGAATTCATTTAAATGATTTATTTTAATTTGAGTTTCATTTTATTTTTATTTAGTTTAGTTCACTTTTAGTTTCTTTAATTCAAATTACTTTATTATACTTTCTTTCATTGTTACTTAGCTATAGCACCCAAGAGGGGGGTGAATTGGGTTTTAAAAATAAATTTTAGAAAACTTAATTTAAACTTTTTTAGAAAACTAATTAACTCAATAATAATGCTTTGGTGAAATGAAACAATAGAAAAGCAATAGCAGAAAAGTAAAGAATAGAAAAGTAAAGAAAGAGAACACAGAGATTTTTATGTGGTTCAGCCAAATCCCAAAACCGGCTTACATCCATGTCTTGCCACCTAGGCTAGAAATTCACTAAAATAAAGTTGAGATTATAATAAATCTCCCATACTCTTCTTCATAAGCAAGTACAACCCAACACATACTCTCCTTAACGAGCAAGTACAACCCAGCACCATACTTTCCTTAAATAGCAAGTACAACCCAATAAGAAATCAAAATAAGACAAAAACAAAGATACAAATCAAACTCTCAATTTTAAAATATTTTTTCACTCACAACCAAATCTATACTAATATTAAAGCAATAAAATATTAATGAAAAAAAAAGCTCACTTTAAACTTTAAATTAAAATTGAAATAAGAACTTCAATCAAGTATTTAAAGCAAATAAGTAATTTAATGTTGCTTTGAATGATCTTTGAAAAGTTATAAATGATTCTCTTATATGACTTAGAAATGCAAACTAAAATGGAATACGAATCAACTTAATATGCAATGTTAAATCACAAAACATTAACTTGAATTCATTTTCACACAAGGTAACTTTTATTCAAATAATAAGTGTATTTGCAATTAGGATAATTAAACAATAACTTGAATAAAGATTTGAATGATACTACGAGAAAGCTATCACATAACCTACATATAAACCAATTGAAGACAAGTACTCAATAGGCATAAAATAATATATGCAAGAGATGATGTGGTCAGCCAAATAGTAAAGTAAATGAGATGAGATGTTGACCAAAATTAAATTTAACCAACTTATATGAAACTTTAGACCAAAGTGATAAACAATAGATATTCAAATGATTAAGCACTAGGAAATTAAAAACATTTAAAAAAGCTTTCAGCAAAATAAGAAACTAAAGGATTATCAAATGATTAAGCACAAAATGAATTAATATCCTTATGTTTGTTCTTGGCCAAACAAGAACTAAAAGTTATAAAGTGAATAAACACAAGATAGTTTAAATAACCTTATAAACTTCAAATCCAAGATGAAATAAAGGAAATATAAGAACTTAGCACCTTAGAAATTTAAGAGCAAGGCTATGATGCTCTCAACCAAGAAAGGAAACACACCAAACCTTCACTTTTTCCAATTAATCTTCAAGCCAACTAAATGCCCAAGCGAAAGAGAAGAATGATGAGGAATGTTCGCATTTGAATCACCAAAAATTTCCAAGAGTATGCATCAGCAATGATTAGCCAAGGTGGAGAAAGGTGAGCAAGAAACCTAGAGAGAATAATAGCTTTTAAGAACCTTTTTTAAGTTGAAGCAAGGATCTTAAATAGAAATAGAGGGAGTATAGATTCAGACAAAGCATGAGGGAATGAGAGGAAAATGAAATAGGCAGTGATTTGAATTTCAAATCCATTGAATAAGGATCAACCAAGGGATTTGCGATAGGCTCCTTTACAAAATTGATTCAAGCCAATATGGAATGTTTTCTATGTGAATCACAGCTAGAGAGAGACAGAGGAGAAACCTATGGGAATGGCTAAGGATTTTTGATATGAAGGAGAGAATTTTGAATAAAATAAATCCATGAAAATTTCCCTTAAGGAATTCGGCCAAGAGAGTTTCTATAATTAGGAAATTCTCAAAATAATGCATGAATCAATTAAGATCAAAGCTAATTATATTGTATACTTATTGAATGTTTAAATAATATATAAATTTATTTAAATTTAAAATAAAAGTAGGTTCCCAAATACATTCCTAAAATGGAATAAATTAAAAAGGAATTCTTTTGAAAAGAGGGCTAATTTGAATTTAAGTTTAAAATAACTTGTAATAAATTAAATAGGCTCTAAATAATCATAACAAATTATGCTTGGGACTTTTAAAATATTCCATATAAGATTTGATTTAATTTGGTAAAAGTGTATCATGAATGAAGAGGTTTGAATTCAAAAAGAATTCAAAATAATTCATATTCTAACTTTTATTCAAATAATAAGTGTATTTGTAATTAGAATAATTAAACAATAACTTGAACAACGATTTGAATGATACTACAAGAAAGCTACACATAATCTACACATAAAACAATTGAAGATAAGTACTTAATAAGCATAAAATAATATATGCAAGAGATGATGTGGTCGGCCAAATAGTAAAGTAAATGAGATGAGATGTGTTGACCTCATTTTTAGAAAGAGCTCTCAATACCTCCTTCTTAGACATAGGACTTCCCTTAGAATTTAAGGGTTCCTTAGTCTTAAGACACATCTAGTGATTAGGTGGACACTCTCCCCTTGCCTTAGAAGAGTTAGAAGGTTTAGCCATAAGAATAGGTCATGCCTTAAGGGTGTTAGGAAAATCTCCTACCATTTAGCTTAAGCCATTCCTCACTTCCCTTCTTTCAACTCAAACTCCAAATCAATTCTATTTGATTTTCTCAAACCATAATTCAAATTCCATGATTGAATTCCATGATTGAAATCCATGATTGAAACTATGATTGAAAGCCATGATCAAAATTCCACCAAAATTCCTAAGTCAATTTTCCTAAGTCCTTAACCCTTCCTTAAAGAATTAGCCAAAATTATGATCTAAACCCTTGAGATTTCTCATGACTTATTTATATTCTCAATTATATTCACATTTATAAATGAAATGCAAATTCAAATCCATCAAATCAAATTCAAATTTCCAAAATAACTCATGAAAAGTTTCCTAAATTCCTTTAATTTTCCATTAAAAGACTTAGCCTAAATCAACTCCAAACCTTGTTCAAACCTACTCAAACCTTGGGATTTTCTCATTTCTTATTTATATTCTCATTTATATTCTCATATATATATATTTGAAATATAAATATAACTCAATTAAATCCAAAGCAAAAATTAAATTCCAAATTAAAATGTCTTGAAATTCCTTTAAATCTCTTAATTTTCCATTAATGGATTTAACCTAAACGTTGATCAAACTCTTTCAAACTCACGGAATTTTCTCAAAATATATTTGTAATCTCACTTATGTTCTCATGTATAAATGAAATATAAATATACATCAATCAAATCCAACTCAAAAAATTAAATTTCTAATTAAAAATTCAATTAAAACCCTTAATTTCCTTTAATGGATTTAACCATAAATCATAATTAAATTCTTTCAAATCCCTGAAATTTTCTCATGATCAATTTATATTCTCATTTAAATTCACATATATAAATGTAACATAAATTTAAACAATCAAAACCAACTCCAAATATTAAACTCAAATCAAATCAAATCTAAGCCTTTCAAGTCAAAATGTTAAACTTAGCCAAAATCAATTCAAATCAAGCCAAATCCTTGATTTTCTCTCATGGTTCAATCAATCCTACAATCATGAGCTCATATATAAATCTAAACCTCAATCCTTCAATCAAAACCCAAATCAAAAATCAAACCCAAAACTCCTTCATATTCTTCCTTTGAATATAAAATTTTCAAATGGATCCAAACCCATTTGACTTCAAATATCTTATAAATGAATTTATATTTTAATCATAAGTCCATAAACAAGATCAATCAACTTCAAATCAAGCCTTGACCAAGCCATTTGACCCACTTAGGTTCACTTGACCCAAAGTGACCTAAAGTACCCTTATGAGCCAACTTTTGATCCTAACCAAATTAGATTGAACCAAACTCATAATTACCTCTATCATGATCAACAATCATCATGGGATGTTCAATCAATCAAATTGGGTCAAATCTAGTCAAACCTAAGGGTTGACCAAGTCAACACTTAACCTAAAATGAAACCAAACATAGACAAATTCCACTATAGGCCAAATTGATTGAAACCATTGATCTAAGTTCACTCATGACCTATGTTTGAACTTGACCAAGCTAACATTTGAGACTAACCTAGCACGTTTGGCCCACTTGACCCAAGTTGACCCATTTTGACCTAAAGGGCTAAAATGTTTCAAAACTTGATCTAAGTCAAATTGATTGAAACCTATGGATCAAGTCCATCCCAAATCACTTGTGGAACTTGAACAAAGCCTCAACTGGGCAACTAGACCCAACCTAACCCATTTGACCTTAGACTCAACATGACCTTAAGGGGTCATGTTGAGCCAAAGTTGAACCTAGCTCAAATTGATTGAAAACAAAGATACCAATCCACTTCATATAACCAACCTAACCTAAACCTACCGTTGACCTAACCCAAATAGGTCAAGTGGGTCAAATGGGTCAACTTGACCCATTTGACCTAAATGAGTCATATGAGCCAAAAACTAATCTATACCAAATTGAACCAAACCAAAGGCACCAAAACATTTCAAATGTTCATATGAACTTGATCCAACCCTTAGTTTGACCAAATTTGACCTATTAGTCAACTTGACCCAAGTTGACCCATTTTGACCTAAATGGGTCAACATGAGCCAAACCCTATCAAATGGATTCCAAATCAATAGAAACTTGGCCCAACCTATTTTCTCAACATCCAAACATACCCAAATTGAAAAATTGGCAAAATTACCACTATACCCCTAGGCCATAGAACAAATTTTGGCCTAGCCCATGGGTATTTTGTTCATGCACTCATCACAAATAGAGGCTCTCCTAAAACATCAAGGGGACCTAGTGATGAGGGGTGCACCCAATCTAATGGGTTTGGGTCAACCCATTTGGCCTATGGATCAAACCCGACCCATAGGAATAAAATTGAATTTTCAAAATCCCCCCAAACCTCAATTGATTGCACATGGGAACTAGGCATCCACTCCTCTGGCCAAACCGACCATGTGCTCACCCCTGACTGATCAAACAACCCACTCAATTGTGTCAATTGGATCAAAATGGAATGCAAAGGCTCGACCATCCGATTGCCATAGGGGGAGATATACTCCCCCTAATTCACTGAAATGAACACACTATCACACTCGATTGAGACCATAGGAGCTTTGAGAACACTCACAGTGCTTTCCCAAGGCCTTTAAGGGAGATTATGTATTCATCTTCTTTGATTTTCAAACAGTGAAAATAGGGGAGATACATTAAAGTGCAAACTTCCTCCATATTGAATTTCATCAAAATTCTTACTACACCCATCATCAGAGGATCCATTCGAGCTTTCCCAAGCTTGCAATAGAATTCCCACATCAAGAAAGGAATAAATTCGATCAAAGCTGTAAGGGGTGCTAAGGGGAGTTGGTATACCCACTCATCCACTTAACCTCAAGAGCTAAGAACCTCAACAGGGCTTCATATCCACTAAACGAAGCTACCTCATTGATCCCGAGCAACGGTGATCACCTCCGATGAGGTTAGTGAATTTTTGACCACTTAGGCTAAGGTGTGTTGGTCTTTTGTGAAGTGGATTTTCATTGCATAAGATCTTAGCTGTTGGATTGGCCACTTTGGTCCCCTAGATGGTGAATTTTTGAATTTTGGACTCCAAGCTAGATCTTCCCTTTGAAGAACACACATTCCTCCTCAAGGAAGAACTCAGCCATCCATCCACACGTGTTTATGGATGGCTGAGATTATTCCCCACATTTTATAAATTATTTTCCCTTTTAATTCTACAGGTTTACCCTCTGTAGTCCGATCTTTGATCGGACAACTAAGGACAAAGACGCGTGCACCACCGCCACCTTTACAGATGTGACAACTTACGTACAGGCTCACGGCATGATGCGTGTAAAGCACATTGACTGCCGCCAACACGCATCGCGTCGCGGGTGGGGGACTAAATGGGGTTAGTTAATTAACAAATTAGTTTCCTAATTAATCCCTATGGTGTCTAAAAATCATATCTCTTCATAAAAAAATTAAAATAAAAGGAAAATTTCCTTGGATAGATAATTTCATCTAGGATTTTATAAAAATATTTTCAATACATTTTGATTTCCCTTTTTCTCTAAATTTGGGTTTCTTTAAGAATGGTAATTAGCTAATAACTTTCTAATTAAGCCATCAATTAATCTCAAACTTCTAGGGTTCATTATAGGGGATGAACTCTACCTCCCCTAATTTTTTTGAATTTATTAAGGCCTTGATAAGGGAGATTGTTAGCTCATTCCCAAATTACCCTCTTCATGTAATTAGGGATAATTAAGATATAATTAGAAAGTACTAAATTCAAAGTATTTTTAAAAATCTATAAATGAAATTTAAAATTTGAAAGTGTGCTTTTCTTATAATTTAATTATAAGCTTGCAAGTGATATATTAGAAAGTCATGTATAGTATAGCCTTTCTTTCTTTCCTTATGTTAGCCTAGCTTTGAATAAGATGTAGGGTTCATTTGACAAGAACACGGCACTTACTTAATTATAAACCCTATTCATTCCTATGCTCTCACTTAAGAAGGATTTCTACACTTGAATGAATAAATTGCATAAATAACATGAAACCATAAAGCCAACTTTTGCAAATTCTTTTTCCATTTCATTTCCTTTATATGTATGTTAGTACCTTAGGAAAGTGGTATCTTAGTCTGGTCAACCTCGAGGTTGTGAGGCTTTAAGTATCCCTAAGTAGGTATTGTACCTAACACCTCTTGTTAACAATGGTGTTGTACCCACTTATGTCTTTCTTACTTTCATGCATGTATGTGTAATTTTGGAGAACGAATCTACTTAAGAAAATTCATGCACCCAAATATTCTAAGATTTCTTAAATGAATTACTTAGCATGCATCATTAAGTGTGTTAATTATCTCATTTGCATGTATAGGTATGCTTAGGGTCCATCCATATGCATGGTTAGTAATGTATGTTGTGTTGATTTTTGATTCATTTTTCTTAATCTTAAAATGCCTTTCTTTTTGAATAGGTTTGTTTAGAATTGATCTAAACTTAGGATTAAGTAAAAGATTTAATCAAAATATTCACCTAAATGAAATTGAAATGTGAACTTATCTTAGAAATTACTTAAGGATTAGGGAAGCAAAGAGAAGTTCTCTTCTCTTTCCCTCTCTTCATAACTTAGTAATTAATTGTAGGTTTCACTTAAACCAAATTAAAACATGAAATAAAATCAACCCAAAGTCACTAAACAACTTAAATGAAACCCTCCTTAAAGTTGAACATGTCTTTCACACTTAGAAAATCTAAACCTAAAGTCCTAAGCTAAGCTTACCACACAAACCTTCAAAGCACACACATTAGCCTAAGTCACCACTTCTAGCTTTAGGTTAGATCGGTGCATGGCTTGATGTTATATTTATAATGAATGTTTTAGAGGATGTTAGGGTGTATGCTCATAGAATGAATGGATGTGCTTAGTCTAACTATTCTTTTCAAGTGCTAAAGGGCACTATCATAAATAAAAATATAAATGTTTATTGCATGGTGCTTAAACCCCAAGCATAATCCATATGTGTGGACTTAGTCACCCATGTGTAGGTGATAAGTCTGATATACATTCTTGGGATTTGTGTGGTATGAGTTGACTAACCCTTATTTTGCAGGTGTTAGCTAGATTTCTCTTTTCTTTTTCATGTAAAAAATTTGTATATTTAGGATTTGGAATGATTTGTTATGGGGGATTAGGATGAACATTGGTCATAAGATCCTATCTTATGCACCATGTGAAGCCTTGGAGAACTTTCCATTCAACCTTCTAAAGGAAGATCCAAAGAAGAAAGAAAGAATAAAAGAAGAAAGAAGAATAAAGCTTGAAGACCCACCATAATAATGAATTCCTTTTGCTTAAATGTAATTTAATTCTCTTGTAATTTGGATTGTATAATGGTAGAGCTTGGCTACCCAATTTGATATTTTTGAGTTTGTGCGGTGGTGCTCGACCACAAAAGGCCTTTTATTATTTTTGCGATAGTTTTATAAATTGATTGACGTTTGTTTAACTTGTGCATTAAGTGGCTTGCTTTTCCTAGTTTCTTTCTTGCTTTATGCATGGCCTGGATGTGGATTAGACTCTTAGGGAAAAATAAATATTTTACCCAACTTAACAACTTGAAATAAAACTAAACAACTCATAACCTCACCTAAAGCTTAAGATTAAAAATCAAGATAAAAGAATTAGAAATCCCTTAGCTGGAAGAGTTCTTTCTTTGTAATATCATGCACAACAACATCTCATTTCACTCTTGATTGGAGGGCTTCCATCTTTGCTAGAGAACCCACCTTAACCTATGAGGGCTATTGTGGAAACTCACCTCCAAAATTTCTAGTTGATTTTGGCCAACAATCTATTTTCTCATGCATTAGTCATAAATGTCCTATTAGCCTGAGTCAAATTGATTGTCCAAAAATATAATAAATTAAAATATGAAATGCATTAGATTTAGGTCTTTAAAGCATGTCCCTTTACATGATCTAGTCTCTTTAGGGATTGAGTTTAAGGACTTAGTCTCTTTCTAAATAAAAAGAGCCTAACTATCTTACATAATCATAATGACTTGCCTACATGTATTTAAAATCATAGAAGGAGTTAGTTGGCCACCCAAGCGATTGTAAGTCCAAGCTGTCGGGTGATTTGTCCTCTTTTGTGGAGGCAAACTAATTACCCACTTTTCGCCTTGTAATTTTGGCCCCCGTCGAAGCCCCCTAAATTTAGGTTCTGAGGTTGCTTCTCTCCTTTGCGGGCCATAAGCATAATTCCTCACCTTCTAAGAATTTCTTTAATCTCATGTTAAGTAATCCTAAGCCCTAAAATTCTATTGAAAAATACAACTCAAATAAATTAAATCAATTTTTAAAATATAAAGCCCAATTTCAAGATAGTTTGAGATGCTTACTAGGTTTCCTAGCATCGTGAGCATCTCCTACTTGTTCTCATTTTGGCTTCAATAAGAACTCCCTCTTTTGATCAATCCCATTCGATCTTTAAAATATGAAGTAATCGATTGATAGTCTTTCCTATTGAAATCTTTAGAGGCAACTATCATTTACCTTAATCGAGTAAAGGATCCTGTCCTTTAGGATGTAATTAACTATGAGGGCTTGCCTCTATAGGAAACTTAACTAACCCATTTAAAATAAACCTATTTTACTTTTCCATGTAAAGCAAAGGAAGAATTCTAGCACATATGCGGACCCATCATCCTTGAGAGTCCATATTGAGGTAATTGGTTCTATTAAAGGGTAGTGACTTCTGTCTTTCGAGATAGGACACTATACCTTAATGACATACCTGATCACCTGAATAAGTACATTTACAGATCTACATGGCATCTTACTAAGATGAATTTCTTTAAGGTCTCCTTTTTTTTCTCCCACATATTTGAAAGGCGGCTGCTTTTAAGCATAAAATAATATATGCAAGAGATGATGTGGACGGCTAAATAGTAAGGTAAATGAAATGAGATGTTAAACAATCAAAATCCAACTTATGTGAAACTTAGACCAAAGTGATAAATAATAAATATTCAAATGATTAAGCACTAAGAAATTAAAAACATTTAAAAAAGCTTTCAGCAAAATAAGAAACTAATGGATTATCAAATGATTAAGCACAAAATGAATTAATATCCTTATGTTTGTTCTTGACCAAACAAGACTAAAAGTTATAAAGTGAATAAACACAAGATAGTTTAAATAACCTTATAAACTTCAAATCCAAGAAGAAATAAAGGAAATATAGGAATTAGCACCTTAGAAATTTAAGAGCAAGGCTATGATGCTCTTGGCCAAAAAAGGAAACACACCAAACCTTCACTTTTCCCAATTACCAAACCAAAAAAAAAAGAAAATGATGATGTAGAAATGATAAGGAAAGAAACCGAGGTGAACCTTTTATTGAAGCTCTTAAATAGAAACAAAGGGAGTATAGATTCAGCCAAACCATGAGGGAATGAGAGGAAAATGAAATAGTCATTGATTTGAATTTCAAATCCTATGAATAAAGATCGGTCAAGGGATTTGAAAGAGGCTCCTTTACAAAATTGATTCAAGTCAATATGGAATGTTTTCTATGTGAATCACTGAGAGAGAGAGAAACCTATAGGAATGGCTAAGGATTTTTGATATGAAGGAGAAAATTTTAAATAAAATAAATCCATGAAAATTACCCTTAAGGAATTTGGCCAAGAGAGTTCCAATAATTAGAAAATTCTCAAAATAAGGCATGAATCAATTAAGATCAAAGCTAATTATATTGTATACTTATTGAATGTTTAAATAATATATAAATTTATTTAAATTTAAAATAAAGTAGCAAGCCCAAATACGTTCCTAAAATGGAATAAATTAAAATGAATTCTTTTGAAAAGAGGCATTTGAATTTAAATTTAAAATAACTCGTAATAAATTAAATAGGCTATATATAATCATAATAAATTATTATGGTGAAAAATTTTTATAAGAGTTGCCGTCAAATCTGTGGAGAGAAAGAAAGGGAAGACCTATAAAAATTCATCTTTTTATGATGCCACACAAATCTATAAATGTACTTATTTAGGTGATAGGGTACGTCATCAAGAAAATAATGTGCCATCTTGAAAGATAGAAGTCACTACCCTTTAATGGACCTAATCATCTCAATAAGGACTCCTGAAGACGATGGGTTTGCATATGTACTAGAGATTCTTCCCTACTTTACATGAAAAGGTAAAGTAGGGTTTATTTTAAATCGTGTTCGTTAAGTTCCCTATAAGGAAAAGCCCCCATAGTTAATTACATCCTAAGGAATGGGAATTCCTTAGAAAAACTCGATTAAGATAAATGATCGTTGTCTTTAAAGATTTCAATAGAAAGGACTATCAATCGATTGGTTTATTTTTGGAAGATCAAATGGGATTGATAAAAAAGTGGAGTTATTATTGAAGCCAAAATGGAAGATAAGTAAGAGATGCCCACGATGCTAGGAAACCTAGCTAGCATTTCAAACTATCCTATAGTTGGGCTTTACATTTTTGAAATTGATTTAGTTTATTTGAATTGCATTTTTCATTAGAAATTTAATTTATGATTCCTTAACATAAGATTAAGGAAATGCCAAAGAGGTGAGGAATTATGCTTATGGCTCACAATTGGGAGAAGCAATCTCAGAACCTAAATCCAGGGAGCTTTGGTGAGGGCCGAAAGCACAACCTAAATCTAAGGTGAAAATGGGTAATTGGTTTGCATTCATAAGAGAGAACAAAATATCCAACAACTTGGACTTACAATCGCCTAGGGGTGGCCGCCAACTAACTCCTCCTGTGATCTTAAGTACATGTAGGCAAGTCATTATGCTTATGCAAGATAGCTAGGCTGTTATTTATTTAGAAAGAGATTAATTCCTTAAACTCACTCTCTAAAGAGACTAGATCATGTAAAGGGACATGCTTCAAATGACCTAAATCTAATTCAATTCAAATTTCATTATATTTTCATTTTGGACAATTATTTTGACTCAGGCTAATATGATCCATATGACTAATACATGAGAAAGAAGGTTATTGGCCAAAATCAGTAAGAATGGAGGAAGTGACTTTACATCATGGCTCTCAAAGGTCAAGCCAAGTTTCTCTGGAGAATGTGGAAGCCCTCCAATCAAGAGTTAAATAAGATACATTTATGCGATATTCTAAAAGAAATGCTCATCCAACTAAGGGGTTGGTAATTCTTTTATCTTGATTTTAAAACTAAGCTTTAGGTAAGGTTATGAGTTGTTTAATTTTTATTTTGAGTTGTTAAGTTGGGTTAAAGATTTATTTTTCCTAAAGAGCCTAACCCACTTCCAGGCCATACATAATGCAAGGAAGAAACTAAGAAAAGTATGCCACTTAATGCAAAAGCTAAACAAATCGTCAATCAATTTATAAAGCTAATCGCAAAAAGAATAAAATACCGTTGTGGTCGAGCATTACCGCACAAACCCAAAAATATCAAATGTGGGTAGCCAAGCTCTGCCCTTAAACAACCTGGAATACAAATGAATTATATTACAATTAAGCAAGGAATTCATTATTATGGGGGTCTTAAGCTTTATTTGTTCTTTCTTCTTTTCTTCTTTCTTCTTCTTTTCTTCTTTTCGTCTCTTGGTTCCTTCTTTTAGATGGTTGGAAGGTGGATTCTCTGAGGCTTCACATGGAATATAAGATAAGATCTTATGACCAATGTTCATTATAATCTCCATAACAAACATTCCAAAATCCTAATTACACAAATTTACATGAAAATAAAAAGTGGAAATCTAACTAACACCTTCAAAATAAAGGTTAGCTAAAACAAACCACACAAATCCCAAGCATGTATATTGGATTTATCATCCCACACATGGGTGACTAAGTCCACCTGACTTATGGATTATGCTTAGGTGTATAAAGCACCTACAAGCAAAAGCATTTATATTTTTATTTATGATACTTAAGCAATCCCTAGAAAAGAATAGTTAGACTAACAACGTCCTACCATCCATTCTACGAGAATACACCCTAACATCCAGTCTAAAACATATATCATAAAATAAAACAAAATATCAAATCATGCACTGACCTAACCTAAAGCTATAAGTGGTGACTTAGGCTAATGTGTGTGCTTTGAAGGCTTGTGTGGTATGCTTAGCTATAACTTTAGGTTCAAATTTTCTAAGTGTGGATACATGTTCAACTTAGAGGAGGGTTTCATTTAAGTTGTTTAATTATTTTGGGTTGATTTTATTTCATGTTTTGATTTAGTTTAAGTGGATCATACAATTAATTACTAGGTTATGAAGAGAGGAAAAGAGAAAAGAACTTCTCTTTCCTTCCCTAACCTAAGTAATTTCTAAAGTAGATTCACAGTTTAGTTTTGTTTAGGTGAATGTTTTGATTAAATCTTTTAATTAATCCTAAGTTTCGATAAACTCTAAACAAACCTATACAAAAAGAATGGCATTTTAAGATTAAATAAAATTAATCAAAATTCACATAACACACATTACTTCATTTCTTTCCCAACATATATAACATGCATATCGATGGACCCTAAGCATATCTATACATATAAATGAGAGTATTAGACACACTTTATGATACATGCTAAGTAACCCCATTTAAAGAAATTTAGAAGTTGAATATGTATGATTTTTTTGAAGTAGAAAGGGTTTTCCTTATCCAAATTTTCACATACACACATGAAAGTAAGAAAGGCATAAGTGAGTACAGTGCCATTGTTAACCAGAGGTGTATATAAGACCTACTTAGGGCTATGTAAAGCTTCGCAACCTAGGGGTTGTCCAGAGTAATATACCACTTTCCTTAAATACAAACATCTGTATAAAAGAAATGAAATATAAAAGGAAAATGCAAAAGTTATTTAATGGATTCATTTTATTTTATACAATTTATGTATGCAAGTATAGGTAACCCTTCTTAGTTAACAGCATAGGGATGAATAGTGTATGAAATTAAGTAAGTGTTAGGTTCTTTTCAAATTAACCTTATATCTTACTAACTCTTATTCAAAATTATACCAACATAGAAAAGAAAGGAAACCTATGATAAGCATACCTTTATATTCTATCACATGCAAACTTATAATTAAAGTATAAGTAGCACACTTTTAGATTTGGTATTTGATTTATATGTTTTAAAAATAATTTGGGTTTAGTAGTGATAATAGCCACTCATATTTCTACTTTATCCAACACATGCAAATTTGAGATAAAGTAAACAATTTCATTTTTAAACTTGAATTTGAAAAATATGAATGCATAAAACCACATGACATACAAATTTAACATGTTGGGGAAAGATTCAAAGCAATGAAACCGTGTAAACAAGTTCACTTCGCTTAAATTCTAAAGACATTCTTATGGAATAAGAAAGTTTAAAATAAATCAAAGTGAATTCAAAGTGATTTTTGTTTAGTTTGGAGTTTGATTTAATTTTGAAAAGGTGAGATGAGTTTCCTATTCCTAACCCATTCCCACAAGTGTTTGATATCTTTGTTTAATTTTTAGATGATTAGTTCCATTTTTATGTGTTATTTAGGTTAAGGTATGAATTAAGTAACTTAATTAACCCTTACCTACACCACCTTAAAACAATTAACCAAATAATTATGAGCCAATGAGATGACATAAAAATTACAAGGAATTTAAATTTGCAATGCACCTAATAAAAAAAGGCCTTATGCAATTTGGCTCACAATTAAAAGTTAATTAAGCTAAGAGGTTCAGCTTAAGCAATTTCAAGACACCCTTTCACACATATGAATTGGGTTTTGATTTCCTTAATTGAACTTACGCTATTAAACACCTAAGCATCTACCCAAAGTAGATTAATTAAGTTCTGAACTTTTAGAATTTTTAGAAATTAATTAAGTAATTAATGAATTAACCCTTAATTAAGAGGAGATTAAGGAGAGAAAAAGGGGTTTAGGAATAGCTTAGGAAATGCCCCAAAATTATTCCATAAACCTCTACTTACTTGGATCTAACCTTAATCAACCCTAATCATGGTTAAAATCACTAATCATACCTTAATTATGCTTAATTACATAGAGGGTAATTAAGAAATTCATATGCAATTCTTCTAATCAAGCCTTCAATAAATCCCAAGAAAATTAGAGAGGTATAAGTCATCCTAAACATACCCAAGAAATTTGGGATTAATGAGGCTTAATTAAAAAAGTAATTAGCAAAATACTTTCAATAAAACCCAAATTCATAGAGAATATAATTCAAAACCATTGAAATTAATTTTAAAATATTCTAAGTTGAATTATCTTTCCATAGGATTTTATTTCATATTTTTTTTGAATTTTCTAGTGAGAGTTATAAATTTTAGAAGATCCAAGTTAATTAGATTAATACATTTAACTAATCCTAGCTCATCTCACGCATGGCAGCAAGGCTTACACGCATCACCATGAGGGATTACTTAGTCAAATAATGGTAGGCGGTGCGCTATTTGATCTCGCCATCGATCAACTGTGAGATCTCCCCACGTTTAAAAATAGATAAAAGGAAATCTAAACGTGCAAAATTATCTCAGCCGCCCATCTAAAATGCATGGATGGATAGTTGAGATCTTCTAAATTCTTTCCCTTGATCAATAGAGACTATCCATGATCAAGGGGTAGATCTAAGCTTGATCTAGGATGGATTCAAATCAAACTAAACCCACACCATTTAAAGCAAAATTCAACGGTCAAAAATTCATGGGATGAAAATTTCTTTCACAAAGCTCCAAACCACATTGAGTTTAATGATTAAAAAAATTCCATACCTCCTGAGGTGATCACCGTGCTCGATTCTTTGGAGAAGCTCCTTGTGAGACAAGCCTCAAGTTTTGAGGGGTTGGATCTTCCTATGGATCACCACCTCCTTAAGAATTGATCCAATTCAGTCCTTCCTTACTGGGAACCCAAATGAAGCTGCACTGACATAGCTCATGAAGTATACAAGAGAAATTGGATGGAAACTGAGTGAAGAGGAAGTTAGCTCTTCAATGGATCTCCCCTATTTTCAAGCTCTGAAAACTAAGAAATGGCTTTTTCAAATCCTCTCTAAGAAGCTTGGGAGTACTCTCTGATGATTTCTCTAAGTTCCTTAGCTTTAATCGATAGAGGGGAAATGAGAATTGAATTGAATTAGGGGGAGTATATCTCCCCTTAATGATCGAAGGCATTGCCATTTTAATCCAATTGATCATAGCAATGGGTTGTTTGATCAAGAAGAGTGTGCACATGGTCGGTTTGAGCCAAGATTGGATGCCAACCTCCTATGTGCTCGAATTTGAGTTTGACAGGGAGTTTAAATTTTGCATTTTGACCCATAGGGTCGAGTTTGGTCTAGGGACCAATTGGGCTAACCCAAACCCATTGAGTTGGGTGCACCACTCTTCACTAGATCCCCTTGAGCTTTTAGGAAAGCCTCAAGTGAATGTGAAGAGGGTACGACCAAATTACCCATGGATTCAACCAAAATTTGTTCTATGTACTAAGAGTAGAATGGTCATTTTACTATTTTTCCACTTTGGATATGTTGTGTATGTGGAGAAACTAGGTTTGGCCAAGTTTCAAGAGATTTGGAATTTGATTTGTTTGCTCGTGTTGACCCATTTAAAATCAAAATGGGTCAACGGTCAAATTAGTCAAACCAAGGGGTCAAGTTCATATGACCATTTGAAATGTTTTGGTGCTTTTTTGATTCAATTTGGATTAGTTTTGAATTTGGCTCATATGACTTCATTTAGGTCAATGGGTCAAGTTGACCTATTTGACCCATTTGACCTATTTGAGCCAAGGGTAGTTTAGGTTTGGTTAGTCATATGGAGTGATTGGTATCTCTTGTTTCCAATCAATTTGGTTAAGTTCAATTTGGCTCAACATGACTCAGTCTTATTCAAGGTCTAAGTTAGGCCAGTTGAGGCTTTGGTCAAGTTCGATAAGTGATTTGTAATGAATTGACCCATTGGTTTCAATCAATTTGGCTTAGATCAAGTTTGACATATTTTGGCCCTTTAGGTCAAAATGGGTCAACTTGGGTCAAGTGGCCAATTGGGCTAGGTTAGGCTCAAATGTTGACTTAGTCAAGTTCAAACAAAAGTCATGAGTGAACTTAGATCAATGGTTTCAATCAATTTGGCCTATGGTGGAATTTGGCTATGTTATTTTGGGTTATGTTGACTTGGTCAACCCTTACTTTGACTTGATTTGACCTAATTTGATTGATTGATCATCCCATGATGTTGATCATGATGAGAGGGATATATGAGTTTGGTTCAATCCAAATTTGTTAGATCAAAATTTGACTCATTAGGTACTTAATTTCACTTGGGTCAAGTGAGCCTAAAATGGTCAAATCAAATTTTGATTTAAATTTGATTGACCTTGTATATGGACTTATGATTGAAATATAAAATTTACAAGTGGTTTGAAGTCAAATGGGTTTTGATCCATTTGACAATTTCAATGGGTTTGATTTTGGGTTTGATTTTTGAAGGGATTTTGGGTTTGATTTTTGAACTAGGTTTGATTGTTTGATTGAAGTTTGAATTTATATATGAGCTCATGATTGTAGGGTTGATTGAATCATGAGAGAAAATGAAGAGTTTGGCTTGATTTGAAATTGATTTGGCTAAGTTCAAGATTTTGATTTCAATGGCTTAGATTGGATTTTAAGTGGATTTGAGTTTGATTTTTAGAATAGGTTTTGATTATTTGAATTTATATTTCATTTATATATTTGAATATAAATGAAAATATAAATTGATCATGAGAAAGTTTCAAGGATTTGAAATTATTTGATCATGATTTAAGCTAAGTCCATTAATGGAAAATTAAGGGACTTAAGGAGAATTTCAAGGATTTTAAATTTGAAATTTAATTTATGGTTTTGATTTGATTGGTTTATATTTATATTTCATTTATATATGTAAATATAAATGAGAGTATAAATGAGTTTTGAGAAAATCCTATGAGTTTGAATTGATTTGATCAAAGTTTAGGCTAAGTCCATTACTAGAAAATTAGGGGACTTAAGAAAATTTCAAGAATTTATTTGGAATTTTGACTTTAGTTTGATTGATTTGAATTTATATTTCATTTATATATGTGAATATAAATGAGAATATAAATTAATTATGAGAAAATCTCAAAGGTTTGAATAGGTTTTGATCATGATTTTGGTTAAGTCCTTAAGGAAAGATTAAGGACTTGAGCAAAATTTGGACTTATTGAATTTTTGATGAATTTTGATCATGGGTTTCAATCATAGATTTCAAGCATGGATTTCAATCATATGGAGTTGATTTGAATTTGGAGAAAATCAAATATAATTGATTTGGAGTTTGACTTGAAAGAAGGAAAGTGAGGAATGGTTCAAGCTAAGGGTAGAAAATTTTCCTAACACCCCTAAGGTATGTTTATGGCTAACTCTTCTAAGTCTCTGGCTAGGTGAGTGTCCACCTAATCACTAGATGTGTCTTAAGACTAAGGAACTCTAAAGTATAAGAGGAGTCCTATGTCTAAGATGGAGGTCAACAATCAATAGGTGTGGTTTGACTGATAAGAACATCATTTGGTGTTGATCAAATGATCAACAACACCGAGATCACAAGACTAAAATAATCATTGACCCAAGGAAAGAAAGAATGAGTTTAGTAATGTCTACTTATGTCCAAGACATAAGAGAGAAAGAATCCACTATGAGTGTGAACCTTCCAAAGTAGTCATCACAAGGGGATGAAAGGTTTGATTTGACTTAAATCAAAGAAAAATATTTGATTTGTTTCACAAGAGGTTGAATTTGTTCAATTTGTTAGGTTTAAATTTTAGATAAGCTTGATGGGTCCAAGTAGAGAAATAAAATTTACCAATCCAAAGGGTTGAAAGCACATAGTAGACTAACCAACCAAAGGGATGCCTTTCATACATCATACTGGAAGAAAGTGTAGACTTACAAGGTAGATTTGAGGGTAATCTATGGCAATAGGAAAACCTAGATAAGAGTGAATGAGGGGACTTGATTTCAATGAAATCAAGATTGATTTCATATTTTTTTCAAATTTATTTGTTTTGATCATGATGGATCCCATAGGTTTGTGAATAAGAGTAGGAGCCATGGAAGCTAGACCTAACTCATTTATCAATCCAAAGGGAGTAGTCTACCAACCACAAGGGACTATCCAACCAAAGGGAAATGCCTTTTGATATACAATGGTAAAGTCTTAAGAAGAAAGCAGGACTCACATCTTCTAAAGAAGACCATCGGGTGATCATTGCTTTGGGCAACAAATCAAACCCACCTAGGTCGACTATTGAGTGAATGCCATTTGGGACTTAGATCACTCAAGATCAAGATTAATTTCATTTTTATTTATTTTCTTTTGATGGATTCCATTGATGGGTCTCACCGAGAAGGAGCTATGGATACCTAACTCAAATTTATCAACTAAAGGGAGTAGCCCCGATGGAGAACTATCCAACCAAAGGAGTGCCTTTGTTGCAAATCAAAAGGAAGAAAGCTTGGGACTCACATCTTGAAAAGAACCACTAGTGATCGTTGCTTTGGGCAACAAATCAAACCCGACCTAGGGTCGACTATTGAGTGAATGCCATGGGGACTTAAATCACTCAAGAATAATAGTCAAGTTAATTTCATTTTAATTTTGTTTGATGGATTCCATTTGGTTTGTGATGGATCACCATGAAGAGCTTATAGAAGCCTAGACTATCTCAAATTCTTGAACCAAAGGGTAGCTTCGACGATGGAGAACTATCCAACCAAAATAGTGCCTTTCAATTTGCAATGATCAATTGAAGGAAGAAAGCTAGGACTCACATCTTCCACTAAACTAGGGGTAGTTGCTTTGGGCAATAAATCGACTAGTTTGCGTTGGTTTTGACAATCATGCTAGAAAAGAATGCATCATAGTCTTATATCTTTCAGTAGAATGACGGGTAACACTTTATGCAAAATAGATTGAACTAACCTAAGGGAGACTATGGAGTGAGTACCGACGAGATTTATCTCAACTCAGGGCAATTCTATAGGAGTTCTGTGACAAGATAGGATGCTGGGAAAAGGGGCCCTTTGGGGGCTTGAATTCTAATAATGATTAATTTTGTTTTGTTTGTTTGTTTTAGTTTATTTTATCATGGTATTGGTTTTGAGGGATCAAAGCGAGAAAGGAGCTTATATCGACTATATCTATCTGATTTACTAACAAGGAGAATCATTAGTGAATTTTCCAAAACATGGCTACTAGGAAAGGGGACTATCAATCCAAAGTAACCAGTGTATAAATGGGGTCAAAGACTTGATCCAAATAGAGTGCCCCTCTAGGGGAGGTAAGGGCTTAATCCAACAGAAAATGACATGGCTAGTCATATATCCAATAGGTATTGATGTCAACTCAAGGAGAAAGCTTGGGGACTCATATCAAGAGTGGTGTACTCACGGGTGAGTCTATCATCGCAACATCAACCTAAGGTGTGGGTTTATTTAACAATTAGCTAGGAAGAAAGCTGGGACTCACATCCTATAGGCGATTCTTTGGGATAGTCTATCTTTGGCTCGATAGGTGCTATCACCTACACTCTTGAGTGAATGCCATTGGGGACTTATATCAAGAGTCAAGAGGAAAGGAGCCTCACGTGGACTTATCCTAAACCTCAAATATACTCGACCTAATTAGAACATGATGGCTAGCTCAAGAAGAATGCATGAGGACTCACATTTTCTTAAACAAAGTCAACATGAGGTAGCTTACTAGCTAGGTAGTGAAAATTACCATACTAACAAGGCACTCATTGGTTTATAATGGTCAAGTTGGAAGAAAGCATGGGGACTCACATCCTTCAAAAAAGTGACCATTAGGGTGACATACTAACGAGGTAGCATGTAGACCTAACCTAGAGCAGCTAATGAGTGAGTGTGGCATATCAAATGAGCTTGAGTAAGTTGAGACAAAGATTTTTTATTTATTGTGTGCATAAAGAATAGATGCCTCTGGGGACTCTTACACCTACCTTAAAACATTGGGATTATGAAATGATGCCATGGATGAAAATAAAATTCCCAAGAAAGGATTTCTTGGGTTCTCTCACACCTAACTTAGTTATGCTAATCAAAATAGGATGCCTCTGGGTTCTCTTACATATTCTAATAGCATTGAGATTGTGTTTGTGTATGAAGAGGGATAGGATGCTGGGGGACTCTTACACCTACCCTAGACACGTCACGATGGATTCGCAAGACAAGCAAACAACACTTCGAAAGAAGAGAAGATTTGATGAATGGAATCAAATTTTCTTCCTTTATTAATGATTATTTTCAAACATGATTTATTTCATGGGTAATATTTCTTTAAATAGAGCCCATTAATTGGAAGCATCGGTGTTCCCCTTTACAATCAATAAGCTGATAAGATCCTCCTTTGGTAGGCCTTCTCTATGACATAGGGGCCTTCCCAAGTGGGTTCAAACTTGCCTCCCATCTTTTGATGGGCAATAATTGGTCTCCTTAGGACTAACACAAGTTCTCCTACTCGAAAGACCTAGGGTGACTTATGAGCTTGAATCATTTTGGCCTTGTACAACTTCAAGGTTGGCACACCAGGCTCTCCTCAAACCTTGAGCTCTTCTAACTTTGCATTCTTTCTAGTGATCTTGTTACCCAATGCTATCCTTAGTGATGGGGGTTGAACTTAAAGGAAGAATGGCTTTGGACCCATACACTAAGGAAAATGGGATGTAGTTGGAGTTTGGTATGTGTGTGGTAGGCCCACAAGCTTCAACCAATTTCATTCACTATCATTTATTGTCATCAAGAGTCTTCTTTAGTATCTGGATGAGAGTTTTGTTGAATGCTTCCTAAACCATTTTCTAGGTAGTAGATGGTGGAGTATCTCCAATCTATAATGTGTCTTAGAAGCTATTGATCTTCATGCTTTTGAATCGGTACCATTATCGGATATAATTCATCGAGGCACCCGAACCTATATACAATATGGTTCTGAAATTGAAGCACATGGTGGTGTGACCTCTAAGTGGGATGGCTTTGCCCACTTGGAAAAGTAGTCGGTGCGGCTAAGATGAATCGATGCCCCTTGAAGAAGGAGGATCGATCGAACCCCTGTGGTACCCCAACACTCAAATGGCCATGAAAATGTAGGGTGTAGAATGTTGGGTGGTTGGTGGAGGACCACCGTGTACGACACGATGGCATCTCTAGCTACATCCATGCGTGATCATGAAGGCCAATAGTATCCAAGTCTTTTGATCTTCATCTTCATCTTTGGAATGGATTGATGCTCACATAGACAGTGTACCTCGGTTATAATGAGCTTCATGTTTGTCTAAACAACATGTAACCACATTTGGTCAAAGGTGTGAGTGCCATCAACAAGAGCATAGAGCTCTCTATTTCACTGATGGGCTTGTGATTTCTCTTGAGGTAGTTTCTGTTTTAGTAATCTATGAACAATTTGCCTCAATCTAGCTCCTTGTCCATTTGATGGCAACCTCCCCTTCAAGAGAAAGTCTCGATGAGTTCAGAATCAATAAGGGATAAGACTTGTCTTATTGAAATGGATTCGATCTTCAGACATGCTAACTCTTTGGCAAGTTTGTCCAAGGCATCTACCACTGCATTCTTTGCTCGGGGAACCTTGTAGATGGTGACTTGAGAATTTGGGCCAACAACTTCATGGTATACTCGTAGTAATAATGAAGCTTGGGTTTGAGAACTGAAGGACCCAACAATCTGGTTGATGACCAATTGAGAATCCCCAAAGATGTTGATGCTCTTGACACTAATAGTGATGGCTAACTCTAGACCGGCAATCAAAGCCTCATACTTAGCTTTGTTGTTGGTGCAGGCATTGGATAGATAGTATGAGAATCTCATCACATCACGGTTCAGAGTTAGAAGAACTATTCTTACCCATGCCTTTCCTGAGAGAATAGATCATGGTGCTTCACCTTTAAGAAAAGAAGCAGCACCATCAAAATACATCTCCCATCGGTGGTTGCTTGCCTCCCCTAAGTTGATGATTTGTTCATTGGAGAGATCATCACTAAGCAGAAAATCAGCAGGAAGTGGGTGTGCTAAGAAATCCGCTAATGTGTATTCTTTTACCATACGGAGGGGTACAAATGTGATATCTATGAGAATCATGGAATGAGCCAACATCAAAAGCATTGGTATGTCATGAATACAGTGGATTTGGAGAGATCAAGTTCACCTTATGAGAAAGCATGTAGTCATAAGATATGCAAAGATCAAAGCTAGGCAATATTTCTCAATATAGGTGGATTTGTTTTGCTTGATTAGACGATGATGGCGAGGTAGTAGAGTGCTTTCTTCCTTCATCATTGGTTTCAGCCAACAAAGTGTCGAGATAGTCATCCAATGCAACAGTGTAAAGGATTAGTGGCTTGCGGGATAGAGCTGCTAGAACCAAGTACTCTTTGATGTCTTCAAAGTATCTTGGCACTTGTCATCCCACTTGAACTTGGTCCTTTTGACAAGTCTGAGAATGGTTTGCATCTCCATAGGTTTGAGATAAAGCATCTTAGATATGATCCTTGAAAAATGTCGAGTTGAGTTAAACTCCTAGGAGGTGGCATTTTTAAGATAGCTTTAATCTTTTCAAGATCTATTTCTATTCCCCAATGTCAAAAAACAAACCCAGGGAATTTCCCTAAAGCTACTTCGAATGCACACTTGGATTCATTTTAAGGTTATATTATCTTAACTGTTTGAAAACTACTCTCAAGTCAAAGAGGTGGTCTTCCTTTTCTCTGCACTTGACTTCTAGATCATCAATGTAGCATTCAACTTGATGATGGATGAGCTCATTGAAGATTTGAGTCATGGCCCATTGGTAGCATTTTTAAGGCCGAAAGGCATGACCCTATAATAGAAGATTTTGATCGGGGTTCAGAAAGAATGTTTCTTTCATCTTCAGGAGACATCTTGATTTGGTTATAGCCAGATGACCCATCCATGAAAGAAAAGGCTGTATGAGATGAGGCCATGTCCACCATTAATTTTGGTATAGGAAGAGGAAACTCATCCTTAGGACATGCCTTGTTTAAGTCTAAAATTGATGCAAATTTGGCCATTCTTCTTCTTAACGGGATGAGCTAGTAGGATATTTTCTTCTTGATGAAACCGCATCGATCGGTTTCTTGACTTCAAATGACATTATTCAATTTCTAATCATATGCGTCTAGAGCTTGCTTAATAAGAGTAATGTTAGGTATTGCTAGCTTGTGGACTACGTCGATAAGGGTATTTCCTCTCATGCAAAGTAATCTTTAAACTCATTCAAGCCTAACTAAGTCATTAGTTTCTTCTTCATTCAGAAATGAACTGATATATGTCGGGTGAGGATTTTCTTCTAACCTGAGGTTGATTTCTTTAAGCTTATCGATTGTTGAATGAATCTCCTCTTCAAATTCTAGTGATGCCTCTTTGACTTGGAGATCATCTGAAGTTTCTAAACACACATTCTCATAAGAGTTGGGGATGTGTGAGAAGAAACTATCAGATTCTAAATGGTTGGTAACAACTAGGCAATAATCTTCATCATCGGACCCACTTGTGAATCCTAGTCTTGATTGTGCTTCCTGTTGTTCCATAGCTTTCAAATATTTTGACCTGTGCTTGGACCATGTGTGAGGAACTAAACCTTTTTGTATAAGATTTTGAACATAAGGCAAGTAAAAGTCAAAAGGCAATTTCATTAATTCTTTAAAAGTATCTTACTCAAGCTCTACATAAACTTGAGGGCATGAGGAGGATGATCCCAAAATGAACTTCTTCAGCTTCATGTTTGTGGAAGACTAAAGGACTTCCTTAACTACTAAACCTTCAACTTTTTGAGATGTAAGTGAGGTAAGAGCTAAGGTTCCCAAGCTGCTAATAGTTTCACATAAACTATTGAATACTTTGCTTGGAGGCTGGTCTTTGTCTCTGCTGGATCAAAGTCACCTCAATGGAACCTGAGGGTTGGGTGGTATACTAATCACATTAGACTCATCCTCAGCTGGATTCCAAGTCTATGTGAATAGAGGTACTCATGAATTGGAACATGACCTCTATTGGCAAGGCCAACTAGGGGTCTCCCACCTAGAACTACCTCTATTTTTTGCCTGCCTCACGGTGGAGGTTGAGCCATCTACCCACATGTCCATATGATGGAATGAGCGTGGGTGGAATGTGATATCTGGATCTATTTCTTCTTCATTCTTTCTTGTGTACTTGGACTTTTCTTTTTTCTTTTCTTTTTTTTCTTTTATGCTTCATTTTCTTTTCTTTTGTATTTGAATTATCCAAGTTCATGAGAAAGGGTGTTTTGAGGAAGATAGTAGGTCATCCTCATAAATCTCAACCTCTCAATCAAAATGGCTTTTCATCTCATTGACATGGTATTCAATTCCATCTTTTTTTTGAACTTGATGCGATGAAGGGAGGATGGAGCGATCTTATTTTGATGTATCCAAGGCCTAAGCAAAGCAATGATGAAGTATTAATCAATGATGTAGAACTTGGCTTTAGTCTTCCGTCACCTATCTCCAAAAGTAACACTATAGAACCTAAAGCGCTCACCTTGATCATTGAATCTCTCAACATCATCCTATCTTCGAGTGTAGAGATGTTGATCTTCAAATAGGCAAGGGTCTTTAGACTCATAATGTTCATCGATGCACGTCCATGAGAACCACAGAGTCTAAACTATCCATGTGTGATAGAGGCGGTTGTGCTCCAAGTCCCCTAGAAGAAGGTCTTCATGAAGGTGATCCTTGGGCTTCTTTTGCATAATGTGCTTCCTCACCTATAGCGTCATGAGCTAAGCATATTTAGGATCAAGGAGAGCCTTGATTAGTGATTCCCTCATTCTTTGGATAAGATAAGGGCATCATATATGCTTAGCTTAGATGGCAACTTTCTTTGATGAGAAAGGACATTGCAGTCCACCTTTGGTTGATCTTCCACAAGCATATCCAAATGTGGAGCATCCTGTGGAAGGGTTTCTCGATCTTCAATACCAATGACTTATTTTCCTCTATCTTGAGGTGCTGCCCTTAGAGGTAGAACCTTGCCACTACGGAGGTTGACTTCGGTGATCTCTTGTGGCATGGTGGTGGAAGGTTCTACCTGCACTTCAGGCTCACCTATAGCTTCTCCTATGGGACTCAAAATCAAATGATTCCAAGTCTATCTCAAGAGGTGAGTGATTAGTATTGAGTTGGAAAGTCCAACTCAATCGAAAGAGGAAGATCAGAATTATTATAGTTATTTAGACTTGAAGAGCTATCCTTATGAATAGAAGAAGACAACCCATCAGAAGTGACATAGATATAATTCAAACCAACTTTATTCTTCAATTTCTTAGAATTATTTGGAGGTTCAAGTTGAAGTCAAGTAGAGTGAGCGTAGTAAGGGATTTAATGCCCTTATCTGCTAAAACAAGAGTTCAACTAGTAGAAGAAATAGAAGATCTAGCTGAAATGAAAGAATTCAGGTGTGGAAGGCTGCAATTTGGAGGAGGATGGACATGGTGGGTGGCTATGCTAAAGGCTATCAGGGACACATCTTCTTTGCGAGCTCCCACTTTCCTAGAGTTGGCAGGCAACTTGCAAACCTTCTTATGTTGGAGGTTTGAGCTCAGTGAAAAGCTTCTTGATCTTCTGAATGATCTTCTTAGAGGTTTTGGACAAAGAAATGTCCCAACCTTCTTTGGTTTTGGTAGGATCACATGTATCCCCAAGGATTATCCTAATGGAATTGGAAGGTTGTTCCACAAGGTATTCCTTTGAGATAACTACACCACAAGTCTTGAAACTGTGTTCAAGGCAGTCCTTGAATGTGAAGCAATCCTCCAAAATGTGGCTAGCATGGTGGTAGAGGCAAAAGTTTGGATCATGACTTTTTCCTACTTCCTCGGTCTCCTAGGCTGGGTAGTTGAAAATCAGGTTTCTTTAAGAGATTCTTAAAGATTTTCTTGATTACCTCCCTCTTAAAAGAATAAGGTTTGTTTAACTTATCTAAAAGAGTAGGTGGACCATAGCTACCTGGCAGGGGATATGCATGTCACTGTTGTTGGTGGTATAGTAGAGGCGGTGGCTGTGTTGGCCATAGGGGCTATGGTGGAGTTGTAGGGTCCCGTGGTGAAGGAGGTGGAGGCTGAGGTTGGTCTCTCGAGATCTCTAGCTGGCCCTTTCCCCTGTCTTGCTCTTCTTCTCATAGACCTTCTGTGGCTTCTACTTGGCAATTGATCTTGAAAAGGCAAGTGTTTGGCCTCTCTATGTAGACTAGTCGCCTTGTTGATTAGCTTCTCAAATGTCTTGATAGTGAAGCCCTTAAGCATGAAGGCGATTGGGCCATGGATATTCTTCAAGAGAATCTCAATGGCATGTTGTTCAGATAATTGTGGTTCACACTTCATACTCAGGTTACGCCATCAGAAAATATAATCAACAAGTGACTCACGGGGTTATGTTACATGGGATCACCTATAGTAACCCTTTTGAGCTCCAAATCTCTTGATGAAGAGTTGCTCTAACTCAACAAATATCTTTCTTGAACCATTGGCGGTTCAATACAATCAAAACAAGGCTACTAACAAAAGTCAAAAGTAAAAAAGCATCGTTGCCACACGCATTGCAACAATAGCGGTCTGTCTATATATCGCCTTGGTTTCCACTTCCATCAAATTTTTTGAAGGAAGGAGGAACAAAACCCTAGGGATATTAGATAGCATTGAATTCTTCTAGGTAGGGTCTACCCTTTGGATCTGATGATCCTCCCCAAGCTTGAGCCAAAGCTTCCTTCACCTGTTGCTCAACCATGGATTTTATGTCATTTTCTTGCATGGAGGTACTTTCCACTACCTTTCTATACAGGCTAGTGTTACCTTGCTCAACAGGAGGTAGAGTCTTGGCCGGGTCCAAGACATGCTAACTAGGCTCGTCTATAGTAGGATGAAAGAGGGCTTATTTTTACGACACTCGCTTACAACTCTTGTGCCATCCTATCAATCTACTCATCTAGCCTCAGATGTCGAGGTGTTAGGCTAATTCTTCGGTGTCTTCCTGATCAACCTCATCACCTTCCATAGCATGTTGTTCCATAAGAAGAGATCCTCTAGTGTCAATCATGCATATTCCAACTGAATCCCCCATCAAGTCAACTTCATTGGGATCAAAGCTGACTCTTTCTTCGTCAGACCAGGCATACCCCAAGATCTCCATCTTCTCCATGAAATAATGTGCAACTATCTCATCTAAGGAATGATCCAACTTAGTAGGCACAAATAGTTTAGGCTGACCGGTGTGATCATTGAGAGCCCGGACCTCACACCTTGGAGAGTCAATCTGTGTGTACTCACTAGATGAATGACACTCTGACTATATAAGAGGGGCAATCCTTGGATGTTCCTCCTAGCTTGCTGAACATCTAAAATATATACTATCACCATCTCCACATTGTGATGGGCAGTTGGTGAAGGGACACCACGATGCTTTGTCGCCACTCCTTCGCACCACCACTGGAAGGTCGGCAGAGAGCTTCCCCCTCCATAATGGGTGGTGTAGAAGGGATAGGGTCCCTTGGTCATAGTCGGATCACCAACGGGGTGCATTTTTCCCCAGATGCGGGCTTCATGGCCTTAGATGGAATGGGAGATGTTGTAACCTGCACTGGTGATGGCAGATGAGGGGTAGAGCGGTGGGGTGGAGACACCACTGACTCTCTATACACAAGAACTGCCTCCTGTGGTGGCTGGTCCCAATGAGAAGAATACTATTAGAATGGTCGACACGGGTAGCATGCCGAGGTATAAAATCAATCAAAAAAAAGAACGGCCAGCGCCCTCCCTTCTAGTGTGTATGGGCTCAGCCCTCTCACGATGAATCTACCTCCCTATCTTGGGGATAATAAATTGAAAATCAAGCATGTCTCGAGCATCCGTATGCTCCGCCTATGGCGTGATAGATCGGGCATGACCTCTACTCCTAAAATGATGAAGTGCACCATTGGAGGGAGGTGATGAATCCTCAGCATCCTCTGTCGATCCGAGAGAGGATGGAACTAGTTTTCTATAACCAGCGGTGATGTGACAATGGGAGACTCATCCATGGTTGATCGAGCTGCTGCCTCTAGCTCCCCATCTGAGTGTGATGCTTGATCATGTGGTTCTTTCCTTATTATGGGTAGGATGGGAGGAGTGTGACCCATACTCAAATGTAGGGGGAGGCAAGCCCCAAGACTGAGGATCCTTACCGAGAGTAGCCCTCACTAAGGCAACATGAGCAACTCTAGAATGACTGAATGAGAGTGCTTCTTGGTACTACTATAATAGCTGAAGTACGTGCGCCAGCTTTCCTCTTTGAGGACACATCAGAATCAAGTCATTGATGACGGCTTCGCCCTCACCATCTGCTGTGGTGAGGGGAATGCCCTCACAAATGATAGTAGCTCCCTCAAATCCCGGCCAATGTGAATCAAGTGGGTATGGTAGAAGTCGTGATCTAAAGCTAGATCCATACCATGAGGAAGGTGAAGACAAATTTCTAGAAGCCATTATCGGTGTAATGGAGTGAACTGTACACTAAGAATCTACAATGAAAATGAACATGTATCAAATTTCTATCTCCATAGATTTATTTATTTTTTGAATTTTTTAATTTAAAATTTTGAATCCACATCCAACAACTTGGAAGTGTTAAGTGGGGTTCAAATGGATTTGGGAAGATTAATTGAAAGAGGAATTTGAATATGAATCCAACTTCAACAAATTTAAGTATGTTGAAATATGGATTCAAAATTTTTGATAAGGATGCTTCCATAGGTTCATTATTATTTTGAATTTGAATTTTTGATTTTGAGGACCCTTTCCTTTAACAAATTTTGGTATGTTAAAGTAAGGGTCAAATGATTATTTTGTTTGATTATTTTGGAATTTTTACTTAGCAAATTTAGGTATGCTAAGTGAAGTGTTTGAAAGTGATTGTTCTTTTGTGATTTTGTTTTGATTTTGAAAATTTTGGAATTCTCTTAGCAAATTTAGGTATGCTAAGTGAAGAATCCAAGTGTTTTGTTTGATTTTTGAAAATAGATTCTTAGAAATTTAGGTGCTAAGAAAATCCTAAGTGTTTTTATTTTGTTTGATGTTTTTTTTTTTTTGAAAAGGGTTGGATCCTTAGCAAATTTGGTATGCTAAGAATCCTAAGTGTTTATTTTTTTTGATGTATTGAAAGTGGAGATTTAACTTTTAGCAAATTTGGTATGCTAAAGATGAAGTCCCACTAATTTTGTGAAATGGAAATTTCATTTAGCAAATTTGAGTATGTTAAATGAAATTCAAATGGTGTGTTTAAAATTTTGATTTCATTTTGGTTTTGAAATGGAAATTTATCCTTATGCTAAGGAAAGAACTTCCAAAGGTGTCTGAATATTTTTTTTTTTGGCTTTGGAAACTTCACTTAGCAAATGGTGTTTGAAATTTTGATTTTGGGATTTGGAGACTCCTCTTAACAAATTTGGGTATGATAAATGAGGTTCCAAATATGTTTGAAAATTTTTTGATTTTGGGATTTGGAAACTCCTCTTAAAAAATTTGGGTATGTTAAGTGAAGTTGAAAAAAATTTTGATTTTGGATTTGGAAACTCCTCTTAATAAATTTGGGTATGTTAAGTGAGGTTCCAAATGTGTTTAGAAAATTTTTGGATTTTGAATTTGGAGACTTCATTTAACAAATTTGGGTATGTTAAATGAAGTTCCAAATGTGTTTGAAAAATTTTGTTGGATTTTAAATTTGGAGACTTCACTTAACATATTTGGGTATGTTAAATGAAGCTCCAAGTGTGTTTTAAAAATTTTAAAATATAATTGTTGATTTTGGATTTTTGATTTTGGAAACTTCATTTAACAAATTTGGGTATGTTAAGTGAAATTTTAAAAAAGTTTTTTTTTTGAAAAATTTTGATTTTGGGATTTGGAAACTCCACTTAATAAATTTTGGCATGTTAAGTGATGTTCCAAATATGTTTAGAAATTTTTTGGATTTTAAATTTGGAGACTTCACTTAACAAATTTGGGTATGTTAAATGAAGTTCAAATGTGTTTGAAATTTTGAAATATGATAGTTGATTTTTATTTTGGGTTTGGAAACTTCACCTAGCAAATTTGATAATGCTAAATGAAGTTCCAAATGTATGTTTGAAAATTTTTGTTGGATTTTAAATTTGGAGACTTTACTTAACAAATTTGGGTATGTTAAATGAAGTTCCAACTATGTTTAGAAAATTTTGAAATATGATTGTTGATTTTTTATTTTGGGTTTGAAAACTTCACTTAGCAAATTTGATTATGCTAAATGAAGTTCCAAATGTATGTTTGAAAATTTTTATTGGATTTTTAATTTGGAGACTTCACTTAACAAATTTGGGTATGTTAAATGAAGTTCCAACTGTGTTTAGAATATTTTGAAATATGATTATTGATTTTTTATTTTAGGTTTTAAAACTTCACTTAGAAAATTTGATTATGCTAAATGAAGTTCCAAATGTATGTTTGAAAATTTTTGTTGGATTTTGAATTTGGAGACTTCACTTAACAAATTTGGGTATGTTAAATGAAGTTCCAAATTTGTTTGAATTTTTTTTTTGATTGGATTTGGAGACTTCACTTAACAAATTTTGGTATGTTAAATGAAGTTCCAAATGTATTTTTAAAGATTTTGAAATATGATTGTTGATTTTGTACTTTAGATTTGGAAACTTCACTTAGCAAATTGGAATATGCTAAATGAAGTTCCAAAATATATTTTGAAAAATTTTGAAATATGATTATGTAGGTTTTAATTTTTGAGAAGAGGACTTCCATTCAAAAATTTTAGGTATGTAGAATGGAGATCAATTATATTTTTGAAATGTAAAATTTTTGTTTTTTGTGTGATTGTTGCTTTTTTTGAAAGAGAGGAATTCCAACTTTAAAACATATGTGAGATATGTTCAAGTGGGATTTCCTAAAAGATATTTATTTTTTTAGTTGGGAATGAAATCTTCATTTAATAAATTTGAGTATATTAAATGAAGATGTTCATGTGTTTTAGTTTAATTTTGTTTACAAATAAAACTTCATTCAATAGGTGTGAATTATTGAATAGAATTCATGGTTTTGAAAACTTTATGATTATGATTGTGATTTTTGGAAAAGATGATTATTCATTTTATTTTGAAAATGAAATCTTTATCAATGTTAATTGAAAGAAGATGTTCATTTGTGCTTTTGGAAAATGTTATTAGTTTTATTTTTGAAAATCCCTACATGTAACAATTATGGGAATTGTTAAATGAGGGTGGCAAAATTTTGTAAAAAAAAATATATTTTATTAAATGCATTTTTGAAAAGGTGCTTTTGAAAAGAAAAAGTTCTTTATGGAAGATTTATTATTTTAGGATGAACCTTTCCTTATCATGAAAATGATAAGAAGGAAGTCTTTAAAATGATGTTTTCTCTTTTTATGTAGATCTTTTCATTTTACCCATTGGACAACCTAACAGGGATTTTAAGACCAACAAGGAATGTGGTCCTAAAACCTAAAGATGTTAGCTAACTCAACTCAAGAATGAAATGAGCTAAGTGCCAACGGAAAAAAGGATAGTCTTGGATTCATACCAAAGTACAAACCCACTATCGAGACTCAAAACAACGATCATTTACCAAAGATGGAGAGAGGAACCATCCCCAGTGGAGAGAAAAATCTATGGGGAAAATTTTCTATAGGAGTCACCTTCAAATATGTGGAGAGAAAGAAAGGCATGACCTATAAAAATTCATCTTTTTAGGATGTCATGCAGATCTGTAGATGTGCATTTTTCATAAAATCATCGAATATTTTACTTTAATATGGAAAAGTAAAACAGAGTTTATTTTAAAATAGGTTTATTAATTTCCATACAGGGGCATTCCCATAGTTAATTACATCATAAGGAATAGTAATTCCTTAGGAAAACTCTCGATTAAGATAAATGATCGTTGTCTTTGAAGATTTTAATAAAAAGGACTATCAATCAATTGGACTATTTTTGGAAGATCAAATGGGATTGATCAAATGGGGGAGTTATTATCTAGGCCAAAATGGAAGATAAGTAGGATATGCCCACGATGATAGGAAATCTAGTGAGCATTTCAAACTATCCTATAGTTGGGTTTTACATTTTTGAAATTGATTTAGTTTGTTTGAATTACATTTTTTATTAGAAATTTAGGACTTATGATTGCTAAACACAAGATTAAAAAAATTCCTAAGAGGTGAGGAATTATTCTTAGGCTCACAAAGGGGAGAAGCAACCTCAGAACCTAAATCTAGAGAGCTTTGGCGAGAGCCGAAACCACAACCTAAATCTAAGGCAAAAATGGGTAATTGGTTTGCATCCACAAGAGAGGACAAACTACCCAACAGCTTGGACTTACAACTGCCTAGGGGTGGCTGTCAACTAACTCCTCCTACGATTTTAAAGACATGTAGACAAGTCATATTGCTTATGCTAGATAGCTAGACTGTTATTTATTTAAAAAGAGACTAAGTCCTTAAACTCACTCCTAAAGAGACTAGATCATGTAAAGGGACATGCTTCAAATGACCTAAATCTAATGCAATTCAAATTTCATTTTATTTTCATTTTGGACAATTATTTTGACTCAGGCTAATAGGATTCATATGACTAATGCATGAGAAATAAGGTTATTGGCCAAAATCAGCGATAAGGAAGGAAGTGAATTTCCACCATGGCTCTCAAAGGTCAAGCCAAGTTTCTCTGGCAAAGGTGGAAGCCCTCCAATCAAGAGTGAAATAAGATGCATTTGTGTATGATATTACAAAAGAAATACTCATCCAACTAAGGGGTTGCTAATTCATTTATCTTGATTTTAAACCTAAGCTTTAGGTGAGGTTATAAGTTGTTTAATTTTTTTTTTAGTTATTAAGTTGAGTAAAAAATTTATTTTTTCCTAAAGAGCCTAATCCACATCCAGGCCATACACAAAGCAATGAAGAAACTAGGAAAAGCATGCCACTTAATGCAAAAACTAAATAAATCATCAATCAATTTATAAAGCTAATCACAAAAAGAATAAAATGCCATTGTGGTTGGGCACCACTGCACAAACCAAAAATATTAAATGTGGGTAGTCGAGCTCTACCCTTATATAACCCAGATTATAAATGAATTATAATATAATTAAGCAAGGAATTCATTATTATGGGGGTCCTTCAAGCTTTATTTCTTCTTTTCTTTTTTTTCTTCTTTGGTTCCTACTTTTGGATGGTTGGAAGCTGGATACTCCAAGGCTTACATGGTACATAAGATAGGATCTTATGACCAATGTTCATCCTAATCCCCAAAATAAATATTCCAAAATCCTAATTACATAAATTTACATGAAAAGGAAAAGTTGAAATCTAACAAACACTTGCAAAATAAAGGTAGCTAAAATAAACCACACAAATCCCAAGCATGTATATTGGACTTATCACCCCACACATGGGTGACTAAGTCCACCTGACATATGGATTATGCTTAGGGGTATAAAGCAACTACAACCAAAAGCATTTATATTTTTTTTATGATAGCGCCCCTTAAGCACGATCCCCTACAAAAAAGAATAGTTAGACTAAGAACATCCTACCATTTATTCTACGAGCATACGCCCTAACATCTAGTCTAAAACATATATCACAAAACAAAATAAAACATCAAACCATGCACCGACCTAACCTAAAGCTAGAAGTGGTGACTTAGGCTAATGTGTGTGCTTTGAAAGCTTGTGTGGTATGCTTAGCTATGGCTTTAGGTTCAAATTTTTTTTAAGTGTGGACAACATGTTCAACTTAGAGGAGGGTTTGATTTAATTTCTTTAATTATTTTTGGGTTGATTTTATTACTAGGTTATGAAGAGAGGGAAAGAGAAGAGATCTTCTCTTTCCTTCCCTAACCTAAGTAATTTCTAAAGTAGATTCACATTTTAGTTTTTTTAGGTGAATATTTTGATTAAATATTTTAATTAATCCTTAGTTTAGATAAACTCTAGACAAACCTTATTTCTTTCCCATCATATATAATATGCATATGGATGGACCCAAGCATATCTATACATAAAAATGAGATTATTATACACACCTTATGATGCATGCTAAGTAACCCATTTAAGAAGATTTAGAAGTTGAATATGTATGATTTTTCATAAGTAGAAAGGATTTTCCTTATCCAAATTTTCACAAACACACATGAAAGTAAGAAAGGCATAAGTGAGTTCAACATCATTGTTAACAAGAGGTATAAGGTACAAGACCTACTTAGGGCTATTTAAAGCCTCGCAACCTTAGGGTTGTCTAGACTAATATGTCACTTTCCTTAAATACAAATATATGTATAAAAGAAATGAAATAGAAAAGAAAAATGCTAAAGTTATTTAATGGATTCATTTTATTTTATGCAATTTATGTATGCAAGTATAGGTAACCCTTCTTAAGTGATAGCATAGGAATGAATAGTGTATGGAATTAAGTAAGTGTTAGGTTCTTTTCAAATGAACCTTACATCTTACTAACTCCTAAAACTACCAACATAAGAAAGAAAGGAAGCATATGCTAAGCATACCTTTATATTCTTTCACATGCAAACTTATAATTAAAGTATAAGTAGCACACTTTCAGATTTGGTATTTTATTTATATGTTTTGAAAATAATTTGGATTTAGTAGTGATAATAGCCACTCATTTTTCTACTTTATCCAACACATGCAAATTTGACATAAAGTAAAAAATTTCATTTTTAAACTCGATTTGAAAAATATGAATGCTTAAAACCACATGAGATACAAATTTAACATGTTGGGGAAAGATTCAAAGCAATGAAAGCATGTAAACAAGTTCACTTCACTTAAATCCTAAAGACATTCTTACGGAATAAGAAAGATTAAAATAAATCAAAGTAAATTCAAAGTGATTTTTGTTTAGTTTGGAGGTTGATTTAATTTTGGAAAGGTGAGATGAGTTTGCTATTCCTAACCCATTCCCTCATGTGTTTGATATTTTTGTTTAATTTTTAGATGAATAGATCCATTTTTATGTGCTATTTAGGTTAAGGTATGAATTAAGCAACTTAATTAAGCCTTACCTACACCACCTTAGAAAAATTAACCAAATAATTATGAGCTAATGAGATAACATAAAACTCACAAGGAATTTAAATTTGCAATGCACCTAATAAGAAAGAGGCCTAATGTAATTTGGCTCATAATTAAAAGTTAATTAAGCTAAGAGGTTTAACTTAAGTAATTTCAAAACACCCTTTCATACTTATGAATTGGGTTTTAATTTTCTTAATTGAACTTAAGCTATTAAACACCTAAGCATCTACCCAATGTAGATAAATTAAGTTTTGAAACTTTTTTTAGAATTTTTAGAAATTAATTAAGTGGATAACTAATGAATTAACCCTTAATTAAGAGGAGATTAAGGAGAGAAAAGGGGGTTTAGGAAATAGCTTAGGGAAATGCCCCAAAATTATACCATAAACCTCCTACTTACTGGATCTAACCTTAATCAATCCTAATCATGAGTTAAAATCACTAATTACACTTTAATTATCCTTAATTACATAAGGAGGGTAATTAAGAAATCTACATGCAATTCTTCTAATCAAGCCTTCAATGAGTCCCAAGAAAATTAGGAGAGGTAGAAGTCATCCCATAAAACATACCCAAGAAATTTAGGATTAATTAGAAGTCTAATTAAAAAGTAATTAGTAAAATAAAGTTTCCAAGAAAACCCAAATTCAGAGAAAAATATATCTCAAAACCCATTGAAATTAATTTAAAAATATTTTAGGTTGAATTATCTTTCCATAGGATTTTATTTCATAATTTTTTGATTTTTTTAGAAAGAGTTATGAATTTTAGAAAACCCTAAGTTAATAAGGAATTAATTAAGCTTTTAACTATTCCCCTGGCTCACGGTGCGACGCGTGGCAGCGGTGGTCAGCACGCTTTACATGCGTCGTGCCGTGAGGGGATTACTTAGTCAAATCCCAGATGGCATTTGCTGTGCATGCGGATTGATCTCTAACATCTGATCAAAGATCGGACGGCCAGAGATCTCCCTACATTTTAAAACGGATAAATGGAAACCTAAACATGCAGAATTATCTCAACCATCCATCTAGAATACACAGATGGATGGCTTAGATCTCCCAAGTTCCTCCCCTTGATCAATGAGGTCCGAAGATCCAAGAGCATTGATTCAAACCAAACTCAACTCACACCATCTAAAGCTAAAGAGTGACAAATCCTTTGGTCAAAAATCTATGGGGTGAAAATTTCTTTCACAAAGCTCCACACCACATTGAGTTTAATGGTCAAAATTTCCATACCTCGTCGGAGGTGATCACTGGCGCCCGATTCTCATGGAGAAGCTTCGTCTGGTTGAGATGAAGCCTTGCTGAAGTTTTGAGCACTTAAGGTTGAGTGGATCTTCCTATGGGTCTCCTCCTCCTTAGTTTGAGCTCAACTGGCAATTCCAATTCAACCTCCCCGGCACTGATGAAGTATGCAAGAGAAATTGGATGGAAATTGAGTGAACAGGAAGATTTCTCTTCAATGGATCTCCCCT
Source organism: Cymbidium sinense (assembly GCA_021442155.1). Taxonomy (NCBI): domain Eukaryota; kingdom Viridiplantae; phylum Streptophyta; class Magnoliopsida; order Asparagales; family Orchidaceae; genus Cymbidium; species Cymbidium sinense. The sequence goes on from CM038215.1 coordinate 76,004,282, forward strand.
ATTTTCAAGCTCTGAAAATTGAGAAATGGCTTTTTCAAATCCTCTCTAAGAAGCTTGGGAATACTCTCTTTTGATTGCTCTGAGTTCCTTAGCTTCAATCGACAGAGGGGAAGTGAGAATTGAATTGAATTAGGGGGAGTATATATCCCCATTGAAGGATCAGATGATCGGCAATGCACTTACCATTTTGATCCAATTGATCATAGGCAGTGGGTTGTTTGAACAGTTAAGAGTGTGCACATGGTCAATTTGAGCCAAGGAGTGGATTGTCAATCTCCCATGTGCTTGAATTTGAGTTTAAGAGGGAGTTTAAATTTTGCATTTTGTCCCATAGGGTTGGGTTTGGTCTAGGGACCATTTTGGGCTAACCCAAACCCATTGGGTTGGGTTCACCACTCTTCACTAGATCCCCTTGAGCTTTTAGAAAAGCCTCAAGTGAATGTGAAATTACCCATGGATTAAGCCAAAATTTGTTCTATGGCCTAGGGGTTGAATGGTCCTATTTTTCCACTTTGGATATGTTGGGTATGTGGAGAAACTAGGTTTGGCCAAGTTTCATGAGATTTGGAATTCATTTGATAGGATTTTGGCTCATGTTGACCTATTTAGGTCAAAATGGGTCAACTTGGGTCAAGTTGACCAATTGGTCAAATTGGGTCAAACTAAGGGTTGGGTCAAGTTCATATGACCATTTGAAATGTTTTGGTTGCTTTAGTTTGATTCAATTTGGATTAGTTTTGAATTTGGCTCATATGACTTCATTTAGGTCGAATGGGTCAAGTTGACCTATTTGACCCATTTAACCTATTTGGCTTTGGTTTGATTCAATTTGGATTAGTTTTGAATTTGTCTTATATGACTTCATTTAGGTCAAATAGGTTAAGTTCACCTATTTGACCCATTTGACCTATTTGGGCTAGGTCAAGGGTAGGTTTAGGTTTAGTTAGTCATATGGAATGGATTGGTATCTTTGTTTCCAATCAATTTTGGTTAAGTTCAAATTTTGCTCAACATGACCCCTTTAGGTCATGTTGGGTCTAAAATCAATTCGGCTTGGTTAGGTCTAGTTGGCCAATTGAGACTTTGGTCAAGTTTCATAAGTGATTTGGAATGAACTTGACCCATTAGTTTCAATCAATTTGGCTTAGATCAAGTTTTGACACATTTTGACCCTTTAGGGTCAAAATGTTCAAGTGGCCAATTGGGCTGGGTTAGCTCAAATGTTGGTCAAGTTCAAACATAAGTCATGAATGAACTTAGATCAATGGTTTCATTGACCTATGGTAGAATTTGGCTATGTTTGGTTTCATTTTAGGTTAAGTGTTGACTTGGTCAACCCTTAGGTTTGACTTCGTTTGACCCAATTTGATTGATTGATCATCCCATGATGATTGTTGATCATGATGAGATGGATATATGAGTTTGTTCAATCCAATTTGATTAGGATCAAAATTTGGCTCATAAGGATACTTTAGGTCACTTTTGGTCAAGTGAGCCTAAGTGGATCAAATGGCTTGGTCTAAGCTTAACTTGAAGTTGATTGATCTTGTATATGGACTTATGATTGAAATATAAATCTATTTATAAGTGGTTTGAAGTCAAATGGGTTTTGATCCATTTGACAATTTCATATTCAAAAGAAGAATATGAAGGGGTTTTGGGTTTGATTTTTGAACTTGGTTTTGATTGTTTGATTGAAGTTTGGATTTATATATGAGCTCAAGATTGTAGGGTTGATTGAATCATGAGAGAAAATCAAAGAGTTTGGCTTGATTTGAAATTGATTTGGCTAAGTTCAAGATTTTGACTAGGCTTAGATTGGATTTTCAGTGGAATTGAGTTTCATTTTTCGAATAGGTTTTGATTGTGTGAATTTATATTTCATTTATATATGTTAATATAAATTGATCATGAGAAAATTTCAAGGATTTGAAATGGTTTGATCATGATTTAGCCTAAGTCCATTAATGGAAAATTAAGGAACTTAAGGAGAATTTCAAGGATTTTAAATTTGGAATCTAATTTGTGAGTTTGATTTGATTGGTTTATATATATATATATATATATATATATATATATATATATATATATATATATATATATGAGAAAATCCCATGAGTTTGAATTGATTTGATCAAAGTTTAGGCTAAGTCCATTAATGGAAAATTAAGAGACTTAAGAAAATTTCATGAATTAATTTGAAATTTTGAATTTAGTTTGATTGATTTAAATTTATATTTCATTTATATATGTGAATATAAATGAGAATATAATTGAATTATGAGAAAATCTCAAAGGTTTGAATAGGTTTTGATCATGATTTTGGTTAAGTCCTTAAGGGAAGATTAAGGACTTAGGCAAATTTTGGATTTAGGAATTTTTGATGAATTTTGATCATGGGTTTCAATCATAGATTTCAACCATGGATTTCAATCATATGGAGTTGATTTGAATATGGAGAAAATCAAATAGAATTGATTTGGAGTTTGACATGAAAGAAGGAAAGTGAGGAATGGTTCAACCTAAGGGTAGAAAATTTTCCTAACACCCCTAAGGCATGACCTATTCCTATGGCTAACTCTTCTAAGTCTCTAAGGCTAGGTTTGAGTGTCCACCTAATCACTAGATGTGTCTTAGGACTAAGGAACTCTTAAAGTCTAAGAGGAGTCCTATGTCTAAGATGCAGGGGTTGAGAACTCATTCTAAAAATGACATCAACAATTATGCTTGGGACTTTCAAAATATTCCATATAAGATTTGATTTAATTTTGTAAGAATGCATCATGAATGAAGAGGTTTGAATTCAAAAAGAAGTCAAAATAATTCATATTCTAACATTTATTCAAATAATAAGTGTATTTTCAATTAGAATAATTAAATAATAACTTGAATAAAGATTTGAATGATACTACAAGAAAGCTATCACATAACCTACAAATAAACCAATTGAAGACAAGTACTCAATAAGCATAAAATAATATATGCAAGAGATGATGTGGTCGGACAAATAATAAAGTAAATGAGATGAGATGTTAACCACAATCAAATTTAACCAACTTATATGAAACTTTAGACCAAAGTGATAAGCAATAGATATTCAAATGATTAAGCACTAGGAAATTAAAAACATTTAAAGATGATGTGGTCGGACAAATAATAAAGTAAATGAGATGAGATGTTAACCACAATCAAATTTAACCAACTTATATGAAACTTTAGACCAAAGTGATAAGCAATAGATATTCAAATGATTAAGCACTAGGAAATTAAAAACATTTAAAAAATCTTTCAGCAAAATAAGAAACTAAAGGATTATCAAATGAATAAGCACAAAATGAATTAACATCCTTATGTTTGTTCTCATCCAAACAAGAACTAAAAGTTATAAAGTGAATAAACACAAGATAGTTTAAATAACTTTATAAACTTCAAATCCAAGATGAAATAAAGGAAATATAAGAACTTAGCACCTTAGAAATTTAAGAGCAAGGCTATGATGCCCTCGGCCAAGAAAGGAAACACACCAAACCTTTAATTTTTCCAATTAATCTTCAAGCCAACTAAATGTCCAAGCAAAAGAGAAGAATGATGAGGAATGTTCGCATTTGAATCACCAAAAATCTCCAAGAGTTTGCTTTAGCAATGATCGGCCAAGGTGGAGAAAGGTCAGCAAAAAACCTAGATAGAATAATAGCTTTTTAAAACCTTTTTTAAGTTAAAGCAAGGCTCTTAAATAGAAACAGAGGGAGTATAGACTCAGCCAAAGCATGAGGGAATGAGAGGAAATTGAAATATTCAATGATTTGAACTTCAAATCCTACGAATAAGGATTGGCCAAGGGATTTGAAAGAGTCTCCTTTACAAAATTGATTCAAGCCAATTTGGAATGTTTTCTATGTGAATCATGGCTAGAGAAAGAGAGGAGAAACTTATGGGAATGGCTAAGGATTTTTGTTATGAAGGAGAGAATTTTAAATAAAATAAATCCATGAAAATTGCCCTTAAGGAATTCAGCCAAGAGAGTTTCCATATTTAGGAAATTCTCAAAATAATGCATAAATCAATTAAGATCAAGCTAATTATATTGCATACATATCAAATGTTTAAATAATATATAAATTTATTTAAATTTAAAATAAAGTATCAGGCCCCCAAATATGTTCCTAAAATCGAATAAATTAAAAAGGAATTCTCTTAAAAAAAGAGGGCTGATTTGAATTTAAATTTAAAATAACTTGTAATAAATTAAATAGGCTCTAAATAATCATAATAAATTATGCTTAGGACTTTCAAAATATTCCATATAAGATTTGATTTAATTTGGTAAGAATGAAGAGGTTTGAATTCAAAAAAAAATTCAAAATAATTCATATTCAAAAGTTCAAATAAATAAATTTGTTAAAATATCAAAAATGAAAAATATTATATAGAAATGTTTTGAATAAAATTCACACATTTCATTACATAAAATTCATTAAAAAATCGGCCAAAATAATGTTAAGATGAAAATGATAATAGGAGATAGAAGAAAGAATAGGAGGGAGAATAAGAGATAAAGGATAATTTTAGGATAATTCAATTTTCATGCAATAAAACCATGAATAAAAATTATGAATTGCATGGAAATGATTTATTAAAGTTCAATCATAAGTTATCTTACTTGAACTTACATTTAATGGAACCTATTTCGTCCATTTAGTTCATACTATCCAAAATGGATAACTTAATGAATAATTGTAATATTAAGATATAGAAAAATATAAATAAATTTAGAATGATGAAGCTAAAATTGAATGAATTATTTATTTTATCTTAGTGAGCTTTTCATTTGCCTTAATATAGTAATTCATAGAATGATTCTCACTAGTTCAAGTCCAAAAGCTTTAGCATTCTAATATAACTAAAGAACTAGAAGGTGAAGAATTTTTTTTTGCATACTTGAATTTAACTTAATTAATAGCATTTGAACGTGTGTTGGTTCTCATAAAAATCACTCATATGAGATGGGGCTCATGAAGTCAACATTCATAACTTAGCGTAATGTTTCTTTTGATCAAATGTTTATTTAATCTTATGTCTTTGAATGGCTTAATTTATTTGATTAAGTTGATTTTACTTATATTTAAGATTATGTTCTACATTAACCTAAATGTATTTAAAGAGCTTAATGAATTTCATATTTGGGTATGAAATTTAGAGGTTAATTAATTTTGCATTTCAATTGATTACTGGATTCATTGTGAATTTAACAAATTATTAATATAAGGTTTATTAAATTTAATGTTCTTAATTATTTTATTAAACCCTAAGTGTATAATTAATTAAATCCCTTGACTTCAAAGAGTTTAAAATTTTTCTTTAAATGTTCTCATATTAATGAAAATATTTTAAGTTGATTTTATTATTTTTATAATTTTAATATTTTTTTTACATTTATTATTTCATTTAAATAGACCTAGAGATAAAAAGTTTGAAAACTTCAAATCCATAGGTCATTTGACCTTAAAAATTTTATGATGAGTGGAGTTCCTTGCTAGTTTAAGTTCCCTAAAATGTTATCTTAATCAAATGTGTAATTTAGAACTAATTAGGGCTTTAATTATTTTAATAAAATTTAAATTAAGCTTAAATTAGATAAATGTAATTAAGGGTTTTAATTTTCTTAAATTTCTCTCTATAAGATGAATCCATAGGAGTTTATTTAAAATTTTTGGACTTTTGATTGATTCATTTTTGAAGTTCAAATTAATTAATTGAATTAATTAATTCAATTAATAAACATATTATGCCATTTTTAAGTTTATTAGATTTCAAGAGATCTAATGATGTGTTGAAGTTCATTCAGGTTTATTATGGTGATTCAAGTTGATTTTATAATTTTCCATAATTTTCCAATTTAAATATTAATTTATTTTATTAAATTAACCCCTATGACTTGAGATTTTGTATTTAAAGATTTACTTGCCAATAAATCATCAAAAATTTATCTAAGGTGTGTTTTAACATTCATTTTAATTCCCTAAAGTTTCAAATCAATTGTATAAATAGTTTGAGTTTATTTTGTGTTTGATTATTTTCAGTTAAACTCAAATTCACCTAAAAGATATCCAATAAAAATTGGAGATTTTGGATTTAATTGAAACCTTTCACTGAGATGAATCCATAAAGCTATTAATTGTATTTTTCTAGTTTAGTATTTTATTTTTTATAATTTTTGAAGTTATGGTGATTTTTCTATATTTTTTAAATTAAAAAAATTTTGATTTTCCTACTTAATCTAGCCAGCGCCTACGCAACGCTAACTGGGCTCCCTTTTACACATGGCATAATGCTACTGGACCATGCAGGATCCACATGGATCCCACGTCAAAAGGAAGCACAGGCACAGGATTCATCAGAGTCATCTGATCATGAATCAGATCGCGTGGATTTGATCTCTATCTTCTTCAAGGGATTAAATCATGTGTTCAGCTAAATTATAGCCATCCATTCCAAATAAATGGAATGGACAATGAGGATTATATCTTTGTACTCCCATTGGAGAATCAAGAGTCGTTGGCTTTCAGGGATGAGCTCTGATGATCAGAATGACAAAATTATGCTATTTCAGTTGTAAATTGATCAAAGATCGATTTCCAACCTATCTAGATGACTTGATTTTAATTTTTATCAATTTGACTTCATAAAGGACCAAGGTATGCATGGGGGTGGTAAGTTTGAACTCATACCTCATCGGCATTGATCCTTAGTGGCTGAAATGGTTTGAGCACTGTCACCTCATCAAGATGACATTTCGGTGAAGAAATCACTACTTGCCTCCATGCCAAACACCATGGAGACCAACACTCCACCGCTTGCCATCAAATTTGATCAAAATCTAGCTCACCAATGGCAATGAAACTCAAGGAGGATTCATTCAAGTTTGCCATTACCCATAAAGAATTTAGGAACATCCAATTTAGTAGGGGAGGAATGGTCTTCCTCCATTTTAATATTTGGTAGAGAACTTGGTCGTCAGCTTTGGCCAATTTCAAGCTTGCTAGTGGAGAGGGGCTCCAGTAATAACTTGAATTACCTTCTCCTTCCCACCAAAATGTGTTAGAATGATTTGATTGGCTAGAGAAAGCCTTATATCTCCTTTTCTCATGTATGCCCGAGAACCATACATAGGGAATTTGGGATGGCTAAATCTAGCCATCGATGGCAAGAGGCTTGGTTAAGGGGTCAATTTGGTCTCTCCTCTCCTTATGAGTGTATTGGGATGTATAACATGAGGATAAGAAGTCACCCTCCTTTCTTTCCTATTTAGAGCTATATCCCAAGAATCCATGGAATTTCTCCAAGAAGGGGAAGTCAACTATGGTTGGTTCTTTGATTGCCACCCTTAGGGGCTATCTCTAAGAGGTTGTTAACTAATTAGAGAGATTCCAAATCAATTAATATAAGGAGGTGGATGAGGTATGGAAGAGAGGAAATGGATTTGGAATTCTTTGCATAGATTTTTTTTTTTTTTTTTGGTTTCTTCCTTCCCATGGCTATGGCTTATCTCCCATGGTATCTTAAATTTTTTTCTTTTGTCTTATGGCACCACTATAACACCCCTTTGGACTGATGGTTTGTTAGCCAAGTCAAACCAAGATGAATCATGGGTCAAACTTAAGTCCATTTAAGTTGGATTTAGGAATTGAACTTAGTTTGATGCCATTTTAGATTCAAATTGATTAAAGTGGTTTAATTATGTTTCTTTTGATTAATCAACTTTAGATTTGAATATTAGTCAATGTTGATTGTCCATAGAGAATTTGGAATTCGATTGATCCATGTCATGTGAGAGTTTAATTTAGGTTTATTTTAATTTGACCCATTTTAACTTAAATGGGTTAAATTAAGGTCAATTGTGTCAAATGACCAATTTGATTCAATTAAAGTATGTTTAACTCCAATCATGTTTAATCACATGTGTAGGATGATTTGGAGTATTAATTTCATTTAATTTTAAATTATTTTAATTTTGATCCATTTAACCCAAATTGGGCTTAATGGGTTAAGTTAGACTCGTTTGGGTTAAATGACCAAATTGGTCAATTAAACTTAATGATTTGTTGGATTGCATTTAATGATGATTTTCAAATGTTTTGAGTATTTTATTTACATTAATTTCAATTTAATTTTGATTTTGATTTTAATAAAGTTCATTTGGGTTTATAAGGATCAAGTGATCTAATTAGCCCAAATAAGATCTTATTGAATTTAAATTCATTTGATTCATGTTTAAACATGTTGATTTTTATGATTTTGAGTCATTGGAATGACTTTATTTGGTCAAATTTTGGTGGGTTGACCTTTGACTTGGAGGGAACCATATAAGTCAACTCTATGTCAATCGGTTGACCAACTTTGACCTTCTTTTGGATTTAATTTTAAATCTATTTATGTTTATGTAATGACTTTATGCTTTTCATTTGATTTAATTTCAATTTATTTTAATTTATTTAAATTTATTTTAGTTTAGATGATTTTGAGCTTAAATAGGATAATTGGGTTAATCACCTAAATTACTTCAGTCTAAGCTTTGTTGGATTTAAGAATCAATTTGAATGTGTTTTATTTAGTTACTTGTTTAGATTTGTTTTTAGTTTGAGTCTACCTAATTTCATTAGGTTAGGTCAAACCATGGAAGGATTCATTAGGTCACCTAGTATAGCATCCTAAGTACCTAATTAAGAGGCTCCTAATCTTTAGGATTATTTGTCCCAATTACTAAGTTTTATAAATGATGTTAACCTCATCCAAAAATGAGATCAAAATTCATAAATAATTGAGTTGAGAAACTTAAGTCACCTTCAAGATTTAGTGGGAATGATTTATGACATATAATTAATTTTATCCCAACAATAACTAATTCTTTTATATTATCTAATAATCATATTCCATTTTATGGTGTAATCCATAACTAGACAAACAAGAAAACTTTCTAGGATCTACCCTATTAGAAGTCTAATATGATACTACATAATCTTGATGTGATGTACATAAATAAAAAATTGATAATATTTTTAACACAGTAATTGAAGTTAAGGGTAAAACTAAAGATAATGTGAAAATTGGGTTGAACTTGAAGGAATATTATCATAGAAGAGAGTTAGAGCTAAGAGAGACTATAGATGATATAATTTAAAAGCCTAAAACAAATTAGTGCCTCACATGAGAATAATGGAGAGCACTATTTGAGTGGGTACAGTTATTTAAGTTATCATATGGGTATGCATCTAATTTGAGCAGATGTGTTGATTCAAGAATGAAAAAACTATTTGGAATGAAGAACCATGACTGCTACAGTTTTTTGCAATGCTTTCTTCTAGTTGCATTCAGTGCATTACTATAGAAAATACTAAATCCTTTGATTAAGCTTAGTCTCTTCTTTATAGAATTATCCTTATCTCGATTAAATGTGTGTGGTGTTTATTTTCATGTGTATGGGACACCATAAAGATCATAGGGGTACTTCTTGAAGTGATCGGGTATGGCATTGAGGTATGATGTACTATCTCGAAAGATAGAGGCATCACCCTTCAATAAACCTAATCACTTAATATGGACTCCTAAGGCATGATGGGCCTTCAAATGTACCAAAGATTTTTTTCCTGCTTTACATGGATGAATAAAGTAGGGTTTATATTAAATCAGGTTCTAAAGTTCCCTATGGAGGCAAACCTCCATAGTTAATTACATCCTAAGGAAGGTGAATTCCTTAGGAACACTCTCAATTAAAGTAGAAAATTAGGGTCTCTAAATATTTCAAGGTTAGACTATCAAAGGATTGGTTATGTTTAGAAAATAAATTCAAAAAGTTCAAATGGAAGACTTATTTTGGAAGCCAAAGGAGATGATTAGGGAATGCTCATGATACTAGGAAACCTAGTGAGCATTCCAATCTATCCTATAGTTGAGCTTTATAATTTTGAAAGTGAAGAGGCTTATATATTTTGAGTTGAATTTTATTGGATTGCTAGTGCTTATTGTAGAAATGTCTAAGAGGTGAGAATTTATTATTGTAGCCTGAAGAAAATAGCAACCTTATATCTTGAATCTAGGGAGCTTTAGCATAAGCTAAAGCATGATATAAATCTAAGCAAAGATGGACATAAGATTTACCTCCACAAGAGAGGATAAATTGCCCGACTGCTGGGCTTACAATTACCTAGAGTGGCCGCCACCTAACTCCTCCTAGGATTTTAAAACCATGTAGTCTGGTCAATTGAAATTGTAAGATAGTTGGGCTGTTATTTATTTAGAAAAGAGACTAAAGTCCTTAGACTCACTCTCTGAGAGATTAGAGCATGAGTGGTATGAGTAATGACTTAATCTAATGCAAAAATCATTTCAAATTTTATTCCAATTTTAACACTTCATTTTGACAACAGCTTTAGTATTTTGATGCCTATATGCATGATGAAATAAGATTGTTGGCTAGATCAGTGAGAAAGAAGTGTTTTTCACTACAATAGATGCCCTCACAGGTCAAGCATTCCCCTATTATGCAAGAATGGAAATCCCCTTTTTCAAGAATGGAGTAATATGAATGCAAGTTGTGAAACATTCAACCATTCAACTAAGTGGTCGCTAAATCTTTTAATTATCTTATTTAATGCCTAGTCTTTATGGTGAGGTTATCAATTATTAAAAACTTTAATTATGAGTTGTAGTTGGGTAAAAATTTATTTATTTTTTTATCCTAAGAGACTAATAGCATCCAGGCCACACATTAAAGCATCAATCATAAGAAATTATAAAAAGCATGTTATTTCTAATGCACAATTTAAACATAACGTCAAACAATTTTATAGTTATCGTAAAAGATTACAGGCCGGAGCGGTCCTGTACAGCCATACAATTCGAAAAGAAAAGATGGGTAGCAAAGCTCTACTCTTATACAACCCATAATATAAAAGATAATAATTACAATTTTATTAATGAATAAGTGCTATGGAGGATCTTCAAGTCTTCAAGTCTCCTTCATTTCTTCTCTTCTCTTTGATTTAGTGGACTTCAAGGCATCACATGGCACCCCAGGACAAAGCCTTCTAGCTAATGCTCATCCTAATCCCCCATAACACTAATCCTAATTCCTAATGCTAAATTATATTGAAAATAGGAAAAGTAAATCTAACTACACTTACAAAATAGAGGTTAGCTAGGCATACATACACTCCCAAGCAGTTATACTTATAATTTGAACTTAGCACCCTACACATGAGTAACCAAGCCCGCCTGTCCTAGCTTGGATTATAATTAGGGGTTTAAGAAACTTACTAAGAGAGCATTTATATTTATTTTTAAGCATCCCTGAAGCACAATCCCCTACAGAAAATATGATTAGGCTAAAAATGGCCTAACATCTAGTCTACAAGACATACACCCTAACATTCGATCTACAATAATACATCACAAAACAAAACATACATCATACAAAGCATCATCCTAACATAAAGATAGAAGTGGTGATATAATTCTAATGTGGATGTTTAAGGCTTGTGTCATATGTCTCAACTAAGCATTAGTGTTGTATTTCTAAGTTCAAAAAGGTTCAATTTAACATGAAAGGTTGGTTTCACTTGAAGTTATTTAATTAACTTGGGAATTTTAAATTGTGTTTTCCTTTGTTTCATGTGATTACACTAAGCAACTAAGTGTTATAAAAAGAAGAAAGAGGATTGTGCTTCAGGGTTCACTTCTAAAGTGTATCTATACATGCAATATGAAAGGCATCTTAAGCCACTTCTAAAGTATATTAATTTGATTTAGTTTTCTTTAGTGAATTACTTATTAAATGATATAATTAATCCTATATTTAGGTTCACTTTAAATACTCCTATTCAATATGAAAGGCATCTTAAGATTAACTTGAATGAACTACTTCCACATGGCATATATTAAATCATTCCTTTCCACCACATATAAAATGCATATGATTTAATCTTAAGTGTATCTATACATGCAATATATTTTAGCACACTTATATGATGAATGTATACATGTGAAGTTCATATCATTTTATGTGATTGAATTATTTAATCATTTTAGTTTAAAGCTCTATCTAAATTCTAATACAAAAATACATAGGGATGAAATTAAATAGGTACATGTCATTATAAACCAGAGAAGTGAGGTAATCAAATGACCTTCTTGGGGCTAACTAAAGCCTCGTATTTTCGGGATGTCCAAACTATATACCCATTTGCATTCAAACATATGTAAATTTGTATGCATGAATATAAGAAAGAAAGCTCCAAATCTCATGACCAACTAATTCAATCACTTAGCCAATTATGAATGCATGTATCCTTGATAAAAGAAAGGGGTTCTAATTCCATAATTAAATACACACGCACATGTATAAGAGACATAAACTAGTACATGCAATTGTTAACTAGGAAAGTGAGGTAATAAAATAACCTCCTTGGGGCTACTTAAAGCCTCGTATTCTTGAGATGTCTAGACTAAATACTTGCTTTTCTCAAATATATATATATATATATATATATATATATATATATATATATATATATATGTATATATAAATAAAGGAAAACTATGCAAAAGTTATATTTTTATTTGATTGAAACATTTATGCATATGGAGTAAAGTTCTATCCAAACTCTAATATAGGAACACATGTAAATGAAATCAAATAAGTACATGTCAATGTTAACTAGAGAAGTGAGAAAATCAAATGACCTCCTTGGGGCTAACTAAATCCTCGTGCTCAGTCAACCATATACTTAATAACATTTGAGTACATGTAAAACTACATATGAATTAAAGAAAAGAAAGCTTTACTTCACATGTCTAAGCTATAAGGACATGCAAACCTATGTATATGTTCATAAGTGCTATCACTCTAATCAATGTAATTTATTCATAAACTATGGAGAAATAATTTAAATTTATTAGTGATAGTCACGCATATTGTAAATTAATCCAACACATGCAAGCTTACATAAAGGAAAACCATTTGATTAAATTAACTTTGAAAAGATGAATGCATGATTTCAAATGACATACAACAATTAACATGATTGGAAAGTAATAAATAAACATAAACACATGATTTCATTTAATCAAATTAATTCCTAAAGACAATCATATCAAATAAAATTATTTAAATTAAACCAAAGTTTCTTTAATGTTATCTTTAGCTTCATGTTTAATTTGAGTTAAGGGATGTGAGAAGAAGTTTGTTGATCCTAACCCATTCCCATGTTTATAAATTAATTTTGGTTTAATGAAATGTGATTAAGTTGATTTTATGGATTAATTAGGTTATCATATGTATTAAATCCATTAATTATCCCTTACCTATGTTACCTTAACATAGTTATCCAAATAATTGTGAGCCAATATAATATGCAATTGAATTGAAAAGTAAATTAGCAATGGTCCTAAGAAATGAAAGGGCCTAATGCAATTAGCTCTCAATTAATGGTTAATTAGATTAAAGAACTTAATGAAGTACTCTTATAGTTTTCCCACACATGTGACTAACCTTAATTTCCTTAATTACCTTTAGGTTATTAAACACCTAAAGTTCTACCCTTCAATTAATTAATCAAAATCAAATGTGATTGTAACTATTTAATTTGTTTAATGAAATCATTAATTAATTACTTAAACTCTTATTTAATTTCCAAATTGATTAATTATCCTTCAAATGAATGGGCTTAGGGAAAACATTAGAAAAGAGGTCACAATCTAATTCCATAAGTCCATCCACTATTGGACAATGATTAATGAGTCCAATTAATTAATTAGTTTACTATTCACATGATTAATTAACCTTTAATTAAAGTAGGAAAGTAATTAATGCCTAATTAATTAACCAATAAATTCCAAGAAAATTAGGGGAGGCAGAGGTCATCCCCTTAAACAATCTCAGAAAGTTTAGGGTTAATTAATTAGTTAATTAGAGAGTAATTATGCTAATTAATTTTTCAATTAAACCCTAATTAAGCTCTAATTATTGTTCAAAATTAATTAAGGATATTTTTAATGAAGTCCTCTCTATAATACCTTCAAAATGATTATTTACTTATAATTTTTGGAGTTTTCTACAATTTGTAATACTTTTTGCAAGTTTTGACCATTAATTCCATTTATTTAAGCCTAATTAAGCCTAATCCCATTTTGTCATATGGCACACTAACGTGGCGTGCTTTTCACTTGACATCACGGGATTGCCTATTAAAGCATCCAAAGACGACATGGTCGACGTATACGATCTATCATTTGATCTCAAATCAAACAGCGCAGATCGATCTCGTGGCTAATAAATGATAAGATAGGATAAATTTAATGGATCTAATCATGACCATCCATTTCGATCACATGGAACGGATGGTGGGTGATCTATCACCTCGCGAATGATGAAAGATGAAGGTCATCCACCATTGCTTGCTCGATCCTGAGCTCACCTGAGCTTGGATTCACTCAAAATAGGTCCAACACCTTCACGTAAAGGATTTAAGAGGATCTAATAGCTATGATTGGCACACATGTACATTGTATTTACAATGAACCAACCAAAATCTACCTAAAACTTGATTTTAATGGCATTACCTCACCAGAGCTAAGATAGGCTCAACGCTTGAGTAGCTCAGTAGAGATGAAGCCCGTTAAATTGAGTTGATTCCACTTGTCGGAGGCCAAGGTTCATCTTTGGAGGCTCTGCCTTCATCGAACTTCTACTTCTGGTGGGTTTGGAGCTCGGGGGAAGATTCATTTAGCTTTAACGGGTCGAGGGGATGATGTGTGTAAGAGGAATTGGAATTTATTGTGATTTGAAGGAGTTAGAATTGGACATTGGGTGTCCTATTTTGGGTGCACTCAAGAAGGAGAAATTTTGATGAGGGCTACTTTAGGAATGCTAGAGAGCTGCTAGGGAGTTTGGAAATGCCTTAGGAAGCTCTCATGAATCGAACCGATGTGTTTGTTGTGCGAATTGAGGGGGTGTTGACCTTACTTTTGGAGTGAGTTCTCAACTTCCTCATCATAGATCTAGGACTCTTATAGACACTAAGAGCTCTTTAGTCTTAAGAAACATCTAGTGATTAGGTGAGCACTTAACCAAAACTAGAGACTTAGGAGGGTTAGCCATAAGAATAGGTTATACCTTAGAGACTTAGGAAAACTTGCTTACCCTATAGCCTAAACCCAATCCATGATTTTCTTCTCAAACCAAACCACAAATTCATACAAAACCAAATTTCCATGACTGATAATCAATCCCATGATCAAATTCAAGGTCAAGAATTCTCCATAAAACCCTATGATTAAATTCAAAACACTTCTTAAGCCCTTTAATTTCATCATATGGACATAGCCTTAACCAAATTCAAATCAATCCCAATTTAATTAATTTTCTCAAGAGATCAATTCAATCCTTCAATCATTTACCAAATCCAAATCTAAATTCCAAACCAAACAAATCTATCTCAAACCAATTTCAAAGTTCCCTCTTAAGCCTTATGACTCACTCTCATAAGCTTAATCAAATCTCAACCCAAATTATCCCAAACTTGATTGATTTCTTTATAAATCAATTATTCCTTCATTTATATTCACAGATATAAATGAAATCCAAACTCAAATAGCCAAAGCCAAATCAAACTAAATCAAACCTAGCCAAAATCCCTTCTTAAGCCCTATGGACCTACCTCCATAAGCTTAACCAAATCTTAAACCAAATCAACCCAAAATCAAATAGTTTCTTTATAAATCAATTATTCATTCATTTATATTCACAAATATAAATGAAACCTCCCTCCAATGACCAAAAATAAATCAAACTAAATCAATTCCCTCCTTAAATCCTTTTGACCTACATCCATAAGTTTGATCAAACTTGCTTCCAAATCATTCCAAACTCAAGTTATTTTCTCATGGATCTCTTATATCTTCATTTATATTCCCAAATATAAATGAAATATAAATTTAGCCAAAACCAAACCCAAATCAAATCAAATTTCCAATTTTATCCTTTTTAGCCAATTTCTTGAACTTGGCTAAAAGATACCCAAATCAATTCAAAACCCATGGATTTCTTCATGGATCAATATTTCCTTCAATCACTCATCCAAATATAAACATAAACTACAATTATCAAACCAAAATCAAGTCAACCCAAGTAAAACCCAAGTTAGCCTTTTTGACTTGAAAATTTTAAATGAGGCAAAATCCATTAGACTCCAAATTGATTGTAGTTGGATTTATTTTTCAATTCTAGGCTCATGTGTGAGTTCAACTAAACTTGAATCAAGCTAAAACCAAATCAATTGACCCATTTAGTTCCACTTAACCCAAAGTGACCTAAAAGACCTCTTTGAGCCAAGTTCTAATCCTACCCAAATTGGATTGAACTAAGCCCATCAAAACCTCATATCATGATCAACAATCATCCCAGGGTGATCAACTACCTTGAATTGGGTCAAACCAAGTAAACTTTGTCCTTTGACCAAGTCAACTTTTAGCCCAAATGAAACCTAAACTAGCCAAATCCCACCATATACCAAATTGATTGAAACTATTGATTCAAACCAATTCATAATCAATGATTGAACATGATCAAACCCTCAATTGAGTCAAACCTAGCCCAATCGACCATTTGACCTAGGTTGACCCAAATTGACCTAAAAAGCCAAAATGGGTCAAATCATGATTTAACCTAAATTGATTACAAACAATGGCTCAAGTTCATTTCAAATAACTTATTGAACTTGACCAAAGTCATAATTGAGCCCAATTTGACCAATTGGTCAACTTGACCCAACCTAGCCCAAATTGGCCTAAAGGATCAAAATAGCCAAAATCCAAATTAAACCCAAATCAAATTGAACCAAAACCTACAATCATTTTTAATTAATTGATTGAACTTGATCCAACACCTAGCTCAACCCAATTTGGTCAAATTGGTCAAATTGGTCAACATAGCCCATTTGACCTATTTGAATCCAAACGAGCCAAAATCAAACCAAAGTCAAATTGATTGAAACCACTTGAACTAAAACTCTCCAAATCATCATTTGAACCTAACCCAATCCTTATTTTGACCCAATTTGACCAATTGGTCAACCCAACCCAACATGAACCCATATGAACCCATTTGACCATATGAAGCTAAAGCACCCAAAACCAACCCATGGAACCTTTGTAACTGACCAAACCCAACCCAAATTGACCCTAGGTCAGCCCAAAATCTGCCCTAAAGCAAAGTGTACCCCACCCAAGGGAATAGCCATTGGACAAACTTCCTTACATAGGATTCTTTTCCCATTTGGCAAAGTCTACTCTCTCATCACTTGGGCAGCCATCCAAGTGCCAAATGGGGTGTGCCTAGCCTTCCTAGCCTAACTAAGAAAGCCTAGGATTAGCCATGGACCAAAGGAAACCCAACCCTTCCTCCTCACTCAAAGTCAAACCCCATGGACAAAGGGAAAAGGAAATTTTCCACCTCATGCCCTTATCTTGCCTTGGACCTCCTGCCATAGCTTCCACCACTCCAATCGTGCCATGTGGAATCGATTGAGACCCCTCTGCTAACGGTGGTGAACCAGCCAAAAATTAGGGACGGATCCCGTACTTCCATCAACCTCAATTGAGGGGTAAACTCCTTTAATTCTCATAAGGATTATCACCATTTGAATTCATAGAGCTTCCCAAGTGTTTTTGAAATCCCAGAGAGCCTCCCCAAGCCTTCCCAAGTTTCCCTTCATTGAAATTATTCATTACCATACGTAGCCAAAATAGGGCATCCCTCCCTTGATTCAAGCCCACCCATCTCTCAACCCAACTTCATTTAAACTTGCAGACACCATCCTCATTTGTCATCAAAGCCATTGAAGCCATTTCCCAAGCTCCAAATCTACTCTAAGCATGAGTTTAATCAAGATCAAATGCTTAGAGGGAGAATCTTGGTCTCTAGAGTAATTCACCTCAAATCAAAGCTCGTGTAGCTCAATAGGGATTCATTTCTATCAAATGAAGCTTCCTCAATCATTAGAACCACCAATCACAAGCTCCAGTGAGTTATGCCATTAAAGCTAATCCTTGTATGAAAATGGGTTGGTCTTTTTCGAAGAAAATTCCCATGTCATGAGATTTCCACTGTTGGATCTCCTTATTTTGCCTCCCCGAAGTTGTGGGTTTGATTTGGTGAGCTTGGATCGAACGAAGAAAGATGGATGGAATTCATCTCTCACCGCTCAGGAGAAGATAGATAATGGGGCATCCATTCTGCATGATTAGAACAGATGATCTTGATCTAATCACACTTAGATCCTCTATTTTCTCCTTAACCGTGAGATTTAATCGTGGTCGTCCTATCTTAGATCATACGATCCACGGGAAAGTGCATCCACCGCTGGCTGATTTAGCCTCACAATGTGATAACTTAAATAACCTATCTCATCGCGATATGTGGAAAGTGCACCGCGTCAACGCATAGCATCAGCAACCATGTGGCACCAATGGGATTAGGCTTAATTAGGGTTGTTTAATTAATTTTTAAGCCTAAACTTCTAAAATTTATAACTAATTATAAAAAATCTAAAAAAATACAAATGATGGCTTATTTTAATGATATTTTAGAGAGGAATCTATTAAAATTATTATTAATTAATTTTGAACAATAATTTTTACTTAATTAAGATTTAATTAAAAATTTTATTAACCTAATTACCCTTTAATTAATCATTTGATTAATTTCAAACTTTCCAGAGATGTTTAGGGGGATGACCTCTACCTCCCCCCATTTTTCTTGGAATTTATTAGCTGATTAATTGGGGTAATTAATTGATCAAGCCTTAATTACTCTCTTAGCTTAATTAATGATAATTAATCAAATGAATAGTGAATTGATCCATTAATTAAGTTCATTAGCCTCTGTTAACAGTGGAGAAACTTAGAGAAATGGATTGGGACACTTCTTCCAATCCTTTCCTTAAGTCTTCTTCATTCCCTCTTTAAGATTGATTAAGTAAGAGTCATTAATTAATTAATTAATTAAATTAATGAAAACCCAAATCACATCTGAACTTTAATTAACTAATTGAAAAGATTTAAGGATTGAGACTTAGGAGTCCTTCTTTGTCTCTTTCCCTAAGTCCATTTCATATTATTGATTAAGGATAATTAGGATTTAATTAGATAATTAATGAACTTAATTAACTTGATTAAAACTATTTTCCCTAATTAACTCTTGGGTAGCTCTTTGGGTGTTCAATAACCTAAAGAGAGCTAATGAATTCATGGTTAGCTCACATGTGTGAGAAAACCAAAAAAGTAATTAAGTGAGTTTTTTAAGCATAACTAATTAATAATTATGAGCTAATTATATTAGGCCCCTTTCATTTCATAGAAGCATTGCTATTTACCTTCTCAATTTATTTGCACATCATATTAGCTCATAATTTTTTAATTAATTACCTTAAGGTAACTTAGGTAAGGGTTAATTAATTGACTTAAGCCATAATTAACTTAATCAATTCATAAAAATAACCTAATTGCTTTTCATTAAATCAAATTAACTAACACATATGGGGAATAGGATTATGATTAGCTAACCTCTTTCACATCTCTCAAATCAAATCAAACATGAAATCAAAAATTGTTTTAAGAAACTTTGGTTCATTTTAAATAAGCTTGTTTAATGTGATTGTCCTTACGAATTAGTTAGATTGAATGAAATTGCATGCTTGTGTTTCTTTATTTCTTTCCAATCATGTTAAAATGTTGTATGCCACTTATAGCCATGCATTCATTTCTTTCAAAAATTAATTAAATGAAATGGTTTCCTTTATGTCAAACTTGTATGTGTTGGCTAAATTAAAAATATGTGTCAAATATTATTATCATTATTAAATTATAAAAAAGCTTATTAATGATAATAATATATATGACTTTAGTTATACATAAGTTGCATGAATATGCTTAGTGTATGTTTGCCATGTGAATTTTGTTGATTGCATTGGATAATAAATTTGCGGGACTCTCCCTTTATAATGCAGCACCTTTCATGGAATTGATATTTTTTAGATCTTTAATTCATTCATCATAAATTAAATACTTTGCATGGTTTTTCTATATTTATATGTATTTTGGGTATATTAACGACATTTTGGGATGCAAAGGAGGTTCCTACCTAACTCCTCTAGTACAAAATAATGGCGACGCACTTGCTTAAAACTTTCATACATTTCAATGTGTATTTAGCTAATAAATGAAAATCCTCTTTTTCTATTAAAAAGATTTGTATTCATATTTTTTCAAGTGGTTGGATTGATTAGTCATATGATTTAGAGTTTTTTCTTATACTTTTGTGTGAGAATTTAGATAGAGCTTTAAATTTATATGACAAGATTATTCAACCAAATGAAACATCAATTCCAAGTATATTTGCTTACATTCATCATTTAAGTGTGCTAAGATATAAATTGCATATATAGTTTTGTTTAGGACTTAATCATATGCATGCTATATATGATGGAAAGAAATTAACAAATATGTATTATGTGATAGTAATTAATTCCAATTAATCTTAAAATATCTTTTTTATTGAATGAGATTATTTAAAGTGAACTTAAACCTAGGATTAATTAAAATATGTAATAAGGCATTCACTAAAGGGAATTCATTCAAATAATTTATTTTAGAAGTGACTTAAGGTAGGGATGAAAGAGATTGATCCTCTCTTTTCTTCTCTTTATAACACTTAGTTGTTAAGCGTAGGTCAAGCAAAACAAAAAAAAAAAAATTAAATTTATAAATCAATTAAATCACTTAAAATAAAATCAACCCTTTATAATTAAATGCCCTTCACACTTAGAGAATGACAACCCTAAAGCCTAGCTAGAATATACCACACAAATCTTAATACACACACCTTAGATTAAGTCACCACTTTTAGCCTTATGTTAGGACGGTGCATGGTTTGATGTATGTTTATTTTATGATGTATTATTGTAGACTGGATGTTATGATGTATGCTTCGTAGACAAGATGTTAGGCCGTGATTTGCCTACTTATGTCTTCTACAAGAGATTGTGCTTAAGGGGTACTTAAACTAAATATAAATGCTCTCTTTTATATGTTTCTAAACCCTTAAGCATAATATAAATTAGAATAGGTGGACTTGGTTATCCATGTGTAGGGTGCTAAGTCCAAATTATACATGTAACTACTTGGGTTGTATGGTGTGTTTAGCTAACACTGTCTTGTAGGTATAGTTAGATTTACTTTTTTCCCATTTTTTGATATAATTGTGTATTAGAAATTAGGATTAGTGTTATGACAGATTAGGATGAGCGGAGGCTAGAAGGATTTATCTTGGGAGGCCCCTGTGATGCCTTTGAAGCAAGCAAATCCAAAGGAGGAATGAAGGAGACATGAAGAAAGAAGATATGAAGACCCCTTATAGCATTTATTCATTTGTAAAATTATAATTATTCTTTCATATATCGGGTTGTATAAGGGTAGAGCCCGGCTACCCATTTCTCTTTTGGGTTATGCGGTAGTTGCGACTTATTATTCTTTTATGTTGGGTTTATAAATTAGATGCTTTGTTTACAATTGTGTAATAGAAATGGCATGTATTTTCTTAGTTTCTTCATGTATAGTGATTTAATGTGTGGCCTGGATTCGGTTAGGCTCTTAGAAAAAAATAAACTTTCTACCCCAACTATAACTCATAACTAATTTTCTAAACACTCATAACCACATTTAAAGCCTAGGTATTAAATCAAGATAATTAAAAGATTTATAAACCTCTTAGCTGGATGTTGTATGCTTAATATCATGCATGTCATCTTATTTCACTCTTGCTAAGAGAGGGTTTCCATCCTTGCATGATAGGAGAAGACTTGACCTTTAAGGTCTCCCTTGTGGTGGAAAAATACCTCTTTCTCTCTAATTTAGCCCATAACTCATTTCATCGTGCATTTAGACATATAAAAATCCTATGGCTTTGGTCAAAATGAAGAGTCCAAAATCAAATAAAATTTGATAAAATTTGTATTATACTAAGTCATTATTCAAACTACGCATGCTCTAGTCTCTTAGGGAGTGGGTTTAATGACCTTAGTTTTCTTTCTAAATAATAACATCTCAACCAAATTATGAAAGATATGACTTTACCACATGGTTCTAAAGCATAGGAGGAGTTAGTTGGCTACCACTCCAAGCAGTTATAAGTCCAGCAGTCAAGTGTTTCTTCCTCTTGTGGAGGTAAACAATATACCCATTTTCCTTAGATTTAGGACATATTTTGGCCCTCTCTAAAGCTCCCTAGATTTAGGATCTGAGGTTATTTTCTTGGTTACAAACATAAATCATCACCTCTTAAGCATTTCCACAATCTTGTATTGTGATATTATAAGTCATAGCTTTCTAATAAAATTTTAACTCAAATATATAATTATCTTCAATTTCAAACATATAAATCCCAACCATATGATAGTTTCGAATGCTCACTAGGTTTCCTAGTATCATGAGCATCACCTACTCATTTCCATTTAGCTTCGATAATAAGTCTCTCCTTTTGATCTATCACACTTGATTTTCTAAACATAATTAATTTATTGATAGTCCTATCTTTAAAATCTTTGAGATAATAATTGTCTACTTTAATCAAGACTATTCCTATGAAACTCATCTTTCTTAGGATGTAATTAACTATGGGAGCTTTCCCCATAGAGAATTTTAGAACCAAGTTTAAATAAATCTGCAGTATTCAAAGATCCATCATACCTTAGGAGTTCTTATTAGGTGATTAGGTCCATTATAGGGTAGTGATTTCTATCTTTTGAGATAGTATGCTATTTCTTAATGTCATACCCGATCACTTCAATAAGTACACCCTTAGATCTGTGTAGTGTGACCCAAATACACAAATCAAAAACAAACACCATGAAGGGTATATCCTTCATTTCCCTATGATGGACAGATGAGATTGTCTCTCATTTTTTAGCCGGCCAGCCACCACTAGAGCAACGAAGTGGTCGTCATCACCTCCGTGTGACATAACTTAAGTAGTGGAAGGGTTGGGAGATGGCTCAAGGCAGATGTGGCTTAGTCTTTGTCCATAGGGTTTTCAGCTTATGAGGGAGGTAAGTTAACTCACCTCCCTTTGGTCCATGAAACTAGCCCACTTACTGGTAAATGGCTGGTCGGACCCCAAAATGGGGTGTTTCATGGCTTCCAAGGGTGATAGAAGAGCTGACTTTACTATTTTAGGGAGAATCCTATATGGGTGGCATATCCAAGAGAGATTACCTTGGGTTTGACTCCAATTAGGTTTGGGCTAGTTTTTGGGCTGATCCTAAGTGGGTTTGGGTCAGGTTAGGTCAGCTCCCAAGGTGTCATGGGTTAGTTTCAAGGGATTTAGTTCAATTTGGGGCATATGAGTTACTTTGGGTCATGTTGGGTTAGGTTGCCTAATTCATCAAATTGGGTTAAACCAAAGCATGGGTTAGATTAAAATGATGATTTGAAGTGTTTTGGTTCATGTGGTTTCAATCAATTTATCCTAATTTTAATTTTAGCTCATTTGGATTTATATAGGTAAAATGGGTCAAATTCGCTTGGGTTAGGTGTTGGTTCAAGTTCAATTGGTCAATTGGATAGGATTGTAGTCTTTAGTTTGAGTTGATTTGTATTTAATTTGGTTTTAGGCCAATTTGACCATTTAGATTAATTTGGGCTAAATTGGTCAATTGGGTCCAATTAAACTAGGCTCAATTATGGCTTTAGTCAAGTTTCATAATTAATTTGGAATGCGCTTGAGCTATTTGTTAATCAATTTGGGTTGGATCATGATTTGACCTATTTTGGCATTTTAGGTTAATTTGGGTCAATTTGGGTCAAATGGTCAATTGGGTTTGGTTTGGCTCAATTGATGGTCAAGTCATGTTCAATCATTGATCATGGATTGGTCTGAAGCCATGGTTTCAATTGATTTGGTATAGGGTAGTTTTGGCTAGTTTGGGTTCATATGGATTAAAGGGTTGACTTGGTCAAATGACTAAGTTGACTTTGTTTGACCTAATTTAAGGCAATTGATCATCTTAAGGTGAACAATAATCATGGTATGAGGTTTTGATTGGCTTGGTTCAATCCAATTTGGGTTGGATTGAAACTTGGTTCAAATGAGTTCTTTAGGTCACTTTGAGTCAAGTGAACCTAAATGGGTCAATTGGCTTTGTTTTGATTTGATTAAGGTTTAGTTGAATATATATATATATATATATATATATATATATAAGCTTAGGATTGAAATATAAATTTAACTGCAATCAATTTGGGTTTCAATAAGTTTTGGTTCATTTGAAATTTTTAAGTCAAAAGGGCTAAGTTGGGCTTGACTTGGGTTGATTTTAGTTTGGTTTGATGATTGTAGGTTTCATTTATGTTTGGATAGGTGGTTGAAGGAATGATTGGTTCAAGAGAAATTTCATTTGTTTTGGCTTGATTTGAATAGGATTTTGTTAAGTCTAAGGAATTGGCTAAAAGGGTTTAGATTGGGATTTGATTTGATTTTAGATTTAGTTTTTGTCATTTGAATGTATATTTCATTTATATTTATGAAGATAACTGAAAGAATAATTGATATATAAGAAAATCAATTGAATTTAAAGTAATTTGAAGGCAAATTTGGCTAAGCTCATGAAGGTAGGTCAAGAGAGCTTAAAGAAAATTTGATTTAATTTGATTTAATTTTGATCATAAGAGTGTAGACTTCATTTATATTTGTGAAGATGATTGAATATATAATTGATTCATGACAAAATCAATTGATTTTGGGTTGATCTGGGTTAATATTTAACTAAGCTCATGGGATTGATTCATATGGCTTAAGAAGGGTTTTGACTTGACTTGAATTAGTTTTGATCATTTTAATGTAGATTTAATTTATATTTGGGAAGATAATTGATGGAATGATTGATCCATGAAAGGTTTAATTGAGTTTGATTTGATTTGAATTTGGCTAAGGCTAAATCCATAAGGTAAAATCATAAGACTTAGGTTGATTTTGAATTTGGATTTGATCATGGGCTTCAATCATTTGGCTTTGAATTTGGACTTGGATTTGGATTTGATATTTGAATTGAATTTGAGGTTTGGTTTGAGAAAGTGAACATGGATTGGGTTTAGGCTATAGGGTAAGTAAGTCTCCCTAAGTCCCTAAGGCATAACCTACTCTCATGATTAATCCTTCTAAGTCTCTAGGCTTAGGTTAAGTGTTCACTTAATTACCAGAAGTGTCTTAAGGCTAAGGAGCTCTTAATATCTAGAAGGGTCCCAGATCTATGATGAGGAGATTGAGGACTCACTCCAAAAGTTAGGTCAACAATGTGGAAACTATAAAACATATAGAAGTAAACATTCAATTCATTCTATAAGCTCAATTCCCCACATTTTTTTCTATGGAGCACCTGTCGATACATCTATCATACGAAGTTAAAGTGGGAGGTCTAGTACAATATCATTGGATGTACCCTTTTCATAGGTAGCTATTTATTATTAGTAGTAATACCAATTAATATTCAATTTAAGCTTAAATATTTTTTTAAATTTATGACGAATCTTGAATAAAAAGAACTATGAAGAATAAAGCACACTCCAAAAGCTCAATATGTGAAACTTACTTGGCCAGGAGACTATAATTTTTTTATCCTACTACTTTGAGCCACATGCATGTTCAAATAATGTCGATAGAGTTGGATTTTTAAAGAATGTGTTATCTATTTTCCAACCATCTAGAAAAGTATTGGGTAGAAGCATATCGAGATATCTGAATAATGAAGAGCTTAAGGTAGCGATAGTTAATATTCTTATAAACTACAATGAGGTTTAACCTTTTCTTGAGTAAGCGCATCAATGTCACAATATCCCTTTTTTTATTCTTAATCGAACATATTACTTACCTTATTATGTCAATTTAATTATTGAGTTTAGGATATTCATTAACTCATTAAACTTGGATGACACCGCCACTATTAATAAGAAGGTTGAGGATGAATTCCCAACATGGTTTATATTATATGTGAGTTAATCATTACTAAGACTTTAATATATTTTCTAAGTTAATTGCACAACTTTCTTATCCTTTTTACTATACTAGGTTCATGATTAGAGAAATAGAGAGGAAAATCAAGACCTTCATGACCTAGCTTGGGGTCCAAAGTGAATTATAAGTACGTGGTAGATTTATAATTTCAATGGTTCTAAATTTCACATAAGTTCTTGGTCTGAAGGAAAGAAAATATATAACTTCGACATTCGCATTTGAGGAAATATGCATTCAAATGATGAGATAGATTAATATAGAGTTTTACAAGAAGTTGTGTAGTTACAATATCTTGGATCAAATAAGAGAAATGTCATTTTATTCAATTGTGATTGGTTTAATCCTATGTATAATAGAGGCTTAAAGAAGCATAAGTCATATGGGATCACTAAAATGAATTTTACTAGAAACTGTGCTAAGTATGATCTATTTATCCTACCACATTAAGCCATACAAGTTTATTACCTAAGATATCCAAGGAGAATAAGAGAGAAAATGGAATGGACAGTGGTAGTTAAAATCAAACCCAAAGCAAGAGTGGAAGTTCAAAACACTATTAAACTTGCTCATCAAAAAGATGAGATGGTGGGTTTTGAACTTCCAATCAATGATGTAGATGTAATTGTAAGCTTGATTGAAATTAATGTTGATTATGAGAAAGTTATTTAGTGTTAAGATAAAAGCAATGATAATGATGATGAACATGTTCAACTTCAACTAGTTCATCGGAGTAGAAGACCTAACACATGTGTTAAAGGTACTTGCACTTTTTTTTGTAAATATACAATAAGAACAGTAATCTAAAGATACATATTATCTTTTTTATATACTTTAACTACACAACAAATTTTTTTCATATTTTATACTTGCATACTACAATTCACATACCATTCTTTTTATATACTATATTATTCACATATTATTATTTTTTATATTTTTTATATATTGTATCTTTGTATTGTAATTCACATACTACTTTTTTTACATGATTTTTTATATTCTTTACCTATATAAAGCAATTCACATATTATATTTTTTATATGTAATGTACTTGCACACTGTAATTCATATTTTATCCTTTCTACATACTTTTTTTATATATCATATCTGCATACTACAATTCACATTACAATTTTCTAGTGTTCCTTTTAAATTCTATAAGTAGCCTTATTTATGACTGATCTAATCATTTTAATATCTAGTACTTATAAATGGCATCAAGTGATGGTCATGATGCTCCACAATGACTATTTATGAGTGTCTTCAAGTAGAAGAAGATGATTGTATCCCAACACACTATTCAGACTACCACCACAGTCACTACCTCAACTCCCATTTCAATCTCGCCACCTTAGACTTTTGGACTAGTTGGTAAACATTCCTACCATTCTCTAAAGACTGAAGACACTACACCATTCTACCCATATCAGGCACACATAGGTTCCACAGAGTTTAGGTTTTAGCATACAATACTTCTATACTAAGCCATCGACTACATGCATTTTTATTGAGCCAGAGTGCAACATGTAAGTTTATTTCTTATGTTTTACTTTTGGCATATTGTGGTTATAATCTTAATTTTAAATTTTAGGTTCAATCTATCCAGGGAAGCAATGCATAAAATCAGGGACATAATAAGGATTTAATATGATGCTCCATATGTTTTATGAAGAAGATCTCAATTGAGGTTTGGGATATTTTATTCAGGAAAATTAAGATGTTGTAATAAGTATTTTTAAATTTTAAATGCATTAGTTAATCTTAAAGAATTACCAATTAAAATTAATTTATTTATGTTACAGAAGGATTTTAGTTGGCTGCTAGAGCATAGCCAAAAATTAGAAGAAATTTTGAGTTTAAAGGCATTACCTACCTATGTAATATGTTTATATACATTTGCAAGTTTGGGTGAAGACCTCTTTAGATCGGAGAGGATGTGTAGGCTGGCCTTTGTAGAGTATGGGCCTCTCCAGATTATGTTTATAAGAGAGATCAGACTAACCGAAATTGAGCTTTTTATTATGAGGGCATAGGCACCTCTCTGCATATTGGAGGTTAAGTACTACACGTTGAGTATAGATGAAGGATAATAAGTTATTTGTTACTTGCATTAATTAAACTTATAATCACAAATAATTAATTTCATTGGAATGTTTATAGGCTTCTTGTGAAGGGCCTACTACTACTTAATTACATAGTAAAATACATCAACATCAGGTTGACTCCTAGTGGGTTGATGTTCAATCGCAAATAGCATACGTAAGTTAACTCTAATTTCCTTATTATAATTTAATTAATAATCTATTATTGTTAACTCACATTCTAATTACTTGTAGGATGACTACATGAGGATGAATGAAGCTGCTAGTTAGGGCTCTACTTGTGCAAGAAGTTCTAATGGACAGTCAGAGCAGTCAGAGTATAACATATGAAAAGAGGCTAGTGGAGAAAAGAAGAAGGGAATGATTTACTGTTTAGGCTCATAGGAGTTGTAATACATGTCATTCATTCTCTAGAACTAATAGTCAGTCGATCAATGAAATAATTCAAAGGTGTGTCACTATGATGGCTGGGGAGAGGGAAGCGAGGAAAACTGCTCAGATGGCCACAATGGAGGCTAAAATGGAGAAGATGTGCAAAGACAGCCGCAAAGAGAAGGAGCCATTGGTAGAGGCGGAGGAGGACGAGGATAATGACGAGGAGGAGACTAATGAGGATTAAGTCTCATTTATACTTTCTTCTTACTTGTAAATAATTTGTTCAGATGTTGATATTTCAAACCATTTCATTTAAATATTTTAAACTATTCTTTTATTTCAATATTTTTCAAAATACTAGAATGATAGAAATATTTGAGATTAGCTATTTATTTGTCTTATATGAATATTGAGGTTATGTTATTATCAGTTAAAAAACTATGAAGTTATTTTATGTTTCTTCTATAGGTGTAAAAATCAAAGCATATGCAAAGCTCTAATTTTGTTTTCAATTATGTGCAAGTTTTTGAAGGACTTTCGACATATTTTCATCAGTAAGCTAGATACAATGCATCGACAAAAAAAACTCTGAAACATTTCCGACATGAACTTTTTTCAGTGAATTTTTGGCTGACCATTCCCGCCAGGAATTCGTTCGTCGGAAATTCTGTCAGAGATGGTCGTGCCAAAAATTTTCTTGTTGTTTAATTTTTTGGTGGCATTTTCAAATGGTCCTTCCGCCGGTTCTTCCTGAAAAACTTTTTGGCTTTAAAATCCACCATAAAATATTTTTCATCAAATTTTTATCCGCTGAAAATCATTTCTAATCAAGGTTTTATCATTAAGGTGCAATCTGTTGGAAATCCATCATAAACATGAATTACGGATAGATATTTGTTGATTTCTAATTGATTTTTTCATCAAAAATCTACAGTTTTCTTGTAATGTAATGCTATTTATAAGTTTAGCTATTTTAGATGGTGGAATTTAGCCAATAATTTATCAGCTAGTTCATACCAATTGGTAATGAGCCATGAGGTAATGAATTCATCGCATTTTTTCATTTTCTTTTAATGAAAATAAGAACAACCTAAGTCTGATAGCATCGTCACTCACCCCATTATATTTAAAATTGGCATATATTTCTAGAAAATTTGCCATATGTATATTTGGGTCTTCTATAGGCGAATCCCAAATTGAGAATTTTGGACCATTTGAGTTATAGAAGTTTCAATTTGAAATTATTGGCTTGAATGGTCAGTTTAGCTATACTTTGATGTATTCCATCTACTAATGGTGTGGCATAATCTCTAAAAGGTCTAAAGTTGTCTTCATCTCCTGGTTGATTTGCAATTGCCAGTTCCCTGAGTTAAGTAATATGCTATTTTCTACATTTCTTGAAAATTTTTCTATTTCTAAATTCAGATGTAATATGTCAACAGTAATATCACAATGCATGCACATATATTAACACATTAATTTTGCATAAAACTAACAAGAGTAACACAAAAATATTTCAACAATAGTTCAGCATTACTAAAATAGTTGAATTAAAAATCACTTAGATTGACAAATATTAGCTTAATTTAATTCACTCCAATACCCGACAATGACACAACAACATTGACCTAGATAAAAAAATATATGCAAGTGCATACATCATCTCAAGTAATAAAGCGATGAATAGAATATCGTTCCCACAAGATTTGATTTTTGTTTTATTATATTAAACAAATTACTAGCTCTTTATACGTTAAATTTTTGTCTAACTAGCTTAAATACTGAAATTATCTATAAGCTAAAAATTTAAAGTAAATTTTTTTATAATTTTTTTATGTGAAACAGTGTGTGTTGTTCTTGCTAATTAAACAAAACTCTGAATTTATATAATTTTGATGTTTATTTTGATTAAACTATTATGGAACTAACTTCTAGTATGTAGTGTCACTCAAAAACATATATGTTATATAATCTATGTCTATATCAATATAACATAATCAATCCTTTTCACTAGTTTTTTGCAAAGTACCAATTAAATTTTGATTGTATTTTCTTTATTTCTCTTGAAAAGATTGTGCATCCTAAAAATAAGTATATCATAGATAACTATTTAATACATATGTTTATTTTTCTCTACTATTGCTCTAGAACTCTTCTAATGTTTTTAGATCACAACTATTTTTAACAATATAATTGGCTAGATTGTAAGTAAATTAAGCACAAGGAAAATCAAAACACATTTAACAATAAAGCACAAACAATTTTATTATATCATATCACAAAAAAGTTAATACAATATAACATTCAAAATATACATAAATTCAAAGTACTAAATGCTTAATTGGTCATAATACAGTCAAAGAGATCCATAAATCAAATCAAGGATAATCAGAGAAGAAAAGGGAAGAGAGAACCAAGTCTAAATCCACTTTATACTATCTTCTTTGTGCTCTCCGGTGAAGATTCGTAACAACTTGAGTGTGCACTCTCCATTCTGGATCTTTTTTCTTTGTCTTCCACTAAAACACTCACAACACTAAATAAAAATAATACAAATACACACACTACACGTGGAGTATCACTCTCCAAGTGCCCTTACTCTCACTCACACTTGCACTTTACAATAGCCGAAATCTCTTCCTGCAAAAAAAGAACCTCTATTTATAGCCTAGGCCTAGAATCTGGTACAAAAATGCCCCAATTTCCCTACAAAACTGCAAAAAATGCTTTTGTAGGTTCATCGCACCACAACTTTACAAATGTAGCACCTAGGTATATTGTTGTGGCGAGGCTGCATGGCACTTTGGCCCTAACTTCTCTATTTTTTTGGCTTAATTCTTGGCTCCACCAGCACTATGGTGCTTGAATTAAGGTGTCGTAGCGCTATAAGTGCTTTCATGGTGTTTTTCCGTTAAGGACTTAGCACTGAGCATTGAAAATCTATCATCAAGGTGCTACGCCTCAGTCTCTGGTAATTGATATTTTGGCACCGTGGTACTACTTATGAGAGCTTAGGCACTTTCTACTCTATTTTTAACCTTCATTTAATGGCATCACAACGTGAGATAGCTACTAGCCATTTCCTTCTCTATTTTCCATCAAAATCTGGCCAATTAGAGCATCGCGACACTGTCTTTTATTTTCCTTTTTTTCTTTGGACATCTCAAATTTTCTTATTTCAGCACGAAATGGACTACAAATAGCATATATTTATAGAAAATAAATAAAATATAAGCTCAAAATATGTAATATTTTCATATAAATCATGTCGATCACTTACCTGTAAAAGAAAATGTACCCTGGAATCAAAATAAAGTTTAGTTCAAATCTTTTATATTATTATATTAAAATTCAAAGTACAATGATATTTTCATCTCGAGAGATTGTATATCATTATCTATAACATATTGAGAAATAATAACAAGAAAAGCTCTTTATTCTATTCTTTGAATCCATCAAGAAATAATATTTATATCTTTCAAGAAAGTATATTATTCTCAATCCTATATTTGATTACTAAAATAAAATAAAATTTACAAAATATGTGAATTCCCAT
Organism: Cymbidium sinense; assembly: GCA_021442155.1. NCBI lineage: Eukaryota > Viridiplantae > Streptophyta > Magnoliopsida > Asparagales > Orchidaceae > Cymbidium > Cymbidium sinense. Next base: position 76,036,431 of record CM038215.1, read on the forward strand.
AAATTTTTTCCCTATGTTTATATATTCACTTATAAATTATTTATATTAAAATCAATCTAATAATTTAGGACCTTACTTAACTATTAAGTTGAGTGGCATAAACTAGCCAAAATTCTCATAAATTTAGTTTTAAATTACTCCTCATAATTATATAAACTTTGGTAATTAAATATGATTTAACATTAAAAATCCAAAATCTTTCTTATTTCATCAAAATGAAACTTAAATAAATTAAAATTCCCTATTCTTTCTTCATACTGTTGGGAGAATTAATGGTTTCATTAATAAATAATTTGTAGGCTGTTTTACTATACTTTGGGTAGTCAAACCAAAGTAAAATGAGGACTATGTGAATTTTAGGCAACTATTGTTGAAAATAAATAAATAAAAAGAGTGCCATCAAAGAAAAACCTCTTTTCTTTCATCCATTCTCTCAACAAAATCAAGAGCCATATTCTTCTTTCCTTCAAGCAAAAACAAATGTATATTCTCCTTCTATTTGTGTTAAAATTGTCAATAAAAATAATTTTTTGCTTATAATATTTTCATCATGGAAAATTTCATTTGTCAAAATTTATTTTGTAAGTTTTTCTTTGCTTAAACTACAAGTACTTGTGAGCTTAATACCATCATTTTATTGCAAATATTAGTTTATTGTAAGGTGATCATTTCATATCTTTTGTAAGATCACAATTTAATTGAGAAATTAACAAAAGTTTGAGGTTATTATTATATCTAAATCAAAATTCATTTTCCTTTTATTTTTTGAAGTCATTCACTTAGTCGTTTAAATGTGTTGTAGATTGAGTTTTTACTTGATCAATGTGAGAGAGTGAGGTATTGTATTAATTAAAAAAATTTAGGCACGATGAAATTCTAATTAGGGGTTAGTCAAACATAGACATAAGTTTATATTAAAGATTGACCGAACCACATAAAAATTATTATGTTTGTTATCTTTTTTTTCTTTATTTATTTTTTACTACACTTGTTCATTCATTTCTTATGTTATCATAGATGGCTCTATTTTAAAATTAAAATCATTAATTTTTTATTTATCAAAATTAAAATCCTTTATTATTTTTATGGATAGCATAGTGAATTCAAAAGTCTTATGTAATTGATTTAAACTACTCAAATTCAAAACTAATTCAATTTTGAATTAATTTGAACTTAGTTCAAACAAAGTCTCAAACTTCTTACCTCATCATTCTCATCAAAATTTCTTGATCATTTACTTGCTCTCACACACTTCATTGATCTTGTCATATCTATCTCAGTGATCTTCCTTCATAAGCTCATCATACCCTTCACACAGTGTCCAATATCATCAATGCTTTCTTCAACAAGGTCTATCAACTTCTTTTTTTTTTTTGGTAACGAGGTGTCCATCTCTAATCTCACCCATATTGTGGCATGTGACATGACTAATTCGGTGAACAGCAACGAGCCCCCAGTGCACCCCTTTTCTTTTCACCCGTTAAGATAGTGCACTCCGCGCTGAAGGGGAATCGAACATGGACCGGAGAGTACCCAGCCGCGGCCACCCTCTCCA